>OX031006.1:166083913-167456913 GCA_943735925.1 Pollenia amentaria
CAAAAACCTCAACTCCGACTCTTCAACTCCGACTCCGACTCCACAGCCCTGGTTAAATTAGTCCTCTATCAAGAAGCCACCACCATATTATGGTTGCCTCTAAACATGTTATGGTTAAATATGACAATAATTTGTTTTTAAATTAACAATAGTATTTTCCTCTTTTCCAAGAGCAACATGCTTTGGTTGAAAATCAACCATGCTATTATAAATGTTAAACATATTTTAGTTATTACCAACCAAAAGATGTTTGGAGGCAACCATAATATGGTTGTGCCTTCTTGATGTAGGACTAATTTAACAATAATATGTTTGTCGGTGACTATAATATGGTTAAATTTAAACATAATATGTTTGCAATTCTCTTTAAAAATAGTTTTGTTGGAGGTGACCAAATTTAAACATAGTTTTTCTATGGGTGTAGGAGATGGAATAATGTCTCCTCAGTTCAAGGCTCTATGCAGCTGCGGCTGCATTCATTGAAAGGTGACCGAGTATCATAGCGTGCTTACCGATCAGCGACTGAAGTTGAGAAGACGCTCAGAGCGACCTATGTCATATGTGGGCCAAGTTAACTTGGTAGCCCTGCAGCCATCTAGTTTCTTCCATTTGTCGTTAGCCATATCCAGAAAGCGTCCAGATAAGATTTCGCTTCTGATAGTCCCCAGGGGTGTTGCCACGGGCACACCCTCTGAAATATCAAGAGCAGCTCAATACTTGGCCAGCCCGTCCGCCTGTTCATTGCCATAATTGTTCCTATGCACAGGGATCCAAATAAAGGCAATGTCAGATAGGCTGCCCAGTCTTGATAGTTCTTCCTTACACTGGTTAACGAGAACGGACGTTGTTTTATGTGACTTTAGTGACATCAGACCCGCCTGGCTATCGACGAAAATGTTAATTTTGCCGCTGATGTTCCTACTGTGCAGTATTTTACATGCATCTCTTATCGCCAGTATTTCAGCCTGAAAGAGCGATTCACCTCCGAGAAAACCCCAGAGCCAACACCACAAGTCATCTTTGACCCATCTGTGTAAATCCTCGTGCGGAATTCATCAGCCAGGATTACCATACTTCATTCCCGCCTTGACGGAAATATGACCTTAAATTTATCCTCAAAGTCTATAAGGGGTACCATATAATCTGTTGGTCGTTTCAGAGATGGGCTTGCTTCTGTAAGATCCCTGCATTACCATACGTCCTCGCCTTCCAACATCCCGATACAGAGAGCCTGACCGCGCTGTTGACGGATATGGGTATCAGGTGTAATTCTATTGGAATAGGATGCAGCATAGTATTCAGTGCCTCTGAAGGACTAGTAAAAGGAGCGCCTATTATTCCAACGAAGGCTGATCTTTGTGCTCTGTCAAGCTGTTCAACGTATTTCTTGCCCGTTTCTCAAATTCTCAAATGTTTTTCAAATGTGAATTATTATACAGTAAATTTTGTCTATGTTAAATTTCTTATTTATTTAAAAAAAAAACTGTAAGCTAAACATTTGGCACCATGCTATGAGATGCAATAGTGGTCATTCCGTCCTGAAATGCTTGGAAAGACGAAGTCCTTGGCTCCCTTTTATTTTAAGTAGTAGAGCACCGCGATCGTACAACAAACTTATAATTTCTAATAATAATAACTCACAAATAATTTTTATTTTTCACAAAAAATAAATCATTCACTTTACATGGAATTTATTTTTGATTGTAATAAAACACATTTAACCACAAAGTAAACATTTAACTTTCATTGCCATTTTTAATGTTTACATTTATTTTTTGCTTAAGTGGTGCCAAGTTTATTTTTAATTTGACTTTAATATTTGATATCAATTTGACATCAAACTGTTAAAACATTTAATGTCAAATCTTTATTTTAAGATCTTGATAATGATTGAATTTAAATGTTAAAACCAAGCAATTGAAAAAAGTTTGAGAATTGTGTTTCATGCCAAATGATAAAGTCGTTTCATATCAAAAGTTCGTGGTTGGGGTAATCCCAGCGGGAAAACTCAGAAAACTTTCTTAATTCAGGCCTTATTAAAGGTTTTATTAGATTCAATTACAATTCTTATCTTACTGCTCAAGAATGCCTCATAGAAGGCCTCGGCTCCTTCGTATAAAAGATAAGATACATATTCTACACTCGCTTCTATGAGAAGGAAGAAGAGAAGGCGTAGCATTTTATCTTTTGTTTTTTGCCAAAGAAAAAGTAAAATAATTATTTTTTTATGTACCTGCCAAAGAAGTGAGAGCGGAAGGCCTACCCCGCAGTGACAACGTGTGTAAAAAAGATATGAGTATGTAATGGAGCGAGTGGGCCTTGTACATCCAAAAAGAAGGAGTACAGAGGCCCTATAGAAGGCATCGGTGCTCCTTCTTTTTCTCGCTGGGATAGAGCGTCTTAAACCACTTACCTACTAACACACATTGATCAAACATAATTCAAACATAATAATAAAATATTTTGAGTACATTTTTTCCATTTAAAATACATTTTTCTATTTAGGTGGCAAATTGAATATTTGGTATGTGTAAAAAAACCAACCAAATCTACACATTAAAATAAAAAAATAACAAAGGGCTATTTTATGACGAAAATAAGAGGCAATCGTGGTTTTTTGCTCATATCTCAGACATTTATGAACCGATCTAGCTGAATTTCAATAGAAAAATTTAAAGGTACATAAGTCATATAAATGTATAACATCCTAGTCCCCATCATGTCTGGGGTCATCGGAAACCCCATTTCAACAGACAGACGGTTAGGCGTTAAATCAATTTCGCCACTCATAAGAACCCAGAATATACTTATATTAATAATAGGGTCTAATATAAATATTGTAGAAATTACAACCGAAATGACGAACTAGCGTGGATAAATTTTTTTCGCCAAAAATCGTATAGCAAAAACGTTATCTACTCGAAATTCTAAGAAAAATTTCCCAAGAAACCATATAGGTCTGTGATCAATTACTATCCTGCACAAATTCCCCTAGAGATTTTCTGCTGCCATTATTCTATGAACTGTATTAAAAAACACTAACACATCATTCCAAAAATATAAAATGATAAAAAAATATTGTATTTTCCTTCGAGCTTAATATTATATAACATAATTGAAAACAAAACAACATTCAGAATATCAAAATATTAGAAAGACTGCTAGAAATTTAATAATTTCGGGATTGATTATGGATAAGTTGAGTTTTTCGCGATTGAATAATCCGTACTTGAATCAATCTTTCTGTACTTGATTCAAGAAAATCCGTACCCACCATACTATTTATACCGCTTCGGATTGATTTGATTACGGATAGACTGATTTTTTTTTTTTTTTTGAGTGTACCTTTTACTGTAAGGTCCTTTTTGCAACAAAGTTACTCTTGTAGGGGTTTTTGCAAACCCAACTTCAGACTCAACTCCTATATATGGTGAAGCAGGAAAATATGAAGGATCTAAGCTGTCTGACAGTTGAGTTGCTTATTGGTCAACGATGTTTTGTACGCATTCGGGAATCGTATTTTTTCTTATAGTGTACTGATCAATCATGACCTCTTGTAGGTGATGAGTAATCAATCCACAGCAAAATGGCGTCGTTTTTGTACATTTACATTTCCCGATGCAAAATGCATATTATTATAGGTTTCCAAGAATTTTAAATATGTATGGGGTCTAGATCTACTTTGAATTCTCTATGATAGTTAATAAAATTACGGGAGATTATTAGTCCTCTGTGGTGGTCTTAGAGACACTACTTTCAATGGAAGAAAATTTTATAACTGCCGCACAGTGGCTGAAAATTGAACTTCATTGGCCAAAAGACCAATTTTTTGTTATCTTTGATTTGAAAAAGGTTTAATGCCATTCAATTGCAAACATATTAGAACTAGGGTTAGGTTAGGTTCCATGGGCAGCCATCGACAGACAGCTCACTTGGGTCCTTCAGCGGTCCCTTTGTGATACCCAGCGCCAATGCCCATCCCAAAGAGCAGTTACTCAGATGGCGTCACTGCAGAGTTGAGCGAATTCGTCTTCCTAATGAAGAGAAGAAGCAAAATAAGTTCTATTTAAGATAGATCCCCTAGGCAGGAAAACACCGGCTCTCCCAGGCATTTTTCCCTAATGCCCCGTAGCCCAGGGCATTGCCAGAGAAAGTGAAGCACAGTCTCCTCTTCCTCCTCATCATGACAACTTTTGCAGTAGTCATTGAACTCCAGACCCATTCTCCTAGCATGAGTCCCAACAGGCCAGTGTCCAGTCATAACCGACACCGCAGTCCTGATTTGGTCCCTATTGAACCCAAGTAGAGATTTGGTTCTCCGTTCATCATAGCCAGGCCAAAGTGCCCTGGATATGGAGCAGGTGGACTCACCACATGTCCATATTAGAACTAAGGTATCCGAAAAACTGTATTAAAATATTGGTAATTGTGGCTGTGGCATGCTGCTGGAAACCAAAATTTTATGTTATTATAGAACAAATTTAATTTTTGTAAATTTGATCATTAAATTATCAGGGGTGTTCTAGAAATAGAAAACGCAAAACGAAAGAATTGTGAAGTTCTTTTTAATACACTCTTTATACATTTTTTATAATTTGTTTTATAGAATTCTGTTTAATAGAGAAATATTTCTATTGTATTGCATTTGTAATTATTTTACTACAAAAATATTGTTATAAAAATTACTTTTCAATTCTTGCGTTTTCGATTTTCAGAACACCCCTTTATGATTTATCACCAACTGTTGGATAGAAAGTAGTCTCTAAGAAATGATTCGTTGTATCACTGTAGCAGTTATACCTGACGTGTTATTTAATGTTTTCCCAGGTCTATATTTTATTTTACTGAAATATAACACAATGGCTTCCGAACGTTTTGTTTCCAAAAATGATTCTGCAACTGATGCAATTCTTGAAATTGTTGTAGGCGGGCAGCTTTTGAGCTGATTTCAAAGAACATAGGACCATGGAGGTTCGGGAGAGTGACTTGTGGACCTCTATACGCAAAGAAAAAACATGGTTGTGGTAAACATATTCTAAGAGCAACATATTATGATAAGATTAATGATTGTAGTCAACATATCACGATTGTATTGAATCATATTATGACCAAATATATTCGTAATATTACATAATAATATTTTTCCCTTAATCCTAATTTGTTTTTATTACATCATATTATAATTTAATGTTAATAATGATAAGTTAAGAAGTAATCGTATTATTATCATGTTAATCATAATAATATGTAGATTAAATCTAAAACAGAAAAATATTTGTAATATATATTTATTTACTGGCAACCTTATCGTAAAACGGTTACAGATTTTTCACATCATAATATGATGCAACTATAAACATAATATTTTTAACCTGTTTTTGTCGTAGGTTGCAATTATTTTTAAATTATTTTATAGAATTTTCACTCTTTTTCTCTAAAATAATTCAGAACAATGGTCAATATTTTTGCACCATTTTCAAACAATATTAAAATTCATTTTAGCATTGATTGATATTTAAATTTGTGACACTTTACAATTTTTTTTATGTACCTACAATTTCTTTAAACTTGGTTTTTTAATGGGTATTATTTTTAAATTGTTGAACAACTGAATAAAAAACAAATCGATAACGACACAACTGATGCAAAATTATTTTACAAATGGCGATAACAAAATATTATTTAAGAAAAGATATTTTGTTTGTATCATAATCATATAATGAGTACACGTATAGAAAGTTATCATGTTATGACTATTTAATATCATCAAATGGTTGTGAGGAATATAATATGTTTTCACAGTTATCATTATTTAGTTGTTATAAAAATGTTTTTTTTTTAGTGAACTCAAATTTATAATTGCGATAAACATTGAAATGTTTACAGTAACTATAATATTGTTGATATTAAATAAAAATAACAATTAATTAATTAATTTATTAATGATGTGCTAATAATCTCGATTTTTTAATGAAAACACTGAAATTTATTGTTGTGGGAAAGCTAGTTCCTATGCGCATTTCGCTGGTTGCTTAGGCCAGCTCGTCAGGAAACTATTTCCAAATACTTTAGAAAAGCTAAAAATATTATAAAAGCAAGGCCATAAAGTGAATAAGAATTTTAAACACTCAGGTCTTGCATGTAACACTATCAAAGCTTCAACAAAGACACAACAATAAACCGTCAATTTTTCTTTCTTACATTCCCCTACAATTGGCTGGTTTTTTTCCAACACGAATTGTAGTCAGGGTTACCGCTAGGAATTTTTAAAAAGTCGCACAAAAGGTCGTTTCATAAAAATAAAGTCGCACCAAAAAGTCGTTTGAGAAAATAAAAGTCGAACTTTTTTTTTAACGTTTTTTTTTAATAATAAAAAGCATAACAAAACAAAAAAAAAATTAAACAAAACAGTCAGTTTCACTTTTTATTTTCAGAAGCCTCTTTTGCATAAGAGTTTTCATGATATCGCTTAAAAGTCTCGCAACCTGGGCAAACTGTATATTTTTATACCCTTGCAAATGAACTGTCAAAATTTGTATTATAATTCAATAACACAAACTTCGTAAATTTGACTAACAATTGCGCTGTTCAATTGTGCATTTATACAAACAGATTTTTTTTTATGATTACCGTCGTTTTCAACTAAAAATTCAACAATTAAAACAACAAATTCTTGGACTTATCTGAGCAAATTAGTCTTTTGGCATTATCTAGATATTTGTAAGCACGAATTTAATTTTTAGACACAAATTTCAAGTTTCTTATATATATGGGGGATTTCATGTCAAGTGACCCAACTTTTGAAATCGATGTCTTCCGATTTGGATGAAATTTGCACCAAGGTTAGTCTTATTGGATAGTAGTTTAGACACAAATTTTCAACAAGATCGGTCAAAAAGTTTCTGAGTTAGAGGGGGTCAAAATTTGACATTTTGGCCAAACCGCGGTTCTTTCTCGTCCATGTAACTTATTATCTATGGGTGTTAGCAAAATTTGTCCCAAACAAATAAGATAGCTATTTCTTCAAGCTATCGAAAAAAAATTTCTTTGTATTTTTAAAAATTTTTTTTTTTTTAAATTTAAAACTTATTTTTTTTTTTTTTGGAAACGGTATTTTTTTTTGCTCAAAAGAAAGCTTAGGTCTTTTCCTTTAAGGTAGTTTTGGTCGCTTAGTGGGATGCGAGTGGGATATGTATAAAAAAAAAAATAATTTCTAACTCAAGACGAGGATTTTTATTTTTTTTAGCATTTGACGTCTTGACTTACAAATTATTTTTTTTATACATATCCCACTCGCATCCCACTAAGCGACCAAAACTACCTAAAAGAAAAATACATAAGCTTTCTTTTGAGCAAAAAAAAAATTCCGTTTCCAAAAAAAATAAAAAATAAGTTTTAAATTTAAAAAAAGAAATTTTAAAAAATACAAAAAAAAATTTTTTCGATAGCTTGAAGAAATAGCTATCTAATTTATTTGGGACAAATTTTGCTAACACCCATAGATAATAAGTTACATGGACGAGAAAGAACACCGGTTTGGCCAAAATGTCAAATTTTGACCCCCTCTAACTCAGAAACTGTTTGACCGACCATGTTGAAAATTTGTGTCTAAACTACTACCCAGTAAGACTAACCTTGGTGCAAATTTCATCCAAATCGGAAGACATCGATTTCAAAAGTTGGGTCACTTGACATGAAATCCCCCATATATATATTTTTTCTTTTAAATTTTATTATTTCATTTTTTTGGATTGGCGTTTCTTCAGTATTGACATTAATTGTTAAAAGTTACAGAATAGTTAAAAAGGCGATTCTTGAAATAAGTCTGGCAAGTTTGTCCATCATTGATTCGGTGGCTAAAAATTATCTTGTAAAATAAACACTGCAATTTTTTTTAAATCCTTTTTGCTAAAACGTTATTTTGAAACTTTTACTGAAAACTTGCGAAACATTTGTTAAACACATGACAAGGTTGCAAAAAAGGGAAAAAAGTGTTGTCAAATGAACCAAAATCTGTGAATTGCTTTAAAATTTTAACGACTTTTTTTTTACCGATTTACTGCAAATTAAATGCTGCTTGTGAGAACCTTTACAAAACAGGGTAAAAAGTCGCAACAAAACTAAAAAGTCGCAACAAAACTAAAAAGTCGCAACAAAACTAAAAAGTCGCAAAAGTCGGCGATAAAAAAAGTCTCACAAAAAGTCGTAGACCGCCTAAAAAGGGTCAAATTGCGACTTTAGTCGGGCAAACGGTAACGCTGATTGTAGTTGTAAGAGGATAGAAAGAAAAAACAAAATTAAAAAAAAACAAGTTGCTTAAATAAAGCAGCTTGCCATTTCAGTTTTTTATTTGCCGGGCACATGCAAATTTATTATCAAAAATTATTTTCGGGAATGAAATATTTTGTTGAAGCTTTGATATTGTTACATGTAGGACCTGAGTGTTTTAAAATTCTTATTCACTTTATGGTCTTACTTGTATAATATTTTTAGCTTTTCTAAAGAATTTGGGAAAAGTTTCCTGACGAGCTGGCCTAAGCAACCAGCGAAATGCGCTTAGAAACTAGCTTTCCCACAACAATAAATTTCAGTGTTTTCAAAAAATTGGGATTATTAGCACATCATTAATAAATTAATTAATTAATAAAATATTTCATTCCCGAAAATTTTTGATAAAAATAACAATATTTTGTGTACGATAACACAAGGTGTCATAGTCATATCTCTTAAAATAATAACATGAAAAATACGACTGTTGTGAGCGACCCCTCATAATTTAATGTGCTATTAATTACGACAGCACAATAAACATAGCAAGCAACGTTCTACTTATTAAAGACACTTTTTGTTTACAAACCAACAACAATATTTTTAAACCATTGTAAAATGTTAGAACATTATGACAATAAACCATGATAGCACACCTTGTGAATACCCCAATAGTGTCGTTGCCGTAACCATGCCCAACCATATTTTTTCTCTGCGTGCACAGAAAAATGACGTTGTTTTTGTACATTTACATTTCCCGATGCAAAATGCATATTATTATAGGTTTCCAAGAATTTCAAATATTTATGGGGTCTAGATCTACTTTTGAATTCTCTATGATAAATAATAATATTACGGGAGATTATTAGTCCTCTGTGGTGGATTTAGAGAAACTAATTTCAATGGAAGAAAATGTTAAAACTGCCGACAAATGGAGCTGAAAATTGAACTTCATCATTGAACTTTTGAATTCTCTATGATAAATAATAATATTACGGGAGATTATTAGTCCTCTGCGGTGGATTTAGAGAAACTAATTTCAATGGAAGAAAATGTTATAACTGCCGACAAATGGAGCTGAAAATAGAACTTCATCGGCCAAAAGTCCAATTTTTTGTTATGGCATTGAAAATTTTAATGCCAGACTTAAGTTCTTATTTTCAACGTGATAAATAGGTGTTTGATATTTCTTTGTTTACGCTTATTTTCTAACTTTTCTTATGAATGCCAATACTTTAGAAAAATTTGTGATACTTTAATAATAAGTTTCTAAACTAAAATTTTTATATTATTTGAAAACAGGCAGAATATATTAAAATTTAATTAGCAACGGGAACTTAAAATAACAGTTATGTAGTTCTCAAAACTTATAAAAAGTTAGTGGTTTTATACAATGACGATTTTTGTGACGATTTTGACGATTTTTTCCTTAAAATTTGACGATTTTCCACCAATATTATCTGGCAGCTATGATGTGGCATGCTGCTGGAAACAAATATTTTATGGTATTATAGAAAAGATTGAATTTTTGTCAATTTGATCAGAATTAAATTATCAAGGGTGTTTTGGGAATCGAAAACGCAAAACTCAAGAATTTTTAGATATGCAGTACAAATATTACTCGTAATAAATTTTTAACAAAAATCTGTAAAGATTTTAGCATTATCCCAATAAAAAATGGAGCTTCCAACGAAGCAGGTTTGTAAGGGAGAAACGTAAAAGTTTCGCTTACCATATCGCTTACGGAAGACATGAATTTTATATGGCGAGTTCCCACTTTGAAGCAATACATTTTTGACACAGAAAGCGCTTTCTTCAGCGCATATAAAAATTGTTGAATGTAACGATCAGCTTTGCACACTGAATTTTTTGTTACCGTTAGTATTTTATATGCTCCCTTACGAACCTGCTTCGTAGTAAGGGAATGTCGTGGCTCTTCAAATATTTTTTAAGTTATTAGCGCTTAAATGTGAGCTTACTTTTTGAAATGTACCATTAGTGCTTCGCAAAATAGGAAAATTTTTTATTGGGATTTTTACCATTTTTTAAAATAATTTTCAGCATTTTTTTGTCACGTCTAATGCCAGATTTAGCTGTAAAATTTTTTAAGATCTGACCACACTGCCCCCAGCTCATATGGCAAAAGCATAATGAAACAAGAATGGAGAAAAATATCCGTACACCGGTCATTTAAGAACCGATTTTATTAAATTTTACAACTTGTATTATACTTAATTTATTTCAGGTGAAAAAGATAAAATAAAATAATCTAATTAAGAAAAAATTAGCGGCAGTCGAAGGTTTTGGCTCCTAGTTCAGCCCTTATTGCACCGATTTGGCTGGATTTCAATAGCAATTTATTGCGGTAAAACTGTCATATAAATATAAAGCAGGCTAGTCCCCATCATGCCTGGGGCCTTCGGAAACTCCATTACAACATACATACGCACACCCCCAGGGTATGTGGGGAAACACCCTAAGGATATTTCACATTTTTATGTTATATTCTCCACGGAAATCAGGTGCAGTTAAAAACTCGAATTCCGCAATGATCGAAATTAGCATATCTCTTGAGATCGCCTTTGACCAGATATCCTTTCTGGTACCAATGGAGCCAGTAGCCCAGGGAGACACGTCCTCAGACTGACTCAGTGATGCCAATAGTAGGGAATTTTCCCTTTTTGTAGGGATTTTTCCGGAAAATTTAAAGCGTAGGGGAAAAAGGACAGAATTTTTATTTTAAGGGAAATGTAGGGAATTTTCAAAATATTATCTCATTTTCAATATATTGTGTAAAAAAACTTAAATATTCGTATTATTTTCATTTAAAAATTTAAATGTTTCATATGCAACAGCATTTAAGTACAAATGTAGTATTTTTCAACCGAAGCCCTATACTATGAGCCCTAACAGCCTGGCAATCTTCAACAAGTGCCAAAAACATGTACGTATACATTTTGGGGCGTCGAATATTCGGGCTCGCATTTGCGAACTATTCGCTTAATTTTGCTATTTGCATTCGTTCTCACATTCGCTTCAATGTGTGCGAATATAAAAAGGAAATATTTAATGAATGAAATTTCTACATAGAAAATAATTTTGTTCAGAGAAAAAAGTAAACTAAGAGAAATAAAGTCATACAATTTGAAATTTTTAAAAAAATTTAATAAAAACTTTTAAGGATGCGGAAGGATATACATATTTTTTTATATTCCTATTTAGGGGAACTGAAGTTAATTTTTTTTAAATTATACAGCTCCTTCCCTTTTATTTGGTACCGACTTTTATAAAAAATATTAGATGCTTATATTAAAAAATTATTTAAAAAAAGTATTCTTGAAATGAAAATCAATCACGTAGTTTGACTTAGTTTTGCCTTTTGAAGGATATATAGTGACGTTTCCGTCAAAAAGAAAAAAATTAAATTTGTCACACAGTGTTTTTTTCTTAATTGAATTTTTATATGTTTGAGCATAGCATTGTACATATTTATTTTGGTTTTTTCTTATTCTTAACAAATACTTATATAATAAATGTTAATAAATGCTTTAATTATAATATTTACAAAATGTTAACAGAGTATGTATTTGTTTGCCTGAAGATAAACCAATACAATTTTAACGTAGGGAATAGTGTAGGGATAATTTTTTTGGTTGTAGGGAAAAGAGGGAATTTTTTATAGACACGTAGAGATTTTCTTGAAATTTGTATTGGCATCACTGGACTGACTATTGGTGTGCCCCTTTTTGGGATCACGTGTTGGCTGTGGCTTATGGTGTTTTATTTTCTACAAAAAAATACCACCTTGTTAAAAGGTTCATGTATAATAAACATCTGCATGAAACTTAATAATGATGTTCATGAAACTTTCATTATAATTTTGTATTTCCTTCGTTTGTATTCAGTACAAAGAATAACTACGAAATAAAAACAACAAACACACGAAATTTAAGAGACGAATAAGATGCAGTGTTTTTGTTTACTAAAGCAAGAGAATATGAATACAAACAACTATGAAACAAAACAACCAGTGAATAAATGTCGAATAAGTTCATGGAAAAACACATTTATTTTAAAGTCAGTATTGCCAGTTGAAAGAAATGAAAAACATTAGGAAAAACAAAAAAAAAACAAAAATAACCATGAAGAGTAAAAGCAACAAGATAAGGAATTAAATTAATATTAAAATAATAAAAATAATACAAATTTGACTTTGTTTTCAATATAAATTAGTTGTTTTTAATGGAAATTTTTAAACTTAAAAAAAAATGTCATTTTATTTTCAAAAACATTTTTCAGCAATGTGTTTTACTTGGAAGTACATAAAAAAGGTGTTAGGAAAAAAATTTAAATTTAATTTAAAAAATGCTTTACAAATTACATACATATATTATTGTAAAGGTAACAAAAAAGAAAAGATTACATAAATTTACTAAGTGGCAACATTGCTATTGAGTATTTATGTATATAAAAAAAATGAGAGAGAGTGTAAACTGTAAAACAAAAGTCGTTTCATTAAACAAAGTCTTTGTGTTTGCCATATGAAACGATATGATTTGCTAGTAGCATGAATGGTCTGAATTTTATTTGAATGCAAACTTCATTGAAAAACATTTCAGTATGTTCATGAATGAAGTTATTCATGCAGCCCTTTAATGTATAAAATGTCTTGCCGACCCTGTAATAATGCAGTTTTTTTTTTTTGACGAGAACAAAACACAAAATTGGACCGCCATTTTTTAACAGCTGACAAACAGTTTGTTCTTAAAACTAAAAAAAAAAAATATGTACATTAATTAAAAAAAATATACATAAACCAAAATTTGTTAATAGATTGCTATTAAATAAATAAATAAATGAAGAAAATGTATGACGAAATTCCAATTTCTTTAGTTTGTTTTTTATAAAATACTAGCTTAACCCGGTGCGCTTCGCTACCCCTGCACCTACCCCATTTGTTTTTGTTTTAAAATTTGTCCTGTAAAGGTTGATAGCTCTTGTGTTCAGATATATGGTATTTAATATGTCTTCTATGAGGGGTACTGCTCCTACTCTGTCTACCCCGCACATTTTTATATTGAAATTTATAGTTTACTATAATAGTAGCTTTAACCACGTTTGAAGACTCTCCCTTTAATAGTTCTTCAGTTGAGCGATATTTAATGTATGCATCCTATGGAAGGTATTTCCCCCCCCTGCGCCTACCCGCTTTATTTTTATTTTCAAAAGTGTAGTATACCATAAGAGTGACTTTTAGAAAGTTTGAACATTCTCACTATTACAGTTCTTAAGATATGCGATTTAAACATTGGCGTCCTATGGGGTATTCCTATACCCCCGCTGCTATTTTATTTCGATTCCGGGGCTCAGAAGATCCTACTACAAAAAGTTCAGCAAAATGCGTGCAGCGGCTCTTAAGATATGCGATAATTAATATTGGCATCCTATGGGGGGTACCAATTCCCCTGCCCCTATCGAAAAAATAAGTAGCCTATTTTATTTTTAGGGCTCACGTGATGTTACTGTAAAAATTTCAGGAAAATCGAATATTGGCATCCTATGGGGGTACCAATTCCCCTGCCCCTATCGAAAAAATAAGTAGCCTATTTTATTTTTAGGGCTCACGTGATGTTACTGTAAAAATTTCAGGAAAATCGGTTCAGTAGTTTCGGAGTCTATAAAGCGACAAACAAACATACAAACATACATAATTCATTTTTATATATATAGAAGATAGATAGATAGATAGATAGATAGATAGATGTATGTAAAAAAGAAAATACCTTTGCCAGATTACTGATTTATTAACACCAAGTTTTTCAGATTTCTTCATTTGACGTTTTTTCAAAAACCATTTTATAACACCGAATTCACTTAAGTTTTATATCACTGACGACCTATCATTAACAATGTAGTGCTTTCCTATGTTTTTAATATTAAATAATAGAAAAAATAACTATTAAAATTTTAAATTTTTACTGTCTAAATTAGAGGCGATTTTTTCTCAACTTGGTCTGGTAATTCTATATATAAACAGACGCCATCTTTTTACAAGGCGTTATCAACTCTGTCGTTTTATACGGGGCGTAAAGTGCAATGCCTTATGCCATTAGTAAGGGTGCATTTTTTAGAATAAAGCAAGCCACCCTTTTAGAGAGCGAAGCATTTTTAAGAAACGAACACCAAACTGCATTTTTTTCAAATATAATGTCACATTTTTTATAGGAAAGAAAACATCATTAAACTCAAAGTCGCGGGAAGGAAGATCTTAAAAAGTCAACGTAAAGGGCTGCTTTTCGACCACTTTAGGAAAATTTGAGCCTGCTTAATGATCTTCCTAGGTACTGTTCCTATTTAAAATTTAATGCCAGCATGTCGAAAAAGCAGCGGAGGTTAGAAGGCTCCAGCTTCTAAACAAGGGCAAGTGTATAAATATGCCGTGTTGTACACTCAAGTTACTACTTCTGTCTACTCATTTCTCTCACTCAAAGGGGCGGTTGGTAAATGCATTCTGTGGCACCCAGTGGTTAAGATCACCATGAGATAAGGCTCACAAGGCAGGTTTCTCCTGCACACGGCCAGGCAAGTTAACGGATGGTTATCGTTAAATCAACTCCGCTACTCATAAGGATCCAAGTTATATATAATTGAACCCTTTAGGCTTAATATTCATATTGTAAAAATTCCAAACTAAAAGACAAACTTAAAGAAAGAAAAACTTCCAGCTTTGGCGAAAGGCATAACAAAATTTATAAAGAAAACTTGTTCTTGACCTGACCCTAATGAACTTGAAAAAAGCTTTTATTTTTCAAATGAAAAAAAATTGTAAGCTTTTTTTAATTCTTAAGCCAAGTTCACAGAAAAACTGATATCAAATTTAGTTTGTAAAAACATCTTTAGAAGTCAACAACTGAAATCAACTCTTGAAAAAGAATTTACATTTAAAGAAAGAAAAAAAAAACACAAAAGAAATTAAATAAAACGAGTTCTTGCGGCTGCTTTTAAGCCAAATTAAGCCCAAATCAACTTCAACCGTTATTTGTATAAAATACATTTGTGTTAGCTAAAATTTAAAAATAAAAGCTAGAAAAAAACTTACATAATTTTTAAAAAGCCAATGAACTTTAACTAACTAAATATTATTTAAATTTCATCGATATTCATTATGTATCGCTGGTTTGTGATTTTAATAATCGCCCATTTAAGCCATAAATTATTATTATTATGTGTAAATGCTGAAATTACTAGTTCATCAACGTCATTGTTCGTTGGACAGCAACAAGATGAACTGCATGAAATGTTAAATACTGAAAAGGTACTCATTAATACCTTGAGGCATTTCATTGAAACACAAGAAAACAAACTAAACTTTTTGAAAAGGTGAGAAAAATCCAATTTTTAATTAATTATTGATCATTAATTAATTTTAAGAGAATTCAAAGTCTTATGCTAGAAACACAATTGGGTCGTACGTCGAGAGAACGTTGAACGTAACGCCGTAACTTTCTAAAAAACAAAGTTCCGCGCAAAAGAATTTTGTTTCTTTCTGAAAATAGTATTAGAAAGTTTAAAGTTTATTAAAATTTTTGTTTATTTTTTTCTAAATTTTTTCGTTTTGAAATTTTTACTACATGTCAAGGCGAATTCATACAGGCGAAATTTTCGAGTCATCTGTTTATTGTTTATTTATTTGTGTGTATACTGAATGTCAAACTCTATTTACATTTTGTGAAAAAAAATAGTTACTGCCAGGCCCACAATGTCGACAAGAACATTTCTTTCGCATTTTTATATTGAAAACAATAATAACAAATTTAAATTTGTTTTTGTTTTCAATATAAATATAAGAAAGAAATGTTCTTGTCGACATAGTGGGCCAGGCCCTTAATATTTTAAATTTTATAAAAATCTAAATACTTCAAAAAAAAACACTTATTTAAATTGTATAAAACAAAAAATGTGAATATAAAATCTAAAATCAAGAAATTAAAAGTGTGTTGGGAATAAGTAGAGCCACAATAAATTTGCAATACAGGAAAAAGATTTACCTTCTAAAGCACTTAATTGTGTATATTATATAAACAAAAAAATTCCCTTGTTTATATTTTTAATAAATAATTTTGACATTCATTCTAACTTTTTACAAAAACAAAATACACATTATTTTTCAAAAAAAAAAAAGGGATAGCTAGCATAACTCTATCTCATGATGTGGTCACCTGTATGAATTCGCCTTGCACCTGTTTTTCAAACTGAAATAAAAATTTTCGCTTAGGAATTTATATTGAAAACAAAAATAAATTTCAGTTTTTTTTAGCAAAGAAAAAAGTTTTTTATCAATTAAAAAAATGTTTTAAGAATTATTTAAATTTAATTAATGTGATAATTGAATCAATTATTTTTTTAGTTGTAAGAAAATTAAAAATATAATATTGATTTAATTAACATTTTAGTTGTTTTGAAATAATTTTTTAATTAAAATATTAATTAAATATCCAAAAATATTAATTGAGTTTTTCTTTCAAAATAAAATATTTAAAACTTAGAATTGCTGTTTAGAATTGTCAATATTTAATTAAATAAATTAACACATTGTTTGAAATGGCAAAGTTTTTTTTCACATTTTTTTAATTAAAATTAAAAATATCAATTACTGAAACAAAATCAAATATTCCAAATTTTACAATTTCTAGTAATCAATATAATCATTTTGGTAATAGGTGCAAAATCAACAACTTGTTTGCTTGATATTATGAATTTGGTATACAATTGGTGCAGGGATGTTAAATGGGGTTTTAAATTTTGTACCAACTTTCAAAAAAAATGTACTTTTTGGACCTTAAAGGTACCATTTTTTTTTTAAATTTATTAAAACAACAAAAAAAAAGTATATAAAAATTTAATTGAACACAAAAAAACCAAATTTTACGTTAACATACACAATATTTATGAATAAAATAAGGTACATAAGTCTTATAAATATATGGGATCAAAATCAGGCACTTATTTGTTTAGTTAATAAACTATTTGGAATTTCTACATCATAGCAGCATAAATTTGTCGATCTTAACCAATCCTTTGTTTGAATGAGACTTGATACTATTGGCACATGTAGTCTGCATCTTTCTCTAGTTTTTATTATACTTTGAAAAGAAAAAACTTTTCCTGCAAATGTGGAATAGATAAAATTCCAACAACGACTCTAGAAATGACAGGAAACATATGGACCTTCATCTCATTTTGTTAATTAGCTACTGCCGACCAAAAACTACAAATGTTTTCAGTTTTTAATGACTGCAGTTGCTCGACATCAGCTAACGCTCTAAATGGATTATTGATTGAATCAAAATTTTCAATTTCATTCGCAAACATTTTTACCACAAGAGGTCCAATACAACTTGTTTTACCTGAAATAACATTTTCGAGAATTTAGAGAAATTTAGAGAACCACATTCAAACTTCATTATTAACGTTGACTTTGGTTCTCAAAACTTCGCAAAATTTTATATAAAATTGTTTTGCATTTTCTTTCATTTCTTTAACAATATCAATATTGATATTTTTTGTAGAGATATATAAATCCCCTTCAGTTCCGCAATAAATTTCTTCAACGGGCAGGTGATTTTTGTAAAGGTCTACGATAGATACTCGTATATCACAATTATCCAAAACGTTTTTATTCATGAAATTACGTGGTATTTGGCGGAACATAAAAGTTAGCCTTTGTATTTTATTAGCATTTCGAGGTTCCCTACCTTTTTAAAGAAATAAAAAAAAAACACAGAAAATTCAAAATTAATGGCGAATGTTTATTATCATTTGAAAGAACATTCTTTGGCATTTATTTTTTGAAGATTATGTCTATCAAATGTTCGCCGTTGTACGTCGCAGATGGTCCCTCCGTTGAGTCCAATTTTCGATGACTCGTTCGACCATTTCGACTGGTAACTGGCGAATGACACGCGTGATGTTTTCCGCGCGGGTTTGTCCACATAAACTTTAGACTTTACATATCCCCACAGGAAAAAGTCTAACGGTGTGATATCACACGATCTTGGTGGCCAATCGACCGGCCCAAAACGTGAAATTATGTGCTCACCGAAGTGTTCTCTCAATAAATCCATTGATTAATGCGATGTGTGGGAAGTGGCGCCGTCTTGCTGAAACCACATGTCGCCGAGATCACGAGCTTCAATTTCAAGCATCAAATAGTCGGTTATCATGGCACGATAACGCTCGCCATTGACGGTTACGTTCGCACCGGCATCATTTTTAAAGAAATATGGACCGATGATTCCACCGGCCCACAAACCACACCAAACCGTTGTTTTTTCTGGATGAAGTGGCAGTTTTTTGAATCTCTTCAGGTTGATCTTCTTCCAAAATGCGGCAATTTTGTTTGTTTACATACCCATTGAGCCAGAAATAGGCCTTATCGCTGAACAAAATTTGCCTCGAAAACGTCGGATATTCTTGGAACTTTTCAAGAGCCCATGGAGCGAAGCGATGTCGCTTGGGAATGCGTAAGTCTTTCCATTATGAAATGCCAAACAATACTAAACAAAAATAACATGACAGCATGACACGACTCGCACGTGATCTGTCAAAAAAAGGCTATTGCAAAAAGTATCTCTACTTGAATCACCCGTTACATGCAGTCGAGCATCTTCTGATTGCATTTCTGAATTAACCATGTGAATAATCTTAAGTGCATATTGCATAAATAAAAATTGCAATTTAAAAGAAGGATTTTTAAGTCCTGATGAATGAAATAATAATTTTAAAAGTAAATGCAATAAAAAGGACTCAATAGTTTGTTTGCTATACTAAAAATTTAAAAAGGGGGAACTATGAAAAATTTTTAAATTGTACCAAATGAGTCACGGTAGTACCATGATACTTTATAAGTTCAAAATGTGCCAAAATTGGGATAATTGCACCATCTTTAGCATACCTGAATCCAAATCTGCACTTATTTTTTTCTATTAGCTTGACTTTTCGCGATATAGTGTTATGTCCAAAATTAAGACAATTCCGCTACATATATTGGAATAACTTTAAAACGGTTCACCATATTCAGTTAAGAAACTATTCAACATTTTTCAACAACATTATCCGTGGTTACACTGGTTTTAAATATGTCCAGTAGTTTTAGAGATATCGTTGAAGTTTAAAAAAAAAATTAAAACAAAAAGATTTTTTTTGTTCTTCAAAAATTTATGAAAAATAAAAATGGAACAAAAATCACAGTTTTGGTCTAAAAAGACTTAATTTAATACATTTTAAATGACTTTTGTTTTTATTCACAATTTACTGAGAAAACTGAATTGATAAAAATCGCGATTTCCATACAAAAATACCCAGCGGGATAACTCTAAGGACGTTCTTACTTGAGGCCTTATTGAAGGCCTTCTTTGACATAGTTTTGATTCAATTACCATTATGATCTCACTGCTAAAGAATGACTTATAGAAGGCATCGGCTTTTCCCTATAAAAGATAAGTAACACATTGCACATTTCCTTTTATGAGAATGGAGAAGAGAAGAAGTACGATTTTTTTTTTTTTTTGCCAAATCAATAGCCAACGAATTCAGATACCGTTATAAAATCACCATCCTCTGGAAAGCTTTCTCAGAGCCAGTAATTTGAATGCCTTTCAGAATCTCTGTCGTAAGAAGCGAGACCGGAAGGCCTTCCCAGCAATGACAACATGTGTAAAAAATATATGGGTATGGAATGGAGCGAGCAGGCCTTGTACATCCAAAAGACGGAGTACAGCGGCCTTCTAGAAGGCATCCGTACTCCTCCTTTTTCCCGCTGGGTACATTTTTTTAATGTGTGTGTATTTACTGCTGTTCTATTTATGGACGTTCCTTTCTTCACATAAAAATGATGCAGCTTCACTTAATTGTGAATAAAAGTGAAACGCGTTTATCGATTTTGTTCATTGGTTATGTGACTTTACGTAAAAGTTGTAAGATTTAAAATTTTTCCCGTTTTGTATTTTTCATGATTTTTAAAAGTACAAAATTTGTCATTTTAATCTTTGTTTTTTACTTAAACAACCAGTACCTAAGGTGTTATGACACTTGTTATTTTTTCTATTTTGAAGAACAGTGCAAATATATTTGCATAGGAAAACGGACCGGTTGTAAAGAGTATGATTATGAAATCTTGAAATGTCAAACAAATATACGTGTGTTATCGATAAATGTTCTAAGAACTGTTGCCAATTTTAATAGTTTTTGCTCGAATGTAGCGGTTTTTTGCATTTATTGCGATTTTTAGCTTTTTTTGACTAGTTTTTGTGCGAACAAAACGTGGGCGATATTATTTGTTTTGTTTACATTGTTTGGTTTGTTTACATTTTGTATTTCTAGTTCTTTCACATATTTGTTGTTTCATTCAATCAATCCTAAAAAAATCCAATACAAAAAATAGCAAGTATCATAACACCTTTAGCAATTTTTTATACCCTCCCCCACCACTGTGGTGAATGAGGGTATACTAAGTTTGTCATTCCGTGTGAAACTTTTTTATTATACATCTAAGACCCCATAAAGTATATATATTCTGGCTCCTTGTGTAATTCTAAGTCGATTTAGCCATGTCCGTCTGTCTGTCCGTCTGTTTGTCTGTTGAAAACACACTCACTTTTGAAAAACGCAAAAGAAAAGAACAAACTTGGTCTAAAATTGCTTGTAGTTATCCTAAGCAGTTTGGGATTGAAATCCAGCAACATCGGTTCAGTAGGATCAGAACTATGAATGAAAATGTGGAACCACCACAATGAAAAAATTGATAATTTTGATACAAAAACTAACATAAATGGTTTATTAATGCACGGAATGAAAAATTTTGCTCGAATTTGGTTTATACCACTCCAAATCATACTGGTAAATTTCGTGACGATCGGTCCATAATTTACCATAGGCCCCATATAAACCCATCTCGAGGAAAACAGTTTAGTACGCCTAAAATCGCAATGAAAAACGCTAGCATACTTAAATTTGGTACGTCACAGTTTTCTAGGACCAGAAATCACACTGTAAAATTTTTTGAAGATCGGTCCATAATTTACACTAGGCCCCATATAAACCCTACTTCCAGAAAACAGTTAAGTACGCCTAACCCCGCAATAAATAACGCTAGCATACTTAAATTCGGTACGTCACAGTTTTATAGGACGAGAAATCACATTGCCAAATTTCGTAAAGGTTGGTCCATAATTTACCCTAGGCCACATATAAGCCCTACTCTCGGAAAACAGTTTATTGCGCCTAAAACCAAATAAATCTCACTTCGGGAAAATAATAAAATTCGCCTTAAACCATCACAGATATAGATATTGCGGTAAAATGTCTTACTTAAATTCATATGGCCAGAAAAAATATCATGCAAATTTGTGAAATTTTCTGTTAACGCTAAAACTAATTACACTGCTGTATTGAAATTTATTCTAATTTATTTTTTGTAATACTAGAAATCAGTCTTCAGAATTTTGGGATGATTGGGCCATAATTTACCATAGGTCCAATACAAATTACCCTCCTAAAAATTATTTTAGTTCGGCAAAAACTTTTACGAATCATGATATTTTCAAGCATGTTCAAAGTCCTAACAAGAAACGCATAAAATTTTCTTATTGTCGGTCAATAATTTAATTCATGTCTAAACCGCAACTAATTTTAATGCTGACGCTCGTTTTTGTGAAGATTAGTTAATAATATATATGTATTTATCATATAGAGCTCACTCCTGTCGGTGGAGGGTATCAAAGATTCGGCACAGCCGAATATAGCACTCTAACTTGTTTTTTTTGAAAATTTATTTGATTTTTAAAAATTTTGGAAATCGCTTAATGAAAGTAAAGTTATGATTTTTTGAACTTTTAATTTTTGGAAAAAAGTAAAAAATACGATTAGTACCTGAACTTAAAAATGCGGGCTGGGCTGATGGATAAAAGCGGAGATTAGATTTAAAATCAGCGACCTCAAATTAGTAAAAAAATTCCAACCAGCACAAAAAAATTTCAATTTTGTTACCTTGTGTTATTAGTTGTTTTGTTTTTGTTAGATGAAAAATAAGATCAGATGTTTAAGGGCACGTTGCGGATCCGTGTTCCTTACCAAGCTTATGTACAATAAGTTACTCTTAAGTAAACGTGACGTTGCATTCGGGTTGACCTGATTAAATAATGTTTCTTCATTTTTACGTATCAGCTGTTAAATAATTTTATGTTTCTTAATGTATATTGATAAAGCGAACATTTTATCGACGAACATGAATTTTTTAACAGTGATTTTGCTTTATAAATAGTTACTTCATGTTAAGTTAACATTTGTTTTCTTTTTATATGATATTTCAGTAAAGTTTGACCAAAATTAAATTGGTATTGAAATAACACTAAGAATCACGTTGAATAAAAGGTCTATCAAGTTAAAACAACGTAAATTTCATGTAGAGTGTGAAATAACAGTGAAAAGAAATTTCAGATTTTGATAAAAAAAAATCGGCATTATCGGCACTTTAATTAAAAAAATAGGTAAAAAAATCGGCAAACTAATAATATAAATTTTAAGAACAATAAAACATATTTTTATTAACACAAAAAATAACAAAACAGAATAATTCAGCATTAACATTAAAATTAATGAAAATTAACATTTTTATAAATAAATTGAAGTTCTTTTTCATAAGCAACTTTATTATATTCAACATTTTTCATTTTTCGAATTTATTCTATGAGTTAAATTTCAGTTATGTATTTTATAAAGCTTTTTGTAATAGCTCTATTCCTTAAATTTTTTTTTAGAAATTTAACTCATAGAATAAATTCGAAAAATTAAAAATGTTGAATATAATAAAGTTGCTTATGAAAAAGAAATAATTCCCAATATCTATTTGTTAAAATAGTTGAGTTAAATACATTCAATTTCTAAAGTATCACTATCCAGTGTGACACAAAGAATGCAGACGAAGGCCGTAGCGGGCCAGAAAATGCATTACATTCTGCTGGTGTCTTATAATTGTAAATTTTTTCTGTACATAAATATACTTCATTGCTATCCAACAGAAAGCTAAGGTAAAATGTAACAAGAAAATACAATATAATAGTCTGGTAGTGTATAAAGTCATTTCTAAAAAAAATTTAAGGAATAGAGCTATTACAAAAAGCTTTATAAAATACATAACTGAAATTTAACTCATAGAATAAATTCGAAAAATGAAAAATGTTGAATATAATAAATTGGAGTTCATTTAAAAAAATTTTATACATTAGGTTAAAATTGTTTTTATAGTTGAAAAAATTTTTTCAACATTTTATTTTAACAAATATTTTATAGGTACAAACATTTTTGAGTTTAACAGTTTAATTAAATCAATTTTAATATCAACATTAGAACAGCATGTTTAAATTTTAAGTAATCTTTAGAAAAAAAAACTCCTTGCAAGGATTCACTTTCCAGGGAACATCGAAAGTTGGTTTTATTAAGGTT
This sequence comes from Pollenia amentaria, assembly GCA_943735925.1. Classification (NCBI taxonomy): domain Eukaryota; kingdom Metazoa; phylum Arthropoda; class Insecta; order Diptera; family Polleniidae; genus Pollenia; species Pollenia amentaria. The sequence goes on from OX031006.1 coordinate 166,107,683, forward strand.
GACTTGTCTAAAAATTCTTTCCACATTTGCGGAAGAATATGGAAGGACCATAATTTGTTGTACAAACTTTGACAGCACTGGAAATGCATCCGTAGAGACCCCACGTTTTAAGTCAGACATTTTTTTGTTAAAAATTTTGCAAATTTACTTCAATTCCTTCTAGATCTTCTTAAAAGTTTAAAACCTTTAACTACCTAAATTCATGGTCTAAAATTTGTTTTCCTTTTTCAGAAATAATAATAAGGCTAAAAAAAAATATTTTCCTTTTACATAATTTTGTTAGGGTTAATCATATTTAAAGATTTATTGGTTTTTTTTTCAAAATCAAAACGTTTTAATATTTGATTTGAAAGTTCTATATAAAAATTAATACAGTTATTAACAATTTTGTTAATTTCGGTTTTGTTGGGTTTTGATTTTGATCAAAACCCATAATCCAATATGCTCAAGTTCAAAAAATTCTTTGTTTTCATAAATTCTGTTAAGTAAATTAAATTTTTTAATCGTTTTTAATAAAATTAGTTAATACCGTTTAAAAAAGACTTTCCATTTGGTTGTATACATGGCCCAATTAGTATGTGTGCTCGAAACGCCTGCTGCATTTTTGTAGAGTTGTGTTCTTATCGTGCAATTGTTTTTGTAACAATTGCTTTTGACATCTAGTCCATTTTTACACAAATAAATGCATTGGGTTTTGACATCTTTAACATAACAGCCGTTCCCAAACAAGAGCGGATGGCGGAACGTTTTTTTCCGCGTAGCTTTTACGCTGTTATGTCATACCTAAACAAGAGCGTCAGCGTTGTGTCACAAACAGTAGTGTTAACTTTCGTGCTTACTAAAAGTCTCACAAAAGAAATAAGAAATGGAATTAAAACCGCTGGTTTGACCTAAAAACAGCTAATTTGCCATTATTTTTTATCAAATGATATTTTATCAAATGATTATTTTAACTCTCTGCCAAAATATAATTTTCCAATTGCAAAGCGTTGACGCCGCGCTATTTAGGGATGCTTCATACAAATTGTAGGGGCATGAGGATTTATGACAGCTATAAAACGCGTTCCGCTCTTATTTCGGTACGGCTGTAATATACACAAACAAAATGCGTGTTGTTTTTTCTATTGTTGCATTGTTGTAGTTTTGCGCAGTCCTACTAATTGAGCAATGGTTGTATAGGTTATGACAAGTGCTCCAAAGATACCCAAACTTAATAAATCACACGTTAACAAGCAAAGTTGCTGTGGTTTAAGTGTTTATCAAAAAATCGGCAAATCGGCACTTTGCTAATTTTAAAGCAAGAAATCGGCAAATATGGCTGGCCTGTTCAGAACACTTACCTCAGGAACCAGAGAGAGAGAAAGAGAGGCATAATAATTATTACAGTTCTTTTCGCTTATAGTCACATTCTTTAGTTGTAGTCAAATCGTGGACTATATCGCTCATATATACTCCACTATGAGGTATATGGCCGTATTCAATATAATTAATTTATGTGAATATAGGAAATAGAAAATAAATATTTATTACGCCGACTGCTTATGGGTTTGCAACAAATTTATTTAAATTTTAATAAAGTTTTTGTTTTCTTTTTAACACATTTTAACACGTTTAACTATTTTTAGTAACTTCAAACCATTTAACCCTAGTTAGATAAAGTTATTTTTTTGTACTGAAAAGATAACGTTACGCCTGAAAGACGTGTGCTAGTTTATATCCTTTAAAGGACATCACCGAAAATAATATTGATACATTTTTTGTTAAAATCATTTATTTATTAAATTTCTTGTAAAATAAAGTAATTTTGAAACAGAAAACAATAATAAAAATAAAATTAAAACTAAAATGCAAAAAGTCTTAAAAAATATCACAACTTAAAAAGTTATTTATAAAGGACTTCCATTCGGCTCTAAAAATCATTTTTAATGTTGCCGCGCAAAGTTTTCGATAAAGTAGAAATTTCTAGCCTTTTGTTTGGTGCATTGAACAATTTCTGAAATTATTTCGGTAGCAAAAAAAAAAAATAATGAAGCATGAAATTGGGCCGTACAGTGATTTACATTCCCAAATTAGTCCTCTTGCCGTTCGAACTATATTCATTGAAGAAATTCGGCCAGCTCTTCGGTCCTCTGATGTAGTCCAGCAGTGCTTACTTTTACGTCTTATAGTGGGATAATATACAGTAATAATTGGCTATAGGCAGGAGTAGTAAAATTATCAGGTTCTTAAGGATTTTCTTAAGTCGGTGGTATATTCTTCTCAGCATCAAGGATGTCAACAAGCTTGTCTTATACATCACGTTGAAACTTATCCTCCATTTATTCATCTTCCGATTTGCTCACATTTTCCAGTGAATCTGAGTCGTCCAACACGCTTTTCAATAGCAGCAATTTCTGCGTCGTTTAAGCCGCGCTTACAAGACATTTGTACAGCTAATTTAAATAACAAATACCTTAAAACTCAACCAAAACAAAAAGTTATTTTTGCTGCAAAAGTTACACTAAAGATAACGATACGTCTCTCAGACGTATGTTGTGCTTATTTCTCAAAGAAAACATAGCTTAACGCACAAAAAAAGCCACCACCAACAAGCTGATGCTAACGACTGAGATAATTGAGCGCGAGAAAGTCGTATGTTAATAAATGTGAGAGTAGGAGCACAAAATTGAAAAAACGTACGTCTCTCAGACGTACCTTATCTAACTAGGGTTAAGGCGACCGCAACGTTACAACTTTTATAATTAAGAAAGTTGATGTTAGTGCAAAGAGAGAGAGAGAGAGAGAAATAGCCATATTAAAGAAAATAATCCTTGAAAATTAAAATATAATCAAAAACACAACTAAAATCAATTTTTAGAGCAAAATACTCTGCCTGTTAAAATATTATTATTATTAGATATTGGGAATTATTTCTTTTTATAAGCAATTATTGGATTTCATATGGCGAATAAATAATATTTTTTTGTATTCTTTACTTTTTTTTAATTTTTTTTTATTATTGTAGAATTAACTGCCGCTCCCTCGATTTCAAACGAAAACTTCGTTCGCATAACTTTCGCTTAAAACTAAATTTGTTTTTGTTTTAAATAAAAGTTAAGCAAATTAAAGTTTCGTTCGAAATCGAGGAACAGGCAGTAAATTTGAAATTAAAAGAAACAATAAAAAGTTTGAATGGAATGACATGTAAAATGTTTGTACATATGTCAATATGTATTGTCATAGGTATAATAAGTTTTTAAATTTGATAATAATTTCAGCTTAATACGTTCGATACATGGAGATATCTATATTTTTAATAAATATATATCGATACTTTTAAAAAATATCGATATGATATATATCGATATATTTTTTTTTTTAATTTACCCATCCCTACCAACTCCTCACTATACATTTTTGATAACTTCCTTCTGCAGGAAAGCGTAGACATGATGAAAGCTTCACAACCGGCGGTATCGCTGACGACTTTCTATCTGGTAATAAGTTCTGGACCAGTATATCTAAAAGATATTTTAAAGCTGCTGTGTCAACTCTGAAAAGTTGTTGGAACTTGCAAATGGTTTATTTATATAGATACTGTCAAAAAATGTTCATGTTTCCACTTACATACATTTTACTTCCAAAGAACACAGTGGAGTTGATGCATCTCTCAAATGTCCTTCTAATAACATTAAACGGAGCGAAATACTATAATTTTTTACTGAATAATGACAATTTATTAAGAAAATTAAAAAAATATGCGTAAAAAATCAAATAACATTAATTCACAATAGTATGTTAGACTTGCCAACGATGTTTATTTTATTCGCTAACTTGGTAATTGTCATGGGAATAAAAAAATTATTCCATAGAATATATTCCCTTAAGATTTGCGATAAAGGTGAATGGGTTTTATTTTTGGCGACGAAAAATTCGTCGTTCGTTCCAGTTGTGTTCTTAGCATAAGACGACGTACAACTAAGGGTGTGAAGATAAATTCGTCAGTTAAATACGTCCCACACCTCTGTTAACTACATTCCACACTCTGTTAAATATGGAAAATTTGATGTCTCGAAACCCCATTCAGGTCTGTTCTAAGTGCCTCAATCTGAAGTTAGAATATAATTGAAATTTTCTTATATTCCATCCCTCGTTACATAGCTCCTCAGAAACCGGGAAAAATGCCCAATTTAGTTTTGGAATCTACTCCCTTAGAACTTTCTAACGATGTCTCGAAACCCCATTCAGGTCTGTTCTAAATGCCCTTAAAAATAACTGAAAATAGCCAATAAGTACTGAACCACATTCTTCATTTAAAGTAATTTTTTTCCAATGTATACGAAAAAAGTCAAAATGTATTATGTCTTCTTTATTTATTAATTAAAAGTTATAAATAATTTCACTTTTTATTTAAAAAGAACTAATTTTTAAAAATTTTCCATATTTAACAGAGTGTGGAATGTAGTTAACAGAGGTGTGGGACGTATTTAACTGACGAATTTATCTTCACACCCTTCGTACAACTTAAGTACGCTTTGTGTGCATCTCTACAAAATTTTATAAGTTTAAATCTGACAACGTATCTACGTCGTACGTTACTACGTTCATACGGTGCAATTGTGTTCCTACGGTTAAACGTAAAATTAATGATTCATTTTTATTACAATTGTTTAGCAAAACTTCCGAAATTCGCAATATTCATGATAGTGTTACCGATCGCCAAAAGTATTTATATAATCCCATTAACGCTTTGACAATTCTGAAACGATTTACAGCCGATTGGACAAGCTTAAAATTGTATGCCGAGGACTACTTGCAAACGGATGGTAAGTTATTTAATATAATAAAACAAACACCACATTTCGTTAGACTACACAGAAACAATTTTCGGTAGTTTTTATTAATTAAAAAAATAGTTTGAAAAGTATTTCAATTTAATTAATATGATAATTGAATAATTAATTTATTAGTTGAAAGAAAATTAAGAACTTAATTTTGATAACGTGTAGAATTTTTGTTGGGAATTGTCAAAATCTGATCTATATTTAAGTAAATCAATTAACACATTGTTTGAAATGGCAAAGGTTTTTGATAATTTTTTTTTAATTAAAATTATAAATATAATTTTTTGAAAAAAATTAACTTTTTTAAATTTTTACAATTTTTAGTAATCAATATGGGTAATTCCATCTCAAATCGACCAAGAGTGGGTACCGACCACTTTCGATTTGAATGAAATTTGGTGTGAACGTTCCTTTCATCATATAAGGAACATATAACAACGAAAAAAAAATTTAATAAAAATTTTTTTTTTTTTCAAAAGTTACGTCATATTCAAAATGTCATAATTTCCCCGAATTAGCCGAATGTGTTCAGTACATTTTTTTTAATATCTCAAAAACTACTGCACATACGAAGATTATTTGTATGCCATTTTAAAGAGAATACTTGTGGCCACAAGCAATATATAAAAAAACCAAATTTTTTTTTTATTTTTTTATGTAATTCCTTAAATTTTCTTTAAAAATCCTGAAACTTTGAGGGAGGTGTTTTTTTTAAGATATGATTTTTTTTCTTTTGCAAACTGTAAAAAGAAACCTAAAATAAAATTTTAATATTGTAATTTTGAGCAATAAGTATTCATTAAATCTGATTTGTGTGATTTTAGGTGTTAAAAAAATGTAACGACATCGATAAGGTTTTTTTTGTTTATTTGTTGCATTTTTTGTTGGAGCTCAATGTGGGCACTTTCAGGGAAAAGTACACTTTTTGCCACGTTACACCTCCAAAAAATCAAATTTGTTTTATACATTATTTTAGCGTTTTTTCTTTGGCTCTTTTCCTACCGTTCGTGCCATTCAGCCATTCCTATTTCGAATTAATATAATAAAGTAAAAGCTTCATCTTCTTCTAGCAAAGGAGATGATGTTAAATTGAAAAATGTATGTTTTAAAGCCATTTCATTCGTGATCATCATAATAATTTCTTTATACTAATCGAAACGAAATAGTGCAGTTCACTTAAACCAAACTGCAGTCAAAGTTAAAAAAACTGCCATTTCTTCATTTGTCATTGGCCAAAATAAAAACTGTTGCTTTTACTTCTGATTCATTAAATGTAAACAGTCGCTGTCAAATCAACTCGAAAAGTTGTACACAAATTTTCGTTTTTTGTTCGACAGTTTTTTGTTTTAGCTGCAGTTTTTTAAACCCTGAAACCAACTAAATTTTAACTTTTAGCCAATTTTGTGCCACTCTCTTTAAAATAGACCCCAATAGAATAAAATATATTCAGTTAAACAATTTTGAATTATTTTTGGTTTGATAATGTGGTTCTACTGTCTCTGAGAACAAAGCAATTTCTTTATTATCGCGACTTTTAAATATAAACTTTTCACTTTTGGAATACACTGTTTCCATTTAAAGGGATATTACTAAATTATTTTCAGAATTTCTGTATATAACTTTTTAAATTTTTGGTTTCAGACACATATGTATATAAGATTTCAGTGAACCCAATTAAATTTAATCATTCTCATTTAATATCTAGAATTGGTTCAGATTAACTTCTGAAATACGTATAGTTCAAAAAAGTTCTGTGGTACCAAACTTTTAATGACATTTTGTGCAAAATTATTAAAAGCATACAAATAATTTAAAGGTTTTTATTTTTTGTTCTCACTTATAGGATTCGATAAATGTTAGAGAAAGGAAATACTAGTAAGTACCATAGATAGGGGTAGTACACTAATTGTGCGATTTCAATTCTCACTTAAAGCCTTTTTACACTGATCAATTTCTAACATCTACTATCCAACTGCGAAGATGTTAACATCTTCTCATAGAAAATCCATAGGGGTAAAAATCAACCTCTTAAAAGATGTACCAATCTCACTTTATTCCATTATATGTACATCTTTCGATTATTTTAGTGTCATCAAAAGAGAAGTGCCAAAAAATTATATTATTACCCCACTTATCACTTACAAAATTAAATAATATGCTTTTTTTGTATAATTTTATTTACTTAGTTTTACTTTTTTGTCTTACTTTTTTGCATGTGCTTTTGTGCATTGTATCATTTAAAGTTTTGATTGATGGAAGATGTTAGATGTAAACAATGTAAACGCTTGTTTCATATTTCCTACATCTTTCATACGTTTCACCTAAATGTTGTCAGTGGAAAAAGTCTATTAGTGATATTACAAAATGATTGCAAACATTTTGTTGATGTTGAGTGATAAATTGAAAATTGTCGGCCTAAAAAAACATGAGTGGTAGTGACGTTGAAAAATTTTGAGCTCAGAAAAATGGCATGATCTGAAAAATAGCCATCATCAGTTTTGTATTCATTAGCTTAAGTCGTAGGAGAGAGTAAAGAAAAGTAGCTTAAGTCGACTTAAGACAAAATGTAGTTATTACAAATAGAAAAGGTGTAAAGTCTTTTATATTTACAAAAAAAAAAAAATTAAACCTTTTACATAATTTGAAAAGTTTTAACAAAACTGAGAATTATTATTGTGGTTATTTTTATTGAACTGTTAATGGTTTTTAATCCAAATTTCGATATTTTAATTTGGCTTAAGTTCATTGGATTTAATTTTCATTAAATTATTTTTATGCAGACAGGAATTTTTACAACATGAAATTAATTAAAATTTATTAATAATTTTTGATTCTTGACTGAGCTGAGAATTGAACCCAGGCTTTCACGGACAGGTTGCCCTGACTAGTTTCGATTGCAACCACACAATCTCTTTAGTGGGGTTTGCCGTCTTTACTCACTCGGCTATTGAAAGCGGATGACGTCAATAGTCAAACATCAATCCTTAAACCAAATGGTATTTCACTTTGGTAGATCGAAATTTGCTTTGAATGAATGATTATCTATTTAATTGATTTAGATGTTCTTCCTAACTTCTATTTTTCGTACTTTTTGTTAAGAATTCTTCTTGAAATCCAAAGTAAATTTTTTGTTTTTCATGTTTTTTTTTTTTTGTCTTTCTTTTTCTTGTTGACCTTTTTCAGCACAACTTGAAGGACAAATGTAAACATAGCTCGTGCCTTAGCTGTTAACAATAATTACTACAGAGTTTATTTAAACTATTCTGTTCTTCTTTCTTTTGAGTGCAGCAAAAACTATTGCACTGAATTTATAAACAAAAGAAAAATTGTTTTTTCATGATTAAAGCCAAAATTTATTCCGTTATTGTCAGAATTTCGTTTTATTTCATTTGTTCATGCATGTCATCACAAAAATCAAATTCCATGCACATACAAAATCATATTTTTTAAATTTTAGTAAGAGTACCTACACAGAAAAAATATTGCTAAAATATTTTCAAGCAATCGCTTGTTTGAAATTTTTTAAAATTTCAACAAATTTTTTTTTACTGTTTCTACAACAAAAATATTATTTTGTTTGATTTTTATTTTAGCAACCAAAAATGTTGACAACTATCATAGATGGGAGTAGTGCACTAATTATGCAGTTTCAACTCAATCATTTTGTTAATGTTTAGTGATGAATTGAAAATTAGCAGCCTCACTAAACATGAGTGATAGTGACGATAAAAATTTTGTATTTAAAAAAAAATAGTTTGATTTAAGAAAACGCAATCAGCAGTTTATTACAACTTTTTTGTTCTACACTTATCTGAGTGCAACTGAAAACTTTGCACTAAATTTAAAATCAAAAAACTTGTGTTTTCATGATTAAAGCCAAGAAATACTCCAATATTGACAAAAGTTCATGTTTTGTAATTTCATATAAAGGGTGGTTAAATTTTAAGGGCCGATGTTGATTTTGAATAAAACACAAATTATTAGGAAATTATTGTTATTTTTATTATGATAATATTGGTACAGTTCAATTATGTATGGAACAAAATATCGGCCAAATGGCTACCGCGATCTCGGCGGCACACCTCCATCCGATGGTCCAAATTTTCGATGACGCTGAGGCATAATTGAGGTTCTATGCCGATAATGTGCCGAATTATTTCATCCTTTAGGCCTTGAATTATTGCTGGCTTATCGACGCACACCTTTTCTTTTAAATAACCCCAAGGAAAGAAGTCCAACGGTGGCAAATCACATGATCTTGGCGGCCAATTGACATCGCCACACCGTGAGATAACACGGTCATTGAATTTGTCGCGTAAAAGAGCCATTGTTTCGTTAGCTGTGTGGCAAGTGGCACCGTTCTGTTGAAACCACATACCGTCCACATCCATATCTTCCAATTAGGGCCACAAAAAGTTCGTTATCATCTCACGATAGCGAACACCATTCACAGTAACTGCCTGACCGGCCTCATTTTGGAAAAAATACGGCCCGATGATGCCGCCAGCCCATAAACCGCACCAAACAGTCACTCTTCGTGGGTGCATTGGTTTTTCGACAATCGCTCTTGGATTATCATTCGCCCAAATGTGGAAATTCTGCTTATTGACGAATCCACTGAGGTGAAAATGTGCCTCCTCACTGAAGATGGTTTTCACGATATGCATTTTGATTTGAACGCCCATTTTCATAATAAGCCTGAATAACTTTAACGCGTTGCTCGATTGTGTATTTTTCCATAGTTCAAGTTGAGTTAGTCTGAAATTGCGAAATGTCAAATGAAATGCAGAAAAAAACTTGATGTTTAGGTGTGGCTCACATTCAACATCGGCCCTTAAAATTTAACCACCCGCTACTTATGTATATCATCACAAGAATCAATAACCATGCACATACAAAATTACATTTTTTAAATGTTAGTGAGAGTCTGTTTATATGAAGCTTTTTTGATTGCAAGTACAAATTTTGCACTATATGAATTGAGTGCAGATTTTATGCATTCAATCACCGTTAGTGATACCACTCAATTCTTTCAGTGCTAGTGAAAAAAATACCAATCATCTCTTAAGCTAGTAAAACATAATGCCAACTAATTTTTTTGCAGTTTTGCTTAGTGATAGTGCAATGATGATTTAAATCTATATTTTGTGCACTACCTCCAACTATGACAACTATACTATATATATTACTATATAGCTACTATCAGACGCGGATCCAGCTTAAGTCTTAGAGGGGGGGGGGGGGGGTATTTTTTATGATACAAAACAATTAAAAAAATTGTTTTTAAAGTTTATTAAAAACGATATGTTTATATTGTATTAAAAAAAAACTCAACAATAAGGTCATATAATATATAAGATCGGTTCAATATAAATTAAAATAAATTAATCTTTTTAAATAACGTTTTGGCTATAAAAAGAATTTTATTTATTTTTAATGTTTTTTTTTTTTTAATTGAAACAATTTATTTGAATACATCATACTAAATTGTTTGACCAATTTTTCGACCAAGAAAAAAAATACATATGCAATTGTTAACAAAATTTTGGAAGAAGGAATATGCTTCACTAATTTTAAAATTAAGTTATGAATTTTAGTCGAACTGTTTGGGGTTTAATCTAAAGATACATATATAATTATTCTGATTTAAATTGATTACAGTTAATTTCTTTATTTAAATTATTTTTATTTAGAAAGGAATTTTAAAACAAAAATACATCGCTTGCGGAAAAAATACAAATATTTTTTTCTAGTTCTTGTTTTGCAACGATATGTAAAAGTTCAAAGTCTAAAAATGCTAAGGAAAAAGCGCTAGGGCCCATTAAAATGTGAAAATTTCAATATTTGTATTATATAATATTAATATTTGTAAATAGTCAACATTAATATAAATAAAATAATTTTATAGTATATTTTATTTTTTGCAAATTGACATACAAAAATGTATATTAAAAGTATAAAAAATATAATAGAAAAGGTGATAAGTCACAAAAAGCTATGCAAAACATAAATGTATTATTTTTAGTTGGTTTGCAAGCCAATAAAGAGTCGGCACTGAAGCAAAACTGGATTTATAGACTTAAAATATATCCAGAACTAAAGACTTAAGAAAGTTTTTTACGGACTCACCATTGTTTCACTAATTTTTATGTATTCTTGTATATCAAAGAACTTTTCTTATTAATGCACTTGAAATTTAACAGTTATATAATTCTTCTTTGGTGAACATTTACTAGACCAATACATATATTCATATGTATATATGTGAAGGTAGAATGGCAATGCATATAAATTTCCAATTCAAAGCCTACTATTATGAAAATATGATACGAAAAACGGTTATATTCAAATGTATGTATATAATAAATAACTATTATAACACAAATAAAAATATTGCATATACTAAAGCTTATTAATAATTCAACCGCTCGCATTTTCAACCCAAACGTTTATTTTTCGGATATATATGGCACTTGCTGGGATTGAATGTATAATAATATGTATTTTAATACAGTAAACTACACCATATTTCATTGAAATTGAGAAAATTCCAAATGAAAATGAGAATTTCAATTTGAAATTGAGAAAATTCAATTAAAATTGAGAATATCAATTTGAAATTGAGAAAATTCCAATTGAAATTGAGAATATCAATTTGAAATTAAGAAAATTCCAATTGAAATTGAGAATATCAATTTTAAATTGAGAAAATTCCAAATGAAATTGAGAATTTCAATTTGAAATTGACAAAATTCCAAATGAAATTGGGAAATTTTAATTTGAAATTGAGAAAACTCCAAATGAAATTGAGAAATTTTAATTTATAAAATTGAACTATATAATTTTTTTAATATTCATACAACGAACGTACATAACGAACATAATGATGGAAAAAAAATAAAATAAATACAAATCGCAGTATTATCATTTGGAATTTTCTCAATTTCATCTAGAATTGTCTCATTTACAATGAAAAATGGTGTGGATGTTTCATTGGAAATATATAATAAATAACTATTAAGATAAATACTTGGATACTTATTGAAAATTCGATTAGAGATTCAGTAAAAAACAAAAAAAAACGATGGGATTTCCAAAAATTTTGTACATTCGGAAATTCGTATATTATCGAAATAAGCGAAACATATTTTTATAATTTAGGGGGGGAGGGGGTAATTTCCTTTCCCCCCCCCTGAATCCGCGCCTGCCTACTATATAATGTTGATATACGCTCTATTGGTTTCAAGTTTTAATGATTTTGTATGAAATATTTAAGGCTCTTTAAAGTCGTCGTTTTTAAATTTATTTATTTTTTGTTGATCGTAAGCACCACTACTTTAAGGGCCATTATTACAACTTACAAATCGTTATTTTTAGGATGCTATCTGATAGATAAATAGTTTTTGGTTATTACAAGTTAACATTAACCTAAAAAGTAACTGATAAGCTAACATCAGGTTTGTCCTCATGGTAACTTTACAAGTGAACTTTAAGAACTTGAAGATGCCATATTTTCTGCTGAAGATATGGTAGCATCAGTGACAGTTTTAAGTCAAATTAAATTATGCAAACTTAAAAAAAAAACACAATTTAACACAAAAAACAAAACAATTTACCATTAAGAACAAAAATAAAGCACAAACTACGTATTTTTACAACCAAAAGTAATCGGTATATACTTCAATGTTGCCACAGTATATAAATTACATTTTTTATTTTATCGGACAGTTGTAATAATGGAAAAAACTTATTGGTCACTTTATCGTTCCAGATAGGTATTGTTCACGTTAACTATCAGCAACTTTATCATTAGGTTGTAATAATGGCCCTAAAGGAAATAAATTTACAACAACAAAAAATACAAACAGCAGTGTTGCCAGGTCTAAAAAACTTTTACAGCTAAATCTGGCATTAGACTGGCCACAAAATGCTAAAAAGGATAATAGAAATAATGCTACAAATTTTTAAAGATTTTTTAAATCTGGCATAAGACAAGGCCAAAAAATGCTTAAAATGATTTTAAGCAAGTTAGAGTGCTATATTCGGCTGTGCCGAATCTTTGATACCCTCCACCGACAGGAGTGGGCTCTATATGACAAATACATATACATACATATATTATTAACTAATCCTCGCAAAAATGAATGTCAGCATTAAAATTGGTTGCGGTTAAATTATTGAACGACAATAAGAAAGTTTAATGCGTTTCTTGTTAGAACTTTGAACTGACTTGAGTAAAATATCATGATTCGTAACAGTTTTAGCCGCACTAAAAAATTTTTTAGGCGGGTTAATTGTATTGGACCCATGGTAAATTATGGACCAATAATTCCAAAATTTTGAAGACTGATTTCTGGTATTTCAAAAAATAAATTAGAATAAATTCAATACAGCAGTGTAATTAGTTTTAGCGTTAACAGTGAATTTCACAAAATTGCATGATATTTTTTCTGTCCATATCAATCAAAGTTGGTAGAAATTTTACAGCAATATCTATATCTGTTATGTTTTTAGGCGAATTTAATTATTTTCCCAAAGTGGGCTTCATTTGCTTTTAGGCGCAATAAACTGTTTTCCGAGAGTAGCGGCCTAGGGTAAGTTATGGACCGATCTTCACGAAAGTTGGCAGTATGATTTCTCGTCCTATAAAACTGTGACGTACCGAATTTCGTTATGATAGCATTATTAATTACGGTTTATGGCCTGCTAAGCTGTTTGCCGGGAGTAGGGTTTATAAGGGGCCTAGGTTAAATTATGGACCGATCTTTAAAAAAATTAACAGTCTGATTTCAGGTTCTATAAAAGTGTGATGTACCAAATTTTAGTATGATAGCGTTATTGATTGCGGTTTAAAGCGTACTAAGCTGTTTTCCGGGAGTAGGGTTTATAAGGGGCCCAGTGTAAATTATGGACCGACCTTCAAAAAAATGAACAGTCTGATTTCAGGTTCTATAAAAGTGTGACGTACCAAATTTTAGTATGATAGCGTTATTGATTGCGGTTTAAAGCGTACTAAGCTGTTTTCCGGGAGTAGGGTTTATATGAGGCCTAGTGTAAATTATGGACCAATCTTCAAAAAAAAATAAACAGTGTGATTTCTAGTCCTACAAAACTGTACAGTACCGAATTTAATTATGATAGCATTATGTATTACGGTTTAAGGCGTACTAAACTTTTTTCCAGGAGTAGGGCTTATATGGGGCCCAGTGTAAATTATGGACCGATCTTCAAAAAAATGAACAGTCTGATTTCAGGTTCTATAAAAGTGTGACGTACCAAATTTTAGTATGATAGCGTTATTGATTGCGGTTTAAAGCGTACTAAGCTGTTTTCCGGGAGTAGGGTTTATATGAGGCCTAGTGTAAATTATAGACCAATCTTCAAAAAAAAATAAACAGTGTGATTTCTAGTCCTACAAAACTGTACAGTACCGAATTTAATTATGATAGCATTATGTATTACGGTTTAAGGCGTACTAAACTGTTTTCCAGGAGTAGGGCTTATATGGGGCCCAGTGTAAATTATTGACCGATCTTCAAAAAATGTTACAGTGTGATTTCTGGTCCTATAAAACTGTGACGTCCCAAATGTTAGTTTGACAGCGTTATTTATTATGTTTTTAGGCACACTAAACAGTTTTCCGCGAGAAGGGTTTATAAAGGGCCTATGGTCAATTATGGACCGATCTTCACGAAATTTAGCTGTATGATTTTCATTCACCACAGTGGTGGTGGAGGATATAAAAAGCAAATTATGAACAAAACCAAAATTCTAAATGTAATATTTACAAAATAAAATGTAAAAACAGTAAATTAAGCACAATTTTATTTGTTTTTTCTTTATTCTCTTTTGTGCTTTTAGTTTATTTTAACATTTTGTAGACAGAGATGTTACAAAAACTACAGCTGTTTGCAATCGTTAAAAATAAATTACAGAATCGCACTATCGTTACTGCAAACGAATATATGTATATGTCGACAAAAATCACGATGGTCGGATCGTTACAAGTTAGTGAATCGCACCAATGATACATATAAATATGTAGCATACAGGTAGTTGAGATGTAATTTTAAGCAAACCTCTGATGTATGCAAAATTTAAACGATTTATTTCTATGACATACAAAATTGTTTAGATCATTTTATTTTTTATATTTTAAGAAAAGTGGAAACTATAAAATAGTGATTTTTTCAGCAGTTTAGAGCAAACAATTTTTTCAAATTATTACACTAATGAATTTTTATCTAAAAACAAATTGAAATTTCCTTGTACTTTTATATCGTAATATACAAAGGGCAAATAATATTTACAATCAACATGATAAGGGCATTTCTAATATTCCCTGAAGATGTTTCTTAATAATTCTTATGATCTTGATGGAGGACTAATTTAACAATAATATGATTGTCGGTGACAATATTATGATTAATCAAACGTAATATTTTTAAAATTTTCTTTAAAAATAGTTTTGTTGGAGGTGACCATATTTAAACACGTTTTTTTCTCTGGGTGAGACTAATTTCTAAATACAACAGTGCATTTTTTATAGAGTTTGATGCATTTTAAAGTGATTTTCGGAAGGTCGTTTTATATGCGATCTGTGGTAAATTATGGACCGATTATCACAAAATTGCATGATGTTATTTCTAGCCATACAAAGCTAAATCTTACCACAATACCTATATTTGTTAAGCCTATAGTACACGGCATGTAAAAAGACACATGCGCATGTGGTTCTACGTAATTTTGACGTCAATCCAAAGTCACAATAAACATTGCGTGTTGTGTGATGACGTCAAAATTACGTCAGAACCACATGCGCATGTGTCTTTTTACATGCCGTGTACTATAGGCTTTACAGTGGACTTTATATGGGGCCGATTGTAAATTATGCACCGCTCCTCACAAAGTAGTTTGTATTTTGGATTACAAGAAGAATTCTTGACAAAAAGTATGAAAAACAGAAGTAGTTAAGAACATGTAAATCAATTAAAATAGATAATCATTCACAACAAACTTCCATCCACCAAAAGTTGAAAATACAATTTGGTTTAGAGATTAATGTTTGACTGCCAGTCGTCGTGAATGGCGGTTAAATGGCAAAAATTTCTGAAGAGATAGTGTGGTTACTATCGAAACATGTTAAATCGACCTGACCGTAAACGTGAGTTCGATCCCGCAGTCAGTGAAGAATGAAAAGTTATCAACAAATTTTAATTCATTTCATGTTGTAAAAATTCCCTTCTTCATAAAAAACTTTAGCCTGATTAAAAAAATAAAAATTTGGATTAAAAAGCTATAAACAGTTCAGTAAAGTAACCATTATTCTAATTATTTTACAGTAAAATGTTTTCAGCATTAGCTGCCGTCAGCTAAATAAGTCATTTTCCGGTGAATTATCTTTTTCAGCTTTAATGGCTATACGCTGTTCTTTAATTTAGATATAACACATTTTATTGAAAATGAGTTTGTTTTCTTTTTTATGTACTTAATTAGCTGTTAACATTCTCTGTTATTTTTCTAAAACTCCAATAAATCTAATTT
This sequence comes from Pollenia amentaria, assembly GCA_943735925.1. NCBI lineage: Eukaryota > Metazoa > Arthropoda > Insecta > Diptera > Polleniidae > Pollenia > Pollenia amentaria. Next base: position 166,124,050 of record OX031006.1, read on the forward strand.
TATTTGTTAATAAAAAAAACTTGATTCTTTATTTCTTTAAAATAAATAATCAAGTATTACAACGTCAAGGCTGATTCATCAGTTTCGTAAACCCACGCAGTGATAACATATTAGGGATAGGACTTATTCCTAAAATGGGGACTTTATTTTAAAAATGGTATCCCCAAAATTTTATTTTGGAATTGGGGATCTTATGGACTTTTCTTAATTTTGGAGATTTTTTCTTATTTTTGTTATGGTAATTTTATTTTCATTGGTGGCCCAAGCATAATGCGCCAATGTTAAATTGTGGGTCACACCGTAACGTCAAGTTTTTTGCCAAACTTTATTTGACATTTCTCTATTTCAGCACAAGCATAACTTGTTGGTTTGCAGTGAACAAAATTAAAGCAAAGCTAATAAAATAAAATTCACTACGAGTTGCTAGGATAAGTAATGACAATTGTCTTAATACATTTATTATAATATTAATACTAACACTATTTGAGAGTCCATACTCTGTGTTTGAATTTCACGTTTGCTGATATAACATTTTTATATATTAACCCAGGTGGAGACCCCATGTAAAGCGGTCTAGACACTATCAAAACGCTTGCTGTCAACCTTTTGCATGTGTGCTTGATATAATATCTAAATTGGTTTGATATTCCATCCAGTATCGTCGGTGTCACACATACACAGATAAAATTGTCCAACTATGTTCACCAATTAAAGCATTAATCAAAAATAAAATCATATTTAATTAAAAATTTTATCAAGTGAATTAAACGTTTAATCAAGTGAATTAAACGTTTAATCATGTGAATTAAACGTTTCATCAAGTGAATTAAACGTGTTATCATGTGAATTAAACATTTAACCAAGTAAATTAAACGTTTAGGTGTTACTATTATTTTGTTTACTGGTGCAAATTTAATTAATTTTTTTATTAATAGCACAAACTTTTTAATTGAAATCAATTTTAATTTCTTTCTGTGTACTTACAAATTTTTTTATTCATCCATGAAATACACTTGATAAGCATTATGATCGCGTATAAACCGCTTTAAGCTCATAACCAACAGTGTTCAACTGAATTTATTTTTAATTTGCTATAAAAATAACGCACTGTTTGTTAAAGGGAATAAACAACCAAAATAGTTTTAAAAAGATAAAAACGTAGCAATACCTTAGGCACGTTAGGTTAGGTTAGGTTCCATTGGCAGCCGTGATCAAGCACAGCTCACGTGGGTCCATTGCTTAGTTCCCGTTGTGTTACCATATCACGCCGTCTCCCATGGGTCCTATGACATCTGGCTGCTAGTATTCCCATGCAGCCAACCGGTCGATTCAATAAAGGAGTGGATCCTATTTACGTCAACATCAGAGAGACAAGTTTTGTCCCCAAGGGTTCTTCGACCAAACATTTTGAGTCTTAAGTCTCCGAAAGCCGGGCAGTTACAGAGAAGATGTTCCGTTGACTCTTCCTCCTCCTCATCGCCGCAACTTCTGCACAAGTCGTTATAAGGGAGCCCCAGCCTCTGGGCGTGCCTCCCAATTGGCCAGTGGACAGTTATAACCGCAGTTAGGTTTCTTAGATGATGTCTGGACAGCTGTAATGCCCGCCGTGTCCTTTTTTCATCTATGATGGGCCAGATTTTCCTGGTTTCCCCACAGGTGGTTTCATCGTGCCACCTCTGACTGGCGATAAGATGAAACTTATGCGCTATAAGTTGCTTACACCTTGGGAGTGAAGCACCTACATATGTGGAACCGTCCCGATTCAAGGTGGTACCTGCATGCGCCAACGAATCCGCCATGCAGTTCCCATGTATGTCCCCGTGTCCGGGGACCCAATTAAGGGTGACCAGTGAATGTCTCGCTATCTCCTCCAGAGACATCCGGCATTCTCGGACAATTCTCGATGTGATGAACACATTCTCCAGGGACCTTAGGCACACTTTTGTATACTTTTTATACCGTATTCGCTTTATACAACTGAAAATCATACTGTTTAATTTCGTGAAGGTCGCTCCATAATTGACCATAGGCCCCATATAAGACCTACTCGCAGAAAACAGTTTAGTACGCCGTAATAAATAACTCTATTATACTAAAATTTGGTACGGTACAATTTTATAGGACCAGAAATCACACTGTCAAATTTTTCGAAGATCGATCCATAAGTAACCCTAGACCCCATATAAACCTTACTCCCGGAAAACAGTTTAATGCGCCTAAAATCGTAATCAATACCGCTAATATACTAAAATTTGGTACGTCACAGTTTTATAGGATCTGAAATCACACTGTGAAATTTTTTGAAGATCGGTCCATAATTTACACTAGGCCCATATAAACCCTACTCCCGGAAAACCGTTTAGTATTCCTAAAACCAAATAAAGCCCACTTTGGGAAAATAATTAAATTCGCCTTCAACCATAACAGATTTAGATATTGCGGTAAAATTTCTTCCAAATAAAATTCATATGGCCAGAAAAAAAATCATGCAATTTTTTGAAATTCACTGTTAACGCTAAAACTAATTACACTGCTGTATTGAATTTATTCTAATTTATTTTTTGTAATACCAGAAATCAGTCTTCATAATTTTGGGATGATGGGTCCATAATTTACCATGGGTCCATTACAAATTACCCTTCTGATAATTATTTTAGTTTGGCTAAAACTGTTACGAATCATGATATTTTACTTAGGCCAGTTCAAAGTTCTGACAAGAAACGCATAAAACTTTCTTATTGTCGGTCAATAATATAACCGCAACTAATTTTAATGCTGACGTTCATTTTTGTGAAGCTTCGTTAATAATATATATGTATTTATTATATAGAGCCCACTCCTGTCGGTGGAGGGTATCAAAAATTCGGCACAGCCGAATGTATCGCTCTAACTCGTTTATTAGAAGACCAGTCAGTATTGAGCTAAAGGAAAATAAATCTTGAAAAATAAATAATTTGTTATTTCGTCCAAATATTTCCGTACACACATTTTCGTATATCTTAAATAAATTTGCAAACTTATCATTTGTCATTATTGTCAGCTTTTACTAAATGAATAAAAAAAATTTAATTATCTAGTAGACATTAACGCTTATTAATCTCGTTATTATAGATTTAACAACAAATTACACTCAACAAACAGAATCACTCAAATTTCCCTCAAATGAGGATTATGATGCAGCACTTGATAATTTATTGCGCATACAAGACATGTATCAACTGGAACCTCAACGTTTGGCAGTGGGTGAAGTAAATGGCGTTAAATTGGGGTAAGTGAAAAATAAAAAAAAGATAAACAGATTTTACAAAAATTGATTTACAAACTACGCTCATACATCCATCCATATACATACATACATAAATACAAAAAACTTTTAACATACAAATGTATGTTGCCATTTTAACGCACGCACTCACACACACACAACACAACAAACACACCCATACACAACTTTTTATAGATCCGAAATGTCTTGGAGCGATTGCTTGGAAATTGGCTTAAAGTCAAGCAAAAATGGCTATCAAACTTATGCAAAATATTGGATGGAAACGGCTCTGGAGAAATTACCAAATATTGACGCTACACAAAACAACAATAATAGCAATGAAATCAAAAACTCAGCATCGGCAACAGCAACAGCCACAACAGAACCAGAATACAAAAGACCATCGTCACGGGATGACTACACAGTTAAAGCCAAATTGGAAATTATGACAGCATTATTAAATACTGAATATAAATTGGGTAAGTTTGCGAACTAGTGGAAAGGGAAATTCGGTGGGAATTGGCTATGAGGGGAGAGAGAATATAATTGAAATGATTTCTCAATAGATTTTACATTTCTATTTGATTAAGATTTATTGAAAATTTATGTACATAAATTATGACAACATGTGTTGAGCCTTTTGGCTGCATAATTAGTTTTTATTTTTGAATTTATTTTTAAATTTTCATATTTTTTAACGTTTAAGTTTTACTCAATTTACTTTCCCTTCGTTTGGATTTTTTTAGGTAACTTGAACGATGCTTTAAAAATTGCGTCTGAAATGTTGAAACTTCAACCTAAACAAAAAAATTTTATGAAGGCCAAAAAGAAAATGGAAAAGGAGCTGAAGAAAAAACAAAATGCTTCAAATAAAAACAATAATAAGGAAGACACCAAAGGTGGGGAGAAATCGAAAAAGGTAGAACGAATTTTTTCTATTAAGAATATTCTTATTCATGTAGGCCATACAATATTCTCTTAAGTCCATTCTGATTTAATCCAAAATGATAAACATGCATTTAAAATAATTACACTTATTCCATTTAACGTCGTCGTCATCGTCATCAATTTGATATCTACTCGTACATCCATTTTTATCGACGTCGTCACCAATTCGTTACAAAACTTGTATTCCATAACAGCAATGTAACGATGTCGATTTTTTATCGTGTTTTAAAGCACATCTTTAAAAATTTAGACAGCTGGTTTGTTTTGTTTTCAGTTTTTAATAAAAAAATGCAATTTGATGTTTCGTTATAACTTCGACGATTGTCGAAAAGAGCAGCAAAGCTACATGAAAATTGCAAACATTTCAAACAACCCATAAAATTGATTAAAAGTCCCTAAAACTATAAGAAATGGCAAAAAGCTGATAAAAAAAAATTATTACATTAGCGGAAATTTGCTAATAGCGGCATGATAGAAAAGTTAAATTAAAAACGTTAAAGCTGTAAAGAATCAGAAAACTTTCCGAAAAAATTGCTTTTATCGCGAACATGGCTAAAATTCAACAAACTGTCGTTTTATTCATGCTACTAGCAAACACATTTCGTTTCATATGGCAAACACAAGGACTTTGTTCAATGAAACGACTTTGGTTTTACAGTCAGTGCTGCCACGACTAAAAGCATTTTTATAACCAAAATTTTTGAAAAAGTTACCAAATGTGAAAAAATATAACCAAATTAGAAATGCCTTTTGTTAATTCAGTAAAACATTAAAATTGGTTTTAAATTAAACAAATGTTGTAAAACATGTGATATTTGCACTTAATAGGAAAATATGAATTACAAGTTAAGAAAACAAAACAAGAAATATAATTATTATACATATTAAAAAAAAATAACGAAAAACTTAATAAAAAGTTCTTATTTATTTGAGACATTTCTCATAAAAAAATATTTTAATTTTATAAGAGATACAAAATTTAGTATATACAAAGTTAATAATTTGAATTTTTTTGGCGATATGCGAAATGCATTTTTTGTGAATATTTTGTAATTTACACATATCTAAGATATTATAAAAATGGTTATCATTACTTTTTTGTTCTTTTTGAAATATTTTGTGAATATAGTATTATGACGAAAATAAACAAATGGTTATTTCACACCGTAAATTCAATGGAGAAAATGTATATGTATGACTGATAGTAAAAGGTTTTTTTTATATATTGAAAACTTTAAATAAGGTAATAAAAAGTAAAATTTTTTAAATTCATGCGATTTTCTTACAGTAAATTCAATCAATCTTAAAATTATAGATTATAATCAATTTATTTTTGAAAAATCTTTAAGATTCCAATGTGTATATCAATATATTAAATAATACTACTGGAAATGATGTAAATTTTGAACATTTTACTTATATTCAAGTTTTTGGAAACACTTAAACTGCTTTTGTGTACTTTTTCAGTCATCGATTCTGCGTGTTATTATGCACATTCCACTTTACTTACCACTTATCTTTATTACTCTTAAAATCAGCAAAAAAAACTGATTGAAAATCTCCATCGATAAAACAGAACAAGAAGAAAATAACATTGGGCCATTTTTTCTTAACAAAATCTTAAAAAAATATATGTTAGCTGTTTTGAAAGGGATTTTTTGTTTTCGAAAAAGCATTAAAAATTGCCGTTCATTTGAAACAAATAATGAGAAAATCGTAGTGCAAAGTCCACATTATTCAAATTTGTAGATAATTTCCTTCGAATCAAATGTTAAAAAAAACTTTACAAATTATCGAGTAAAACATATTCATACGTATTTTATATTTTAGAAAAAAGTAACCAAAGTTAAAGAAATATTCACATCTCCACATTGAGAATAAAAATTACCAATTTTGGTTAGAAATAACCAAAAACGCAGCTCTGTTTACAGTATTCACTCTCTCTCATTTTTTTTACATAAATACTCAATAGCAATGTTGCCACCTAGTAAATTTATGTAATTTTTTCTTTTTTGTTACCTTTACAATAATATATGTAATTTGTGAAGCATTTTTTACATTAAATTTAAATTTTTTTTCCTAACAACTTTTTTATGTACTTCCAAGCAAAACACATTGCTAAAAATGTTTTTGAAAATAATATGAAATTTTTTGAAAGTTTAAAAATTAACATTAAAAACAACTAATTTACATTGAAAACAAAGTCAAATTTGTATTATTTGTATTATTTTTATAATTTTAATATTAATGTACTTCCTTATCTTGTTGCTTTTACTCTTCATGGTTATTCTGTTTTTTTAATTTTTCCTAATGTTTTTCATTTCTTTCAACTGGCAATACTGACTTTAAAATAAATGTGTTATTCCATGAACTTATTCGACATTTATTCACTGGTTGTTTTGTTTCAGAGCTGTTTGTATTCATATTCTCTTGTTTAAGTAAACAAAAAAACCGCATATTACTCGTCTCTTAAATTTTGTGTGCTTGTTGCTTTCATTTCGTAGTTATTCATTTTATTGAATACAAACGAAGCAAATACAAAATTATAATGAAAGTTTCATGAACATCATTATTAAGTTTCATGCAGATGTTTATTCCTTATAGTATTAGGTACTTTTCTTAAAAATTTTCGCGAATTTCTGCTTTTTTGCAAATTTTTGCAATTTCGCGTAGCTGTATTGCTCTTTTTCCATTTTTTTTTTTTTTTAATTCAACATTATTATTCTTGAAAAATTAAAAAGGAATAAAACTGTTTCGACACTGACGATAAAATCAGAGGCAATTTATATCGATGCAGACGTTAACGTTGCGTACGGCACACAGTGGCTGAAAATCGTTTTTCATCGGCCAAAAATCTGTAACTTTTGAACCGATATAGATAATTTTGCAACTTTTTTTTTGCAGGAGAGAAGACTTCTTGAACTTTTTTGCAGTGTTAATTTCGTTAAAAGTTGAACTTTTGATGTTTTTTAGCATTAAGTATGAAAATGCTAATGATTGAGATTGAGAATTATGGTATTTTTTATTCAAAAAGTGGGATGTTTTTCTGCCCACTGTTTTAAGAACTTTTTAATCTACATAACTACCAAATTTCATTAATATATCTTTGTTCATGTCAGATTTATAGAATGTCAAACCTTAAAATTATTATTTTTTACTCATGTTGAAAGCCCTTTTATTCATTTACACTATTAGTCAATTCACAAGGTATCCTAACATGTCATATTGTCAAAATCTCCTAATATTTCACAATGGTTTAAAAATATTGTTGTACGGCTCAGCCGCTCAGCGCTGGACTTTTCTGATTAATTACGACAGCACAATAAACACAGCAAGCAACGTTCTATTTATTTAAGACACTTTTTGTTAACAAACCAACAACAATATTTTTAAACCATTGTGAAATATTAGGACATTTTGACAATATGACATGTTAGGATACCTTGTGAATTGACTATATATAAATAATAATTTTAATGTTTGACATTCTATAAATCTAACATGAATAAAGGTATCATAATGAATTTTGGCAGTAATGTAGATTAAAAAGATCTTAAAACAGTGGACTGAAAAACATCCCCATTTTTGATTAAGAAATACCCAAATTCCCAATCCCGGAAAACGGCTTTAATTTTTTTTTTTTTGTTCAAAAGTAGAAAATAATGGACATATTAGAAAACATTACTGTTCTAATTGTATAAAAATCGGTGTGTTGAATTATTAGAATTTTTTACTCAAATTATTTTTTTTTTTGTTTGAAAAATTTGATTTGGAATAGGGCATATGGGAGTAAAGATGTTAAACTGACTAAAAATTGCTTCTACAAGCATACTCATAATGTTTTCTTTCCAAAAATATACACATATCAGCGAAAGAACAAATGAGTATTCGTATTACCTTTATATGCATATACATTCGCCTCGTATACCATTATACCTTTAAAAAAATGCATAGGCATGTAATAATACCTATGATCATTTTGTAAATAGGTTTCTACATTATCAACTCTACAACAGGTTCAACTGGAACCAGTTCCACTGGAATACTTTTTAGATTAAAAAAATAAATAAGTGTAAATTATTAAATGTTTATTTTCTTTTTTATTTAAAAAACAATAAGGACAAAAAACATATTTTTTGCTTAAATAACAATAAAAGTTAATTATATCTACTATTCATTCGGTTGGAAAATTGCCTCCAAATATTCCATATTTGGTTTTGTATTACGTCTGTCCTGTAGCAGCCCTTTTGCTTCTTCATCTAAGTCCCGATGTTCTACTTTCCATTGACTACAAAAGTGCATTTGGGTTTAAAGTGGATACTTTCACCTACCTACAGCTAGTTAAATTTCTTTAACCCCTTTTGACCTCATAAATTCTATTCTTCTGAACTTCAATTTGACTAAAATATAGAACCTGAAAAAATATTTTATAACACAGCAGGTATAATCGGTACAGTAATACAACATAACATTGTTTAAAGACTGCTTTACTACCAATATATACAATTTTTAACCCACTATTGATAACAGTTTGACATAAAACATAATAAAAATCAAGCCAAAAAATCCGTTTTATCCGAATATCTCCAAAAGCAAAGGAGATAGCCTAAACATTTAAGCATATTTTTTGTAACTCAGCTTAAGTTAAATTTTTTTTTTGCAATCCATAAATATATTTTTGGTGCATTTTTTAAAAGTTTGAATTTCCGAGGTTACCAATTTTAGAGGTCCGCAAGTTACTCTCCCGACCCTCCATGGACCCGTGTTCTTCCAATTCAACACAAAAGCTACCCGGCCATGACAGTTTAAAATTTCATTCAAATATGTTCAGCCGTTCATAAGAAGCAAAATTATTTTTCAAAACAAAACGCTCGTAAACCATTGTGTTATATTTAAGTCATATGAGCAGCTTAAATAAAAAGAGCAAAAAAAAATGTTGCGAGTAATTTCATTAAAATGAAAAAAGTGTTCAACAGACAGTTCCAAACAGTTGCACAAGTATATATGGGGTTAAAGAGGACACCTTCAGCTTTCTGATGGTTTTAAAATCTCTTTGACCCCTTTTGACCCTAACAAGTTCTACTCCTCTAAAACCCGGATTTAACTAAAATATAGAACCTGGGGAAACATTTAATAACACATCAGGTATAAATGATACATTGATGTAATGATCCATTTCTTAAAGACTACTATCCCATTAATATAACAAAAAAAATTTCGACCAATTATTGATAACGGTTTGCGAGAAATCATAATTTAGTTCTGATCAAATTTACAAAAATTAATTTTTTTCTAAAACAAAATAAAATATTTGTTTCCAGCAGCATGCCACAGCCACAATTACGAATATTTTAATCTAGTTTTTTTGATACCTTAGTTCTAATATGTTTGCTATCGAATGGCATTAACATTTTTGAAATCGGCGATGACAAAAAATTGGACTTTTGGCCGATGAAATTCAATTTTCAGCCACAGTGCGGCATACCAAAAATAAATCGACGCTTATCGATAAAACTTGGTATTGATAATGGGCATACCGATTTTGAAAATCGACACGAAATACATCGTTTTGTATTGATGACGCTAAATAGAATAAGGGTAAATATATGTGCAGTTAGAATAATATATCGTCATTTTAAGTACTTAATAACCTATCTGAAAAAAATTCCAAAATTGAGTTTTTTATGGATTTTTATTCACTATATCATAACGCATATGTGTGCAAAATTGTGAACATGTAATATTACAAATGACCAAGTGATTACCAAATTTCAAAATAACCTATCAGCAAGTGTACAATTTTCTGAAACCAAATAACCTAAGTAAATATTTATTTAATGAAACGAAGGTACATTTGATTTGTTATTCTTTGTGTTTTATTAAATTTTATTTATTGTTAGAAAAAAAAGTGTTAAAAAGCAACAAAATGTGTGCCATAATCGAAAATAGGTCAACAAAAAAGAAGAAAGAAAGAAAAATCGTATGAATGATATACTCACAATATTCTGTACGTAAAATTAACTGAAATTGTAATATAAAATAAATGAATATTCATTTAGAACCCGGTCTACTTATTTTTCATTTATTTTTAACGAAAAGTTCATTTAATTTTTACTGTCAAAAATTAAACTGCAAATTCCGCAAAAACAAATGAATTTTCAGTTATTTTATGTAATTCAGTAATTTTATATTATACAGGGGGCTACCGCGTATTTCGATTCAATTGGGGGATTCACAAGGTGTCATAAAGTCATATGTCTTAAAATAATAACATGAAAAAATACGACTGTTGTGAGCAACCCCTCATAATTTAATGTGCTATTAATTACGACAGCACAATAAACATAGCAAGCAACGTTCTATTTATTTAAGACACTTTTTGTTTACAAACCAACAACAATATTTTTAAACCATTGTAAAATGTTAGAACATTATGACAATAAACCATGATAGCACACTTTGTGAATACCCCAAATGTGTGGAAAATATTATAATGGTTTTTTTAATAAAAACCTGATTGTATTTCTCTGTGGTTTGAAGATTCTAAAAAAAATGTTAACCATTTCTATATAATGCTTTTTATTTGTATATGTCATTTATTTTTGAAGTATTCCTTGAAAATTTCAAGACCACAAATATTAAAAAAATTTCAACATTAACATTAGTAAGCATTTGTTATTTAGCCATGTCCGTATGGCTGTCCGTCTGTTGAAAACACGCTCACTTTCGCCTAAAACCATAATAAATAATATGGTATCATAATAAAATTTTATACTTCACAGTTTTATAGGACTATAATTACACTTATAAATTGCGTGATGATCGGCCCATCATTTACCATAAACCCCACTCTGGGAAATTAATCAAATACGATATAGATACTGCGGTTAAATTTGTTCCAACTTAGTTTCTATGGCCAGAAAAAAATGTCATGCAATTTTGTGATATAGGATCCATAATTTACCTTAAATCCCATATTAAGCAGCCTTCTGAAATTCACTGTAAACGCTTAAACGATTTGTACTACTGTATTGAAATTTATTTTTATTAATTTTATTTTTTATACCAGAAATTACTCTACAGAATTTTGGGATGATTGGTCCATATTTTTCCATGGGTCCAATAAAAATTCCCCTCCAGAAAATCATTTCAGTTCGGCTTAAAGTGTTACGAATCATGATATTTTACTCAAGCTAGTTAGAATTTCTAAGAGGAAAGGCATAAAACTTTCTGATTGTCGGTCAATAACTTAATATGGGCCTAAACCGCATGCAATTTTAATGATGACGTCCTTTTTTATAAAGATTAATTAATTATATACAGATATCATATAGAGCCCATTTCGGAAATATTCGAACTGTCGGTGCACGGTATTAAAGATTCGGCACAGCCGGATATAGCACTCTATATTGTTTAATCTCCTGTTTCTCGAAGCTTTTTCAGGACACACATTATGGTCAAAAGAGCTGTTATTCTCATCCGCCAATTGCAAACAAACGTTAAAGCATTCTGACATAAGATTACAAATTTTTGGGTTTGTTTCCTCAGAAAATCACAAAAACCGTGGAGGTGTTGGTGACTGAGGATATAAATACTGTGATGTAGGGTATTATATAGGCCGGCTTGACCGACTTGTGTTTAGTTTCCTTATATAGCCAAAACTAAACTTTTTGGAATCACCTTAAACTTGTAAATTCCCTCTTTTTGGGGGTTTTGTTTTAACTGGAAAAATTTTACTCTTGCATTTTTTTAACGAATTTGTTTTTTGTTTCTTTTTTCGTTTCATTAGAAAATCACAAAAACAGTGGAGGAGATGATAATTGAGGATATTTGTCGAGAGGCCAGCAGCCATCAAGCTCACCAACAAATACACACAGTCAGCTCCTGGAACCCTTCAAATCCACTCACACCTTCTTGTGCGGTTGTTACAAACAATTTGCCATTTTTATTGATGCAGCCTTTAAGAGTCGAATTGCTGAGTTTGGATCCGTACATTGTCATTTATCACAATGTTCTAAGTGACACTCAAATAGAAGAATTGACAGATTTTGTTGTCGCAAAAGAAGATGATGACACGTTTGAGTTTACAAAAATTGGTAACAAAAAAATGCGACAAATAAATGGAAAATTACATTACACAATCGGACACTATGGACAGGAATTGTACGATAATTGGCAAGTGAAACGTTATGATTTTGAAAACCTAATGGAATTAGAGACAACGTTGGGGAATTATGAAGCGAGTAGACAAGCAAAGTTGTTGATAAATGTATGCACATACATACATATGTATTAAAGTTAAAATTTCATAGTTCTGTGTGACGAACAAATTTAAATTAATTTGTATTTTAATTTGATTTCAGTTACATCAATCTTTATTGGGTGGCTCAGTGATATTCCCTCAGTTGGATTTGGGAATAAATTTGCCCCGGGGCTCTTTACTTTATTGGTCTTTATTAAATGAGTCTCATGCTCAAGATTACAGATCCAAATATCATGTATGTCCGGTTATAGGCGGCAGTCAAATCAGTAAGTTTTTCTTTTGCACTTCATCATTTTAATTTCCTTAATTTGTTTTTTTTTTGTTTTTGCAGCTGCCACCACTTCAATTAAAAATATTTAACTTTTTTTAAGTCAAACAAATATTTATGTACTCATTGGATTTGCTTTAAATAGTTTGTAAATTTACTTAAGTGAATCTAAAAGCAGAATAAAATAATACAAATATATGTAGTGATATTCATTTTTACCTACATACATACGAGTATTAGTGATTTTACGAATATTCGTATCGCCGAATATTCGCCTATTTTATGACATTCGTATTTGCAAAACTCAAGCGAATATTTCGAGAATAATTTGTAATTACGTTCTAAAAAAAATCCAATTGTAAAAATATATAAAATGAAAGGGTAGAACTAAAAATAATTTTGATGATGGGGAATGTGGCTAATTATGGTTTGGGTGGTCACTATGAACCACATTGTGATATTTATGTGGTGAGTAAGACACACAGGGAGATGGAGCAAAAAATGTTGCAATTAAAAAGGATATAAAATTTTTTAATGGTCTTAAAATGAAGAACATGCAAACTCATTGTTACACATAAGCAAACATTATAATAAAGTTTTTTTTTCGTTATTTTCGTTTAATTTTTCCTATTGTAGAATAATGTAGCAGAGGATCAAGGCAATCGTATATCAACATCAATTTTCTATGTAAGTATGTTTACAAGACACATCTTCCAAATACTCTGTATACACTCAGTTAATCGTTGTTCGATTAATCGAAGAAATTTTTCGTCATTATTTGATCGAATAACTGAAATGGTCAATTTTAAATAACGAATAACTCGAACAGTTGATGTCAATTAATCGATTAAAATTCATTTCTTAGAAAATTCTACTTTTTCATATAAAAATATTTTTTTTTTTAGATTTTTAACTAATAAAAAAAAATATAAAATATTCTGAACATATTTTAGTCCCTTTAGTGTGTGAGAGAAATTATGTAATAAACGATTAACTACTAATTCTATATGTATGAATTTTCGTTATAAAATAGCGCATTTTTATAATAAGTTTGACGTTCATTGTAAAAAATTTATCAGCATTTATAAATATGTAAGCCATGTACTTTAAGATTATCGGTTACACTGTGTCACAAATTTTTAACAAATTCGTGACCAAATGAATCTGACAGCTAATCCTTGGAAGCTGAATCTGAATATGAAGTCAGAATGGCCAAAAGTAGAACAGTTTTCGAGATATTGCAAAATTACCGCTTTTTGCATTTTAAAAAAGATGATGTCACTTTCATAAAAATATCTTCTAAAATATTCAATGGCTGTTTTATATATTTTTTTTTTTTGTTGAAAGATAACAAAATCATCAAAACAACCACAGATCGTTTGTAAATATTGGTCAAGAAATGACAGTGGACCAAATTAAAAGTTTCACAAAAATCTTAATGATTTTTTGGAATTTTGCTTTTTTCAAGTTCTTTTTTTTTAAACCAAACAATGAATTTTCATAAGTGTTATCACTTATTACGTTAGCTTATTTCGATAGGAACATTTTGTGCCCTATATAATATTGATCGGTTCAAAAACAGCAAAGTTACAGTAAATTAATTAAATTATCCCACCTTCGATTTTTATCAAAAAAAAAAAAAAAAAAAAAAAAAAAACAGAACAGTAAATATACAAAGCTAATGGTAGTAACAATTAATATTAAAAATGGCTTAAAACTGTTGAATGGCTTTGCCTATTTGCCGTATTTACATTTCCTTTAAGTGGGTTTAAACTTCTAATAGGCGCAGTCGTTTTAAAAACATAATAATTTAAAAAAAAATAATAAAAAAAAAAATTTTTTTTAGCAAAATTTTAAAATTTCGGGTTTTTTTTTTAAAAATCATACAAAATTGGGAAATGCAGTTATGCTTCTAACTTTTTTTCTTGGCATATAAAAAATGAAATTGCAAACAAAACAAGCCATAAATGATTAAAAACTTTTGACTTTATTCACAATAGACGAAACATTTTAATTAAATTGAGGAATTTCATAAAACGTTACATTTGGGAGCCCTCATAAGAAGTGGAGATAAGATAAAGTATGTTTTGGGAAAATGTTAAGAACAAAAAAAGAATAAAGGTCGGGCATAGAGTTTATGCCCCTACGGGCGACTACTTGTCAGTTATCGGACTTTTTCTTCAATATATTTCTAGTCTGTATTGAACATTTTGTATGGGAGCCCCCTTAAGAAATGGAGATAGCGGGTAGTAAGGTATATAAGAAATAAATGATGAAGAGGAAAAATAAAGTGGGGTTAGTCTTAGATTTGACCCATCTAGGTGCATCCTAGGCGCTGCAGGGGCCAAAGTTAAAAATTTCATTAAGCCGCCATATTTGTATGGGAGCACCCCTATGCGGTGGATTAATATGGCAAGTATGTTTTGAGAAGGTGTTGAGGACATAAATCTAATGGAGGTCCATTATAAATTTTATTCCCCTAGCGGCGACTCCTTGGCAGTTATGGGATTTTATCTTCAATATATTTCTAGACTGCATTGAAAGTTTTGTATGGGAGCCCCTTAAGAAAAGGAGATTGCGGGTAGGCACTGCGGGGGCCAATTGTTTGTATGCTTGAAATTCTTAAATTTGGCCCTTGCAGCGTCAAGGGTGGCATTCCCTCTTTTTCAAATATTTTCTACTATGTCTGATAAATTCCTCTCTTAGAAGGGCTTCATTCAAGTCCCTGTAAAACTGTTGGTTTCTCATACACCTTACTACCTATAATCGTTCTTAAGTTTTTGACCCCTCTAATTGCTTTGCAAGGTACCAGAGTACCTATATGGAAGTTACGTAGAAAACAAGCATTTTCTTCTTTTATATCTAGTAAACTGGTTGTAATATATATATTTATATCTATATGGGATTGGCAACAGATACTGACTTATGCAGCAATTCTGTTAGACGATTTAGGACGCATTTTCTTCTCTAAATATTTGATCTATTAGTTTTAAATTCTATAATTCAATAATGGGGTTTCTCTATGATTATGGCACTTAATATCGTTAAATATTTGATTTAAGTAAAATTATTGTGGAAGTTTTTATATTTCAAAACAGACGAAAACAATTTTGTAGTCTTCTTCAATATTTTCATATTGCAATTTTTTTGCTTTAAGTGATTTTAGGACCTTTGAGTCCACCTGCTGCATATCCAGGGCACTCTGGCCTGGTTATGATGAACGGAGTACTAAATCTCTACTTAGGCTCAATAGGGACCAAATCAGAACTGTGGTGTCGGTTGTGACTAGACACTGCCCTGTTGGGACTCATGCTAGGAGACTGGCTCTGGAATTCAATGACTACTGCAGAAATTGTCATGATGAGGAGGAAGAGGAGATTGTACTTCACTTTCTCTGTCAATGCCCTGGGTTACGGAGCATTAGGGAAAATACCTGGGAGAGCCGGTGATTTCCTGCTTGGAGGATCTATCTACAATAGAACTTCGATTGCTTCTTCTCTTCATTAGGAAGACGAATTGGCTCAACTATGCAGTGACGCCATCTGAGTAACTGCTCTATGGGATGTTCATTAGCGTTGGGTATCACAAAGGGACCGCCGAAGGTCCCAAGTGAACTGTCACTCGATGGCTGCCCATGGAACCTAACCCAAGTGATTTTAAGAGGGGGTTTTATATGGGATCTATGGTAAATTTTGGACCCATTAGCACAACATTTTGTCATGTCATAGAAGATATCGTAAAAGTCATCGTCGCCAATTTGTATATAAATACTTACATTTATAAGGAAGTTATGACATTAAAAGCTATTTTGGGAGAAGTATTTGTATTCCAGCTATGGTCACCCATAGGAACCCATTCCAATAAAATTTGGTAAGATGATTTAAATTCAAATAACATTAGCTTGGAGCAAACCAAAATAATATGATGGTATATGGGTACAAAGACCCTATTCCGAAAAGAATCTTGTATGGGGGCTATGTGAAAGTGTTTCAAACATCAGCACAAATACATAATAATACTCTCTACTATTTTGGTGTGCGTATAACTAATACTTTTTACTAGTAGAACTGGGATGACATAATATTTGACTAAAATTCTTAAATTTGTATTTATAGTGCTACTGTAGTATTTCATTTTTGTTTAAAGTCACGATTTCTGCCTGGGTATTTACCAAAGTCCCGTTGGTAAAGAATTTTTTTTGTATGGCTTTCTCAGACGAGCTCAGATGTGCCGTAGTTTGGATGAAAAGTTTTCATTGAAAATCTTCCATTTTTTCAATATTTGACAATTTTGTTATTAATAATTTTTATATTTGTCAAGTTTTTTTAAAACATTATTGCCGAACCATTAAAATATATAAATTTAAATAAAAAAGTAGAAGAAAAATTTAAATTTCAACCAAATAAATATCTTGGCAATAATAACATGAAAATGCCGTAAATCATAGACACAAACCACATAATTTAGACGAAAAAAATTTATTGTGTAAATGAATCGTAAATTCGACCACTTTTCTTCGTAAGACAAGACAACATAATTGTCTAACGGAATTGGGGTATAAGATGGCAGCACAAACCGTTTTTGGCTACGCACAGTGTGGTAGATCGCAAATCTAACTGGACAAAATTCATAAATCGCGTTCAGTACACTTCTTACTTATGAATTAAATAAAAAATTAATTCAAATTTATAAATGATTATAAAAAATCAATTCTTTTTTAAACAGAAGATTTTTTTTTAATAAAATGGGGCAAAAGATAAACAACTCTCACTGTCAAGAAAAAAGAATGTAAGATAAAAAATATTGTAGATGAAGGAGCAGGATTTTGACATACAGTTATTTTTCTTTAGAACTAAAATTTATTTGAATAGGAACCATTGAAATACTTAATAAACTTTCATCTGTATGGACCTCCTCCGAGGAAAACTTCTGTTTATACTGCTTTTGCTGAGCCCCATCGCATCCCCATTTTATCAAAATATTAAGAAGAGTTTCATCAGTTTTCAGCTAATCAATACCGAGTAAAACTTCCTTTTGCGCCAAATAAAGCCTTTCAATAGTATGATTCACTAATGAACTTTTTGCTTTCATCTCAGTGATTTCTGTTTCAGCTGGATAACATTTTATCTTATCTGTTTGAATATTGGTGTAGAAGGGAAAAAGATTATTGCATTTTGCGTTGAGTGTTTGCCGAATAACATCTTATTGATGTTGCGACAAATTCAACCATTAAATTTAAGGTTTCATCAGGAAAAAGGCTCACTAAAGGCACAGGCTCAGAGTTAAATCTCTTACACATTTTTCTTTACTTCCGTACCTTTACTGGATGAAGCTTCCGACAGATCTTTCACAAGTCTGGCTGAATCTCGCTTTCCCATTTTGCGAAGCACTTGCTTACTAGCTTTAATAATTTCTCGATGGTCAGTTGAATCTAAAAGAATTTATATCTTTCCTTTTTCGATTTTTCACTATAGTCATCAAAGTTTTTCGGTTTTCTTTCAGCTTTTTTACAACTTTTCGCTTGTACACTTTCATGCAATACATACGGTCCATCAAGCTAAACTGAATTTTATGTCAAGAAACGGTCACAATGTCTTCCACTTTTTATCCATTTTTCGGCTAGCTTAAAAGAAATAATATTTATATTTGTCTTAAGATTTGTTTTCATGTCTTCTGGTATATCTTGAAGACCATATCTATCGATTATTAATGTCAATAAGTAGTCTTTGCGGTGTATTTTGGGAGTTTTTACCCATTTTTCAAAAATTTCCTTTCGCGAAAGAGTGGAGGTCATACTGGAAAAGTGAAAAAAAATGTATGGCGGTCGCAAAAATGCGCAAGATGTATTTGATTTACCTTAAAGTAAACACTTGAAAGATTACCTCAAATATAGTTTTACACCGGAACTATCCGGAATAAACAGCTTAAGCTCTACTTGAAAAAAGGAAATATTTTATTTTTTGCACTTTCTTAACTTCTCAGAAAATTTTTTTTTAATACATACAATGGAAATAATTAAATGAAAATTGTAATATATTTCCTTGAAATAGAGCTAATCAACAATAAAAAAAAATTATGACGCTTCTCTTTGAAATCTGAAAGCACGTGTTGACAACAACTGACTTTAAAGCTTACTTTTTCCTAATCAGAGCTTAAAACAAAAAACAAAACATGAATTACAGTTACCTATTGTATTGAGAAGCTCAATTAAAAGATCAGAAAAAATGTTGCCAGCCAATTTTTTTTTTAATTTTTTCCAGCTAGATGTGTGATTTATCACATTGTGCTACGGTCGGCTTACGAATCGTTTTGTGCGTTGCCTTCAGCTAGGCTTACCATGGATTTTTTAGATCTTCTCTAACTCTTTCCACCAGAGTCTCGGCCTTCTCCGTTTACACTTTCCTTCATATAGATCCTAGATTGTATTTCTTCCTGGAGTATCCTAGTCCATTCTTTCGACGTGTCCCAACCAGCGCAATCGTTGTATTTATTTTGATACGTGTTACTTTGTTCAAGTTAGAGTAAATCTCATACAGCTCATGGTTTATTCTTCGCCTTTACTTTCGGTCAACGAATATGGGATCATAAATTTTAGGAAGTATTTTTCTCTCGAATATACTTTAACATCTTCAACGGTTTTTGCAAGGGGCCATGTTTCGTCACTGGAATAGGCTTTACCTTTCAGATGCTTGCTTTGTCCATAATAACACCTGTTTACAAGCACTTTCATTCGCTTTATTTCAAGGCTGATCCTTATTGAAAGTGAATCCAAGGTAGGAAAATTTTGCAATTGACTGCTTGCACTTTGTCGCCATATATTATTTCTTTTTGCCATATTTTATTGCTCTTTCTGCAGTTGCAACCAATAAATTGGTTTTCTCCTCGTTTATCGCCAGACCAATTTTAGGTGATTTCCTTTCAATCTTCTCATAAACAGCACTTGAATTTCACATGTTTCTTTCAATAATGTCAATATCATCTGCATAAGGGAGAAGCATATGATTTGTGTATTTATTAACTGTTGCTTTTTTCAAACTTTTTCCATTGATAAGTTAAAATTTGTTTTTATATTTTAAAACATTTGAATAATCGTCCAATGTGGAGGCTTTTATTTATTTATGCAGAGCAACCAACAACGTCAAAAGGTATACTGATAATGACCGCATTCGCATTTAAGAGCGGGATTCACTATCACACACAATGGTAGGATTATTCCCACGACATTAAACAAAATGTCTGCCAAATCTGTTGTCAATGCCACATCATCACACCAAAAATATACAAAATAATATGACTCAGATCATTTACAAGAAAATGCAACTCTGATCGTATAAAATCTATCATTTTATGAAGATATTCATAAATGTCTGCAAGTCGGACCGAACTGTCAAAAAAAAGATCTGTCAATTAATTTCATTTTTAGGCCACACTATCATACTTTATGAGCAAACACAATTTTTTTTTTTTTGACAAATCGTTGAATTGGATAGTGAATCACGACCTTTAAGGGCATTAAGAATAAATTGGTCTCTCATGGAAATTAAAAAAAAAAAACAACTTTGCTGTAAAATTTTTTTTATTTCAAATTTCGATATTTTAATCAGGCTTAAGTTCACTGAATTAAATTTTCATTAAATTATTTTTATGAAGAAAGAAATTTTACAACATGATATGAATTAAAATTTATTGATAATTTTTTGAAACTTAGAAGTTATCAAGAATATTCAGATATGCATATTATCAATTTCAATAAAAAAATATTAAATGAAAACTCTAAAGGTACCCGGGTACCTTGTTGCGCACTTAAGGGTTCAAATCATATTATGGCCTTTTTGGAATTTTTCTACATTAGAAGCAGTTCCCGATTTTATACCGTTATACCTAATAGTCTTTTAGATCGAGCTGTATATCAAACGTTTAAAATCAAGGGCAAGTTCTTAGTGTCAGACTATTAACCATGCGAGTTTCACTGGTTGCAATTTTGTCTATATGTGGGGTTTCCAAGTATTCCGACCATCAAGATGAATACCGAGGTATTTTACTTCAGAGTGCTGGTACACATACTGGTTGGTAATAAGAGTTCGAGTTTCCTTTCTTAAGTAAAAGTTAAAAAGACTCTATTAGGAAAACAGTTCGTATGAGAGTTGTGTAAATTATGGACCGATTTTCAAAATTTTCCAGAAACGTATGATCAAAATGTCATTAAATTAACTTGAAAATTTCGATCTGTACTTTGCGCAGAAGGTCTACATGGACAGCCAGCAGCAGGACGGACGACTCAGATACTGATTCTAACTCGATCGGTATATCAAAAAAATTTCTGCTATTTTACATATCAGCACAAACTCATAATACCCTATTCACTTAAATAAGATTAATATAAGTCGTCCTATTAAGATTCATATCGCCATATGGTTTTAAAAAAGCCCTATTAATTTTATAGGGGAAGCATAACACTGCATTCAAAAACAAAATACATTTTTTAAAAAGTTTTTTTTAGAAAAAAAAAACAGATTATCTCATGGTGGAATAAGTAGGTGGCAGCGCTACGGCAACAAATACAACATTACAACAAAAAAGGGAAATAAGTCTCCGTATACGTCAAAAATTATATTAAACTAAAATCAAATTTTGCTGCCTAAAGGGCTCTGGAGACTTTCAAATAAACCCGTCAATCAGTGCATATGTGTTAGTGTCGTTTATTTGAGGCTTTTTCGGATACGTACAAATAAACACGGCAATCTACAATTGTATTTTGTAAAAAACCAAAATATTTATATTTTTCATGACAACAAACACAAAGAAAATAAATTTTTTTTTGTCAATCACAACAGGAGACTATCAAATAATCAGCCATCAAATAAAAATATCAAAACTTTTTGATTTTCATCAAGCATTGCCGACAACGCGTATGTGTACCCGAAAAAGAACGACTGCACGCACACAACTATGTGATTGATGTATTTATTTGATAGTCTCCCGGGCGTTTAACGCAATGAAATAAATTAATTTTTAGCCAATTTTTATTTCACTATGGTTACTATCTTATTTAATTTTAATTTAAATAATTAAAAACTTTAATACAATACAATAATCACAGCACAACGTACACTTTTTGTAAACATAAACAAAACTTTGACATAAGACTAGACAAACAATACAAGAGCAAAAAATCGTCATCTGGCGTAGTAATGCCACCTGTTTATTTCATCATGGATTATCTCTTATTAAAATATAACAAAGGAAAACTGTTGAACAACAAAAATACAAAATTTGCTTTTATGCGTTTGATATTTATTATTTAGCGATATGCGTTTGCAATAAGGCCTTTTAGAATTTTGTTGATAAGAACGTTATTTTTTATTGCAGGACTCTAAAATTTTCAAGAAACATGTATTTTGATACGGTGCATCATAATCGATCAAAATGTAGATTTTGAATTGTTTATAACTTAGGCCTTTTTTGAAATAATATGACGATGTTGTAATTCAAAATAATTTAACAAAAATAACAATGAAAACCTCAATTAAATTAATAAAAATTAAATAAAAACTTAAAATAACAAGTTCTTCTTCCATATTTCTAGGGAAGGTTGAAAATGTTCATTGCCGTTCCATTGTATACTTGATTTAGTAAATAAAATTCCTGTAACCTTTTGAACTAAAGCATTTTAAATGTTAAAGCAAACACAAAATTCATTGCATTTTGTAAGATTGGAAACCTATCGGCCTCTAGGGGTTTTTTTGTTGGTATAAATACTTTCTTTTTCCAATAAACTTCGGGTTCAGAGTCTTTATGAAACAAATATTTATCGAAATCTTACTGTCCATTTGGTGCCAATCACTATCAATCTTTTGCTTGATAAACTAAAATCTTTTTTTTTTAATAAATAGTGACTTTGGTTGAATATACTGTACATTTATTAGATCAACAGTATCTTAAATGTTATAAATTGTATCACTAAAATCAAATCACTATATTATTTGTTTTGAATTGAAAGAACTTCAAATTACACCTGATCTACACCTCAAGAAAATTACCCACGCTCTACCCACAAGAGTAAAAATTATACCAAATTTGGATAATTACCCACGAAGTGGCAACACTGGTTAGAACCAATCCAATTTCACTTTCGGATTATTTCAAGTACGAATTCGGGATTAAATCAACTTTATAATACTTGAATCAAGCGCATTTAAAGACTGATTCAATCTTAGTTTTACTTAAATCAATCTCATTTTCGAATTATTTCAAGTACGAATTCGGGATTAAATATGGATAAGTTAAGTATTTCGCACTTGAATAATGAGTACTTGAATCGGTCTTTCTATATTTGATCCAATAATACTGTATATAAGAATAAGTACTGTTGCCACAGCTTCGGATTGGTTTTAGTACGGATGTACTAATTTTTCTTTTTGTTGCTCGGAATAAATTTACCTCGGATCTCTTTACCTTTTTGGTCTTTATTAAATTTAAATCCAAATATTATGTATGTGCAGTTATAGGTGGCAGTCAAATCATTAATTTTGTGTCTTACTTTATATCTTTAATCATTTAAATTTCCTTAAGTTTTTTTTGCAGCTGGCACTTCAATAAAAAATATTTAAACTTTTTCTTAGTTAAACAAATACATTAAACAAAAATGTTAAACAAATTTACTTATGCTAAATAAAATCTTAAAAATATTTACTTAGTTGTATATTTTATGACTTTATGGTTTGGGTTTTCTTCTATCGCTTGCTTGGAGTCTTCGATACCTGTCAAAAAAAATCATATTTTGAAATTTATATGACAAATTTTAGCGTAGTAAATGTCTTGTGCCATAATGGAAGACAAAGTGCTAAAATTAATTTGGCCAGAAATACTAAGAGGTCTTTAAAGAGTCAACCACAAGTTTTGTTCTTATACAGCTTTAAATATTAAAGTTTGGGAAAATATTTTTATATAAATTGTGTGTATATTAGAGATCATTAGAGATTGATTAATGGTACATAATTATTTCTAATAGCGATGGCGAACACACCCACTATTAATCAAGTCGCTAAGGAGGACAGCAGCATACAAATATTGATCACCTGATGCATTTATAATTTTCTCCTTGTACAGGGTGGCGCATAGTTAAATTATGATTTATTAACAAATATTTATAAGACACTAAGGGCCATTATTACAACTTGCCGTTAGTTAAAGGTGGGATTTTGTCGGACGTATAACAAGTAATTTATTATTTCAACCTTACTTGCCTTCCATTTACTGCTCACTTTAGCTTAAATAAATTTTTTAATAATGAATAACATTTTATATGTGAGACAAAATCATACCTTTAACTATTGGCAAGTTGAAATAATCTCCATATTGATCCCAAAAAAACAAACAGTAGGAACAAAGTCGCATCACAAAAAAGTTAGGATATAATGGGTGATTCAAGTAGAGAAACTTTTTTCAATAGCCTTTTTTTGAACAGATCACGTGTTAGTCGTGTCATGCTGTCATGTTATTTTTGTTTAGTATTCGTTGACATTTCATAATGGAAAGACTTACGCCTGAACAACGTTGACAACTCGTTCAACTTTATTACGAAAATTCACGTTCTGTGAGGAATGTGTTTCGTGCACTTCGCTCAACTTATGGTCAACATAATCGGCCTACTGAGCGTACTATTCGCAACACCATCATCCGTTCTGAGACCCAGTATTCATTATTGAATAACATTCGACCGAACAGACCACGTCCATCACGCTGTGAAGAACATATAGCGGCCGTAGCTGAGAGTGTACACGACGACCGTGGAGAGTCGATTCGGCGCCGTTCGCAGCAACTCGGACTGACGTATGGAACGACTTGGCGCATTTTACGTCGATATCTTAAATTGAAAGCGTACAAAATACAGCTTGTGCAACAACTGATGCCGCTCGACCTTCCCAAGCGACATCGCTTCGCTCTATGGGCTTTTGTTCAGCGATGAGGCCCATTTCTGGCTCAATGGGTATGTAAACAAACAAACTTGCCGCATTTGGGACGAAGAGCAACCTGAAGAGATTCAAGAACTGCCACTTCATCCAGAAAAAACAACGGTTTGGTGTGGTTTGTGGGCCAGTGGAATCATCGGTCCATATTTCTTTGAAAATGATGCCGGTGCGAACATAACCGTCAATGGCGACCGTTATCGTGCCATGATAACCGACTATTTGATGCCTGAAATTTAAGCTTGTGATCTCGACGACATTTGGCTTCAGCAAGACGGCGCCACTTCCCACACATCGCATCTATGAAACAAAGAAAACAAGATAGTGCACTAAAATTTAAAAAAAAACATTCTTTTTCTGCGCATGTACGTCATAGTAGCAAATGAGCACAAACATGATCACACAAACACGTGTATGTGCTATGCTAAATGTTTATTTGCATTTAATTCTCTTTACTACAGTTGCGTAAAAATGACGTCAAAATGAGAGTAAAAAGTTTACGGACCTGCGCAATGCACTATCTTGTTTTCTTTGTTTCATGCATCGCATCAATCAATGGATTTATTGAGAGAACACTTCGGTGAGCACATAATTTCACAAGCACATAACCACACAATCTCTTCAGTGGGGTTTGCCGACTTTACTCACTCGGCTATTGAAGCCGGATGACGTCAATAATCAAATATCAATCTTTAAACTATGCTCCAGTGGGAGTTAGAGGAACATATATATAATCTTTAAACTAAATGGTATTTCACGTTGGTAGATCGAAATTTTCTTTTGAATGAATGATTCTCTATTTTAATTGATTTACATGTTCTTCCTAACTTCTGTTTCGTTGTACTTTTTGTCAAGAATTCTAATTGAAAGCCAAAGTATATTTTTGTTTTTCAGGTTTTTGTCTTTCTTTTTTTCTTGTTGACCTTTTTCAGCACAACTTGAAGGAGAAATGTAAACATAGCGTGTGCCTTAGCTGTTAACAATATTAGTATTGTGGTTATTTTATTGAACTGTTAATTGGTTTTAATCCAAATTTAGATATTTTAATTAGGCTTAAGTTCATTGAATTTAATTTTCATTAAATTATTTTTATGAAGACAGGAATCTTACAACATGAAATTAATTAAAATTTTATTGCTAATTAAAAAATTTTATGGAGAGCCTGGGTTCAAATCTCAGCGCAGTCAAGAATGAAAAATTATCAATAAAATTTCAATTAATTTCATGTTGTAAGATTCCTGTCTTCATAAAAATAATTTAGTGATTAGAGATTTTTATGTGCAATGCAATATTCATATTGTTATCGCACTTGGCAATTTCGAAGAAGAAAATAAAATTTCTCGTACAAACATCTTTATTTCGAACTGGAGTTAAAAGCTGTATGAAATCTTAGTTCAAATACACTTCTCTTTCCACGCCTATTTTACATAAAAAGTACATTTTTATACACGAGTAAATTAAAAATTTTAAATTAACCAATGCTCAAATATTGTGAAATGGGCGTAAATTAGGCATGGTCTGTGCTTAACCCTACGATTTTTGGTATCTTTTTACAACCAAGTTATCCTCTTGTTCTGGTCATTCCACAATTAGAACAGCTAAAAAACCCAATTAAATAAAACAATAAATAAATGTTTTTTTATTTTGGAACGTATGCTTATTATTATAGATTATACAAATTTATTATAAAATTTTATTATTTCATTATATTCATTATGTGGAATAACATGCAAAACATCGAAAATGTAGTCTTTAATTTCGCACATTGCTTTTTCGCATCTACCACAGCTTAAACGAATTTTGCGTTTGGTTTTTGCAGTTAAATTGAAATAAGCGCATAATGGGCCGTAGTTTTTTCTGATATGATTTAAACTTGCTGCATTCGATTCAAAACATCGTATCATTTATTGAATTAACGTTTCTGTTTTTTTTTTTTTTTTTTTTTTTTTTTGAAAGATATTGCAAGCAAAAAAAAATGGAAAGATACACAATCGAGCAACGCGTTAAAGTTATTCAGGCTTATTATGAAAATGGGCGTTCAAATCAAAATGAATTTTGTGTACCTTCGTGATTTTTTTAATCAGCATAATCGACTTTAGTGCATTCGTTAACAAGCAGAATTGCCGCATTTGGGCGAATGATAATCCAAGAGTGATTGTCGAACAACCAATGCACCCACAAAGAGTGACTGTTTGGTGCGAAACCATTTAGAGTCAATGCCAAATCGTCCAACAATTTGTGTATTTCTGCTATCCACGTTGTCTAAAACAAGCGATGTCTTGATTTAATTTCGTTAAATCAACCATAAAAAATTGTTTATAATAACAATTTGCTTGTATATTAATCTATTTTATTCCAATAAAAAAAATTGTGGTTTTTATATAACGAAACTAAATTTTCTTTTTTTAAACTTTATGTTTCTTCTTACAATTTCACTCCTTTTGTAAGGGTCTCACTGTAAAATTTTAACGTAAGCAAAATGGCGAAAAATATCTATATTGAGGTATCAATAATATGGCTATGCCGCAATGGGAGAGATGATACCGCAACAACGAAAGGATACCGCACAAGCGGAATGAATAATTGCAAATTTTGCTTCCGCACAAAAATTGCTTTCCGCAATCGCGGAATGGAATCAATAATATCACCCATTAATTACAAATTAAGAAAACAAAACAGGAGATGTAATTCTTGTACATAGTCCCCTTTTAGACAGGCAAAGTTTACTTTGACAAAGTCTGTTGAATTCTCTTTTAAACTTTGTTTGGTGCTCAGACACACAAAGTTTAATTTGACAAATTTTTGTTTTCTCTTGTTTGAATATAATATACTAGCATTTAACCCGCTACTTCGTTAGCGTCTCACTTTCTTTCGTGGACATATTTATATGCCAAAGTTTATGTTTCTAGGTTTTAACTTTCCCCATTGATGTATCAAAAACTTCAATATTGTAGTGGGAGCCCATAATTTAGTACGTATATGTCAATGAATGGAGAAAAATATTTTGTAAAAAAAGTACCAAAAATAGTTATGATTTTCACCCCTTAAACGTTCAAATTTCGAAAAAGTACCAAATTCGTATTTGTATTTTTAAGATAAGTTTCGAATGTGATATAGCCTTTATTTCTATATATTTATTGGTTTAAAAGATAGATGGGGTGACAAAAAAGTCCTAAAATACATGTTGTACCCGTTTACTCCCTAAAAGGGCCGAATTTCAAAAAAGTACCAGACACCTGTCCGCTTATTTTTCTTAAGAACAACCATAAGTATTAAATTTTTGTTGTATCTCTTTTAGTTTTGGAGATATAATGTTACCGAATTTACCAATTTTTACCCCCTGCACATTCGAATTTCCAAAAATCCCGTCTTAGGGGATCGATTTGTGGAGAGACCAACCTCCGCTCCAAATTTTAAGTTTTTATTCTTAGGCGTTTAGGCTGTGCGATGATGAATCAGTCAGTTACGTTACAATTTTATATATAAAGATAAACAGCGTTGCCAGAATGATGATTTTATCATATTTTGGATTATTTTTTTAAACAAAAATATGATTAAAGATTTTTTTCTCAAATGATGATTTTTTATTTTTAGAAATTCTGATTTTTACTTAAATTTTGCTTATACAAAATACACGATTATTTAAACGGTCACTTTTTAAAACAATGAAGTATTGCCTCAGCTTGATGCGGATTGGTGCTGCACACTTTTGTACCCAGTATCTAGAATTCACAAAATTGCATCATTATTTCTGGACATAAAAAATATTAAAAAAGGCATATTATAATATTGATAAAAAAAATATTTGTGAAAAGAAAAAATGTATTTTTATAAAGTTTCATATACTGACGAATTATGTTTTTATGTATTTCAATATAAATAATAAGAAGTATGTTTTTATAAAAAATTAGTAATTCTAACTATTTTGCCCTTGTTTGAAAAAATTTATATTAAGAAAAAATATATTTAAGATTTTCCTCTTCAAAATATGATTTCTTTCGCCATATGACGATTTTCATTCCAACGATTCTGGTAACGCTGTATATAAATATAAAGTTGCAGCCAACTCGAAAAACAAAACGAATTTGTGAGTACAGCAAAGTATGTACTCCCCCGCTAAGCTCTTTTCCCTTCTCTTCTATAAACGCAAATCTTTGCAAAGTAAACTTTGCTTGTCTGAAAGGGGTTATACTAAAAGAAACGAGAAACGTAATTAAAAGTTTTTTTTTTGAGACCTTTTTCATAAGAAATATTTTTATTTTATAAGAGATAAACCCGTCAAATTTCAATACAAAGTTTAGTACGAGTATATTGAAAGTTAATAAAATAAATTTTTTGAATATGTTTTTCGTTATATTTCGTTTATTGTAAAGGACAATAAATGAAAGTTGTACATCACAATTATGAAAAAATAACAAAAAAAAAAAAGAAAAACATGAAAATGTTTTGCGCTTTTTAACGTTGGTGATACGTTTGGCAATATGGCGATTATTTTGTCGAAATTGGAAAGTGTTGGCGATATGCGAAATTCATTTTTTTTTTTTTTTATTATTTTCTAATTTTCATATGTATATCTAAAATATTATAAAAATGGGTTTAACTTGTTTGTAAATTGTATTTGAAATTTAAAATTGTTATTATTTCTGTTGCACAATTATTCTATTTGATATATTTTGTGAACCATTGTATAATATTATGGCGAATATAAACGAATTCGTATTTCAGAACGTACATTCAAAGGGGAAAAATTATATGACTGCCAGTCAAAGGTTTCTTTTATAAAAAATATTGCCAAAAAAAAAAACATTAAATAAATATACATACCGACAGGTGTTAAAAAGCAAAATTTAAAATTTCTTACATTCACGCCATTTTCTTACACTAAATTCCAAAATAATAGATTATGTATCAATTTATTTTTGCAAAATTCTTAATATACCACTGTGTATACCAATTTATGTATTACATACTACTGGAAATAATATAAATTTAGAACATTTTACTTATATTCGAGTTTTTGGAAACACTAAGACTAATTTTTTGAACTTTTTCAGTCATGTTCTGAAATCGATTCCCCGTGATATTATGAATTTTCTACTTTAAGTACCACTTATCTTCACTACTCTTAAAATCAGGAAAAACTACGCTAATTAAAAAAAAAATTAATTGAAAATCTCCATCGACTAAAACTTCATTGGATTTCAGTTTTAGAACATGGCTTTTCTTTTTTCTTAAAAGAATATTTGGTAGCTGTTATGAAAGGGATTTTTTGTTTTCGAATATGTATAAAAAACTTCCGTTCATTTAAAAGAAATAACGAGAAAGAACATCGTTGCAGTGATGTCAGATGGAATTTTTAAAATTCCCTACGCTTTGATAAAAAAAATTCCCCACATTTCCCTACAACAGCAAATTTTTCCCCCTACAATTTTCCCTACCTTATAACGGATGTCAGTAACAATTGAAAATATCATCTCAGCATCTGCATTGGGATGTGGTAAACTCAGTAGAATTTTGGATAATTTTGAGTGGCAAGGGAATCCTAAATTTTCATTGAAATTCTTAGACTTTGACCGAAATGGTTCCAAATCCATCTTTGAAATATAATTTATTTCTTGTTCTGAAAAATTATATTCTAAGGTTAGACATTATTGAGTAAGTAGTAATCTGTGGTATATTTTACTGTGTGCAAGTAAGCCCCATTCAAGACTAGGCGAGTTACTTGCGCAAGTCTCTTGCGCGACTCTTGATTTGTTGATATCAGGGGTAAGGTCGCGGTAAGGGGGAACAAATTGAGTACAGACTTTGTTGTACTTGGCAAGTAACTTGCGCAACTAACTTGCTGAGTCTGAAAGGGGGCTTATAAAAATGCAATAATTGTCGCTTTAAGAGTTATAAAAGTATTAAGTACTTGGGTACTTGATACTCAAAAACAATTATTTAATAACAAAGTAACCATATTGTAAATTTTGAAGCGATATACTTTTATACCACAGAGGTTTTTTCAGAAGTCAGTAATATTATATTTAAATTTACATACAAAAGAAAAATTCCCTACATTTTTACGAGCATAAAAAATCTGTCCTTTTTTCCCTACAGTCTGATTTTTGGAGAAAAATCGCTTCAAGTAGGGAATTTTCCCTACATCTGACATCGCTGCATCGTTGTGCAAAGTACACATTATTTGTGGTCGTTAATAATTTCCTTCGAATCGAAATACGCGGCAACCCCCAATGTAAATAAAAACTTTAACCATTTTAAAAACGTTAATTGCAAGTGTATCAAGAAAAACATATTCATTCGTATTTTATATTTTAGAAAAAAACAATAACCAAAATGAAAAAAAAAATATTCACCTCTCCACATTGAGAAAAAAATTACCAATTTTGGTTAGAAATAACCAAAAATGGCAGCTCTGATAATAATCTAAAAATCTAATTAGAAGCCAGAGCTTTCAAGTTTATATATTTGCAAAAAATAATCGATTAGCTTAACAAAAATAGGAATCACAAACGTCATCGGATTACTTCATTCACCCAACAACGACCACCTTTTTCAAATCTTAAACAATGTACATCAAAAGTATTAAAAAAAAACTAAAATTTATTTGATTAAGTTTAATCGTGTATATTTTATGTTATTATTAGGCCAACTAACCGGCTAAATCACTATGGAAATTAACTTTTTTATGACGTCTTAATGTCTTCTTATAAACGTGCTAAAATCTTATTTTTTTTTTTTTTTTAATATTCCCTGATCGAGTCCAATCAAACTAAAACAACGACAATAAAACACTTCCCCATAGATTTAAAAGATTAGAAATATCATTTAACTTTTAATTATTTGTTTGTGATTTTTAAAGAAAAGATTAATTCATTATACGGTTTTAATAGGATTATATAAAAATTGATTAAGCTTTGCTACTTTCTTGCACAGTTGAAAAAATGGTTTTTAAACAAATTAGCAATGGTTAAGTTTACACACCCTGTAGTTTAATGCTGCTGGTTAGATTATTAAAAAAAAAAAAACACTATTGTAAATGATCGATTTTCTGGGTATAGTCTGATACCCTGAAGTTTGGAGGTTAGATATTTTGTTGTTCTTATAGTTAAAACACGAAATATTCAATCTGGCTATTAAGTTTTAAGGTTCAAATGTCGAAATTATGCTTCTTGAATCGAATGTGTCAATATGTGATGGCTGTCATTAGTATCCATTCCACAAGCTGGTCATAATTAGAGACGGTTGCTTAACTTTTATTTTTCATGAAAGGGTTTTCTCTGTGCCCGAAATAAACGGTAGAAGGCCAATGCGATACTGCGACAGTGGTATTTAAAATAAATGTAGTTTGAGCTATTTCTTCATCTCACATATGATCCTTTCGGACATGTCTCGGGGGCAGTGTGACCAGATCTTTAACATTTTTACAGCTAAATCTGGTATTAGACAAGGCCAAAAAATGCTAAAAATTATTTTAAAAATGCTAAAAATAATGCTAAACATTTTTAAAGCTTTTTGTTAAAAATTGATTACCAGTATGAGATTTTATTCGAAACTAAATTTATTTAGCGACTTAGTTTCTAACGAAATTGAAATAAATGGTTATATCTAAAAAAGTGGGTAGATTTTGGTAACACATCTGATAGATATATGTAGCACCGGTTAGTGAGATTAAATTTTATATTGAAGGGGTCGCAAGCCCCTGATTCTTGCAAAATTTAAGCGATTTTCTATGCTACACAAAATTTTTTAGATCAATTTATTTCTTATAGTTTAAGAAAAGGTGACGTTTTAAAAATATTATTTTTTCAGCAGTTTAAAGCAAACAATTTTTTTAAACATTTACACTATAGAATTTTCATCTAAATATAAAGTGAAATCTCTTTGTACTTTAATATCGTAATATCAAAGGGCAAATCATTTTTACAATCAAAATAATGAGGGAATTTCTAATATTCCCTTAACATAAGAATTATCCATTTTCATGCCAAAATTTCATTTTGCGTACAACTATTTTTAACAAAAACTAATTATAATTTATAGAAAAATTTCAGTAAAAACAATAAAACAATTCGTCAAAATTGTCAAAATAATGCTCAAAAAAAAGCTAAAAATATTTTAGAAAAATGCTAAATAAAATGACAAGTGCTAAATGAAAATTTTGCAGCTAAATAAAAATTGTTAATGCTAAATTTAGCTGCAAAAATGCCAAAATGGCCACACTGCTCGGGGGAGACCTGAACTGTGTAATGTTAAAGCTAAGATGACTACGGCGATCATATTCTAGAAGAAAGTGCTTCGTTAACATTCTTTTTTCTTTTATAGAAGGATCAGAAGGATTTTCCTTTTGTTGGGGTAGGGTAATTAAAATCTAATTGGCCAATCGTCTTGTTAAAAGCCAAACATGTGGCGCTTAAAACTAAGTCCCGAAAGCAAACACAAACTACCCTGCAGATAACAAGACTAGTCCATACATGCGTGTAAAGAGTAGTCCATAAAGGAGTAGGAGTACTCCAAAACTAGTCCAATTATATGGCTAAAAGGTGGTCTATTTAACATTACGATGTCCTGGGAGTGGACCATATAACCCACCGAAGTAGTCCCTAAACTACTCCATGGAGTACTCAAGTGGGTTAGTTTCAAAAGTGCTCCATGTTACTACTTTTTCACTAATCGCCTTTTATGGCGTGCACTGTAATCCATTATTGCTATGATTATAAATATTTACTTGGTATTTTTAATTTTTTTCACAAATCTTAAAAAACTTTCCTGTTTCACTTTTAAATAAACAATTAATAATGGACAACATCAGGGCTACCAATGTGTAGTACTGTAAACTATAGTATAGTGTACATATACATCATGCAGTTGCTGCCAGCACTGCATATTAATTTGTCTAATATGGTCCATACTACAGTACATTGGACCATGTTGTAAGTAGTCCATTTAAGCCACAATGGACCACGTAGTCCAATATTATCTGTAGGGTACGCCTAATTTCAATTATTTATATTGAGAATAACAACAAAGACTTTTGAAACAAACATTTTTGTTATAAAATAATTTTTAATTTTGTGATGGGGGATTGTTTCATAATGAAATAAGTCTCCAAGTCTTGTGAACGAAATAATCAAATTTTAAATAATAAACGAAAATGGCAAATGAAATAAAACCAAATTAATATTTTTAGGAACTTATTTCATTTATCATTTAAATAACATTTAATATTTCAGATATTGATATACATATTAGGGGGGGTCGATTAAGCAATCGATATTGTCCCCTCTAACTCCTCGAAGATTTTGCTCGAACATTAAGTTTGTTCTAAGAGTTACCCACATCAAATTAAGTGTGCCTCGATATTGTTCCTCTTCAGATATAAGGAAAATACTAATTTTTTTGTATGGGGGTAGGTAGGAGGCATACGGTCCTTTTACTCCTCCTTTGTTGGAACATGAAGTTTTTTTCTAAGAGTTACCCACATCAAATTTAGTGTTACTCGCTGTTGCAGTTCATCAGATAAAAGAAATTATTTTTGTATGGGGGTACACATTTCCCCAACCAGCCTTATTTCTCAAAGATTTTGTTGGAATATCAGGTTTGTTCTAAAAGTTGCCCACATCAAATTAAGTGTGCCTCACTATTGTAGTTGACGAGATATGAATTGATCCGCGAAAAAGGGCTTTTGTCCCAGTGTGCGCCGCAGAGGAAGACCGGCCCTAACATGGAGACGACAAGTTCAGGACGAAATTAGCAAGGCTGAAATAACGTGGTTCGAGTATTAATTAGGAATGATTGGAAAAACTTTGCTGTGGGCCTATGTTCCATGGATGATAATAAATAATAATAGTTCGAGATAACTGACACTAATAGCATCGTATTGTGTCCTTTGGTTTTTTGTCGAACTTTTTTTTTACTTTCCAAGATTTTCTTCTGTTTGTTATAACTAACACTGTATTTACAATTAAATTTGTGGCTTTTGTTAAGTGTGATAACTAAGAAATAGTTATATTTCAACGAAAAAAGTACACATATCATTAGAACACAAAGTGAATTCAATTGACTTAGGCGGACAATTAGATATGATTTATACTGAGCATAAAGTAAAGGCTTACGATCTATGCGAGACTAGCAGATTATTGCTCCAACCCGTCTGTAGCTGTGCCAGAAATACCACAGTTTTAACTGCTGATTTTTCTGGA
Organism: Pollenia amentaria; assembly: GCA_943735925.1. NCBI lineage: Eukaryota > Metazoa > Arthropoda > Insecta > Diptera > Polleniidae > Pollenia > Pollenia amentaria. The sequence goes on from OX031006.1 coordinate 166,158,965, forward strand.
TTTCTCGTATTGTAGCATTTAACTGTACTCAATTTATTGGATTAGACTGTAATACGTAATATTAAACAAAATGTTAATATTACCCAAATATAAAAAAATTGGCCAAATATTTTAATTATGCCCAAACCCAAAAAGCCATTAAAACAAAACTACCGACTGTAATTGCAAATCGAAAACTAATGCTGTCCTCTCATTTGTTTCTTGAGATATGCACTTGTTAGGAGGTAACGCATTACTAAAACAAAATTCGTTTAAGGTTTTAAAAAATTTTGTAAAATGTACAGTGAGCCACATCCAAAATTGAACACTTTAATCATTGTCATAAACTTTGTGCTAATAATAACACTGTGGTAGCTGACAAGCGGGCACTTAGCGCTTTAACCTAATTCGGGTGCGCTGAGTCCAATGGTGTTTACCGATTTTTTAGGTTAGCTTTTGTTTTCGAGATATACCGCTATTTCGAAAATGGAGTAGGCTGCACAACATATATTAGCGTAGCACAAAAACAGTTAAGTTTATTGAATAAACTTTGCAACTTCGTTTTTTTATACGGCTAGAAAAATATAAAATAATAAAGCTACATTTTACAGTTTTTTATGATTTTTTAAGAAACAAAAATTTCGAAATTTTGATATAAAAAATTTTTTTTTGCAAAAAAAAAAATTATGTTTCTAAAATGACAGCGGCGATTAGAAAAAAGTTTAGCTTTTCCTAAAGGTAATTTTATTGCGGAATTTTTTAGTATATTCAATAAACTAAATCATTTTTGAGTTACGCGAACATATGTTGTGCCACCTCCTCCGTTTTGGAAATAACGTTAAATTTTGAGTGTGGCTCACTGTACATATAATCCGTATGAGATTTCTTTGGTTCTGGTACAAAGTTATCGTTAGGTCTTCTAGAAGTCGACTCGGACCATTCAGTTTTTTTTATTTATTTTTTTTTCCTTATTTTTTTTTGTTGGTATTACAGTGTGCAAAAAATTAACCTGTAAGAAAATTTCATAGAATTACTGACATCACAAGAAAAGACAATACAAACGTCAGAAAAACACTTAACAAACAAGAAACAAGTCAAACTGTACAAAAAAACACGTTCATTGTTAATGTTTATTTTGTATCTTGCGGACATATCGTAAATTTTTAATTTTATCTTAACCCTCAACATGGACTAAAGAAATTCTTAATAATTTTATAATCAAACAAAAAAAAAACTTCCTTAACCCTAAGATTCTAGGTAACTTTTTACCACTAAGTTCTCCTCTCCTCTTGGTGTGACCGGAAAACAATTAGAACAGCTAAAAAAAACCCAATTAAATAATAGCCCCCATATTCATAAAAAATATTTTAGGTTTATAGCAGATTTATGAAACGAATTGTTTATGAAAATTTGTTTAATAAACCTTTTATTAATCAAAAATATTTTTTATGAATATGGGGGTAAGTAAATAAATGTATTTTTTTTTATTAAACGTATGCTTATTATTTTAGATTATACGAATTCTTTATATAATTTTATTATTTTATTCCACATTCAAGTTATCGAAAATCGAGTCTTTAATTTTGCACATTGCTTTTTCGCATCTACCACAGCTGAAACTAGTTTTGCCTTTGGTTTTTGTAGTTAAATTGAACTAAGCGCATAATGGGCCGTAGTTTTCTGATTTGACTCTTTTTTCCAGAGTTTCTTTATTGAATCTTCATATATTAAATATGAACTAAGAATAAGTAATCAAATCTTATCCTAATACTTTAATTCATGTCGTGCCAGTGCCCGACAAAAATTTTTCTTATCACGGTATCTGTTTACATATTTAGGTGTTTATAGCTCTTCTGATTGGGTGAGTGCTGCAGTGTCTCTTCTCCTTAAGCGAGTGTGGCCGCCTTTATTCAAGATATTTCGAGCTAGTGGATTTGGGTGTAGTTCAAGCCTTTTTCTTTTTAAATAATTTACTGATTTGATTCAAACTTGATTTATTCGATTCAGAACATATTATTTATAGAATTCCGGTTTTTTTTTTTTTTTTTTTTTGATATATTTTTCTACTTAAAAGATATTGCCAGCAATCAAAAAAAATTTGGTCTGGACAGATAAAGAGGGTAGTTTCATAGATTTTTACATAAAAACGGAATTTTAAAATATTGCAAGCAAAACACAAATTTTATCCGTCCAGACCAAGATAATCGTAAACCAAGATAATGATGATTGCAAGCAATCAAAACAAATAATTAAGAATGCTTTTTGGCATATTTTTCACGGCTTTATTTGCATATAAGTGCATATTTTGCAATTAGCTGTTAATTTAATAACAAAAATATTCATTTTTTGTAACGACGATAAGGGCGATTTCTACAACCAATAAACCATACAAACCCGTCTCCAAAATCACTTTGAGACGAAAAAATCGCAACTAGCCTTAATTTTAGTTTTTACTTTTTAACACATGCAGAAAAAGATATTGTTGGAGGTAACCATGTTCTAAGAGCAACATCGCAATAAAAGATTTTCCTACTTTTTTTTAAATTTTTAAATTAAACTTCGTTCGCAAAGCTTAAAAACTAAATTTTAAAATTGGTTTTTGTTTTAAATAAAAGTTAAGCGAATGGAAGTTTCGTTCGAAATCGAGGGACAGGCAGTAAATTTGAAATTAAGGGAAACAATAAAAAGTTAGAATGGAATTGCATGTAATATGTTTGTACATATGTAAATATGTATTGACATAGGTATTTTAAGTTTTTAAATTTGGTAATAATTTCAGCTTAATACATTCGATATATCGATATTTTTAATTAATAAATATCGATACTCTTTAAAAATATCGGTACGATATATATCGATATATTTTTTTCAATTTGCCCATCCGTAATGTTTATGAATAGAGAAAATTGTTTTGTAAAGAAAGTACCAAAAATAGTTACGGCTTTTACCCCTTAAACGTCCGAATTTCGAAAAAGTACCAAATTCGTATTTGGATTTTTTTAGATAATTTCAAATGTGATATAACCCTTATTTCTATCTTTATGGGTTTAAAAGATAGATGGGGTGACAAAAAAGTACCATAATACAGGTTTTACCCGTTTACTCCGTTAAAGGGCTGAATTTTCAAAACTGACACCTGAACGGTTATTTTCTAAAGAACAACGATAAGTATTGAATTTTTTTTGTATCACTTTTATATAAGGTTAGTGAATTTACCGGTTTTTACATTCGAATTTCCAAGAATCCCTTCTTAGTGGATCGATTTGGGGAGAGACCTACCCCTGGTGCAAACTTCAGTTTTTAGCTTCAGGGGTTTAGGCTGTGCCATGATGAATCTGTCAGTCAGTCAGTAACGTTACAATTTTATATATATATATATAGATTATATGTTTTCTAATTTGTAATCTTACAGCCTGGCCTCCGAAGTCGACCGCAATCGCTCGCATTTTCAACGACAAACAGCTGATTTGCGACCCACTAAGAGTTCAGCACGACAAGTCGATCGACAATGCAAGCGACCGATAACGTAGCAGTTTTCAAACAAATTCGCGGCTTACTAAGAAATATTTTGCGACCATAAATGTCATAATCAGTTACTGTTGTAGTTGTCGACATAGGCATTTTTTTTTAAATATTTAACAAAATTTTCTTTACACACAAACACTAAACATTTTTTACTCTTTGTCTTCTATTCTGATTTGGGTAGCCAGAATTCTATTTGTTGGCTTAATTTATATGGTTTGTCGATTTTTATTTCCAAACTAGCGTTTTATTCATGGAACTGATGATGTGGCAATACAGTCATTTGACAATAAATAAATGGATAACGTTAGACACTTAAAACCTGTCGACCGACAAGTCCAAGGCGAATTCATGTATACGGTGGTGTCGATACTACAACAAGTTACAACACAAAAAACAGCAATGTATTTTTTTGTTGCTTTCGTTGATCGATATGTCAAAAACAGAAGCAACTTTTGACATTTCTCTCTCTAAGTAAGAAAATAAGTAGCACAGCTGTGCTTTCAACGCCACCTGAATAATTAATTCGCCTTGGACAAGTCGATAGTTATAGTGGAAGGCCAATGTAAGCGGCATGCGGTCGCGGGCATCGTCAGTATTACCAGTGAATAAAACATTTGTTTGTTTGCAAAACTATTCATACAAAAAGTTTTACATATCACAATTAAATAAACTTGACAATGCTGTCATAGGCGGCCACGCGGCAAAGTTGAATTTTGTTCAACTTTTTTTTTGCCGCTTAAAACGATGTTGCCATAAACATACATTGTATGTAAACATAACAAACAGTTTGACACAATAAATTGAAAAAATTTAAATAAAATCGAAAAAATAGACGACGAAAATTTAAAAGTACGAAAAAAGTTCTATTGAATATAGGAATAAGTTTAAGAGGGCAAAGGCCTGGGCTAAAGTAATTACAGCAATGAAAGTAAATGGTAAGATTTTTGTCTTTAAATTTAATTTTTGTACGAAAATTTTTACATATGTAATCTGTTGAAACTATTTGCCAATCGAGATGGAAAAATATCATGTAAAGCTTAACCAAAAAAATTTTTATCTGGTTGCGCGAGTGTCATGGCGGAAACGTCATGGAGTTTAATGAATCACCTGGAGTTTTTAAGTGACCATATCCAACCAAGGAAGTAAGTCAACTTTAATATTTTTACTTGCACATTCATAAAGTACACAAAGATTCATACAAATATGTGCATATGGTACTCAGTCAATGAATCAGTCACTATACTTTGTACCTACCGAAGACTCATCTAGTACACCATTAACTTCTAGAAAAAGGAAGAGTGAACAAGATCGCGATGATCCACTGACCATAAATATGTGTGAGTTAGTAACACAGTTTACAAAATACACAGAAAGACGCCAGCCGGATACAAATAAGCATGAACCTTTCTTTAAAATGTTGGACCAAAAATGTCAAAATATTCCTGAGCAACACCTCGAACAAATGAAATTAAATATGTTGAATTATGTTTATAATTATGCTTTTTTCTCCAATATCATAAAAACTTGGAAAATCCAACTAAATAAAAACAAGTATTCTTCAAAGTCACTATCCATATTTTTGAAAAAAAAGACAAAAATCGTTTTTTATATAATTTAAATTTTATAAGTAAATCAAATAAATTTATATTGACATTTGCCGCTTTTAAATATGTAGCGCTCATTTGCTTACCTACATAAAGTTCAAGCGGCAAGTAGAACAGCTGAGTGGTGCGCGGGACCGCATGCCGCTTACGTTGGCCTTCCACTATTAGTGGGCCGCTGAAGAGAGCGACAGTAAGTGACTTGTTGTCGCTCGCTTAAGTTGTCGATCGACATCGGGGGCCTGGCTGTTAATAAACAGATAAAAATTTACGGAAATGTTGTTATTGTTCCTTTATAATAAAAAGCTTTAGTTGAAAATTTTATTTACTTTTATTACAATTTTCGAATTCACAGTGCATTTTCAAAGGGGTTATTCTTATTTTAAATTGAAGCTTTGAAAGCCAATATTACTCGTGTTATTCGCGAGATACCAGTCGTTATACTCGAACGAATCGCCAAAATTTAACCTTCCGAATGGACCAACTCAGACGTGGTCAAGGCCAACATTTATATGATATAATTTTCAAACAGTAAATACCATAAATTGTTCTTTTAACCGATAATAAAATTTTTAAGTTCACTTTAAAAATTATGTGTTATATTTAACATTATAAATCAAACCTCACGATGATTCACCCGCTACAGTTAGCATCGAAGTCGGAGTTGGAGTTCAGATGCTGCAACAAGAGTCAGAGTTGGAACTATTTTTTGACGACTCTATCTCAGCCATGTTGCTTTAAAAACATTTGTGTTAAGTTCTCAAATTAATTTATGGCACATTAAGGGGTTAATTTAAAGCTAAGCCTCAAAATCAATTATAAATACAGATGTGTTGTTGTTGCTTTTCGCCGGCTTCTCTCTTTCTCTATCTCTCTATCTCTCTTGGTGCTCATACTAACAACACAAACTAACTAATGCGACACTTTATTGATGATCGTTTTTTAAAAAATCATTTAATTAAAACAGAAAAAAATGTTATTTTAAACAAAACATTTAAAAACACATTTTTAATTTAGTTTATAAACTAACTTTGGGCAGGCAACAAGAAAAAGTTTTCGAATTTTCAATAAAGTGCGTTAAATTTTAAATATGTTATATTTAAATTTTAATTGATTGTCTGTCTCGTGAATAATTATACGTGTGCCTGTGTGAATTATATTTAATTTAATTAATGCTTACAAATTTTGGATAAATAACAATATCAACAGTGACACCAACAAACGGTTTCAAATACAATGAAGCTAAAAATAACTGTAAGCAGCAAAAAATCAACGTTTTTCCCAATTTCAACAGCGCGGCAACGGCTGTTATCAATGCTGTCGTTTGCATTCGTATTTATTTTAATTGTTAACTGTTTTAGTGCTGTCAAGTGTAATAATAATATTAATAAAGATGAAAATAATGAAAATGAATTCTATTCCTCGGTAGCGGATCTGGAGAGTTTGTTAAAAACTGAAAAAATTATGGTGACAGATCTAAAGGATTATGTTGCAGCAACGAAACAACAACTTGTCTTATTGGAAAAGTAAGTGAATGAAATAAATAAAAAAAAGGGAAAAAAGTTTAATTGCTAAAGGCTGACTCAATGTGATACTCTACCCTGGAGTCTTCAGAACAAAATTAAGGTTAAGATTCATATAAGTGTTATTTGTTCCGAATATTATCTAGATATCAACAACTGTATAAAATATTTTTCGGCTTAAAGAGATTTAAGGGAATGGGCTTATATCAAGCTTATGTTCAATTCTGGACCTACCTTTGGTCTCAATTTAATCCAACTACTAATCTAGTTATTTGGCTTATGAGCAGCGTTACCGCCGTGATAATAAAGTACCAACCAATTTGACCCTTTTTCGGCGGCCTTGATACTCTTTATGACCCTTTTTTTAATTACCCTTTTGTATAATTTTTTACTATTTTGTGCCACTTTTTGACCCTTTTTGGAAATAGCACTCATATTTTGTTATTTTTTTTTTTTTTGTCAACACTGCTGAACAGTAGTGCTTCAGCTAAACAAGTGTTTTTAAAATTATCAGTGTTTTAAAACCAGCTTTGGACGAGACTCAAAGTAGAAACTTATAATTCCATGCTTTCCTCTCTTAATTTGTTCAAAATGGAAATGAAGGAATAAACTTCAAGTGAAGGAAAAAAGTGAAGGGAATAGATTTCAAGTGAAGATTTAATAACGATATAAAGAAAGCACATTCCTAAAAAGCAACGAAGCTACGCAAAAATTTAAATATTCGGACAAGTTCGCAAACATTTTTTATATTTCAAATAAGTCATCAAATTGATTTAAGTCCCTAAAACTAAAAGCAATGGCAAAAATTTGGTACGGTATGATAGCAAAGCCTAATATTTATTGAAAATCTGAAAAGATTTAAAGAATTAGAAAACTTACAGGTAAAAATCGTTTCTATCGCAAATATGGCTAAAATTCGCGAACAATTGCAAAATTGGAAACAAACCTTAAAGTTTATTTGAAATCGCTAAATCGGTAAAAAAAAATATCGGAAAATAACATAAAAAGCTTTAAAGATGAAGAATATCTTTTTTGTCATCTGCTAAGAAAGGAAAGGGCATCAACAAATTTTGTTGAGCACTTCCTACCTGAAATAAATATTTTTTGTTTGTTTATACAAATCTTGGTCTTATTATTTTCTTTAAAGTGGTAGATACTGCATATAAAAAACTTGAACCTTTTTTAATTGAAATATCCTCTTACTGGCCCCTTTTTGTGACTCCTTTCGAACATTTCCAAAGATAACCCTGCTTATGAGCACATGTCTTTATTCGGCAAGAAGTTTGTGTGGGGGCTATGTGAAAATATGGAATGGTTTTTATCACTTTGACAGGTTTCGTCTTTTTGAGAAATAAAACGTTTGCACTTAATTTCATCAAATTATCTCTAGAATTGTACTTTGCGGCCAAAGTAGTTGCTCAAAAAGCCAACCAGACAGTCATCCGCCTGACTTAGATAAATCAAATCAAAAAGTAAATCAAAATCAATCGGTATATTAAAAGGTCTAAAACCCATACAATTTCTAACAGTGTTGCCGGAATCCAAATTTAATTTTACACAGGCAAAGCATACAAGTTATCCAAAATGTTATAAAACACTCAAAAAAAATTTTGAGTTTGATATTAAGAACGTTTTTTACTTACGAAACAAAATTTTCTAACATCGTCTGATATGCAGAGATTAAAATACCAATATAATTTTTAAAAATATTTCCAAACAATAAAGGAGATTTCATCGCACCAAACAGTACACTAAAGTAGGTGTAATAGTCGCTGTTAAGCTGCGCTTGGTTTCTTTGTAGCCAAACCATGAAGCTTTGCCTGCTTTATGGCCATATATTAGGGCGGCATGAAATAAGTCCCACAAAAAATTCTCCAAAAGTTTGTACAGAAAACAACAACAGCAATTTTTGGGGGCCTATTTAATTTTGTTTGGGGTTTTATTGAAGTTTTTTAATTGGGGGATTATTGCATATCTAATAATCATTATGAAATAAAACCCCATTACATTTTTTGGGGACTATTGATGTCATCCGGCTTCAATAGCCGAGTGAGTAAAGACGGCAAACCCCACTGGAGAGATTGTGTGGTTACAATCGAAACTAGTCTGGGCAAACTGTCCGTGAAAGCCTGGGTTCAAATCTCAGCGCAGTCAAGAATGAAAAATTATCAATAAAATTTTAATTAATTTCATGTTGTAAAATTCCTGTCTGCATAAAAATAATTTAATGAAAATTAAATTCAATTAACTTAAGCCTAATTAAAATATCTAAATTTGGAATAAAAACCATTAACAGTTCAATAAAGTAACCACAATACTAATTATTGTTAACAGCTAAGGCACGACCTATGTTTACTTTTGTCCTTCAAGTTGTGCTAAAAAAGGTCAACAAGAAAAAGAAAGACAAAAACATGAAAACGATTTTGAGCCCAAGGATTTTCTCCTGTATGGTACTCGTATAACAAACACCGGCTTTGCTAAGTAAAGCTTCTCTATGTAGTCGGCCTTCGGTCGGTATTTGTTATACCATAGGGGAGAAAATACTTGCACCCGGCCGAAGGCCTGCTATGCAGACAAGCTTTACATAGCGAAGCCGGTGTTTGTTTTAGCTTAGAGGATGAAATTCTTGCGCCCGATCGAAGTCCCAACCATGCTATCTATCGCGAGACTCTTTAAGCCAAAACTGTTCAATTAATTAACATATTGGGGTCTTTATTCATTTCAGAAATTGGCGTCTTATTTGATATGAAATAAGCCCCCAAAAATTAATTTATTATTTCATTTCTGTTTGGGGCCATTTTTCTTTTCGTTGGGGGCTTATTTCATTTTAAAAATTTGGGTTTTATTGCATATGAAATAAAGAAGGTCCTACACTTTGGGGGGTTATTTAAATTTTTGTTGGTGGGGGGGGGGGGTTACTTCATGCCGCCATATAAAAAAATTAAGTCTTATCGCTCATTATCAAGTTGTTAAAACAATGGTCAACGAAAAAAAAAATTCTCATTCCGCGCCTCTATTAAAAATAATATTGGGGCGAAATAACGCAAAAGTTTTATAATCTAAAAATAGTCCAAGGAGAAATATTTTTATGCAATTGTTGGATAATTACATAGAAATCGGCAACGCTGATTCCAAATTAGTTTCGATCATAAATAAATTGTTAAAAAAAATTTCGTAAGTTATAGAAAACGTATATGAGGAAATTACGTTGAATCGGTAAAAAAAAATCAATAAAACTAAAACAAGTTAAATAATGAATTCAAATAATTAACTGATGCTAAAAACATCAATAAGTTTTGCCTAAAATACTAATTAAAATAAATCTATGAAAATAAATATTTATTTTTAGACGCGCTATCACTACATATGATGAATAAAGGTACATAAAATTCACCACACGGTGTGTAATAGCAAGATATTTTTATATGAACCCAAAAATCCAACAAAAAGTTCTCTTACGCAGTAACATATATTGTTACTACATAAGAGTACCTTTCATAACTAATTATTTTTGCAAGGCATGTGCCCATTTTAAAGTATATACCAAATTTCAACAAATTATCTCCAAAATGTCGACCTGTACTTTCCGCACAAGGTTACATGAAGAGACAACCATCCAGCCAGATGGATGTCCGGACCTCAATAGATCTATTTAAAAAGTGATTGTATTTCGATCGGTTTACTTAAAGGTGGATCTAGGACCAATATTTAAAAGACTTCAAACATCAGCACAAACGCATAATACCCTCTACACTATTGTGAATTATAACCAGTTCATTATACCCACACTACAATAGCGGACAGGGTGTTATACAAAGGACATTTACATGAATCTTAACCTCATAACATAATTTTATTTTGGAGGGTCCATGATTACCAACGGGCCCCAAATACGGTGCACTCACGAAATTTTGTCTTTACCCCAGAAGGTAGTGAACTGACACTAAACTAGTGCCGTGATAGATTCTTTGGTGGCGGAGATCGGTCCTACTTCTAACACTTCATATGAATTGGGCCTATCACTTTTATATGGGCCTATCATTGGAGTGGGTTAATTGACACCTAATGCCACCATTTGACCAGCCACTTATTTATTCTCAATGAACTTGTTTAGAGAAAAAAATAAAAATTGTCCCGAATCACCAAATTTATACCAAATTCATAATACTCGTATCAAGCAAACAAGTTCACAGAAAAAAGTGTTTTATCAATTAACAAAATGGTTTAAAAAGCATTTAAATTTAATTAATGTGATAATTGAATCAATTATTTTTTTAGTTGAAAGAAAATTTAAAATTTAATTTTGATTTAATTAACATTTTATTTGTTTTAAAATAAATTTTCAATTAAAATTTTAATTAAATAACAGAAAATCTTAATTGACTTTTTTCGTTTAAAATAAAATAATTGAAACTTGTAAAATTGTTGTTGGGAATTGTAAATATTTAATTATATAAATTAACACATTGTTTAAAATGACAACGTTTTTTGATAATTTTTTTTAATTAAAATTAAAAATATCATTTATTGAAAATTGTAAATATTTAATTAAAAAAATTAACACATTGTTTGCTTGATATTATGAACTTGGTATAAATTTGGTGATTGGAGAAAATGAATAATTTTTTCTGTATTGTTGATTTTGCACCTATTACCAAAATGATTATATTGATTACTAAAAATTGTAAAATTATGAATATTTTTTTTTCGATAAATAATTTTTTTAATTTTAATAAAAAAAAAATGATTAAACAACTTTAACATTTCAAACAATTTGTTAATTTATTTAATTAAATATTGACAATTCCCAACAACAATTCCACAAGTTAAAATTATTTAATTTCAAACGAAAATATCAATTAATATTTTTTTAAATGTAATTAATACTTTAATTAAAAATTTATTTCAAAATATCTTAAATATTATATTTTTAATTTTCAGTCAACTAAAAAAATAATTGATTCAATTATCACATTAGTTAAATTTTAATACTTTTTAAACCATTTTTTTAATTGATAAAACACTTTTTTCTGTGTAAAATCATAGACCTTGGTATTCTTCCAATAATAAAGTCCTAGAATTAATTTTAAGAACAAATTGTTAAATAGTGCTAAAGAAATGTATCACACCAGCAGTGAATAATGAAAAAAACGGTCCTAATAAATAAATAAAAAATTATTTTGTTATTACTTAATATACCAGTTAAGTGATTAGTTCTCCTTTCACATGTCATTACTCATTTCTTTTTGTTTTTATTCTATTTTCTATTTGGCGTCACAATATTGGTCTCTTGGCGAGGGTGTGAATATTACTTTGCACTAGCATTTCTAACCTATTCTATTTTCACAAATAACAGGACCAGTTCTGTTGGCACAATTGGCACAAATTTCCCGCTATTGTGTAGGGTATCAAATGGTCGAGCTTGACCGGCTATACTTTCTAACTTGTTTTATTATTCGAGTATGTTAATGAACAAACCTTTCATTAATTAGTGAATTATTATGACAGCTTTATTTTTCGTATTTATGTTAGTTAAAATATTTATATTTAATATTGTGTATAATCGCGATTAATCGTTACTTACGTTTTTTATATATGCATTAATTACAATATTAATAATAACTTTATTTAGATATGTAAATCAACATAAAACACTTTATGTAAGTGAAATTCGTTTAGTGTGTGATACCTTTGACATTTTTAACTACACTGTATTATTTGCATTTATTCTGCCGGGTATTTACGAGGTCGCGTCAATAAGTCCTTGACCTTTTTTTAATAATCTGTGCTATTCAGTTAGTGGATAGCCATTGATAGCAGACTACCACGTGATTTGTGGAGAACATGTAAAAAACTAAATGTGTGCTCGTTAAGCACTCCATTGCAAGAATGCATGGATTAGGCCATTAATTGCTTATTTGCCCTATTCTCCGCATTAAGCTCCAAGAGACTATTTCTTGTTTCCAAACCTGAAGAAAAATCCATTAACTAGGCTACAAACTGCTCCCCCATTCGACCTGTTCTCAAATGACCATTTCCTGTTCAAACCTGAAGAAATGGCTCTGCGGAAAGAGATTTGTGGCCTACGATAAAATCCTTTCACCCTCAAATACCTATTCATTTTGATGACCTCGACAAATTTTATTTTTTGGGATGGAAAAAGGATTGAACGTTGAAAACTAAAATGATTTTTTTTTTTTACCAAAAATCTATGTCTTATTTAAAAAGTTAGGGACTAATTGACCCACCTTCGTACTTACATAGCTCCTTCAGGTTCAGGACTCTTAAATTAATGTGCTGTTTCCAGGTGACAAGCAAATGCTTGAGTAGTAAAATTTATATTAAAATCACTCAGTTTTTTTAGGGCTTTTCATATAAATTTTACTACACAATCAATTGCCTGTCACCTGGAAACAGCAATTAAGAATACTATTTTAAATTTTATACATTTGATTCTAACTTTAACTAAATTTTAATTCTTAGATTTTATAGTTCCAATTTCTTGCAAATAATTTTAGTTTTGTAAATAAAAACAGGAAACAGGTGGTTAAATAATTCTTGCTAGTAAAAATTTTACTATCAGAATTTTTTTGTCCCTTAAATTTGCATGCTCTTTGTTCACTCTCTCGTTGCAAGTTTTTCGAGTACGTGAACACTGAACGCAATAATTTTCTATAAATGAACACACCTATTGTCTCCAATTTTGGAAAATAATATATTACATTTTTGTTTGAGTGCTAAAAAGTTTTGATTTTGGTAACACCAAAAATCATTTAAATGAAAAGAAAAATTGTGGTTTTCAGTAAAAACTAAAATAATATGCCAATTTAAATGCATTCTCAAACATTATATGACAAAAAATGCTTTAACGATAAAATATTCAAGAATATGCACTAACAAGTCGATGCCATTTATTATCAAAAATTGTGAGTCAGATAAATAAATTATTCACTAAATATTCAAACCTTCAGGAAAAAAACATGCATTAGCATTAAATTATACGCCCTGCCCTACTCCTAAAGTTTGGACATAGTTGGGGGTAGTACACTAAATATTGTTTTAAATCAGCAGTGCACTATCACTAAATAAAACTGCAAAAATTAGTTTGCATTCTTTTTTTACCAAAATTAGTGATGATTGCTATTTTTTTTAACTACCTACCACAAAAATAATTTTGTGATATTGCAAATTTTTCACTATCACTAAACGAAGATTGAATGCAAAAATCAGCACTTAATTCAAATAGTTCTAAATTTGAATTTGCAATCAAAAAAGCTGCATGTTAACAGACTCTCACTAAAATTTAAAAAAATTAATTTTGTATGGGGTTTTTGATTTCTTGCGATAATATGCATAAGCAAAGGAAATAAAACAACATGAAATTTTGTCAATAACGGAATAACTATTGGCTTTAATCATGAACAAATAAGTTTTTTGTTTGTAAATTTAGTAATTTTAAGTTGCACTCAAATGAGGGATGAACAAAAAAATTGCAATTTTTTTGGAGTGCAACATTTTTAACATCACTATCACTCATGTTTAGTGAGGCTGCTAATTTTCAAATCATCACTCAGCATCAACAAAATGATTGCAATAATTTTGCACTATCACTAGCTGAGAGTTGAAACTGAAAAATAAGTGCATTACCCCATCTATGCATTTGGCCAACAAATATCTTAAATATTGCGCTAGCACCTGTTTGTAAAGCCTTGTAAATTGCTGTTTAGGGATGTTGTAGTTCGCCAGGTTTCACATCACTACAGTAAAACTAATAGGACATTTAATTTAAATAAGTTTATTTTCGGTTTGGTTAATATAACGATAAATATCTAAATATTTTTGCAACTCCTAATTCGATCTCTGACTTTGCACTACATTCTGAAGAGTTCATACTTCGAAGGTCGTTTGCTCCTCGTATCTATAGAGCTTTCGCTTTCGCAGTGTTGGTTTGCACTAGAGATGAGCGATATTTCTGTACCTGTGATTTAATCACTGTTACTGAAAAATCACGAATCACAGTTGTGACCAAAGTTGTCAAGTAACAGGTACTTTCTAAGTCGTTCTTTTTGTATTTTGTTACATATACAAATTTATGATATTTCACTGTTTGTGTAGGTAAAAGCGTTTTTTGAATGAAATGTCGAATGATATTGCTGTTCCTTTCATTCTCTCTTCTATCTTATTAGAATATTTTTATGCCAAAATGTATTTGTTCAAGTATGTATGTATATGAAAGTAAACAGATTTGAAAGCTCTTACAATTTGTTGTTGTTTCTTTGTAAAGTGCTTACAAAAGCTCTTGCAAAAGCTCGCGCATTGTACATATAGCTTGGCCGCAATTGCTTTAAAAGAACAGAAAACTGATAAACCGTGATCACAATTACAGTTTAAAGGAGCAGTGATTTTTAAATCATATTCACTAATTACGATGATCTTTAAAAATCACGGGATCGCTCATCTCTAGTTTGCACCACCGACACTCTTTGCGTGTATAACAAAGTCATTAATCTTCGATAGCATATCCGAGTGTTGGGTTGATGGAAGGAAAATGTCGTCGGCACAATCTAAGCCCTAAATGTGGCTGGTAAAAGACCATTGGATTCAACCCATGTTATCTGCAAGGGTTTCCGCCATTACAAGGAGAACGAGTAAGGGGGACAGTACGCAACAGTACTGTAGTTGTAATACTTTAAAGGTTACGAGTTTGATGGTATTAATAAAGAACTTGTAAAAAGAAAAATAAAAAAACAACAGTATATCTCACTTACAAATCTTTTTTGGAATAATTTAAATTTCTCCTATTTGAAAGCATAAGGAGTCATTTTAACAAGAAGGGTGCTTTGCGTCGTATTGTGGGTACGGTTGGTGAACGACTATAAAGCGAAATTCAGAAATTAATAAAAACGTTTATTAAGAAGCGCAGTCAAGCCTTCTTAAAAAAAAACCATTCAATTAAGAAACAATACAATGGGATGCTACATAAACAAAAGACAACTGAGGCCCAACTCAGAATTAGCATTTTCGACATTATTCTTTATCGATGCGAAAAGAAATTGTTTTAAGTATCGGATTGTAGGTGGGGATAATAAATATTTGTCCGCAATTCTAAAAGCCGTTCCAATTACACTGTGCTTGTTGACAAACCAGACAAGCGGGCCACATGGTATTTTAAGCTAATTCGGGTATGCTACATCCAGTGGTGCTAACAGTTTTTTTTAAGGTTATCTCTTGTTTTCGAGATAAATCGTTATTTCGAAAATGGAGGAGATTGCACAACGCGTTACTCAAAAACGGTTTAGTTTATTGAACAAACTAAAAAAACTCCGCAATGACATTTCCTTTAAGCAAGGTTAACATTTTTTCTGATATGCGCAGTCGTTTTAGAAACATAATTATGGGATTTTTTCAATATATTTCTAGTCTGTACACTCACAATATTATTACAGTAACGGATTGTAGGTTATTCAAGAAGTATTCCGTTCAGTTATTTTGAAATAAATAAACATTTGAAATTTCAAGAACATTTATTTTTAACTGATTCTAACATTTATTAAAAAAAACTAAATGCACATTAATACGGATTTTCAGTTGCATTTAATATTGTCAGTTGATTAAGTAAAAGGATTCTGTATGTAAAATTAAATGAAAATTTTTAATCAAAATTTAGATATTTTTTTTTAATTAGGCTTAAGTTCATTGAATTTAATTTTCATTAAATTATTTTTTATGAAGACAGGAATTTTACAACATGAAATTAATTAAAATTTTTATTGATAATTTTTCATTCTTGACTGCGCTGCTATTTTTTTTATGAAGACAGGAATTTTACAACATGAAATTAATTAAAATTTTTATTGATAATTTTTCATTCTTGACTGCGCTGAGATTTGAACCCAGGCGTTCACGGTCAGGTTGCCCATACTAGTTTCGATTGTAACCACACAATCTCGTCAGTGGGGTTTGCCGTTTTACTCACTCGGCTATTGAGGCCGGGCGACTATTGACGGCAAACCCCACTGACGAGATTGTGTGGTTACAATCGAAACTAGTATGGGCAACCTGACCGTGAACGCCTGGGTTCAAATCTCAGCGCAGTCAAGAATGAAAAATTATCAATAAAAATTTTAATTAATTTCATGTTGTAAAATTCCTGTCTTCATAAAAAAAAATAATTTAATGAAAATTAAATTCAATGAACTTAAGCCTAATTAAAAAAAATATCTAAATTTTGATTAAAAACCATTAACAGTTCAATAAAAATAACCACAAAACTAATTATTGTTAACAGCTAAGGCACGAGCTATGTTTACATTTGTCCTTCAAGTTGTGCTGAAAAAAGGTCAACAAGAAAAAAGAAAGACAAAAACATCAAAAACAAAAAATGTACTTTGGACTTCAAGAAGAATTCTTGACAAAAAGTACGAAAAAACAGAAGTTAGGAAGAACATGTAAATCAATTAAAATAGATAATCATTCATTCAAAAAGCAAATTTCGATCTACCAAGGTGAAATACCATTTGGTTTAAGGATTGATGTTTGACTATTGACGTCGCCCGGCCTCAATAGCCGAGTGAGTAAAACGGCAAACCCCACTGACGAGATTGTGTGGTTACAATCGAAACTAGTATGGGCAACCTGACCGTGAACGCCTGGGTTCAAATCTCAGCGCAGTCAAGAATGAAAAATTATCAATAAAAATTTTAATTAATTTCATGTTGTAAAATTCCTGTCTTCATAAAAAATAATTTAATGAAAATTAAATTCAATGAACTTAAGCCTAATTAAAAAAAATATCTAAATTTTGATTAAAAACCATTAACAGTTCAATAAAAATAACCACAAAACTAATTATTAAATGAAAATGAAATTTAAAACAACTATAAATTAACTTAAAAACCGATTTACTTATTTTGCATTTAATTTTAACGAAAAGTTAATTTAATTTTTACTGTCAAAAATAGTCATTTATTTTTTATAACGATTTCAGTTAATTTTACAGAATATTGTGAGTGTATTGAAAATTTTGTATGGGAGCCCTCTTAAAGAATGGAGATAGCGGTTAGGTATGTTAGAACTAAATGATGAAAATAAAAAATAAAGTGGAGTTGGTCATACATTTGACTCGTCTAGAAGCATCGCATGCGCTGCAGGGACCAAATTTAAGAATTTCAATCATACAAATATGGCGGTTTAAGGAAATTCTTAAATTTGACCCCTGCAGCGCATAGGATGCTCCTAGACGGGTCAAATTTATGACCAACCCCACTTTATTTTTTATCTTCTTCATTTAGTTCATTACCTGAGTTGGCGCAGGAGACATCACCCTATTGAAAAATGCTATAATTCTTGCAAATTTCGGTAAATGTCAGTTCTGCTATGACAGTTGGGGACTAAACATATATAAAATCCACGTCAATAAGAAACGGAGCACGTAAAACGGTCCTGAATCTCGACGACGACTAAGACAACTTTTCATTGAACATCATACCATATCGACTCCGCGGGTCGAACGATTTTCTCCTTTCTCTACTGAATGAATTGTGGACTGGAGAACATGTGGTTCTAACAGGATAGAGCAGCGGTGCGAACTGCACGACCTGATCTCTCACAATCTCTCCCTTTAGAGAGATCGCCCCATTAAACCGTTCTGGACTTATTTTTGTGGGGTTTCTTGAAGTCCTGAGTCTTTCTCAACGAGCCTTAGACTCTTGGAGTCTTCAAAGTAAAAAACTAACAGGAATCCAGGAAATTATCGCCGAAAGTTCCGGCAAGAGTGATTGAAAATTTTAAAAAATCGGACCCGTTTTTTAAAATATTATTCATCCAATAAGTACAATTGAAAAACATCCAATAAACACAATCCAAAAAAAAAATTAAAGTCAATGAACTTCGGGTGACAACTTTTGCGCACCTTGTATTTAAAATAAGCATCAGTGAGCTATTGATGTGCTTAAGCTGCATTTTGTTTTTTAAATTTAACCAAAACTTTCCGCAGATGATGGTTTGTCGGCACAAAATTCGTTATTTCGAACAAACAAGTAGCAGGTGGGTGCGAATAAATAACGGATGTTTAAAATAAAAAATTCCATATAAGCTATTAAAGACACAAACCATGTGTAAAATATACATCATCTACTGTGAATCCCTCATTTCCAGGTTATATCTACAATATCTGCAGAAACTAAAAAAACGTTGAAAATAACATGAAATCTCTTATTTATTTCCATTCAAGTCAATATCGTTTTTCTAATGGCCAATTTCACTAATTCTATTTAAATATCAATTCATATTTATATATCGAGGGTTATTATTCAAATAGTGCTATCTGCAATTTTTCGAAAATGTGTTTTTTTTTAGAGAAACAAATTCACTGACTGATGGGGCATCTGTCATTTAAATTTGAAAAAAAATTTTCCCGAAAGGTTTTTTTTTCATAAATATTGTATTTTGCTATCTAACACACACGTTTTTTTTTTTTTGGTAAAAAGTGCTATCTACATAAAAAATATTACTATATATAATAAAATGATAAAAATAGTTATTACAAAGTAGACATATTATGCATGAAAAGGTTGGGAATTGTGTCTACATATCAAAAACTAATATTATTTTAAAGTTCGTTGAAGACATTTTGCAAAAAAAACTGCAAAAAATTTCTGGTTGAGTTTTTGTCAATAGTATAAATTTTTATTTATATATTTTTATTTATTATGTGCTTACCATGGATGCACAAGCTGTAAAACTATGTCCCGATATAAACGCATTAGCTATTTACGATAAACAGCACCTTCAAGTACAATTTATAATCTCGCAACCCATCAATGTTCAAATTACTGGTGGAACTAAAGTAATGGGAATCTGTCCGCATCGACGTTTATTTCATGAATTATACGGCTGTGGGAAAAATCGCCCAAAGAAAAATGGCCCAAAAAATGAAATGAAAAATCGCCCAAAAAAATTCCATGTAAAATTGGGACTAAATTCATATTTATTTATTTATTTATTTATTTATTAAATTTCAGTAACCTAGCCTATTGGCCATAATCGGCTTACAAAATTCTACTTAATAATAGAAAACAATTTTTAAAGAAATTAAAAAATTTAAAAAATTTAAATTCAAATTGGTACATAGTACATACAATAAAAAATAAATTATAAATTATAGAAAAAAGTTTTATATAAAAGAAATAACATTTAATAATAAATTCTTAATTAAAAGGTCAATTAAATTGCACAAAAATTAAAAGCAAAACCCAACAATTCCAAAAAAATCTAAAATACATAAAGCTATTAATTAAAATGTCAGAAAAAAACCTACAATGCAGAAAACTCACGATAGAGTTTAACCTTAAAAACATCAGGGGAGACATTAAATACCCTCAAAGAGCCTGGCAACTTATTATATAACCGAGCCACTCTTACACAAAATGAACGCTCCAAAACTGAAGTTAATCTTGGTATTACCAACTGCTTATTTCTGTTAGATCTACCAAATTCAAATAAATCAACCAAATATTTAGGCGTCAGCACCTTATATGACTTGTAAAAATGCAATAACGTCCTAAATTTAACTAAATCATCAAATGAAAATCCAAGAAATCGTACAACATACGAAGAAACATGCCGACATAATCTAAGAGAAAACAAATATCTTATCACCCTATTGAACACCAGCCTTATCCTTTTCAAAACATAACCCCACGTTCCCGAGTACACTTCCAAGGCATAAAGAAATAATGGCATAATAAGGCTATGAACAATCCGCCTTTTAACGAAAAAAGGCAAAATTAAATCCAAACTATACAACTTACGCAAAGAAAAGTTAACCCTAGAAACTATAGTATTCACATGGCTTTCAAAACTCAATTTATTATCAACAATAACCCCAAGGCATTCCATTTTCTCAACAAACTCAATCAAATGACCATCTAACGTAATAGAAAAAACAACCCTATTACTTTTACCAAACATCATTGCCTTAGACTTTTTCGCATTAATAGACAGGTCGTTATTACCTATCCAATCAACCAATAACCCAACAGTATAATCAATCATGTTCTGCAAAACATCTGAAAACTCCGCAGTACCACTGAACAACAGCTGCACATCATCAGCAAATGCAAATGGAATACACATTCTATTAGCTATGTTCCCAAAAAGATCATTAACAAACATGATAAACAGAAGAGGACCAAGAACAGAACCCTGTGGGACACCACTATAAACCGAAAGCAAACCTGAAGCACGACCACTACTAAATATTATGAAAAGTGACCTAAAATTTTTGGTCTATTTTTCGTTATTGTTGGGTGATTTTTCATTTTTTAAATTTGGTGATTTTTCATTATGAAAAATCACCCAAAAATGTTGTATGAAAAATGGCCCATTTTTTTGATTTTCTCCTCTATGGTATAACAAACACCGGCTTCGCTTACTAAAGCTTCTCTGCACAGCCGGCCTTCGGCCGGGCGCAAGGATTTTCTCCTCTATGGTATAACAAATACCGGCTTCGCTAACTAAAGCTTCTCTGCACAGCCGGCCTTTGGCCGGGCGCAAGGATTTTCTCCTCTATGGTATAACAAACACCGGCTTCGCTAACTAAAGCTTCTCTGCACAGCCGGCCTTCGGCCGGGCGCAAGGATTTTCTCCTCTATGGTATAACAAATACCGGCTTCGCTAACTAAAGCTTCTCTGCACAGCCGGCCTTCGGCCGGGCGCAAGGATTTTCTCCTCTATGGTATAACAAATACCGGCTTCGCTAACTAAAGCTTGTCTGCACAGCCGGCCTTTGGCCGGGCGCAAGGATTTTCTCCTCTATGGTATAACAAACACCGGCTTCGCTAAGTAAAGCTTCTAAAATCTGCCTTGTTTCCAAACGAAAGCCGACTATGCAGAGAAGCTTTAGTTAGCGAAGCCGGTGTTTGTTATACCATAGAGGAGAAAATCCTTGCGCCCGGCCGCTAAGCTTTAGTTAGCGCAGTGTCCATGGACACTATGAAACTTTTTGGAGTGTCATAACGTCCATGGACACTATGACACTGGACGTTATAACATGCCACCGGGAAAAAATTCGTTTTTGCTTTTTGAGTCATTTTTCATTTTTTTTTTGGGCCCTTTTTCGTTTCTTTTGGGCAAAATTTCATATATAATTTTTTGGGTCATTTTTCATGTTCTGTTGGGCGATTCTTCATTTGGGCGATTTTTCATTTTTTTTTTTTGGCCATTTTTCTTTGGGCGATTTTTCCCACAGCCGAATTATACATTATTTAAAGATCCGTTGATTGTCATATACGTTACCAATTGTAATATATTCCGATGATTGTGGCTATCAAAATCGTAACCACTATTTATCGCAAGCACTCTCAGTTTTTTCTATAGAAAATAATAAGAAAATTGAGCAGAAGTACTTAGAGAAGGGGGACACTCAAATGGAGTGCACACGCTAAGATTGAGATAAAGATGAAAAATCAGGCAATTTATTTCCCCAAGGATTATGTTAAAAAAAATAAAAGATGCTAGAAAGACCATCAAAATGGATAATAAAATGGTTAAAATGCCTTTTGATAGTCTATATCTGAATTATGATTTCTTTAAAGACTATACCAACAAAAAACTTATTCGTTTCACATCCATTAGACGTGGTCGATAAAAAAAGTGATCCCATCGTATCACAAATAAAATATCTCATATCTACCAAGTGGTGACATTATGTATGAAGTTAGTTTTGCTGACGTATACAATAACATTCTGACTACAATTAAAACATACAGCGGCCGTAAAGAGGCGAATCCCTTACAATCTGGCCCACGTCCTATTCAACTTAGCAATGGAAGCACTTACAAGCATTGAAGCCTGTTATTCCTCAAGAATATCATTCTTTTTATGATAATTTAAAACATGCGAATAAAAATTAATTTTTTATTGCTTTCGAATATAGGAAAATTAATAAACATAACTTCGAGTTAAATAAATATGATTACGCGTTTCTTAATATTTTACCTTTTCATTAAATATTGTTTTGTTAAAAAAAAAAAAAAAATTATAACAAATAGATATTGGGAATTATTTCTTTTTCATAAGCAACTTTATTATATTCAACATTTTTAATTTTTCGAATTTATTCTATGAGTTAAATTTCAGTTATGTATTTTATAAAGCTTTTTGTAATAGCTCTATTCCTTAAAACTTTTTTTTTTTTTTTTTAGAAATGACTTTATACATAATAGTCTGGTAGTGTATAAAGTCATTTCTAAAAAAAAAAAAATTTTTAAAGAATAGAGCTATTACAAAAAGCTTTATAAAATACATAACTGAAATTGCAGCTCATTTCATTTTTGTTCAAATAGTGCTATCTGCTTATTTCAATGTTCAAATCGAAAAAATTTTAATTTGTAAATAGTGCTATCAGACATACGAGTATAAGCGCGTATATCTGGAATTAAAAAAAAAATTAATATATGTACGATTAAGACGTTTATTTTGAATAACATTGTAAAACAAAGTTTAGTTAATACTCTAATGGCTAATAAATCAGTGAGTGTTTAAACGCTGGTTTAGTTGAACTAAACTTAAATTTATATGTAGTTTAAACTCAACAGTTGTAAAGCAGTGTCCCATGTATTATATGTAGTTTAAAAAGTAACATGTGGCAGTACTACGATAAATGTTGACAAATTCATATGGTTTGTATTGGTAGTTTAAACGCCCAATTTTATGCGTTTAAAGATGGTTTATATGTTTTCTGATTTATAGATTTGTTGGCTTAAACACATTTTAAACCAAAAAGAGAGTTTAACTTGCCCTGATTTATTGGCCCTTAGAGTTATAAAAAAAATATCAGTTTTTTCGCTCTACTGTAAAATTGTGATTTTGCTGCCAGCACTATTTGAATAAAATCCCTCGATATATTTTTTTCATATCATTTAATTTTTTTTTATTGCTATGAAAAACGAATTTTAAACATAGATTGATATTTAAATAGTTCGATAAAGATAATTAACTAAAAATACAATAACACCTACCTACACATATTAAGCTGCATTTATAAACCAAATATCGTTAGCAAAAGTGTTAAAAACAAATGCCTTGAAGTTTGTTAAAAACAAGAAAAACCAGCATTTTTTGCATAGCACCGGTAACTACTGTTAATTTTCATTAATTTAATGGTAATAGTTCTTAAATTAAAGAGATTCTAACAGATCGATAAGAAGTCGATAAAAGATCAATAACCAAACGTTTGCCCATTCAAATGTCAAATAAATAAACAATGGCGTGGACAAATATAGCACATCCCAATACTCAGAAATAACATTAACTGTTAGATTTGTGAAAGTCTTTTCATTTTAAGTTAAATTATGCAAAGTGAAGAACAGATAAAAAAAATATAATATTTAAATGTTAATTTAGCTGATGCTGTCTATACAAACAAGAAAGACATAAAAATGTATTATTTAATTTTATTTCCTCAAAGTGTCAAATTTATGTGTTTTGTGTTTTTGTAGTTTCTTCGGATTTGGCCAAATTAAGTATGTGAAATGTG
Organism: Pollenia amentaria; assembly: GCA_943735925.1. NCBI lineage: Eukaryota > Metazoa > Arthropoda > Insecta > Diptera > Polleniidae > Pollenia > Pollenia amentaria. The sequence continues at coordinate 166,183,132 of OX031006.1, forward strand.
TTATGCAATAAAAAATTTAACATGTGAAATGTGTTATTATAAACATATTAAAATGTTATAAAAGCATTTGGTTTTATGTTCTATTTGCAGGTATTTAATTCACTGTTTCCGACTGAAGCCATCCATAATTTTAATATTTTGCTTGTACATTTATTTAACTTGTTAATCAAGTTAAGAATTTAATCTTAAATATTCTTCTAATTAGTAAGTTTTAAACATAAATGTCACTCTATATTGCAACTCAAAGAATATTCTAGAAAGCGTATTTGTTGAAAAGAACCACATCTGCTTAGTTGTGATTATTAAATAAAGATTTCGCCCAATAAATTAAATTTTAATTTGACAACTAGACAGGGACTTTTTGCATAACTGGAAATCACAACTTTTTTTCGAGGTTTCGAAACAGTGCTTTAACATCACTGTCACGGAGAGAGAGATAGATATAGAGAGAGAGGAAGACTACATATAAAACAAATTTTGCCTAGACCATTGATGTCGAAATATTGCACAGAAAATGTTTTGTGGGAGAAATTTAAAGTACAATGACACGCAAAACTAAGCGCATAGATTTTAATTAAAATTTTATTGCAAGAGATTGTTTTGGTTGAAAAACATTTAGGGCCGTTACATGTTCACTTTTTAAAAAGTGGATTTAAGATGATTGAATAAATTTGTCACAGCAAGCTGCATTATTTGTAAAGTGTGTATTTATTCTAAGAAGAGCTTCTAATAACTCATACTGGATTCTGTTGCAAATTTTGATTTTGGTTGTATTCATTATAGAAAAGACTCGTTCAACAGAAGAACCGCTTGTTGGTACAAAAATCATATTTAATACTATTTCAGCAAGCTCTTGAAAAGGTTTTAAACCAAAAAAAAAAATTAAATTTGTACGAATTTCTTGACCATATCGGTCTTGCATTACAGAAAAAAGTATTTTATTAATTAAAAAAATGGTTTAAAATGTATTTAAATTTAATTAATGTGAAATTTTTTTAGTTGAAAGAAAATTAAAAATTTAATTTTGATTATTTAACATTTTAGTTGTTTTGAAATAAATTTTCAATTAAAATTTAACTTAAATAACAAAAAATCTTAATTGACTTTTTCGTTTAAAATAAAATAATTTAAACATGTAGAATTGTTTGAAATGGCAAAGTTTTTTGATAATTTTTTTAATTAAAATTAAAAATATTATTTATTGAAAAAAAATATTCACAATTTTACAATTTTCTGTAATCAATATAATCATTTTGGTAATAGGTGCAAAATCAACAAATTGTTTGCTTGATATTATGAATTTGGTATAAATTTGGTGATTTGAGAAATTTAATAATTTTTTTTGTGATTGTACAAATGGAATTTATAATAATATATTATCCCCAAAAATCCCCAGCAAAAAAAAATGCTTTTCCCAAAAAAAATCTCCTGGGGACTTCCACAAAATGTTTATCCCCATTTACAAAAAAAAATTCCCAATTCGGGGATAAATCCCCAAAACTGAGAATACTGCAAAGTTGTAATAGTGAAATACTTTTCACACGTTGGACAAAATCCTACCTTTAACAATCGGTAAGTTGTAATAATGGCCCTTATAATAATACATTCCAAACTAAATTTTCTATTTTTAAATTAACTTTTAAGATATTGAGTTTTTAACTTTTTTCAAAAACAATCAGCCATGTCACAGAGTACAATTCCGTTCGGAAACGGAATTCATTCCGTATTTTGGTGCTTCAGAAAATTACGAAAAAACTTTGCGGAATGAAACCATTTTTGTTTTCATGAACGGTATGGGAGTTTTCTGTATCTCAAAGACCAAAAAGCTATCAAAATATACTTTCTATCAATAAACAAATATGTTTTCTTCAATTCCGAACGGAATCATTCCAAACGGAATTGTACTCTGTGACATGGCTGAATATGTATTGAAAATTTTAAAATTTTACCAAGTAAAAAAAAAGAAAATTCAGTGTGAACTGCGAGCATGTTTGAAAATTAAAAGTAAGAATTATATCTAAGAAAACTCAAATAAATTCTTCGGCATATATGCGTTGATGACAGTTTCGTAAAAGCATTAGCATATATTTTTAATTTTATCATCACTTATCTTACACACTGTACTTGAAAAAATATCAACACAGTTTCCGTTAATGTGCATTCGTCGCTGTCTGAGGAGCAACTAAATTAATGAGCGTAACAACAAAGGGGTAGGGTTGTTTGCTGAAATGGACATAAATGGTCTAGAGTCCGGACCAAAAATATTAGATCGAACTGTTAAGGTCAGCGGGCTTTTCGATGCTATCTGTTATTAAAATTCGCCTTTTTCTGGAACAAATTTTGGTTCTAAATAAATGGTTTAATCCACTATTCGATTTCTCAAAAAATAACATATATTTTGGAAATTCGATTTAGGTTATATTCATCTTGCAGTGGGTACTGATATTTTTTGTATTTTAACAAATTTATCCGTTAGCCAACTGTCGCTAAAAAATCAGTAGGAGATAAAATTTTTTAGGGTTCATTATATTTACTAACTGTAGTGGGTGTGTGATCAGAAGGTAATTCATGGGAAGCTTTTACACAAATATTTTCCATCGGAAAGTTTTTAGACATGTCAAAATCGATGAAGTCGGAAAATTTCTGCTGATTAGCAGGCCAGTAGGTGATTGTCCGATCTCTATTACATTTAGTCCCATTTTAGAAATTGTATTGAATAAAACTCGACCCTTTGTCGTTATAAGACGTGACCCCCAGTAGGTATGTTTAGCGTTGTAATAACCAGTAGCCAGAAAACAGGGGCCTAGTGATTTATAATGTTTATAAATTGGCTTTCTGATATTATAAATCTAAGCGCTTCAATGAAAATGTTTGTTGCTTGAAGGTAGTCTTGACCACAAGGAAATGTTCGATTCGAGCTCTAATTAAAATAATCGAACCTCGACAAGCTCTACCTCGAGGGAGCTTGGTAAAAAATAGAATATAACCAATAATTTTAGACGTATATTGCTACTGATATAACATTTAGCGACGGTAATTTTTATAATACCTACTATGTCATGGCGAAATGTTGTTCTGGTAGGTCCGGACTTGACCATAAGTTCTATTTAAATCTCATATAGATTTATAGATAATATATGCCACAAAGAACTCTTATATGAATCTTAGCCCCATAACGCGTCCGTGATTGCATATGGGTGCCAGATACGGTAAATTATATATACTGTCGTGTAGAGTATCAAATGGTCGGGCTTGACCGACTACACTATCTTACTTGTCCTTTATGGTGCAGTAAGCTTTAAGAAAATAAATTTTTCACAATCAAAATGCCTGTTGTTTTTTGTATTATTGTAGAGTTGCGCAGGCCTTGGTGTAGATATGAATCATTATGCAAAAAAAGTTGTTCAATCGTAACGAATTTTACTTCAAATATCTACATGTATGTACAATGTACATATGTCTCGGGATCATACTGTTAACTTTCACTTTATCCATTAATAAATCTGGGGGCTAAACATTATTCTCATCCAATATGACATAAATCTAAACTCGAACCACTTCCGCATTTTCTTCATTCTAAATACAGTTATTTAACCAAAAACTTTTGTGTTAACAGCGTTATTTGATTTAAAACTCATCCAAATTTGTTACTGGTAAAATATTATTGTTTTTTAAATTTTTTTTTTTTCTTTTTTTTTTTGTCGAAAGTTAATATTTATTATTTTATGTTATAACTTTTTTTGGTAAGATCAACAATTTGTTAATGAGTCGCATTAATTATAAAAAAATTTTGTACGAAATAAACAAGTTTATAAAATAAAGATTTTTACATAAAAAATCGTATAATTTTTCATTAAAATACAATCACGATAGGTAATTAAAATGTAACCAGATTACTTTTAACGATTATGTAGATGAACAAAATAGAGGATTTGTTGATCAGAAAGTATAAAAATATGTAGATGATCTTTTATTACAACTACAGTATACACTTGAACAACGATTAATCGAGGAATTATTTGATAGCCTAATGAAAATAGCCCACTTCAAAAAACGAATTACTCGAACAATTTATGTCAATTAATCGATTAAGATAAATTGCTTAGATACTTTTACTATTTAATTATAACAAATTTTTTTTTTTGTCTTAGATTTCTATCTGACTTATGGGCATTTTCTCAATGTATCGACAAACTGCCTGTTACTTAATGCCGACATAAATTTTTTAGACCGATAAACTGATCGTTTACGATTTTGATTTTCTCAATATACCGACAAAAAACATTGTCTTCAGTTGGCAACACCTCTCAAAATACATGTAAAAGTTTGGAAGTCAACTGATTCAATTAATCTGTACGGCAAAAAACTAATTGGCAGATGAGTGCTGTAGGGATGGGCAATAAATATCGATATATCAAAATATCGATATTTAAAAGTATTATAATCGATATATATCGCCGATATTAAAAATACCAATATATCGATACATCAATATTTATCTACGACTATCGAATTCGATATTTTTAAGATCTCTTTATAATAAAATTTAACATTTTAACCGTTGCTCAACTGCTCAAAATACTATTGTTTTTTAAGAATTGCATCATATGTTTTTTAACTAATATTAAGAAAATAACGGAGCTTTTCCATTGTACATTTTCATAGATTACACAGGTCAGTTTTGTCTCGGTTTTATAAGAGATGACAACAAAAAAATAAGCGCGAAAAAATATTCTGGAAAGGGTTCCTAGAATTATGCAAAGAATCGCCTTAATTATGGCATATTAGCAGCAATAGACTCATGAAAGTTGGAATGTTAATAATAAAAAAAAATAATTTGTTTTTAATTTTTTTTATTTGAGCATGTTCTTATATATTAAAAATAAAATATTACATAGTCTACTTGTATAGTATTTGTCACAAGTTTTGTTTACCAGCAGTATATATAGTCCAATATTATATAATCCCAATTTTTTTTTTTTAGATTTCATATGGCGAATAAATAAAATTTTTTTGTATTCTTTACTTTTTTTAAAATATTTTTTTATATTATTCTAGAATTAACTGCCGCTCCCTCGATTTCAAACGAAAACTTCTTTCGCATAACTTACCTTAAAAACTAAATAGGTTTTTGTTTTAAATAAAAATTAAGCAAAATCAGGCAGTAAATTTGAAATTAAAAGGAACAATAAAAAGTTAGAATGCAATTACATGTAAAATGTTTGTACATATGTCAATATGTATTGACATAGGTATATGTATTAAGTTTTTAAATTTAGTAATAATTTCAGCTTAATACTTTCGATAGATATTTTTAATTAATAAATATCGATTCTCTTAAAAAATATCGATACGATATGTGTTAACCTGTTAAGAAAAATGTGTTTTGTGTTTATCATGTATTTATTTTGTTTAATGAAAATTTTGAACCGGAATTTTGGCGTACAATGCTTGCTTCCAAAAAATGGTCTGCGCAAATTTCATGTGATGGGGCAAAATTCCTGCCACAAATTTCACCCCATTTTGCACTTTCCACTTGGTCTTTTGGCACTGAAAATAACGTACATAACGTACCGTATCCACAAATTTTAAATAAAATAATGGTTATTTAAAATTATTTAAAATTTTCGATTCAGCTCTGAGCCCTCCATATATTCCCTTTCCACCTGCGCAGGATATATAAATTGCAATAGGTATAAATTAAAGTTGCTACCCAGTATTTTTCTGCGTTATGTTTACTTTACATCAATTATTTGTAATGTTTAGTGGCACAATTTTATTGCAAAACATCTCAAAAACTCCAGAATTCAAATGTTTTTTGAGGGGCTTAAGGCACAAGGGGTTTAAGCGCCTTTTTTTAAAAAATTGAGATTAAGTGCTCATATACAACGTGTGCTCCAAGCGAAACAGGTATTTTAATTGCAACTGCTAGAATTGGTCGCAATATCTCGCTATCGGATAAGAATTGCACATTCACCTCTGGTGTTCTGAACTTCTCTGAACTTTACCTACTAATTCCATATGTAATCTAAATTTTTAAAAAAAGCACTTAAACCCCTTGTGCTTTAAGCCCCTCATTTATAGTTATATTATTTTAGTCCTTATTTTTGATCGAGTTTGGAACCAGGGCTTTCAGATAATATTTTAAAAAAATCATAAATCTCCTGAGAAAAACAAAAAAATCGTCTTTTTAGTTTAAAAAATCTTCAAAAAATCGGACAACTTAATATTTAGTTTTTAAACAAATTTTGTTCTATTTATATTTGAAACAAGCAAACAAAAACAAAATTAAAGTTCATAGGGTTTGTATACATACACTAGCTGAGCCAGGCACACGTTGTCTTACTCTCAAATGTTTTTTTTTATTCCCACACCATAATATAAGAGGGCATTGTGCTTTTAGTATACCGATAAACTCACAATCACATTCTGACCAATATTTCCCCCTCTAGATCGGGTCGGCATTATTATAAACGAAATTGAATTTTCCGGAATTTAAAATTGAATGAGAATTCGATAGCCCAACATTTTTTGTAAAAGAAAATAATAATGATAAATATGTGATCTTATTTCATTATAAGGAGCTTTAATTCTTAATTATTATAAGGAGTATTCATAATATTAATACATAGCTTTATGATTTTTGGATCAATGGTCATATTTGTCATAATGAAAGTGTGTCTTTTTAAACGAACCACGTCCGAATTAAAATATACATATTGGCAACGAATATGCATTAACCATACAATAATTGCACAAGCCGTTTAATATTTTTCAAGATATACCGAGAAATAAATAGGGTTCCAACTTTTAAGAACATTTTTAATTCTCGATTTTACACTACCTAAAAAAATGTTGTTTGAGTGAAAATTTGTATTGCCATTTTTTCCATTTTCTTTTGAGTTTTACTTTAACAACAACTTAATCGGGATATTTTCTTCGGTTATATTTAACAACTACTTTTTCGTTAAATAGTTTCGGTTACGTGTTAATCGTAGATTGTGAAAGGCAAATTTTGCAAACTTACAGTTAATGTTTCAAGTTATGGCATTCGATATCGATCGAAATTTCCATTTAAATTGTATTGTAATTTCGTTCCATATCGAATGCCTTAATTTGCCCCAAGGTATGTGATGGAAACAATTATGAAAACAAAACGATTTTATATCGATTACTTCGTTTTTAGTATCCTTAGAAATTGATTTCTTATATATTTTCCTCTTTTTTCTTGTGTAGATTATTTAAATTTTATTTGTAATATATGAATTTTGAATTGTTTTCTTAACAAAAAATTTACCCCCATATTCATAAAAAAATTTAAACAACTTTTTTTATAGAAAATTCGTTTCATTAACCAGTAAACCTTAAATATGTTTTATGAATATGGGGGTAAGACTATAATTCAGAAAATAATTTTAAAATCGCTAAAAACGATTGTTTTGAAATCGATCGTTTTATCACATACCTGATATTTATTATTGAAAATTTATATTAATAAGATTTAAAATAATAAAGAAATTAATTTGAACTAATGGTAAAATTAACAAAAAATTACTGCCTGGCCCACAATGTCGACAAGAATATTTCTTTCGTATATTTATATTTAAAACAAAAACAAATTTTAGATTTTTATTATTGTTTTCAATATAAATATGCGAAAGAAATGTTCTTGTCGACATTGTGGGCCTGGCAGTTAATTTCCAATACAAAAACAAGTGTAAGCGATTATAAATATTTAAAATTGATATTAATAAGATTTATGCTCAAAAAACAAAGCATTCCCAACTTTTGGGGAGAAAGGCGCTTTCACAAATCCGTTTGTACCAGACGTGCATTCAGAATAGTCTCTTAGATGGTCTGGAACTCATTTGAAAACTTAAGCGCCATCTCATCAAATTTGGGTATAACATGTCATTGCGCCAGGCAACAAGCGAATCTGCATATTTTGAAATATTAGGAGGTCTAAGGTATTTCTCAATTCTTCTCAAACGAAAATTAATAAACAGAAAATCCCAATACGAACAAGATTTAACAATGAGAGCACATTTCACTAATATGTAGAGTGTAAGATTTTGGCCAAACCCCTATAAGTTTGCTAGGTTGTATATTGTAATCGAAATTGTAACTCCACGATTTGAAGTACCCTCATTAAATTAGTACAGTAACTGAAAGTGGGTTATTAAATTCATTTTTCGTACTGTTAAAATTAAATAAAAATAAAGTTATTTCACGAATAACTTAATTTTTTAATTATTTTACGAATAACTTTATTTTTAACATTTATATTTGTTATTCAAAAAACAAACTAAAAAAAATCAAGTTTTTCCGTATTTAAATTGTTATGAAGTTTGATTTTTTGTCGGTTAAAATATATTTTTTTAAAGCAAAAACTATTAAATTTTACGGAATACATATCCAATTTAATAAATAAAATTTAAAATTAATGTAAAAATCATTTATTTTAAATAAAATGTAAATGATCCGTTCTTTAAATAAATTTTAAGTTCTTTAAAATAAATTTCCTTTCGAATTTAGCAACATAATAATTTAAGTGCAGCTCTAATATATTAAAACTAAAAGTTTTGGACGAAATATACCTCTGTGTTATTCTGCAAACCAAGACGATTAGGATTTAATTGAAAGAATTTTACTATTCTGTTTTGATTTTATGCTGCGTTCTTAAATATTTTATTTCGCTATTTGTTATTATGCAAAAAATTCATTGAAAATGAAATTGTTTATTGAAAAAGTCAGAACAAAAATATTTAAACTATCTTCCTATCAACAGTAAATATCGCCGATATCGAAATATCCGCTTAAGTACCACCTAAAAACGTTACGAATAAATCAATTGTAGTCATAGTTCTATAGGACTAAAAGACACATACAAAGACACATGTCGTCAAAAACTTTGTCCAATAGTTTCTTTAAATAATAAAAAAAATATTACACAAAATTTTATTATTGCATTTTAATTTTTTTTAATTTTTGTACATATTGAGAAACTTACCTTATAAAACTGCTTTAAACTACTTAAAAATTCTTTAAACTTTATTTGGATCTTATTGTATTTTGCTATATTTATTTTATGTAATTTTTACTTTCTTTTAATTTTATTTCATTTTTGAACATTTTAATAAAAAAACAGGCCATATTTTTTGGAATTTTACCATCTTTAATTATTTACTTTTTGAATTTACCAACAAAAAACTAAAACAAACCCTTTCTCTTTCATTTAATTGGATTTTAGCTAAGACACTTTTCTCATTCCTATTGACTTTGATTTTGTTTCCTAAATTACAACACAAAAAAATACACACTTCAAAAAAAACACTACACAACTCAGTCAATGCTGCCCACAACCGCGGCGATTTTAACAACTTAAAACCAACAGAGACTGCGCTGTCGTTAGCTCTGCTTTTTATGAACAAATTTTCTATCATCGTTTTTATTAAGTTGCATTCAACTTTTTGCTTAGATTTTTTAATAATATAATATAATGCGGTTTTAATTGTATTTATTTATAAAAATTACAAATATTCGAAGACTTTTTACACTCTTTTTAATCGATTTAAGGGAGTATTTTCTTTAAGACGTCCACGCACTTTGTAAGTTTTTAAAAACTAAAAGGAAGAGGAAAAGGAAATTAGGAAAAAGGGAATTAAAAAACTGTTGGTTAAACTTGTGTGTGAGAGTAAAAGAGACAGATAGTGCCAGCTAAAGAAGAATAAGTGCAAGGCGAATTCACTAGATGGTGGAGTCAAGTCAACATATGGTTATTTGTTTCGGTGGCCGATTTGTCAAAGTTGTATACAAACCATTTTTTTTATGTAAGCAAACATTTTTTTACAAGCAATATTTTTGACAATCGCACCACAAAATCAGTGTTGTTGTAGAGTTGACCTCACCTTCTAGTGAATTCGCCTTGAATAAGTGCTGTTATAACAATAAGAAAATATGGTTAGGGATATTATTAAGTTTTTTTTTTTTAAAGATTAGAGCAGAGCTGTCAGATGTGGCAATTTCTCGCCAAACGTGGCGATTTTAAAACTAGTTTGCCGTTAAATTTTTGTCTTGGCGACATGGCGATTTTGTTGGCTATTTTTGATGAGCCATGAATTTGTTTTGAAAATCGTTAAAGTCAATACCGAAAAATATTATTTTTATGTATGAAATTGAAGGCATTCATTTATATGTATAGAATTAAGTAATGTTGAAATGGCTGGTGAAGATATTGAAAATCATAGTGAAAACTGTTTTTTATATCTAAAGATGCTCTTAAAAGTACTAAAAGGTGGAAATGCTGATAACATTATAATACATATTTAGAGATTACGAAAATGTTTCCATTATAAAATCTGGCTATTTATTATCACAAACCAAAGAATTTTTTTTTTTAAAGCAATTTCATTTTCAATGCTTATTTTTTGCAAAAAAAAAAGAAATAACACATTCAAAAGCAGAACATAATATCAGAACAGAATTATAAATTGTTTCTTTTAATTCTTTAGCTGAAGGTCCACACCACGCGTTCTATGCGTTTGATATTTTTTTTTTTTTTTTTTGCCTTTTTGCAAGACGCATGCAAATGTGGAAAGTAGTCCCACTTAATGCGTTCTATATGTGTATACATAAACGCGTTTGCTCTGTAACTTGTCTATACAATTTTACACTAATTCTTTTTTTTTGACAGATGCTTTAACGCATCAACGAATTGAACGCGTGTAATGAAACGCGTGTAGTAGTGAAATGTTCTCTCACTGCTAAATCTTTTATGTACAAAAACCTAAAAATTTTTATCGCTTTTAGATTTTTATTCTTTTATACCCTCCACCACTAGTGGTGAATGAGGGTATACTAAGTCTTTTATTCCGTGTGAAACTCTTTTATTATACATCTAAGACCCCATAAAGTATATATATTCTGGCTCCTTGTGTAATTCTAAGTCGATTTAGCCATGTCCGTCTGTCTGTCCGTCTGTTGAAAACACGCTCACTTTTGAAAAACGCAAAAGAAAAGAACAAACTTGGTCTCAAATGGCTTGTAGTTATCCTAAGCAGTTTGGGATTGAAATCCAGCAACATCGGTTCAGTCGGATCAGAACTATGAATCAAAATGTGAAACCTCCACCCTAAAAAAATTGATAATTTTCATACAAAAACCAATATAAATGGAATAACGCACGGAATGGAAAAAAATGTTGCAGGAATTTGCTTTATATAACTGTTAAATATCGTGAAGACCATATAAAAACTACTCCCGGAAAACAGTTAAGTACGCTTTAAGACGTAATAAATACTGCTATCATAACTAAATTCGGTACGGTACAGTTTTGTAGGTCTAGAAATCCCACTGGTAAATTTCGTGAAGATCGTTCCATAATTAACCCTGGACCCCATATAAGCCCTACTCCTGGAAAACATTTTAGTACGCCTAAAACCGTAGTCAATAACGCTATCACACAAAAATTTTTTACGTCACAGTTTTATAAGACCAGAAATCACACTGTAAGATTTTTGGAAGATCGGTCCATAACTTACCCTAGGCCCCATATAAACCCTACTCCCGGAAAAGAGTTAAGTACGCCTAAAACCAAATAAAGCCCACTTTGGGAAAATAATTAAATTCGCCTAAAGCCATAACAGATATAGATATTGGGGTAAAATTACTTTCAATTTTGTGAAATTCATTGTTAACGCTAAAACTAATTACACTGCTGTATTGAAATTTATTCAATTTTTTTTTTCCTTTTTGTAATGCCAGAAATCAGTCTTTAGAATTTTGAGATGATATGTCCTTAATTTACCACAGGTCCAATACAAATTACCCTTCTAAAAATTATTTTAGTTCGGCTAAAACTGTTACGAACCATAATATTTTACTCAAGCCAGTTCAAAGTTCTAAAAAGAAGCGCATAAACTTTCTTATTGTCGGTCAATAATTTAATATAGGTCTAACCCGCAGCCAATTTTAATGCTGACGTTCGTTTTTGTGCAGCTAAGTTAATAATATACATATATGTATTTATTTATCATATAAAGCCCACTTCTGTCGGTGGTGGGTATCAAATATTCGGCATATCCGAATACAGCACTCTTACTTGTTATTAATGAAGTTTGTTATTTTGCTTTTAAGAGGCTACAAAATCCATAAGCTAAGTCGATGCAACATTGTCTGAAGTTATTCCGATTGTTTACAGTCTTCGAACATTGTAAGAAAATATGTATAACATATTAATAAAGTGAAATAGAGAATAGTTCAGAGGCTCAAAAATTGGCCGACTACTTAACATGAGTTGTGAATGAAAGATTTGAGGATTAAGAGAAAAATGAAACGTATTGTTTATCTAAGTGCCCGTTTAACGATTTCGAACGTCAACGTTCGCATAGAAAATTCTATTTTAAGCAAAATTTTAAAATTTTCCCTCTGAAATTGTAGAAAGCCTTTTGAGGGCTTGTGAACAAATTATAAGAAAATCGGAGGAGGATGAGGGTCTGTCCATCCTAAGCAGAGCTTCTGCTAAAGAAGAAGGCGAGATATACCTAAGATCTCCTTATATCTATTTCTGGAGACGCAGGTCCGCTTGGTGCAAAAATACTTATATTTCCAAATGAGTTCTGTCGCATCTGAGAGACTCCCCAAAAGTAGGGTACACCTTTACAAAACAAAAACCTTATTAATTTCAATTTTAAATATTTATAATCGCTTACACTGTTCCATTCTATGAAAACATTTTTTTTTTTTTTTTTTGTTAATATTACCATAAAATCAAATTCCTTGATTTTTTAATCACATTTATATCAATTTTAAATATTAATAATCTATTTGAGTTTTGTCAATTTTACCTTGAATTAAAATTTAATATTCGTATCGGTATTGGTATCGCCGATATTTCTTTTTGAGTATTGGTATCGGTATCATATCCGTAAAAAGGTATAACGTTACTTCCCTTATTTCAATAACCACAAGTTTGTTTTCGTAATTATGTATAGAACAATGTAGTTTAAGCATTAAGCAATTTTGGCTTTGTTATCTCCTATTATTTTTCAACACAATATTTAAAACTAAAATTTGCAACTCTGATAAACTAATTTAAAATCTTATATTAAAAATTTTTCGTCAAAAATTATAATTTTGTATTTTTTTTTTATTTGTGCAATAGAGCGGATTTTATCAGTTAAAATGTGAAAAATAATTATAAAAAAACATATGTTTTTTATAAAAATCTGGAATAATTCCAATCTTCCAAAATATTTGAAGCAAAAATTCGAGTCATATTTGTTGTTTTTGTTGCTCACAAGTTTGTTGAATCCACACAGGACCTGTACATGAGAGAGAATAACATATAAAAAAGATTCGAGTTATATTGACACAAAAATAGTATAATATGTACCAGATATGCTCATTAGGGAGAGTTTTCATTATTTACTAGGGATGTAACGATACGCTACTCAAGAAGAAATATCGCCGTTACCGATACGAATATAAAATTTAAATTTAAGGCAAAATTAACAAAATTCAAGATGAGTACTTTCTTTATTATACAAAATTAAAGTGTAAAAGATTACTAATATTTAAGATTTAATAAACAACGAAATGAATTTAAATTCATGGTAAAATTAATTAGACCCTAATCATCTAAACTGCAACGCAACGCCAAAGAATTCGATTGAAAGCCAAAGGAAAGCATATTCTATTCTGTTTTTTTTTTTCTTTGAGTTTTACTGGAAGTTTTCAATAATAACTGTTACTTTTTATCAATTAAAAAAATGGTTTAAAAAGTATTCAAATTTAATTAATGTGATAATTGAATAAATTATTTTTTTAGTTGAAAGAAAATTAAAAATGTTATTTTGCATTTAATTAACATATTAGTTGTTTTGAAATAAATTTTTAATTAAAATATTAATTAAATAGCAAAAATTCTTAATTGACTTTTTTCGTTTAAAATAAAATAATTGAAACTTGTAAAATTGTTGTTGGGAATTGTCAATATTTAATTAATTAAATTCACAAATTGTTTGAAATGGCAAAGTTTTTTGATCATATTTTTTATTAAAATTAAAAATATCGCTAATTGAAAAAATATTCACAACTTCACAATTTTTAGTAATCAATATAATCATTTTGGTAATAATTGCAAAATCAATAACTTGTTTGCTTGATATTATGAATTTGGTATAAATTTTGTGATTAGAGACGATTTAAATTTTTTCTGTGCTATTTATTTTGATTTGCTTTCCTTTTCACACATTTGAAAACTTGGTTGTGAAACTGATAATACTTATTTGTGTGTCTTTATACTACTCTTGAATAAGTCTCTTTAACCTCTAAAAGCTCTAAAATATCCACAGCTTACCAAACTTTGTACTTTTTTTTATTGTGGCTATATTTTATGAAAATTTTATTTGAACGATGCAGTAAAAATTATGAAAAATAATGTTGATTTTCTTAAAAGAGTGCCAGTTTTGAAGACCGAAGATAAAATTTTATTTATATGACAAAAAAAAAAATTGGGTTACACCGATATATCGTTGTTGAAAAAGCCAAATAATTGAAATAAGGCTCATAAAGAAATATGCTAACGTTTTGGGGTAGTGCGCAACATGGAAATGTAGTCCCAAATAGAAAATGAAGAATGGCCCAAAAAATGTACATGAGACACAACAACGCGCAATTTAGGGTCAACATTTTGGGGGGTTTTTTAATTTTTTCTTTGGAGTGCCTTTGCATTTCAAGTGGAATGAAAAATTACCCGAATATCAAGGAATTAAAAATGTTCCCAAATAAAATTACAATTTTTACTTTTACTTGGGGCTATTTTTTAGTTACTAATATATAATGCAAATTTTAAGAAATCGAAAAACTTAAACTTTATATAAATTTTATAAAACTTTCTAGGGAAACTATCAAAATCCTGAATTCTTATGCCAAAGTGGAGGAAATGACTGCCGACTATGCAGAGATGCTTTAGTAAGCGAAGCCGGTGTTTGTTATACCAAAGAAGAGAAAATCCTTGCGCACGGCCGAAGGCAGGCTATGTAGAGAAGCTTAAAGCTGGGATCACACGATTGCCGCAATGCACCAATTTTCACACTTCTTAATACCCCAATCGTGTGACTGCACAATCAAATGCCTCATGTACCAATCGAGGGCAATATTGTGCTTACTTTTTCCAATAAAATGCAACCCTGGTGCGGCAATCGTGTGACTACTTGATACGCAATCGCGCGTCAATAAAAATGGCAAAAATGTACCAATATTTATTGGGTTCTTGTGCGGCAATTAAACAACACAATACCCGGCAATATTTGCCATTTTAATAAATTTACTTTTGTGTGTTTCTTTTAGTATTATACATTGCTAATAAATTTTATATTCCTGAAAATAACTTTTGATTTTTTTTAAATTAGTGCAATAGATCTTCAGGACCATATAAAAGAATATATACAGGAAAACGCAGCAAAATGTAGTGAAATTCTTTAAAGCGAATTTATTTTTGGGTATAAATATTCTCTATTTCTTGATATATTTAAAATTGAATTTTACTTTGCTTAATTTTTGGAATTTCATATATTTTAATTAAAAAATTTTAAATAAAACTATTCAACAAAAGTTTGTTTAACTATCACCCAATTTACATGATGAATTTTATAACGTCCAATTTTCTTAATTCCCTTTTGAAGTTGCTACCAAAAACTACTCAAATTCATATGATGGTTTTTTTGGACGTCTAATTTTTTTTCATTTTCATTCAATCCAGTTGATTAGAATATAAAAATAAAACGTAACAGAAAGAACAGAAAAAAGTGTAAAGCGAAGTGTCAAAAAATAGACATGAAAACAGAAACCATGTCTATTTTTCTACCCCTCTTTCTTCTCTACACCGCTTGCTTTCAAACAAAAAATGACGTCCAAAATTGGACGTCATAAAATTCATCATTTAAATTGGGTGTATATGATACAATTTTCTTTTTTTTTTTATGAACAAGCCAACTAGATCTTTCAAACAAATAAAAAATCTACCACAAAAGCTGTTTTCGCAGTTGACACAAGAACAATCATGTGACTGTGCTGCGGCAATTATTGTACCCATTTCGCTTTGTACCAACTAGCGGCAATTAAATTTGTATAAAACAGGGCAATCGTGTGATTTCAGAATATTTTATTGGGACAATTTCATTATTGTGCGTCAATAAAGCACAATCAAAATTGTATTATATTGGTGCATTTGCGGCAATCGTGTGATCCCAGCTTAAGATAGCGAGGCCAGTGTTGATATTTATCGTGCGATTTTGACATTTCGTCAAAAATGTTGTTCAATAGTTTCTTTGAATAATAAAAAAAAATATTTCACAAAATTTAATTATGTATTGCATTTTAATTTTGTTAAATTTTTGTAGATATCGAGAATCTTACCTTATAAAACTGCTTTAAACAGCTGAAAAATTGTTTAAACTTTTATTGGATCTTATTGTATTTTTCTATATTTATTTTATGTAATTTTAACTTTCTTTTAATTTTATTTCACTTTTGAACATTTTAATAAAAAAAACAGGCCATATTTTGTGGAATTTTACCATCTTTAATTATTTACTTTTTGAATTTACCAACAAAAAACTAAAACAAACCCTTTTCTCTTTCATTTAATTGGATTTTAGCTAAGACACTTTTCTCATTCCTATTGACTTTGATTTTGTTTCCTAAATTACAACACAAAAAAATACACACTTCAAAAAAAACACTACACAACTCAGTCAATGCTGCCCACAACCGCGGCGATTTTAACAACTTAAAACCAACAGAGACTGCGCTGTCGTTACCTTTTTATAAACAAATTTTCTATCACCGTTTTTATTAAGTTGCGTTCAACTTTTTGTTAAGATTTTTTAATAATATAATAAAATGCGGTTTTAATTTTATTTATTTATAAAAATTACAAATATTCTAAGACTTTTTACACAATTTTTAATCGATTTAAGGGAGTATTTTATTAAAGACGTTCACGCACTTTGTAACTTTTTAGATAATAAAAAGAAGGAAAAGGAAATTGAGAAAAAAGGAATTAAAAAAACTGTTGGTTAAACTTGAGTGTGAGAGTAAAAGAGGTAGATAGTGCCAGCAAAGGAAGAATAAGTGCAAGGCGAATTCAACTACAGGTGGTGTCGAAACGCCATCTGATTTTGGCAGTTCGAGCTACTTTGTTTTGATTTGTTAGTGTTTTGTTAGAAATGGACAGTAAACACTAACAATGCAATGCAAAAACCCTGTGTTGTTTCTGTTGTTTTTGGATTGTTGTAGTATTGACACCACCTGTAGTTGAATTCGCGTTGAATAAGTGCTTTTATAACCAGCGTTACCGTTGGTGCACCTAAAGGAGCAACTTGCCACTTTTTTCACTGCTTGGATACTTTTTTGCTACTTTAACAAAATGTACCCAAATGTGATACTTTTTGTAATTCTTGCCACTTTTTTGATACTTGTTGCTAAGTGAAGAATTACTTTTTTGTACATTCTGTTTTATTAAAACTCTCAGCTTTAATGAAAGTTATAATGTTTTAATATATACATTAGTCTCCATTCGCGGTAAGTTGGTGCGACTTGCTATCGTCATCATCTCTAGTCTTTGCTATAACTAGTCGCACAGAAAAAATTATCAGAATTTAATTTTCATGAAATTATTTTTATGAAGGCAGGAGATGTACACTTTTAGAATTGTTGTTGGAAATTGTCAAAACCTGAGCTATATTAAAATAAATTAATAAACACATTGTTTGAAATGGCAAAGTTTTTGATAATTTTTTTTTAATTAAAGCCGAGTACTCTGTTCCAATTTGTGAAAAATCTTCAGCAGCATCTATTATTTCATACGAAAAATTTGACATGTATCCTATCTCGAGAGTTTGCACAATTTCACGTTTTTAATCTTGCGACATTGGTTGGCGTATATAAACAAAGCCCACATGTATTTTACTAAAAGTGTTTTTTTATTAAATAAAAATGAAAGTAAATATGAATGATTTTAATATAAAGTTAAAACATTTTTTCATTTGCTTAAAATTCCACGTGAAATAAGTGTAATTTATATTATTTCGCAGTTGTAAAAAAAATGTTGCCAAAAGCATTTCGCAACTTTTTCACAAATTGAACAGAGTACAACTCCTTCAACATTATTTCATAGAAATTCCTCACAAGAATTTTTCATATGAGTTTTGACAGCATTTCACGTGAAATGTTAAACAGAGTACTAGGGTTAATATAAAAATATCATTTATTGAGAAAAAAAAAATCAAGTGCACTTGTTAAGTGCTTCTATGCGAATTAGAGATGAGCGATATTTCTGTACCTGTGATTTAATCACTGTTACTGAAAAATCACGAATCACAGTTGTGACCAAATTTGTCAAGTAACAGGTACTTGCTAAGTCGTTCTTTTTGTTTTTTGTTACATACACAAATTTATGATATTTCATTGTTTGTGCGGGTAATAGCGTTTTTTTGAATGCAATGACGAATAATGTTGCTGTTCCTTTCATTCTCTCTTCTATCTTATTAGTATTTTTTTTTTTTTAAGACAAAGTTTATTTGTTCATGTATGTATGTATATGCAAGTAAACAGCTTTGAAAGCTCTTACAATTTGTTGTTGTTTCTTCGCAAAGTACTTACAAAAGCTCACGCGAAAGCTCGCGCATTGTACATATAGCTTGGGCGACTTGCTATAAAAGAACTTAAAATTGACAAACCGTGATCACAATCACAGTTTTAAGGAGCAGTGATTTTTAAATCACGTTCACTAATCACGATGTTCTTTAAAAATCACGGGATCGCTCATCTCTAATGCGAATACCATGATAAAATACCGTGGCGTACAGTTATGTCTGCATAAATCAGATTGTCCGATTTTTTTTTCATCTTCGTTGCCAATTATGCACCGAAAATTGCCGAGATTCGCCAAATTTTATTTTCTTATGATTTTTGTTAAAAAAAATTTACCAAAACTCGCAAAATTTGATTTTTATATAACACCGCATTTAAACATAAAAATACTTTCATGAAACTTCTGAATAAGTATTATAAATAAAATTTTAATGATTACGAAATAAAATCAACATTTTCAAGGTTTATGGCTTATTTTATTCCTAGCTTTCCGATGAATTACAAAAGTGTAACATTTTTCCTTTTATAATTTTATTTATGAGCGTTTGAAAACAAAAATTTTCTGATTATCTCCGAAACTGTTGAAAATATAAAAATATATTATTGTGAAGACTTAAAGGGAATTTAATTCCAAATCATTTGATGATAATTATTTCCAAATCGGACAAATTTTTCTGAATAATTCCGAAACAGTTCAAAATATTTAAAAAAAATAATTATTTGGATGACTCACAAGAATTTTTTTTTTTGCTCATCATCTGTAAGTGTTTTGAAAAATCGGACAAATCGATCCCAAGTTATGATAAAATATATAAGCATAACCGCCTTATTTTGGGCGAAATATTGGTCTTGCTCATAAATCTGTAAATAGATTTGGATTCAGCTCGCTAAAGTCAACTAAAATTTATAAACAGTATTTGCTCCCAAAGCTTTTTGTCTTTTGCTGACCAGTGTTGTTACATAATGTTTTTAACATTTACAAAATGTTATTTGCAATTTAAACTCAGTATAAGAGTAAGTAAGAATAAAAGACGTGTAAGAAGACATAATTTGATGTACTTATTTTAATTTTTTATTTTTTTTAAATGTGGTTCCACTTTATTTTTGTAAATATCCCCTTTTTGGTACTTTTTGAAAATATACAACGGTAACGCTGTTTATAACAATAAGAAAAGATGGTTATAAGGCGAATACATTTTTCAGGTGGCGTCCAGGCGAATTCAACTACAGGTGGTGTCGAAACGCCATCTGATTTTGACAGTTAGAACCACTTGGTCTTGATTTGTTAGTGTTTTGTTAGGAATGGTGGACGTTTTGGACCGTAAGCACTAACAATGCAATGCAAAGAACCCTATGTTGTTTCTGTTGTTTTTGGATTGTTGTAGTTCCGACACCACCTGTAGTTGAATTCGCCTTGGGTGGCGTTGAAAGCACAGATGTGCTACTTATTAGCTGCGTTCGAGAACACAAAAGTTTTTACTCCTTTGTACTGAACTTTACTGCATGTTACGAAATTGCGTTCGAGTACACAAAATGCAGTAAATATGAACACAAATTGAGAGCGTAAAGGGACAGTTCTTGATTGAGTACTTAAAAATTTTTACTGCAGAAATTTTTGCAGTAAAATTTAGTAAATCAAAAAAACTAATGTTAAAAAAGGTAAACAAGCAGAAGAAACAAACAAAAAGGATACAAATTGTGAAGAAATTGTTTTAAAAAAAGAAAGTTGAAATAAAAATTAAACAATAACAAAAAGTTAATTAATATTAATTAATTAAACTTCTTTGTGGTGCATTTATATGGCTAAATTCCAACTTTTAAACTTTTTTTGTTGTTGTTTTATTTTTTAGAGTTGATAAAAGTATTTGTATTTGGGTACTTAGTACTTCACTTATTTTTTAAGTAATCAATAGCAAAAAATGTATTCATGTATTTTTCAACAAATTTAGCCGGACACAAATTAGTAAAATCAACTAAAATAAAAAAAAAAGTAAATAAAAATGGAAAGAATAATGAAATAAATTATTTGGATTTTCTTAAAATGTTCGTGTTATAAAAAGTATTTAATCGAGTACCGATAAGAAAACGAGTTAAGTAGTCAAGAGTGTAAATATTTTTCAACACTTCAATTATTTGCCATCAGCTGTTGCCTTTATATTACGAATTTTTACAAATTTTGCGTTCGCGTACTTTTCTGGACAACAGCTTTTTGTGAGAGAACATTTTTCAGTTTACTCATTTACTGCATTTTACTGTAAAAGTACTCAAACGCACTTATTTTCTTTCTTAGAGAGAGAAATATCAAAAGTTGCTTGTGTTGTTTTTTTGGGCATGTGCATGAACATGTTAAATCTCACTAATTTTTATCAAAGGTAGTGTTTATGCTTATTTGGTCAAATATTTAATAAGTGTGACCTAACCGTAGCTTTAGTTTCAAAGTTATAAGATAAAAAATATGTAGTTAACCAAAAGTTAACCATAAGTTTCTGTATTTTAATCAATAGTTAAAATAAAATGAGAATTTTAAGAATATTAATTTTAAATGAGAGTTTTAAGCAAACCAAGCAAGTGTGTGATTGAGAAGCATTCAACTATTGTAGAGAGTAAAACGCCCATAGTTTGGTTGCTTTTTAACATATAATTTTAAATTTTAAATTAAACATACAATGTTTAAAAATACGAGGGCGGATCAATCCGTGACTTTTCGAACTTTCCTCGTAGTTATATGAAATGCAACACTGCTCCCATCAAGTACAACCTGTTAAAGGCGAATTCATTTACCAGGTGGCGTTGAAAGCACAGCTGTGCTACTTTTTTTTCTTACTTAGAGAGAGAAATGTCAAAAGTTGCTTGTGTTTTTGACATATCGAGCAACGAAAGCAACAAAAAAATACATTGTTGTGGTTTTGGTGTTGTTACTTGTTGTAGTATCGACACCAGCGTTGCTAAATGTGCAGATTTATCTGCATTTTGCAGATTTGCTTAGGATTGAGCAGTTTTGATTTTTTTGTAAAAAGAATAAGTTTTTTTGTAAATTGTGCAGATTTTGCAGTTTTTGAATTAAAATTTTTTAATTTCAATTTTGTTATATTATTTTGTATTTCTAAAGCCATAATCTTATCAGATTTGCTAAACACATACTCGTTTAACAGAGGCAAGCTTTAAGAGCCGAACAAAAAATACAAACGGCTTGAAAAACACGCACTATCCGTTAACAAATAAACCACCCAAACCTAATTAATCATTTTTCGATAAATTCTAATAAAATACTTTTATTCTTTTAAATTTTAATGTTTCGTCGTTTCCTCCTTGACTCTGAAAACTAAGTACCGCAAACAGTTTGGAAAATAAACAACATTTCGATTCTCCTTCATACGTGATTTAATAGCTTCTCAAATGCCGCAATTAACAACGCAAGAGGATTGCACAAATGTACAATTTTGACATGTTTGCCAAGCCGTTTGAGTAGTTTATTTGGCTTTTACTTTGGAAATTTTATTTTTGATGTTTCTTTTTTAAAGTTGCATTTAAGCTTACATTTTAAAAGGTTAATTGCAGCAATTTTTCATGGCACGAACTAAAATTTTTTTTATTAACTGAGGAAACAAAACAAGTCCACTCTCTTTCATCTAGCCTACAAAGCAACAAGATTCGTTAATAATATATATCATGTTGTATTTGTTTCTGTCCCAATAAAAAATGGAACTTCCAACGAAGCAGGTTTGTAAGGGAGAAACTTAAAAATTTCGCTTACCATATCGCTTACGGAAGACATGAATTTTATATGGCGAGTTTCCACTTTGAAGCAATACATTTTTGACACAGAAAGCGCTTTATTCAGCGCAAATCAAAATTAGTGAACGTAACGATCAGCTCTGCCCACTGAATTGTTTGTTACCGTTATTCCTTAATATGCTCCCTTACAAACCTGCTTCGTTGTAAGGGAATGTCGTGGCTCTTCAAATTTTATATATATTTTTTTTAATATATTAAGAATTCATTCGCTTGCCTCACTGCATCTCCGTATGTCTTATTGCGTAGCGCATAAATGTGTGCTTACTTTTCAAAATGTACCATTAGTGCTACGCAAAATGAAAAATTTTTTATTGGGGTATTACAAGTATGTTAAAAATTTAAGGCCCTAATCATGTAAAACACAACGCAACGCCAAAGAATAACATTGAAAGCACAAACAATATCATAAATATTTTGTAATTTTGTTGTTGGTTTCTACAGAAATGCATGTACCGTTTTAAAATTGTCAACGCCACAAGCAATGTAGCATTTGGAATTTTAAAACGCAATGTGAATTTCTGTAGGAAGCAACAACAAAATTACAAAACGTTATCAAAGTTGTCTTTCAGAAATCCTAAGTGATAGAGGACATGTCGTGCATAAATCGTTGACGACAATGTCGTCGACGCCAGTTTTGCCAACTGGATTATTGAAGTAATACAACCAAACATTTTTCAAAAGTATTTGCATTCATAAGAAAAGTAAGAAACTAAATTTAAACCAAGAAATATCAAACACGTATTTTTCACGTCGAAAATCTTCCTTAATAACTAGAGTCTGGCAAACACCCATAAAATCAGACTTTCTGAAAGAAAATTCTCATAATGTGAACCCAGACTAAAAAGAGTGGTTTTAAAATGCCTGTAATAAAGCAGTACTAAGTAATTAAATAGAACTCTTAAAAATATGCATCGTGCCAAAAAAAATCGTATTTTATATTATGAACAGCTAAGACATGAAATTTCTGCCAATCAAATAATGCAAATAAATCAAATTATTTAAGAAACTAAAATAAAATGTGGAATTATATTAAAGACATTTGTAAATTTGAACAAAATTTGTCATTTGAAAAATCGTCAAATTTAGGGTATAAATCGTCCAATCGTCATTCACCATTTTTTTATCTTAAAATCGTCAAAATGACGATAAATCGTCAAATCTGGCAGCTATGCCGTATACATGAATTCGCCTTGGATGGTTAGAGAAATTATTGAATTTTGTTTAAAATTAGAGCAGGGTTGTCAAATGTGGCGATCTCTCGCCAAACGTGGCGATTTTTAAATCTAGTTTGGCGCTCTAATTTTTGATTTGGCGACATGGTGATTTTGTTGGCTATTTTTGATGAGCCATGAATTTGAATCGTTTAAGTCAATACGGAAAAATATTATTTATATTTTGGTTTTTTTTATGTATGAAATTGAAGGCAATCATTCATATGCATGGAATTAAGTTATGTTGAAACGGCTGGAGAAGATATTGATAACCTTCGAGAAAGCTGTTTTTCATATCTAAAGATGCTTTTAAAAGAACTAATAAATAGAATTCCTGATAACATGAATATATTTAAAGCTTACGATAATTGTAAATATGGTAATTTATTATTACAAATAAAATGCGTTGTTGTTAAATATATATTTTAAATAAGGGGCGATGCCACGCCCATACAACCCAAAATCGTTATATCTTATGCATTTTTTGGCATAGGATGATGATATTTAGAACATATGGTGTTAGTATGAATAGAAATAAGCTCCATGAAAAAAGAGGGTGGAGCCACGCCCCTTTTTAGAAAAAGTAAAAACCACCATATCTAATAAACTACTGAACCGATCGGCATCAAATTTCCACAGTAGGCGTCTGCCTCGAGTTACTGAACTTTAAGATATATAAAGATGTGGTTGGAAAAAGGGGCGGTGCCACGCCCATACAACCCAAAACATAAAATCCTCATGTCTTAGCCACTATTTGGCGTAGGATGATGATATTTGGTATATATGGTATTGCTATTAATAGAAATACGTTGCATGAAAAAAGTGGGAGGGGCCCCTTTATGTCGATTATATCTAATTAACTACTGAACCGATCATCATCAAATTGTCACAGTAGGCTGTTGTTATGAACTAATGAGCCCTAGGCTATGTAAAGTTGTGGTTGGACAAAGGTGCGGTGGCACGCCTAATCAACTCAAAATTTATAATCCTCTTATCTTCGATACTGTTTCATGTATGTAGGTGTTGAGAGAAGAAAGATAGCTGCAGCGGAAGTGCTACCCCCCATAGGACGCCAATGTTTAATATCGCATATCGTAAGAACTGTTATAGTAACTTGGTATTAGTCACTCTTATGGAAACCTACACCTTTAAAATATAAATAAAGGGGGAAGGCGCAGGGTGAGTAATACCCCCCATAGGAAGCATATATTTAATATCGCGTAACTGAAAAACTATTACAGCGAGAGTCTTCAAATGTGGTTAAACCCACTGCTATGGTAAGCTATAAATTCCAAAATAAAAATGGGTGGGGTAGAGGAAGGAGGAGCAATACCCTCCATAGGACAAAAATATTAAATACTTCATATCTGAAGACAAAAGTCTTCAAGCTTTGTAGGACCCACTCTTATGGTAAACTACACCTTTAAAAATAAAAATATAATGTATAAATGAAAAAGCGTATGTTTGTTTATTCTCTACAGAATCCTAAGCTACTGAGCCGATTTTCTTGAAAGTTTCACAGTAATTTCCTGATTACTCGGCGCTTAACATAGGCATTTAATATGTTTTAATCAAGTAGGCGTGGCAACAACCATACAATAAAAATATGAATAACCTTATATCTGGAGAACGGTTACAATAAGAGTTTTCCAATATGAAACAAATAACTTCGTTATCAAAACACGACATCTGCCAAAAAAGTCGGCTGGATTAGACAAGCGGGCGTGGCAGCTCCCACACAATTGCAATTAAGATTTCTAAGTATTTGAAGTACTGTAATAGTGAAAGCATTCCAATTTTGTACAAATAGCTTAGATAATTATCCACAACATATTTCAAAAGGTAGTTTTAATGGGAAATTTAGTCCAAGATGCTTTACTTTTTAAAAAAATCTTACCAATTTTATTTCGATGGGGGTAGCAAAGCACTCCGGGTAAAGCTAGTGTTTTATATACAAGACATTTTTGTGAACGATGCAGTAAATGTTAAAAAAAATTGTGGTTGCCTTAAAAGTAGTGCCAATACGATACCGATTCCGATACTCAAGAAGAATTATCGCCAATTCCGCTACCGATACGTATATAAAATTTAAATTTAAGGTAAAATTAACGAAACTCAAGTAGAGTAATTTCTTTATTATACAAAATTAAAGTGTAAGATATTATTAATATTTAAGATTTAAAAAACAACGAAATGAATTTAAATTCATGGCAAAATTAAATAATTTTTAAGCAAAAAAAAAAAAAAAAAAAAAAAAAACAGTGTACACGATTATAAGTATTCAAAATTAATAAGCAAAGTATTCTCAACTTTTGCGGAGATACTTTCGCAACTTAGTTTGAAGCAAACCTGAAGTAAATAATCGTCTCTCAGATGTGACTGAACTCATTTGACAACTTAAGTATTTCTGCGCCATGAAAATGTATATTTTCAAAAAAAAATCGGCATTATCGGCACTTCAATTAAATAAAATCGGCAAAAAATCGGCAATAAAACATATTTTTATTAACACAAAAAATAACAAAACAAAATAATTCAGCAATAACTTACATGCGAGTATAACCCATATAAAAACATAAAAATTAAATAAATTGTAGTTAATTTAAAAAAATTTTTTCATTAGGTTAAAATTGTATTTATAATTGAAAAACTTTTTTCAACATTTTATTTTAACAAATATTTTATAGATAGATACATCGTCGCTGTTTCAACTAACCGACGTAACTAACATTTAACAAATTTTACAGGACAGTATTTTAATGTTTTTTGTCTTAAATGTGGTCATTCCCTAGCCAAAATATGAATGAAATTGGGTTTATGTATTATTTGTTATGTAGTATAACATATTTTGTTATGTGTTTAATAAAGAAAAAGACAAATATTTTTAAATTTTGTACTTAACTCAATTTTCAAAAAAATTTCAGTTAAGTCAGTTAGTAAAAACAGCGACTATATGAGTTAAATAGTTTAATTAAATCCATTTTAATATCAACATCAAAACATTTTACATTATTAAATTTTAAGTAATCTTTAGAAAAAAGAATTCCTTGCAAGGATTCATTTTCCAGGGAACATCGAAATTTGCTTTTATTAAGGTTGACTCGGCTAAAAATTCTTTCCACATTTGCGGAAGAATGCTGAAAAACCACAATTTGTTGTACAAACTTTGACAGCACTGTAAATGCATCCATAGAATACCCGCGTTTTTAATCTGAAATTTTTTGCCAAAAAAAGTTTAAAAATTTTAACTCCCTAAATTCGTTTCATTTTAAGAAATAAAGCCGGGGAACTCTTTAAGGATTTCCATAAATGAAATATTTTCCTTTTTTCATAATTTTGTTAGGGTTAATCATTTTTAAAGATTTATAAGATTTTTGTTCAAAATCAAAACGTTTTAATATTTGATTTGAAAGTTCTATATAAAAATTAATACAGTTATTAACAATTTTATTAAATTCGCTTTTGTTGAGTTTTGATTTTGATAGTAAATCATTAGCCAATAAGCCCAAATACTCCTCATAAAAGTTCAAAAAATTCTTTGTGTTGATAAATCAAATTTAATGTTTTAATTGTTTTTTTATAAAATTAGTTAATACACTTTCCATTTGGTTGTATAGGTTATGATAAGTGCTCCAAAGTTGCCAAAAATTAATAAATTACACGTAAACAAGCAAAGATAGCCCGGTTTTAGTGTTTATCAAAAATCTGCATTTTTGGAGCAAAAATCGGCAAATCGGCACTTTGCTAATTTTAACCCTTAAATGAATACTGTGTCTACTGTGAAAATGATCGTAACTCTTATGAAATATAACGGAAACTCTGTGCATATTTTGCATTTGCTCTTTCACAAGACCATTTGCATAAAACACCGAACTCCGCTACTATGTTTGTTTTTGAAAAGAACAATTTCGTAAAAAAAAAAAAATATATTTTTACACAGGCGGCTTTTGTATACATTCGTAGGACATTTTACCAAGTTCTTTGAAATTCAATTTATTTCCTTCAAAACTTCAAAATATACATGTAGAACCCAGGTCTTTAGAATTTAAGAAAATAATGTGGGAACATGGTAGTTAACAATTTCGCAGTCAAGAAGTTAAATTTAGAGGAAATATATAATATCTATCCCTAAAGATATTTAGTCATTAGTTAATCCTTATCAAGTTAGGAGTTATTTATTCCCTGAAAGCTTAGAAAACATTTTTGTGAAGAAATCGTACAGTACGCTGATTTAGATGAACATTTTTCTGTTAGCTTTACAAAATTTCGTAAATTTATATAAAGATTATACCTTATTAGGCCTGTTATTGATTCCCTAAACTGTATACATACATATCGTCCCCTTAATAAAACAATAGTGTATACGCATGTACACCATTATTTTTTTATTGCATAATAAGAATCTACATAACTGATTCTAAATGTGGTAAAAATTTGGTGAAATTCTACTTCCACAAAGTGGGTCAAAATATTAATTAAAATATTATTGTATACTGGCGTGTTTGAAATTTTTCATTAATAATTGTGTAAGTGCAGGTATGGTGTTTTAATTAGTTGTTACTCTGAGTATCATTTCAAAGAAAAATAGGGTATAAAAAGCATACACTATTTTTATTATTCACTATATTTATTATTTCATAACAAAATAAAATCGAAAAATGACGTATATTTATATGCACAATTTTTTAATAATATATTTGGTGTAAAATATTCAAATAAAATAGTGTATGCCATACAAAATAAAATATTGCATTATGATTTTCATACATATTATAAAACAAATACAATAGCCTAAGTGACATCATGGTACTTTGAATCCCATTTATTTGCAATTAAAGCACTTGTAAATTAATGAAATATCATCTACTAGTAGCCTGATGATTCCATCACATATTTAAATGACCACAACTCAAAAATATTGATTATTTTCTGAGATATTAGTGCTTTCCCATTTGTCTAATAACTCAAAAATTTTAAATTCTATTATCTCGAAATGGCAAAAAAATTATACACTATTGTTTTGTTAAGGGGTCGATATATAGATTTGTTACCAAAGGTATAGTGTCAATGAAATATATGTAACTTCTATTTCATGAAAAAATACAAAATCTGTTAATCTGTTTTCGACATATATAGAGGAACTTAGCCACCGTTTTCCTCAATCGTGCCAAATAAAAATGTTTCTGTTCGTAGATTGGACAAAAAGCAGAGCAAAATTACAATCGTCGCTTGCCCACAGATTGTGGAGGACTACAATGGAAATATGATGAGAGAGCTTAGATCTATTGTACAGTTCCATGAGCCACCACAAAATAACTATAAATTGCAGGAAGTGGTCAAATAGATTACTTTAGCCTATATTAGACATGGCATGCACCAATGCCTTCATTCTTTATAACAGAAATATCCAAGACCAACCAGGAATAAAAGCTAAGATATATAGATTTAAAATTGGAACGACCTTGCCTCCAAACTTAAATCCAAAAAAAAAAAAACGTAAACCGAATTTGCATATTCCGTCTCTCAAAGACTAGACGGATCTCAACATTGGACCTTGGCAAGGAAGATGCAAAATTCCTGGTTGTGCATGTCACACGAAGATGTGTGGCAGTAAACCTGAACTAAATTCATGTCAGACGACTGATAAAAAGTGATTTTTAATTATTAAAACCAATTGTTATAAATATTTGTATATTTTTTTTCTTATACACATATATTTATTACTTATATTGTTGAGGGTCCTAGGCTTGTTGGTATATTAATGCAAGATGTGCGGGTTCGATTCCCGCCAGAGACTGTGGTATGTTTTACTACAACGGGCTGAATGTCTTAGTTACTATTGCTCGGTTAATTACGTAAGAATATAATTAATAAATAAATAATTCTATTTTTACTTATATTTTTTAATTATATAGTATATATATATATATATATGTATCTATATATAAAAAATATATAAAAAATATATATAATATAAGTATATACTTTTATATATATAAAAATGATTAAAAATCGAATTCAGTCGTTGTTTTTCTTATAATTTTTCTCTATGCGGGGAGTGCATAGTGTACCTTAAAAGATACAACTAATTTTGTCTTCATAAAATTAACAAAAAATATTTTTTTTGAAAAATTTAAACGCAGTTATTATTTTTTTGTCAGTTGACATATAATATCTATTTTTCGCAAAGATCTGAGACCCTATGCATTTAAGGGTTAAGGCAAAAAATCGCAAAATGCCTGGCCATAATCTTAAATTTTGAGTATAACATTTAATTGCGTACCAGCTGATCTGCGTATCTAGAAAAATTAGAAAATCTAAGGTATATCCAAACTTTTTCTTATGCTGAGCCACATCGACAGAGGATCATCCTTCTCCAAATTTTCTTTTAAGATTTGCACAAATTCTTCAACGGCCAGATCTCTTAGACTTATCAGAACTTTTGCTTGGTGTAGGGGTGACAGTGTCTTCAACACTTTCGGAAAGTAGAGTCATGTTGAGTAGCTCAATAAGGCGTTTTTTCGATCTAATTATCTAGCTTTGTATCGAAGGTAGAGAATTGAAGATAAACAATAGATTTCATTATTTTTTAACACTCAAATCTTTCACTCAAAGCTAATGCTACGTAAATCGCCAATTTTTGGGACTCTAAATTATTTTGCATCTCAGTTTATTCATTTATCGAATTTTCTAATAATGTTCGAAGACTGTTAACTAGCGAAACTAGCGTCAGAAAATGTAGCAGTGACTTGGCTTATGGATAGCGAAGAGATTTTTATTTTCACAAAAATCATTAAAAGTTAGCAGAAAATTCTGCTGCAGGTACAATCCAAGCGTTCAATGCGTTTGTGCATCAATTAAAAAAAGTCGTAGTGTAGAATTGTATTGACAAGTTACACTGCAAACGCGTAAAATGCATAAACGTAACAGCAGCATGAAAAAGGGATACTTTTTGCTTTAGCATGCGTCTCGAAAAAAAGTCAAGAAAGAAACATACGAATAAAACGCGTGGTGTGGACCGACCTTCAGCCTAAGAATCAAAAGAAATTTTTTTATTATTCTGTTTGAAAAAAATCAAACATCATTGAAAATTAGATTGTTTGCTCAAAAAACTATGAAAAAATTATCGGCGTATCGACAGTTAAATATCGCCGAAAAATCTTTTGGGCAAATCGAAAAACTTTTTGAAAATTCTGGTGTCTTTATAAAACTATATGAAAATTAATTCTGAGTAATAAGCCTCCTGCAAATGTCGGTTGGTCTATAGTTGGAAGAGATATGGACAAAAACACGAACGCCTATTAATTTTTTAAACATCACTTTTTTTTGGTCCCTTTATAATTAATAAACTTCCTTTTCACTTTTAACTTTAATATTCTTAAAAGAACGCAAAATTACAGCAATCGGTTCATTAATGATTAAGGTAATACTAAATTTTTTTTTCCATATGGTTACAGCTAACGAAACTATTTGTAACGGAATATTTTTAAACATATAATGGTTGCGTTAACCCTATTATTAATTTAGCGGGAAACCGAATTAGTGTTAAATCAGTCCTTCATAAGAAGGTCACAATCAAATAATGTTACTAATAAATATATTTTATTTTGTATTACAGGGAAATATTAAAAATAGAAATAGAACATGAATTGGCTGCACCTGATACTGAGAATTATCTTACCAATCCAGTGAATGCATACAAATTAATTAATCGTCTGTTTAATAGATGGGATAAATATGAGGATCAAATGGCTGAACCCTTCAGTAAGTATGAAACAATTGTCCAATTCACAAACTCGTAGTATCGCCGTATTTGTTGTAAAATCTTCTAAGTAAACAATATTGTATATTTATTGTTGGTAATTTCCATACAAATTTGTTGTCTCATTATGCGATTGGTTTTTATGTGTTTTGAAAATGTTGTATTTTTTGCCAGGACTGGAAATGTTTATTGAATTTGCAAAAATTGTTTTAGAATTTGTTAACTACCATCACAACTTTAATTCTTCTGAATGATCAATATATTTGTGATTCACTTCAATTTATTTTTTTAAACTATTTTAGCTTAAATTGCTCATCAATTAATATCGCAAGGCAGCAAGGCTTTTGTTGATTAAGAACTGAATGATGTTTTGATGTTTCCAAATCTGCACTAAGTTTTTTTCTATCACCTCGACTTTTCGCGATATACCGTTATGTCCAAAATTAAGGCACTTCCCGTACTTAAAAAAGCTTCACCATATTCAGTTAACATAAAAATTCAAAATTCGCCAACAATATTATCTTTAAGCCGTGCTTACATTGTTTTTAAATACGCCAAAAAATTTCTGAGATAACGTTAAAGTTTTGAAAAAAAGGAACAATTATTTAAAAAAAAATAGCAGTTTTGATTTTTTAAACTTATAAAAAATAAAAATGACATCAAAATCACACTTTTGATCTAAAATCATTTAGTTTAATATATTTCGAATAAAATGAGCTTTATTATTTCATTGTAATCGGTGCACAACTTTTGATTTTATTCACAATTTACTGAGAATGCTAAATTGATAAAACTCGCGATTTTCATACAAAAATAAAATTTTTTTAATGTTATTATCAAAGTTGTTCTTGCGAATACTATTATTTATTAAAAGATTTTGTTTGTTGTGCTTAATTCCCTTTTTTTAATAATTGATAAAAAAAATACTGAAATTTATTGTTGGAGGATAAGCTGTTCCTATGCGCATTTCACTAGTTGCTTAGGCCAGATCATCAGGAAACGTTCTTCTAAATAATTTTAGAAAAGACAAAGCTATCAGCAAACCAGACTACAGAAAAGATAAAAACTCATCAATGATTTATTGTTTTGTATTTTGTTTAAGCTTTGATATCGTTGCAAAAAAGACTTTTTGAGTGTTTGTAGGTAATTATCATTCCCTCTGTAGTTTTTAGGAGAACGTTTCCTAATGATCTGGCCTAAGCAACCAGTGAAATGCGCATAGGAACAGCTTATCCTCCAACAATAAATTTCAGTATTTTTTTTATCAATTATTTAATAAGGGAATTAAGCACAACAAACAAAATCATTTAATTTTTTTAATGTGTGTGTGTTTGATGTTGTTCTATTCACTTAAAAATGACGTCTCTTCACTTAATTGTGAATAAAAACGAAGCACTTTCATCGATTTTTATGACCTCTGTCTCATTTTGTTAATAGGTTATGTGACTTTACGTAAAAGTAATGAGACTTTAACTCTTTCCGTTTTGGATTTTTCATGATTTTAAAAGTACAAAATTTGTAGTTATTTTGTTTAGTTTGCGTAAGCAATCATTACTTAGTCATTTTAATGGTGTTTTTACTGTTTTTGAAAGCTAACTATTACATCTTAAAATAGGAAAATTTTGAAAATCGCTTTATAAAGAGTAAAGTTATGATTTTTGGAAAAAATTCAAAAATACGACTAGTACCTGTAACTTAAAAATGCGAGCTGATGGAGAAAAACGGAGATTAGATTTAAAATCACCGACCTCAAATTATTGAAAAAAAAAATTGTTTCAAACTTCCAATTAACACAAAAAAATTAAATTTTGTTTGAGTATTTATTAAAATTTAAAATCAAACTAAAACTCCCATACATGGCTTAATATAATGGTATCGAACAATAGGTGTGTTCATTTACTTTACTAGCAGAAACTTGCAAAGAAAGAGTAAGTAGGAATTTAAAGAAATTGCTCCCAAAAATACTGAAAAGTAAATGAACACTTTGCCATTAATTATTTTAAGACTTGGGAAAGTTTTATACATTACGGTAAAAATAATGTGATTTTATTAATTTATATTTGTTTATGCCAAATAAAATGAATCATGAATTGGACTTTTTTTTGTATTTGCGAGGTGAAAGAAGAAATCGGGGTTTTATCAATAATAAAAAATAAAAAAAACCATTTGTTAAGAATAAAAGTATTTATAAGGCAACACAAAATATTTAATTTAAAAATCATGTATAACCTACTAATGTATAAAGGTATATTACATTTTAACGTTACGGACTGACTGACAGAGTCATCTTCGCACAGCCTTAACGCCGTGAGTTATAAAGTTGAAATATGAACCGGATACTGGTCTCTCGCTAAATCGATCCACTAAGAATCGAATAAATTGCCTAATAGTGCGAAAATTGTGTGTGTGTGTGTTAGTGAACAAATTTAGTGCATTGCGACTCGCAAGAAACACCTTTCATGTGTAAATGCTAGGTAAGATAGAATTATTGGAAATTCGAATGTTTAGGGTATAAATAACGTAAAAACGAGTAAATTCGCTAACCTCATAACTCCTCAACTAACCGTAGATTCATCCATGCTTTCCGAACAATTTTTTTAATGCAGAACGATTCACTTATTTCGGAAAATTTTCCCGGATCAACAAAGCTACCATATTGTTTACAGATGTAAGCAAACTGGCAGCACAACCTATAACGCCGTAATTTTTTTTAAAACTTAGAAACATAATCTTTGGCATTTAAATATGACCACGAAAGAAGGTAACAAGGTAGCGTGTTAAATTATTGTTAATTATAAAATAATTTTAGATATTCTCATTATCTACAATATGGCCGTTTTTTTGGTTCAAATGCATTTCTTTGGCGTTTGTTTCATAATAAGCAAGACGGTCATAAAGTAAACAATGAGAATATCTCAAATTATTTTATAATTAATAAGAATCTCTAAGTTTGGTAATAATTTAATTTGCAAACAAATTTTTTAACTAATGGGGTATTATACTGCAATAGTGTTAAGTACCGGTTATCTAGGTTACCATTATACTAACAGTACTAATAACAACACCTCATCGGTTAAAAGCAAAACAAAATACATAAAGGGTTTTTTAAATAAGTTCGTTATTTTATTTAGCAATAAAAATATAGAAATATCTGTCCTAAGTTAAACAAAATAATGATTTCTTATCGCATAAATATTTTTAAAAATTTTAAAAATCAACATTAACTTAAAAATTTTGCAAAATGTCCTTATTTAAAACTTCGTTTGGAAAAGTTTGTTTTGTAAACAAAAACATGAAACAGCTGCTCTCAATTTGCAAATTGTTTGGGTTAATGAACACTTTCCAGTAACAATTGTTCCAAATTCGTATCAATTTTTAGTAAATGAACACAGCTAATGTGAAATAAAAAATAATTTTATTAAAGAAGAAAGAAATAAAAACCAAAATAAGGTAAAAAATTATATAAAATAATTTGATTTTTAGTTTTATTTTTAATATTTTTTTTTTTTATTTATTATCAAAGTTGTTTTTGGGAATACTATTATTTATTAAAAGATTTTGTTTGTTGTGCTTAGTTCCCTTCTTTTAAAATTGATAAAAATACTGAAATTTATTGTTGGAGGATAAGCTGTTCCTATGCGCATTTCACTGGTTTCTTAGGCCAGATAATCAGGAAACGTTCTCCTAAATAATTTTAGAAAAGCCAAAGCTATCAGCAAACAAAACTACAGAAGGAATGAGAATTACCTACAATACCCTCAAAAAGTTTTATTTGCAACGATATCAAAGCTTAAACAAAATACCAAACAATAAATCAGTGATGCGTTTATCTTTTCTTGCATTCCCCCTACAATTATTTGGAATTCTCCCAACATAAATTGTAGTTGTAAGTGGGTAAAGAAAAAACATTTTAAAAACCAAAACACACACATATACCCCCGTATGTTTATGAAATTGTTTGTTAAATTTAGCAAACGGTTGTTAAGGAACATTTTCATAAAAAATTTGTTTTGTAAACCTTTAATTACTATATTATAATAATCTAAGGGTTTTTTCAAAGTCTTAAGAATAGAAGATACTTTCAATCGGGTCATTTTCTAAAACATTTTAAATTTGTATACCGTTCACTACAGAGCGTATATATACAAGTTCGTTTTTATATAAGTTTATCATTCCTTTTGTAGGTAGGTAGGTAGGTAGGTAGGTAGACCTCAACCCAGAGACCAATGTGGTCCATTGTAATGCCTTCTTTAGATATAGATAGCTGGAAAGTAGGTGAAATAAACAGCGAAAGCAAAAGAAAAGATACAAATGATAGATAGAAAAGAAGATCGCACCAAACCAGAGAGAAAACCCCACTCAACACAAATCCGCGCTATGTGCGGCTAGCTCCCAGTCTCCTGTGGACTCGAGTCCGCGACATCCCCTAATTCGCCTAGGAATCTGCTGCCCAGCCACCTCAGTCTGCTGCCCTGTAGCCTGGGACAGTGGCACAGAATGTGCTCAACTCTCTCTAACCCCTCCGGGTCCTCACATAACCCGCACATATCCGACCCGTCGGATCCCATACTCATAGCCACCCTGCCTATCATGCCCAGCAGCGACTCCGAATCGGACTTCCTAAGCAACGGCCACAGCGTCCGTGATGCCCGGCAGTCCGTTCGGTTCCCCCAGGCCCGATTGGTCGCGCCCAGAATCCATTCCCTGATCCTTTCAAAGTAGAAGCCTATTGGAGGCTGTCATTCCTTAATATTAGGCCCTATAAAGTATATATGTATATTCTGCGTCCTTATGAATAGCAAAGTTGGTTTAACGATGTCAATCTAACCATGTGTTTGTTGAAATGGGATTTCCGAAGGCTCATATATAAACATTACTATACATCACAGATTACTAAACCTTTATATTAGTGCTATACCTTTTTATTAGATATAGTACGGAATAGTGTGCTATTATACTTAAGCCAGATCGGTCTACAATTGCCTAAGATATGAACAAAAAACCACGACTGCCAGTAATTTTTTACCATAAATCTCTAATTTTGACCTGTAAACCTTCATATAATTGATTTGTTGATTTTTTATTTTTTCTTTTTTACCTGGTAATCTTTCTTCACGAAATTATAGTTTTGGCACCATGGCACCCATATAAGCTAGGAGGATAAAATTGGGCTTAAATTTTTTTATCTAAATACCCACTCGAGTGAACTCTCAATCTCAAAATCAAGGTTTTGGTACAATTTTTACTTAAATTGACTTAACTCAAAATTTTGCTTTTGCCCATACAATTTTTTATGGAAAAGAGCAAACATTTATAATATAATTTTATTTACAATAGGGATGAATATAAAAATTTAAGCTTTCTTGTTTACAAAAATGTTTTTTTCCTGTGCTGCCTAATAACAAACATCAAAAGATTTAAAAGTGTCTTATTTTGAAGACTGAATAAAATCGTCACTTTTAAGAAAAAAATCAGGAAATTGGCACTTTGCTCATTTCGGAACCAAAAATCGTCAAAATGACGATAAATCGTCAAATCTGGCAACCCTGTTTCCTGATGATCTGGTCTAAGAAACCAGTGAAATGCGCATAGGAACAGCTCATCCTCCAACAATACATTTTAGTATTTTTTTTATCAATTATTTTGCATAAAAAACTGAACGGACAAATTGTTTTTATTTTGTTTTCTTACGAAAACAATAAAAGTACTTTGTTTTTGTTTTTAATATGTTTTTTCTTTACCCACTTACAGCTACAATTAGTGTTGGGAGAATTCTAACTAATTGTAGTGGGAAATGTAAGAAAAGATAAAAACTCATCACTGTTTTATTGTTTGGTATTTTGTTTAAGCTTTGATATCGTTGCAAATAAAACTTTTTGAGGGTATTGTAGGTAATTCTCATTCCTTCTGTAGTTTTGTTTGCTGATAGCTTTGGCTTTTCTAAAATTATTTAGGAGAACGTTTCCTGACGATCTGGCCTAAGCAACCAGTGAAATGCGCATAGGAACAGCTTATCCTCCAACAATAAATTTCAGTATTTTTTATCAATTATTAAAAAAAGGGAATTAAGCACAACAAACAAAATCTTTTAATAAATATTTGTATTCCCAAAAACAACTTTGATAATAAATTTGTGAATAAGTTTTTTTTTATTGACTCAATAAACTTGGTTGTTGACTAAAAATTCATTAGCTATACCTCAGTGTTGCCACCAGCTAAATTCAAAATTACACTTGAGATAAAGGAAAGTTATCTGATTAAACTAAAATTACACCTGATATAATATTAAAATTTTATTTTATAAAAACGCTACCATATTATTAATCGGTATAATTGCGAATAATTTTTTTCAATGAATGATATTTTTAATTTTATTAAAAAAAAGGATCAAAAAACTTTGCCATTTCAAACAATGTCTTAATTTATTTAATTAAATATTGACGATTCCCAACAACAATTCTACAAGTTTAAATTTTTTTATTTTCAACAAAAAACTATTTTTTTGCTATTTAATTAATATTTTAATTAAAAATTTATTGCAAAACAACTTAAATATTAATTAAATCAAAATTATATTTTTAATTTTCTTTCAATTAAAAAAATAATTGATGCAATATCACATTAATTAAATTTAAATACTTTTTAAACCATTTTTTTAATTGATAAAAAACTTTTTTCTGTGTATCGTGTAAGGCGTAGTTAAATGTTTTTCGGAAGGCGGCTATACATAGGACCTATGAAACTTTATGAGCCGCTCATCAGGAATGTTTGAAATATAATTCATAGTTATAAAGGCAGAGTTTTTGTTAAATTTCAAGACAGTCAATGCATTCCGCTTCCAAATTGGATGCTAATTTTTCGTTTTTTGTCGCTTTAATACATAAAATCAAGCGTTTTGGGATGTAGCGCCCAACTAAGTGGTCGGTTCAAACATTTTTTTTATTGAAATAACAACATGTAGCTAAGGTGTATTAAAAATATAATTAATGTTAATACGTACTATCTAAACGAAATAGATATATAATAATTTAAGGGAGTTTGGTGCACATTTGCATTCATAATTCCTATCCTACTAAGCCAGATGTGCTGGAACTAACACATAGCTGACACCGTTCGTGTCTGTTGAGTTTTTTTGATAGTGAGCGTGTCTTTAAAGGCCAAATACGAGGGCGGATCAATAAGTCCGTGACTTTTTGAATGAAACACAGTTTTTTTTACAAAAAAACTTTTTTTTTCAACATAATCTCCTTTTAGCTCAATACACTTAGTCCAACGTTTCTCCAATTTGTGTATCCCTTCCAAAAATTAGGATTTTTCGAGGTCCATAAAATAGGCATTTGTTTGACCAATAATTTCATCGTTGGAGCTAAATCTCTTTCCACCTAGCCATTTCTGTATGCCTATTAAATGCCTATGGCATCAACAATCTCAAGCACTTTTACCCTACAAATTATCAGTCGGTCATATGAACACTTTGAGGATCTTAAATTTTTTTTTCCAATTTTAGTCCAAGTTTTTATACATTTCACCACAGGTGGAAAAGTAAGTTTGTAACTTCTACAATGTTGATATTAGACCATATAAAGTTTATATACTCTGGGTCCTTTTAATTCGCGAAGTTGACTAAACGATGGCTGCCTGTCCGTCCGTCGGGGTGTTGGTTGAAATTAGTTTACTGAAGATCCCAGATATAATGAGGACGACTAGATTGTTATATATTAATATCACACATTAGAAGTGGAGAGCAAATATAATAATTGAGTAAATGTTTTGTGTTTTTTTTTTAGCTTATATACGTCAATTACATCAAAGAAGAACTACCTTGGATTTTCCATCTGAAGATGATTTTGAAGAATCTGCTCTGGCCCTGGTAAGACTACAAAGGACTTATAACTTGGAAGTAGGACAAGTCGCATCAGGGGTTTTAAATGGTGTAAAATATGGGTAAGTAAATATTGATTTGCGCAGGTGTAGTATAGTTGGGGTTTTATAGACTATATAAGAGACGTACAGATTCAAAATACTGAACCATATTCCATGTATTTAGAAGAATGATTCTCATATCAAAAAACTTTTGAATAAGAACAGCGTATTTAAGGAAAAAATTCAGATACAACTTAAAGAAATTGAATTGACGAAGGGAAGTAAAGTAGAGGCGATAAATACCTACTTTTATGTATACATAGGAATATTTGACACTGAAAAAAATCAATCAATAGTTGAAAGTACGGATTTCCTTAAATATAGTCCAGAATGCGTAATTTCAGTACGGATTATTTAAGTGATCCGTATTTAAGATAATCCGAAAACGGGATTATAAGTAAAAGTGAGATAAAAGTTAATCCCACAAGAAAGTTCTAAGTTGGTTTAACCCATTAACGCCTGACCCACGGATTCGCTGTCCGATTTTGATGAAAATTTACATAGACGGTATATAGGCTATTTGTATTGACATAGACTTATCATTATTTAGTTTACCTGTGGTAAAGGCACATGTGACATCTGGGTATTTTTCTACCCACTTCGGCGTTAATGAGTTCAAAACATACCTTTCTTTTTCAAACCTGGAAAAATGATCAGTAAACGCATTTTTTATGTGCAGTGAATACTATTCGCGTGGAAAGTACAACTGTCTCGATGCCAGTGACAAGTTTGCAATAGTTGAAAATTTTGATAATTTGAATAATGTTTTGAACAAAAGATGTATGCAATTTGGAATATTTGATCACCATTGATAGATGAACAGATGTCTAAAAATTTTGTTAAAGGCAAACCGTTACGATTTTGCTACAAATATTGTCTTTTAGCATCATCGACAGGATACTGTTCCTTTTTAATTCCATATGCTGTTGCTTCTGCTAACAATAATGGTTATTATGCTATTGCAGAAAACGTTGTTCTACGATTATTGGAAAATATATCGGATCCAACCCAACATAATGTTGTATTTGATAACTTTTTACTAGCCATAAGCTGCTGTGCACAATGTCTCAAAAAAAGTAACTTTGCAACATGTGCTGTTTGTGCATTTGTTTCGATAAAAGCAATAATATTTAAATAATCATGTGTATAAGATGTGAAGGTGAGACAATCATGAGCCAGTTAGACTTGCGCGTGAATGTTGTTGTGTCATTTGTAACAATTCCAGAAAACTGACGTGGTGCTTCTAGTAAAGTTGTCACAAATGCATAACAAATTGCAAAGCGTACATATAAATTTAAGAACACAATGAATAAGATAAAAAACGTAGCCGATTTTGGACAATGTGGAGGCAAGACAGAATTTGGCTACATAAAATGTAATGTAAATTTGCATCAAAAGAACTGTTTTGCACAATTTCATGGTGATATTTCAAAAAATCCTAAAAAAAAGTAAACAAATCTTTACAATTCAACAATGATTATAAGCATAAACTTGCAGAAATTTAATATAAAGCGGTATTGGATCGCTTATAAAATGTTTTTGTTTTCTTGAAATTATTTGTGAACCATTTAGTATCGAAGTGGGTATTTAAATACCCATGCCGTTATTTTTTGAATATATTCCAAATAAGTGGAGCATTTGAAGTAAATATTTTTTTTTATATGGGTCTATGCAGCCCCAATATTGCTTATGGGATTTTCCTTTTTCCCCTTTACAGAGCCGTGCCTATTGAAAAATTTTGGCATTCCAAATTTTCTAAGTTTTGACCCATTAATTTCCTCCATAAATTAAAATGCTAAAAATCCTATTAAATAGTTTTGCATATCTCAATTGCTTGTCAATTCGTCGGTAAAAGCAGACTTTCGATATGTCTCATCAAACTTTATCTATCAATTTTCTAATATTACTTTTTTTGGGTATTTTTCTACCCATTCGCACATATTTTGTTTACTTTTGTTGTATTCCGCCCGTTGTTTACAAAAGAACACCAGCAGCCTGTCCGAAAATTTTAACAAATAGAATTTGGGAATTTTTGCTTCTTATTTTATTTTTTAAACAAAAAAATAATGTTCGTTTTTCTTCTTATAGTTTTGTTGTTGTTACTACACAAACCAAGAAGATCTTTTTTTACCTTAATCTGCAGTGTTGTTGTTGTTTATACCACTAACTTTCACAACCACACGCGCATATTGGTTTTTTAAAGGTAGCACAGAAAAAATTATCCGTAGTTTTTTATCAATGAAAAAAAATTGTTTAACAAGTATTTTTATCTTATTAATGTGACAATTGAATCAATTGTTTTTTTGTTTTGATTTAATTAAGATTTTAGATGTTTTGAAATAATGTTTTAATTAAAATATTAAAAAATAACAAAGAAAAATCTTAATTGATTTTTTCGTTCAAAATAAAATAATTTCAACTTGTAGAATTGTTGTTGGGAATTGTCAAAACCTGAACTATATTTAATTAAATCAATTAAGACTTTGTTTGAAACGCCAAAGTTTTTTGATCGCTTTTTAATTAAAATTAAAAATATCATTTATTAAAAAAAATATGTTAACAATTTTCAGATTTTACAATTGTTAGTAAACAACATAATCATTTTGGTAATAGGTGCATAATCAATAAATTATTTGCTTGATTCTATGAATTTGGTACGAATTTGGTGATTAGTGATAATATTTAATTTTTACTGTGATCCCATTTTTTTATTGCTTTAAGTACTTTTTAGTGCTGTTTGTAGTTAAATTTTTAAGTACGAGTCGTAATAAAAGTAAGTAGAAAAAAAATTTCATTTAGTACGAGTTTTTCTTTCTGTGTAAGAACTGGCCTTTTCGGTTCAGGATGAATCAAGGCGAATTCATTACAGGTGATCCTAAAAGCACTGCTGATAACTTTTTTTTTAGCATTATAATTGTTGGATGTCAAAATTTTGTTTATTATCGTTGTTTCGGTTTTTGACATTGTACAATGATTTTACAAAAACAAATTGTTGTAGTTTTTGTACGAGTTGTACTTGTTGTACTACTGAGATTACCTGGAATGAATTCGCCTTGAGATGAATTGAAAGTTAAATGGCAGTATTCGGGACTTCTGTGGAGTCTATGGTGACTTAGCAAAGTAGAAAACTTTGGCATTTGCCACTGTTAAAATTTGCAGGAGCATACGGCTTGATTGATAGGTCAGACGTTTAATAATTCGATATTTGAAAGTGGACTCTGACATATGTCATCAGCATTATATTGAGTATAACATTATTTAAAGATAAACGAGATTTGTAATCTAGATAAAGAGATATAATTTACATTTTGTTTTTTTTTACGAAAAGTGATACATAATTCAGCCTATAGAAGCAACTTTAAACGAAGATGACTTTTGGCTAATTTTATTAAAGTTAAGTTAATGTCCTGAATCTCTTTCCTGCAGCTCCGACATGTCCTGGTCTGATTGCCTTTTGTTGGGTGAACAACTTATCAAATCAAAAGTGTACAATCAAACTAGACCCTGGATGCAGGAGTCGATTAAACGTTTGAACTTTGACTCCTTCAACTTAAACCAAATCTCTTTGGAATTTATGGAAATGTTGGCTCAGAATCTTTTGAAAACGGGTGATCTAAGCTCGGCTTTAAAGGTGGTGCAAATAATATTAAATGAAGATCCTATGCGTAAGGGAAACATTGCCAGAATGTTTGAAAATGCTCAGACTTTACCGGAAACTGGGGATGTTGAATCTGAATATCACGTATGTTAATTCTTATCTCAAGATTTATTGTCAATACTAATCGTTTTTCTATTTCTAGAACAGCCAAGAGTTCAAAACCTATGAAAAGGTATGCCGCGAAGAAATCCAGCAAACACCAACAGAACAACGCAATCTACGTTGCCGCTATCACACAGGAAATTGTGCTTTCTGCAGGTTGGCCCCCTTTAAGGCGGAAGAATTAAATTTGGACCCATTGGTCATGGTATTCCATAACATGATTAGCGATAGGAAAATCGAAACAATCAAAGAATTAGCCATACCCAATATGAAACGTTCCACGGTTCGTGTCGAAAATGAAACAGGCAAAAAACGTAATTATCGAATTTCAAAAAATGCCTGGCTGCCGTACAATAATCATCCGTACATGCAACATATGCTACGTGATATACATGATGCAACCGATTTAGACATGACATACAGTGAACAATTGCAAGTGGCTAATTATGGTTTGGGTGGTCACTATGAACCACATTTTGATTTCTTTATGGTAAGTAAGAGTTACAGGGAGGTGGAGCAAGAATTGTGGTCATAAAAAGATTTAAAAAAAAAAAAACCTTTTAGTGGTCTAAGAATGGCAAACATGCAAACTCATTGTTATATACAAACAAGAATT
The DNA here is from genome assembly GCA_943735925.1 of Pollenia amentaria. Taxonomy (NCBI): domain Eukaryota; kingdom Metazoa; phylum Arthropoda; class Insecta; order Diptera; family Polleniidae; genus Pollenia; species Pollenia amentaria. Next base: position 166,226,856 of record OX031006.1, read on the forward strand.
ATAATGGAATTTTCCTTTTTTTTTAATCTCGTTATAGGATAACATACCAGAGGAACAAGGCAATCGTATATCGACATCAATTTTCTATGTAAGTTTACAAGGCAACACTCCCATAAAGTGTGTTAGCATACATGACACACTTATGTACATACATTTTCTTAGTTGCATACATGTTCAGTTCTTCTATTTTGCTATTAAATTGATATAAAAGTTTATGCAAAATCTAGGGTGACCGACTTTAAACTAACCGGTTTATAACCCTTTTAATAAATAAATAACAAATTACGCGTTTCCATAGAGGAGAGGTAAATATTGATCCTAGACACATCTTTAAGTCGGCTCAGAATCACTTTTTGATTCGAGTAATTGATGTCCGTCCGTCCGGCTCGTTGGTGGATGCATACCTTTTGTGAAAAGTTAAGGTTGCAACTCTGAAGATAATTTAATGGCATATGGTACATGCGTTATGCGGTACATAAGGGCGCAGTCTATTGATAATGGTAAACATCAGTCCATAATTTCATATAGCCCCTATTTTAACTTCCTTGCGAAATAGAATCTGTGTCCATTATTACTTTCAATTTTAAATACAGTCATACTTTTTTTACTAACGCACTCACACTTTTTAGACTGCCCACAAAATTGCTCTCACCTTTCCAATTGTTTTTTTTTTTTTTTTTTGTTTTTCTTTGAGCCAACCCTCAGGGGATACCCCTATCAATGCAATGCATTGTGTTGGTATTAGAAAAATAGGTTATGAGGTAAAGGAAATATGGAGTAGTGTCTGTGGACAATTGTAGCAGGCTGGGAAGACTTCTGCCGGGAGACTATTCCACATATGGCTAGTTCGACCGAGAAACGAATTTTCTCTATAATGCGTTGTGCGATTCATTGGACAGTAGACAACGAACGGATATGATCTACTGGGAAGGCAGGTACTGTGGGCATGCATCCGCGTCTCGGATGATTTCACCCATTTCCGCTGAACACTTATCGTGGTAATATCGATAGAACAATGACACACATTCCACATTCCGACGATGCTCCAATGAGTCAATACAGCTGGATACCCTACTGTCATTGATGATCTTCAAAGCACTCCTTTGTACCCGCTCCAGAAGCTTCAAGATAGGCCTTGAAGAACCTGCCCAGATATGGCAGTTGTATTCTATTTTCGGTCGGACATAGGCGGTGTAATAGTGAGGAGATCAGACGGAGCGAAGTTTATGGTGTATATGTGAAATTTTAGACCGATTCTCAGCATTTACATACATAGACTTCGTCCTTAGTACACATTAGAGGTCTGCAAGAATGCATAAAAAGCAATTTCAACGCACTCATTTGTTTTTTAACTACAGTGAGTTTTCCACCACGCACGTTTTAAATTCGCTCTGTTGAGCACCCAATAATAACAAATCAAATGAGAGAATAACCAAAGTCAAAACAAACACAAACAAATTTAACTGAATAGAAGCAATTTACTTACTCATTCAATTCAGTCAACTCAAGTAAAATAAGTTGAATATTCAAATATATAGTGAATGTAAAATTATTTGAATTTTTACTTCTTATTTGAATTTTTTTTCTCTACAAACACTACCCAGTAAAAAAATTTGTGATTTTTGAAGCACTTAAGAGAAAAAGCGCATAATCGAGCGCTTCGATAATAGGGCTCTTATAAAGCAGCAAACGATAACGAATAAAATATACAAAAAAGCTGCTATTTTAGTGCTGACAACGAAGAAGGTTTTAAAGCGATAACAAAATAAAAATATATTATGGTTTACGAAAATGCTTGATAAAAGGCATTTAAACCAGTAAAAGAAAAACATGAATGAATATGTTAATTTAGTTAGCCTTTAAAAAAACACTTTAGGAGTGCCTTATATGCGTGTTTTATTATGTTAAAAGAAGCGCTTATTGTCAGCAGAAGTTAGTGCTCCAAACCGGGAACACCCCATACAAAAATCAGGCATCCCATCAGCAGCTTTGAAGCGATTTGAGGTATGAATTCATACATAAAACCTGCTCCTTTTGGAGCACGTTTTTTACTGGGTATGTACTATGTATGTGTTAGGTGGATAATGGTAGTTAAGCTAAACTCTTTTAAATAAAAGAAGCTGTAATAACAATAAAATTTATTTATTTCATGAATTTTAACTTAAATACATTTTTGTTAACTTAAAAAAAAAATTTTTTTTTACACATTAAATTAATTTTTGGTTTTGAATTTTAAATTCATTTTCTTAGACATTAAATACATATACGTACATATGTTTTGAACACTTATTTTCTCAGATATTTTTGTACTTGTTACTAAGAGTTAAAATATAATAAGTACATAATAATAAATTTATACTAGAAAAAATTTAGGTATATTAATGATCAAAAGAAAAATTGTTTTATTCATTTCGTTTCCCTTCGTGTTAAAAACCAAAATAAAAGATGAAATGTAATACAAAAAAAATAATACATATGAATACATTTTAAAAAATAAAAATCAAAAAATAATTGTTATTTTTGATCGAAAAAATAAAAATCAAAAATAACTATTATTTTTGTTCAAAAAAATAAACATCATAAAATAACTTTTATATTTGATCGAAAAAATAAAAATAACTGTTATTTTTGTTCAAAAAAATAAAAATAAAAAATTAAACTGTTATTTTTGTTCAAAAAATGAAATCAAAAAATAACCGTTATAATCTGACTTTTATAAAAAAAAATAACTGTTACGGTCCCTACGTAGAATTATAAAAATTTTTATTTTAGTTGTTATTTCGTGTTTTGTATTACGTCAAACAATTCATTTTTCTTTATATTTGAATGTAAAAACATTATTTCGTCTACCAAATTGTCATTACATGCGATGCGACATCTTTTTTCAGAAATTAAATTTCGCGCCGCGGAGAATACTCTTTCAGAGGCTGCACTACTTGCAGGTGTGGCCAGTATTTGGCAGCTTAGCTTGTAGAGAAGGGGATATTCAGTTTTATGCAAATCCCACCACTGCAAAACGTTAAAATTATTGTTGAAGTTCATTACAGTTAAACTCTCATAATTCGATAATTCATTTGTTATTTTGTTAGCTAAAGTTATATTTTGTGGTGGTTGCACATAGGCTGAAAAAAAATCTGTGGGTTTTTCTGCTATAATTTCACATTGGTAGTCAGGCTCTGGTATTTCTTGAAGATAATCTGTCATAATGCGTCTACATTCATCTTTTATTTCTATCTTCTCATTATCGGTAAATTTAAACAATTTATTTGCTGGAGGGAAAAGGAATACTGCAATTTTATGATAAATGGTTAAATTTTTTAATACAACAGATTCTAAATAGGTGTTCAGTTTTTCTTTCAGCTGTTTCGTTATTTCTAGATCAGAAGAATCACAGATACATTTTTTTTGTAAATGATGGACTATCATATAAACATAATGAATAGTAACGTAATTTTCACCTTCTAATTTTGAGAAAGCTTCTTGGAATGGTTCTAAAACTTTTATTATTGCGGTTATGTGACTTAAATTAACGTTACATATTCGACTAAGTTCGTTATGTTCTTGCAATATTTGCACTATATTCGGCCAATTCGTTTCAACTGAAACAAATAACGAATATATAGAGTTCCAGCGAGTGGGCGAATAACTTTTTAGTGTTGATTTAAGTTTTGAATTCAGTCCAGATACCTTAAAATACTTTACTAGCTTGGAACACGAACCACTTAATTCCGCCACATCAAGAATTTCATTCATAGATTTTTGGACTGTATTGTGCAGCAAATGGTCAATGCAATATACATATATGGTTATTTTGCCGAAATCCTGCAATCATATTTGAACCTCGATCAGTAACCATTATTGCTTTGTCATCGAGGTCCAAATCAAATTCATTCAAAATTTTGCGAACTTTCGTACATATTTACTTTCTCACCTGTAAGTTAAGGAAATGATTTTTATTTATTTACCACTTAGGAGACAAATCGCTTCACTTCGAAAAATTTTAACTATGGTAGGAAACGAAATTTTAAAGTGAAATAAATGTATGTGCAAATTAAAATTAATGACGAAAAAATCAATATTGAAATAATTCTGAGTTAAGCGATTTTGTTTCCGAACAGCCCATATGAATATTTTCTTACTTGTACATTTTCCAGTTTCCATACATTTCATTCCTAATAGTCTGCTAACTAAAACCTGATTTTTAATGTATTGAATTGTCAGAGATATATATGTGTTTTTAAGGTAGTCATATTTCCAAAGGTCGGATGTAAGGCCAAATCCGTTATTTTTAATTGAAGCTATTTCTGTTTTAACCTTTTGAAAGTGTGCATTGTGTACTTTTGTTATATTCCGAGATATTGTTGTAGGATGTGGTAAAAGTGTTTCTAAGTCAACATTCCGTCCGTACTTTGCACCAATAGAAATAAGGTATTCCGCAACTTTTACAAAACCAGAATCTTCAACTATTTTGAAAGGTCTACAATTTCCTACTGCCCATTCCGTAAACAAATTTAGAAAATTGGTTTTTGTTTCTGTGTCTACCTCTATTTTTGTAGTATTATTGTTTCCAGACGTAGTCTCAACATAGCATTTATGTTTAATTAAATTTGACGTTGAGTTATTTGCAGATTTACATACACTAAAACATTTCCGACAAGCATATACATTTGGTATTTCTTGACCATGTGTGTTTTCTATTTTACCAAAAAGGTCCCACACCTTGCTTCTGCCTCTTTTGTCACTAATTTTTAATTCACCGCTCAAAATCTTTGATTTGACCGCCTAATTATTTAATAAAATGCAGTTATTTGGATGTACAACATTATCGTTTTCTGGCTCCATCTAGATGGAATTAAAATGAAAATAAGTCAGAAATCTTCTGTATACGGTCAACTAATTTTTTCAATTTATGTATAAGTATTCTATTTCATACTAATAATAAACTTATAAAGATCAATAACAATAGAGAAGTAGTTAAAAATTACAGAGTTAGTGAGTTTATATCTTCTTCAACCATTTTTTTTTTAATTTTGCACTAATACTCGAGCCTAAAGAACCAACTTCTATAAAAATGTGTTTTTCCTTATTGTATCTCTAATATTTAGCCTTTAATCCTCTTTTATATTTAACTTTAATCCTCGACATGACACCAAAACTCCGATACATGTAGGATGACCTCCAACTGACTTTATTGCAAAACATTGATTTAATTTCGAAAAATTCAAAAATTTTATAAAATTGATAAAATCAGGTAGTTAAAATAACTTTTTTGTCCTTGAATTTTATAATTATTGTTATCACTATTTTATTTTTAAAATTTAGCAAAAGTTCACAAATTTGCAAATGCCAAAGTAAATTAGCGGCTAGAATAAAAATATAGCTTACAATAACGATCTTAATATATTTTCTAAATATATACTTATAGGTATATGTAAGTAGAATTAATTAATAATATAAAAATCTAAATTTTTGCTTTAAAAGCAAGAACATATAAATTAAATTCTTAACTTACCTTAAGCTCACACAACTATTATGTCAATGTATTCAAATAAATATTCACACATTCATTAATTCAAAAATTATTTGAATGTTTTCTGTAAATTTGCTCTCTATAACGGGTCATTGCAATATTTTCTTATTTATGAATAAATCTCAAATTCATTTACACTGTAAATTTTACAGTAAACAAGTTTTTTATTCAATTCATTCTCTCTTATTTTTGTATATGGTTTACTCTCTCCTTATCTCTTTGATTGTTTTTTATTTGAATAAATGTTGTGCACTTTGAGTAAAGGCAAACAAGCGAATTATTCAAAGCAGACCTCAGTACACATTAAATGTATTTACCAAATTTGATCAAATTATCTACATGGTGGCTGATGATAGCCGCTACCAAAAGCAAACTTGATCTAAACGGCAACGTAAACAAACAACATTGTCGCTTATGGAGTGGTTCCAACCCAGTGGGGTGTGCAATTTCTTCACGCTGTATCGTCGGGCTATACTTCTTTGAATAAAACGGACGAAGTGTTGCGGTTAATGTAGACAGTTGCTTGAGAATTTTTCTATCCGGAACTACGCCGAAAGAGAATTCCTTTCAACTTTGTGTAGTATCAACAAGATGATGCAACTGCACCCATAGCTTAACGGTTTATGGCCGAATTACGCACAAAATTTCCTAACAGGCTAATTTCAAGAAATTCAACTTTCCGTGGGCCTCTCAGGTCGCCTGACCTAAGGGCGAGCATTTTAAGTGAATTATCTTTAAGACTAATTAAAGTATTTTTAATAAAATTCAGTCGGCTTTCAAATGAAAAAAGATTGAATAAATTGCATGCATTACAAAAAAAGTCCAGCTTCTTTATGTAGCAAAATTCGTGCAGAATTAATCAGCCACCCTGTACAATATTGCAAAAAAGCTTTTTTAACTAAATTATGCACAAAAATGCGGTAAAGGTTATAATATGCAAAAATATGAACTAACAAATGATGCCAAAATTCATAAAAAGCTGCAACACGAATAAATATATTTTGTCTGCCTTCATTTCTCACACAAGGAAAAACATGCAATTGCATATTTTTAGGTTCCCTGTTAATAGCTGTGTTCATTTACTAAAATTTGTTACGAATTTGTAGCAATTGTTACTGAAAAGTGTTCATTAACCCAAAAAATTTGCAAGTTGAGAGCGTCAAAATACAGAAAAAAATTGAGAGACAAAAAATTCATTAAAAGATTTTGTTTGTTGTGCTTAATTCCCTTTTTTTATTAATTGATAAAAAAATACTGAAATTTATTGTTGGAGAATAAGCTGTTCCTATGCGCATTTCACTGGTTGCTTAGGCCAGGTCACCAGGAAACGTACTCCTAAATAATATTAGAAAAGCCAAACCTATCAGCAAACAAGACTACAGAGGGAATGAGAATTACTTACAAACACTCAAAAAGTCTTTTTTACAACGATACCAAAGCTTAAACAAAATACCAAACAACAAATCAATGATGAGTTTATCTGTTCTTACATTTCCCGCTACAATTATTTGGAATTCTCCCAACAATAATTGTAGTTGTAAGTGGGTAAAGAAAAAACATATTAAAAACAAAAACAAAGTGCTTTTATTGTTTTCGCAAGTAATCAAAATAAAAACAATTTGCCAGTTCAGTTTTTTATGCACGTGCACTTGCAAAAATTTAATTATCAAAGTTGTTTTTGGGAATACTATTATTTATTAAAAGATTTTGTTTGTTGTGCTTAATTGCCTTTTTATAATAATTTATAAAAAATACTGAAATTTATTGTTTGCAGGATAAGCTGTTCCTATGCGCATTTCACTGGTTGCTTAGGCCAGATCGTCAGGAAACGTTCTCCTTAATAATTTTAGAAAAGCCAAAGCTATCAGCAAACAAGACTACAGAGGGAATGAGAATTACCTACAAACACTCAAAAAGTCTTTTTTGCAACGATATCAAAGCTTAAACAAAATACCCACTTACAACTACAATTAATGTTGGGAGAATTCCAAATACAATAAATAAATTTAAGTATTTTTGATCAACTATTTAAAAAAAGGAAATTAAGCACAACAAACAGAATCTTTTAATAAATAACACAGTACAACACATGATTTGCCAACTCAATTCTGTGAACTGTATGTGAAATTAGACCCAAAAAGAAGAATTTCTGCATCATTCGTTTTGTCTTCTTACCTGCGATTTGAAGTTAGTATCGATTTGAAGTTAGTACTATCGTATAGGGGAATTTATCACGTTTTAGGCCCTGTTGTTTGACATAGCTCGACAACCACTAGCCCAATTTAGTTGAAATAAATTTTAAAAAATTAAGAATTACAATTCCCTTAATCTGTTCATATATTGTTTTCCTATACAAGTAACACTTTCGAAGTTAAAAATGAATGTATGAAGGGAAAAAATTATTTTTTGCCTAAAAATTTAAATTTTTTTTTTTAAAAATACATAAAAAATGCAAAATGGAAAAAAGTTTCAAGTCTAGTTATTTTTTCGCAAAGTCACATAACCTATGAGCAAAATGAGACAAAGATCATAAAAATCGATGCACGCGTTTCGCTTTTATTCGCAATTGAGTAAAGGTATGAATTTCAAAAATCAGTTATAGCCACCACCCTTAAAATAAAAATATAAATTAAAAAATTATCATGCAAAAAAAAACTTTATTTATAAAAACTTAATGAAAATAAAATAATATGCAATTAATACGCAATTATAATATGCATAAAAACAAAATTTAGAACATTTTTTCAATTATTGGCAATATCCATCCTTGTAGAAGTTGACGCTTGTGGTTCTGATGATCTTGTTTTCTTCGTAGGTTGTTCATATTCATAGTCTGAGTCAGCTTGGCGTTGTCGGTATGATGTTGCGCTGACATTTTGCTGTGTGAGTTTTCTTCTCTTCAAAAATGATGTCAGCCATTCGGAGTCGTGTTGTGATAGTCCCAGCTTGGCCACAATGTAATCCATTTCGATTTGTGGTAGCGGTTGTGGTGCACTATTTTCAATATCGGGTATCCAATCAGCATCATCCAAATCGGTCGGATTGGTGAAAACGGTTTCGGCTAGCAGGGACACAGTATCCGCACTCGGAGGTTTAGGTGCATCGGTATCAGCAGTGCGTTGCACTGGAAGTGTGGCAGTAAATGCAGCAGTGTATACTTTTGTTTTCAATTGTTGTCTGTTTAATCCAGGACGAAAATTTATGCATGCATAGCACCTGGATTCATCATGTCCAGTTGTGTCTTCCACCCAAATTACTGGCTTCATAAAAGATAACTTTCTACTTTTTCCGTGAATCCATTTTAGAAGGGTAGTATAACAACTGTTGCACACTGTGTTCGGCGTAAAATTTGCACCACTTAAATCTGCTTCATCGAAATAATTACAATACGCGGTTTTGAATTGCTCAGTAAACAAATTTTTTCGATCTTTTTTCGGACGATATGACCACAAACGTAACAATATTCATCCAAATATGGGCACTTGTTGTTTTCCATATTGATATATTTTATGTTTTGTTGTTATTCACTTTTAAAAAACTGGAGAAAAATCACTTTTACTGTTCGCGTTCGTCGGCACTGGCTGAATGCCAAAAATCGATCAATGCACACCTATAAATACTACGTATTTTTGAATATTTTACTGCCAGGTACTTATAAATGGGCGCATATTTTAAGGGCGGCTGGCTATATACCTGATTCAGCACTTGTACGTTTCAAACTGTGCAAAACTTTCCAAATAATGACCACCCTTAAATGTGGGTGCAATTTCTGTAAAAAAATCATATAGGTAGCCACCGGAAAAACCCAAATAATAAAAAGGTCCACTTTCCGTTTAATTGTCCACGTACATTTATTACCGCAATCATAAAAATCAAATAACCTTTTGTTTATTCCTTTTTTTTTAATTCTCAGAATCATGAAAAAGGTGTCAATGTTTTCTCCAAATAATGTTGTGCATATCTCGAGCAAATTTTTGAAATTCATACATTTACTCAATTGCGAATAAGAGCGAAACGCGTGCATCGATTTTTATGATCTTTATTTCATTTTTCTCATAGGTTATGTGACTTTGCGAAAAAATAACTAGACTTGAAACTTTTTTCCATTTTGCATTTTTTATGTATTTTTAAAAAAAAAAATTTAAATTTTTAGGCAAAAAATAATTTTTTCCCTTCATACATTCATTTTTAACTTCGAAAGTGTTACTTGTATAGGAAAACAATATATGAACAGATTAAGGGAATTGTAATTCTTAATTTTTTAAAATTTATTTCAACTAAATTGGGCTAGTGGTTGTCGAGCTATGTCAAACAACAGGGCCTAAAACGTGATAAATTCCCCTATACGATAGTACTAACTTCAAATCGATACTAACTTCAAATCGCAGGTAAGAAGACAAAACGAATGATGCAGAAATTCTTCTTTTTGGGTCTAATTTCACATACAGTTCACAGAATTGAGTTGGCAATCAATTAACTGAAAAATGTTGTACTGTGTAATAGTATTCCCAAAAACAACGAAGTTTTAAATAAGGATATTTTGCAAAATTTATAAGCTAATGTTGATTTTTCAAATTTTTAACAATATTTATGCGATAAGAAATCATTATTTTGTTTAACTTAGGACAGATATTTCTATATTTTTATTGCTAAATAAAATAACGAACTTGTTAAAAAAATCCCTTATGTATTTTGTTTTGCTTTTAACCGATGAGGTGTTGTTATTAGTACTGTGAGTATAATGGTTACCTAGATACCCGGTTCTTAACACTATTGCAGTATAATACCCCATTAGCTAAAAAATTTGCTTGCAAATTAAATTATTTACAAAATTAAAGATTCTTATTAATTATAAAATTATTTGAGATATTCTCATTGTTTACTTGATGACCGTCTTGTTTATAATGAAACAAACACCAAAGAAAAGCATTTGAACCAAATAACACGGCAATAATGTAGATAATGAGAATATCTAAAATTATTTTATAATTAACAATAATTTAACACGCTACCTTGTTACTTTCTTTCGTGGTCATATTTAAATGCCAAAGTCTATGTTTCTAAGTTTAAAAAAAAATTACCAACGTTATAGGTTGTGCTGCCAATTTGTATATTTCTTTACATCTGCAAACCATATGGTAGCTCTCACGACGTTAAGGCTGTGCGAAGATGTTTCTGTCAATCAGTCCGTAACGTTGAAATTTAATATACCTATTAAAGACGTGCACGGATATATCTGTTTGTACAAGTTTCTGTGTGTTTACTAAAGTGAGTGTGTATGGATGAGTGGTCTAGTGTTTCTGATATAAGTTGATATGGATATTTTTTGTAACATAGTGGATATGAGTGGATAAAAAGAGAATGAGAGTAACATATCTGTTTATATCTGTTTTATAAAAGCAGATACTAGTTGATACTGATCGAATACAATGAGTTACTTATTGTACGATGCCGTTATTTTCAATTGTCTTTCAACGAGAAGAGCCGACCCTTTTGGCTGGTAAAACAATAATTCTTTACAAAAACAAAATACATTTGTTCAGTTATTTTTTTCAATAACTTTTGCGTGAAAGTTTATCGAGCGCCAAACAAAAAAAAATTTACAAGAACAAAACTGGTACACAAAACGCACAGGCTGTTCGCGCCATGATCGTACAAATTGCCGAGCAACAACAAAAATACAAGTTTCTTATTGTAAGGCGCAAATAAAAATTAGTATGTATGATTTATAAAAATTGTACAAACAAATAAGCAGTAGTACATATGGACTACATAAAAGGATGGGTTCTTTTCGTTCAAGAGACATGTAGACAAAAATTATTGAAAAAAATAATAAAAAAAAACAACACATGTATTTTGTTTTTGTAACAAGTTTTTCGATGCCCTTAAAAGGATGGAGTTTTTTCGTTCAAGAGACATGTAGACAAAAATTATTGAAAAAAAAATAATAAAAAAAAATTACCAAAAAAACAACACATGTATTTTGTTCTTGTAACAAATTCTTTGATGCCCTTAAAAGGATGGGGTCTTTTCGTTCAAGAGACATGTAGACAAAAATTATTGAAAAAAATAATAAAAAAAAAACAACACATGTATTTTGTTCTTGTAACAAATTCTTTGATGGCCTTAAAAGGATGGCGTTTATTCGTTCAAAAGACATGTAGACAAAAATCATTGAAAAATATAACAAAAATAAAAATTACCAAAAAAACAACACATGTATTTTGTTTTTGTAACAAATTCGTTGATGCCCTTAAAAGGATGAGTTTTTTTCGTGCTGTGGTAGTGAAAATTGCCGAGCAACAACAACAAAACTAGCGAGAAGCGTTGCGATCAGGCCTGCCATATTTACCGATTTATCGGTATTTTACCGATTTTTTTCTCTAAATTATCAAAGTGCCTATTTACCGATTTTTTGATAAAAACTTAAAACACGGTAGCTTTTGGTTTGTTTTATATACATTTTTAATTTTGGGTAACTTGTAACGTTACAAAGAGACAACTGTTATTAATTCAGCGCTTATACTTAAGGAAAAATGGGTTAGATTTATTCCATATATGTACATATGTAGTGTTTGTCTAACCCATCACACACACACATTTTGAAAAATATTCAACTAGCTATAAAGAATAAAAGAATTAACTCCAAATGAAAGAAAAAAACTTAACGGTTTTTTGACCGAAGCTAAAAGAAGAAATTATTTATTTTTCTAAAGGAAAAAGGTATTATTACTTACAAAAGAGTAAAGTAGAGCTTAATTTATATTCTTTGTCAATATAAATATTTAATTTTATAGGATTATATGCTATTGAGGATAAGGCTTATACCTCCGGTAGCCCATTTAATTTAAGAAAGTAAAGTAAATATTCAAGTTTTTTTGCAAAAAGAAAATCAGATTTAAAATGCGAGAATTCTTCAACCTTAAAAATCAAATTTCGATATCCACTGAAATTAATCTTTGCAAGGAATTATTTTTTTTAAATATTATTTCAAATTTAATAATTCGATTTTTATGCTTATACCTATTTAAAGTTATTTAATAACAGTGTCAAACTCATATATGTATAATAATAAAAAAATTAAAACAAAAACTTTTTATATCCATAAAAACAATTAACCAGGAACGGTGGCAGTTATAACTGGTATCAAAAAAGTTCTTTAATAACAGTTATTTCAAGGATCGCAACAGTTATAAAATAAGCGACAAAAAAGTCATGGAAAAAATGTCTGTCTATGTAAACGTTGTACGTAAAGTTCAGGTTGCAGTTTTGAAGATAAATTGCTGAAATTTGGTACAAAGGCTCTAATTGTCCTAAGGAACAATCATATTGTCATTGGTGAGAATTGCGACATGAATCTTAACTTCATAAAATAATGGCGTGGTCCATGATTGCCCATGGGTCCCTAACCTACACTCTTGAAAAGTTATCTCTCTACACACTATGTTGTGGAGCATCGTAGGGTCGGGCATGCAGGCTACTTTCTTATTTGTTTGTAATGGATAATTGCAACCAAAAAAATAAATTATTTGTTTATAATAGAAAAATAAATGCTTTTTTACAATACATATTTTTAACCGAAAAATTTTTTGGTTGAAATAATGGTTATCAATAACAAAAAAAAAATTGTTACTTTAATTGGCTAAGATAACTCAAATAAAATATATGTAGCGATAATGGTTAAAAATTCCCAACTGGAAATAAAGGAATTTTTCTCATAGCCTTTCAAAAAAATAATAATTATTATTATTTTCAGTCCCGGAGTTATTTTGTGAATTAAAAACAAAAAAGTCCTTTTTAAACAGTTATCTCTTTAACGTAAATATAAAAGGTCAAATTAAACTCTTAAAAAGGGAGTTCGATTTAGCCGTCATAAATTAAAACTCAGTTGAGGAATAAAAGATCGACACTCAAAGCTTGCCGCTGGTCAGATCTTTACAATTTGTATAGCAGTATTATCTAATCAGCTTGTGCTGCAATTAAATTGTCATTAAAAAAAGAAGAAAAACAAAATGAGTGTTATTATCAGTGTTGCCAGTGAAATTTCGAGAAAGATACATTTTAGTTTCCAAAGAGATACGTTTTTTTTCCAAAATGATACATATTGGAAAACATTTGAAAATCCATTTTTAACGTTTAACATTTATTAACATAACATTTTTTTTACATAGTTAATGAATATTATAAAGAAAATGATATCATATAAATTAATTTTTATATTTATTTAAGTCATAAATATTAGGTATGTAAATTTAAAAATACAGTAAGCAAACTTTAAAATTCATTATATGGCACTATCTTTGGATGTTATCAAAACAAATTCATTTTTGTAAAAATTAATATACGAGTTAAGGCGTATATACTAAGGCGATCAAAAAGATCATATAAAGTTTTCTTCTAAAATTTCATCTTAACACACATACACAAGAATAAGCAAGCTACAGAAGAACTTAGAAAACCTAACAACAAAATACATGTTATTTTTGTATTTAGTTGTCACTGTTTTTTTTTAGTATTCATAACGAAATGATAACTTAAATAAACTTTGTCAGAGTAGGAAAGTTTAAAATTTGATTTCTGTATATTTTGCGCACAGATTCAAAAGATACGAAAAATATCAGTATTATACATAGTACCTGAAGTCATCAAAAGATACGAAAATTTTTTCTTTCGTATCCTAATGGCATCACTGGTTATTAAAGACGTAAAAATATAAATCCTTAAGAGTTTTATTTGTTGACAGCCAGGTGAGTTTTATTTTAGGCTGAAAGCTCCTCAAGTTTTATCTTATTTTTTTTAGAGAGAAAACTCTACTTTTATTGTTTAATCCGAACTTTTATATTTTCGTTGAAAAATTAGTCTTAACTGTGGAGTTAGGGATGGTTTTTTCTAGATCACCATAGATTCTGAAAGAGCACTTTAATACGAATCTATTGTTATATGACAGTATGTCTCCGTTGGCTCTAATATGGAAAATTCATATTAATATTTAATATTTATTTATAAAACGTTTATTTGTATTGATTTTTATGTTAAAAGCATTAGGTAATGGTAAATTGTTGCTTTGTTATTTTTTGTCATTAAAATATGTTGTATTGTGGTTAAAAAAGTTATTTTTAATATGCCGATTTTTTTAAATTAAATTGCCGATTTGTTTTTGATGATATGCAGATTTCTTACCAAAACCATCTGGCACCCCTGGTTGAGATCGTATATAAATTTTTATAAGCTCTGTTATTTGCATCAACTCTCCAACAATATTTGAAAATACAACAGATAACTACAAGTATTGTTAAAATACCATGGTGACAACAGATATTTGTGAGCAAAAAAAAAAAGGTTATGATATACTCAATCCAATACCATAATCAACTGGTTTGGGTTTTTAGGATATGGTGAGTGGACAAAAGCAAAACCATACAATATCAGTTACACTCATTCTCTCATTGATATCAATAGTAACAGGTACATATCTGGTGTATCTGTTTTGACAATACTTTATGGTGCACTCGTGCAGGTCTTTAATACCTATATACATGTGTATGTAGGTTATGTACAGATTGTTAAATTAAATATTTTGTTTTGCCTTATAAACACTTTAATTGTTAACAAAGGGTTTTTTATCTTTTATTTTTGATGAAAGCCCGAATTCTTTTTTCACCTCCTAAATAAAAAAAATCTAATTCATGATTCATTTTATTCAACATAAACAAATATAAATTAATAAAATCACATTATTTTTACCATAATGTATAAAATTTTCCCAAGACTTAGAATAATCAATGGGTACTTAAATATTCCTGTATATTCGTCACTACTTTAACTGGCAAAATGTTCATTTACTTTTTAGTATTTTTGAGAGCAATTACTTTAAATTCCTACTTACTCTCTCTTTGCAAGTTTCTGCTAGTAAAGTAAATGAACACACCTAATGTCTATACCAAAAAAGGGCCCAACACTATAATTCAATACAGAATATTCAAATAAATGTACAGCTTGTAACAAATTTATGTAAAAACTTTCACTAAATGGACTGAATGTATGACGGACTTTCTACATTGGCCGCAATTAACCCACAAATAGCAGATGCGTTTTATTTACACATTTTAGTCAATACAGAATATATAAAATATTGTAGAGCATGCAATAAATTTATTTGTAAAAATCATTCCGAAACTTTTATTAAATGACTGAATGTAAACAAAATCCGAATTAACAAATGTATGCATTTTCTACATTGGCAAAATTTACCCTCAAATACCACATTCGTCTTATTTCTTGGTACAGGCTAAGGGTTAAATGATGTTGTTAATTTTTCACCTTTTTTGTCTAACCCTACACACTTTATATTTGTTTTTTGTAATTAGTTATCGGATGTGGCACAAGGTGGCGCAACTGCATTCCCATTTTTGAAAATTGCCGTTAAACCTGCCAAAGGCAATGTATTATTTTGGTATAACTTGCATCGTTCAACGGATGGCGATTATCGTACAAAACATGCTGGCTGTCCAGTTTTAAAGGGTTCCAAATGGAGTAAGTTTTCCTTATATTTAGTTAAAAGCATTTTGAGTTATCCTTTGTAATATTTAATACTTGAGTCGTTATAAGTTTGGGTTTGTTTGTAACTAATTAAATGTGGCCATTCTTTTCCCATTACAGTTGCCAACGTTTGGACACATGAACGCAGACAGGAATTGATTAGACCATGTGGCCTGGTTAGAGATCATGAAAGTTCTTTGCAATATGAATTTGTAAAATAAAATATCCTACTTATTGCTGAATGTATGCTGAATCTTTATAGTCAATTATTATGATTAAGTGTTATTTTTTTTTTTTTTTTTTTTTTTTGTTTTTCTGTATATGTATTTCATAAGCAAAAAGTTAAACATTTAAGATAATAAAATAGAATTTTATAACAATGGTTTTTTTAAACACGGGTCTGTTCTGAAAATCACGTGATGTCAAATTACGTGCCTTTAAAAAAAAGCTGATATAACTCTTTATCAAAAAAAAGTAACTTTGCCCGAAAAAGTCCACCACTACGCCAACAAATTTCTTAAAAAATTAATAAAGAATTACAACCCAATTTTTTCTCAATGGGGCCTTTTAACCATATTTTCCGAACCAGTGCCCATGTTCTGTAACTCCCACGGCGAGAAACTTTTCGATTGAAATGTGAGAAATGAAACACAAATGCCATAAATTGGAACAAGCAGCTGTTTTTCTCACTTAACTGCGTCTGTAACATTTTTAGCGAGTAATAACTGTCAATTTCTCGCCAGTATGCTGAAAAAGTGTGTCTATAAAATTTTTGTAAGAAAGTTCCTCCCGCTTTGAACTGTCAAATAAGCTCACTCGTAAAAACGGGGTGAGAAAAATTTTTAACACTCAGAAATAAATAAAAAATGCAATGAATATTAGCATAGAAGAGATAAGTATTATGTTCTTGGCAGATTTTTACAATGTTTATTAATTTTTTTTCACATTTTTTAAAAATATACGAATGTTTTTAAAGCTATTTGTTCATCAACAAACATTAAAGTCGAACTTAACATTTTTTGGTATAGCCGTCGTTGAAAATTTTCAATTTTAGTCAAATTTGGTCGCCGTCAACGATATGTTTGACTGGCGTTCTCAACATCTGCAATTTCATATCGGTTTCGATTGGAATATTAAGACATTTATAACGTAACGACGTAATCTATTTTGATAGTTTTCGACATGAGTTACAGACACACTTTTTCTCACTTTTCGAGAAACGATGGAATATTTTGTTTCACATGTTTTCGATGCGAGAAGTTCTCACCAAAGTTACAGAACATGGGTAAAGGTGTTTCTTATTAATACTCGCAAATACATTTTATTTTTAAAAGCACTGATTTGTCCGCTTTGATTATGCGTTTAAATAAGTTTTTGGAATAATGGAATAGAAATATTTTTTTGTATAAATTACATAAATTTACTGTTTATTCAAGGAATATTTCAAAAGGTTACTTTTGGCGAAAAAACGTAACTTTTTTGAAAGAAAAGCTTTACTTTTTTATTTTTCCCCTGGCAACACTGAGGATAAGAGAGAAATTTTAACTAATCAGGGACTAAAATTAATTATTATTATTTGTTTCAAAGGTTACGAGAAAACCCCTTTATTTTTATTTGTGGCCATTAACCTTAAACGCAAAAGACCCTCAATATCTAAAAACGACTTTTAAATTTTTTTAATGTATTGCATCAACGCACATTTTCACAAAAATTTTGGAATCTTTCGAACAAAATACACGATTTTATTAACAGAAAACAAACACTCTCATCTTCCAGAGATTATATGATAAACGCTGACCTTACTAACACAGAAGAAAATTTTGCCCCAATTAAAGCATTAATCAAAAATAAAATCAGTTTTAAGTGAATTAAACGTTTAATCAAGGGAATTAAAAGTTTAATTATTACTATTAATTTTTTTACTGGTGCAAATTAATAGTATCAATTAAACTTTTAGTTCACTTGATTAAATTTTTAATTAAAACTGATTTTATTTTTGATTAATGCTTTAATTGAGGCAAAATTTTTTTCTGTGAACAGTTTGCGTAATATGCAACATTCTCAATTGAATCAACGCCACGAATAACGTTATTAAAGCCACTTTTTGCAAAAACGGTGTTTGTGCAGATTACCTTTAACATTACCTCTTACACTGTTTAAACATCAATACACCCAAAATTAATGCGATACACAGAAAAAAATATTGCTAAAATAATTTCAAGCAAACAATTTTTTTTTATATTTTTTAAATTGCAAAAAATTTTATTTACTGTTTCTATTAGTATTTTTGTTTGATTTTTATTTAAGCAACAAAAATGTTGACAACTTTAGAAAAATATGATATACCGCTATTGGTTTCAACTTTTAATAATTTTGTATGAAATATTTAACACTCTTTAAAGTTTTCGTTTTTTTTTTAAATTTTTTTTGATCGTAACAACTCAACTTTAAGTGAAAAAATTAACAATAACAAAAAACACTAATGTCCAATTTTCAGGATAGTATTTAAATCTATATTAAGTTAATTTTCATATAAACTTAAGTCGTATTTAAATACAGATTGATTCAAAAAAAAATTCCATAAAAAAGTGTATTAATTTTGAAGGTGGACTCAGAAAACAAACAAAAAAAAAAAAGTGTCCCAACCCCAGCTGCCGCTCTTCACTGATTGAGCAAAACTATTTGTTTTGAAATTTTTATTAATTTCAGAAAACTTATTTGTTTGATTCAGTAAATTATATGTTTGAAATTTTTTAATATCAAACACAAATTTAACCAATAATAACAACTATTTGTTGGAAAAAGGTTTTTTTTAATAAACGAAATGCAAAATAAATTGTTTGAATATGCAAATTCGATTGTAGGTCATGTTTTAAACAAAAAAGGTTCTGATTCTAAAATTTTATTGTTTGAATTGAAAAAATAATTCTTTCTGTATACAAAGAGTATGCCGGTGGGAGAACGTTATAAGTTACTTAAAACATTATACAAACTCCTACATTCCACATTTTAAATGCCGCTAGCGTAGTGGAAAAACGTTTTAAATAATCTCAAAAGTCAAAAACTATGCACATAAGGGTGGGGCCATTTTTTTTGCCCGCCAAGCGTATAATAAAATCGTAATCTACGGAAAATTCTAAGAACTTTTCATAAAGAAACCATGGTTCTAAAATCAAAATCGAGCTTCCGGGTTTTGACTAGAAAATGTGGTGCCTAGAAATCCGAAAAAAAAAAAAAATAATCATAGTCAAACTGGTAAAAAAAAAATTATTTTATTTTTTATTAAAACTCACTTTTCTATTTCAAAAGTTCACTACATTTTTAAAACAGAAACTGAATGAAAAAATAAAATAAAAATGTTTAAAAGAAAAAATACTGGCCAAAACGGGAATTAAGCCCTGACATCCTGGGTCACAAAGCACGATATAACCACTAAACCACAACAGCACTTATTAACTTATGCACTTAATACGAGTGCATAAGTTAATAAGTAAATATTGCTGGCTATTCGTGAAAACGCGTCGATAAAGTGAAACAAATTATTAAAACTAATACAAAGTTAAAAAAATTATTTTTGTTTACCATATATTTCAGAAATGGAATAAGAGTTTTAACGCGTTTCTCTCTCTATTAGAAACGGTAAATTGTGTGATAAAACCAGGGTACAACTACACAAGGTAGACTCTTTGCTACAACAAGACAAAAACAACAGGCAATTTGCTTTCGTATTTTCTACCGACACGTCAAAAAAAAGAGCAACACTGTGCCTTCAGCAACACAAAATAACACACAAATTGGAAAAAACAAAACACGTGAAGAAGAAAAATGGAGCGCACTAACTATACGTAAACAAACCTGAAAAAATGTAAGCAAACATGAAAATGTTTTGACATTTGGGGTTTTACTCGGGTAAACAACTGATAAACATCTGGGCCAACGAGTCTACCTTGTGTAGTTGTACCAACAAACTTTTTAAATTTCTCATTACCTACTTAAGTTTTTGTTTCCCGGCGTGCCATAGAATGTAACAGCGATGATATTTTGGCAGTTACTATTGAAAGCCGCACCATAATACCACGAATGGATAGCAAAAAAGACCTTGTATGTAAATTACCGCTATATGCCGAAACTATATTTATTTACCCCCGGTTTGACCAGTATTGTTTTTTTTTTTTTTTGTAAATTTTTTATTATTATTTTATTTGGTTCCTTTTTTTAAGTTAGTGAATTTTCGAAATAAAAAAGAGCGTTTTAATAACAAAAAAATAAAAAAAAATACTCAATTTTTTCATTTTCAGTTTTTGCTTAAATTTTCGTTTGATTAAGTTTTGAATCAAGTGGTTTTTTAAAATCAATTTTGAAAGTAAAATTTAGCAAAAAGTATCTGGGAATTACTTCTTTTCATAATCTACTTTCATAGAATAAATTAAAAAATTAAAAAAATTGTGTATTAAAATTTAGTTAAATTATTTTATTTAATTTTTGGGTAGCAAAATGTTAACAGTTTAAGGGTGTTTACCAGCTTGACTATGATTTATTTGAAAAAAAAACCTCTTAGCCAATTATTTATGTACAAAATTTTCTAAAAACAAGCACAGATATAGAAAGCTAAGAAAATTTCAGTTTAAACAAGCCCTCTTTCAGCGATACAAGCAACTATTCACCAATTGCAATAAATATTTCCAAAAAAGTAGCATTTTTTTCGAATTTCCTGAGCACCAAATTTTCAAGTCAAAAACCGGAAGCTCGATTTTGATTTTAGAACCATGGTTTCTTTAGGAAAAGTCCTTAGAATTTTCCGTAGATTACGATTCTGCTATACGCTTTTTCGTTTTTTTTTGCACCCGAGCAAATTGACCCACCCTAATGCACTTACAAAATTATATTTTTTAAATTTTAGTGAGATTATGTTTAAATACTGCTTTTTTGATTGAAAGTTCAAACTGTGCAATATTTGAATTGAGTGCATTTTTGATGCATTCAATATGCATTTCGTGATATTTATAAAATTTGCAAAACCACTTGATTTTTTTTAGTGACAAAAATACACAATCATCAAATTATATGCAATAATATTTAATAACTTTTTTAATTTGCGAATTAAAATATGCCGCCAAAAAGTCGTGCATCATTTCTTTTTTTCATCTTTTAGTCCTATTTTCATCCATACATGATCTAGAAACTAAATCCGCTATCAAATTAGAGTAACCACAAAATTGCATTTATATATATTCCAGAGCACCGTGTAAAATGCATCTAATTTGCAAAAATCTAAACTATTTACATACAAAGATGATGCACTCGACAAAAGAAAAAATTTGATACCCATATTGCCAAATTTAAAACGAAGGGTTACCACCTTATTGTATTTTTGTCAAAACGCAAACTAGCACAAATTTCAAAAAAAGCTGAGACCCTTATTTAATTAAATCGACTAAAGAATAAAATATGTTAATTTGGCATTTTTATTACAAACAACCCCGAACAAAAAATTCAAAAACCGTTATTTTTTACAGAATATCCTTAAAAAAAGGACATGGATGATCGTCCTTGGACAAATTGTATACACACTTGGACGCGCCTTAAAAACCCCTTTCTTATGATACCCTTATTGTATATGTTGGTAAGGAAACAGATTCTCAAATTAAAAAAACATGCAAAAATAGACCCTTTTTCAAAATGGTCCAGCTCACAAGAGGTCAAAGCTGGAGCCGAAATATTTGAAATGTCATCTTAAAAAACTCCAAGGTTCATTTTTAGGAGGGTACATCGAGCACTTTTTTTGGTGAGTGGCTCTAAAGTTCGTATATATGAATGTCTATTTATATATTATATTTTTTAATAAATAGAATCAAAACACATGCAGTGTAAGTGATTCATTTTAGCGAGTTGTAAAAAATGTTTTTTTTTTGATCGAAAAAAAGTTATTTTTTCAGATATTAAAAGATTTTTTAAAAAAAATATGACAACACTGGTTTCAAGTTTTTCCAACTAATGTGGTGAAAGTGCCTTCATTTTGAACATAACAGTATATATCGAAAAGTCGAGCTGATAGAGAAAAATGAAATGAGCGACCTCAAAGTAGTAAAAATTCCATTCCGCCCAAAAAAAGTTCAATGTTGTTCCTTTGTGTTATTTCTATAGTGTAAATGAATCAAAAGGCTTTTAATGTGAGTAAAAAATAATAATTTTAAGTTTTGACACTCTATAATTGACATGGATAAAGATATCATAATGAAATTTGGCACTTTTATATATTAAAAAGTAATTAAAACAGTAGACTGGAAACACTCACCTTGTTGAATAAAAAATACCATAATTCAATCAATAAATACTTAATACTAAATGCTTAAATTTCTCAACAATTGCTAATCTGATTTTAATAAAATTAAAACCGTAGAAAAGCTCAGGAAATCTTCTCTCTAATCCTCTCTTAAAATTGCAGAAATACCTCTATCGGTTCAAAAGTTACAGAATCTTGGCCGATGAAAATTGAATTTCATCGGCCAAAAGTCCAATTTTTTGTCATCGCCGATTTCAAAAATTTTAATGCCATTCGATAGCAAACATATTAGAACTAAGGTATCAAAAAAACTAGATTAAAATATTCGTAATTGTGGCTGTGGCATGCTGCTGGAAACAAATATTTTATTTTGTTTTAGAAAAAAAATAATTTTTGTAAATTTGATCAGAACTAAATTATGATTTCTCGCAAACCGTTATCAATAATTGGTCGAAATTTTTTTTGTTATATTAATGGGATAGTGGTCTTTAAGAAATGGATCATTACATCAATGTATCATTTATACCTGATGTGTTATTAAATGTTTCCCCAGGTTCTATATTTTAGTTAAATCCGAATTTTAGAGGAGTAGAACTTGTTAGGGTCAAAAGGGGTCAAAGAGATTTTAGTACCATCAGAAAGCTGAAGGTGTCCTCTTTAACCCCATATACACTTGTGCAACTGTTTGGAACTGTCTGTTGAACACTTTTTTCATTTTAATGAAATTACTCGCAACATTTTTTTTTTTGCTCTTTTTATTTAAGCTGCTCATATGACTGAAATATAACACAATGGTTTACGAGCGTTTTGTTTTGAAAAATAATGTTGCTTCTTATGAACGGCTGAACATATTTGAATGAAATTTTAAACTGTCATGGCCGGGTAGCTTTTGTGTTGAATTGGAAGAACACGGGTCCATGGAGGGTCGGGAGAGTGACTTGCGGACCTCTAAAATTGGTAACCTCGGAAATTCAAACTTTTAAAAAATTCACCAAAAATATATTTATGGATTGCAAAAAAAAAATTGAGTTACCAAAAATATGCTTAAATGTTTAGGTTATCTCCTTTGCTTTTGGAGATATTCGGATAAAACGGATTTTTTGGCTTGATTTTTATTATGTTTTATCTCAAACTGTTATCAATAGTGGGTTCAACATTTTTTATATTGGTAGTAAAGCAGTCTTTAAACAATGTTATGTTGTATTACTGTACCGATTAAACCTGCTGTGTTATAAAATATTTTTTCCGGTTCTATATTTTAGTCAAATTGAAGTTCAGAAGAATAGAATTTATGAGGTCAAAAGGGGTTAAAGATATTTTACTAGCTATAGGTAGGTGAAAGTATCCACTTCAAACCCAAATGCACTTTTGTACCTGTTTGGACCAGCCTATAGAACACTTTTTTAGTTTGTGTAAAATTATTCGCAACATTTCTTTTGCTCTTTTAATTTTACCTATTCATATGACTGAAATATAAGTGTACCAAGCCAAGTATTTTATATTATATAATTACCAATACCTGTGGGATTTTAAGCGTATCCTACTTAAGCCCATTTTAGTTCTTTATTCTACCTTGTTTTGCTACCTAGGAACACAGTATAACGCAAGCTATGTATAAAAGCCAGGGGTATTCGAATAAAATCTCAGTTGTTAAAATATATCTAAGCAATAACAATCTAATTTTTTTAATATCTATAAAAATGGAGAGCTTCAGCGCTTCAAACAAGTTGGATGGAGTAAACCTAGATTTTACAACAGTTTTGCAAACTGGTTAGATGGCGAACTCAGTGTCCAGATATCTTCAGAAGGTACAAATGAAAAGAACCTTGGGAGACCAAAGAAATCACTTGAGAACTGTAGCGATAGATCTAAAAGGCGGAAGCTTAAGGATATCAACGAAGAAATCGGGGATAAAAATATTCAAGAAGCTTTGCTATATCAACTGCGATCACAAAAAAAAATCACAAAAGTCGATATTATTGAAAAAGTGTTTATCGCTAGTCCCAAGAGAACAAAACGGATTCTTAAGAGTGTTCAAACGCCAAGTGATGAAAAACAGTTTTCAAATGAAGAGTCATTAGCATTATTTTTAGATTTGAAGTTAACAAAAGAGCAATATATTCAGCTCAGAGTACGTGCAATTGAAAAAGGTTCAAATCTGTATCCTGCTTATCATCACATAACTGCTGCTAAGAAGGAATGTTTGCCACCAAGGGACACTATTAAAATCACACCAATTTCGGCAGAGGTTAAACTTCAAGGTCTACTGAATCATACAGCTCAGCGTTTACTATAAAAAAATAAAACATTTAATAATTTACACTTATTTATTTTTTTAATCTAAAAAGTATTCCAGTGGAACTGGTTCCAGTTGAACCTGTTGTAGAGTTGATAATGTAGAAACCTATTCACAAAATGATCATAGGTACTATTACATGCCTATGCATTTTTTTAAAGGTATAATGGTATATACGAGGCGAATGTATATGCATATAAAGGTAATACGAGTACTCATTTGTTCTTTCGCTGATAAAAAAAATATTTTCTCCAGAAATAAATAAAAATGTTTTTATTTTTCGAAAGAAAACATTATGAGTATGCTTGTAGAAGCAATTTTTAGTCAGTTTAACATCTTTACTCCCATATGCCCTATTCCAAATCAAATTTTTCAAACAAAAAAAAAAAATAATTTGAGTAAAAAATTCTAATAATTCAACACACCGATTTTTATACAATTAGAACAGTAATGTTTTCTAATATGTCCATTATTTTCTAGAAAATTCTGATCAATATTGAGTGGTAAATTGTATTGCTTTTTTTGAACAAAAAAAAAATTTAAAGCCGTTTTCCGGGATTGGGAACTTGGGTATTTCTTAATCAAAAATGGGGATGTTTTTCAGTCCACTGTTTTAAGAACTTTTTAATCTACATAACTGCCAAAATTCATTATGATACCTTTATTCATGTTAGATTTATAGAATGTCAAACATTAAAATTATTATTTATATAGTGTAAATGAATAAAAGGGCTTTCAACATGAGTAAAAAATAATAATTTTAAGGTTTGACATTCTATAAATCTGACATGAACAAAGATATATTAATGAAATTTGGCAGTTATGTAGATTAAAAAGTTCTTAAAACAGTGGGCAGAAAAACATCCCACTTTTTGAATTAAAAATACCATAATTCTCAATCTCAATCATTAGCATTTTCATACTAAATGCTAAAAAACATCAAAAGTTCAACTTTTACCTTAAATTTCTCAACAACTACTGAACCGATTTTAACAAAATTAACACTGCAAAAAAGTTCAAGAAGAAAATTGCAAAATTATCTCTATCGGTTCAAAAGTTACAGATTTTTGGCCGATGAAAAACGATTTTCAGCCACTGTGCAGCGGTCTTGATCACTCAGGTGAAAAGGTGATATTAAAAAAAAAGAGTTGAATTTTTGTTGAATACCCAACAATATTTAGAGACAAACGTGTGTCGTTAAGATTTTACTGTTGGAAGGCCACAATAAAAATAACACCCGTTGATTTCGTATAGTATTTCTTTTCTCGGAAAAGCGGCATTTTTTATTTCAATTTCCAGGGAATTTCCGCTTAAAACAGTGCAAAATATAATCTAAATGTTTTCCTTTATTTTTGGCCACTTACTTTTATTTATATTTGCATAATTGCTTATATATACTTAGCTGGTGAGGCCTAACTCCATTTGTGAAAATAAATTAATAATTATTTAAAAATTTATTAATGTAATACAAAATTGTTTTTTTCAATGTAAGTTAGTTACATTCAATTTATTGTATTATTAAATGTTGATGTTTTTATTTTATAATAATAGACGAATCCCCTGAAGAAGTGAACATAAAATTCACGAAACGTCGGGAAAAATGGAATAAAAAATTTTGCATTTTTATTTTCACAAATGGAGTTAGGCCTCACCAGCTAAGTATATATAAGCAAATATACAAATATATATAATCTAAATTATTTAAACAAAAAACAAAAAACAGTGCTTGTAATTCTCCTTCACTCTGCATTTTCATTGCATAATAAGCTTTTCAAGTCCTTGGAAAAGGTTTCCTAATGATCTGGCGTAAGAAACCAGTGAAATGCGAATAGGAATTAGCTTATCCCCCAAAAATAAATTTCAGTGTATTCATCAAGAGCGAAAATTGGGAATTAAGCGCATTATAACAAAATCATTCTTATGAATGAAAAACCAATAACATTTCGAGAAATTTATTGAAAAAAAATTATCAATGCATTAAGAGGTCATAAGAAAATTTTAGTTCTTTATAAGTTATCCAACAGCGTGGACATTAACCAAAAATAGTTCAAATATTTAAGCAGAGTAAAAATTACAAAATTTTTCTTTGCAAATAGGATTTTTTTACAGAATAAGCATTTATACAATCACTTGACAATTTATTTCTAATTCTAATGAAGAAGAGTCCTGCCAATGAGAAAGCACGTTCCCTTTCTACGGATGTTGGCCTTCATAATCAAAGAAACGTTATATTCAGCTCAATTATAAATAACAATTCCCCGGGAGTTTTTATTCATAATTAGGCTGATTATCTCTAGACACTGTTAGTTTTCTTAACAAATCCTTAAAAGTTTTTCCTGTTTAAAAAAAAAAATATTTACTTTGAATTGAATTAGCGTTTTCTTTACTAAATGCTCCATTCAAAGTTTTCTTAAATGTTAATTTTTCACTTTTGTCAACATCTCTTACAGAGAACAGCATCTAATCCAAAAAATCTTTTATGAAGCTGTTCTACATATAAAAATCATTTAATTTTTTGAAGTAAGTTGGAACAATTCTTTTTTCCTTTTAATAAAATAAATCTGGGTCTTTAAAGAAATTTAAAATTGAGTACATTTTTACTGCTCTTCTTTTACTCCCAGCAAAAACTTTGCTTACAAAATAAGCAGAAAAATAGTGAGAACTTGACTAATAGACTACTTATTTTTCTACTAGAAAAAGTACTTATTTTTGTTCGCGATGTCCTAAAAGTAATCCTTTATAATTTGACCAATTAAAACATAAA
Source organism: Pollenia amentaria (assembly GCA_943735925.1). Taxonomy (NCBI): domain Eukaryota; kingdom Metazoa; phylum Arthropoda; class Insecta; order Diptera; family Polleniidae; genus Pollenia; species Pollenia amentaria. Next base: position 166,254,268 of record OX031006.1, read on the forward strand.
AATTAATACCTTTTTTATAAAAATATGTAGTTACAAAAAGAGACAAAAAGTTACAAATTAACTTTCAAAAAGGTTAAAAAACACTAATTAAAATTGCTCTTATATTATGGAATTTTTGTTGGAAAAGAGTACACAATAATAAATTTTTCGAAATAAAAGAAAACATTTAATAAAGAGTGTTTTAGCTGCACAAAATCATTTATAGCTCTAACGCTGTAACAACAATGTGTGTAATAGTAAATGAAAATATTATGTTGTTCAAAAACATCGTTTACATTAGATCGATATCACTACTAGTGATCTAATAATAAAAATATATTGTGGGGGTAATTTCGGAACATATTTATATATATTTTTACATACATTTTATTAATTTTTGGATTTTCCATGGATTTCACATCGAAATTATTCTTAAAATTTTATAGTATTATCGGATATCTAAAAATATTAATAGAATAAATTGCAAATCGATTTAAATAACTAAAACTATTAAAAATCATATAATAATAACTTATTTAAGTCATTTTATTAGTATTTTTTGTAATTTATTATAATGACTTATTTAAGACATAATAATAAAGATATTATTTAATATATAACTAATAATTCAAAAAGTGGCGAATAAAGCTACAAAGTAATGAATTCAGGAAGTCATTACAATTAGGATAGTAACTAAAGATTGGGCTGGGTTAGTTCGAAATTTTAGATTATCAATCATTAAACATGGCCTTATTTATCGGATTTGAATTTACATCTAATTTTGACATTACGACTGAGTTCCAAAACACCATAATGCTTTGCAGTCAAAGTCAAAACTGTATCATCAAGTTTAATGATGCACAGTTTGTTTATTGTGTACTCATCAAGAACTTTTTTTGTGCACTTTGGGACAAAGAACATTGTAAAATTCAACACGGTTGCACTCCCGCAAAATTTTCTGGATTCTGCGATTTTTGTCCCGGGAAATCCCGTTTGAAAAACACTAATTTGAATAAACTAGTTCTCTTATTTTATCTTCAAAAATGTTAAAGCCATTAATTTATCTTGCATTTAAAAATATTCAGTTTTTGTTTTTTTAGTTGTTAACACTTTATCTTAAAATAATTTATAAAACTGTCTAAAAAACAAAATACATTTGATGGATGGCATCTGAACAAGAAATAGATCAATTGATTTAATTTTTATATTTGACAAAGAACTAGATATTGCAACAGCAAAAAAAAAACAATTATATTTTTATATTAAGAATAATGCTCGTGCATTTGCGGTAAATAAATTTTTTTTTAACTAATTATACATGAAACCTGTCAGTACTGCTGCATAATCGGACAAAAAAATCAAAAAAAGATTCAATTTCAAACAAAATATATGAGACATGCTCGTAGACATTAATAAAATTAAAAGTAAAAACTTAAAACAAATAATAATTAAAAATCGTCATTAGCAAATGATGTAGAAGAAGATGTCTTAAAAAAGATACGGCCATCAAATGATTATAACTGCTGAAAGATTAAACACTTATCTTCATCACTATTTTGAAGACTGAAGCAAAAATATCGACAAAAAAGCAAAATTACTTGTATTCAACTATTTTATAAGAAAAAAATTATGACAATTATCCAGATATTTTGTGGTCTGACGGTTGTGTAATTTTGCAAATATGTACACTGATAGAAAAGGCATCATAATACTGATGTATTTTGACCTCAGTACTACGACAAGTGTCTTCGGTTTTGACCCAATGACAATTTTCATTATTGTGATGGCAGCCTTAACATCACTTGGCCAAATTGTCACCCAGGTCAAAAATATCAATGTCATCAATAGGGTGACATATTGGCATCACAGAAATGACGAATAGGAGTCAGTTTTATAAAGCATGTCATCAGTGCGGTGACAAACTTTCATCACATTGAGTCATTGTAATTGACCTTAAGTCAAATTGAGATAATATCATTATTTACTTACCCGTTGCACAAGTTTGTTTCACTCTTGTTGTATTCCGCCCTTTGTTAACAGAAGAACTCTCAATGTTAAGACCCCAGCTGGATGCCCAATTTGCTTTCCGTAATAATTCTACTTTTAATTGATGTGATGTATGATGTATTTAAATAAATAATTTAAAAAATAGAATGTGGGAATTTTCGCTTCTAATTTTACTTTTTAAACATGAAAATAATGTTAATGATATATTATGCCATGATTCATTATGTCATCGAGCTGATGACAGTTAGTCATCGCACTGATGACAGTTAGTCATCGCACTGATGACAGTTTGTCATTGCACTGATGACAGTTTGTCATTGCACTGATGACAGTTTGTCATTGAACTGATGACAGTTTGTCATCGCATTGATGACAGTTTGTCATCGCACTGATGACAGTTTGTCTGATCTGATCTCAAAATACATCAGCGTTATGACACCTTTTCTAACAGTGTACACAAAATGTTGCATCGAATTGATGTCACTGTAGTCAAAGCATAGATGACGCATAATATATGACAAAACTTTAGGATTGATGACACTTTTTGCCTCATTAATGCCATTTGTAATAACATTCATGTCACAATTCTGATGTTAGGGCATCATCAATATGAAGATGTATTTTTTTATGAGTATATCCCGGGAAGAAGTTTGTATGGGGGTTTTGTGAAATTATGGACCATTTCACACCATTGTCACTGTGTTGCAAATTAAACGCATGTAACGAATTTGATCAAATTATCTCTAAAATTGCGACCTGTACTTTGCGGACAAGGTTTACATGGACAGACAACCAGTCAGCCAGCCGAACGGACGGACATTCTTAGATAAATTTAGAAAATTATTTTGAGTCGATCAAAGCACAAAAAAGTGGGTCACATTTTGTTTATGTTACACACATCAGCACAAACGCGCAATACCGCTGCGCTGCGTTTTACATGATTAGAGCCTTAAAGTTTTTTTCGAACACCGCTTTTAAGGCCTAAATATCGTTTCATAAGGCTAGTTTACACTATTATACTTTGTATTAATACATGTAAAAAACTTTCAGTAATATATAACAGTGTGTTAGTGTGAATGCAATGTGTTATAAAAATGCCAAGTATTACGCAGAAAAAATTAATGCTAAAATATTTTCAAGCAAACGCTTCTTTGAAAATTTTTTAAATTTCAACAAATTGTTTTACTGTTGACGCTTGTATTTAGGTATGGTATTTCAGCGTAAGAGCTAAGCGGCAGAAAACGTTTCGCCTTTCGTTCTTAGATATGGTTGTAAGAATTAAAGTCACATCTGCGTTTTAGTAGTTTTGAGCAGGGATAATTCTACTCGCGAGCCCAATTCGAGTCAATTCTCTTTTTTTCATCAATTCTCAGATTATTTTATTCAAAAAGAGAAGAAAAGATAAGATCACAATAAAAGATTGTCCTACTTTGCGAAGCAGTAATGGTAATTTTTAAAAAGTAAGCGCACATTTATGCGCTACACAGTAAGACATACAAGGTTCTGGTAAAGTAAGTGAACGAATTCTTAACAAATTTTTTTATAACTTAATATTTAAAGGGTCACGGCATTCCCTTACTGCAAAGCTGGTTTCTAAGGGAGAATGTTAAACAATAACTGAAGCAACAAAAAATTAAGCACTTCTTACACCCTTTGACTAAAGCGATTTTTGTAGATTCATGATTCATGCCTTTCATAAGTGAGATGGTAAGCGAAACTTTTACCTTTCTGCCTTCCAAACATGTTTCGTTTGAAGCTAAATTTTTTATTGTTATGAAATGATATGTGTAGCATCGTGAAAGAACATGAGTTATTTTCTATACTTTTGTATTGAGAGTAAATGTGTTGCCACAAATGTGTTGGCTCATATCCCCAACTAAAAGATAAAATTCCCAGAAATCCCTATCTCAAAATTTAAATCCTTAAAGTGGTCCCCAATCTTTCACTTTTGTTAAAGGGAATTCCAAAATGAACGCAAGAAAATCCAAGTAATAAATTGAAAAAGTGTTTGGCGTCTGACTTTTCCTTCATGAAACCTGATATTGTTCTCATTAAACGAATTCTCTTCTCTCGTGTAAAATGCTCTACTTGTATTTACCTTAAGGCCAGACTATAATATGAATAAGCTTCTGCCAGAAATTAGCAAGAAGTCTCTTAAATACTTAAAAAAAAACAAAATAAGAAAACGTTTTATTCCGTACGGAAAATTCGATCAGTTTCGTATACTTTTACAATAACCGTTATCCAAATATATAGAAATCTATATATTGTCGTATATGGTAGATTTCACGCCCACTTCGAAATATTTATACCAAATTAAGAAACCTTTACTGTAAAGGTTCTTCAGATATACAGAAATTAATATATGTTTTGAAGATGCACACCCATTTCTTCAATCTAGCCCGCTGCTTGGAAGATGTTGTATATTGATAATTTAATTAGCACGTCATAACGCTGATGTATTTTGACATCAGTACTATAACAAGTGTTTTCGTTGTTAACTCGACACTTTTCATCACTGTGATGTCAGCCTTAACATCACTTTGCCAAATTGTCATCACAGTCAAAAATTTTAATTATGTCAACAATGGGATGACACATTGGCATCACAGAAATGACGAATCGGAGTCGGTTTTTTAAAGCATGTCATCAGTGCGATGAGAAACGATCATCAGATTGAGTCATTGTAATTGACCTTAAGTCAAATTGAGATAATATCATTATTTACTTACTCATTGCACATGTTTGTTTTACTTTTGTTGTATTCCGCCCTTTGTTAACAGAAGAACTCTCAATTATTAGACACCAGCAGCATGTCCGATATGGTTTTCGTAAAAATTCTTCTTGAAAAATTGTGTGTATTTAAATAAATAATTTACAAAAATAGAATATGGGAATTTTGGCTTATAATTTTACTCTTCAAACATGAAAATAATGATAATAATATATTATGACTTGATATATTATGTCATCGCACTGATGACAGTTTGTTATCGCACTGATGGCAGTTTGTCATTGCATCGATGACAGTTTGGCATCCCACTGATGACATGGTATCGTATGTCATCGCGCTGTTGACAATTTGTCATCGCACTGATGACAGTTTGTCATTGCACTGATGACAGTTTGTCATTGCACTGATGACAGTTTGTCATTGCACTGATGACAGTTTGTCATTGCACTGATGACAGTTTGTCATCGCACTGATGACAGTTTGTCATTGCACTGATGAGAGTTTGTTACACACTGATGGCATGGTATCGTATGTCATCGCGCTAATGATAATTTGTTATCGCACTGGTGACAGTTTGTCATTGCACTGATGACAGTTTGTCATTGCACTGATGACAGTTTGTCATCGCACTGATGACAGTTTGTCATTGCACTGATGACAGTTTGTTACGCACTGATGACATGGTATCGTATGTCATCGCGCTAATGATAATTTGTCATCGCACTGATGACAGTTTGTCTGTACTGATGTCAAAATACATCAGCGTTATGATGCTTTTTCTATCAGTGTACACAAAATGGGGCGCCGAATCGATGTCACTGTAGTCAAAGCATAGATGACGCATAAAATATGACAAAATTTTAGATTGACGTTCACCATTGGATTGATGTCTCATTGATGCTATTTGTAATAATATTGATGTAACAATTCTGATGTTAGAGCATCATCAATATGAAGATGCATTTTTCTATGAGTGTACCGTTCTTCGGATATAAGGAAATCTCTTTTGCCTTTGTAGTGTCATGCCCACTTCTCTAACCCAGCCCAAATTTTGACTTATATTTTGTATTTATAATTACGTTATTGGATACTTTTAGTGTAACCGTTTTCTAGATCTCAATCTATTGTATTTTTATGGGTGTGACACCGCTTCTTAAAGGTTCCGCCATTACTTATAGATTTTGAACAGTGCACACAACAAAACAAAACGGTTGTTAAACGAAAGGTATGGTCAGTCATACTGATTAAATAGTTGACCAAATAAGTATTACCACTACTTTTGTAAAAAGTAAGTGAGATTTAACATGGTCTTAAGATCACAAGATAAAACTAATTAAACTGCTAGACATAGCAAAAAACTATTTTAAGTAAGATCTGCTTTTATAAACAAAATAAATATTGGAATTAAGGGAAATTATATTTTAGTTTGCCTGTTGGTCCCGTTTTTCCATCAAATATTTGACCAGTGTGACCGTAGCTTAATACGTTTGTTTATCGTGGTGTGTGTTTTGTTATTTTTGTTTCGATCGAAAAATTTGTGTTCAAATGTAGCGGCCTGTTTCATCAACATGCCTACTACAAAACGCTTTCTTTCTCTTTCATCGAAAGCTGCACTCGTAAATGTTTTGGACCTTTTTCGTAGGGCACTTTTTTCATCTCTGCGTGCCCTGTGGCCTATGTTAAGTGCCTTCTAATCAGGAAAATGTTGTGAAAATTTTTAAGTAAACTCGGTTCAGTAGTTTAAGAGTCTAAAGGAACCAGTGATGCCAATAGATATTTTATAAACTCCCTACGTGTATAAAAAAAATCCTTTTTTCCCTACAACAAAAAAAAATTTCCCTACACTTTTCCGTACGATAAAAATTTATTTATCACATATTTTGTAAATATTTTAATAAAAGCATTAATTAACAAGAAAAAACCAAAAAAAAATGTGAACATGCTATACAAAAATTCCATTTCAAAAATTACACTTTGTGACAAATAAAATTTTTTTGCAGAAACGCCAATATATATCCTTTAATCTAGAGTCAAAACATAATCAAACTGCTTTCTTAGTTTTTCATTTCCTCATCTTTTTTTCCTTTTTAAAGGACTTACAATTTTTTGAGAATATTAATTTTAAATAATTTAGTTTTTTAATATAGTACATACTAGGGTATGCATTCGGTTAATCGTTAATCGGTTAACCGATTAAATACTACCCGATTAACTGATCGGTTAATTTGAAATTGGATATTTTCGATTAACGATTAAACCGGTTAATTTCAGTCGATTAACCGATGTAACAAAATTTTAAATTATTTGTAGTATTATAAGATATTTTTTGTGTTTTTAATTAATTTTTTCGTCTCCTATGCGAAAGGCATGTGTTTGGAAAATAAAGCGATCTTGATTTTAAATAAGTGTTTGCTGTCAGCCGCTTTTTGCTTAACGTTATTTTTAAATGAACAGGAATTTTCGCTTATAGTCACATTCTTTAGTTGCAGCCTAAGTAGTGTAGTATATCGCTAATGACTATAAGCCTTTTTAACATATATGCCACTATGAGTCATATAACCGAATTCGAATATAATAAATTTACGTGAATATAGAAAACAACAAACAAAAAAATCATATTTATTACACCGAAAGCAGGCTTATGGTTCTGCAACAGACTGGCCTACTGTATAAAGATAGGTAAACTCATAAAAAAATAAGATAAGCTAATGTGCCTATAACGCTAATAATTGGCTTTACTTAAGCCTTTGCAAGCCGCTGATAGATGGAATATATGCCAAATGTGCTTATATCGCGAAATGGACTATAACGTAAATCCTTTCTTATAAATGAACTTATAGCGGCAGAAAATAAAGATTCAATTCAATTCAATTTATTTATTTACATAACATGGATATATATTTACAAAGTAATAATACAAATTTAAAGAGTTCAGGCGATAATTAGCCTTTTCTACTTAGAAAATTAATTACAAAAGATATAATAATATTATATTTTACAATATTTTTTTTTATGTTAAGGAAAAAAGTAACAAAAACCTATTTAAACGAAAATAAAGATAAAGTAGGCTATATCGCTAATGTGTCTAAAAACAGTAGTGACTATATATAAACACAAAGAACTGTATGTGTTTAGTTGTTTCTTCTCATATCAATATTTTAACAGAACTAACCGAAACAATTAGAGGTGTTAAAAATTAAAACAGGACTCTAATTAGATACTCTGTATTATGGGTTGCTTTCGATTTCTCCAACATCGATGATAAATGAAAGAATTTTTTCAAAGTCAAGTTTTGTCAAAACTAAAGAAAAGAATCGCTTAAATCCTTAACATTCAAACAAAATTATTTGTCTAAAAGATTATTTTTTAAGATCTCCTTAAACTATTGACTAAAAAAATTATCTCACAGTTTTTTTTTAATCGATACATAATATTTATGTATTAATTAAAAAATATGTTTTACGTATTATTTTTTTGTTTACTCGTTTTAGTTCAAGAATTTTTATGTTTGTCACAAAAAATAAATAAATTGTGCATTTTTATTTATTGAACTTAATTTGCAAAAAACCTTATTAATCGGTTAACCAATCAATTACAAAATTAACCGATTATTATCCGATTAAACCAAAAACTGGGTTAATTAATCGATCGATTAATCGATTAAACCAAAATCCCGATTAAATGAATACCCTAGTACATCTTATACTTTTTTTAGCAAACGCGGTACCAAACAAAAGGAAAGGCTCTGTAGTTTAGAAGGCGTGATTATTTTTTTCTCCGAACAAAATTAATTTCTATGTAGAAATTTCAATCATTAGGTATTTGCTTTTTTTATATTGGCATGTATTTTAGCGAATGCAAATTAAAAAAAAAAATGTGAATAGTTCGCAAATGAGAACCCGAATATTCCTTGTCCCACTAATTTATACATACGTACATGGTTTTGTACCTTGTTGAAGACTCATAGTATAGGGTTTCTGTTGAAAAAATACTACATTTGTACTTAATGCTATTGTACATATATGACAAATTTTAATTTCTAAATGAAAGTAATACGAATATTTACGTATTTTTACACAATATATTGAAAATGAAATAATATTTTGAAAATTCCCTACATTTACCTTAAAATAAAAAATATCTGTCCTTTTTTTCTACACTTGAAATTTTCCGGAAAAAAATCCCTACAAAAAGGGAAAATTCCCTACTATTGGCATCACTGATAGGAACAAACGAACAGGCACATTTCAATTTGTATACCAAAATAGAAGAAGATATATATAAAAAATTTAAAATTTTGTATAAATCCCAAATCCATTCCAACAAAACATTTGTAACCAAACATGTTTGGCACAAATTCCATTATCTGGCAGCACTGGGTAGAAGCACAAAAATAAAAGCCAATTAATTATATTTGTTTTGGCACTGCGAAATATGACCCTTGGAAAGATAATTCAAAAGTACAAAATAAAAAAGTACTCCAAACCTGGATATGGAATACAATAACATGAAAATTTGGGGTATTTTTTTTTTTTTTTTTTTTTTTTTATTTTTTTTTGAGTATGTTTGCATTCTTTCGAGGGGGAAATTTTTAGATTTTAAATGAGATGAAATGTGACCCAAATGTTTAAAGAGGAAAACTGACTCAAAAAAAATATCGCAGTCTTTATTTTAGGGCTATTTTTTAGTTATTTACTTTAATTTCATTTAATTTCAAAATTAAAACAAAAGCCCACAAATGTTTAAAAACAAATATCTAGGTTGTTTTTGTATTTGAACGAATATTTAATAAAAAATCACGTTTAAAGAAGAAGTAAATTTTGTTGTGCTTTTGAAGCTGCCGTTTAAATATTAAGTTAATAAATAAAAAGTGTTTTTGATGCGAACGTTAGTGTACAAAATGTAAAGTTTAATTAGTACAATTAAGTGGGTGTTTTTTCCGGAAAAAAAATATTAATTCACAAAAACTAAATTATATGGGTATTTCCACAAAAAAGTCACTTTTGTTAAACGTCACCCCAGCAAACAATTAAACGTGTATTGTTCAAAATGTTCCCCTCTTTCACTTAACGTAGAACTAGTTGCGTGCTTAACCCATATACAAAAAATTTAATACATAATACATAAGTGTTGCCAATTTAGCCATTTAGCCGGGTTAAATTTAGTAATTTTTCCCCTTGTCTGGCTATGAAAATAACAATTTTACTTTTACTTCCTTAAAGTTTTTAAACATTTTAGACCCAAAAATGTTTTGAATGCTGCATTAGTTGTGTTGTAATTTTGAACTTTTAGTAATTGGTTAACGCAATTGACCGTTACAATAAAAAACGAATTAATTTTATGGATAATTGGAGTTTTTTTTATTACTGAAAGAGTTTTCTAATGTTAATTTTATTTTTACTTAAAAAGTGTAAATACAAAGAAAATAATCTCTTATGCTTAATTTCAGTTTAGTAAATAAATTTTATAAGTTTTTTTTTTATTAATATTGATGCGTTGTTAGCAATAAGGTCTTGTTAAGCTGCTATTTAGCCATGTTTAGTGGCAAAAAGTTGGCAACACTGTAATATAACGTGTGATTTTTTAGCTATTATCTTTTTGGCAACACTGGCTTAAACAGCTGACGCACGTTTCGTGTTTTGTTTCACTGTCAAACATCTTCAGTTTGGTCTATAATTTTACCATGAATCGTCTTACAAACGAATAACGCTTGCAAAATATTGAATTTTATTATCAAAATGCGTGCTCTGTTAAGAAAGTTCATCGTGCGCTTCTTCCATTTTATGGTCAGTTTAATCGACCCACATTTTTGGCTCAATGGGTACGTTAATAAGCAGAATTGTCGATTTTGGAGTGAAGATCAGCCAAAAGCATTGCAAGAGCTACCAATGCATCCAGAAAAAGTCACAGTTTGGTGCGGTTTATGGGCTGGTGGCATCATTGGACCGTACTTCTTCAAATATGATGCGAATCGTAACGTAACTGTGAATGGTGAGCGCTACCGTGAGATGATATCCAACTTTTTTTGCCCAAAATGCAACAGCTTGACTTACATGACATGTGGTTTCAACAAGACGGTGCCACATAGCACGCTTAACAATGGACTTATTGAGAGGCGAGTTCGGTGAACATTTTATTTCACGTTCGGGACCGCGATTTAACGCCTTTAGACTATTTTTTGTGGGGCTATGTTAAAGCCCATGTCTATACACAAATGCCCGCTATTGGACTAAGCGGATGGACCATTTGAGGCGCAGTCACGGTCAACATTTGCATGAAATAATTCAAATGAAGATTTCATGCATTTTTCTGAATTTGATGTGTTTTTTTTTAAAACTTTCCTATAGCTCTTAAAAAATCACCCATTATAACCCCCTTATTTTGTAAAACACTTCACATTATTTAAAAAATATTTTTATACAAATTCTTGGAAATTCAAAACATTTTATATGAAAAATTTGTCAACGCAATGTGAGGGGATTTACAAAATTGCCCCCTAAGTTTTTCTTTTAGTATTAATTTGAATTGCTTGTTGGCGTATCGGAACAAAAAGTATACTTTTCTGTGGAAATGCCCATATACGTTATTTAATTTGAGTGCTGGCGAAGTGACTGTAAGACCAGAGTAAATTATATGCCCAATGGAACGTGCTAACCGGCATCAAATTGCGGGCCTTATAAATTTTGTCTCCAAGAGGATGATTACAAGAAGTTGGCCGCATTAAACAAAATAAAAAAAGAATTCAACATTTTTTTTTTATTTTTCGAATTTATTCTATGAGTTGTATTTTATTCTATGAGTTGTATGTATTTAATTAAGCTTTTTTTTTTTTTTTTTTTTTTTTTTTTTTTTTTTCTAATCACCGCATACGATATCGAGAAAAATTTGATGGAAATTATTTATTTTGGTTTCATGACACTCGATATCGAATGAAATGTATTGTAATTTGAGTTAATTGCATTCGATATCGACTAACCAAAGAAATTACATCTGTCGAGTTTTCATTCTATAATTCAGTGTCTATCATATGCCGAAAAATGCGACTTAAGGCCGGTATTCACTATCCTACATAATCGTACGATTCATTCACACGAAAATCTGACGGAATTCTATCCGACTTAAAAAAAATGTCTGCAAAATCTGCTGTCGATGCCACACTATCCCACAAAAAAGATGCAAACTCAAATGACTCAGCTACTTTACAAGAAAATGCAACTCTGATCGCATATAATCTATCATTTTATGAAAATTTTCATGAACATTTGCAAGTCGGACAGACTGTCAAAAAAATCTGTCACTCAATTCATTTTTAAGCCACACTGTCATACATTATGAGCACACACGATTTTTTTGACATATCGTGCGACTAAATAGGATAGTGAATACCGGCCTTTACTGGTATCTAAAAAATATAAGGCATTATAAATATATAATAAGACCTGACCTAACAGTATTAAAATTCGTTTCCTTATACATAAATATAAATAAAATATCATAATCTGTTCCAGAAATATTACTTGTCGTATTAAAGTGATTTTCGGGAGGGGATTTTGGTGCCTATTTTGAACTTAATTCGATTTTCGACGGCAGTCGAATTTCGAGTTGATCGAACGAATTTTCATTTGCTATTATGACACACATTCGAAAAAAAGTACTATTGTGATTTAATTAAATAAAAAAATTTTGTTAACAAATTTAAAAAAACAACTAATATAAATCATGACTACGACGGAATTATGGTACGATGATTCATCTGATGAAGATGAACGCTTACTGGAACTGGCCTGTACTTGTAGCCTGAACTTTTGTAAAAATTCCTTTTGCCAACAAAGGATTTTGTTCCATAAGGGAAACAAGCTTTTCCAACTGCTGCTTACTACTGTCGACTTTAGACCTGCATAATAAAATAACCAAAAATAATTAAGAATGTGGAATTTGCACACCAAAATAATTAATTAACAAAAACTTACATTTTCAAGAAATTTTTTTTTTAAATTATTTACACCGTCGAAAGCAAATTTGTTTTCGTTGAAAAATTCGATGCACAACGAAATTTTCGACAGTGCTGCCAACTTTATCGAATGTAACTCATAATAGGGGGTTTATATTAGACCTACCATATTTTATAGATCGTTCATCACAAAATTATGTAGAGGTATGTATAATATTAAAAACTTTAATTAGATGAAATTTCAATGCAGTAATACAATTTGATAATTAGTATTGTGTTTTATGGTTTTTAATCCAAATTTTTATATTTTAATTAGGCTAAAGTTCATTAGATTTAATTTTCATAAAATTATTTTTATGAAGGAAGGAATTTTACAACATGAAATTAATTAAAATTTATTGATAATTTTTCATTCTTGACAGCCATGGAGCTCATACCCACGTGCACGGAGAGGTTGATCTGACGCGTTTCGATAGTAACCCCATTATCTCTTCAGAGGTCTTTACCGTTTTATCTTTAATGAACTTTAGCCTAATTAAAATATGCACGCAGAGAAAAAATATGATTGGGCATGATTACGGCAACTACACTATGTTTATTGTAACAATATATTGTTGCCGTACACAAAATATTGTTATTTTTATTTAATATCAACAATATTGTAGTTACTGTAAACATGTCAATGCTTATCGCAATTAAAAATTTAAGTATGGTTCACTGAAAAATAATCATTTTTATAACAACTAAATAATGATAACTTTGAAAATAACTTATATTCCTCACAATCATTTAATGATATTTAATAGCCATAGCATGATAACTTTCTATACGTGTACTCATAATATGTTTAAGATGCAAACAAAATATCTTTACTCTAATAATATTTTGTTATCGACTTTTGTAAAATAATTTTGCATCAGTTGTGTCGTTTGTTTTACGTATGCCTATCGAATTATTTGCTTTTCAGTGGTTAAACAATTTTAACAAAATAGCAATTAAAAAACCAAGTTTTAAGAAATTGTAGGTACATAAAAAAAAATTGTCACAAATTAAAATATCATTGCTAAACAAATTTTAATATTGTTTGAAAAAGGTGCAAAAATATTGACCATTGTTTTGTGTTATTTTAGAGAAAAAGAATGAAAATTGTATAAAATTATTTATAACTATTTGCGACATACGACAAAAACAGGTTAAAAATATTAAGTTTAAAGTTGCATCATATTATGATGTGAAACATCTGTAACCGTTTTACGTTAAAGTTGCCAGTAAATAAATAAGCATAAATATATATTACAAATATTTTTCGGCTTTCGATTTAATCTACATGTTATTATGATTAACATGATAATAATATGTTTACTCCTTAACTTATTATGATTAACTTGATAATACTATGATTACTTCTTAACTTATTATTATTGACATGATAATAATATGATTACATTAAATTATATAATGATGTAATAAAAACAAATAAGGATTAAGGGAAAAATATTATGATATTATTTTATTACGAATATATTTGGTCATAATATGATTCAATATTAATCGTAATATGTTGACTACAATCATGAATCTTATCATAATATGTTGCTCTTAGTATATGTTTACTACAACCATGTTTTTTCTTTGCGTGGGGTAATACAATTTGTTTAGAAAAATGAGTCTTTAATCGCTTTTCAGAAAGACGCTTTGTATGGGACCTGGGGTAAATTATGGAACTATTATCACAAAATTTCATGGTGGCATTTCTAGCTATATAAGGCTAAATCTTACCAAATTTTACCACAATACCTATATTTGTTACGGTCGTAGTCGTATTTAAATACATTTCCAGGGTAGGCTTTATGTGGGGCCTATGGTAAATTATGGACTGATCTTTATGAAATTTGGGGAGATGGGTTCTTATGATAATAAAAACTATGACAGATTAATGTTATTCAAATACCATCATTCGTTACGGCTTTAAGCGTACTGACGAGTTTTCCGAGAGTGGGCTTTATATGAGGCCTATGATAAATAATGAACCGATCTTTACGACATAAAAATATGACAGACCAAATTTTACTTCAATGTCATTAATTTATTTATGCTAGTTTTTTACAACATATATATAAATTTGTTTAGAAGGTTGTTTCACATGCTATTCTGGATTTCAGTCCTTAGCTGCTTTTGAAAACAAGAAAGAGTTTGCCTCCAATTTTTTTCTTTTCTGTTGAGGCTTTCAAAAGTGATCGTGTTTCAACAGACGGACAGACAGACGAACCAAATCGACTTTGAATTATTCAAGGACCCAGAATATATATACTTACTGGGATCTTAGATGAATATTATAAAAATTTACCACGGAATTACAAACTTGGTATACCCTTATTAACCACTAGTGTTGGTGGATGGTATAAAAAGTACACTGTAAGCAGCGTTGCCATACTTTTTTTTTGAAAATAACGGCATCTTAAGGAAAAAACTGAATTTAACTTAAAAAAACTGCGCATAAAAATAACAACAAATACAAAAACATATATATTTATTTACTTAATTTTTTTCAACATACGTGTAATACAGAAACAAATACAATATTACATAAATTATTAATAAATATAATCTGGGAATTTGAGTTCTCAGATTCTATTTATTAAAATAATTAAGTTAAATGCATAACATTTACAATAAGCACTATCCAGTTTTAAGATACAAAGAATGCTGACGAAGGCCGTAGTGGGTCAGAAAATTTATTGCATTCAGCTGGTATCTAATAGTTGTATACATTTTCTGTACAATTTACTTCATTGCTAGCCAAAGGCTGGTTAAAGTAAGTCTCGTAATACAAATATACAAACAAAAAAATTGTCATAGTGCATAGAAAATATTCCTGGAAAATATTGAAGGAAAAGGACTATTTAAGTATGAAAGCTTTTTAAATTGTAATTGGACTTAGAATACACATTCGAATTAATATAAAAATGTATAATAAATTATTAACGAATATCGGTACTTTGTAGTCTAGATGAAAGAGAGTGGAATTAAGAGGGGCGCACAATAAAATCTAGTCTTGTGATTTGTTTTGTTTTCTCATTGAATACAGAATTAATTTTAGTTCGGGCTCAGAGTTGCAATTCGCCAAGTGAACAGATGCTGCAATAAAATGAAACATCAAAAATTACAAGATGTAAACAGGGACATAATTAAACTTCCAAAAGAAAAGCCAAATAAACTACTCAAACGGCCTCTCAAACATGTCAAAATTGTTCGTTTGTACATTCCTCATGCGTTCTTAATTGGTGTATTTGACAAACGATTCAATCATGTTTGTAGAAAAATCGAAATGTTTTATATTTTCCAAACTAGCGCTACCTAGTGCTAAATTTAATCATTTAAGTAAAAATTTTACAGTCAAAAGAAAACGACGAAACATAAAAATTTAATAGAATAAAAGTATTTTATTGGAATTTATTCAAAATTGATTAATTAGGCTTTGGTGTCTCCCAAGCTGATTGTGTTTTTTGTTTGACTGTTAAAGCTTGCCTCTGTTACAAGAGTATGTGTTAAGCAAATTAGGTGAGATTAGGGCTTAAGAAATAAAAACTAATAAAAAAAAATTTAAATTAAAAAATTTTAATGCAAAAACTGCAAACTCAGCACAATTTTCAAAAAAACTTATTTTTTTAACAAAAAACTTCAAAACTGCCCAATGCTTAGAAAAACTGTAAAATGCAAATAAATCTGCACACTTGGCAACACTGACTGAAAGTAGGCTTGCCAGACGGTCTTGATTTTTCTTGATGAACAAAAAGTTTACTGTTCGTCAAGAATAAAAAAAAATATTTTTTGCCAAAAATTTTTTTTGGCCAAACAAAAAGCACGTTAACTTATTTCTTATTAGTTTACAGTTTGCCTTGAAGAAAGCTGTGTGAAAAAAAATTAATATTTCATCGTTTTGTTTAAGTGCATTTGTTTAAAAATCTATCAAAACTAAATTTCTTTCTTCAACACTTATTATTTGACAAGATGCTCAGTCTGATGTGCTGATTTGAAACAAAAACCCGTATGAACACTCAACACTAATAATTTAAATCGGTTAACAGCTGACTAATAAAAGAGTTTATAAATTTTTGGGTTCATAAAGTGAGTTAATTTGCTTGTATTGTTTTTTGCGTTTAACTGGTTTTAAGGTATATGATTTTGTTATTTTTATAAAAGAAATTTTTAACTTGCGAAAATTCTTATCAAAATCAAGATTATTTTAGTAAATAGCAAGAATTTAGCAAATTTGAATCTGGCAAGCCTAACTATAGTCATATCAGAAATGAACTCAGGAAATTTGTTGAACAAACTGTTACGAGAAAGACCCAACAGATGGCAAACGACTGGTTCATCCATAGCTTCATCAAATTATTAAATATCAAGGGTGGGTTTTTAACATGGAGATTAGAGATTTAGTCATCTTTAATCTGAGTTTTTAGTTTTTAAGATTGGGATTAATTAATTTTATTTGCCAGTTTAAGCGGCCAATGTTGGTGGTTTAAACTTAATCAACAAATGTCAACACATACACATGTATAACAAAAGCAGCCGTTAAAATAAAAAGAAAGAATCCATATACATAAACGAAAACTGGATTATTCTAGTGAAGATGAAGTGATGCTGAAACATATGAAAACGTTAATTAAACAATTAAAAGAAGTAAATTTCTTTTTATAAGAATTAAAAGGGCCGAATTTCTTCTTCTTCTGTATGAAATGCAAAGTGCTTTGATAAAAAGTTGCCATTTTTTGTTATTCAGTATGGCAATGCTGCGAGGTTTAAGCTTCAACTTAAAAACGGCCTCAATTAAATTTATTCTCAGATTAATTAATTATAGTTTGCCGCTAAGATTAACCTCGATGTTAAAAACCCACTCTAAGTGGAAAATTCGAAGTAAAATTTTAACTATAACCATGTTAAATAAGCCGACTATTTACAAACGACGCTTAACGCTGTCATTGTGTTTCTGCTATATCAATTTAATTGTTTACACTATTTGTGGTGTAACGAATAAATAAATTTAAAAACCAAAACAATTTAAAGTTATTAAACTTTAAAACACATTTTGCGCACTTTGCGTGTAACGAACAACGAGGCATGGATGGTTGGACGGATCGTGTCTTAACAGTTTATTCGTATGTGAGAATGGAAGTTCCAAGTTCGCTCATGTGTGGGTTAACCAACACACAACAATAAAAAAACTGTTGTTTTGTTTTGTTTTGTGGCTTAAAAAAAATATTAGATAATAAATTATATTTCTTCTTTAAGCCGGTACACAAATGTCTGTACGTGCATGATCGTTTGAGAAAAAAAAAGAAGAAAACAATTGCTAAAAATATTTCATTGAAGAAAAAAGTCTCAGTTTACATAGAAACACAGCAGCGTTAAGACGTTTAGGACAATTTACTTAGAAAGGTGTATCTTCTAAAAGGACATGTTACGAAAATTATTTAAGTTTATAAGTTTTTATTCAATTTTACTACAATTGGTCATCAATAGTGCTCAGGCGGTTACAGTGGAAAATGATTTCTTTTCTTCGGTAGCCGGCTTAGAAAATTTATTTAAAACCGAAGTCCAACTATTGGCGGAAACGCAAAACTATATTTTTAATTTACAACAACATATTGATACGTTGCAAAGGTAACAAGAAAGCAAACAAATTCAAAATATTCAAAAGAAAAAAAAATTAAGTTTATACCAAAACAAATTACAAATGAATTGATTGATTTTCCCTCCAAATGTGGTTAAATAAATTATACTGTCATTCATGCTCGCGGAAATTCGACTGGTTTTTGAATGTGTGTTTATTACTACAATTGTGTTGCATGCAACACGAAATCGGTTATTGGCAATGTGATATGAGGAGTATTGTGGGTTTGCTAATTTTGTGGAAATTTTTTTCATTCAAGTGTGTTAAACATGAATTGTTTTGTAATTTTACACTCAAAGTGCAAAAGTGAAATATTGAAACTAATTAGCAGATATTCAAATAAGAATAAGTTGGCATAAGAAACTCCTAAATGAAAGCCTCTAAAGTGTCACAACCTAAAGAAGACTATGTAATTTTGATTGCGGTGTTAATTTTGTTTTTGCAGCGTTAATCTACAATTGCTTAAAAAAAATAACAAGATGATGTATCAAAACGGAACAATCATTCATAAATTAATGATTTTTAAAAATTAAAAGTTTATTAAATGTTGTTTTGCTTAACAAATTTCAAGTGCTCCCAAACTGTTAAAGAAAAATATTAAAATTAGCTTGCACCTTTCAAATGAGAAGCTTAAATTACACATGTTAAAATGGAAGTTTTTTAAGTGGCACAGTCTGAAAACAAATTTTAAATACAGTGGGACTTCCTTGTGATTAAGTTGAATCTTGTACTATTTTAAAAGCAAATGTAATAATATATTACAAGCATTACAGGTTATAAAGATTGAGGATACACAATAAGCGATTGTCTTATTTATCAAAAGCCCGCTGTTCATAAGAGCATACCACCTTACACGCAAAAAAAGAGAGAGAGTACATCCTCCTTATATAAAATATTTTTGGAAGGCGCTTTCGAAAAACAAATTTGTTCATATTTCGTCTTTTTGAATTTTTCTTTACTTCTTTGGCATTTGACATTTAAAGCGTGATATATCAATGTTTTTTTTTAGATGATTGGCTTGCCACAGTTCTGTAAGACTAGAAATTACATAATACAATTTAGTAAAGATCGGTCCATAATTTTCCATAGGCGTCATATAAAGCCCACTCACGGAAATCCCTTTAGTACGATTAAAGCCGTAACGAATAACGCTATTGTAATAACAATGATCTGTAACATTGGGTGCGTTCGTAAATGCATCACTGCGCTGCATTAGTAAAGCAAACTTTTTTTAATGCCAATAAAAAAGCAATTATAATTTTTTTTATTTAGTGACTATTATTTTTGTGGAGTATTTGACAATTTTTTGGTCCACATCTACTTCATTCATTCATATATAAACATTTGAAATCACTGATGCAGCGCAGTGATGCATTTATGAACGCACTCATTTGCCTTCTCGAGACAAAAACTTTGATATATCACACTTTAAGATCCGACTGTAAATGCCAAAGATAAAACGAAAAATTTAAAAAGGCGACTCCTTCGATCGGCAAAAAATTTTTTTTGTTGAAACTGCCTTGCAAAAACACTTTATATTTGGGGGTAGGCGGCGATTGAATTTTTTTTTTAGGTATGGTCTACTGTACATATTGTATGTTAAAATAAAAAAAAAAAAAAACAAGAGAAATATTGCTGTTATGCGAGATTTTTGATTTTAGTTAAAATAATCAAAGAAGAATCCAATTAAAGTGCATTATTTAGAGGTGTGCGCGTAACGCGTAATTTACGTGTGAATCGTCCGTGAAAGAGTTAGCATGATTGCAGATTGCATGCGTGATCGTGAATTATTGTTACAATTTCTGAATCATGAGTGATCAGAAAAATATCAACGACATGAATTTGAATTTGATTCTACATGACATCAAATTGGTTTATGTGTGAAATAACAGCAAGAAGAAGCTACAGAGACTACATATGTATTTATTTAAGAATAATTCTAAGCACTTACCCGCGGGACCAGAGAGAGAGAATAGTATTACTTATTTTCCCGTTACACATGTTTCACTTTTTTTGTATTCCCCTTGGTTTCCAAAAGCACTCACAATTAAAATACACCAGCAAAATGGCCCAATATGGTTTTCGTCATCATTCTACTTTAAAAATTCTATGTATTTAACTAAATAATTTTAACAAAAAGAATACGGGAATTTTTGTTCTTTTTTTATAAATTATTTTAAACACGAAAATAAGAAAATGTATGTTTTTCTTTTTGAATTGTTGTTGTTGTTTCTATACAAAACAGATAAAACGGGCTTTTATGGATTCCATATTGAACAATGTTATTTTAACACATTTCATTTAACCCTGAAAGATAACTCTTCATTTAAGTACATTAAAATTACTCTTCGTCGAATCGGCGAACTTTGTGAAAAAATAAATGAAGCGGGACGATTTTTAAAGTAAAAAATCAACAAAAAATTTTTTAGTTAATCATTTTTTTAAAAATTAAAATTAAATAAAGCATAAAATATAAAAGTTGTTCTTCTCTTTCAAAATTTGATACAAATTTTTACTCATTTTTGTGTTTCAAAATTTATAATTTTTTAAAGCTTTCGTCATCTGTGTGCCGATCTTGTTGAAAGAAAGAGCGTAATTTGAATACACATAAAAAAGTTATATGATAAAGTGTAAATGAGCTTCGTCGATTAGACGAACAGTTACCATCTAGGGTTAAAATTAATATTAAACAATCATAAATTTAAATAATGCACAAATTTCCTATGATTTTCAATTAACATTGCGCCAAGCTAATTTTATATTGATATTTTTTTCTGTATGTAGTATTCGAAAAAATAAAAGTTAACATTAGCTTAAATTACACAACTGCGCCCTTACAATTAATCGAAAATTACCTTTATCAAGTTCCCACTTTAGTCTATGTATCTCTTTAAGACGTTAAATGTTTTACCTTATTTTAAAGTTACCTAATTTTAAAGAAATAGTTTTTCTACTCGCATACTGCAAAAGTTACAATTTTCAACAATCGAAAAAATGCTTAAATGAAGTTCGTATATCGAGAGCATACTGTTAACTCAATGCATAAACAGTGTTGAAAATAATTAAAAGGGCCACATACAATTTTCAATTGTTTCTTAAATTTTTCTTTTAGTTTTCCATAAATAAGATGAAATATATAAAAAGACATATATATTAAACTTAAGCAATTCGATTTGTCTATATCAAAATTAAAAAAAAGTTACAGTGCAGCTATATTTGAAAAATTTTGTGATATTAAAAAAATTTATGTCTGAACAACTAATAAGGACATTTCAGTTTTGTTACTTTTTGCTATCAAAGCCAAATATTAATTTTAATATTTCCTAGACGCTCTTTTCAGTTAATTAACTTCTTCGCATAACCGCTTCATTGAATTCACTAGATAATGTAATTCGGGTATCCGGGAACATTGAGTGCCAAGATTCTTGCACATATTGTCATATGACCTGCTTATTTGTCGATTTATATGTTCCAATTTTTTTTAGAATTCCTTAGAGGTTACATTTCAAAGAATTTTACAATAAAATTCCTCAAAGCAAGTTCAATTCAAAATTTTCCAAGACATGTTATTTGGAAGGAAGATGTCGTCCCTATTATTTTTTCCGACATTGTATAAATGAATATTTCGTTTGTATTCTTTTTTTTTTTTCTTAAAAAGGTTTGAATTACATTTGATCTTGATTAAAAATAATTTAGTATAATTTTTTTTTCAAATTCCCAATTGAAACTTGTTCAGTTTGTTTTCAATTAATTACTTGTTTGTTATTAAAATCTGGGGAGTTATTAAAAAGTATAAACAAAAATTATAATTATTATTTATTTCTGGATTTAAATTAATTCGCGATGCATTTATTAACATTAAAAATTGGAGCTTCAAAAAAATTAAAAATTTTAGCGGCAAAATCTTCTGACTAAATAAAAAAAAATTAATTAAAATAAAATATTACAGATTTCGTTTCATACATTTTAATGGCAAAATAATTTTTATTTAAGATTTTGTTGAAAAAGTATTAAAAAACTTCTTCAGTTACAGTTTTAAGTTCATCAAATTTAATTTTCCTTAAATTATTTTTATTGAAGGAAGGAATTTACAACATGAAAGGAATTAAAATTTTTTTTTTTTTTTTGATAATTCTTGACAAGTTGTACAAAGAAAGGTCAACTAGAAAAAACACAAAAAGAAAAACATTAAAAACAAATGTACTTAAGTTTTCAAGGCAAGGTCTTGACAAAAAGTACGAAAAGCAAAAAGAAAGGAAAAAACATGTAAATAAAAATTTAAAAATTGATAATCAATTACGAAAATTTCGATCTACCAATACCATTGGTTAAAGATTGATGTTTGAATATAGACTGGCAGGCGCCGCACAGTGGTATTTCTTCATACATCTAACTGCAAAAAATAGAATGAGTGATCCTACAACGATGAAATTTTGCACACTTGTTTAATTTTAAGTAAAAAAGAAAAATTGAAAAAATTTTTAAAATTCGTCGACTCCTTCGGGCACCTCCCTTGGACCGACATTTTTCCACGAATTTTTGTCCTGAATGTTTAGGTCGCAATTCTTCATAGAATTTGACGAAATTTGGCACACGTCTATTAGATGATCCAAGAAAGAGCTTGACTAATTTTGGTTTGAACCCGTCGACTCCTAGGGGTACCTCGCTTGGACCGCCAATTTTTTCACTTATTTTTCTTTTGAATGTATAGACCGTAATCCTCAATATAATCTGATGAATTTTGGCAGACATAAATTTATACAAGAGATAGTTCTGCTAATTTTAGTTGAAATCCGTCTACTATTAGGGGTACCTCCCTTGGACCCCCATTTTTTCAATTATTTTTCTTCTCAACGTATGGGCCGCAATCCGCAACGAAATTAGATAAAATTTAGCAGATGTCCATAAGTGAACTTATTAGATCAATTGATCTAAAAAAGAGCACTACAAATTTTGGTTGAAATCCGTCGACTCCTAGGGTACCTGCCTTGGACCCCCATTTTTCCACGTATTTTTCTTTTCAATGTATAGGGCGCAATTCTCAATAGAATTTGATTAAATTTGTCACACGCCTATTAATTGATAAAAGAAAAAACTAACAATTGTGTTTGAAATGCGTCGTCTTGTATGTAACCTTTATTACGCGCTTCTTCTGCTTCCTCCGAGAGCATACCAATTGGGAGTACTGCTACATCTATTATGTCCTTTCCATGAACAAGAATTTTGTGGACAGTAAGAGGCAGGTTAAGCCTAAAGGTGTGCAAAACTTTTATTACAAATACTAGGGTGAAATATTCGTGACTTTTTTTCTACTAAATTTGGATTTTTTTAAAAGATTGACAAAAGCTGGTGAATTTTTTTGACTAATTCGAAAGAAGAGCCTTTTACCTTTCATTTCGTTATACTGAGAGCACGGAGGTAAACCGAGCTAACTGACTTTTTCTCCAACGAAAACAGCTAATGCTGAATTTTTAAGGACAATTTTGATGCACTCATATCTCCCAAACTATGTACGCAATAACTTTTTCTTTACCTTTAAATTAAAAGCAAGGCTTCGGATTTAAATAAAATCGACACTTAGATTTTTCCGCTCGAAACATCTTCGATATATAAATCTCTGAACTTGAACAAAATTACCATATATTTCCACTCACAATATTCTGTACGTAAAATTAATTATAATATGCTTTGTTGTAAGTGTAGTTGTCGTATTTGAAACCCAGTCGTTTTTAGAAATTGTCTTTATTATTATCGTAAACGACATAAATTAGTAAACATTCTTTGTGTGTCACATTCAGTGTGGCCATTTTGTCATTTTTGCAGCTAAATTTAGCATTAAAAATGTTTATTTAGCTGCAAAATTTTCATTTAGCACTTGGCATTTTATTAACCATTTTTGGAAAATGTTTTTAGTCATTTAGTTATACATATTTTAGTTATTTTAAAAATTTGGACGAATAGTTTTATCTATTTAACAAAAAAGATTTGATAAATTATAATATATTTTTACTAAAAAAAGTTGTACCCAAAATGAAAAAATCTTATGTTAAGAAACATTTTACCTGTCTTGCTAAAAAAAAGAATATTCAGGGAATACATATTAGAAATGCCTTTATCATGTTGCTTGTAAATATTTTTTACCTTTTGATATTGTCATATAAAAGTACAAGGAAATTTGACTTTGTATTTCGATACACTCACAATATTCTGTACGAAAAATTAACTGAAATTGTAATATAAAATAAATATATATTCAGTTAAAACCCGGTCTTATTTTTCATTTATTTTTAACGAAAAATTCATTTCATTTTTACTGTCAAAAATTCAACTGCGAATTCCGTAAAAACAAATAAATTTTCAGTTATTTTAAGTAATTCGGTCATTTTATATAAAAGAGGTTTTACACGAATTTCTAAAAAATACTAGACACATGTCCGCTTGTTATTCTAATGAGCGAGAGAGAATATTTATTCTTATTTATTTACTCCGTTGTACATGTTTGTTTTACTTTTGTTGTACTGACCACTTTGTTTAAAGAATAACTGTCAATTATAAGACACCAGCAGCATATGGTTTTCGTATTAATTCTACTTTAAAAATTTTATGTATTTAACTAAAAAATGTTAACAAATAGAATATGGGAATTTTCTATACAAATCAAGCAAATAGTTTTTCACTTTTACTTTTTGCCACAGATCTATAAATAGATAACTGAAAATTTATTTTTGGTAGTTAAATTTTATAAAATAACTGAAAATTCAATTGTTTTTACGGAATTGGTCGGTTATTTTTTTGATAGTTAAATTATATAAAATAACTGAAAATTCAGTTGTTTTTACAGAATTTGTGGTTAATTTGTTATGGAATTCGCGGTTGAATGTTCGACAGTAAAAATTAAATAAGGTTTTCGTTGAAATAAAATGCAAATTAAGTAGATCGGTTTTTAAGTAAATTTACAGTTATTTTAAATTTAATTTTCGTTTGATTTTACATACAGAATACTTTTACTTAATCAACTGACAATATTAAATGCAACCGAAAATCCGTATTAATGTGCACTTTGTTTTTTTTTAATAAATGTTAGAATCATTTAAAAATAAATTTGCTTGGAATTTTAAATGTTTTGTTACTTAAAAATGACTGAAGGGAATACTTTTTGAATAACCTACAGTCCGTTACTGTAATTATATTTTGAGTGTCCCTTTCGCAACATTAACCTGATTTCAACCGATCTTTTCTAAGAATATATATACATTAGACCGACTCAAGTTGTATGGAGCCGAAAAAAGTGTTTTAGTTACCCCTCTGAAAATAAAGGTTGATATGTTTTATGATGATTCCCAAAATATTTTGGTTCTAGCGTTGACCATCCGTGAGCTGGACCATTTTTAAAAAAGGTCTTTTTTCAGTTTTTCGAATTTTTTTGTACTTTGCTCCAAGACGAGATAAATAAAATTTATTATCATCGCAAAGGGTTTTTGAAGCAGCCGATTTCAAAAATTTTAATGCCATTCGATAGCAAACATATTAGAACTAAGGTATCAAAAAAACTAGATTAAAATATTCGTAATTGTGGCTGTGGCATGCTGCTGGAAACAAATATTTTATTTTGTTTAAGAAAAAAAAAATAATTTTTGTAAATTTGATCAGAACTAAATTATGATTTCTCGCAAACCGTTATCAATAATTGGTCGAAATTTTTTTTGTTATATTAATGGGATAGTGGTCTTTAAGAAATGGATCATTACGTCAATGTATCATTTATACCTGATGTGTTATTAAATGTTTCCCCAGGTTCTATATTTTAGTTAAATCCGAATTTTAGAGGAGTAGAACTTGTTAGGGTCAAAAGGGGTCAAAGAGATTTTAGTACCATCAGAAAGCTGAAGGTGTCCTCTTTAACCCAATACATACTTGTGCAACTGTTTGGAACTGTCTGTTGAACACTTTTTTCATTTTAATGAAATTACTCGCAACATTTTTTTTTGCTCTTTTTATTTAAGCTGCTCATATGACTGAAATATAACACAATGGTTTACGAGCGTTTTGTTTTGAAAAATAATTTTGCTTCTTATGAACGGCTGAACATATTTGAATGAAATTTTAAACTGTCATGGCCGGGTAGCTTTTCCATGGAGGGTCGGGAGAGTGACTTGCGGACCTCTAAAATTGGTAACCTCGGAAATTCAAACTTTTAAGAAATTCACCAAAAATATATTTATGGATTGCAAAAAAAAAATTTAACTTAAGCTGAGTTACAAAAAATATGCTTAAATGTTTAGGTTATCTCCTTTGCTTTTGGAGATATTCGGATAAAACGGATTTTTTGGCTTGATTTTTATTATGTTTTATGTCAAACTGTTATCAATAGTGGGTTCAAAATTTTTTATATTGGTAGTAAAGCAGTCTTTAAACAATGTTATGTTGTATTACTGTACCGATTATACCTGCTGTGTTATAAAATATTTTTTCAGGTTCTATATTTTAGTCAAATTGAAGTTCAGAAGAATAGAATTTATGAGGTCAAAAGGGGTTAAAGAAATGTTACTAGCTGTAGGTAGGTGAAAGTATCCACTTTAAACCCAAATGCACTTTTGTACCTGTTTGGACCAGCCTATAGAGCACTTTTTTAGCTTGTGTACAATTATTCGCAACATTTCTTTTGCTCTTTTAATTTTACTTATTCATATGACTGAAATATAAGTGTACCAAGCCAAGTATTTTATATTATATAATTACCAATACCAGTGGGATTTTAAACGTATCCTACTTAAGCCCATTTTAGTTCTTTATTCTATGTATAAAAGCCAGTGGTATTCGAATAAAATCTCAGTTGTTAAAATATATCTAAGCAATAACAATCTAATTTTTTTAATATCTATAAAAATTGAGAGCTTCAGCTATAAAGTATTATCCGAGGAGTATTTTAAAAATGAAAAGGAGGAATATGTTTTAAGTTACATTGAAGGAAAACTCAATATATATTCCTGCAGCACTGAAATACGATCGGAACTGCAAAATAAAATAAAAGGTAATACGAATACTCATTTGTTCTTTCGCTGATAAAAAAAATATTTTCTCCAGCAATAAATAAAAATGTTTATATTTTTCGAAAGAAAACATTATGAGTATGCTTGTAGAAGCAATTTTTAGTCAGTTTAACATCTTTACTCCCATATGCCCTATTCCAAATCAAATTTTTCAAACAAAAAAAAAAAAATAATTTGAGTAAAAAATTCTAATAATTCAACACACCAATTTTTATACAATTAGAACAGTAATGTTTTCTAATATGTCCATTATTTTCTAGAAAATTCTGATCAATATCGAGTGGTAAATTGTATTGCCTTTTTTGAACAAAAAAAAAAAATTAAAGCCGTTTTCCGGGATTGGGAATTTGGGTATTTCTTAATCAAAAATGGGGATGTTTTTCAGTCCACTGTTTTAAGAACTTTTTAATCTACATAACTGCCAAAATTCATTATGATACCTTTATTCATGTTAGATTTATAGAATGTCAAACATTAAAATTATTATTTATATAGTGTAAATGAATAAAAGGGCTTTCAACATGAGTAAAAAATAATAATTTTAAGGTTTAAAATTAACACTGCAAAAAAGTTCAAGAAGTCTTCTCTCCTGCAAAAAAAAATTGCAAAATTATCTCTATCGGTTCAAAAGTTACAGATTTTTGGCCGATGAAAAACGATTTTCAGCCACTGTGCGCCGCAGTGGCGCAAACGGCAAAACGCAATGTATTCTGGTTATGGGAATGTGGTTATTCTCGAAACATGTAAATTCGACCCGAGTTCAATCCTGTGTTCAGTCAAGAATTATCAAAAAAAAATTTAATTAATTTCTTGTTGTAAATTCCTTCCTTCAATAAAAATAATTTAATAAAAATTTAATTTGCTGACCTTAAGTCTAATTAAAATATCAAAAACTACAATTAAAACCAACAGTTCAATTTAAAAAATCACAGTTTTAATTTTTTGAAGCGTCTGATTAGGTTT
The DNA here is from genome assembly GCA_943735925.1 of Pollenia amentaria. NCBI lineage: Eukaryota > Metazoa > Arthropoda > Insecta > Diptera > Polleniidae > Pollenia > Pollenia amentaria. The sequence continues at coordinate 166,282,629 of OX031006.1, forward strand.
ACATCTTTAAAAACTAGTCTAAAACTCTTATGGCCGCTAACTCCATGTATCGAAAGACTGCCTGTTACTAAATCTCGACATAAATTTATTAGGCTTATAAACTGTCCGTTAACGATTTTAGTTTTATCAATATACACACAAAAACATTATTTTCAGTTGGCAATACACAGAAAAAATTTTCACCAACATTTATATTTACAATTAAATTAAGCAAAGCTGTTTTGAACCATTTTTTTTTTATTTTTAAATTAATTTGCCTTAGTATATGTATAATGAGAGTTCTACGCCAAATTTACCCAAAAAGCCATTAAAATCACCCAAAAGCCATTAAAATTACCCAAAAGCCATTAAAAAGCCATTAAAATTACCCAAAAGCCATTAAAATTATCCAAAAGCCATAAAAATGTCATAAAATTTTAAAAAAGGTAAAATTAGGGGGGAAATTCCTGAACACGTGTTAAAGTATGTCAAATGAACACGTGTTAAAAAAGGTCAAATTTTTTAAAAAAAAAAATGTTAAAGTATGTCAAATGAACACGTGTTAAATTTTATAGGAAAGCAATGCACAAGTGGTGGGTGCATTGTTGAAGCCTTTCTTTTGTTGTGATCGATAGACAGACATAGAGATATGTAGATAGATACACAGACAGACCTTGAGGAAGAAATTGGAAAAATATTTTTGTGTGTGTTTTGTGGAAGACAGACATACTGTGTACTTGTCAATGCACTTGTTGAAGCCTTTCTTTTGTTGTGATCGATAGACGGACCTTGATTTTGAAAAAAAAATTTGTAGACAATTTTTTCAAAGCGCTGATATTAAAATTAATAATTTATGGGGTGTGAGATGATAAGGGTATTGTATTGTATTGAGGTGTGTCTTGAATATAGATAGATAGATACACAGACAGACCTTGAGGAAGAAATTGGAAAAATATTTTTTTTTTTATTTTTGTGTGTGTTTTGTGGAAGACAGACATACTGTGTACTTGTCGATGCAATTGATTTTGAAAAAAATTTTTGTGGACAATTTTTTCAAAGCGCTGATATTAAAATTAATAATTTATGGGGTGTGAGATGATAAGGGTATTGTATTAGAGTGTGTCTTGAATATAGATAGATAGATACACAGACAGACCTTGAGGAAGAAATTGGAAAAATATTTTTTTTATTTTTTGTGTGTGTTTTGTGGATTGTTGGGAGAAAACACATTTCTGATAAAAGTCCTTTTTTTTGTTGTGTGTGTGTTTATGGGTAACCAAATGGAGGGTTGTTGTTATTTTGTTTGTTTGGGTGATCGACGAAAATATTATTGGATGGATAGACAGACATACAGACAGACTAGCTTCGTAACAGCAAATGGTTTTTCAATTTTATTTGGGGTTGAAGAATAAATTCAAAGTATCTATAAATTATGATTTTATTTAGTTATTAAAAAAAAAAAATTGTATAGATGCAATTGGTGTTTCTATTTTTTTATTTTGGAGTGGATAGGGAAATATGAAACCATTCTTGAAAATTTTTTTAAAAAATTTCAAAAACAAAGTGTTGGGTGCATTGTTGAAGCCTTTCTTTTGTTGTGATCGATAGACAGACAGCCAGACAGACATAGAGATATGTAGATAGATAGACATACAGACCTTGTAGAAGCAATTGAAAAATATTGTTGATAAGACTTCCTTTTTTTTTTATTTATATTTATTAAATAAAAAATAAATAAAAATCTAAAAAAGTTTTACGATATATTGTTAATATGTTTATTCTTAGTGATGGATAATAAGTACATAAGTTTACCCCCTAAACTATAAAAAGTTTTCCCCCTGTAACCATCTCATTCTTGGTTAAGTATATAAATACTGTGAAATTTGGTTTTGCTATTAGTTCACCTACACCCAATCGGTTACGGCTGGTACGTTCCCATTCACTAACCAACCGAACGTCTTTTCTCTTATCGACATTTTCCATGGTTAAAAAATATTGGTTGAAAAAAAATTATATGGAGCCTATTACAGATTTAATTTTGAAATGTAATTTTTAAATAAAATATAAGCAAAACTATAAAGATAACATGCTTTTATATATATTTTATATCAGTTTTGTTAGAGACAATGCCGCAGCAAGATAGTTTTATAATCGTTGATCTGCAAGGATTTTATATTGCAAATAAATTATATGCAAAAGAAGTCTGCATTTCAGTCTCTGATTTCGAAAGTCAAACTTTTCTCATTGAATCACCATTAAAATATTCAGAATTAACTAATAAGGATAGGATAACAAATAAATGGTTATATAATCACTTGCATGGATTATATTGGGATACTGGAGAGTCTACACTGAAAGAGTTAATAGAATACTTAATATCAGTTATGAAAAAAAGAAAAGAAGAAGAAGAATATCCTGTTGTATATGTTAAAGGAACTGAAAAAGTTAGATGGTTAAAAGAACTACTTAGAGGAGAAATAGAAATATATATATTTAATTTAGATTATTGGAATTGTCCGAATATAAAAACTTTATATAAAAATAATTCTAATATAAATAATTGTAAAAATCATAATAATATCAATCAAATATGTGCTGAAAAGAATGTAATTTTACTTAGAAATTTTCTAAATTTATATCTAAATAAAGAAAACCTTATTAATCAATAAAACATTTGAAGTTAATAATTTTATTTTTAGTTAATCCTTAGTCTTTATACAGAGTACATTACTTTTACTATTTTAAATATTTTTCTTCATACTTATCACATATTTTGCTACAGTTCTTTCGTGTAATTCGTATGATTTTGGTTTAGTTAGTGTGATTTGTTTTTGCTTTGTTGCTGTTTGATGTAAATTCCGTACTCTTTACACTTCATATTTGCTCGTTTATATCACACTAATAACAATTAATTTGCAATTGTGTGTTTTTATTTATTTTTGTTATATATGTTTTGCACAACATAGCATTTGATTCGTTAGCAAAGAGTGAGCAACAATCAGTATTTAAAAAAACAAAACGAATGTCTTGAAACGGCTTTTAAATGCATTTGTACAGAGGTTTAATACATACATATTATTATGAAAAATTTTTATTCACAATACTTTAACATTTCTCGATGTCAAACACTTTATGAACAACATTTGTTAGCATTTAAGTTTTTTAATCTTTATGAACGTATTTTTAATTTTAAATCTGAAAAAACTGAAAAAAAGAAATATCTAATTATATTTTCAAAAATAAAACACAATTTTTTTATTTTTTATTATTTTTTTATTTTTATAAGTTCTGTAAAAATCTGAAAAAAAGAAATTCCTAATAAAATTTTTTAAAAAATAAAACTCAATTTTTTTATTTTTTTATTATTTTTTATTTTTATAAGTTCTGTAAAAATCTGAAAAATAGAAATTCCTAATAATATTTTTTTTAAAAAAATAAAACACATTTTTTTTATTATTTTTATTTTTATATGTCCTCATCATCATCATCATCATCATCATCATCATCATCATCATCATCATCACTTCCCATTTCACTATTGGAAGTGAGATCGAATTGCATAGAACATAGTATATTAGGCGGGGGAACTTTATCTATTATATAACACTCCCCCACCTTTTTGATCATATGTGCACTAGTTATATTCTGTCGGCAGTGAGGACACGATATCCTTTTCCAACTTCTTGCACAACTAAGGCATAAATAGTGGGTACAGGCAAGGAATATTAGCTCCTTTCCATTCAAATGGTGTAAACAAATATCACATTTGAACCGTCTTTTGTATAGAACTTCTAACGGAGAATCGGGAGTTCGATGACTCTTCTCCTGCCTTTTTACAAACTGCAGCATTTTTCTTTCTAACTTCTCCTTCTTTTGCTGCAGTTTTTTCACCTTCGCATCTATAATCTTCTGCTTTTCAGTATAACGGACCCATTTTCCGTATATCCTATCAACATCGTTCAAACGTTCCGTAAACATAGCCGAAAACCTTCCCTCTATTATTGTAGGTGGCGCTGGTGTGATTGTAGGTGGCGCTGGTGTTGTTGATGATGCTGGTAAAGGAAGGTGTTGGGATAGTGATGGTGGTGGTGGTGGTGGTGTTGGTGATGATAATAGTTGTTGTCCATTAACTGGAAACAACTGTGTTTCCTCATCATCATCAATTATGAACATGGTAACGTTTTGGTTCGACATTTTTTTTTGTTTTGTTTTGGTGATTTAAGAATTTGTAATCAACAAATATTTATTCTAACTACTCTATTTATATTAAAAAAAAAAAAATCTTTTTTTTTCATTACCTAATTCAAAACAAAAAAAGAAAGGTTTTCAACAATATTTTCCAATAGCTTCTATAAGATCTATATGTCTATCTATCTATCTCTATATCTGTCTCTCTTTTCTACCCACAACAAATATTTTTGTATGGAAATCAACTCATATTCCTCGGCTGTACCCCATTATTTATGTCTTGGTTGTGTAAGAGGGTGGAAAAATGCTTATTGAGATAAAAAACTAATTGTAGTGAGTTTGTCAAAACACATCACAACTACATAAAAAATAATGTGTAGAGTGTCTATTATAACACAACTATCCAACAATAACAATACTAAGAACAATATAAAATTCATAATTTAATTTTTCTGCAACATGGAACAGCTTGACACCTCTTTAAGTGTGACCACACATAAGACAATGTTTTATGTGTACAAGCAAAAGGCATTGCACTTGAAAATATGTCAACGCAAGCGATTTGACTAAAAAATATTAGATTCGAAATATTATGAGGAATAATATTCCAAAACATAATGTGTAAATGCAAGCAGACAGAAAATAAGCCAATGCACTTGAAATAAAGTAATAAGCAATATAGAAAATAGTTTAAAATAAGAAATTGAATGAAAATTGTGTTAAAACACTGACCAATTAAAATCTAGTGTTTTGACTCAATAAACCTCATCGTAATACTAAAGTAAGATCACTACAAAAACGAGATTGTAAATAGTGTATAATTTATGATAAACCTTTCTTTTGGTTTTGAATTAGGTGATGAAAAATTATTGTATGGATAGATATATAGACAGGCATAAGTACAGACTGTTTTAGAGCAATTGGTGTTTTACATGTATTTGTTTATGATTAAGAATTCATATCAGAGCTATAATTATAATTATAATCTTATTCCATCACCAACTTTAGATCTTCGAATATCTCGTTGTATACTTTTAACGAAACAGATTCCTTAAATAGCTAAACAGCTTTTTAAAACAGCTTTTAAAAACAGCTAAACAGCTTTTAAAAACAGCTAAACAGCTTTTTAAAACAGCTAAACAGCTTTTAAAAACAGCTAAACAGCTTTTTAAAACAGCTAAACAGCTTTTAAAAACAGCTAAACAGCTTTTTAAAACAGCTAAACAGCTTTTTAAAACAGCTAAACAGCTTTTTAAAACAGCTAAACAGCTAATTAAAACAATTTCTCCCACATTAGCGCAAAACTCCCATTACCCCATATACAAATACATTTAATTGTGATCACTTGTGTTTACAATTTATATTTAATAAATATGGTTTGAAATAAAAATAACATTTTAACTTTTGATTTCCTTCATAATTTTTCTATTTTACATTTTTTTTTCTTATTATCTAAATTTACAATTTATCTTATCATTTTAAAAACATAAAATTAATTAAAAATCTATATTTACGTTGAGAAGATTGTCATTATCCTCTTCCATAAGTTCAGGATAGTTATTTATTCTAAAATGGCCCCATGCATATGTATCAACACCATTATCTCTAATAAATCTCTTATCATCTGAATAGCTTAAAGTTAACTTATTTATATGTTGAGTATATATTTGATGAGCCTTAGATCTAAATATATACATTGAATCATAATATAATTTCTTTTCTAATAGACATTTTCTAAAGTCCCGTTTACGTCTGTTCTCCCATTCGCACACTATTTTAATGTCCTTTCTCTTGTCAACATTTTCCATAGTCTTTCCATAGACAGCATTATTTAAAAGTTTAAAAAAATTTTGTTCAAAAGAGTTTTTAGCTTAAGTCCGATGATGATTATTCAAATCAATATATATCTTTAGCCAATCTGATTGATTAAATTCAAGAACTCTATGAATTTTTTTTTAGAATTAATCCATGTTGAATACATTGCTGCAATGTACGGTAGTCTATTACATAGTTAGTTTTATTATTTAAATCTGCTATTAGTTTTGTCTGTTTCATTATTTCATTTTTTTTTTTTTTGTTTTTCCACACAAAATGGTAAATCATTATGAAAGTCATGTAACGCGGATGGATATTCCAAATCTACTTCTAGTATATAACCTAATGGAGAATCGTCTTTTATATTAGTGACATCAAAATTATCAATATTTTCCATCCATTTAAAATTTTTATAGGGAAGATATTGTGACATTGCATAGCCGTATAAATTATTAACATCTAAATACATTAGATAATTTTGATTCCTTGTTAGAGTTATAATCATTTATATATTTATTGTTAGCAATAGAATGTCGTTTACTGCATTGTACAATACCTACCCTTAAGGTTTTCTTTATTTAGATATAAATTTAGAAAATTTCTAAGTAAAATTACATTCTTTTCAGCACATATTTGATTGATATTATTATTATGATTTTTTACAAATATTTATATTAGAATTATTTTTATATAAAGTTTTTATATTCGGACAATTCCAATAATCTAAATTAATTATGCATATATTACTTGAAATTATTAATTTAGCCTTTTCGGTAAAAACAGTTGATTATACAAGATTCTCATCATTTTTATTACGTATTAGAATCAATTCATGTTTTGCATTCAATAATATTATTGTTATAGTCTTCAGCGAATCCCAACAACAATTTAAGTGGTACATAAAAATTAAAATAGCCACTTACGAGATCAATATCATTAATTTTATTCCGTCGAGCATTTTACATTCCATTTCTATCTATCTATTGGTTATAATAAAACCAATTTTTTAATAGTACTTGATGTTCCTAAAAGTCTCGTTTGATCAATTTCAACACCATTTACTTCGTAACGGATTTCATCAAATGTATGTGCTGCAGAAGATACTAATTTTGTATTGCTATCATCTTTATCCTTCTACATATATAAAACTTTTCCGACGGTAAATCATACAAGTCTGGATTTTGTATTGTAATACGAATTTTATCGTTATTATTGTAAGATTGTAAATGTGGGGTATACGTATGGTAGGCCTTTTAATTTTATTTGCATCGAACAAAGGTTTATCCAGAACATCTATTATTGAACTCATGGTTTCTTCAATTTTAAATTTAATGATTTTAGAAATTCTTTATTTGATTGCGTTAAGTTGATATTTTTTTTTTTTTTTTAATGAATTCTATGAATTTAATTTATTTTTCAATATTTTGTTAGCAGAAGAAGAAGAAGAAGAACGTAAAACTTCAATATTTTGTTAGCAGAAGAAGAAGAAGAACGTAAAACTTTGTTTTTAGGTTATATAATTCTTGTAAATAGTCATTATTTTATTGGTTTTTAATGAATTCTATGAATTTAATTTTTTTTTTTCAATATTTTGTTAGCAGGAGAAGAAGAAGAAGAACGTAAAACTTTGTTTTTAGATATATTATTCTTGTAAATTGGCAAATAAATGAGATTCTCATTTATTTGACTGGCAAATAAATGAGATTCCTCGGAATCTCATTTATTTACCAATTTACAAGAATAATATATCTAAAAACAAAGTTTTACGTTCTTCTTCTTCTTCTCCTGCTAACAAAATATTGAAAAAAAAAAATTAAATTCATAGAATTCATTAAAAACCAATAAAATAATGACTATTTACAAGAATTATATAACCTAAAAACAAAGTTTTACGTTCTTCTTCTTCTTCTGCTAACAAAATATTGAAGTTTTACGTTCTTCTTCTTCTTCTTCTGCTAACAAAATATTGAAAAATAAATTAAATTCATAGAATTCATTAAAAAAAAAAAAAAAATATCAACTTAACGCAATCAAATAAAGAATTTCTAAAATCATTAAATTTAAAATTGAAGAAACCATGAGTTCAATAATAGATGTTCTGGATAAACCTTTGTTCGATGCAAATAAAATTAAAAGGCCTACCATACGTATACCCCACATTTACAATCTTACAATAATAACGATAAAATTCGTATTACAATACAAAATCCAGACTTGTATGATTTACCGTCGGAAAAGTTTTATATATGTAGAAGGATAAAGATGATAGCAATACAAAATTAGTATCTTCTGCAGCACATACATTTGATGAAATCCGTTACGAAGTAAATGGTGTTGAAATTGATCAAACGAGACTTTTAGGAACATCAAGTACTATTAAAAAATTGGTTTTATTATAACCAATAGATAGATAGAAATGGAATGTAAAATGCTCGACGGAATAAAATTAATGATATTGATCTCGTAAGTGGCTATTTTAATTTTTATGTACCACTTAAATTGTTGTTGGGATTCGCTGAAGACTATAACAATAATATTATTGAATGCAAAACATGAATTGATTCTAATACGTAATAAAAATGATGAGAATCTTGTATAATCAACTGTTTTTACCGAAAAGGCTAAATTAATAATTTCAAGTAATATATGCATAATTAATTTAGATTATTGGAATTGTCCGAATATAAAAACTTTATATAAAAATAATTCTAATATAAATATTTGTAAAAAATCATAATAATAATATCAATCAAATATGTGCTGAAAAGAATGTAATTTTACTTAGAAATTTTCTAAATTTATATCTAAATAAAGAAAACCTTAAGGGTAGGTATTGTACAATGCAGTAAACGACATTCTATTGCTAACAATAAATATATAAATGATTATAACTCTAACAAGGAATCAAAATTATCTAATGTATTTAGATGTTAATAATTTATACGGCTATGCAATGTCACAATATCTTCCCTATAAAAATTTTAAATGGATGGAAAATATTGATAATTTTGATGTCACTAATATAAAAGACGATTCTCCATTAGGTTATATACTAGAAGTAGATTTGGAATATCCATCCGCGTTACATGACTTTCATAATGATTTACCATTTTGTGTGGAAAAACAAAAAAAAAAAAAAATGAAATAATGAAACAGACAAAACTAATAGCAGATTTAAATAATAAAACTAACTATGTAATAGACTACCGTACATTGCAGCAATGTATTCAACATGGATTAATTCTAAAAAAAAATTCATAGAGTTCTTGAATTTAATCAATCAGATTGGCTAAAGATATATATTGATTTGAATAATCATCATCGGACTTAAGCTAAAAACTCTTTTGAACAAAATTTTTTTAAACTTTTAAATAATGCTGTCTATGGAAAGACTATGGAAAATGTTGACAAGAGAAAGGACATTAAAATAGTGTGCGAATGGGAGAACAGACGTAAACGGGACTTTAGAAAATGTCTATTAGAAAAGAAATTATATTATGATTCAATGTATATATTTAGATCTAAGGCTCATCAAATATATACTCAACATATAAATAAGTTAACTTTAAGCTATTCAGATGATAAGAGATTTATTAGAGATAATGGTGTTGATACATATGCATGGGGCCATTTTAGAATAAATAACTATCCTGAACTTATGGAAGAGGATAATGACAATCTTCTCAACGTAAATATAGATTTTTAATTAATTTTATGTTTTTAAAATGATAAGATAAATTGTAAATTTAGATAATAAGAAAAAAAAATGTAAAATAGAAAAATTATGAAGGAAATCAAAAGTTAAAATGTTATTTTTATTTCAAACCATATTTATTAAATATAAATTGTAAACACAAGTGATCACAATTAAATGTATTTGTATATGGGGTAATGGGAGTTTTGCGCTAATGTGGGAGAAATTGTTTTAATTAGCTGTTTAGCTGTTTTAAAAAGCTGTTTAGCTGTTTTAAAAAGCTGTTTAGCTGTTTTAAAAAGCTGTTTAGCTGTTTTTAAAAGCTGTTTAGCTGTTTTAAAAAGCTGTTTAGCTGTTTTTAAAAGCTGTTTAGCTGTTTTAAAAAGCTGTTTAGCTGTTTTTAAAAGCTGTTTAGCTGTTTTTAAAAGCTGTTTTAAAAAGCTGTTTAGCTATTTAAGGAATCTGTTTCGTTAAAAGTATACAACGAGATATTCGAAGATCTAAAGTTGGTGATGGAATAAGATTATAATTATAATTATAGCTCTGATATGAATTCTTAATCATAAACAAATATGTACATGTAAAACACCAATTGCTCTAAAACAGTCTGTACTTATGCCTGTCTATATATCTATCCATACAATAATTTTTCATCACCTAATTCAAAACCAAAAGAAAGGTTTATCATAAATTATACACTATTTACAATCTCGTTTTTGTAGTGATCTTACTTTAGTATTACGATGAGGTTTATTGAGTCAAAACACTAGATTTTAATTGGTCAGTGTTTTAACACAATTTTCATTCAATTTCTTATTTTAAACTATTTTCTATATTGCTTATTACTTTATTTCAAGTGCATTGGCTTATTTTCTGTCTGCTTGCATTTACACATTATGTTTTGGAATATTATTCCTCATAATATTTCGAATCTAATATTTTTTAGTCAAATCGCTTGCGTTGACATATTTTCAAGTGCAATGCCTTTTGCTTGTACACATAAAACATTGTCTTATGTGTGGTCACACTTAAAGAGGTGTCAAGCTGTTCCATGTTGCAGAAAAATTAAATTATGAATTTTATATTGTTCTTAGTATTGTTATTGTTGGATAGTTGTGTTATAATAGACACTCTACACATTATTTTTTATGTAGTTGTGATGTGTTTTGACAAACTCACTACAATTAGTTTTTTATCTCAATAAGCATTTTTCCACCCTCTTACACAACCAAGACATAAATAATGGGGTACAGCCGAGGAATATGAGTTGATTTCCATACAAAAATATTTGTTGTGGGTAGAAAAGAGAGACAGATATAGAGATAGATAGATAGACATATAGATCTTATAGAAGCTATTGGAAAATATTGTTGAAAACCTTTCTTTTTTTGTTTTGAATTAGGTAATGAAAAAAAAAGATTTTTTTTTTTTAATATAAATAGAGTAGTTAGAATAAATATTTGTTGATTACAAATTCTTAAATCACCAAAACAAAACAAAAAAAAATGTCGAACCAAAACGTTACCATGTTCATAATTGATGATGATGAGGAAACACAGTTGTTTCCAGTTAATGGACAACAACTATTATCATCACCAACACCACCACCACCACCACCATCACTATCCCAACACCTTCCTTTACCAGCATCATCAACAACACCAGCGCCACCTACAATCACACCAGCGCCACCTACAATAATAGAGGGAAGGTTTTCGGCTATGTTTACGGAACGTTTGAACGATGTCGATAGGATATACGGAAAATGGGTCCGTTATACTGAAAAGCAGAAGATTATAGATGCGAAGGTGAAAAAACTGCAGCAAAAGAAGGAGAAGTTAGAAAGAAAAATGCTGCAGTTTGTAAAAAGGCAGGAGAAGAGTCATCGAACTCCCGATTCTCCGTTAGAAGTTCTATACAAAAGACGGTTCAAATGTGATATTTGTTTACACCATTTGAATGGAAAGGAGCTAATATTCCTTGCCTGTACCCACTATTTATGCCTTAGTTGTGCAAGAAGTTGGAAAAGGATATCGTGTCCTCACTGCCGACAGAATATAACTAGTGCACATATGATCAAAAAGGTGGGGGAGTGTTATATAATAGATAAAGTTCCCCCGCCTAATATACTATGTTCTATGCAATTCGATCTCACTTCCAATAGTGAAATGGGAAGTGATGATGATGATGATGATGATGATGATGATGATGATGATGAGGACATATAAAAATAAAAATAATAAAAAAAATGTGTTTTATTTTTTTAAAAAAAATATTATTAGGAATTTCTATTTTTCAGATTTTTACAGAACTTATAAAAATAAAAAATAATAAAAAAATAAAAAAATTGAGTTTTATTTTTTAAAAAATTTTATTAGGAATTTCTTTTTTTCAGATTTTTACAGAACTTATAAAAATAAAAAAATAATAAAAAATAAAAAAATTGTGTTTTATTTTTGAAAATATAATTAGATATTTCTTTTTTTCAGTTTTTTCAGATTTAAAATTAAAAATACGTTCATAAAGATTAAAAAACTTAAATGCTAACAAATGTTGTTCATAAAGTGTTTGACATCGAGAAATGTTAAAGTATTGTGAATAAAAATTTTTCATAATAATATGTATGTATTAAACCTCTGTACAAATGCATTTAAAAGCCGTTTCAAGACATTCGTTTTGTTTTTTTAAATACTGATTGTTGCTCACTCTTTGCTAACGAATCAAATGCTATGTTGTGCAAAACATATATAACAAAAATAAATAAAAACACACAATTGCAAATTAATTGTTATTAGTGTGATATAAACGAGCAAATATGAAGTGTAAAGAGTACGGAATTTACATCAAACAGCAACAAAGCAAAAACAAATCACACTAACTAAACCAAAATCATACGAATTACACGAAAGAACTGTAGCAAAATATGTGATAAGTATGAAGAAAAATATTTAAAATAGTAAAAGTAATGTACTCTGTATAAAGACTAAGGATTAACTAAAAATAAAATTATTAACTTCAAATGTTTTATTGATTAATAAGGTTTTCTTTATTTAGATATAAATTTAGAAAATTTCTAAGTAAAATTACATTCTTTTCAGCACATATTTGATTGATATTATTATGATTTTTACAATTATTTATATTAGAATTATTTTTATATAAAGTTTTTATATTCGGACAATTCCAATAATCTAAATTAAATATATATATTTCTATTTCTCCTCTAAGTAGTTCTTTTAACCATCTAACTTTTTCAGTTCCTTTAACATATACAACAGGATATTCTTCTTCTTCTTTTCTTTTTTTCATAACTGATATTAAGTATTCTATTAACTCTTTCAGTGTAGACTCTCCAGTATCCCAATATAATCCATGCAAGTGATTATATAACCATTTATTTGTTATCCTATCCTTATTAGTTAATTCTGAATATTTTAATGGTGATTCAATGAGAAAAGTTTGACTTTCGAAATCAGAGACTGAAATGCAGACTTCTTTTGCATATAATTTATTTGCAATATAAAATCCTTGCAGATCAACGATTATAAAACTATCTTGCTGCGGCATTGTCTCTAACAAAACTGATATAAAATATATATAAAAGCATGTTATCTTTATAGTTTTGCTTATATTTTATTTAAAAATTACATTTCAAAATTAAATCTGTAATAGGCTCCATATAATTTTTTTTCAACCAATATTTTTTAACCATGGAAAATGTCGATAAGAGAAAAGACGTTCGGTTGGTTAGTGAATGGGAACGTACCAGCCGTAACCGATTGGGTGTAGGTGAACTAATAGCAAAACCAAATTTCACAGTATTTATATACTTAACCAAGAATGAGATGGTTACAGGGGGAAAACTTTTTATAGTTTAGGGGGTAAACTTATGTACTTATTATCCATCACTAAGAATAAACATATTAACAATATATCGTAAAACTTTTTTAGATTTTTATTTATTTTTTATTTAATAAATATAAATAAAAAAAAAAGGAAGTCTTATCAACAATATTTTTCAATTGCTTCTACAAGGTCTGTATGTCTATCTATCTACATATCTCTATGTCTGTCTGGCTGTCTGTCTATCGATCACAACAAAAGAAAGGCTTCAACAATGCACCCAACACTTTGTTTTTGAAATTTTTTAAAAAAATTTTCAAGAATGGTTTCATATTTCCCTATCCACTCCAAAATAAAAAAATAGAAACACCAATTGCATCTATACAATTTTTTTTTTTTAATAACTAAATAAAATCATAATTTATAGATACTTTGAATTTATTCTTCAACCCCAAATAAAATTGAAAAACCATTTGCTGTTACGAAGCTAGTCTGTCTGTATGTCTGTCTATCCATCCAATAATATTTTCGTCGATCACCCAAACAAACAAAATAACAACAACCCTCCATCTGGTTACCCATAAACACACACACAACAAAAAAAAGGACTTTTATCAGAAATGTGTTTTCTCCCAACAATCCACAAAACACACACAAAAAATAAAAAAAATATTTTTCCAATTTCTTCCTCAAGGTCTGTCTGTGTATCTATCTATCTATATTCAAGACACACTCTAATACAATACCCTTATCATCTCACACCCCATAAATTATTAATTTTAATATCAGCGCTTTGAAAAAATTGTCCACAAAAATTTTTTTCAAAATCAATTGCATCGACAAGTACACAGTATGTCTGTCTTCCACAAAACACACACAAAAATAAAAAAAAAATATTTTTCCAATTTCTTCCTCAAGGTCTGTCTGTGTATCTATCTATCTATATTCAAGACACACCTCAATACAATACAATACCCTTATCATCTCACACCCCATAAATTATTAATTTTAATATCAGCGCTTTGAAAAAATTGTCTACAAATTTTTTTTTCAAAATCAAGGTCCGTCTATCGATCACAACAAAAGAAAGGCTTCAACAAGTGCATTGACAAGTACACAGTATGTCTGTCTTCCACAAAACACACACAAAAATATTTTTCCAATTTCTTCCTCAAGGTCTGTCTGTGTATCTATCTACATATCTCTATGTCTGTCTATCGATCACAACAAAAGAAAGGCTTCAACAATGCACCCACCACTTGTGCATTGCTTTCCTATAAAATTTAACACGTGTTCATTTGACATACTTTAACATTTTTTTTTTTAAAAAATTTGACCTTTTTTAACACGTGTTCATTTGACATACTTTAACACGTGTTCAGGAATTTCCCCCCTAATTTTACCTTTTTTAAAATTTTATGACATTTTTATGGCTTTTGGATAATTTTAATGGCTTTTGGGTAATTTTAATGGCTTTTGGGTAATTTTAATGGCTTTTTAATGGCTTTTGGGTAATTTTAATGGCTTTTGGGTGATTTTAATGGCTTTTTGGGTAAATTTGGCGTAGAACTCTCATTATACATATACTTGCCTTAATTGAAAATAAAATATTTACATGTATGAAAACATACACACAATCTTCAAAATAGTTTATGTTTTATTAAAGTTTCAAACAGAAGCCATTAACTGTTAACGGAGTTTTTTGAAAAAAATATTTTAATTTGTGTTTAAGTTTTATATAGCCTCCTTTGCTAATGGTCACATTTCAATTAAACCTATTGTTTGAAACTCCGCAGCAAGAAAAGCTCAAACTAACAAATATGTTAATATGATATGTTCATTTGATCAATTTGTTTGTAGGCGGAAACTCACTACGGAATCTTATTAATAGTTCAAATTTCTAACTGGTATGGGATATGGTAATTGAAGTTGGGTTTTCATTTTTTCTGCGTACCTCTCAAAATAGATGTATATATTGGGAGTCAGTTGATTGAATATATCTGCAAGACAAATAAGCTGAAAATAAATAATTGGCGGATGAGGGCGGGTTAGCTTTGCGTCAGAATAGAAGCAAATGAGGCATTCAGGAAACCAAATTTCTTTAATATGCAGTTTTTCGTTGCAAAAAAATAATCGCTTACTAAGAACACGGCCATTAATTTTAATAAGTTTTTTTATATAAAAAAAGATGAAACAGGCCACAAACAATTCTTTGGAATTATAAAAATAAAAATGTATTTTTCATTCAATTATTTTTATTGAAGGAAAAAATTTACAACATGATATTAACTAAAAAAATTTTTAATCCAAATTTCTTATCGTTCGGTTTCACTTTCAACGACAAACAGCTGATTTACGGCCCACTTACAATTTTCAGCACGACAAGTCGATCGACAATGCAAGCAACTGATAACGTAACAGTTTTCATAGAAATTTGTGGCCCACTGAGAAATATTATGCGACCACAAATGTCATAATCAGTCACTTGTGTCGTAGTTGTCTACATGGGCATTTTGTTGAAATATTTAAACAACAATTTCTTTACACACAAACACTAACAGCCCAATTATGTAAATCCTCACGGAATTTTTCCCTTTTGAAATTTTTTGCCCCTAGGAAAAATCCTCCTATTCTATAAACTTGAGGATTTGGTAAATTAGAGAAAGGGAATTTCATAAAGAGCTGATTTGTGTGTAGACATTTTATTTTGTAATTGTGATTTTATTTGCAATTGTGAATTAACTTACGGATGTAATTTTAATAAATTTCTAAATTTGTTTTTCCTAAAATTGTGTTTATTTTAAATAAATAATTAAAAATGAATAGTAGTATAGCTTTGCAAGTGCTAGCGGAGGAAATTTATCAAGAAAATGATGAAAAGCACATCCAAAGAATTGTTAGACGGAAGATGCGCGATGCATCAAATCCGCTTGCATTGGAGCCATCATTGTAAGTAAAAAATAAAAAAAAGAATTGATTGAAAGTAACAAATTTTTCTTGTAATAGGTTTCAAAAATGCTACAGAGTTAACAAAAGTGCCTTTACTTATTTATTAGAAGTGCTAACATCACATTATCAGCCTAACAAGAGACAATCTGGTGTTAGTCCTATTGTAAAACTGAGTGGTTGTTTGCGTTTTTTTGCGGAAGGCGGATACCAGACTGGGGTTGGAAACGATTTCGAAGTGTCGTTAGCTCAGCCAACTTTTAGCAAAGTTTTAAATGAAGTGGTTGACATTTTTGAAATGCATCTCCAGAAGGGTCATTAAATGTTGCAGCTGTTGTTTATTTGAGCTTATGGACCTGAAAATGTGTTAAAACATTATTTTGTACAACATAAATTTTTTTGTTAATACAATTTTATTTATTTTTAGTAAAATACTTACATTTTTACTCTATCTCCTTTTAAAATTGTTTGGGAAAAAAACACTAGCAAAATAAAAGCGGGTTTCCCTGTTTATTAAATTATAGAATACCTACTTTTTTCCCTGCACAAAAAAAGGGAAAAATCCCAAATTATTTAATTACATAATAGGAGGAATGCCGAAAGGTGAAAATTTCCTACGGAATTCTTATACATAATTGGGCTGTAAATATTTTCTTTTATTATTATATTTTTTAAAATATTTTTTATAAAATTCTATTCTATATTTTTTGTTTATTGCTTTGTTTTCTATTCTGATTTAGTTGTAGCCGTAGTTCTATTTTTTGGCTTAATTTATATGTTTTGTCGCTTTTTATTTCCAAACGAACGATTTATTTATGGAATTGATGATGTCATTTGACAATTAATAAATGAATTACGTTAGGCATGTTAAAAAGACAAGTCGATAGTTAGTGGGCAGCTTAAGTAGTCGATCGACATCGGGGCCAGACTGTTAATTTAAATTTCATTAAATTATTTTATACGAAGAAAGGAATTTTACAACATGAAATGAATTCAAATTTATTGATAATTTTTCATTCTTGACTGACCGGGGGATCGAACACACGTTCACGGACAGGTTGATCTGACGCGTTTCGATAGAATCAAACTATCTCGTTAGAAATCTTCGCCGTTTAACAATCATCGCCATTAACGACAGCTGTCAGCCAATAGTAGGGAGATCGATTATTTGACTTTTTTCAATAACCGGTTTTCGAATATTACGAATAGTTGCTATTTTAAAAAAACCGGGTTTCGGTTAAACAATTTTTAAATAACCGGTTAACCGGTTTTATTTCGAATACTTAAAAACACAAAAATCAAATAAGTTTTTAAAATAAAAGGGTAATTTGAATAAAAACAAAACAATTTGCAAAGGTAAAGAACCAACAAAATACATAGATATGACTTAGATCAGACCTAACAAATATTTTACGATAATATCCAAGAAAAGTGGGACCAGTTTAGCTAAATTTTCAACAATGTTTTATTGATTTACTAAACTTTATTTGTTAGAAGATATTTGTATAATGTAATTTAGAAACTGTTGAATGATATTTGATCTAGACAAACGTTTTGAAAAAGCAAATAAATAATAGGAATTTTATAAAGTTATTCTTTGAAATATTCTCTCAAATTTATTTTGAATGAGTTTTAATTTGTTGGTGGTTAAGCATGTCTATATAAATCAACCATATTTTTCAAAAGTTGCAAACAAAAGCTCTTTGCCAGGATTATCTATTTCAAATTATTTTCTTTCAGCATTATAGAAACTAATAGTGAACTTAACATTCTTTTTGTGTAAAATATTTGTCAATTCGTCGACTACAATTTAAAACATTCCATGACATTGTTTGGTTTCTTCAATTTTGTTTTCTAGTTCTTGGTGTTTTAATAAATGAAACTGGTAGAAATGTTTCCCATATCGTTGATTCCGCCATAATGCTGTATTTTTCAGCATGAGAAGATGCTAGAACTACTTAAAAGTTTTTAGGGCCTTAACGGACATTTCGTCCTCGGCAACACAACGGGCTAATATTTCACCAAATGATTCATTTTTGGCAGCGTATTTTAGTAAAGTATTCTTTGTCTCTTTAGAACTACTTCGAACGGAGTTAAGTTTCATTTGGAACACATTAATGTCAAGCATGTTTACTAATTAAAGGTGATTAATAAGTCGTGACATAAAAGAACCTTTGTAACTTATCATTTTAGGGTACTTCAAGCACCTACTTTGTATTTTTAATCGCATTCGAAAAAAATCTAGAGATAACCTTCATATAAAAATATATTTAATATTTAGAATACTCTTGTACAATTACTATTTACTTTTTAACAGCACACGTGTTTGTAGTATTTTGAATAGTTTTTGTTTTTTTTTTTGTACAAGACCACACGCTTTTATAAGCGATTTGTATTTACAGTGTTCATAATGTTTTTTGAATTTTGTTAAATTTTGTTTTGACATTCTTCATAAAAAGTTCAAGTTTGACCAATATTCAATTAGAAAGTACTTAAATTACGGGTACATCTACAACAAGAGTAAGGAAAATGTATATAAATTACACAGTACTACAATAACCGGTTTATTATACCAAAATAACCGGTTTATTCGATATTCGAAAAATGGGCATTTTAAAATAACCGACTTGGGCAAAGCTAAAATAACCGGTTAAAACCGGTCGAATAATAACCGTCCGATCTCCCTAGCCAATAGTCAAACATCAATCTTCAAGCCAAATTGTATTTTTACCTTTTAGGTGGACCGAAGTCTGTTGTGAATGATTATCTATTGCAATTGTTTTACATGTTCTTCATTACTTTTGTTTTTCATACTTTTTGTCAAGAATTGCTTTTTGTCAGGTACTTTTTTTTTCTTTTTTTGCCTTTCTTTTTCTCATGTTGTAAAATTTCTCTCTTCATAAAAATAAATTAATAAAAATTAAATTGAAGGATTTTTTTTTTTTTTTTTTTTTTTTTTTTTATAATTTTCTTCTTGACTGAACACGGGATTAAACTCGGCCCGATTTTACATGTTTCGAGAATAACCAAATTTTCATCACCAGTTTGGGCCACTGCGTCGCCTGTCAGTCTAAAGTCAAAGATCAATCTTCAACAATAAAAATTTATAAATAAAACTAGTAACTCTAAATAACCGTAGTAAATTAAAGAAGAACAATAATTCACTTTTATTCGCCGAGAAAGCAACACAAATACAAAGTTGCTGTTCTAGAACCGTAAGTCCCCCCTGTTGATACATATCATACAAATACACTTCAGCCCCAATTTAAGCCATGTACAGAGGTAAGCCTAATATAAAGCAAAGTTCTCAAACTTTTGACGTCCAATGGTTATTAAAAAAAGATATTTAGATTGCGGAATTTGGAAATAAAGAAGCAGTCTACTTCCGAATTCTTCTTATATCAAAAAATTTAATTTAATCGAAATAACAGCATTTGATTTTCGCAGAAAATAATATGTAAATGTAAACGGATCAATAATAGACGCTGGGACTACATTTATTTGTATGGAGTTTTATGGCTAAAGCAAGAACATTTTGTTGTCAACAAGAATAATTCTTCGAAATAAAAGTAAAGAAAGAATTCTTATGTGTTCCGTATGCTTTTTTACGTTTCGTTTTGTTTTTATTTACTACAGTACATATATAATAGGACAGGGCCTGGTCCTGCCTAGGTGGATACAATATGCACCAAATTTTCATTAGACGAATTGCCACACACACGTTGTTTAAATTTACACTTTTTCTAGTTTTCTTGTAAAAAAAATATTTTATAATTACATGAAAAAACAGGGAAAAAGCAAAAAAAAAATGATTGGCCAGGACCCGGTATTCACTTAAGGGTTAAGCAAAAGGGAAAAAATTCACTTGTACAATCTTCACAGCAAGTTGTGGAGGGTAAACTAGTGGTTACGTTCGAGGCCTCAAAATTTATTAGCAGTGACCATAGCTTAAGGTCATTATTGTTTAAAAAAATATCTTAAAATAAATTAATACCAAAAGAAAACTTGATCTAAACGGCAACGTAAATAAACAAAATTGTCGAAGTGATACCAACTCAGAAATACTGAATGAGAGAAAATTGCATCCAATTTGCGTCACAGTGGGGTGTGCCGTTTCTTCACGCTATATTGTCGAGCTATACCCTGCGGGAAATTTGTGTCAACTGGTCTTAAAGCACTTATCTCGTGGCCAGTGTACACAATATTATAATAAAAAGGATCGAATTGGGATAGGAGAAAAAAAAACAGATCACTTAACTGGTAATAATGTGTTTAAAGTGTAGTTAGTCCAGAGTAAAGGTTATTGGAACAAAACTATTCATATGACTGAATTTTGCGCAGGTAGTGGCTGATTCTTTCTGGTTCTTTTACTTTATATGAAGGGGATCCATCAAATTAACATGGTGTTGGCCTAGGAGGTGATAAACTGATATATTTTTGGCTCTTTGTGATGGGTCACATAGTGAACGCAAACGAATTTGACCTGTCCTGTCTTGGATA
The DNA here is from genome assembly GCA_943735925.1 of Pollenia amentaria. Taxonomy (NCBI): domain Eukaryota; kingdom Metazoa; phylum Arthropoda; class Insecta; order Diptera; family Polleniidae; genus Pollenia; species Pollenia amentaria. The sequence continues at coordinate 166,303,594 of OX031006.1, forward strand.
ATATAAAAATGGTCAAGAAAATTCAAATGATTTTTATTAAATTCGTTTTAAATTCATTGAAAAACTATAAAATTGTTGTCATATTTCCTGCGACATGTTTAATTATATTGATCGAAATTGAATGTGTCCATTAAGGTTATTTCTGTGACCTGTTACAAAGTGTCAAAAAGGTTCCGAATTAACGCCATTCTAGGACATTGTGTATCTAAAACTCATTTAACCACATAAATACGAAAAACATCACTTGCTATTTAATTATCTGTTACAACAAATTAACAGTTTTTAATGGCATTAAAATTTTTCAACAATTTGTGTTCCTGCCACACACGATTTTCTTCTCCTTATGTATTTAATAAAAAATTCTTAATATCAATTCGAATTTCTTCAAAATCATTGCAGTGAAATCAATTTTCTGCATCAAGAACATGGTGATGCTTCAGATAATCTCGAGGGTTACCTTAACAATCCCATAAATGCGTACCGTTTGATAAAACGCCTCTTTAGAGATTGGCCAACATTTGAAGAGTCTGTTACGGTTGACGCCACACGTACAAGTAGATAAACTTTGATATTGTTTTATTTTCTGATTTTAAATATTTGATTCTGTTTTTTTTCTACTTATTTTCTCGTAGATTATTTAGAGAATTTGGAAGTATTAAAACAAAAATTAAGTTTTCCCACACAAAATGATATGGTTGGTTCCACATTGGCCTTGGTACGCTTACAGGAAACATACCAATTAGATGTTTCCCAAGTGGCTAGTGGAATGTTAAATGGCGTAAAATATGGGTGAGTATATAGACATGACTTTTAACAGCACAATAAAGAATGATGATTTATTGTTGTTAATCCGTAAGTTGTGTGTATAAATTGACTAAATAAAAAAAAGAAAAATATTGTAATAAAAAATGTTTTGTAGTTCTTCCATGTCATGGCAAGATTGCTACTTGGTTGGTGAATATTTGTTTGCCATGCAAGACTATAATCACACAATACCCTGGTTAAAACAATCTACGAAAATGTTAATGTCTGGTGGTTTTGATGATGATGATGCCCAGATGACTTTGGAGTTTATAGAGACAATTGCCGAATATCACAAGGCAATCGGTAAGTAGTAAGTCAATTAAATCAGAAATTAAAATTAATTTTATTAATGGGCATAAGCTGAATTGGGTTAGATAAGGGTGATAGTTGGGATTAGAAATATGACTAAGAGTGAGATCGATTTACGTCATTAACTGCTTATTTCAGTTAAAAGAATTCTGTCTTTCGTACAACTTCATTTGCAACAAAAACAAAGTTTAAGAATTTGTTTTTGTTTTAAATGTAACTGTGCAAATTATTTGCATAATATCTTTAATTTTCCAAAGTCTGTGGAAAAAGGTTTCCTGATGATCTGAACCAGCGAAATGCGCATAGGAATTGGCTTATCCTCCAACAATAAATTTTAGTGTATTTATCAAAAATAATTTAGTACATCATAATTAATGCATAAATAAATAAAGATTCGATGAACATTTTGTTTGATTTATTCACCATTTTCAAAAATTTATTTTAACAAATCACGTGAACATTTTGTAAAAAAAAAGTTATTTTGGGCAACCATTTTTTCATTGACTCAATAAACTTGCTGACTAAAAACTTGTTGACTAAAAATTCATTAACTATACCTCAGTGTTGCCACCATCTTAATTACACTTAAGATAAAGGAAAATTACCCGATTAAACTAAAATTACACCTGATATAAAATTAACATTTTATTTTATAAAACGCTTAATCGGTAAAATTGTGAATATTTTTTTCAATGAATGATATTTTTAATTTTAATTAAAAAAATTATCAAAAAACTTTGCCATTTCAAACAATTTGTGAATTTAATTAATTAAATATTGACAATTCCCAACAACAATTTTACAAGTTTCAATTATTTTATTTTAAACGAAAAAAGTCAATTAAGATTTTTTGTTATTTAATTAAAATTTTAATTGAAAATTTATTTCAAAATAACTCAAATGTTAATTAAATCGAAAGTTAATTTTTATTCAACTAAAAAAATAATTAATTCAATTATCACATTAATTAAATTTAAATACTTTTTAAACCATTTTTTAGTTGATAAAATCTTTTTTCTATGAATATACATATTTTTTTTTTCTTTCTAAACAGAAAAAAGGGGTATATCAACGTTTTTTATACCTTTCACCACAGGTGCAAGGGGAATATATAAATTTGTCATTACGTTTATAATTTCTACAATATTGATCTTAGCTCCTATAAAGTATATATATTCTGGGTCCCTATGAGGAGCGAATTTAACCATATCCGTCTGTCCGTCCGTCCATCTGTATGTTGAAATGGGTTTTAAGGAAGACCAAAGATATGATACGTTGTTATATATTTATGTCAGATGTGCTCCGTTAAAAGTTCTTATTGAAATTCAGCCCGATTGTTCCACAAATGGCTGAGATATGAGCAAAAAACCACAGCTGCCATTAATTGTTTCCATAAAATGCCATATTGTTGTTGTTTTTTATACCCATCACCGAAAATAACAAGGTACAAGATAAGTTTTTTTTAATATTTTTATTACGTTTTTACCCATAACAAATACGTACGTGTACAGTTGATTTAACGATGTCCGTCTGTCTGTTTTTCTGTATATTTGGAGAACGGAAAGAGCAAAAGTTTCCAAATAAGGTACAAGCATATTGGTTATCAAAACACAACATCTAACAAAATGTGGACGGGATCGGTGAAGTGGGCGTAGCACAAAATATATTTATTTATAACTAAAGACCGGTAAGAAAAAAATTGGTACGCATAGCTGGGTTATAAACAACCTCTCTAAATATATAGGCGGTATTGCAGAAGTAGGCGTAGCACAAAATTACAGAAGTGGGCGTAACAAAAATCTAAAAACAGTTTTAATATAACTCTTTGTTCTTATCGCACTATGGTGAAGGGGTTTTAAGATTCGGCATAGCCGAAGATATCACTCTTACTTGTTTTCTAAAGAAGGTGGTGCCACCGTTTTCCCTCTAGAGAATATGATGCAAATGATTATTAAAAAAAAAATTTCAAAATATGAGTAGTTATTAAGTATTTAGTCGCATTATACTGAGCAAAAGTTCTTACCAAATACTCAAATGCAACATAATTAGTCGGTTTTTCTTTGAACTAATAGAACAAATTTATTTTAAATGAATTATTAAAAAAATAAATTTCTTTTTAAGGGGACTTTGATTCAGCCCTGGAACTTATTGATTATGTCCTACAACAGGACGAAACAAGAAAAAGTGCTTGGGAAACAAAACTGCATTTGGAAGCCGTCAAAAGGGAAGGAAAATTAGAAGGACTAATGTATCAGAATTCCACAAGACAAAATCATTATCATGTAAGATTTTTAAAACTTGAAAAAAAAATCTTTATAATTGGACTTCTTTTTCAATAGAATACCAATGAGTATAAACTTTATGAAAAAGTTTGTCGTGGTGAAATAAAACCTCTACCCGAAGAACGTAAAAGTCGTCTCTTCTGCAAGCTTCATAGCAATAACAACCCATATCGTTTATTGCAACCCTTTAAGTTGGAAGAATTATCAATTGACCCATATTTAGTAATTGTGCACGATGTAATAACTGATCATCAGATGGAGGTTATCAAAGAAATGGCACAACCTTATATGAGAAGATCTACAGTGTTTTCAAAGGATGGCACCAGTTCAGAAGTCACTCATTATCGCACTAGTAAGACAGCTTGGTTCAAGTATTCCTATCATGAATTCACCAGCCAGTGGTTACAGCATGTAAATCACCTGACTGGACTGAATACGGACAATGCCGAAGATTTGCAAATAGCAAATTATGGTTTAGGAGGACATTATGAGCCACATTTTGATTTCTTCACGGTAAAAAGAAGTCAATGGGGAGGAACTTTAAACTTATTATAATAAATTATTTCATTTTTTTTTTATTTTGTCCAGGACGATTTTACTGTTACTGATGTGGAAGGAAATCGTATTTCCACAGCTATATATTATGTAAGTGGTATTAATATTTCATTTTTTATTTTTTTTTTTTTTTATTTCATTCTTTCAATACAAAGAAAGCCTATAAGGCCAATTATATATGTATTGCTGATTACCGTATATCCATGTTTTGCAAAAATAATTATTTATACATATATGGGGGATTTCATGTCAAGTGACTAGTGTTTTTTTATTCCCGCAGTTCTTAGATTCCCGGTAAAGCGGGAAATAAAAATCCAATTCCCGGGATCCCGGGATTCCCGCCCAAAATTGTTATTTATATATTTACTTATTTCTCCAATGAATATAATATTTCTTATTGGCTATTACGCTTAACATAATTAAATCTAGTATCATTATATTACAAAAATCGTAAAACTTTAAGATTCAAAATAAGACACTTAAGAGGTTATTTTGATGCCAATGGGATAATAGAAATCAATATACGTACATATATACATTGTCAAATTCAGAGCTTATTTGCATAATTAGAATGAAAGTATAAGTCTTACGGCAATAAAAATTCTGGAAAGGTGATTATGGGGGAATTTACACGGTGTCTATTCAGACATGTCTGTTTTCTTCATTCCCTTTTGAAAATGCTTCCAAAAACTTATTGTCTTTTCGCGATGTCTTTCCAAACATGTCTGTTTTCATGTCTAATTGTCTAATAGCCATATACATACAAACTAATAAACATGAAAATTCATAAAAATAAACATGAAAACTCGTTTCGTGTCTGTTTGACAACCCCTCTTTCTTCTCTAACCCGATCGCCTACAAACAAAACAAACGTGTCTGTTAGACATGTCTGAAAAGACACCGAGTAAACTCCCTCTATGAAATAAAAGCTCAACATTACGAATTAGGAATTCTGAAACAATTTTACCGTTTAACAAATTCAGCAGAAAGGAGGAATTTAATTTACTACATATATTAAATAACATATTTTTTACAATTTTATAACCCTTAGTCAGCAGTGGTGTATGAAGGTATACTAAGTTTGTCATTCTATGTGATATTTTTTTAATATTCATCTAACGTCCCATAAAGTATTTGTATTATTTGTCCTTTATTAATTCTAAGCCGATTTGCCATTTACATGTCAAATTGTTTGAAGATCTTCTAGGCTGTTTGGGATTGAATTCCAGCAGAATCGCTTCAGTAGGAAAAGAGTTATACACCCAAATATGGAACCACCTCTTTAAAAACTCAACTAAAACCAGCATAAATTTGTGGCGAACTGCACACAAATTTCTACTATCTACTTTTATACACGCAAAGAAAAAACATGATTGATACAATCACAATCGGAAACTATCATTAATGTTTGTGGTTATGATTATGTCAAACACGTCTTAAGCAACAATATATGTTCAGTTATAATGATTTTAGATAATTGTTGTCTCAAACATATTATTATGTTCAGAAGAAAAATGTGCACGATCTTTCAAACCATTTTTCTATATTTCCCAATACCATGCAAAATGTCTACTTCAACATTTTATATGGTTCTTACAATAAAAACAATAAAAAATGTAATTTAAAAAATTTATGTTTTATTACAAATATAATAAATAAAATATAGAATACATATGAGCCGTTTATTTTGAAAGTGGCATAAGTCACTTTGTTTTTAAGTCGAGATATTTAAGAGTTTGCGTTTTAATACGTTTAAAAATATGGATGCTAACTTTAGAGAAGATTTACTTGTATTTGTTATATTATATTATAATGTATTTGTTATATTATATTGTAATATAGCATCCATATTTTTAAACGTATTAAAACGCAAACTCTTAAATATCTCGACTTAAAAACAAAGTGACTTATGCCACTTTCAAAATAAACGGCTCATATATTAAAAATAAAATTAAATACACATATTTATATACCTGTGTATGTGTTTTAATTTATATATGTACTTTGTGTGGTACAAATATATCCAAACAAATAAGAATTCCGTTTTTGAAAAAAATTCGGGGCTGATGACAAAATTATGTGTCAAAATTTGTTTTAGGTTTTTTTTGGCTGCAAGAAAGACAAAATAATTGCATATTTATATATTTTTATAATTATATTTAAATAACTTACCTGTTTCAATAAAGGAATAATAATTTATTTCGTTAGTTGTGCAAGGCAGCATGGCATTTTTCTCCCCGAAAAATGTTTTAATTATTCTGTCATCATTCATAATTCCTGATTAACTGACGCTCGCGGACGGAAAAAATGTAATTTTAAAGCACACACTGTTTGTTTTGACAATAAATGTTTGCATCTTAAGAGAATGTGTTTTCAAGCAAACAAAAATTATGGTATTAAACATACCTTTTGTGTTCAACTAATATTATGATTTTAACTGTATAGTTGAAAATATATATATTATAGTAGCTAACATATCAAATAATATAATATGTTTAGCTAGACCAGAGTACCTTTTTAGGTGTAAGCCACCATATAATATTATTATAGTGAATTTAAAAATGTTAAGGACAAAAAACCATTTTTTAAGTTATATTAAGACTATAATTAATTTATGAGGGTAAACATATAAGGCAAGTATAAACAAAAATGGTCGTAGTGACCATTCATTAATCATGTTTTTTCTCTGCGTGTAAGATTCAAAATCACTTGAAATGCCACATATAAAACACAATCTAGGAAAACACTTTACTACGCCCATAAACGCAAGCTTTATAATAATATTGTAAAATTTACACTTTAGTTTGCTAGGAAAATAAATCAAATTTCGTGATGATAGGTCTATAATTTATCATAGGACATAAGCCTTAAACTGTAGAAATTTAAATATTGTGGTGAAACTAATGGCCATTTTCTCAATGTATCGACAAACTGCCTGTTACTTAATGTCGACAAAAATTTATTTGACCGATAAGCTGATCGTTAGCGGTTTTGGTTTTCTCAATATACCGACAAAAAACATTGTTTTTAGTCGGCAACACGTCTCGAAATACATGTAAAGAGTTGGGAGTCAGCTGATTGAATTTATCTGTACGGCAAATTAACGGCAAATAAATATTTGGCAGATGAGTGCCGGTTAGCTTTGCGACAGAATAGAAGCAAATGAGACATTGAGAAAATCAAATTTCTTTAATGTGCAGTTTCTCGTCGGGAAAAGAAATAATCGGCTAATGAGAAAACGGCCATTAGTTGGATAAAACAACTAAAGACACAAGTCCGACATAAATGAACTAAAGTTTTAAAAAAAGATTTTCTTCAAAATTTCCCGGGAATACCGCAATAAATTCCCGGGAAAGCGGGAATTGAAAACAACTGAAAATCCCGGGAACAAGCTTTACAAGTGACCCAACTTTTGAAATCGATGTCTTCCGATTTGGATGGAAGTTACACCAAGGTTAGTCCTATTGATTAGTAGCTTAGACACAAATTTTTAACAAGATCGGTCAAAAAGTTTCTGAGTTAGAGGGGGTCAAAATTTGACATTTTGGCCAAACCGGTGTTCTTTCTCATCCATGTAACTTATTATCTATTGGTGTTAGCAAAATTTGTCCCAAACAAATTAGTTAGCTATTTCTTCAAGCTTTCGAAAAATATGTTTTTTAGTTTTTTTTTTATATATTTAAAAATTTTTTTTTTTTTAATTTAAAACTTATTTTTGTTATTTTTTTGAAAAGGGTATTTTTTTCTTTGCTCAAAAGAAAGCTTAGGTCTTTTCCTTTAAGTTAGTTATGGTCGCTATTTGGGATGCGAGTGGGTTATGTATAAAAAAAATAATTTCTAAGTCAAGACGGGAATTTTTTAATTTTTAGCATATGCACAATTTTGAATTTTTTCCTATTTGTGTGTAAGTGTTTCAAAAATCTTAAAAATAAAACTTATGCTGAGAAACTAGACAAATGTACCTTTCCGACGGTATATAACATACCTAACTAGCATTTCATTCCCTCGATACTGTAATACCCACAATATGTTAATCCCAGGAATAAAATCACTTTTTCTATAGAGATGTTGACAAATTAAATTTTATTTTATTTATTTGTAATAATAATTAAATTAATATAAAATAATAATAATAAAAACAAAAAGATTAATAATCTATAAAATTTAATCTTAATTTTTGGCATTCAGCCAGTGCCGACGAACGCGAACAGTAAAAGTGATTTTTCTCCAGTTTTTTAAAAGTGAATAACAACAAAACATAAAATATATCAATATGGAAAACAACAAGTGCCCATATTTGGATGAATATTGTTACGTTTGTGGTCATATCGTCCGAAAAATACAGAAAAAAGATCGAAAAAATTTGTTTACTGAGCAATTCAAAACCGCGTATTGTAATTATTTCGATGAAGCAGATTTAAGTGGTGCAAATTTTACGCCGAACACAGTGTGCAACAGTTGTTATACTACCCTTCTAAAATGGATTCACGGAAAAAGTAGAAAGTTATCTTTTATGAAGCCAGTAATTTGGGTGGAAGACACAACTGGACATGATGAATCCAGGTGCTATGCATGCATAAATTTTCGTCCTGGATTAAACAGACAACCATTGAAAACAAAAGTATACACTGCTGCATTTACTGCCACACTTCCAGTGCAACGCCCTGCTGATACCGATGCACCTAAACCTCCGAGTGCGGATACTGTGTCCCTGCTAGCCGAAACCGTTTTCACCAATCCGACCGATTTGGATGATGCTGATTGGATACCCGATATTGAAAATAGTGCACCACAACCGCTACCACAAATCGAAATGGATTACATTGTGGCCAAGCTGGGACTATCACAACACGACTCCGAATGGCTGACATCATTTTTGAAGAGAAGAAAACTCACACAGCAAAATGTCAGCGCAACATCATACCGACAACGCCAAGCTGACTCAGACCATGAATATGAACAACCTACGAAGAAAACAAGATCATCAGAACCACAAGCGTCAACTTCTACAAGGATGGATATGGCGGCATGAAATAACCCCCCAAAATATAACGCCCCAAAAAAAATATGAAATAACCCCCCAAAGTGTGGGGCGTTATTTCATATGCAATAAAACCCCAATTTCAAAAATGAAATAAACCCCCAATGAAATGAAATAACTCCCAAAATCAAAATGAAATAAGTCCCCAATATTTAGGGACTTATTTCATATGAAATAGTTCCCCAATTCCAGAAATGAAATAAGACCCCAATATAATACATATTGTTCAGTTTTGGTTGGGCGCAAAGACTTTTTCCTCTATGGTATAACAAACACCGGCTTCGCTAACTAAAGCTTTTCTGCATAGCCGGCCTTCGGCCGGGCGCAAGGATTTTCTCCTCTATAGTATTCCAAACACCGGCTTCGCTAACTAAAGCTTTAATGCATAGCCGGCCTTCGGCCGGGCGCAAGGATTTTCTCCTCTATAGTATTCCAAACACCGGCTTCGCTTACTAAAGCTTTTCTGCATAGCCGGCCTTCGGCCGGTCGCAAGGATTTTCTCCTCTATAGTATTCCAAACACCGGCTTCGCTAAATAAAGCTTTTCTGCATAGCCGGCCTTCGGCCGGGCGCAAGGATTTTTCCCCTATATTGTATTCCAAACACCGGCTTCGCTAACTAAAGCTTTTCTGCTAACCCGGTCTTCGGTCGGGCACAAGGCATTAGTTAGCGAAGCCGGTGTTTGGAATACTATAGAGGAGAAAATCCTTGCGCCCGGCCGAAGGCCGGCTATGCAGAAAAGCTTTAGTTAGCGAAGCCGGTGTTTGAAATACCATAGAGGATAAAATCATTGCGCCCGGCCGAAGGTCGGCTATGCAGAAAAGCTTAAATTAGCGATTCGGGATTTTCGAATTCGAAATTATAAAGTTCGGGACTTAGAGATTCCGATTTCTGAAATTCAGGACTTAAAAATAATCCCAATTTTTTTAGGATTCTGAAATTATAGTTTTTGATACTTAGTCCCTTTTTTATGTTTGGTAAACGTATGCAGTGAATATAACAAAACACAATTTGTCATCATTATGACTTTTAAAATATGTAATTTAAAAATTAAATAAGTCCCCAAAATATTTTTAGGGACTTATTTCATTTCAGATTTTTGGGGAGTTATTTCATATGAAATAATCCCCCAATTGAAAAAATGAAATAACACCCCAAAAAAAAAGAAAAAACCCCCCAAAAATCGTTTTTGTTGTTCTCTGTACAAATTTTTGGGGGGTTATTTCATATTTTTTTTGGGGCGTTATATTTTGGGGGGTTATTTCATGCCGCCGATGGATATTGCCAATAATTGAAAAAATGTTCTAAATTTTGTTTTTATGCATATTATAATTGCGTATTAATTGCATATTATTTTATTTTCATTAAGTTTTTATAAATAAAGTTTTTTTTTTGCATGATAATTTTTTAATTTATATTTTTATTTTAAGGGTGGTGGCTATAACTGATTTTTGCAATTCATACCTTTACTCAATTGCGAATAAAAGCGAAACGCGTGCATCGATTTTTATGATCTTTGTCTCATTTTGCTCATAGGTTATGTGACTTTGCGAAAAAATAACTAGACTTGAAACTTTTTTCCATTTTGGATTTTTTATGTATTTTTAAAAAAAAAAATTTAAATTTTTAGGCAAAAAATAATTTTTTCCCTTCATACATTCATTTTTAACTTCGAAAGTGTTACTTGTATAGGAAAACAATATATGAACAGATTAAGGGAATTGTAATTCTTAATTTTTTAACTAAATTAATTTTCAACTAAATTGGGCTAGGGGTTGTCGAGCTATGTCAAACAACAGGGCCTAAAACGTGATAAATTCCCCTATACGATAGTACTAACTTCAAATCGATACTAACTTCAAATCGCAGGTAAGAAGACAAAACGAATGATGCAGAAATTCTTCTTTTTGGGTCTAATTTCACATACAGTTCACAGAATTGAGTTGGCAAATCATGTGTTGTTTTGCCTTGGTGCCATTATAATGGCACCAAGGCATTTATGTAAGTCGACAAATGTAATCAATTGATTATTAATATAAACATTTGGATACCTAAGAACTTGGGAAAGTAAATGAAAATAAACTGCTTTAGTTTTTGATGAATTAATTTCAAGGTGGTTTTGGTGCATTCAATTTTGTACATGACTAAGATGATTATTCACTGTATTTTCAAAAATCTATATATAAATCGGCAAAGGCAAAACAGTTAAGAACACATTGGTACTCTGTTTGCCAACCGATTTGAACCAAAAGTACACCATATGAGAGGTATTTACGTACAGTAGTGCGCAATATATATATCATAAACATCTGCGGAGGTAAAAAGGGTAAAAATAAGGGATCCAAAAAAAAATTTAACGGCCTGTTTAACGATTTCGAATATCAATGTCCGCAGATAAAATTATATTTAAAACAAAAAGAATATTCTAAAATTTGTTTTTATTTTAAATTTAATTGTCTATGCGAACGTTAACGTTCGAAATCGAGGAATAGAATTCTTATCGTTGTGCTTTAGAAAAATAAGAGGACTTTTTTTAAAATTCGGCCCTTTTGGGTACTAAACGGGTATAACCTGTATTTTACAACGTTTTTGTCACCTCATTTAACTTTTAAACCAACAAACATAGAAATTAAGATTATACCAAATTCGTAAGTTATCTAAAAATATAAATTTGGTACTTTTCCGAAATTCGAACGTTTTAGCTGTGAAAATCCTACCTATTTTTGGCACTTTTTTACAACATATTTTTCTTTATGTATTGACACATTCGTATTAAATTATGGAGTCCCACTACAATATTGAACTTTTTGGTACTTTTATACGGAGAAAAAAATCATCAAAAAGGGAAAATACGGGATATAAATTTCTTTTTCTTTTCCGTGCTGCATGTGGTAATTTTTCAATTTTCTATAATATTGAACGTAGAAACATAAAATTATAGGAGTGAATGAGAACCTGCAAGATGAAAAATTTTGGCACTTTTTTGCCCTTCAACAGATACTTTTTGAATTTTCATTAAAATTGGACCTAGAAACATAAAATTAAATATGCAGAGTGATTGAGAAACTTAATCTTAGAGAAGACTTTTTTGTCCTTTTTGGTTTTTTAAATGGTAATTTCTGATTTTTTTTTATATTATTGTAATGTAAGTGGAAGAGTACATATAGACTGGAGGCTGGTCACTGGCTAAACCGACCCACTAAGACGAATAAAAAACAAATGCTCGAAATATATAAATTAATTTTTACTTATATGTACGATTTCTTCATATTCGCATAATTATTTATTACACTAGTTTACACTAGTATTACTGTAAAGAAGAAAAATATCGTCAGCAAACACATATGGTTTACAAAAGCTATTCTCCAGTATAGGAATGCGGTCATTAGCATATGCGAGAAACAGTATAGGATCCATTACGGACCCTTGTGGTACCCCAGAGGTAACAGTTCCAAAACTAGAGCATAAACTACCAACAGATACAAACTGAGAACGACCATTTAAATAAGAGCATATTAATTGATAAGCTGATTTAGAGAAATTTAACTCTTCATGAAGCTTCCAAACAAGAAAGTTATGGTTTATTCTATCAAATGCTTTTGAAAAATCAATTGATATCATTATACATTTTCCATGCTTATTTAGCTTATGTCGGATTGAATCAGTAAGAGCCACGAGTAGAGATGTTGTGTTGTGATTTCTACGAAAAGTATACTGATTTGGGTGAAAGAGCGAAAAATTTGAGCAGTGAGATAAAATTTGTGCTTTCTTAATGTTTTTCGCAATTTTAGACATAACTGGCATGATTGAAATAGGTCTAAAATTTTCCACGTTGTAGTTATTATTTTTAGCAATCGGTATTACACGACCCAACTTCCATGCGAGGAGAAATTTAGAAACAGTCAGCATGGTATTAATGATATGACAAATAAACCTTGATATTAGCGGAAATATAATTCTCAAAAATGTAATTGAAATCATATCATGCCCCATAGCATTAGATTTAATTGAATTGATTGCAATTAGAACATCACATTCAGATTTTTAACTTTTCTGATTAATTTCTCGTTTAGCTCTCCGATGTAGAAGAAGGTGGTGGTACTGCATTTCCTTTTCTAAATATCTTAGTTAAACCCAGCAAAGGTGCCATGTTATTTTGGTATAATTTACATGCCTCCGGGGATGGTGACTATCGCACTAAACATGCCGCTTGTCCCGTGCTAAAAGGCTCTAAATGGAGTAAGTTCTTTCATTTAAAATATTTATACTTTAATTTTAACATAAATTGTTTTTCATTTGTTATAGTTGCCAATGTCTGGTTAAGAGAATTAGATCAGTTTGATCGAAGACCCTGTGATGTTGTGACAAATCATAAAGTATCGTTAATCTATAAGAATTATGACTGAAATATAGATTATTTCGATGAAAAAACTAAATGCATATAATGGCTTGTTCTTATTAGATATTTTTAATACTCGTTTGGACTTGGTAAATAGAAGGGTACACGGAGAGAATTGTGTGCAGAAATTATGCGCTATGGGCACAACTTATGCAAAAATTGTTCACGAAAAATGACCTAGAACAGTTGTTCATAATCTATGCACACTTGTTCATAACTCAAGTTCAGCACTATGAGCAAGTTTTATAAACAGCTGGGCTTAGATTATGAACAACATTTTCATAGATTCTGAACAACTGGGAAAATACTATGAACAACTGTGCATAGGTTATGAACAACATTTTCATAGATTCTGAACAACTGGGAAAAGACTATGAACAACATTTTCATAGGTTGCGAAAAAATAGGAAAAATGTTTACACCTCCTGCTAATATTAAAGAAACAAAATTCCATTTTATTTTCAAATGTCTTTATTTCAATGTACAAGTGCTTAATAACTTTAAATATATATAGACATATTAAAATAAAATAAATCATATACTTCAGTATTTCATTCCCAAAAATAATTTTTGATAATAAATTTGCATGTGCCCGGCAAATAAAAAACTGAAATGGCAAGCTGCTTTATTTAAGCATCTTGTTTTTTTAATTTTGTTTTTTTCTTTCTATCCTCTTACAACTACAATTTGTGTTGGAAAAAACCCAGCCAATTGTAGGGGAATGTAAGAAAGAAATAATTGACGGTTTATTGTTGTGACTTTGTTGAAGCTTTGATGTTGTTACATTTAAGACCAGAGTGTTTTAAAATTCTTATTGACTTTATGGTCTTACTTGTATAATATTTTTAGCTTTTCTAAAGTATTTGGAAAAAGTTTCCTGACGAGCTGGCCTAAGCAACCAGCGAAATGCGCATAGGAACTAGCTTTCCCATAACAATAAATTTCATTGTTTTCATTTAAAAAAATTGGGATTATTAGCACATCATTAATAAATGAATTAATTAATAAAATATTTCATTCCCAAAAATAATTTTTGATTATATACTTCAGTATTAACATGTTTATAAAGTCATTAATTTTTTTACATTTCTATAAAATTCTTATCATAAAACATAGCCTAGTGTTTAATATTGGATGAAGCTCAAAGGGTTTAGGAAATTTAATTTCTGTAGTGGATTTTAATACATAATTTTCCGTTCTTTCCCCAATAGTATAAGCATAATAATGCAAATCAAAACATTCAATTTGGTATTCATTAAGTAATAAATATATGCCGTCTTCGAATAAAATTAAATCGACAATACTATAAACACACTCCTTCATAAAAATATAGTACCCAATTTTGTAAATTGTTGCTTTGTAACTTATAGAATTTGAAACATTAAGTTCTTTTTTTGTTTTGATTGGTAGAAGTAATTGTTTAAATGAATATTCTTGAGTTGTGATTGTTTTCATATTATCAATTTGAATGATATTGAAAGGATTCTTGTTTACAAGCATTTGATTTGAAAATTTTCCACAGAACTTTTTTGCTATTGATAGCTCTAAATTAACTCTCGAATATGAAACATTGGAGTATTCTTTTAACATTTTGTTTTTACTTTCATGTCTCATACACCATAAGTCCTTCAAAGGGCCAACTGCTCTTATAATAGAGCCATAATGAGTTATGTTATTGTGTTTTGGCTTTAAATTAGTTTTAAAGCAATCCGTATACATTTAATGGTGCTTTATGGTGCTCAGATATAATACAAGTCAAACTTATAAGTTCTGCGTTACTAAAAGAATCTTTAAATAAAAAATCTATCAACTCCTTCAACTTGATAAAATACCGCCATACTTTATTTTTTTGAGGAACGAATTCGCCTACGAAAACAGTAAAATAGCGCATAAAAGAATATCAGCCCAATTATGTATAAGAATTCCGTAGGGAATTTTCCCCTTTCCGCATTCCTCCTATTTTATAATAAAATAACTTGGGGATTTTTCCCTTTTTTTGTGCAGGGAAAAAAGTAGGTATTCTATAATTTAATAAACAGGGAAACCCGCTTTTATTTTGCTAGTGTTTTTTTCCCAAACAATTTTAAAAGGAGATAGAGTAAAAATGTAAGTATTTTACTAAAAATAAATAAAATTGTATTAACAAAAAAAATTTATGTTGTACAAAATAATGTTTTAACACATTTTCAGGTCCAAAAGCTCAAATAAACAACAGCTGCAACATTTACTGACCCTTATGGAGGACAATCATGCATTAGCACGTGGGTTTTTTAAGGAGAACGTCAAAAACTCCCATCAACGCAGCCGATAACTCCTGGAATTTTATATTTTTGATAAAAAGCTATGGCGATTTTTCTTTTTTCTTCTGTTGTAGGCATTTTTATCCACGTTGGGCAAAGATTCATTTCAAAAATGTCAACCACTTCATTTAAAACTTTGCTAAAAGTTGGTTAAGCTAACGACACTTCGAAATCGTTTCCAATCCCAGTCTGGTATCCGCCTTCGGCAAAAAAACGCAAACAACCACTCGGTTTTACAATAGGACTAACACCAGATTGTCTCTTGTTAGGCTGATAATGTGATGTTAGCACTTCTAATAAATAAGTAAAGGCACTTTTGTTAACTCTGTAGCATTTTTGAAACCTATTACAAGAAAAATTTGTTACTTTCAATCAAATCTTTTTTTTATTTTTTACTTACAATGATGGCTCCAATGCAAGCGGATTTGATGCATCGCGCATCTTCCGTCTAACAATTCTTTGGATGTGCTTTTCATCATTTTCTTGATAAATTTCCTCCGCTAGAACTTGCAAAGCTATACTACTATTAATTTTCAATTATTAATTTTAAATAAACACAATTTTAGGAAAAACAAATTTAGGAATTTATTAAAATTACATCCGTAAGTTAATTCAAAATTGCAAATAAAATCACAATTACATAATAAAACGTCAAACACAAATCAGCTGTTTATGAAATTCCCTTCCTATAATTTACCAAATCCTCAAGTTTATAGAATAGGAGGCTTTTTCCTAGGGGGCAAAAAATTTTAAAAGGGAAAACTTCCGTGAGGATTTACATAATTGAATTGGCTGATAATATTTAGAATACTCTCGCGTAAAATTAATATTTACTTTTTAACTGAACACTTTTTTATAGTATTTTGAATTGTTTGTGTTTTAAATTTTTTTTTTGTTTTTTTTTTGTTACAAAACACACGCTTTTATAAGCGTTTTTATTATCATTGTTCATAATGTATTTTGACTCTTGTTACATTTTGTTTTGACATTCTGCATAAAAAGTTCAAGTTTGGCCAATATTCAGTTAGAAAAATACTTAAATTACGGGTACACGAGTAAGGAAAACGTATATAAATTACGCATTATTAAAATAACCGGTTAATTACACCAAAATAACCGGTTTATTCGATATTCGAAAAATGAACATTTTAAAATAACCGACTTGGGCAAAACTAAAATAACCGGTTAAAACTGGTCGAATAATAACCGCCCGATATCCCTATACATAACCATATATGATAATCCGGCTTTCGTGAGCAACCCAAATTTATTGTTATATATTAAATAATTAAGATAGATGGTTTCCTTTTTTATACCACTCATTTAACAGTGGAAACCTTTTCCCCTGGAAGACTAGCTGGTAGTGAGCTAGTATATCAGTGCGGGGGTTGCGGTTCGACTCCCACCAAAGACTCTAGTCTGCTGCAGAGACAGGCGAAGAGGTATGCGGGACTAGCGTAAGAAAAAAGCATGAAATAAAGAAACTTTAAATTTTTGGATCAACAATATCTGAAATCAAATCCTTATGTATATCATTTGTCTTTAAACAAAAGAATTACCAATTACACCTGATCTACACTTAAAAGCAATTACCCACGCTCTACCCACAACAGTAAAAATTATACCGATTTCGGGTAATTACCCACAAAGTGGCAACACTGCACTAACCTCATGACGCGCATTGTATACACACACAAACACACACACATATATATATATATATACATATAGTGGTGGAAGATCAATAAAACTCCACATATTTTTAAAGATTTTAATAATATTTTTTTAACTGCAAACAAAAGGTTGGTGTAGGGTCTAAAATTGTAGTCTTAGTTGCAATAGTTAACAGATGATCGGATTCTTCTTCAACAAATTTGACTTCCTAAGTCCATTTTTAACTCTATTTACTGGGGTATTTAATTAATCGATATTTTATATTAATCGATTGATCGTGCGAATTATTATTCGAGGTAAAAATTTAATCGAATAATAATGGAATATTAATATTTTTCGGTTAATCGAATAATATTTTTTAAATAAAGAGTTTATTAAATATGTAACAATTTAACAAAAGGTACTTCATGTAATAAAAGACGAAAACTTTTAAAATAAAAAATTTCATCAAAATTTAGTCTGATCTTGTAAAAAAATCTTTCAAGAAGAAGTTTAAGGGTTTTCATATATTTTAAACGATTTTTTTTCTTTTGCTTAGATGAAACTTAATTTAGAAAAGATTCTTTCACTTATTGCTTACGTTGGAGAGATTGAAAATAAAGCGTTATAAAGCATATTTAATTTCTCTGTTATTTTTCTTGTCTTATCTAAAAATTGGTAGTCTTTCATTATACTACTTGAATCTCTTTTTGATCTTTTAACAATTTATATAATTTTAAAAGTCTTCGAAGCAAGCCTCCTGCCAATATTAAATTAGAGCCCTTAAAACAATATAAACTTAACTTTTCAACCAGAGAAACATACAGCCCAATTATGTAAATCCTCACGGAATTTTTCCCTTTTAAAATTTTTTGCCCCCTAGGAAAAATCCTCCTATTCTATAAACTTGAGGATTTGGTAAATTAGAGGAAGGGAATTTCATAAACAGCTGATTTGTGTTTGACGTTTTATTATGTAATTGTGATTTTATTTGCAATTTTGAATTAACTTACGGATGTAATTTTAATAAATTCCTAAATTTGTTTTTCCTAAAATTGTGTTTATTTAAAATAAATAATTGAAAATTAATAGTAGTATAGCTTTGCAAGTTCTAGCGGAGGAAATTTATCAAGAAAATGATGAAAAGCACATCCAAAGAATTGTTAGACGGAAGATGCGCGATGCATCAAATCCGCTTGAGTTGGAGCCATTATTGTAAGTAAAAAATAAAAAAAGATTTTTCTTGTAATAGGTTTCAAAAATGCTACAGAGTTAACAAACGTGCCTTTACTTATTTATTAGAAGTGCTAAAATCACATTATCTGCCTAACAAGAGACAATCTGGTGTTAGTCCTATTGTGAAACTGAGTGGTTGTTTGCGTTTTTTTGCGGAAGGCGGATACCAGACTGGGGTTGGAAACGATTTTGAAGTGTCGTTAGTGCAGCCAACTTTTAGCAAAGTTTTAAATGAAGTGGTTGACATTTTTGAAATGCATCTCCATAAGGGTCATTAAATGTTGCAGCTGTTGTTTATTTGAGCTTTTGGACC
Source organism: Pollenia amentaria (assembly GCA_943735925.1). Lineage (NCBI taxonomy): Eukaryota > Metazoa > Arthropoda > Insecta > Diptera > Polleniidae > Pollenia > Pollenia amentaria. Next base: position 166,322,485 of record OX031006.1, read on the forward strand.
TGAAAATGTGTTAAAACATTATTTTGTACAACATAAAACAACAGGCAAAATAAAAGCCGGTTTTCCTGTTTTTAAAATTATAGAATACCTACTTTTTTCCCTGCACAAAAAAGGAAAAAATCCCCAAGTTATTTTATTACATAATAGGAGGAATACGGAAAGGGGCAAATTCCCTACGGAATTCTTATACATAATTGGGCTGTATATATTTTAATTTAGATGTTATCTCTGGAGATATTTCGACTGGGATTAAAAAAGCAAAAATGGGTGTCTGAAGTGCCCTAAAATGATAAGTTGCAAAGGTTCTTAAACGTCACGACTTATTAATCAATCACCTTAAATTAGTCCACATGCTTGACAATTATGTGCTGAAAATAAAACAGCTCCTCTCGAAGTAGTTTTAAAGAGACGACATATAATACTTTACTAAAATAGTTACCAAAAATGAATCATTGGGAAAATATTAGCCCTTTGTGTTGCCCGAAATGCCCGTTAAGGCACTAAAAACTCTTAAGTACTTCTAGCGTATCTTCATGCTTAAAACTATAACATTCCGGAGGAATCAACGATATGAAAAAAATTTATCAGTGTTATTTATATAACTACAAAACTAAATTGAAGAGATCAAACAAAGTCATAGAAGGTAAAAATGTGGTCTACAATTTGACAAATATTTCATACAAAAATCATGTTCATATTACTATTTGTTTCTATAATGATGAAACAAAATAATTTGAAATCTATAATCCTGGCTAAAAGGTTTTGTTTGAAACTTTTCAAAAATATGGTTGAAGTCTACAGATTTATATATACATAACCACCAATAAACTAAAACTCATTTAAAATAAATTTGGGAGAATATCTCAAATAATAAATTTATTAAATTCCTATAATTTTTTATTTGCATTTGCAAAACGTTTGGCTAGATCAAACATCATTTAACAGTTTTTAAATTACATTATACAATTATCTTCTTACAAATAAAGTTTTGTAAATAAATAGAAATTGGTTAAAATAAAGCTTAAGTTAGATCAATTAACTAGTCACGGTATTTTCGATTTTATCGTCAAATATTTGTTAGGTCTGAACACACCTTATGTTATATCTATGTATTTTGTTGGTTCCTTACTTTTGTGAATTGTTTTGATTTTATTTAAATTAACGTTTTATTACAGAAACTTATTTGATTTTTGTATTTTTATGTATTCGAATTAAAACCGGTTAACCGGTTATTTTAAAACTGCTTAACCGAAACCCGGTTTTTTTAAAGTAGCAACTATTCGGAATATTCGAAAACCGGTTTTTTTAAAAAAGTCGAATAATCGATCTCCCTAGTTATGTAGTTATATTAATAGCATCAAAATATATTTTAAAAAAAAAATTTAATAAATGTATTTTGTTGTTTTGAGTATAACTAAATAACCATATAACCTAATAACCAGTCTTCCGTGAACAACCCAATTATATACATTGGGGTAATATGATATTTTGCTATTTGGTACACACCAATAAGAAGAGGAGCCAATAAATAAATTCAATATTATTGTGTTATTAATTTAAAATAGTCGAATATGAATGAAATTTGGTATTTTTGAATCCTTTTTTTTAACTGCTGTACGCTGTTTGCTTTTTAGCTACTTTACAAACACTTTGCTTGATAATCGTTGAAAATACAGAACAATAATTAGGACTAAAAACGATATTATCGTTTCGATTGTAAAATCGATTTATATTACATACCTAAATGTACCATCAAGTGAACATTTAAAAGAAATGCTCATGTTTGAATATTTATTAGCAAATGTTATTTTTTGCTTACAAACATATTAAAAACAAATTGAAAATGTATGGTGTTTTTCGGAATATGTGGAAAGCTAATATGAAAACTATCGGTACTTTTTGACGACAGATTTAAGCTTAAAAAATTTTTTTTATTGCCAAATTCACACATCAAAAGAATTCTACAAATGCAAATGTTTGCTATTATTAGATTAGTTTATCATAAACTTTAAGCCGTTTTTCTCTATATTTTAAAATATTAATTAATGTTAAAATAATATTATATGAAAATGCTTTCGTTGGGAAAATACTTAGAGCCGATCATATTTGTAAAACTGACTTAAAGTGATCAGACTGTCGTTTGAAACCATTAAAGAATTTTATACTACAAAAGATATACAAAGGAATTACAATGAATATGGTAAACCTGTGCAACCGAATGTGGAAGTAAGACTTATTATTTTATGTTTTTTATTATAAAGTTACATCGCACGAATAAATCGACACGTTATATTCATATCTACCTGTTGTAAAAATACCGTGCTATTTTGTCTACTTTTTGGTAATAAGACGGTTGGTTTTAAAATATTTTTTCAAATGGCTTTAGTGTTAAATTAAAACTTTTTTCGATTCTACTGAAAATTTTTAAATTTTGAGCTAATACCCTCTTGTTGTCTATACATAAATATTATGATAAATAGATATTGGGAATTATTTCTTTTCATAAGCAACTTTTATTACCCAGGAAAAACTTTTTGAATTTTGGTAATAGGTCGTAGTTATTTCATACGTTACCTGGTAAGTAGTTGTCATTACAATTGTCATTATTCTGAAAACCTTAATAAGAACTTGCTAGTAATGAACTCAGTAAGTACTTTTCACTCTATTATTTTCAGTTAGGAACATTTGCTTACTTATAATCAGCTAAATAGCTACTTATTAGTCGTCTTGTTTTCAGTACTGAATATTTACTTACTGGTAACTACCTCCATAACTACTTATAAGGTCTATTAACTAGCGCCAATTGAATAAAAACTGGTTATTTTTTGGCTTCTAGTAAGTATATTGTAAGTAGTTATAATTCGACTTACTGGTAGTTCAATAATAACTAGATATTTTGTGACTTCTAGTAAGTGTATTGTAACTACTGAATTCTGTGGACAACTCGAACAAAAATAAGTAGTTATTCAGCCGAAAAATAAGTAGTGTTTATATTTCTCCAACATTACTTGCTAACTTACCAGGTAAGTACAGTTTTTGCTGGGTATAATCAACATTTTCATTTTTCGAATTTATTCTTTGAGTTAAATTTCAGTTATGTATTTTATAAAACATTTTGTAATAGTTCTATTCCTTAAATTTTTCAGGAATAACTTTATACACTACCAGAAAAATTTTAGGAATAGAACTATTACAAAAAGCTTTATAAAATACATAACTGAAATTTAACTCATAGAATAAATTCGAAAAATTAAAATGTTGATTATTATGATTAATATTGATATTTTTTAAATGACTTTTTAGCAAAAACTTATTTTATAAAAAATGTACACCATGAATTTGATATCAGGCGTAATTTTATTTAAATCGGGTAATTTTGCTTCATCTGAAGTGTAATTTTGAATTTTGCTGGTGGTAACACTAGGTTAGCGCCTCCTCTGTCAGCTTATTGTCTCTGCTCTTCTTGTTGTTGCTGTTGTTGTTAATATATTTATACTTTTTGGTATTCGATTCTACTCGTCCCTGTATGCACTGATTCTTCTAAAGCCTCTAGTACACGGTTTTTGCATCAAAAGGTTAGCGCCTGCAATTTCTTTTTTTTTTTCTTAAACATTTGACAGATTATCGACACCAAATTTTTTTTTGTAGTCTACTGTTATCAACATAGCTAAAGGAAAATCACCTTCTGTGAAAGGGAAAACGACAATTGAAGCTTACGAGGGTTTTAAGCTCTCAATATCGATAAGTAACAGCTGCATTTTTCCACAATAAAGCCCCAGTTAGCTGGCAGTAACAGCAACGTTGCTTCATTTTGTTTATGTTGATTCATTTTGTTTATGTACACAAATCAATTAGAACCAGTGTTGCCAGTGAAGTTTCGAGAAAGATACATTTTAGTTTCCAAAAAGATACTTTTTTTCCCAAAAAGATTCATTTTGAAAAAAAGTTGAAAATCCATTTTTAACGTTTAACATTTTTTAACATAATATACATATGTATTTCACATTTAATGAATATTGTAAAGAAAATGTATCCATGTTTGTATATTAGGTATGTCATTTTTAAAAAATACAGTAGGCCAACTTTAAAATTAATTATATGTAACTATCTATGGATGTTATCAAAACAAATGCATTTTTGTTAAAATTAATATACGACTTAAGGAGTTTATACTAAGGCGATTATCTTAAAAAGTTCATATAAATTTTTCTTTTAAAATTTCATCTTAACCCACATGCACAAGAATAAGCAGACGACACAAGAACTTAGAAAACCTTACAACAAAATACATGTTATTTTTGTACTTAGTTGTCACTGTTATATTTTTAGTATTCATAACGAAATGATAACTTTAAAAAACTTTGGCAGAGACGGAAAGTTTAATATTTTATTTCTGTACATTTTGCGTACAGATTCAAAAGATACGAAAAATGTCAGGATTATACATGGTACCTGAAGTCATCAAAAGATACGAAAATTGTATCTTTCGTATCCTAATGGCATCACTGATTAGAACAATTATTTAGTTAGCTGTAAGATGTAACTTAACTGTAACGTCTAAATCTCTAGAAAATATATTTTTTTTACTTTCTTACTGTACGGTTACATTACTGTTACTGTCAGCTACATAGGGGGTTAAGTCGGAAAAGGTAACTGCCCGTCAATCAGTGTTGCCAATTTAGCCATTTTTTACTTTATTTAGCCATTAACCATATTTTTTAGCCATTTTCCATCTTGTTTAGCCATAAAAGTTATTTTCCGTTTTTTTATTGGAAATAATAATTTTTATTTTCTTATAAAAATTTATTAAATTGCTAAAAGTAAATAAAAGTTTTTAACAATTAAAACGCATTTAATTTAAATCACACATTTTACAAATGTTGAAAATCGCTATAAACGATCAGTTTTCACCAAAAAAAAAAAAAGCAACAAAGCAACATCTCTAAGCTTCAAAAAATGCAACAGTGAATTGTGTGCAGGTGACAGTGCTGCCACGACTAATACAATTTTTACAACCAAAATTTTTGAAAAAGTTACCAAATGTGAAAAAATATAACCAAATTAGAAAAGCCTTTTTTTTAATTGAGAAAAACCTTAAACTTAATTTTAAACTGCATTGTAAAACAAGGGATATTTGCACTTAATAGGCAAATATTAATTACAAATTAAGAAAAGAAAACAAGAAATACATATTAAAAAATAATGAACAACTTATATTAAAAGTTTTCGTAAAATATATATTTATTTTATTAATGTTAATCTCGTCAAATTTCCATACAAAATTCAGTATATTGAATTGTTTTGGCGTAGTTGGAAACTGTTGGCAATATGCGAAATTTATTTTTTGTGAATACTTTCCAATTTACATATATCTAAAATATTATTTATATGGGTATAACGTGTTTCTCTTGCTTGTAAGATGTATTTTTTAATTATAATTGTTATTATTACTGATTAAAAATTGTTCTATATAAAATATTTTGTGAATCATTGTATAATATTATGACGAATATAAACAAATTCGTATTTCAGAACGTAAATTCAATGGGGAAAATGTATATCACTGAAAGTCAAACGATTTTTTGTTATAAATTAAAAATATTGCCAAATCATTATCTAAAAAAAAAAAAAACATTTAATAAGTAAACATATCGACAGGTTATAATAAGTAAAATTTCAAATTTCTTAAATTCACGCAATTATCTATAAATTCTAAAATTATAGATTATCTATTTATTTGTGGAAATAATGTAAATTTGGAACATTTTACTGACATTCAAGTTTTTAGAAACACTAAAACTACTGTTGTGTACTTTTTCAGTCATGTTCTGAAACCGATTCCGCGTGATATTATGCACTTTCTACTCAAGTACCACTTATCTTTACTATTATTAAATCAAGAAAAATTTTATTTTTATTTAAAAAAAAAATAATTGAAAATCTATATCGATTATAACTTCATTTGATTTCAATTTCAGAACATGGCCGTTTCTAATATTTAGATCACATTTGGCAATTTGTTTCTGAACAAAAATTTTTAAAAATTATCTGGTAGACGTTTTGAAAAAGATTTTTTGTTTTCGATAAGGTATAGAAACTTCCCTTCATTTGAAACCAATAATGAGAAAATCGTAGTTCAAAGTACGCATTATTCGAAGTCGTAAGTAATTTCCTTCGAATCGAAATACGCGATAGCCCCTTATGTAAATAAAAAAACATTAAAAATATTAAAAACGTTAATTGCAAGTGTATCAAGAAAAACATATTTATACGTTTTTTAAATTTAAAAAAGTAGCCAAAATTAAAAAAATATTCACATCTCCACATTGAGAAAAAAAATGATCAATTTTAGTTAGATATATCCAACAACGGCAGCTCTGGCAGGTGGCAATAGGAAATTTTCAAAAATTTTGGAATTTACTTTTACTGCCATACCTAAACAAGAGCGGATAGCGGAACGTTTTCTTTCGCGTAGCTTTTACGCTGATATGACATACCTAAACAAGAGCGTCAGCGTTGTGTCACAAAGAGGAGTGTTAACTTTCGAGCTTACTAAAACCATAATAAAAGAAATAAAAATGGAATTAAGTCTGCTAGTTTCACCTAAAAATAGCTAATTTGCCATTATTTATTATCAAAAGATACAAAAATCAAAACAACAATTATAGCAACCCTGCTTATTTTAACGCTGTCAAAATCGGATTTTCCAATTGCAAAGCGTTGACGCTGCGCTATTTAGGGATGCTTCATACAAATTGTATTGACATGAGGAATTTTGACAACTAGAAAACGCGTTTCGCTCTTGTTTAAGTTGCATGTACACGACATGTTTTTTACATCTGACTTGTCAAATTTCCCACTGCAAAATACATACATGTCGTGTGTTACCTTTAAAACATTGCATCTGTACAAGTCAGACGCAAAGTCATCTGACAAAATTTCAAGTAGAGCGTGCTCTATTTTCTACTGACAAACCATCTGACATCAGCTGTGTCAGAAATCTATGCCGGGAAGAAAACCGCAGCGGCGGTGCATTGTTGATGGAATCATTAGCCGGCTTAAGTTAATATTTTACAATACCGATATATGTATGATCATTTCGCCATTGAATAGAAATTATGTACATATATAAATAAAAACGTATCATTATAATATCCTAAATTGGTATATTGGAATTTAAAGAAAACAAATGTTTAGATGGATGAACTTTTTTACGGCGCAAATAAAAATTTTTGTGGCGGTAGCACGCTATTTTGAAACCAAGAACTACTTTGGTTTACTCCATAACTACAGAGAAAAAACATATACAATGACAGAAGCAAATTACATGTACGTGTGTGACCAAATATTATAAAGCTTATGTAAAACAGCAATTTTGACAGACATTCACAATTACATGTGACTTGAAAACTTGACAAGTCAGATGTAAAAAAACATGTCGTCTACGGGCACCTTTAGGTATGGTTGTTAATCATTGAACGTTATACTTCGTCGAATCGACGACGCATGTTTTTGTATCGTATTTCTTTTTCTGTATTTGTATTCTTTTTAAGCTGATTTTGCATATGGCGGCAGCCGTTAATATTCTCCTGATGTGCGCGTCTGCAGAGCTGTCTACCTACGCATTGGCTAAATAGGGGTTTTTCATGATGTTTATGTAACTTTTACTTTCAATTTCCAGGGTATATGTTTTCAGTTAATATGTTAGGCTTGGTGTTTTTTTTATAATATAGCAAATAGAGTGTTTTTAACCGGTAAAGAAATCACTGATATGTCTATTTAGTCCTCCCTTTAAACGATGAATGAAGATATTAGTGTGCTTAAAATGGAAAAAAGCCTATGTGCAGAGCACAAGATAGAACTTTGTTCCTCTGGGACAGATTTAAGACTAAGGCTGCTAAAAACCGTTACCTTTTTTTAATTAATAAGTTAATTCTACGATACAAACTAATTAAACGAATTATATATTTTTAAATTAACTGTTTTCATAATATTTTTGCTATGTTTTGAAAAAAAAACCAAACAAATAAGCACTCTGAAACCTTTTTTTGATAGTATTTAATAATTTGTATTGTGGTTATTTTATTGAACTGTTAATGGTTTTTAATCCAAATTTCGATATTTTAATCAGGCTTAAGTTCATTGAATTTAATTTTTATTAAATTATTTTTTTATGAAAAAAAGAATTTTACAACATGAAATTAATTAAAATTTTATTGATAATTTTTCATTCTTGACTGAGCTGGGAATTGAACCCAGGTTTTCACGGACAAGTTGCCCTGACTAGTTTCGATTGTAACCACACAATCTCTTCAGAGGGGTTTATTGCACTTATAAAAGACCTACAAGATAATTATTGTGTATTTTTGTGACTTGTTATTCCTGAAGATAACATCCAAAGGATGTCGAAATATTGAAGAATTAAGAATTTAAAGAATAAAATAGACCTCGAGCTTGAAAAAACTATTTAATTTATAAAATAATAATTATTTTTGTTAATATAAATTTTTCTTATACGATCTTTATTATTTAAATTTATATTATGTAATTTGTTTCCGCTTGAGGTATTTTAAATATATAAAAATATTAATTTTATTTTAACAACAAAAAAATATGTTTAATAAAATTTACATTTTTATGCAAAAAAAGACCTCAAGCTTGATAAAATTAATATACATTTAAATAAAAAAGGTCGAATAAGAAAAAGTTTATATTAACAAAAATAGTTTTTGCAAGATGGCGTCACTTTTAACACTGCACCTCCTTGATTTTTTTTTTTTTAATTATGAGTTAACATAAATACGTTTTCCCAAGCCTTCAACATAAGCTGTGCCCATGTTCTGTAACTTGCATTTTAATTCTTTTAAATTGTTATTGAAAATTATTTTATTGAAATAAATTGAAAAACTTACCTTATAAAAATCAATAACTTTCCTTTAAATTGCTGTAAAATTCTTTAAGCTTTTATTAAATTTTATTTAATTTTCTATGTATTTCTTTTAAGTAAGTTTAACTTTATTTGAATTTTAAATCATTTTGCTAATTTTTTTATAAACAGGCCATATTTTGTGGAAATTTACCATCTTTAATTATTTATTTTTTTAATTTACCAACAAAAACCCAAAACAAACCCTACCTCTTTCATTTAATTGGATTTTAGCTGAGACACTTTTTTCTTCTTATTGATTTTGCTTTTATTTCCCAAAACAATACACAATCAAACACACACTTCAAACAAAAAACACGACACAACTCTGTCAATGCTGCCCACAACCGCGGCGATTTTAATAACTTAAAACCAACAGAGACGGCGCTGTCATTAGCTCTGCTTTTTATGAAAAAAGTTTCTATCACCGTTTTTATTAATTTGCATTCAACTTTTTGCTTAGATTTTTTATTAAAATAATAACATGGCGTCTTAATTTTATTTATTTATAATAATTACAATTGTTCTATGACTTTTTAATCTCTTTTAAATTAATTTAAGGGATTAATTTTTTAAGACGTTCACGCACTTTGAAAATTTTTAGAAACTAAAAAGAAGAGGAAAAGGAAATTAAGAAAAAGAGAATTAAAAAACTGTTTAAGGCGAATTCATGAATACGGGGGCAGGGCTGTTAAAGTTGGTACAATTGTACTTTTTTGGTACATATAGACCTTCTAAAGTACCGTGGTACCACCGTTACTCATTTGGTACAATTTAAAAATGTGTCATAGTTCCCCCTTTTTTGAATTTTTAGTAAAGCAAACAAATTATTGAGTCCTTTTCATTATTTTTATTTTTTTAATTATTATTTCTTTCATCAGGATTTAAAAAATCCTTCTTTTAAATCGCATTTTTTATTTATGCAATATACCCTTAACCCTTTCCGTGTTTTTGTCGAATATATTCGACATTGTACTCTGATTCTATGCGCTTGAACGGTATACAAATTTAAAGTTTATTATAATATAGAGATTGCATTTGGTTCTTTATTTTTGAGCGGCGATGGCCAAGATGAAAACTACTATTTTTCCTGGCTCAGAACCATCATATTACCTTAAATATAATTTTTTAGATCTTAAGCTCGACTTAAATTATTTTTGACCCGGAAAGGGTTAAAATTATTAACATTGTTAATTTAGAAATGCAAACAGAAGATGCGCGAATGCATGTATTTTTACAAAGCCTACCTTTTTTGTTCCGCCAAATAGAACGTTATTTAATGAATAAAAATATTTTGGATGAATGTGATATATCTATCGTAGAAAAAATTTCAATTCATTTCATGTTTTAAAATTCCTTTCTTCATAAAAATAGTATAATGAAAATAAAATTCAATGAACTTAAGCCTGAATATAATATCCAAATTTGGATTTAAAACCACTAACAGTTCAATAAAATATCCACAATACTAGTTTTACTATCTTAGACATTTACAAATATCACATGCCCTTTGAAGAAATTTATTGCGGAACAGAAGTGGGCTTATATATTTCTACAGATAATATAAATATTGATATTGTTAAAGAAATGAAAGAAAATGCAAAACAATTTATATAAAATTTGGCGAAGTTTTGAGAAATAAAGTCAGCTCTAATAACGAAGTTTTAATGTGGTTTTATGGAACTTAACTCCTGAAAATGTTATTTGAGGAAAAACAAGTAGTATTGTACCTCTTCTAGTAAAAATGTTCCCGAATGAAATTGCAAATTTTGATTCAATCAATAAACAATTTAGAGCTTTAGCTGATGTTGAGCAAATGCAGTCGTTAAAAACTGAAAACATTTGTAGTTTTTGGTCGGTAGTCCATATGTTTCCTGCCATTTCTAGAGTCATTGTTAGAATTTTATCCATTCCATTTTCGTCTGAAAATGTGGAGATTTTTTCTTTTCAAATTATAATAAAAAACTAAGGAAAGAAACAGACTACATGTGCCAACATTATCAAATCTCATACAAACAAAGGATTGGCTAAGATCGACAAATTCATGCTGCTATGCTGTAACAATTCCAAATGGTTTATTAACTAAACAAATAAGTGCCTGATTTTGATCTCATATAGTTATAAAACTTTTATGTACCTTATTTAATTCAAACATAAATTAGTTAATGTTAAGTTTTTTTTTCTTTACAATTGAACTTTTATGTACTTTTTTTGTTGTTTTAATAAATTTAACGTGAAGGTCAAAAAAGTACATTTTTTTGGAAGTTGGTACCAAATTTACATCCCCATTTAACATCCCTGTACGGTGGTGTCGATACTACAACAAGTAACAACACCAAAAACACTACAATGTATTTTTTTTTTGTTGCTTTCGTTGATCGATATGTCAAAAACACAAGCAATTTTTGACATATCTATCTCTAAGTAAGAAAAAAAGTAGCACAGCTGTGCTTTCAACATGTTGGTTAAACTTGAGTGTGAGAGTAAATGAGACAGAAAGCGCCAGCAAATGAAGAATCAGTGCTTTTATAATAATAAGAAAAGATGGTTTTATCGAAGGCGAATTCACTAGAAGGTGAGCTCAAGGCGAATTCAACTACAGTTTGTGTCGAAACGCCATCTGACAGTTTTGATTTGTTAGTGTTTTGTAAGGAATGGTTGACATTTTGGACCGTAAACACCAACAATGCAATGCAAAAAACCCTATGTTGTTTCTGTTGTTTTTGGATTGTTGTAGTTCCGACACCACCTGTAGTTTAATTCGCCTTGGGTGAGATCAACTCTACAACAACATTGCTTCTGTGGTCCGATTGTCATAAATATTGCTTGTAAAAAAAAACGTTTGTTTACATAAAAAAAAACCAGTTTGTATCAGTGTTACCAGCAGCAAAATTCAAAACTACACTTGAGATGACGCAAAATTACCCAATTTTAATGAAATTGCACATGATATCAAATTAACGTTTAATTATAACCAAAAGCTTACAAAAAGAACAAATTAGAAATAGCAGTACAAAAACAGTACATATGTATATGAAAAAATTAGTACATTTGCTTGTTATGTATAAATCAGTACTTTAAACAAAAAACAGTTCTTGTACTGATAAAAACAGTACGACTGGCAACCCTATCTTTTTTATATACATATATTAATTTTATTTTAACAAAAAAGAATTGTTTAATAAAATTAATATTTTTATATAAAAAAAGACCTTAAGCTTAAAAAATTAATATACATTTAAATAATAATGGTCGAATAAGAAAAGATTTATATTAATAAAAATAATAATTTTTGCAAGATCGCGTCACTTGTTACACTGCACCTTCTTCCTTAATTTTTTCAAATAATGAGTTAACATAAATACGTTTTCCCATGAATTCTACATAAGCTGGGCAATAAGAAATATTGCTCTGGTATTATGCCGACGTTATTGAAAAATTGCTGAGATATTTATCTTTCCGTCAATCTCCGCGTAGTAATATTTATTGCGGCAAATGTCAAATTTAATTCCTCCATTTTGCGACGTGTGGACCGCATATTGCCATGGGTGGCAATCCATTGCACAATGATTGCTTAGCAATCTGCTGTCGAACTAGTTGTCATATATCTGACATTTCTTTTCTTTGTACGTTTGTTTGTGGCAAAGCAATTCGCTGTGTTCGCCAGCAATAAAATCATTAATTACTGCGCCATTGTTCTGCCGAAGTTTTTGCCTGTGCAAAGCAAAAAAAATTGCTACGTGGAGACGCAGCTTTTGGCGTAGACATGGAGCTAAAATAATAAAATAAGCAACAATAACGTTCTTTCGCACACTAATAAAAGCGCAATTTTAAGACAATCATCCGACTCTAGTGATCAGCAAAAATCAAGGCATATGTTGGCGTGAAAGCGAGCTTATCAATTTTCAAAGATTGTTAAAAAAATGCTCCATAATTTAAAATACTAAAATTACAAAAAAAAAACTCCCTCTCCAACCCGCACGCCAGAAAATACGCTCTGATTTTGCAAAAGAACACATGACATGGACATTAGATAAAAATAAATTTAAATTCGAAGCTTCATACGTTTATAACTACTACTAACACGATCATCGCAAGGAGTAACACCATCTGGATCACCTTTCAAGTGCGGTGGTTGGTATAATGATGTGGGGAGTTATTTCCTTCTTTGGTACGTTTGAGCTACACTTTTTGTCATATGTTCTTTTGTAAAATTGAGGCGTATTTTATTGCGTGCCGGGTGGAGAAGGGGTTTTGGCCACATATGTTAAATATAACTACAATAAAGTTCGACGTGTTAATAACAATGTCATTTTAAGACCTAGACCTTCTGGCATTAAATGGACTTAGCTGCAAAAAGAAGGTCATATTTTGTAGGCGGAAAAAAATGTCAAGTAAATTTATGATACCTGGCATAATGCAGCCTGATTCTAATAAATAAATAAAAGCAAAGAAATAATCAGGCTGTACCCCAAGCATATATATTTGATCTTAGGCTAAGTGGCACACAGAAAAAGCAGTAACTAAAAAAAATAATAGTCGCAGTGTTTATCTTAGCCCCCTTTCAGACTCGGCAAGTTAGATGCGCAAGTAACTTGCCGAGTACAACAAAGTTTGTACTCAATGTTTCCCCCCCTTACCGCGACCTTACCCCTGACATCAGCAAATCAAGAGTTGCGCAAGTAACTTGCCAAGTCTGAAAGGGGGCTTACAGTTCAAATACAGCGTGTTTACAGCGGTGTGTGCGGAATATATTCAAGATTTAAGCTGGAATATTCTTTGGCCTGCTTGGAAGGGTCATACTTAGTTCTCAAAAAATGTTTGCACTGTCCCAATATAAACTTGTACACAGAATGAGCACTGTATTTCAGTGGCATTCGTAAAACTTCTTTGGACGGGGAAGCAGCTCCTGCGTCTCTGTCGTTATTTCTTTAAGACAAACAGGCCGACTTTGTGTGTCTGCTTTTCGTGCCTTTTACATTTCGTCATTTATTGGTGTGGCCTAGCGCCGTTTTACTGTACCGAGTTACAGCTATTGCGGTTTTCATTATTAAACATATGCAATCGTTTGTAACCTCAAATTTCTAACGTGTTTGTCTGGTGGGGAACCAAAAATATCTCAACATGACTGTTGGAGAACTATATAAAACTCAGACATTAAATAGTGGAAACAAAACGGATTCTGAAAGCTCTCGGCTTTCTATGCGAAAGCTCAGTTCGGCCAAAATTTTATGGACGAGGCTCCAAAACTTTGTGATAACCTGGCAATATCAATTTAAACAAGTAGCTAAAAAACTTAATCAAAATCAAAAAAAAAAGTCTTTTAGTGACTTGCATTTTAAGTATAATTTCTTACGGCAATGTTTGGAATCAAATAGAAATATATTGAAATTTTGCAATCATATAACTTACACCCAGTTTACATGATGAATTTTATGACGTCCAATTTTGGACGTCATTTTTTGTTTGGTAGCAAGCGGTGTAGAGAAGAAAGAGGGGTAGAAAAATAGACATGGTTTCTGTTTTCATGTTTTTTTTTTTTTTTGACACTTCGCTTTACACTTTTTTCTGTTCTTTCTGTTACGTTTTATTTTTATATTGTCATCAACTGGATTGAATGAAAATGAAAAAAATAGACGTCCAAAAAAAACCATCGTATGAATTTGAGAAGTTTTTGGTAGCAACTTCAAAAGGGAATTAAGAAAATTGGACGTCATAAAATTCATCATGTAAATTGGGTGTTACAAACAAGTGTTAAGCTCGATTTACCCATGCGTTCCGAACAATATTTTTATACAGACTATGGTATAATAAATACAAGGTATAGTCATTAGAAATTTTGTTCTCAATTTTAAGATCCATATAACGTCAAACAAAAGAAAATGAGGAAACAATTAAAACAAGCGTCAAAAATGAAATAAATCAATATAATTTTTTGAAAAATTTCTTAATATAAAAATTTTGTGATAACAAATTTAAACCAAAAATCTATTTCAAATAAACAAAATATTTAATAAAACATAGTTTTATATAAAAAGTAAGTTTGCAATATCTAAAAAGTGCAAAATATGTTGAAATTCAAATATTTGCAAATTAGTAATATTTCGTTGTTAGACATTACATGGGAAAATATTGACAACTCTCCCTAATGAGCATACCTGGCAGTGTTGCCACCTTGCGGGTAGTCACCCGAATTTGGTGTAATTTTTACTGTCGTGGGTAGAGCGTGGGTAATTGGTTGCAGGTGTAGATCAGGTGTAATTTGAAATTCTTTCGTTTTAAAACATAAAATGTAAATCTTTAATATTAGAAAAAAATGTATACCTTTTAAAATTTTTTCTTATTACGAAAATGTTTCAATTGGTTTTGAGCCCGAAGCTTATTGGAAAAAGGTTTTGAAACTAAAATATATGTTTCCAATATTTTAAAAAGGAATAAATTTCATATTATTTTGCTACTACCAAATGCTTTATTTGGGAGCATATTTAGCACCCTTAACAGTTGTAACACTGATTAAGGAAACAGACTATTGTCTAAAACCATAAATTATATTTCTAAAAGCCCATAAAACTTTAAATTGTAAAAAGAAGTACAAAAAATAAATTTTATGCAAAAGACAATTCCACGACATTAAAATTTGAAAATGTATTCGCCCCTATAAGCACGGCGGCGGTTCTTGACGAAACACACTCTGGCCGTCCAATAATGTGAAACTTTTTCAAATATTTCTGGCGGTAAATCACGAACAACGTTCCCTTAATTGTTGCCGGTTTATCTGCATAAACCAGTCCCCTTTGATAATATGGTAACGTTTTTATAAAGTAAAACGTTCATTTTAAATCAGGTGTAATATAAGTTAAATCGGGTAATTTTCCGTCATCTCAAGTGTAATTTTGAATTGTGCTATTGGTAACACTGATATCTGGTACTTATTATACTATGGTCCAGACAAAATTTTTTTATACTGAGTTTGACGTCTTTCTTTTGAAAGAGAGAGAAATTATTTTGTTCGGAAAGTTTTTTTTTGTATTTATTTAATTTTAATTCTTGTTCTAACAAAATAAACTGAGATGCCACTTTTTTAAATTGTACATAAAAGTTGAATTGAGCTGCCACATCATATAGTGCTTTTGCATTTATATAACAAAAATAATTATATATAAAAATAATAAAAAACGAGTTAGAGTGCTATATTCGGCTGTGCCGAATCTCTGATACCCTCTACCGACAGGAGTGGGCTCTATATGATAAATACTTATATATAATATTAACTAAGCTTCACAAAAACGAACGTCAGCATTAAAATTGGTTGCGGTTTAGACCTGAATTAAATTATTGACCGACAATAAGAAAGTTTTATGCGTTTCTTGTTAGAACTTTGAACTAGCTTGAATAAAATATCATGATTCGTAACAGCTTTAGCCGAACTAAAATGATTTTTAGGAGGGTAATTTGCATTGGACCTATGGTAACTTATGGCCCAATCATCTCAAAATTCTAAAGATTGATTTCTGGTATTACAAAAATAAATTAGAATAAATTTCAATACAGCAGTGTAATTAGTTTTAGCGTTAACAGTGAATTTCCCAAAATTGCATGATATCTTTTCTTGCCATGTGAATCTAAGTTGGTAGAAATTTTACCGCAATATCTATATCTGTTATGTTTTTAGGCGAATTTAATTATTTTCCCAAAGTGGGCTTTATTTGGTCTTAGTCGCAATAAACTGTTTTCCGAGAGTAGGGTTTATATGCGGCCTAGGGTAATCGACAGATCTTCACGAAATTTTACACTGCGATGTCTATAAAATTGTGATATACCAAATTGTATTATGTTTGCGTAATTTATTACGGTTTGAGGTGTTCTAAATGGTTTTCCAGTAGTAGGGCTTATATGGAGCCTAGTGTAAATTATGGACCGATCTTTAAGAAATTGTGCAGTGTCATTTCTGGTCCTTTAAAACTGTGACGTACCAAATTTTAGTATGATAGCGTTATTTATAACGGTTATATGCGTAATAAAATATTTTCCGGGTTCTATTGCTGCTCCTTTTTCAAGGTTATGACGACAATTTAATTCTTTATCACAATTCGTTGACTTTTCTGTAAATTTAAATGTAAAGCTAGGGTTATACGATTGCCGCAATGCACCAATTTGTAACAATTTTTATTGTGCTTATTTGGAGGACAATAAATCGATTGTCCCAATCAAATTTTCTGCAGTTACACGATTGCCTCAAATTTCATAAATTTGGTTGCCGTAAATTGGCGCACAACGATTAAGGGCAAATAATTGCCAACTTCCAGTTACACGATTGCTATGGTATGCGGTAACACTGAGAAACAGTTGTTGTGTTTAATTAAATTTTTTGTTTTGCTAACATAAATACCATAGAATACAATAAAAACTTTTAAATCTGTAAAAAATTTATTTAATTAAGTGAAAATGATTTCTTTTCAAAAGAAAATTGCAGCTGCTATAATTATTTTGTGTGAATTGGATACAAAGAAAAATGAAAAAACGTGTGTTAAAAGAAGTATTTGGGTCAGAGATTGGCTCACAAAAAGAAAAAACATTAATGAAGTTTAGAGAAATCGAAAATCAAATGTTTTTATTTAAAAATGTCATACGTATGGCCGAACAAACCTTTAAGGAATTGTTGCAACTAGTGTCTCCACTTATTAAAAAACAAGACACATATATACATAAATAACAATTAATTTATTTACAACAGTAAAAACTAATTTTACTTACAGATATAATATTCCACTACTAAAGAAAAAATGTATATTGACGCTTATTGCCCACTTTGATTGCCGCTCAAGAAACCAATAAATATTGGCGCAATTAACACATTTCATTGCCGCATTATTGTCTATCGAGCAGTTACACGATTGCCGTACCAGGGCTGCATTTGATTGGGCCAAATAAAGGTGCCCGTAGACGACATGTTTTTTACATCTGACTTGTCAAATTTCCCACTGTAAAATACATACATGTCGTGTGTTACCTTTAAAACATTGCATCTGTACAAGTCAGACGCAAAGTCATCTGACAAAATTTCAATTACCAAACAAACCATCTGACATCAGCTGTGTCAGAAATCTATGCCGGGAAAAAACCGCAGCGGCGGTGCATTGTTGACGGAATAATTAGCCGGCTTAAGTTAATATTTTACAATGCCGATATATGTATGATCATTTCACAATTGAATAGAAATTATGTACATATATAAATAAAAACGTATCATTATAATATCCTAAATTGGTATATTGGCATTTAAAGAAAAAAATGTTTAGATGGCTGAACTTTTTTACGGCGCAAATAAAAATTTTTGTGGCGGTAGCACGCTATTTTGAAACCAAGAACTACTTTGGTTTACTCCATAACTACAGAGAATAAACATAGACAATGTCAGAAGCAAATTACATGTACGTGTGTGACCAAATATTATAAAGCTTATGTAAAACAGCAATTTTGACAGACATTCACAATTACATGTGACTTGAAAACTTGACAAGTCAGATGTAAAAAACATGTCGTCTACGGGCACCTTAAGAATAGTATTGTCAAAGGTTGCCGTATGAGCCAATAAATTGTGAAATTACACGATTGGTGCATAAAAAAGACCAATAATTGGTGCATTGCGGCAAACGTGTAATCCTACCTTTATAAAGCATAAAATAATTGTTTATCTTAACTAGTAAATTTTATGTATATTTTTAAATCCATCCTGTTATTCATTAATTTTAAGTCAATCATGTTATTTGTCAGTAAGGATAATGTCCATTGAGTAAATATTTGTACGAAATAATTGTCTGTGTGGTTGTTGTTATGTTTTTGTAATTTTGCTTTTTCGCAAGAGTGCAATTGACGAGAAGACTGTTATTGTACAAGTTTTTTCAATACAAACACTGTGTTTAGTTTCTGCATAATAATTTGCTTAAGGAGCTTTTCGTGCCGTGGTAGTGCAAGCTGCCAAGCTACAAAAATAATACTAGTGAGAAGCGTTGCTAAAGTGTTTTGTTTGTTCATTCCTTCATCAATGTGAAAAAAAAACATTACAGAACCTTAAATAAAATGTATACCACAGAACCACTGCAATTGTTCTGTTTTATAACGAAAATCGGAACACTACACAGAAAATAATTTCATTAATTTTGTACCAATTAAATAACTATATTGTTTGAATTACTGTGTAAATTAAATCAATTATATTTTTCATTGAACAAAAACTAAAAATATATATTTCATTCAAATAATATTTTAATTGTTTAAAAAAATTGTGACAATTTTTATTGATAGTAGATTTTAGTTGTTTAAGTGTGAACGCATGTTTCACATTTTCAACATCTTCCATGCGTTCCTCCGAAATGTTTGCAAGTGTGCAAAGGGTAAAACTATCTTTTCTTATTGTTATAAAATCACTAATCAAGGCGAATTCATGTATACGGTGATGTGTTACTACAAGTAACAGCACCAAAAACACAACAATATATTTCTTTGTAGCTTTCGTTGATCGATATGTCAAAAACATAAGCAACTTTCGACATTTCTCTCTCTAAGAGTGCGTGTGAAACGGCAGCAAAGTTCTATGGTGAAATAAATTTGTCTGTGGTAGACAAATTTTATGTTTATGCTGTGTGAAATTGTAACATTTTTGACAACGTTAAATTTTGACATAGAGAAAAGAACAATTGTTTGCAGCATATTTTTTGTCGGCGGCGGTTCAGCAAAAAGTAGCCGGTAGTGGATTACATGACAAAAGAATTAGTTATTCAAAACGAAAAAATATCTATTACAATTTGTCATTATTTTTAATATACATATGTATTTGCTTTTATTATAAATATATTTTTACCCCAACTTTAAAATTAGTAGGAGGTTTTCAATTCGGTTGTACGTTGCTTTTTTAATGTTTGTTACCGCATTACTCCGTCATTTGTGAACCGATATTTTTGCCTTTTAATAGAACATGTCAACAGATTGTACTTACAAACAACGGACAATTTGTCTGTCCGGAAATTTTGTTTTTGAGCTACTCCATAATTTACAAACATATTTTCAGAATTCGCGCTTACTTTTAATGTGATTTTCTAGCATGTTGCAACTGTGGAAATTATTTGAGGAATTTTTGGAGGTTGCACATTTGGCCTTTTCAACATTTTTTTTTTAATTTTTGAAGTTATTCTGCTATATTTTATTCTCTACTGGTTGGTTTATTAAATTTTTTGTAATCTTCGCGAACTGCGCGTTTTTAGGTAACCCAAATCCTAATAAACTGATTATGGGATTAATGATCTATAAAATATTATTTATCCTGTTTTTTTATTTAAATAACCTCTCAATCGAATATATTTCCATGTTGTTGTGATTGGTTTCTTCCAATTCACTTACATAAGATTGTTTTTGCCTTGGCAATATAACAAAATACTTGTAATGTACATGTAATTAGCGTTCTGTAGTCTTTTACTTAATAAAATTATTTGTTTCTTAATAAAGCCTTTCACTTTTATTAGACACTGATTCCAACATGCACAAATTAAATAACAAATGAGTCATTAATAAAAAAATGTATATGTGACAGCGCAAAGAGAAAGGGACCTAAGCGTAAAGAAATTTGACGTGGACAACATCTGAGCGCGTTTTCAAGGTTGACCAACACGTTCCTGACGTCATGAGATGTGTCGCTTTCAAATGAGACCAACACCAACACGATCAGTGATGGTACACCAGAGATACACGTATTTCAATCCTTAAAATGGGTTTGAATGGTTTTTACCCTTAGGTCCCTTTCTATTTTGCGCGTCACATATGTAACTATTTGTGATCTTAAAATAGCTTGAATAAATATGCAATACGGCTAAAAAGAAAAGTTTGACTAAGAAATGAGTGTAAATACGCTGTTCGCGCCGGCGGCGGCTTCAACTCAAAATTTAAATTCGCGACTTTGAGTGCACGATCTAGGAGTGTGTCTATGATAATTGTGTGGTTGTCAAAAATTTCTACGCTAGTGTCAAAATTTATACTTCTAAACAGTGTAAAAATTCTGCTTTCATGAGGACTTTGCTACCGTTTCACAAACACCCTAAGTAAGAAAAAAAAGTAGCACATCTGTGCTTTCAACGCCACCTGAAAACTTAATTCGCCTTGGCACTTGTAGGGTATTTACTTATCATGAAGAGCAGTCCTATTAAAGCTCTCTTGATAAAGCTTTATAGAAAGCTTTTGTCATTAAATGAACACCTGCAATGGAATATTGTATGTATCCATTTCTTGACAACAACAACAACAGCAAAGGGATTGCTGAAAACCTTTTGCTAACTTCTTTATTTACATTTTAGTTTTAAGATCATTCACTTTTGTACAGCAGCTGAATTATAAGCCGAGCGGAGTTAAATTAAAATAAAGAAATTAAATAAGTACAAATTAAAAATATTATCCATTCAAATTGTTTTACTTAATAAAGGCAGAGTTTATTACAGCACCAATTCTTCATTTGCTGGCTCTTTCTGTCTCTTTTACTCCCACACTCAAGTTAAGCCAAGACCAAGGCAAATTCAACTAAAGGTGGTGTCGGAACTACAACAATCCAAAAATAACAGAAATAACATAGGGTTTTTTGCATTGCATCGTTAGTGTTTACGGTCCAAAATGTCAACCATTCCTAACAAAACACTTACAAATCAAGACAAAGTGGCTCGAACTGTCAAACTCTGATGGCGTTTCGACACCACCCGTAGTTGAATTCGCCTTGGCCAAGACGTTTTTTTAAATTCCCTTTTTCTTAATTTCCTTTCCTCTTCTTTTTAGTTTCTAAAAATTTACAAAGTGCGTGGACGTCTTAAAGAAAATACTCCCTTAAATCGATTAAAAAGAGTGTAAAAAGTCTTCGAATATTTGTAATTTTTATAAATAAATAAAATTAAAACCGCATTATATTTTATTATTAAAAAATCTAAGCAAAAAGTTGAACGCAACTTAATAAAAACGGTGATACAAAATTTGTGCATAAAAAGCAGAGCTAACGACAGCGCAGTCTCTGCTAGTTTTATGTTGTTAAAATCGCCGTGGTTGTGGGCTGCATTGACAGAGTTGTGTCGTGTTTTTTGCTTGAAGTGTGAGTTTGGTTGTGTAGTATTTTGGGAAATAAAAGCACAGTCAATAAGGAGAAGAAAAGTGTCTTAGCTAAAATCAAATAAAATGAAAGAGAAAAAGGGTTTGTTTTGGTTTATTTTTTGTTGTTGTCAAATTAAAAAAGTAAAAAATTTAAGATGGTAAATTTCCACAAAATATGGCCTGTTTTTATTAAAAATGTGCAAAAATTAAAAAAAAGTTCAAATTACATAAAAGAAATATAGACAAATGAAATAAGATTTAATAAAAGTTTAAAGCAGTTTTATAAGGTAAGTTTTTTAATATCTACAAAAATTTAAAAGAATTAAAATGCAATAATAAAATTTTTTTAAATATTTTTTTATTATTCAAAGAAAATATTGAACAAAATTTTAGACGAAATGTATCTTTGTATGTGACCTTTAGTTGTATAGAACTATTACTAAAATTGATTTATTCTGAAATTTTAAATTGGTTGTAATAAGTTTCCGATTGTGGAGCTAATCCACGGCTGTCAGGTTTGACGATTTTGGGCTCCAAAATGGCCCATTGACGATGTGACGATTTATACCCTAAATTTAAGGATTTTTTTAATGAAAAATAATTTACAAGAGTTTTTAATATTATTTCTTTTATTTAACAATTTCTTGGGAAATTTCGTTTATTTGGTTGACACTAGGGATGACAACCCCGAAATTCCGGTTCCGAAAAATTCGGGATTCAGCGAATCCCGGGATTTTAATTTTTAATACCGGGATTTTCGGGATTTAGTCAATCCCGAAATCGTTAACTTAATTTTTTGTTTAACCTTTTTTTATAAAAAGATATTCATCATGACATTCTTCCTTGAGAGGATAGTGAACACAATATTGATATTTTATATTTATTTGGTTAACTCTGTTAATACTTTCATTGAAAATGAAAGAAAAAGTTCAACTTTGTTATCCTTTTTAAGCGTGTCGAACAATTATAAAGAAATTTTTATGTGAAAAGGGCTGAAAATAATTAAAGAAGAAAATTAATTAAAGAACGAAATGTGTTTTGAAATGCACAAAACAAAATGAAAATCCAAAAGTTCCGTGTAGTTTTATTTTCTAATGGATTCCACTGGTGCACCAAATGCAAAATTAAACCTTAACTCTTGAGTGGGCATGGGACCTAAGGTAATTTATGGAGCGATTTCACGAAATTAAGCAGTGTAATTTAATCACTACATAATAACTACCACCAGTGGTGGTGGGTATAAAAATGTATTTTTAATAAAATAAGATTTGTTTGGTTAACTAAAAAATTCATCTTGTTAATTAATTTCGAATTTAAATTTCAATTATTCATCTTAATTCCTTTAATAAAATTTTTAATAGAATCTTACAAATAAATCAATTACTAGTTTGCTCAATTCCATAACTATATTAATTATTTTTTTATTAAGTTTGAAACAGCTGAGGTAATTGAGTAAAATATACCTACGTTAATTATTTTTTAATTGAATCAGTACACATATTACTGGAAATCGTATGTTGTTTTATTATCATAATCCTAATTAAGTGAATCATTAATTAAGAAAAAATCACAATTTTCAAATTTTATCAATTTTAGTAATCAATAAATTATTAAAAAACTTTGTAAAATCAAATGAATTATAAAACTTTTATTTGTAAACCTCTTTTAAAGACGGTTTTTTTTAATAAATATCTATACAAAGCATTTACCTTTTGACTTTCTAAAATCCCGATATCCAAAAAAATCCCGGGATCCCATAAAATCCCGGAATTCCGTAAAATCAAGGAATCCCGAAATATCCCGGGATCCCGGCATTTGATTTTTTGAAATCCCGAATCCCGGGATTTGCTACAACCAGTCCCGATTAGCATCCCGAGTTTAAACTCAAATAAATGCTTTATAACACTGAAAAAATAATTACAATTCGACTGAAAGAATTGTATATAAAATTTCTTTCGAATCGAAAAAGTATTCGATAACGACGGCAAAAAAACGCCTGTCGCTCATAATTAAGTTGGTCTGTAAAAGGAGTTAAAACCTGCATTTATAGTCAAAAGGAGTGAGTATAGTGGTTTTATTTTTAACGATTTCTTGAGACAAGAAATACACATGTTTTTTTTTGTATTTCAAATAAAATGAATGGAAAATATCTAAACATTTTCAAAAAAAAAAAAACTTAGTGCTTTTTTACAATGAAGATTTTTTTTTTGACGATTTGTATTGCAAAACTTGCCGACTTTCAACACATTTTATCTGGTAACTTTTGGAAAATTTTGTTGTTGAAAAGGATACAACATTTCATTTGGAGTTAGACCAAAAAAAAAGAATTTTTTGGAAAATCTTTTTCTTCAAATTTGAAGTTTTTATTTTAAAATTTTAGAAAGTAAAATACGTTTAAGCTAATTTCCCTAAGCACAGAGCTAAGGTTATACTAAAGAACCTTTTTTATTATTTCTGCAACAGCTCATTGTGCAGCTTTAACTTTAACAGGCTTTTTAATTAATCAATTTTGAAGTTCATAGAATCAAATATAAAAATTTAATATCAATTTCGAAAACACATTGGTATGCAATAATGATAAAAATAAAGATTACGACATCAGTCAGACATAACATTTTTTACTGCGGAACTCTTACGTCACACAACTTGTAGGAACTCTTACGTCACACAACTTGCGCTCTCATTGACTAATCATTTTTGACTTTTAAACTGCTATTTTTCTGTGTAAGCATTGCAGTGTGGTGAATGAGGGTATACTAAGTTTGTCATTCCATGTGAAACTTTTTTATAATACATCTAAGACCCCATAAATTATATATATTCTGGCTCCTTGAGTAATTCTAAGTCGATTTAGCCATGTCCGTCTGTCTGTCCGTCTGTCCCTCTGTCCGTCTGTCCGTCTGTTGAAAACACGCTCACTTTCGAAAAATGCAAAAGAAAAGAACAAACTTGGTCTCAAATTGCTTGTAGTTATCCTAAGCAGTTTGGGATTGAAATCCAGCAACATCGGTTTAGTAGGATCAGAACTATGAATCAAAATGTGGAACCACTACCCAAAAAAAATTGATAATTTTGATACAAAAACTATCATAAATGGTGGAATAATGCACGGAATGACATAAAATTTTGCACGAATTCGCTCTATACGACTGCAAATCATACTGTTAAATTTCGTGAAGATCGGTCCATAATTTACCATAGGCCCTATATAATCCCTTCTCGCGGAAAACAGTTTAGTACGCCTAAAACCGCAATAAATAACGCTAGCATACTTAAATTTGGTACGTCAAAGTTTTATAATACCGCAAATCACACTGTAAATTTTTTTGAAGATCGGTCCATAATTTACACTAGGACCCATATAAACCCTACTCCCGGAAAACCGTTTAGTACGCCTAAAACCGTAATAAATAACGCTATCATATTAAAATTTGGTACGTCATAGTTTTATAATACCGCAAATCACACTGTAAATTTTTTTGAAGATCGGTCCATAATTTACACTAGGTCCCATATAAACCCTTCTCGCGGAAAACAGTTTAGTACGCCTAAAACCGCAATAATAACGCTAGCATACTTAAATTTGGTACGTCACAGTTTCATAGGACCAGAAATCACACTGTAAGATTTTTTGAAAACCGTTCCACAATTTACACTAGGCCCCATATAAGCCCTACTCCCGGAAAACCGTTTAGTACGCCTAAAACCGTAATAAATGATGCTATCGAATTGAAGTTCGGTACGTCACAGTTTTATAGGACGGGAAATCACACTGCCAAATTTCGTGAAGAGTGGTCCATAATTTACCCTAGGCCCCATATAAACCCTACTCCCGGAAAACAGTTTAGTACGCCTAAAACCGTAATAAATGATGCTATCGAATTGAAGTTCGGTACGTCACAGTTTTATACGACGGGAAATCACACTGCCAAAAAAGATTAGTCCTTAATTTACACTAGGCCCCATATAAACCCTACTCTCGGAAAACAGCTTAAAACCAAATAAAGCTCACTTTGGGAAAATAATAAAATTCGCCTTAAACCATCACAGATATAGATATTGCTTTAAAATGTCTTACTTAAATTCATATGGCAAGAAAAAATATTATGCAAATTTGTGAAATTTACTGTTAACGCTAAAACTAATTACACTGCTGTATTGAAATTTATTCTAATTTATTTTTTGTAATACCAGAAATCAGTCTTCAGAATTTTGGGATGATTGGTCCATAATTTACCATAGGTCCAATACAAATAACGCTCCTAAAAATTATTTTAGTTCGGCTAAAACTTTTACGAATCGTGATATTTTACTCAATCCAGTTCAAAGTTCTAACAAAAAACGCATAAAATTTTCTTATTGTCGGTCAATAATTTAATTCAGGTCTAAGCCGCAACTAATTTTAATGCTAACGCTCGTTTTTGTGAAGAGTAGTTGATAATATATATGTATGTATTTATCATATAGAGCCCACTCATGTCGGTGGAGGGTATCAAAGGTTCGGCGCAGCCGAATATAGCACTAATTTTAATGCTAACGCTCGTTTTTGTGAAGAGTAGTTGATAATATATATGTATGTATTTATCATATAGAGCCCACTCATGTCGGTGGAGGGTATCAAAGGTTCGGCACAGCCGAATATAGCACTCTAACTTGTTCTATTTAAATTATTTGACCACAGAACATTTTTTATTAGAAGTTATTTTTTTCTTCATGATTTTATTTTTCACATACATAAACATATTTATGAATCTTCATATTAGCTATAGCTTAAAATTTAAATATTTAATTAAAAGCAGGCAACACGTTAGTTTTTTACAAAATTTCTCACTTGATTTTTTGCAGTTACTTTGTTGGCATTTGCCAACTGCAAACTCTGATCGTTTTTTGCAATTTGTTAGCTAAAAAAGTATTTTAATTTATAAGAAAAAAATTGTCAAATTAAACAAATTTGTACCGATTTTTTCGAAATATATTTTTGTGAAGTATCAGCAAATTCAAAAATACTTTACAGAAAGAAATGTGAAAAAATCTTTTGTAGCTAATCAGCCGAATTATGAATAAAAATTCCCCGAGAGTTTTCTCCCAGTGTTCGTACATATTTAAATTCAATTGTAAAAATGGGAAAAGTGAAGGAAAAAAGCGTAAGAAAAAAAAAATGATTGGGCTGAATAAGTTTTTTTTCCATTTCTTAAACGCCCGGGAGACTATCAAATAAATACATCAATCACATAGTTGTGTGCGTGCAGTCGTTCTTTTTCGGCTACACATACGCGTTGTCGGCAATGCTTGATGAAAATCAAAAAGTTTTGATTTTTTTATTTGATGGCTGATTATTTGATAGTCTCCTGTTGTGATTGACAAAAAAAAAATTATTTTCTTTGTGTTTTTTGTCATGAAAAATATAAATATTTTGGTTTTTTACAAAATACAATTGTTGATTGCCGTGTTTATTTGTACGTCTCTGAAAAAGCCTCAATTAAACGACACTAACACATATGCACTGATTGACGGGTTTATTTGAAAGTCTCCAGAGCCCTTTATGGCCAATTTCATTTAAATATTAATTTATGTTTAAAATTCGTTTTTCATGTCAAATAAAAATGAAATTATATGAAAAACTCATAAAAATAATACAACGAAAATTTAATTTAATGAACTTTAGCCTGAATAAAATATCAAAAATTTGGATTAAAAACTATAAACATTTCAATAAAATAACCACAATACTAATTGTTAAACAGCTCAAAAAGAGAGAAAAAAACATGAAAAACACAAAAATGTACTTTGGACTTCAAATAGAGAAATAATTAAAATAGATAATCAATTAAAATAGATAATCATTCAAAAAGACAAATTTCGATCCATCAAGTAAAATAAAATTTGGTTTAAAGATTGATGTTTGGCTATTGACTGCCAGCCGCCTTCGATGGCGGTGAGTGTTAAACGGCAAACCCCTCTGAGGAGATTATGTGGTTACAATCGAAACATGTCAGAGCAACCTCTCCGTGAAAACCTGGGTTCAATTCCCAGCTCAGCCAAGACTGAAAAATTATCAATAAATTTTGATTAATTTCATGTTGTAAAATTCCTTTCTTCATAAAAATAATTTAATGAAAATTAAATTTAATGAATTTTAGCCTGAATAAAATATCAAATATTAGGATTAAAAACCATTAACAGTTCAATGAAATAACCACAATACTTATTGTTATATGAAAAACTATACTTAAATATGAATTGATATTTAAATAGATTTGGTGAAATTGGCCATTGGTTAAAAAAGTATTTTCATTCTATCTTACTTATAAAAATCAAGGAAGAGCGCTATATTCGGCTGTGCCGAATCTTTGATACCCTCCACTGAGGGTTAGAATATTTAAGGACTTGGCTTTTAATAAGGTCTAGGGTCAATTATAGACCAATCTTAACATTATTTTATTCAGGGATTTCTGGTCTTATGAAACTTTGACAGAACAAATTTTACTACAAAACCAAATAATGCTTGTGCTATTTTAGGCGTACTATTGTATTTCCGTGATTCACATGATTTTCGCAATTTTTTTGGCAAAATGTCTTCAAGGAGTTTTACAATTGTTAAAAATAAATAGTATGTTGGTTATTTTATTGAACTGTTAATGGTTTTTAATCCAAATTTAGATATTTTTAATTAGGCTTAAGTTCATTCAATTTAATTTTCATTAAATTATTTTTATGAAGACAGGAATTTTACAACATGAAAACAATTAAAATTTTATTGATAATTTTTCATTCTTGACTGCGCTGAGATTTGAACCCAGGCTTTCACGGACAGGTTGCCCAGACTAGTTTCGATTGTAACCACACCATCTCTTCAGTGGGGTTTGCCGTCTTTACTCAAATATTCATTTTTGGATACTCTACACAGTTCCCTACACATTGATGTATTATTTGGATGGAAGGTTTTTTTTTTTTTTTGATTAATTCCATAAGATTTTCATGTTATCTCATTTAAAATAAAATTTGTATTAAAATTGTAATTAAAATTAAAACGCGAAATCATTGAAGATGCGACTAATCGATAACTGCAATTTATTTAAAAAATTTTTCAGCCCAGGCTTTTTCTCTCCGACTGCAATTCGTTACAATCCACTTTAAACACCCCGCTTTAGTCAAAGTAGTGAAAATTAATTAATTTCTGACCACAAATAATTGACCGTTCTGCCATGGCTAGGCTGTAAAAACAGACAGAATTTTTTTGTGCAACCAATTAATTCACTTAATTAAATAAAAATATATTTAAATCACATTAACAATCCAAGACATACGTGTATTGGGATGCTAATGAATAATGTATTATAAAATTCACTTGAAATGTTAAACCAATTTGTATATTAATTTTATGTGGTTTTTAATTAATTAATTTATAACTACATCTGATTTACATAAATACGCCAAAGTGTGCTTACATGTGAAAAGACATTTTCCATTTCAAACATTTTTATATTCAAGCAAAAATTATTCATTTTCATGTAAAGGTATTTTACACGCCTCAAATTGTTGCATTAAGCTTCCCAGCGGGAAAACTCAGAAGACCTTCTTACTTCAGGCCTTATTGAAGGCCAGCTTAGGCAATTTTTTATTCAATTACCATTCTGATCTAACTGACAAAGAAGGCCTCACAGAAGGCCTCGGCTCTTTTTTATTAAAGATAAGATACACATTCCACACTTGCTTCAATGAGAAGAGAGAAGAGAAAGGGAAAGTAAAAGAATTTTTTTTTATCCAGTTGCCAGCAGGTAGGCCTTGCAATGACAACGTGTGTAAAAAAGATGTGAGTATGGAATGGAGCGAGCAGGCCTTGTACATCCAAAATAAAGAGTACAGAGGCCTTCTAGAAGGCATCCGTACTCTTTCTTTTTCCCGCTGGGTTGTTATTTATTAAATATCTTGTATGAGTGTACTTACTGATGTGTTCATATGTGTGTGCAAAAATCAATCAGTTGTAAAATAATATTATTTATTCTTTTTTAATTGAATGCATTAAATTAATTTACAAAGTATAAAAAGTTGTAGATTTTATTAGATTTTTTTAAAAAATATTGTTTACCAGTGTTCGGGTTTTTGTATAATTTCTCGGTTATAAAGTTTGATTGATATACATAAATGAAATAATGCTAACAAATAGTACAGATTTTTTCCCTAAAACGTTTTTAATAAGCACTTCCTTTAAAAATTAAATTTTAATGTGCATAAAATTCAACGTATATTTTATGATTTTATGATAAATTAAAACAAGTGAGAGTGCTTAATTCGGCTATGTCCAATCTTGTATACCCCTCACTATGGTGCGATAACTTAGAACTAGTCGAATGCGAGTCTAATGTAGCACCTTAGACCACCCAACCATTAACACACATTGTCAAAAAGTACACAGAAAAAAATATTAAATTTCTCCTATCACCAAATTTGTTCTAAATTCATAATATCAAGCAAACAAGTTTTTGATTTTGCACCTATTACCAAAATGATTATATTGATTACTAAAAATTTTAAAATTTTGAAAAAATATTTTCAATAAATGATATTTTTAATTTTAATTAAAAAAGTGATCAAAAAACTTTGAAATTTTAAACAATGTGTTAATTTATTAAAATATATATTGACAATTCCCAACAACAATTCTACATATTTAAATTATTTTATTTTAAACGAAAAAAGTCAATTAAGATTTTTTGTTATTTAAATAAAATTTTAATTGAAAATTTATTTCAAAATAACTAAAATGTTAATTAAATCAAAATTAAATTTTTAAATTTTTTCCGCTAAAAAAATGATTGATTCAATTATCACATTAATTAAATTAAAATACTTTTCAAACCATTTTTTTAATTGATAAAACACTTTTTTCTGTGTAATAAAATAAATTATATTGAGTACGGTTATTCGTTAAATACCCATTTCTCTATTTATATACATATGGATGTGTCGGAAGCTAAATTTTATTATTATACTATCTTATTAGTTGTAAGCTCTTTGAAAATTATTTCGTTTTTCTATTATTTTAATATTTTCCATTAAAAATATAAAAATCGGTATTAGGTTTGCATTTTATTTGTTTTTTTTTTTCAGGAGAAATTTTTAAAAACATCACCATTTTACTTTATTTTTATTTTGTGGAGTTCGGCCTTTTAGCTTCTGATACATTCATAAGTGTTGGTAATGTGTAAAACAATGCAAAAAAAATTGAAAATTAAAATAACAAGTAAAGTGTTATTAGCCCATTTTTCGCCGCAGCAAGTAAACTGACGAAATAAGTTTTAAGTAACTAACAGAAAAAAAACATTGCAACAAAAAAAAAACAGTATGAGTGCTGCTGATTATAATCACCGGTCGGCGAAAAATGGGTGAAACGAAAATGCCGAATCTTTTGAACCCCTAACCATGGTGGGAAAAGAACAGAAGCTTAGATATAAAGGGTGGTTCATCGTGAGTTCTTATCTATGATGTAAAATAAGGTACATAACTTTATTTATTTATTTGTCGTTCCATTAGGGATGGGCAAATTGAACAAATATATCTATAAAAATCGTATCGATATATTTGTTCAATTTGCCATCCCTAATGGAACGACAAAATATCGATGTATCGAACGTATTAAGATGAAATTTTTACCAAATTTCAATACATATTTACATAGGCACAAACATATTACATGTAATTCCATTATCGTTTCTTTTAATTTCAAATTTACTGCCTCTCCCTCGATTTCGAACGAAGCTTTCATTCGCTTAACTTTTTTTTTAAAACAAAACCTAATTTCAAAATTTAGTTTTATGCGAACGAATAAGTTAGGTAAGTTATGCGAACGAAGTTTTCGTTTGAAATCGAGGGACCGGTAGTTAATTCTACAATAAAAAAAATTTCCAAAAAAGGAAAGAATACAAAAAAATTTTAATGGCTAATAACCATATGAAATCTAAAAAAAAAAATAAATTAATTGGAACTATATAATGCCGGATTATCTACTGCCGGTAAACGAAACTTCTGACAGACTATACAAGTAAACTGTGCAATATTTTATTTTTAATATATAAGAACATGCTCAAATAAAAAAAAAAATAAATATTTTTTTTATTATTAACGCTTACCGTCTCTTAAAAAACTGTATAATCTATGAAAATGTACAATGGAAAAGCGCCGTTATTGTCTTAAGCCTAGTACTCTGTTCCAATTTTTGAAAAATGTTCAGCAACATCTATTATTTTATGCGAAAAATTTGACATGTATCAATGTTACCTATCTCGAGAGTTTGCACAATTTGAAGTTTTTAATCTTTCAAATTATGCGACATTGTTTTGCATATGTAAACAAAACTCACATGTATTTTATTAAAAAGTATTTTTTTAAATAAAAAATTAAGTAAAAATTCAAGTAAATATTGATGAAAAACTGTTACCGGTTGTGTTATTTATGTTTTGCAGTTCTCATTTTAATATCAAGTTTAAACTTTTTTTTTATTTGCTTAAAATTCCACGTGAAATAAGTGCAGCTTATATTATTTCGCAGTTGTAAAAAAATGTTGCAAGAAGCATTTCGCAACTTTTTCACAAATTAAACAGAGTACAACTCTATCAACATTTTTTCATAGAAATTCCGTACAAGTTTTTTGTCATATGGGTTTTGACAGCATTTCACGTGAAATGTTGAACAGAGTACTAGGCTTTAATACGAGTATTAGTTAAAAAACATAAGATGCAATTCTTAAAAAAACAACAGTATTGTAAGCAGTTGAAACGGTTAAAATGTTGAATTTTATTATAAAGAGATCTTAAAAATATCGAATTCGATAGTCGTAGGTAAATATCGATGTATCGATATAACTATTTATATTTTAATATCGGCGATATATATCGATTATATTTTTTTTAATATCGATATTTTGATATATCGATATTTATTGCCCATCCCTACGTTCCATACACAAGACTAATGGCTAATAAATGAGTGAATTCTTTAACGCTGGCTTAGGTGAACTAAAATTAAATTTATATGTAGTTTAAACTTAACAGCTGTAAATCAGAGCCCCATATATTATATCGTTACCTAAAATGCAAAAAGGCGTAACTAACAAAAAATTCAGAATCGAGTTTTTAATTATTACAAATGCCATTAAACTACACGTCTTGCCAAAATTTTACACTTTTGCGATCAAAAATGACGCTTTTATTAACAAAAAACAAAGGGCCGTAACTACTAGTGTGTTTATTAGCTAAATGCAAAACGACGTAATTACACATTTTTACACAAAATGAAATGGGCTTCTTTGAAAATTGTTTGAAGAATTCCATGGATGACTTACCAATGCATTTTTTTCTATCGTGAGAAAAAACTTCGTTGAAAATGTTTATAGTTCTAATTAAAAAAAATTTTTGCTTCTCCTGTAAAATTATGTTTTTGTTAGTTATGCCTTTTTGCATTTTAGCTAACGATATGTAGTTTAAAATATAATAATGTGGCAGCACTACGATAAATGTTGTCAAATTCATTTTTATTAGTAGTTTAAACGCCGAATGGCTTCTGAATAGATTTGAATAGATAGATATGAATATATATGGTTTATTAGTTTAGTGACATCTAGTTTTGCTGGTTTAAACACATATTAAATAAAAAAGAGAATTTAACTTGCACTGATTTATTACAGAACTAAGTATTAGCAAAATGTTGTAATGTTAAATCTTAAAACTAGTTACAAAAATCAACAATTTATACAGGGTGTGTAATAAAGAAATAAATAAAAAATAAAAACCCTTTTTAAAAAACAAGCTTTTAATTTAATACGCTAAAAATAAAAAAAATAAACTTTTACTATCAACTTATAGCGCCATTACACTAATTATACACTACACTATTTATACGAATCGGAGTTGGTTTTAAGAAGCATGTCAACACTGCGATGACAAACTGTCACAGTCATTGTAATTGACCTTAAGTCAAATTGACAGAATATCAGTATTTAATTACCCGTTACACATATTTATTTCACTTTTGTTGTATTCCGCCCTTTATTAACAAAAGAACTCTCAATTACAAGACACCAGCAGCATGCCCGATATGGTTTGTAATCATTCTACTTTGAAAATTAATTTGATGTTTTTAACTAAATAATAAAAAAAAAATTGAATATGGAACGGAATTGTACTGTGTGACATGGATGTGTGTAATCATTTTATTAGTTATTTCAATAGTTTTAGGAGATCTTATAAAATAATCTTCTAGACAAATAATTTGGTGTAAATATTTAGGATTTAAGTGATTCTCTTCATAAGTTTTGATAAAACTTGACTTGGAAAAAATTCTTTCATTTATCGTAGGTGTTGGTGAAATCAAAAGCAACCTATATCCCGCAAAAACATTGCTTACAAAATAAGCAGAAAAGT
Source organism: Pollenia amentaria (assembly GCA_943735925.1). Lineage (NCBI taxonomy): Eukaryota > Metazoa > Arthropoda > Insecta > Diptera > Polleniidae > Pollenia > Pollenia amentaria. The sequence goes on from OX031006.1 coordinate 166,356,949, forward strand.
AATGAGAACTTGAGGAAAAGACCACTTAGTTTTCTACTAGAAAAAGTACTAATTTTTGTTCGCAATGCCCCAAAAGTAATCCTTTATAATTTGGCCAATTATAGTCTAAAAAATAATACCTTTATTTTATACTTAAAAGTTTTATTAAAATATGTAGTTACCAAAAGAGACAAAAAATAAGTACTTTCAAAAAGGTTAAAACACACTAATTAAAATTGCTCTGGAATCTTATGGATTTTTTGTAAAAAAACATTTAATTAACTTTTAGTGTTTTGGCTGGCCAAAATCATTTATAGCTCTAACACTGTAATAACAATGTGTGTTTATTAATATGTAAATATACGTGCCGGGCCGGGTCTGTCACAAAAATCAATTTCGATCGAAAGTTTTTTTAATTCCGAGAAAGCTTCTTCAGAAAACGAAAATCGATAAATTTTCTCGGAATGAAATCACTTTTAATTTTTCGATTAAAAAAAAAATGGTGGTTTCGGTTTGCGCAATATTGCCACATTTAACTCAAAAATAACAAAATTAAAATTTGTCGGAATTACGAAAATCGATCAAAGTCTGAAGAAGTTAAAACAAAATCGATCGAAATGAAAATACGGATTCAAATCTATTCCGAACAATTTCTGTGACAGGCCTGATTATGTTCTTCAAAAAAAAAAAAAAAAACGTTTACATTAGATCGATATCACTGCTGCTAGTATTCTAATAACAAAAATATATTGTGGGGGTAATTTTGGAACATACATATTTATGTACATATAAATTTACATACATATTATTGATTTTTGGATTTCCCATGTATTTCACATTGAAATTATTTCTAAGATTTTATAATATTACCGTATATCTAACAAATATTAATGGAATGTATTGCAAATTGATTCAAATAATTCTTTAAAATCATGTAAAAATAACTTATTTAAATCATTATAGTAAAGTATTCTTTTGTTATGTATAATTATGACTTATTTAAAATATAATAAGAGAGTTATTCGGCCATGTTCTGCAAATCGAAATCACGTGAAATTGAAATCGATGAAGATTTTCATTTGAATTTTTGGAAAAAGGAACGTAGCTTTTCCTGATTTAAAAAGTAGTTTAGGTAGAGATATGTGGTCCTTAAAGTATGAGGTATATACAAGGAAATATTTTTATGAACTTTGCACACTGGGGAATTTTCAAAATTTGTTCGATTTCAATTCCACGTGATTTCGGTTTCTAGAACATGGCCGATTATTTAATATATAACTAATAATGCAAAAAGTGGGGAATACAGCTACAAAGTAATGAATTCAGGAAGTCATTAAAGGTAGCATTGTAAGCTAAGTTTTTGCTGGGTAATACAGAATATCTAATTTCTCAATCCTTTTCCTGGATTTCGCTAAACATATAACATTTTCCATTATGCCATTAGAATTTTTTTTTTTTTTTAATTTTTAACACTTCTAATTGTTTCGGTTTATTCTACTAAAAGATTGATATGAGAAGAAACAAATAACTAAACATACACATATAAAAAGTACGTGAAACAAAAAGATGTTGATATCAAACACCAAAATAAAATGAAGATCACTGAACACCTTCTTTGTTTGTATGAAAAAATATTTTTTAAAGATATTTCTTAAAAACACAAAAAATATGTTTAAATACTACAAAAAATTAAAAATTTTGTAATATCGGTAAATCGACTGAAATTAACCGGTTTAATCGTTAATCGAAAAAATCCAATTTTAAATTAACCGATCAGTTAATCGTGTTGTAGTTAATCGGTTAACCGATTAACGGTTAACCGTATGAATACCCTATTAGATATTCACTTTAAATATTCTTCCACATATTAGCGAATACAAATAGCAAAAACAGGCAAATAGTGAGCAAATGCGAATCCGAATGTTCGCCTCATTTTCAGAAGTTTAAAGGCTCAGTTAGGCGAACGTTGCTGTACCGTAGCTGTACTGAAAACTGTATATGAAAAGCAATGCAAAAGCTTACCGAAATGTAATGTAGCGTAGTTGTAACGTTTCATTCTGTATAACATAGAATTTCATAACGTTGCTACATACCGTTAAAACAGTGATCGGTTGTTTATATGTTAAATTGAATGCGGGTATTTTCGCGCTTTTTTTTTTTTGTACTTTTTTCATTATCAGCCCAATAATGATTACAAATTCCCCGGGAGTTTTTTTTCCCTTTTCCCATTTTTACAACTGCATTTACATAGGAAAAATTGGAGAAAACTCCCGGGGAATTTTTATTCATAATTGGGTTGTATAAATATGAACTTTCGACAAAACTACTTACAATACAAAATATTTCCATGTATATAAATATACATATCGTTAGCTAAAATGCAAAAAGGCGTAACTAACAAAAATATAATTTTACAGGAGAAGCAAAAAACTTTGTAAAATGACAACTATAAACATTTTTAAAGAAGTTTTTTCTAATTTCACTTTAAATTCAACCGACAAATTTATTTTTAAGCCAAAAAAATTTTTTTTAATTATTTTAAGAGTTATGTTAGATACGCCTTTTTGACTTCTATTTTTCTAAAACACAAAAAGACGTAACTACAATAAATAAGTTTAGACATATAGTTGATGTGTTTTATAAAATGCAAAATGTCTTTTTTCGGCTTAAAGAAGGTATACGAGCTAATAATTGATTATAAAGAAATTAAGTTTATTGATTAAAATAAAGTTTAACATAAGGATTTGAAATTAAAGGTTTTCCATTTTAAATTTGAGTTTGTTATACATATACGGCCTGATTCATAAAAATAATTTAGCAATATTTGATAAATAAGCATATAATAAACATAAAACATATTTTATGAATAAGGCATATAATAAATATGTAATATTATTTTCATAAGTTAATTCAGTTATGTATTTTTATTAAAATTTTTTGTTCATATGAATTATTTTTTATACATACGAGTATGTACATATATGTAAATGCTTTTCAAAATTATTTTTAAAATTAAATAGTGTCATAAAAAATGACACTCTGCAGGAAGTAACTTTTTGAGATCCTGTAGATGTTGCCATTTTTTAAAAGAAAAGTTTGATTCTCTGCTCATGTAATTGGGAAGGTGCAACAAGTGTGAATCTGTTTCCAATTCTTTGTGGAAGCTGTTCGTAATCTTCAGTTATATTTGTGTTGAAGTAAATGATTCCAGTTGGCTCGTATGCCAAAGATCATATTGACAGTGGGATCTCCCACCTAAAATCAAATAAAAAGTTTGAAATATATAATTTTTTTAAAACAAGTTTATGGATTTATCCATATATATAGAGATCATATATTTGTATATAAGCTTAGAAGAAAATAGTATTGTGTATTTGAACGTTTTGAGTTTTCCACTAAAGTACGCTGTTTCTTTGAGCACTTTCATACGATTTCATTTATTTCCTCGTTTCTGATTTTTGACATTTCTATTGGAACTTTTAAAATTCTCGTTCTCTAAATTTGTTTGAGACAAATTTTCACAATTTGAATTCATTTTACTCAAGGCGAATTCATTACAGGTGATCCTAAAAGCCCTGCTGGTAACTTTTTTTCTTTAGCTTTATAATTGTTGGATGTCAAAATTTTGTTTATTATCTTTGTTTCTGTTTTGATTTGTTTCGGTTTTTGACATTGTACAATGATTTTACAAAAACAAATTGCTTGTGGTTTTTGTACGAGTTGTACTTGTTGTACTACCGAGATTACCTGGAATGAATTCGCCTTGATTTTACTTATTATATTATTCAGTGATGGAAAATTCAGTACTATGGTACTATTTTCAGTACTTTTTCTTTTTATAAATACCCCAGTACCCCCACGTCAATCTTAATACCCTTTTCATTTATTCTTGTAAAGAAACCCGGGTAACTTTTTTTAAACACTAATAACATATTCTACGTGCCAATAATATACAGGGCACACATACAATTTATTGTTCTTTTTCGTGTATTTTTTTTTTTTTTTTTTTTTGTTTCAAAAATATTTATATTCTTCAAGCACCAATGACATTTTAAATACGTTTCAACTACATGGATTCGAGAACTGTATAACAAAGTATGTATTCACTATTTTTACTCGCCAATAGTTAACAAACATATTTTGAACCCCACTAGGAAATATGAAATAAACCTTTTGCTCGAAAATTAAGAACGAAAATAAAACGATGCATTGAAACTTTGCAATAAATTTGGTCTGCTGCCAATGGGTAAAAATTTTTAACATATCTAGAAATTAGATGTACATACATACAGACAGAAAAAATACCAATGTCAAATTAACTAGGCGCAGTGCTGATTGAAAATCATAGTAAATATCTGCTTAAGTACGGACTTTATTTAAAATTATCATTTTAAATGAATAATGTTAAAGTAAAATTGTTCAATATTAAATCCATAAAATCCGTTTTACGTGTTTTGTGTGAAAACAACATTAACTCTAAAAGAAGAAAAACATGATTTATTTGATTTTCATATTTAAAAAAGAAGAAAAATTCCCGTATTCTTTTTCTTTTCGTTATACATAATTATTTAGTTAAATACGTCACATTTTCGTAGTAGAGTGATGACGAAAACATGTCGGGCCTGCTGGATTCTTTTAACTGTGAATGCTCCTGCAAACATCGGGGAAAATAACAAAGCTCATAAGGAAAAAAAATAATAATATTCTTTCTCTCTCTCTCTTCTTAAGCGAAAAGTGTTTACAATCATTCTAAAATAAAATAATATGTTGTTTTCTTCTTGCTGTTATTTCGCACTCAAATTAAATTGATTCGACATTAAATTCACTTTGTTTCAACTTGAAATCACTTTAATTCAACGTTATTCCTAGTGTTATTTCAATATCACTGTCATTTTGCACTAACTTTGCTGGAATTTTAAATTAATATTAATTCAAGTTATTTTAAAAGAAAAAATTTTATTCGCAAGTTATTGTAAAATCATGTTAGATCAACATGAAGTAGCCATTAAGTGAAATCACTACCGAAAAATGAAGAACCAACCTGTATGTACATTAGGTTGTCCCAAAAAAAATAAAAATTTGGATTTTCTCGGAAGATCTTTCCTAATTTGGATACTCATAAGGTAAAGTATTTTTGAGAATTTTATCAGATTTTTCGGAAGTGCTTTAGAGGTCGCGCAAACTGATTTTGTACCAAAAATCTAGCGTTTTTGACTTTTATTGAATTATTATTGAAAATTGCTAAAAAATCGGTATTTTTTCGGCTTCTGAGTAAATATTCTTAAAGAAAATTTTTCGATCTTTAATTTTATGTGCATAAATAATTATTTTCGTCAGGGATTTTCCACATTTTGATACATTATATATCAGTTTTTCGTAAATTTTCAGCAAATATGAAAAAAATGCTTTATAACTTTTAAAATTTGTATTAAGACTAAAAAAACTAATGATGGTTTTTTGTCGGCGGTTTGGCGGTATCAAGGTCATCAATCATTTTGCCCACACACCACACATTCCTTGTATTCGACAAAGGCATATCTATTTTAAAATAATATTACCCAATATTTCTTGGACTACTTTATGATAATTTCAACTTACCGGAGCAATAAAACTTCAGATTAACAAAATATTTTAATTAAAAAGACGGGACTTCTTGTAATAATTACATATGTTATTGTTATGTATGACTGGTAAGTAACTATTATTTTATTTGTAAAACATTTTCTAAATCCAATTATTTAAAGTTTAAAGCAATGCAAACCTAGTTCACACCTTATAGTATTATACATTTCATACAATGTGTACAAAGCTTTAAAAGGGTATAACTCGAGAACGGTGAGAGAAAATTCATTTTTTTTTGCTAATTTATTTAAAACTTCATAATCTTTTAAACTGCATCATTAGTTTTTTTAGTCTTAATACAAATTTTAAAAGTTATAAAGCATTTTTTTCATATTTGCTGAAAATTTACGAAAAACTGATATATAATGTATCAAAATGTGGAAAATCCCTGACGAAACTTATTATTTATGCACATAAAATTAAAGATCGGAAAATTTTCTTTAAGAATATTGACTCAGAAGCTGAAGAAATATCTATTTTTTTTTATCAATTTTTAACCGAAATTAAAAAAACCCAAAAAGGTCGATTTTTGGTACAAAATCAATTTGCGCGACCTCTAAACCACCTCCGAAAAATCGGAAAAAAATCTCAAAAATTCTTAGCCTTATGAGTATTCAAATTAAGAATGAACCCCAAAATTTTTTTTTTAATGGGACACACTAATGTACATTTGCATTTACATATATTTTTATATCAAAATGAATTAATTTTTAGTTTGTTCACCAAAATTTTATATATTTTATATTAAAATTAATTTCATTTTTTTTTTAATTTTTGTGTTTTTTTGAGTATATTTTTTAATGAAAAATATGTTTTATAAAAAGTACCAAAATGTTGAATAAAGTACTCTTCTGCTTGGTGGTCAGTACCATCACAATTTTTCAATTTTCCATCACTGATATTATTTAAACTTCACAGTTAGTATTTGTTTATAATTTATTACTTATTTTCACTTTTATTTTAACTTTGATTATTGTTAATGTTTCACACAGTTTTTTATATAAAAGTAGTCCATATTTTCTAAAATCACATTTCCGAATGAAAATTAAAGCTAAATTTAAAAATATAATAAATGTTAAAAATTCTAATAATTACTGATGATATTTTTGAATTTTCGAGCAAGTATGTCATACTAAAGTACATATACATACAGTGTTATCGGACTACTACACAATGCAAACGTTTATTTAAAAACAATGTGTATTTACGTCATTTTGCATTTATGAAGTAAACATACTTGTAGTTACGTCCCTTTGTTTTCTTTTAATAAGAGCGTAATTTTTAATGGCAGAAGAGTAAAATTTTGTCAAGACATGTAGTTTAATTTTTTTTTTTTTTTTTCTCATTATTTATTTATTGAATCTTCATATATTAAATATGAACTAACAATAATTAATCAAATCTTATACTAATACTTTATTTTTGTCCTGCCAATGCTAGACGAAAATTTTTCTCCTCACGGTTTCTGTTCACATATGTAGATGTTCAGCGGTTTTCCCTTCGGATGAGTTCTGCGGTATCTCTTCTCCTTAATCTAGAGTGTCCACTGTCATTTAAAATATTTCGAGCAAGTGGATTTGGGTGCAACTCAAGCCTTTTTAAATATTTTGCTGCGTACTTCGTAATAATAGTTTTTACTAATGGCACATTGAGATCCTTGTGAATATTAGAGTTTTTAACATACCAGGGAGCGGCTGTGATTATTCGAAGACGTTTATTTTGGCGCCTTTGAATTTTTTCGATATTTGAGGCCGAGGCAGTGCCCCATAACTGAATACCGTAGCACCAAATTGGCTTTAAGATAGAGTTGTAGAGTAGAAGTTTGCAATCGAGGCTGAGAACAGAATTTCTTCCAATAAGCCAATTAATTTGGATTGCTTTTAGTTTCATTTGAGTTAATTTCGCTCCTATATGCCATTTCCACGTTAAACGCCGATCTAGATGTATACCGAGGTATTTTACATGCGAGTGTTGGGGTATTATTTGATTATTTATTTTAATAGGGGGGCATGTTTCCCGACGCAGTGTGAATGTTATATGTGCGCATTTTTGCTCATTGATCTTTATCCTCCATTTTTTTAACCACCTTTCCAGTTCAAATATGTGATCCTGTAAGTAACGAGATGCTTCTTGACAGTTTGCGTGTACGCTTAGAAAAGCTGTATCGTCCGCAAATGTTGAGGTATGGGTGTAGCTGTTTGTAGGCAAGTCCAAAGTATAAATTAAGTATAATAGAGGGCCCAGGATGCTGCCTTGTGGGACTCCAGCGATAATTGGCTGAGGAGAACTTAAAAAATCGCCTTCTTTAATAATAAATTGCCGACCGACTAAGTAGCTTTCTAACAGCTTGTGTATGTTTGCTGGTAAGTTTTGCTGCAATTTCAGTAGTAAACCTTCATGCCAGACTTTATCAAAAGCTTGAGACACATCGATGAAGAGTGCTGAACAATATTTTTTTTCTTCAAAGGCTTTTCTTATGACATTTACTATTCGATGAGTTTGTTCAATTGTGCTGTGTTTTCTTCTAAAACCGAATTGATGATTGGGAATACATCTGTTTTCATTTAACATCGGTGTTATTTTTGACACTAGTAGTTTCTCAAATAGCTTTGATATATTAGAGAATAAGCTTATAGGTCTATATGACTCAACTTTTGTGGGATCCTTTCCTGGTTTAGGTATCATGGTAACTAAGGATACTTTCCACTCTTGTGGGTAGTATTCAAGGCGTAAAATAGCATTAAAAATTAGTAGAATAATTTTCTTTGCTATGCTGGGTAGCTCCAAAAGCATTTTGTTACTGATCTTATCAAAACCAGGGGCTTTCTTGGGGTTTAAATCATGAATAGCCTTCTCGATTTCTCTTATCTCAAATCTAAGTGGAACAGCTGATCCAACAGCAACAGGTGGTAACTCGACCGCAGTATCGAAAGATGTATGAGGGGTAAATACGGCTTTCAAATGATTAACAAAAATATTTCCTTTTTCTTCACCATTTCGTGCCCAACTTCCATTTAAGTTTCTTAATGGCGGTTTAGTGATAACTGGTCTTTTAAGATTTCTAGCTGCACGCCATAATGAGTAGTCAGATTGAGGAGTTGCATCGAGTTCCTTAAGATATTTTTCCAGAGAAGCCGTTTTTTGAGACTGCAGTAACTTTCTTAGCCTTTTTGTGCACTCTTTTAGTAAATTTTTAAGTTGAGGGGATCTGTGCAATTGCCACTCTCTTCGAACTCTCCTTTTTTCAGTCAAGAGACGCTCGACATCTGTAGAATATATTTTACTATTTTTGATATTTTTGCGGGCTAAGAATGTTGAACAGCTAGTTTGAGATAATTGTCAAAATTTACAATAGAAAGATTCACATTCTCCGGTGTTCTAAGCGGAATATTTTCAGTGCAGTGGGTACTGAGATATTTTTTATATTTTAACCAATTTATTTGTGTGGCTGACGTCACTATGTAACCAGACGGAGATACAATTCTATTAGGGTTTGATATGGTAAGAATTGTAGGTGTGTGATCAGAAGATAATTTTAAAGAAGCTTCAACATGAATCGTTTCTGCGGGGATGTTTTTAACCACGCCAAAATCGATGACATCTGTAATTTTTTGCTGATCAGTAGGCCAATAAGTTGGTTGTCCACTCGCGACCACATTTAAATCCATTTTAGACATTGTATTATATAAAACACGACCCTTTGGTGTAATGAGCCGTGACCCCCAGAAGGTATGTTTAGCGTTGTAATCGCCAGCGGCTAGGAAACAGGGTCCTAATGATTTAAAATATTTATAATATTGGCTTTCTGATATTGAAAATCTAGGTTGAGAGTATAAAGATGAAAGTACTAAGTTTCGATTTAACTCTTCAACACAAATGTTCGTTGCTTGCAGATAATCTTCACGATGATCACACATTAAGTAGTGTTTGATTCGGGCTTTTATCAAAATAGCAGAACCTCCACAAGCTCTATCTCGAGGGTGCTTGGTATCATATAATATATAACCATTAATTTTAAAATTATTTCTTGAGGTCAAATGAGTTTCAGAAACCATCATTACATCAATTTGTTTACTTTTAAGAAAGTATTCTAGTTCATTTTTATGTTGGCGAATGCCGTTTGCGTTCCAAAAACAAATTTTTAAACAATTCATGGCTTGTTAAGTACAGCTTGCAATAACATCGATTGCATTCTTAACATTTCCTGCATCATATTACCCATTGTGTTCGTAAAGTTAGTTACTGTTTGCACTAGTGTTTCCATGGTTTTTCTAGACGACTTAAATTAGAAACTGGAGTCTCATCATTATTTGGCAAATTACCTTGCATTGGCATATGGTTTGATTTTAGGACGTTAGCGTAGGATGTTCTGTTATTACTAGGCTGCGGTACCTGAATGTCATTAGTGTTAACTTGATGTGTTACCTGAATTTGAGGGGGATTAGGTTTCGGTCCAACCGAGCGCTTTACGATAGAGTATACAGGGCATCCTCTATAGTTGGCAGTGTGATTACCACCACAGTTGCTGCATTTTTTACATTAGGGTCATTTTTAGACTTATCGCAGAGAGCTGTACCATGCAATTCTCCACATACAACGCAAACAGGGGTTAAATGGCAGTATGCCTTAGTGTGACCAAATTCTTGGCAGCTTAAACATTGCACGGGACCGTTCCTTTTATGCGGCTCCTCTATCGTTATTTTCCTATACAGGATATATTTCAAATTGTAAATGGGATGAGTTTCGTTTTTTTTAAGCTTAACGTCGCCGGGTTCTAACTCCACTCGAAATAGTGGCTGGGGATTTTTTTCTCTATTTTGAATATTTATTACGTTTTTTATTTTAAAGCCCTTCTCTTCTAAAAACGTTTTTATCTCACCTGGGTCTACGCATGAATCAATGCCCTTTATCACTACCTGTAGACCTTTACTGCTCTTCAGTTGGTATGTATAAAAGTTTTTTTTTAGTGCTTCTAATTTAGTTATTACTTTACGAAAATCATCTTCTCGATTAACTTTTATTTTCGTTTCATTAATACTACCACGTTTTATTTCAGCTACATAAAAAGAATTTTCACCTATTACCGAGATCAAATTCTTTATTAAATCACTGGAATTTTGCTCTCTAAGATATATCGGGGGTGGCTTAGAAGATTTGGTAACATTTTGTGCTTCCGAGGATTCCTCTTCCAAAATTGCAAACCGATTTTGAGAACTTATTCTATCCGATGTACCCTCTTTTAAAACTTTTGGGACCGAAGCAACTGCAGAAGAGGTTGGGCTGCGACCCCGTTTTAGCACTGTTATGTACCTATCTATTCCAACTTGTATTTGAGGCTTTTGACTACTTTTTACCTGTGATACTGAGTTTTCTAACATGCCTGATTTGGGGGTATTATTTTCATCAATTGTTAAAGTCGTTTCTGCCACTGAGGCACCGCTTGCAGGTTTTATATTTTTTATTGTATTAAAATCAAGCGCTTTATTAGACACAGAAGGTGATACTGAGTTTTCTATTACACAGTACAACACATGATTTGCCAACTCAATTCTGTGAACTGTATGTGAAATTAGACCCAAAAAGAAGAATTTCTGCATCATTCGTTTTGTCTTCTTACCTGCGATTTGAAGTAAGTATCGATTTGAAGTTAGTACTATCGTATAGGGGAATTTATCACGTTTTAGGCCCTGTTGTTTGACATAGCTCGACAACCCCTAGCCCAATTTAGTTGAAATAAATTTTAAAAAATTAAGAATTACAATTCCCTTAATCTGCTCATATATTGTTTTCCTATACAAGTAACACTTTCGAAGTTAAAAATGAATGTATGAAGGGAAAAAATTATTTTTTGCCTAAAAATTTAAATTTTTTTTTTTTAAAAATACATAAAAAATCCAAAATGGAAAAAAGTTTCAAGTCTAGTTATTTTTTCGCAAAGTCACATAACCTATGAGCAAAATGAGACAAAGATCATAAAAATCGATGTACGCGTTTCGCTTTTATTCGCAATTGAGTAAAGGTATGAATTTCAAAAATCAGTTATAGCCACCACCCTTAAAATAAAAATAAAAATATAAATTAAAAAATTATCATGCAAAAAAAAACTTTATTTATAAAAACTTAATGAAAATAAAATAATATGCAATTAATACGCAATTATAATATGCATAAAAACAAAATTTAGAACATTTTTTCAATTATTCAATTATTTCATATTCATGGTCTGAGTCTGTATCGTCATCCGAGATACACATACTATTCAAGGGCGTGTTTCTTTCACTGTGTCCACCAATTTCAATGTCTTCATCTTCGGTGCTTTCTTCAAACTGCATAATTGTGGAACTCCACCAACAAACCTCCGCAAGCAATGCATCCAATTTTTTGCTTTTGAACCGCTTTTCAAATGGCATGGTCACCTGGTGGAACCTCTCTCCTTGTTCGTCTGATTCCTGAGGTGATTGTGCCAAAAAAGTATCGAGGTGGTGGTGCAAGAAATGCAATTTCAGCGTCATGGATGCACCGATTTTTTCGAAATAAAACAGCAACCTGTCCACTCGTTGCTGTATCTCTTCTCGCTGGACACGGTTCTTTCCTAGAACGCCTTCTATTACTTCTTTCAATGCGTTCCATGCATGTTGGTGGTCGTGATGCTCTGAAAGCAAATGTGTGAAAGAATCACTTTTGATCAATTTCCGAATATCAGGTCCATTGAGAATACCTGTTTTAAATACATAAGAAAAACGAAAAAATTATTGGTAATGCGAATGTATAGAAATTAACAAATTTAGATATGACAATATTGAAACACAGAGTACGATACGTACCGTTTTTAATTTTCTCATCACTGAGTTTCGGAAAGATGGATTTCAAACAGTCAAAGGCGCCGTTAACTTTTTTGACCACCACTTCAACGAATTTCCCAGCTATTCCCAGTTTCATGTGGAGCGGTGGCAACAAAATATCATCCAGGTCCTTTATCATAGGTTCATTGCGTAATTTTAATTGTTTGTTGAGCTCGGGAGTTCTTCCTTTCCAATCTTTACATTGATATTGATTTCCTTTGTATCGTGAATCCCAATTACAAAGGAAGCAGAAGTATTTTGGATATCCGCCCTTTTCTATAATCCCTTGTAGTATGTTGACCACCTTCAGATCGCAACAAATGTTCCATTTGTGTTCATCGTATTTGATTTTCTTCAAAATTTCGCCCAATGCTTCATACGTTTCCTTCATAGTTGTGCTGAATCCCAATGGAATGCATGGTTTTTTATTTTTTTTGTGCAGCAGCACAGCCTTCAAACTAGTAACTGAACCATCGATGAATAAACGCCAGTCGCCAGCGATATAATCCATTCCCAATTTTTTCACTAAACCTGGGATATCATGGCAGTACGTGAACGTATTTGCTTCGTCAACGGAATAAAATTTCTGAAAATCAGCTTGGCGTTGTCGGTATGATGTTGCGCTGACATTTTGCTGTGTGAGTTTTCTTCTCTTCAAAAATGATGTCAGCCATTCGGAGTCGTGTTGTGATAGTCCCAGCTTGGCCACAATGTAATCCATTTCGATTTGTGGTAGCGGTTGTGGTGCACTATTTTCAATATCGGGTATCCAATCAGCATCATCCAAATCGGTCGGATTGGTGAAAACGGTTTCGGCTAGCAGGGACACAGTATCCGCACTCGGAGGTTTAGGTGCATCGGTATCAGCAGGGCGTTGCACTGGAAGTGTGGCAGTAAATGCAGCAGTGTATACTTTTGTTTTCAATTGTTGTCTGTTTAATCCAGGACGAAAATGTATGCATGCATAGCACCTGGATTCATCATGTCCAGTTGTGTCTTCCACCCAAATTACTGGCTTCATAAAAGATAACTTTCTACTTTTTCCGTGAATCCATTTTAGAAGGGTAGTATAACAACTGTTGCACACTGTGTTCGGCGTAAAATTTGCACCACTTAAATCTGCTTCATCGAAATAATTACAATACGCGGTTTTGAATTGCTCAGTAAACAAATTTTTTCGATCTTTTTTCTGTATTTTTCGGACGATATGACCACAAACGTAACAATATTCATCCAAATATGGGCACTTGTTGTTTTCCATATTGATATATTTTATGTTTTGTTGTTATTCACTTTTAAAAAACTGGAGAAAAATCACTTTTACTGTTCGCGTTCGTCGGCACTGGCTGAATGCCAAAAATCGATCAATGCACACCTATAAATACTACGTATTTTTGAATATTTTACTGCCAGGTACTTATAAATGGGCGCATATTTTAAGGGCGGCTGGCTATATACCTGATTCAGCACTTGTACGTTTCAAACTGTGCAAAACTTTCCAAATAATGACCACCCTTAAATGTGGTTGCAATTTCTGTAAAAAAATCATATAGGTAGCCACCGGAAAAACCCAAATAATAAAAAGGTCCACTTTCCGTTTAATTGTCCACGTACATTTATTACCGCAATCATAAAAATCAAATAAGCTTTTGTTTATTCCTTTTTTTTAATTCTCAGAATCATGAAAAAGGTGTCAATGTTTTCTCCAAATAATGTTGTGCATATCTCGAGCAAATTTTTGAAATTCATACATTTACTCAATTGCGAATAAAAGCGAAACGCGTGCATCGATTTTTATGATCTTTGTCTCATTTTGCTCATAGGTTATGTGACTTTGCGAAAAAATAACTAGACTTGAAACTTTTTTCCATTTTGGATTTTTTATGTATTTTTAAAAAAAAAATTTAAATTTTTAGGCAAAAAATAATTTTTTCCCTTCATACATTCATTTTTAACTTCGAAAGTGTTACTTGTATAGGAAAACAATATATGAGCAGATTAAGGGAATTGTAATTCTTAATTTTTTAAAATTTATTTCAACTAAATTGGGCTAGGGGTTGTCGAGCTATGTCAAACAACAGGGCCTAAAACGTGATAAATTCCCCTATACGATAGTACTAACTTCAAATCGATACTAACTTCAAATCGCAGGTAAGAAGACAAAACGAATGATGCAGAAATTCTTCTTTTTGGGTCTAATTTCACATACAGTTCACAGAATTGAGTTGGCAATCAATTAACTGAAAAATGTTGTACTGTGTTATGCCTGATTTGGGATTAATATTTTTATCACTTATTAAAATTGTTTTTGCCGCTGAGGCATCGCTTGCAGGTTTAATATTTTTTATTGTATTCAAATTAACCGCATTATTAGACACAGAAGGTGATACTGATTTTTCTATTATGCCCGATTTGGGGTTAATATTTTCATCACTTATTAAAATTGGTTTTGCCGTTGAGGCAACGATTGCAGGTTTTATATTTGTTAGTGTATCAACATTATTATTAAATACAGTGGGTGAGAGGGATCGCGTGCGAGTAATAGGTTTAGCCGTTAGGTATTTGCTATCATCGATTCTTTTTTTTATTTCTGCATTTGTTTCATTAACACTCACTGTGATATATGCATTTCTACTGTTTGCACTCATAAGAGTTTTTTTTTTTTTTTTTTTTTTTACTGTTTACAGTTGTGCTCTTATTATTTGTTATTGTTTATCAACACCGAGAATAAAAAATGTGTATGTTTATGTATGTATGTACATACATGTATTTTTTTTTTCTTTTATTTACTTTTTTTTTAATACTTTATTTGTTCACGTTTTTATAAAAAATAAACCGTATGCCGAGCTTAGAAAACACGTCTATCTTCAACGAGCGCGACAGACAGAATCTTCTTCTGTAAATAAATAAAATCTTGTTGTTACGCCCTTTAGCATTTTAGGTGACGATATGTACACACACATGTAAGTAACGACTTTTATTAAATTTTAATTTAGCGCGCTGAAAATAGCGCGTTTTGGTTATAATTATTTGTCAACGCTGTTATTTTACGCGTTTTGAAAGGTGAATTGCACGCATTGGTTATCAAAAGTTGGCAACGCTGTTTGTTTGAAAGATTATACGGTTTTGTAAATTTTAAAAAAACATTGCGGTGAGGGCGAAAAACACATGAAATCTGTGAGGCAAATGGAAATTTAGCGAGCGTTTGCAATTTTGAGTTATTGCGCCAAGAGTTTGTTTTATACCGCAGAAGAAATAACAAAACAAAATATATTTCTCCTGGTATAATAATTATTTTTTCATCGAACATTTTCTGATTCTATTTTCAATAATTTCCTATAGACAGGCTTTAAAGGTCTTTGTTTTTATTCTTAATTATATTTCCTTACTGTACAAAGCAATTCGAACTGTAAAACCGTCTTTAATGGAATCCGAAAGAGCATTTGCTATAGCGTGCAATTTCTGTACGAAAATGCGATCAATTGTGGTTGGGCCAGTCTTGAAATGCTTTGGTTTCCTTCAATGTTTCTTTTGCTTAAATAATTTTTAAGCTATTGACGAATAAGATTTTAATTATTGACTGTTTTTTACAATGCACATAACGCACTTGATCATAAAGAGGGTGTTTACTCAAAATATTTATTTTGTTACTTTTTGGAAAAAATCGAGACGAAATATTCATGTCCATCCACTGGAAAAATATCGTGCCATTTTGTTTACTTTTTGGTAATGCCATGGTTGGTTTAAAAATTATATTTTATATGCATTTAAATTAAAAATTGGTTTGCTTATACTGAAAATTTTAAAATGTTGAGTTATTGCCCTCTTTATGATCAATTGCGATAATTATAACGTTTTATTCTGCTTCTTATGGCATACAAATTTTATTTATGTTTAAAATAAATACATTAAATACTAAAACTAAATGTCTTCATATAAAATGCAAAAGGACCTATCATCATTAAAAAAAAAAACTAAATAAAAAGCCAAAACTATTGTGATAATAACAGCGAGTTTTTTCTGGTTAGTATCATTAATAAAGTATGAATTAATGATATTTTCTTGAAAAGCCCGCTTTTGTTAGAACAAGTTTGTTTCTTATTAAGTTTCTTATCGCTTCTGAAATATTTTTAAAAATGATGAAAGGTCTTTTTGCATTTTATATGACGATAAGCGATTTGATTCGGTATTTTGAAAGATATTTAATACTAAAAGAAACCCATATTGTATAAAATTAATAATGAATATACACATTAAAATCCCTTCTCATTTTCTAAGCCACAAGGCCTTCGGAACTCCTGATTTCTTGAATGCGGCCAAATAGTGGCGACTGTAAATAAAATTAATGTTTATTTTAAACGATTTTTCGAATGTATTTAATTAAACTTACTTTTTTTGTTGCCTCTCAAGACGGGACAACCGGCATGCAAAGTTCTAGCGTCCCCATTTAAAGACTTATGTAAATTGTACCACATGACCATGGAACCTTTAACAGGTTTAACATAAACATCTAATATGGGAAATACTGTGAAACCACCTTCCTCAACATCGGAAAGCTAAAGGAAAACGAGGCATTATTTGTGAAGCAGACAACCCAAATAAAAAAAATGTTGTTGGAATTCCCTTTTATTTGGCATTATATAGTTCTAGTAGATTTGAATGACTGGAACTATAGCTATGCCAAATAAAAAAAATCCAACAAAAAATGTTTATTGGGCTGGCCGCTTCACAAATAATGCCCCAAATATTAAAATGTGATAAATGGCTTTTAATGTTTGATGTATCAGGGGCTTAATCAATTAAATAAAGACAAATTCCTTACATTATTTAGCTCCTTTCATAAAACTTACATAAAACATATTTGTACATATTCGATCTAAATTATTAATATGGCGATATTCACGCTTTAAAGAAAAATATTTAAGTAAAAATTTGAGTTAATTGTATTATTTGACTTACCCCGAAGAAATCAAAATGTACATCATATTGACCACCAATACCATAATTTGCCACTTGTACCATTTCGGTAATTCTTAAATCTAAACCAGTTATGGTGCTAACAATTCTGTACATCATTTTCGCAATAGTCGAATTTTTTGAACCAACCCATGTTTGTTGACTCACCCGATAATCTTTGACATCCTTGTGGTTATCTTTGACTACTTCAGACCTGTGCATATTGTTATAAGATACGCTCAATAATTTCGATATCTGCTCATCATTTATTAGATTATGATATAATGTAATCGGGGGATTTAACAATAAGGGTTCAACATGAATGGGAGATATGGTAAAAAATGGATGTAATTTAGCATCCAATTTACAGTTTAATTGCTGTACATTTGTACGACTTTCTCCACGGCACAATCTTAAATAATCATGATTATATAGTTTTCTTAAATCCTTTGCACTGCTGATATTAGTTTGAATATTTAATAGAAGATTTTTTGTTAGTTTAACACTACTTGCTGAATCATTTTCTAATACAGCATCTAAGTGTTCTACAGCTGTTTTAGATTCACCAATACCCTGATAGGCGATAGCTAAATACTCTTTGATGTGAGTGGTAAAAGTTAATTTGATATCGTCTGTTTCTTCGCTATCTTGCAGTTTTAGGTGAGACTGCTTTAGCCAATCGATGGCAAGATAAGGGCTGGAATCGTCTAATAAAGTGGTGCCAATTTCAAAGCAATCGTGCCAGTCGGGTTGTTTGCTGAAAATATAAAAGTTTTGAGGGTTCCGTGAAATTAGTATTAGTGTTCAAACTGAACTGAGATTTTATTTCACGAATCGACTGCTTTCTACGACAAATTTTTATGTCAAATTGTATGAAATATGTGGTCTCGGCGCAGTTCTGTTTGAACACTCAATATCCATTGATTTTTATTATTTATTATTTATATTTTTTATTGATGATCTAGCACTACAAGATAAATAAATGTTATAAATGATAGTGCTAGTGAGTATAACAAATATAAACAGGTACATGATTAATAACACAATTCTAGAATTTGACAGTTTTTTTGAGATTAGCGGGGGACTTGGCGGTTTAACCTAATTTGCTTTAACCTAAGTACGTTGAATCCAGTGGTGCTAACCATTTTTTTAGGTTAGCTCTTGTTTTCAAGATATAACGTTGTTTCGAAAATGAAAGAGGTTGCACAAGATACATTCGCGTAACTCAAAAACGGTTTAGTTTATTGAACAAACAAAAAAAAACCGGAATTCCGCAAAATTTTCTTTAAGCAAGGTTAAACTTTTTTCTAATATGCGCAGTTATATTATAAACATAATTTTTTTCTTGGCATGCAGCTATTGTCCTAATGTTTTCTAGGCATATAAAAATGAAGTTGCAAACAAAACAAGCCATAAATGATTAAAATCTGTTTACAACTTTTCATGACATTCTCAGAAGACGAAAAATTTTAATTAATTTAAGCATTTCATAAAACGCAATATTTGTATGGAAGCACCCCTAAGAAGTGGTGATAAAGGGCAAGTATAAGTTCTAGGAAAATGTTATGGACAAAAAAATAATTTAGGTCTAGTTTGTATTCAACATTATGTATGGGAGCCCCCTAAAGGAATGGAGACAGCGGGTAGGTATAATAGAAATAAATGATGAAGATGAAAAATAAAACGGGGTTAGTCATACATTTGACCCGTCCAGGAGCACAATACGGGATACAGGGGTCAAATTTAAGAATCGCTATTTTAAGAAAAAAATAGGCAAAAAATGTTACTTTGCTTAAGCGGTACCACAAATCGCTGAATTGACTTTCGAAAAACGGATAAGATAAGAAACAATGTTGGTGCCAAATTGCTTCTGGTTGTCCTAAACAGTTTGGGATTGAAATCCAGCAAAATCGGTTCAATAATATAATACAAAAACTAACATACATTTTGTTATAATGCACAGATTTCTATATGATTTTGCACAAATTAGTTTTATATGACTAGAAATCATGTCATCAATTTCGTGAAGATCGGTCCATAATTTACCATAGACCCCATATAAAGCATAGTAGCTTAGTGCACCTAAGATTGCAACAAATGATGCTGTTGTAATAAAATTTGGTAAGTCAGTTTTAAAGGACGAAAACCCACTCTGTTAAATTTCGTGAAGATCGGTCCATAATCAACCGTAGGGCCCATAGAATGGAAAATTATGGAAAAACATCAAACACCGTACGTTATTGTGGTAAACTTTGATCCAATTTAACGTAATATTTCCAGAAATAATACCATGCAATTTTGTTATAGTCGGTCCATAATTTACCTTATGAAAACCCCTTTAAAACTAGAAATGCTACAGCAAATTGCACTACTTTACCGAAATTTGTTCTAATTTAGGTTTTTTTTAAAGTAGAAAACACTGTTCAGAATTTTGTGCTGATTTGTCCATATAAATTCACATCATGAAAATCATTTAAGTGTGGCTTAAACTGTTACGAATTGTGATATCTTTTTCAAATTGGTCAAATTAAGTTTTATATGACTAGAAATAAAAGCATAAATTGTCGGTCAATAATTTAAGATATGTTGGTCTAAAACGCGATGAATATTAATACTGACGTCCGTTTTTATAAAGATTTATTAATAATTTATAGATCCCATATAGAGCACACACCTAAAATATTCTAACTGCCTGTGGATGGTATCAAAGATTCGGCACTACCGAATATAGCGCTCTACATTGTATTTTAAATGAATTGTTTTTGTTTTAGATACATAGATTTATATTAAATTTAAAAGGGTTTTAAAAAAATTTGTTCAAATTAATGATTAAAGGATATTGCATGCCTAAATCTATTTTTGAAAAAAACTTTTACATATTAGCACATTTGTTCAGTTAAGTGAATTCACTCAGTAGAACTATTTATGCTGCTAAGTGAATACTGCGTAACAGAATATTTTTTTCAAAAAACCGAGGCACTTTAATGCTTTCCTTTTTTGCGCGTGCCCATTCCGAGACTATATTAAGGTCTCGGCCAAGCGTATCATTCAGGTTCTGACTCATAGCACCAACATCGAATACGCTTGGTCTATAATCAAATGAATACGAATGGCAAAGTTGGCAGTCATCAGCAAAAGAGTAGATAGGGTTGGAAGTTTGATATAATAGGCTATTTAGAAAAATAAGAAATAGAGTAGGAAAAAGAACGGAGCCTTGCGGCACCCCTGAATGAATCTTGAACGCGTTTGACTAAACCCCATCTATAACTACTCGTACAGTGCGATCTATGAGAAAGTTTGCTATAAATTGACAGAAATTATCACCGACACCAATTTTAACAAGTTTTGATAAGAGTGCACCATGCCAAACTCTGTCAAACGCTTTGGAAATATCTAAAGCAATTACATTAATTTTGCCATGATGATGAGTGGAATGGTACTATTTTTCTAATAAAAGTGTCAGTAAGTCTCCACTAGAACGACCTCTACGAAAGCCATAATGGCGGCCGCTTAGTAGGTAATTCGTCCCTAAAAATTTGACAAGATGGTGATCTACCATAGGTACTCTCCATTACTTTGGAAGGTGCCGAACATATAGCAATTAGACGGCAATTTTAAGGGTTATTATTCACTCCTTTCTTAGGAATTGGCATTACATTTGCAATTTTTACACAGCTGGGAAATTCGCCGATATGGTATAAAGTGCTGAAAACATTTGCTAAGGGACAGTGCAGGCATTCCATCCGGCCCAGGAGCCTTGTTTATGTCGAGATCCGCAAGAACCCTTTAAACAGCTCGAGCCCGAAAATATGTCTTTGGTATAGTTACCGATGCTTTTCCGAGTTCGGGTTATTAGCAAATAATTTGGCAAAACAATTAGCCTTATCAACCGGATCCTTGAATGTTTGGCCCTCCTTTAATAAAGTTGGTATTGAGGAACTAGCATTATCCCTTACTCTTTTAGCGAATGATTAGAAGCTTTTACTGCCCCGGGAAGCAGTAAAAACTTCACTACGAAGACGTTGCTCGTTGAGCTTTTCCGTAAACAAATATTGAGCATTTCGTAACCTGTCGTGAAACGTATCGAAGTTCGGAGAACGGAAAAGAAGCGGAAATGGTGCAATCATCCGAGTTACCAAGAGGTGCTAGAAATTCAACTTCGTACTTTTGAGGGTGCGAAGAGATCGAAAGGTCAAGGGTATTATGCTGCTGCCCATCAAAACACATGGAATATGTGTTGTTTCATTTACCAGTTGCAAGAGGTGGTTGTGCGCAGCAAATAGCTCAACATATTGGCCTGCATAAGTTGTATGGCCCGAGTGGCGAAACCAAGAAGAATTGTGGACATTAAAATCACCAGCAACAACGATTTCACTGTCAGAGCAATTCTCAATAATATTCGATATAGAATCGGACAGGGAGTCGAAGCCCGATAAAGTAATAACCCTTCCCGCATTTGGACTTTTGAAAAGAAATCTGTAATGTAAAAAGTTTGTATTGATTTTGAATTTAACCCAAAGACAGTTGATAAATTCTGCATCAGACATGCCCATTGGTTGCTGGCACTGATACACAACTTCATTGCGTATGTACATAGCAAGACCCCGATGTAGATTAACGAGAGATAGGAGATGATACCCAGGAATCTGAAAATTAAGTGGATCAGAATTTTCAGATACCTGATTTTCACATAAGCCGAAAACATCCGGCCGATGAAGACAAACATGGGCATACACAGAGAAACAATTCGACCTCATGCCACGTATATTGCAGAGATCGATTCGAAACTGATCTCCCATCACAACACAAAAAATTCAAATCACACGTTGGTCACACTTCGGATATCCGTTATGTTAAAAGCCGTTTAAAAAATTGCTTAGTGATCAGTGTTATACCTTCATCACTAAACAGTTCAACAACGATTAACATGAGGATATCCATACTAACTAAAATAAAAAGGAGATGTACAGGATGAACACAATAGACAATGCTATAAAAAGTACCATAAAATCCCCGATCTGGTCAGCGTCAAAAAGGCCATCACTGGCGAATTATTATTTTCTTGTTTGTTTGTCAAGTTGTTATTATTTCGTTACGTATGGTAAATTGTTTATGTATAAACAAAATAGAAGGGGCCCAAAAATCCTTGTGGAACGCCTCTGTTGACTTTCACCAATTCCTACATTTATAACAACTTCCCAAATGCATTATCTTTCATGCCTAATCGCTACTCGCAGCATTAAATTACCCGAATTTATGATAGTACTCTAAACTAATAGCTTTTTCTCTAATGAAGAAGGTTTTTGTGTAATAAATATCACAACAAATTTCCTTAAAAGCAAACACTGTCCAAGTGAAAAACTTTTTTTTCATCCATAATAAACTTACCCATATATCCCTCCTATGGCCATTTCTTCAACACTTAAATTATAAAAAGTTTGTAACCGCCTCAAACCTCTAACGGTGCCTTTCAATTCCTTATCATCAGGGAGTTGCATCGGTTTCTCAAATTGGGTCGATAACTCTTCGATACCTGTAAGTACATATTACGAAAAATATTTAATTGGAAAAAATATATTCATACCTCTAAGACAAAACTTTACTATTTACTTTTCTATAACACTTAATCACTTACTCACTCACCTATTTTTTTATCTGGAAATTTAACGACTTTAAATAAATCATTCCAATCGTTAACCAGGCGTTTGATTAATGTAAAAGCGTTGATGGGATTCCCAATATAATCATTAACATCCACTTTAGCCAACTCGTGCTTAAATTTAACATCTTTAATAAATCTAGAAAATGATTTAAAAATATATTTTGAAAATAAATGAGTAATCAGCAGGAAATCCGTAAATATGCAATTCCATGTTTTTCCTTGTAATGAAATGATGATTTTTATGAATTTTGGGGTCGATTTGTTAGTGCAGTTTTTTTTTGGATATTATACCCTTTGCAGCACCTTTTTTTACATAATCTAGTGAAAAGAGCACTTTTAGTTAATAGCCCAGTACTGCGATTCACGAACTTTTAACGAACCGACAATCGTTATATTTGTCGATATGTACTTTATTCGCTTGCAGTAATGAAAGTGTGACTCTATAATTTCTTTTTAACGATGGTATACTGCTGTATTTTTATATTCATTTAATTTAATATTAAGTAACATTTGTGTCTAAAAAATGTCAAAATACGCGAATGCCAAATACTAAAATTTTATCGATTTAATGAACACCACGTAAATTATTGTTGCTTAAATAACGGAAGAAATAGTGCTTAAAGTTACAGCTGACTTCAACAGACAGCGAATATCGTTAAAAAATGTTACTGAATAGCAAATTCGATAAAATTTTCGTAATATTTATTTTAACAATACGATTATAGTTATAAAAGTTGGTCAATCGTACTACAGATATCATCTTTTTGAACCGTAGTTTGATACGTGTTTCATTTTATTAGGTGCCTCAAGTGCTTTCGCAACAAATCAAAATTCTGGCTTTTCTATTTTAAATATGTACAGGTATCCCTTGATTTACACGGAACTTCATTTACGCGATTTAGATATAACACGGATCAATAATAGTAACTTTTTTTTAATTACGCGCTTTTAATAAAACACGCGCAAAAAAGTATTACAATCCTTATTTTACGCGAAATGCAGTACTGTGATTCAAGAAATTTCATTAGCTGTGTGCTAAAATAGAACTGCACAAGTAAATACATATTTTACAAAAAAATGTTATACATGTTTCAAACATATATGGCCATATGCATCAAATAAATACTGCATTAATAATTTTAAATTTACTGCGTACTGGAATTTTTTCAGTAAACAGTAAAATTTTACTGCTTACTGAAATTTTTTCCATTTTTTCAGTAACCACCAAAAGTTTACTTCTTTCTTAGTGAATTTGCCTTGGTTTAGTTTGTTTTTGACTATTTGACAATTGACAGAATTTGCTTATATATTTGATTTTAAATATTCGATTATTCAATTATTTTTTTGTTATCTTTTAATTCAAATGTTTTATAAAAATATAATAACAAAGCTTTATACATATCATTATAAAGAAATAACCTTTAAATTTTAAAAAGTAAAAATAAAATCAACATTTTTATTTTTCGAATTTATTTTATGAGTTAAATTTCAGTTATGTATTTTATAAAGCTTTTTGTAATTTTTGTAGCATTGCTATCCAACGGAAAGCTAAGGTAAAATGTAACAAGAAAATACAAGATAATAGTCTGGTAGTGTTTAAAGTCATTCCTGAAAAATTTAAGGAATAGAACTATTACAAAAAGCTTTATAAAATACATAACTGAAATTTAACTCATAGAATAAATTCGAAAAATTAAAATGTTGATTATAATAAAGTTGCTTATGAAAAGAAATAATTCCCAATATCTATTTGTAAAAATAAAATTATAAAAACAAATTAATAATTCTATGTGTTTTTGATTTAAAGCGGTTTTTAGGCCCAAAACTGAAATTTTGTATGTATTTCATGATTTGATTTCCGCGATATGTTAAACTTCTGGTCCCATAAACGAAATTTGTACCAGTCCTGTGCCTCGTTTTACGCGAATTTGATTTACACGTGCTTTCTTCGGTCCCAAAAGACCTCGTAAATCGAGGGTTACCTGTATCTCTATACCCACCGTGTTGCTTCAGCTTTGCCATCTACATTTAATTTTTTCTCGACAATTGTATGCCAAATCTGGTTGCCATTAAAGATAAATGTTATTTTAAACTGTCTAATTTTATACATAAGCAAATATTAAGGAAAACGCAATGGCTTTTTCTTTTGTGCTATTGTGTTATACATAGAAATCTAGACTTTTTTTAGTATACCGAACGACTAAGAATTACTTTTTAAGGCGATCTAACGATGTCCATCCGTCCGTCTGTTTGGTCTTCTGTACATGTTAATATAGTAGTGCGTTATGTACGGGCTGCAATTTTGTAGATAATTTGATAAACAATTTGGTAACGACGAAGCCTCTTCAAATGGTAAAAAAAACTCGGCCTATAATATAATATACAAACTTTTTTCCGAAATAGACACTTAGTGGCCATTAACCATCAAATTATGTTCGTAATTTGTTTAAATTCGCACAAGACGATTTTACTCTAAATTATATTATTTCTGAAATCGATTCACATTTGACCATACACCAGAAAAAATTATCAGTAGTTTTTTATCAATTAATAAATAGTTTAAAAATTATTTAAATTTAATAAGCGTGATAATTGAATCAATAATTTTTTAGTCTACAGAAAATAAAAAATTAAATTTTGCTTTAATTAACATTTTATTTGATTTAATTAAAATATAAATATAAATAAAATTACAATAACTCTTAATTGATTTTTTCATTTTAAATAAAATTATTAAACTTGTAGAATTGTTGTTGGGAATGGTCAAAACCTGAGCTTTATTTAATTAAACCAATTAACACATTTTTTAGAACGGCAAAGTTTTTTGAAAATTTTTTAATTAAAATTAAAAATATCATTTATTGGAAAAAAATTTTCACAGTTTAAAATTTTTACAATTTTTAGTAACCAATATAATCATTTTGGAAATAGGTACAAAGTCAACAAATTGTTTCCTTGATCCTATGAATTTGGTATTCATTTGGTGATTAGAGACAATTTTTATTTTTTCTGTGTAACTCTTAACCGTAAATAGACTTAACTTTCTTTTAAAATTTTAATAATTATATATAAGTTAGTGATCCTTTAAGACAAAAAGCATAATTACACTGGAAGAATTTACTTTACAGATTTTGTCATTAATCCAATGAAAGATTACATTAAATTCAAATTATGTAACGCTTCATTGGATTAATGAAGAATGTTTCATTAGCTCACACCTAATAAAATGTTTCATAAAATCGAATGAAAATTTTGCATTAAGTTAATTCAAAAAAGTTTATTTAGGCTGTGACTTTTTACCATTACATTAATGAAACATTTCATTAACATAATGATGAAAAGTCTACCGTTTCAAGAATTTTTTTTCATAATTTTAATGAAAAAAAGATTGTATTTAGTTTGTTTAATGACATATATTTATCCAATTTACTTGTAAATTTCGATTTCAAGAAATGAAAAATTCTTATAAATCTACAAAAAACTGAAGCAATATACTTCACTCGCAGAAGAAATTCTTGTTTTATCCCACAAAGAGATTTAAACATTAATAACAACACAACTATAAAATGGGAGTCTGAAGTTAAGTATCTTGGAGTAATATTGGACTCAAAAATTAACTTTAGCAAACATGTATCTTACGTCATAAACAAAATAAATAATGTCACAAGACTTTTGTATGCTTTCATTAATAGAAAGTCAACATTAAGTCCTGCAAACTTGTTTGTATACTTGTGAATTATAATTGATGTAGAAGATATCGGTAAAACTATAATTCTAGACTTTTATATTATTTTTCCTCGATTTTGTTTTTTGATAATTTAATTAAAATACTGTACGAACTATTTACAAGTGTGATTATCAGCTGTTAAACTTAATACATTTAAAAACAACTGTTTGAATTCACTGTTGATATAAAAATATAAATTATAATTGGTTCGGAAATTGGATTAAAAAAGTAATTTCTGTACAGTAGTGCCATCTACTTGTGAAAGTTTAATTTTTTTCCTAGCGAACAAATTTTTATACAAACGTTACTTGGCAAAATTCTGCGATAATTATGGATTGTTTTAATACTAACTGCAACATTACCAGTAATGAAAGAATGATATCATGTTGGATATGCTCAGGTAATTACCATTTGAAATGTACATCACTCAAAGCACGTGACGCTGATGCCCTTGCTGATCCTGTTAAATCACTACAATGGACTTGTATAAGTTGCAAGCAAATTAACATTGAGTTTTACAAATTTTTTAAAAGTTATAAGGATGATTTTGATAAACTTAACAAGAACTTTCAAGCTGTTCACACTGGACTTTCGAAATTTGGTGAATTGTTTTCAAAATTTTCGAACCTTGATAAATTTGTTAACTCACCAAAAGTATCATCCCCAAAACGAAAGAAAACATCTACCAGATCTCCTGCTGTACCATTAGTAACTAACTCCTCAGGTCCAGCATTAAACACTGTTAATGACAGTAATGCAACATCTGTACCGAATTTGGCTGTAAATGTTATCCCTCCACTGGGCAACATTCCTATAGGCGATACTGATACTGGATTTTCTAGCTCAATTTCATCACTACCTAGATTTCAAAATGCTGCTGATCTCAGTCCGTGTCCATCGGGTTCTGGTGTCGCAACTAATGTTGCTAACGTTACCGGCCCTAAGCCATTAATTGTAGTGCCTCCAAAACGTACAGTATTTATTTCCCGTTTGGCATCCGATACAACCGTAGATGACATTAATTATTACATTAAATCGAAAATCGGTACTAATGTTGATATTGTTATAAACAAATTTTCTTATTCTCAACCCAGAAGTATAACATCGTTTAAAATTGCTGTTACTGCTTGTGTCTATGATCAGATTATTGATACAAGTTTTTGGCCTGCTAATATCATTGTTCGTGAATATATCTTTAAGGAAAATCCAAGATCTAAAAATATTGCTCGTTTGCCACCTAGAAATTCATTAGTTTCAAAAAACTAATGGACTCTAAGAATTGTATGAATATTATGTATCAAAACGTTCGTGGATTGAATACCAAATTGTCTACTCTTCTGGTTAACAGTTATGACTTTACCTATGATGTTATTATTTTTACTGAAACTTGGCTAAATGATGATATTTATAATGCTGAAATTCTTTCTAATAAATACCAAATATTTAGATATAATCGAAATGCACGTAGAGGTGGTGGAGTTCTGATTGCGGTCTCTTGTTTATATCCATCTGAAGTTGTAGTTACTGATACCCTTGGTATTGAATTTATTGCTGTTGTGGTTAAATTGAAAAATAAAAAAATTTACTTCACCTGTTCATACATTCCTCCGGATTCTGAAAGTTCTATTTATTTAAAACATGTTCAAGCCATTAATTCTGTTATGCTAAATGTTTATAATGATGACTCTTTTTTTGCTGTTGGTGATTTCAACTTGCCCTCAATATCATGGATGCATACGTCTGATACGCCTTATTTAATCCCTTTCAAAAATAAATATTGTCATGAAGACTTCTTAAATGAAATTCTTGGCTTATCTCTTTATCAAATGAATGATGTATACAATGACTTTGGTAAACTGCTTGACTTGGTGTTTGTGAATAATGTTGATGATTGCATTATTACCCGTTCTGATCCTATAACGTTGCCTGAAGATCGATATCATCCTACTATTGAAGTCAGTTTTTCGATTCCATCTGAAGTGAAATTAAAGCCCTTAAATGTTGATAAAGTTTTTATTTTCAAACGGACTAATTATGTCTTATTAAACCAATTAATAAGAAATACTTGCTGGAGAAGCGTCTTACCTGTTCCTTTAAACAGCTTGGATATTGATGTAATGATTTCTACATTTTATAATAAAATTTACTCATTTTTTGATATTTGTGTACCTAAAAAAACTGTTTATACTCCAGTTGGTCCACCATGGAACTCTAAGCAGCTGACTAGGCTAAAAAATCTAAAGAATAAAAATTATAAGAAATTCAAAAAGTCTGGATCATTTATTGATTATGGAAAATATTCCGTCAGTCGTTCTGAATATAATCTGCTGAATCATGCTTTATATAATCAATACATAAATAAGGTGAAAAAAAATTTCGTTCGTGATCCAAAATCGTTTTTTGCATTTGTAAATTCTAAAAGAAAATCTAATGGATACCCATCCGTTATGAAATTTCGTTGCCAAGAATCTGGAGATGCTGATGTCATTTGTGATTTGTTTGCCGATTTTTTTGCAACAACTTATTCTGATGCTGTATACGATGATAGTAATGGTTATCCATATCTGCTCTCATCAAACCAGGCAATATCTTTCCCTTCATTTAATAGCAATGATATTTTGGTTAGCTTAAAAAGGTTAAAGATGTCTTTTAATCATGGTCCTGATCTTGTTCCAACATGTATTTTAAATCAATGTGCTGAATCATTAGTTACGCCATTAACTTTAATGTTTAATGCTTCGATTATATGTGGTTATTTTCCTGTATTATGGAAAGACTCTTATATAAAACCCTTATTTAAATCTGGTAATAGATCGGATATAACAAACTATAGAGGGATTGCCAAATTAAGTGCTATTCCAAAACTATTTGAAAAACTTGTTGCTGATTTCCTATGCCATCACACATCGTCATTGCTGGCAGCATGCCAGCATGGTTTTCGGAAAGGCTGTTCAACTACAACCAATATACTTCATTTAACAACTTTGATCAACTCTGCATTTTCACAAAGGAAACAAACTGATGCTGTTTATACTGACTTCAGTAAAGCATTTGATAAAGTTAACCATCAACTTCTTCTTACTAAGTTGGATTTGTTAGGTTTATCCCGTAGAAGTTTAAGCTGGTTAAGTTCTTATTTAATTGGCAGAAAGCAAAAAGTACAATTCAGTAATTGTATATCCAAGTACATATATGTTTCGTCCGGTGTTCCTCAGGGCAGTCATCTTGGCCCACTTTTATTTACGCTGTTTATTAATGATCTGCCCAATGTTATCAACTTCGCCAATATATTGATGTATGCTGATGATGTAAAAATTTTCCATTCTTTTAATTGCTTTGTTGATCATTTTTATCTTCAATCGGATCTTAATAACTTTTTGTTATGGTGTAATCATAATATGTTGGAGTTGAATCTATCGAAATGCAAATGCATGCGTTTTTATAGAAATAACTGTATTGCTGTTAACTATGCTTTGGGTGGTCATCAATTGGAGTTGGTTGATTCATTTCTTGATCTCGGAGTCCTACTGGATCATAAATTAAACTTTGTTTCACATATAAAGTTAACTGTAAATAAAGCTAGAGGTATTCTTGGCTTTATAAAACGCTGGGCTAAAGAGTTCACCGATCCATACATAACGAAGCAACTTTACGTGTCACTCGTTAGACCTATCTTAGAATACGGGTCAATCATTTGGGATCCATATTACAACATTCATAATTCTCATATTGAATCTGTCCAAAAACAATTTTTGTTGTTCTGTTTAAGTGGTCTTCAATGGAGTCACTCGACAAGATTTCCTTCCTATTCTAGCAGACTGGCTTTAATAAAACTACCATCGCTCAAAAGTCGTCGTACAATGTTAAATGTATCTTTTATGGTTAATCTTATTAATGGTAATATTTGTTGTGAATTTCTGTTAAATTCTGTTAAATTTAATATACCTTGTCGCAATACTCGTCATTATAATCTGCTTTTTGTAAAGTTTTGTAGAGTAAATTACGCTATTGCTGATCCTTTTTCAAGGTTATGTCGACAATTTAATTCTTTGTCTCAATTTGTTGATTTTTCTTTAAATTTAAATGTTATAAAGCATAAAATAATTGTTTATCTTAACTAGTAATTTTTTATGTACATTTTTAAATCCCTCATGCAATTCTTTAATTTTAAGTCAATCTTGTTATTAGTCAGTAAGGATAATGTCCATTGATTAAATATATTTAAATAAATAAATAAATAAAAAAAATAATAAACTTATAATATTCAAAGCTATTTTTATGTCCATACTTTATTATGCTGCCCCTGTGTGGAATGATGTCGCAACCTGTCATGTCAAAAAACTTCAAATAAGTCAAAATAAACTATTCAAGATGATTTACAATCTTCCTCGGCATTATTCGACTCAACGATTGCACTCCATAAACGGTATCGAAATGGTCAATGATAGAATTTTAAAGCTCACTCGAAATTATGATATCAGATGTCAATTTTCTGAATATTTAAACATTAACGAATTGTCAGTAAGTACGTAGTTTTAAGTTATATCTTAAGATTAAAAACTTTTTTTTTTTATTATTTAAATAGGTTTTTGTTACTTTTTTCCTAAACATATAAAAAAATATTGTAAAATATAATATTATTATAGAGCAATTCCATATGAAAACGATCAAAATTGGCAAATTTTTGGACCCAATTGTCTTGGCATCATTATAAAATTGAAGTAACTTTAAATTTAGCACGTCGGCAGACGAAGAGTACCACTTTACATTAATTGATATATCAGAAATATTTGGTATGAAGCAATGAAACTTTTGCGTTCCAGTTATAGTTTTGACATTATTATATCTGTTTTGAATTCGTCGCTCCATGGCATCGTATTCTTTTTGAGTGCATAAAACTGTGTTAATGGCAATTTCCTTGCTTTGAATCCACGAAAACAAATGTTGTACATTTAAGATCTGGTCAGTATATGGCCTTTGCAAACTTGCCTTAGTCGCCATGCGTTTTAGGGTTCCCCCTAACGCATCGCATGGGCCCTTACCGTGGGACGTCGCGAAAAAGTGCCACTCGACCTTGCAGTTTTGTTCTTCTTCAATTATGCAAAAATTGTAAAAAAATTTTTTATTCTTGTACTGAGAAGCCGCGCCGTCTGAGAAAAACGTTACTTTGTCGATTGCATCGAATTTTGATCTTAAGAATTCAAACAGTTTCATTTGAAATAAATAAACGGACACATAATTATGAGCTAAACTCTCCGCGACAACAACAAGGCTTACGGTCTGTAGTTCGTTATCTTCGTTTTTGAAATAAATGCAAAAAGGATGCACCGTGCACTGGTCGTTTGCCCAATGATAAGCCTGAATTGCATCCTGAACGAGAAAAGTGTAATTCTCGGCAAAGTCGCTTATCACAATTAATTCATTTTGGGCTAATTTCTCCTTACTTTCCTTTAGAAATTTCGATTGCATCTCGGATATGAAATGGGGCGCCTTCAGTTCATTCAACTTGAATCCGAATTCCTCGATGAATTCCGGAATCTGCTTTACCACGGTCTCAAGGGAACATCTGCCGCTGCTAATTATCCGCTGTTTGAAATGCACCTCCTGAATTAACAGCTGTTCAAACTTTTCCGCCAAATATTGCTCTAGCTCGTCAATCTTCGGACAATTGTCGCATTTGGACAGATGACAATTTTCCGTGGGGTATGCGCACAACGACTTCGACAGGAGGTCCCTATATGTTTCAATTTCACCGTGAAATACTTTCAATTTCTTGCATGGAAAGAAAATTAATTTGATGTTTTGATGAAACATGCAAACGCAGACTGAATGCGTTCCGTGCCTGTCTAATGCCAGCACGCATTCTTTTGGTCGTAGGATGGCAAACTTAGAAAATCCCACTTTTTCTGCTGGGTATTTCTCATTGAACTGATGGTATGCTTCGGATAGATTACATAATAATAATCTGCGCTGCTTGTGTACTTTTTCTCCATCTTCACGTGTGATAACATAGTCACGTGTACCTGGGCAGGCGCGGCTGTTGTCATCATTGCAGTAAAAATCTTGAATCAATTTCACCGTTGCTTCGCTGAGGGTCCTTGAGCCAAATTTCTTGGTGGGAGTCGCCAATATGCCCTTCTGTCGAACTAATTCTTTGCTTCTTCTCGCGATGTAAAAAGATGTTTGAAACTGTTCAGAAATCTTGCGTATAGACCATGATTGAGGCAGCACAGATAAAATGAGATATTTCTCCGGAAAAGTGGTCGCTAAATTGAATTTTCTTTTCAACTGCTCAATCATTTGTTTGCCGTCATCAACGTCATCTGCTTGACTGCATTCGTTATCAGAGCCTTCATCAAATATTGTCGCGATTGCACTCATAACCTTGCCTTTTTTCTCTTTCCTGTATGTTTCACTTCGCAACTTTCTTTTTCTAATAGGCGTTTCACCTAAAGTGGTAATAGCCTCATTCAAAGGACTCAAAGACATATTGACCATCGGAATGTCTGCCTCACTATCAGATGAAACATTTTGTTCACTTGTCATTTCACTCTCGGATTGTGGCTGCATTTGTTTCAATGCATTTGCTTGTTGAGACAAATCGATTTTACACTTGGGGCAAATGAATTCTGCTTCTTCACCGTATTGTATATTTAATTCATTCATGTATCGCTTCGAAACACCAGTTAATTTTAATACTTTTATCTTTTTCGAACGATGTCCACTCTTGTTAAACGGATTGCAGCAAAATTTATTCATTTTACTTTAAATTGTCTTTACAGCTTCACTCTTTACTTTACAAAAAAAAAAACACTTTAACACTTTCACGTTTAGTATTCAACTGAAATTTGACTCAGAGTGTGTGAAGATTTATATTTATTTTTTGGTAAAAAATAGGTAAAAAAATAAGCGATATTTGCTTTTCTTTAATAGGAAAATTTGCGTGAACTACTGGTCATAAAATGTTTTTTAAAAGGGACTTAATTGGTTACTGCCAATAAGCCGACCCCAGGTCATAAAATGTTTTGTAAATTTTTTAAATTACCAGGTAATAAATATTTCGCCATATTTATGGAAAATCCGTGTTTTATTACTTGTTTCTGCACGTGTCATTTTAGGCGAAATATTTATTACCTGGTAATTTAAAAAATTTACAAAACATTTTATGACCTGTAGCCTCAGTCGGGTTTGGTGTGCCATTACATGCCACTGCTGCTATTATCCATGGATTTATGGCCGATCTTGTGAAGGCAGGCAGACCATATTCACTACACACTCAACTTGGGGCTCTTAAAAAAAATATTGATTTTTTCTTCATAAATGTATTTTTAACTGTAAAATAATTTTTAAAATGTATTTTTAACAAGGTGGTCTCTTAAATGCTCTTCTCCTGTCCAAACAAGGAGTCGGGGCCCATTTTTTTATTGCTGATTCTTAAAGCAAAAATT
Organism: Pollenia amentaria; assembly: GCA_943735925.1. NCBI lineage: Eukaryota > Metazoa > Arthropoda > Insecta > Diptera > Polleniidae > Pollenia > Pollenia amentaria. The sequence goes on from OX031006.1 coordinate 166,391,185, forward strand.
ATGAGGAATCCAAAAAAAAAAAAATTAGCCGGAAAATTTAGGAGCTTCTGTGGAAAATCGGAAAATTTAATTTTCTTGGGAAAATTTAAAGGTAAATTTCTAAGAAAAATTAGGAAAATTTTATTTTTCAATTAAAGCCTGATTCAATACCTTTCCAACATATGAGTTTTAATCTCATATTGTAACTTTATTTTGTGTAAGTCCATGACCAACCATCGGTTTCAAATAGGGTACAATTTCGGAAATTCATCATTAGCGATTATAATTTTTGGCTTGGTTTTTTTAATGCAAATCTATATATATAAAAATGAATTATGTATGTTTGTATGTTTGTTTGTCGCTTTATAGACTCCGAAACTACTAAACCGATTTTCCTGAAATTTTTACAGTAACATCACGTGAGCCCTAAAAATAAAATAGGCTACTTATTTTTTCGATAGGGGCAGGGGAATTGGTACCCCCCATAGGATGCCAATATTAATTATCGCATATCTTAAGAGCCGCTGCACGCATTTTGCTGAACTTTTTGTAGTAGGATCTTCTAAGCCCCAAAATTTAAATAAAATAGTAGCGGGGGAAGTGGTTCCCCCCATAGGACGCCAATGTTTAATATAGCATATCTTAAGAACTGTTATAGTGAGAATGTTCAAACTTTATAGAAGTCACTCTTATGGTATACTACTCTATTGAGAATAAAAATAAAGCGGTAGGCGCAGGGGGGGAAATACCTCCCATAGGATGCATATATTAAATATCGCTCAACTGAAGAACTATAAAAGGGACAGTCTTCAAACGTGGTTAAAGCTACTATTATGGTAAAGTTTAAATTTCAATATAAAAATGGGCGGGGTTGACAGGGGAGGAGCAGTACCCCTCATAGATAGAAATATAATTAAGAGCCGCTGCACGCATTTTGTTGAACTTTTGGTAGTAGGATCTTCAGAGCCCACAAATTGAAATATAATAGCAGCGGGGGAAGTGGTACCCACCATAGGACGCCAATGGTTAATATCGCATATCTTAAGAACTTTTATAGTGAGAATGTTCAAACTTTGCAGAAGTCTCTCTTATGGTATACTATACTTTTGAAAATAAATATAAAGCGGGTAGGCGCAAGGGGGGAAATACCTTCCATAGGATGCATAAATTAAGTATCGCTCAACAGAAGAACTATTAAAGGAAGAGTCTTCAAACGTGGTTACAGCTACTACTATGGTAAACTATTAATTTCAATATAGAAATGGGCGGGGTAGACAGAGGAGGAGCAGTACCCCTCATATAAAGAAATATTAAATACCATATATCTGAACACAAAAGTTATCAACCTTTACAGGACAACTTTCAAAACAAAAAAAAAAAAAGGGGGTAGGTGCAGGGGAGCAAAAATAAATAAATTACACATTGAAAAAATACTGCAATTTTTTTCTTATTTATTTTTTTTACCAGTGTAGCGAAGCGCACATGGGCATATTTTTTTAATTGTCTTAGGGCACATTTAAAGCGCATAAAACACTATTTTTAGAGCATATTTCCGGTTTCCCTGGTAATAAGTTTTAACGAAAATTTGTCCAATTAAGTTGGCCATACTCTCTGTAGAGTTATGTAATAGACAAAAGGACAGATGGATGGTTGAGCCAGTTATAAATAAATATTAATCGAATTGTTTAACGAAATGTAAATTAAGCAAACAATTAAATCAGTGTATTAAATTGAAGTCAGAGAATGAAAAATATCATTAAAAAAATTATTTTTAGTTTGCTCTATAACTACATTATGTACCGAAATAGCGAAAGAATTAATGCACCTAAAATGATGTAACGTATGTTATATATAGACCAGGTCAATTGGTAATGTTTTCGAATTTTGAATACACGTTAATTTTGATGAGGTTGCTGCATTTATGTTAAAGATCTTGCGTTTCAAGCTATCTCAATATTAGTGTAAAACCCAGTAAGAAAGTATAGACGGTCAAATCCGAATTTTTGATACCTTTCATCACAGTTTTAACAGACAAATTTGTGATAGTTTACCCCAAATTTTGTTAAGTGGCTATGAATCCTAAAAGTTATCCTTGCCAAATATTATCTTGTTATCTATATTTTTATGAACTATTTTCAAGTTAAAGTGATTTAGGATAAGTTTTTGTAGAGGATCTTTCCTCAAGATTGGATCTACCGGCACATGCCATGATTATAAAAGTTATCGTCGTCAAATTGTATACCAATCCCAGCATTTATAATGAAGTTATGGGACGAAGAGCTATGGTCAAATATAGACCTCGTTAATTTTAACGAAAATTTAAAAAGGTGAATTACGTGTGATGATCGAACACTAGTTTTTAAGTTAATTTATTACTGAAATCAAATAAAGGCTTAATAAATGTTACGAAAAATCTACACCATCAATTCCAATCCCTTTTTTTTTGATAGTCGTGAGAAATATTACTATTTGGAGGGTACACCAAACATGAAAGATGATAGACTAAATATGGCATTCCACAATTTAGTAATGCTAACTTAGGCCTAGAGTACACGGAATGTGAAAATCCACATGCGCATGTGGTTCTGATGTAATTTCAACGGCATCACGCAACATACAATGGCCACTGTGTCTTTGTAATTACATCAAAATTACGTCAGAAATGCAAGCGCATGTGGCTCTGCACATGTGACATGTGTCGTTTCATATATGGTTCACATATGATTTTATCAGATACTGTACTCATGAAAGTGATGACAAACTTTATAATCTGCTCAAATTTTTTTGGTCAATTTAATTTTATATATTTAAATGTTTTTAATATTATTTCCCTTGCCAATTGTTGTTTTGCAGTTGAATGTTTGTAATGCGGGTTTTTTGGTAATTTAATTGATAATGTGGAAAAATATTTTTGATTAACGTTTCAGATATTTTTTTTCTGTTACCATCCATTTTTAAAATGTTATATATTTTATTTGCTGTCACCATAGATTTTTTATTTACCTTCGAACACTTTCAATATCCTTTTTTTGTGATTTTAAATGTTGTCTACAGTTTTGTGTGAGTGTTGCCTCCATGTTGGCCAATATTTTCAAACTTTCCACTGAAGAATAAAACTCTCCATTTGCCATAAGACAGCAGCGGGAGAAGGTGAAAGCCATCAATAACACGCCACAAAAGGACGTTATTAATATTTTTGGCCACATAATTTTTGTTGCTTTTATACTAGTTGTTGTATTTAAATTCATATTAAAATTTGTTGTTTTATGTTCTAACGATACAAAGAATGGACGTTATACATACATTTGTATGGGTCTGTTTGTACAATAATTCAATAAATAACCGAAAATTCTTTTTTCTTCCTTGTTGTTCGAGCAGGTTTTCGAAATGAGTAGAGTTTTCCGATGAGGTTGGTTCTTTTTACTCGTTTGATGTTATGGAGGTAACTAAAATCGAATTGTGTTATTTTTCTTTAAAAAGTCTTGAACATGGTCTAGATTAAACGTGTTAATACAACATGTTGTGTTTACAACACAAACATAAACGAATTATGCAATATGAGTCTTCAATTGTCTTTAAAATTTAATTTTTACAGGCTGTATAAATATTGAACTAAGAATGCATTTAACAATGCTCAAATCATTGTTTACTTTTTATTAAAAATTGTTTCGTTTTCAATATGTAGTGTATACTAGGGATGCCAAACGGGAAATCCCGAAATCCCGGGATTTTTCGGGATTGATAAGTTCCGGGATTCGGGATTTATTTTTATGAGTCCCGGGATTTTTAACATAACAAATTTTATGTACGAAAATTTTGGTTTTTTTTTTTGAATTTTTATACTTTATACAAAAATATTTTTTAAAAATTATATTTAAGTTTTTTTTTATTGCAAATAATTCTTATTTTTAAGTTTTCGGTCATGCCGAATCTCTGTGGGTAGTAGTGATGAGCGATCCCGTGATTTTTAAAGAACATCGTGATTAGTGAACGTGATTTAAAAATCACTGCTCCCTAAAACTGTGATTGTGTTCACGGTTTGTCAGTTTTCAGTTCTTTTATAGTTAGTGAATTTGTACACAAACAAAATATGGTACAAAACTATTGTGAGCTGACGAACAAATTATGACTGCTCTTGTTTTTTATGATTTAAATTTTTTAGTTAAATATCTGTTGTTGTTTTCTATATTCATACATAAATTTTAGGTAAATCTTTTTTATTTACTATTTTATGTGTGCACTTGCATGGACATTATTAAGAAACCTCTTTCAGATGTAAAATCCAAATGCAACAAATACGCGGAAAATTTAAGAATTTTCGCTTCACTTATTATGCATTTTAAGTGATATTTTGACTAAAAAGAAAGTACCCATGATGCCGCGAAATAAAAGCAATAATTCTTATGTATAATTGGCTGTCCACATTTGTAAGTGGGAAATGAAGCGTCGTGCTTAGCCTTAGTCGAGTTAAAAAAAAAAAAAACATTTTTATGACGACAGGAAGTACTTTAGATCACATTGTGAATTGGATTACTAAGCTGAACTTAATTTACCAACAAATTTTCAAACAAAATCCGTTTCATAAACCCTTTGGGTTTTTCAATAAATAAACAAACCATAAAACAATTATATTTCTTATTTTCTTTCCCATACATACACATTTTAAATATTTCCTTTTAAAAAAGTAAGTGCAATAAATGTTAACTACGCAGCCACTATAAAAAGATATCATGTTAGCAAAAAGTTAACTACGTGTCCACTTAAAAATACAGAAAAAGTACCTCAAAAGAACTTAATACGGACTCTAAAATAAGTTCGGTAAGTTATCTAAGTGTTTGTGTACAAATTCACAAACAAACAAAAAATAAGATTTAGAGTTTGTGTGGTAAGACAAGTACACTTCGTTAGTGAACAGTTTATTTTCGAACTCTGGTAAGCACTCTCTTTTGACAGAAAATAAATATCGATATGCTGGAAAAATTCCAAAATTTTTTTCATTAGTTCGCTTTCGCAATTCTGTATACTGAATTTTAGTCAGTTTTAAATCCAAAAATAGCGAAAATGCGTCAAGAGCTCGCTTTTTTTTTAATTATTGCAATTTTGGTTTTCTTATTTGGCGTTGGTTGAACTTTATGCAGAAATTAATTCTTTATGATACTATAAGAAATTTCTTCATTGATATTTGCAAGCTTGAGTCTTCGTGATTTATCATTGCAATTGTCAGTTGGTTTTGCTGGTCGATTCATATTTCCAGTTTCCTGGACGTTGTTTTAAGAACATTAAACTTTCCGTTTTTTTTAACGTAATTGAAAAATTTTGAATTTTTATCTAATGAATTTTGATTTCTTGTTCGTTGCATAATTTAAGGAATGGATTATTCATTATGTTTAACACATAATCTTTTTTATCTTTCTGTTGAAAATATATATCAGCGAGAGCTTTATAACTAAACTTGTTTAAATAATAATGAAGAAAGAAAAATATAAATGCATGCATTTTAATACTCTTGATAGAAGTATTTTTAAATAATCTTTTATTACCACTTCTTTAAAACATAGAAACCCCTTTTTAAATTAAAAATTTAATATTTTATTAGCATTACTTTGAAACATAAAAATCCCTGTTTTCACACTTTTTAAAAGGATAACACACCGGCAATAAATTAACAGGTAACATGTAGCTGATTTTCACGTAAAATATAAGCTTTTTGTAAACAACAAACATTAAGGTCGCACTCTACATTATTTGCTTTAACCGACGGCTATAGTTTCGCGGCCGCCATTGAAAATGTTTAAATTTTACTAAATTTTGGCCGCCGTCAACGACATGAGTGACTGGCGTTCTCACCGTCTGCAAGTTCACATCGGCTTCGTGTGGAATATTATGACGTTTATAACGTAACGACGTTATCTCTTATGATAGTTTTCGACATGAGTAACAGACACACTTTTTTCTCACTTTTCGAGAAACGATGGAATTTTTTTGTTCCACATCTTTTCGATGCGAGAAGTTCTCACCAAAGTTACAGGACATGGGAACAGGTGTGTGTATCAGAGATCAGCAATGAGTAGTGAAAAAGTGAGTGGAGCCGAATCATGACTCATAATTTCTTGTACTTATACGCACTCATACTTATTGTAATTCGATCGAAACTCATATTCACTCAGAAGTTTGATTTTACTCATCGTACTCATACTTAGAACATTTATGTAGTGGTTGATTTAGATTCAACAGAACTCAATGTGTATAAGCGAAGCAAAATGTGAGTCCACAATGGGCTTCTACCCTTACGTTTTTTCACTAATTGGAAAACTCCGCTATTTATTTTTTCCTTTATCTCACTATTTCTATCCATTTTTTACAACCTGCTCATAAATATCAATAATAATAAAAAAAATGTAATTTCCCCAAAATGTTTCTGTATAAACTTAAAATTTTATGCTTTTTTATATTTTTATACATTTTATACTAGTTAGAAACTGTAAAATGACTAAACTTGTAAATATACTTGGATGAGTTAAATGAGCTGAATCAATGTGAGTATTATAAGTATTTTCCTGAAATTACAAGTCAAATTGAGGTCATTTTTAAATGTGTTAGTATGAGTCGACGTCACACTCATATTTGTGAGTGAATCAGAGTAGTTGAGTTTAAATGATTTCTACTCACTTATACTTAAAATTTCATGAGTCAGTATGAGTAGTGAAAAAGCGATTCATTGCTGATCTCTGGTGTGTATATTGGGGTATAGAAATGTAGGTTATAGTCCGGACACCAAGAGAGTACAGATTTTATTGAAGCGTTTTGACCGGCAGGACTTATGCTCTATAAAGTAAGAAATTTTCGGGAAATGTTGACATTAAAAAAAAATTGATAGTTATACAGGTCGTAGAGTTAAGTGCTTTAAACCACGTATAGTTAATATGATAAACTAATACACTTACAAAACCTATTCTGGCAAAAAATCATGAAAAACAAAAAAGTTATGGGCATTTCCACTTCAAAAATTGACTCAGAAATTTAAAACTATAACCAAATACTGAGAAAGTCCATTTGGGATCATCAATGAAAAAGGTTAAATATGGTTGAAATTTTTTGGCTTCCAAGGCTCACTAGTATTTACTTTCACATTAATAAAAAAAATTCAAAATCGGAGAACATAAATAAAAATAGTTTTGGTCGCCTTCTCAAAATATGAACCAGTGTGCGACGGCTATAGCAAATAATATAAGGTGCGGCTTTAATGTTTGTTGTTTACTTTTTAATAGCTTTAAAAACATTCGTATATTTTTTTTAAAATATTACAAGCAAAATAATTAAACAATGAAAAAATCTGCAAAGAGCAAACAAATTATGTATTCCGTGTTATTTTCATTGAATTTTTAATATATTTTTTAGTGTTGAAATTTTTTCTCCCCATTTTTATTCCTGAGTTTATTTGAGAGAGCGAGATTTTGTAAGAAAGCGAGAACTTTCTCACAAAAATTTTACAGACTAAAGGGCTGCATGAATAACTTAATTCATGAACATACTGAAATGATTATTCAATAAAGTTCGTATTCAAACAAACTTCAGATTACTGAACAAACTGTTGTTTTATTCATGCTACTTGCAAACACATTTCGTTTCATATGGCAAACACAAAGACTTTGTTCAATGAAACGACTTTTGTTTTACAGTTTTCACTCTCTCTCATTTTTTTTTATATAAATATTCAATAGTAATGTTGCCACTTAGTAAATTTATGTAATTTTTTCTATTTTGTTACCTTTACAATAATATATGTAATTTGTAAAGCATTTTTTAAATTAAATTTAAATTTTCTTCCTAACAACTTTTTTACTTCCAAGCAAAACACATTGCTAAAAATGTTTATGAAAATAAAATAAAATTTTTTTGAAGTTTTAAAATTTACATTAAAAACAATTAATTTACATTAAAAACAAAGTCAAATTTGTATTATTTTTATTATTTTAATATTAATGTACTTCCTTATCTTGTTGCTTTCACTCTTCATGGTTATTTTTGTTTATTTTTTTATTTTTCCTAATGTTTTTCATTTCTTTCAACTGGCAATACTGACTTTAAAATAAATGTGTTATTCCATGAACTTATTCGACATTTATTCACTGGTTGTTTTGTTCCAGAGCTGTTTGTATTCATATTCTCTTGCTTAAGTAAACAAAAACACTGCATCTTGTTTGTCTCTTAAATTTCGTGTGTTTGATGCTTTCATTTCGTAGTTATTCATTGTATTGAATACAAACGAAGCAAATACAAAATTATAATGAAAGTTTTATGAACATCATTATTAAGTTTCATGCAGATGTTTATTACAGACACACTTTTTCGCCAAAAATTTTACAGTCGCAATTAAGTGAGAAAATCATTTGTTTGTTTCAATTTATTGCATTTATGTTTTTCATTTCTCACATTTCACTCGAAAAGTTTCTCGACGCAGGAGTTACAGAACATGGGCACAGCTTATGTTGAAGGCTTGGGAAAACGTATTTCTGTAAACCAGGGTAAACCGCTAGTAATTTTTTAAAAGTCGCACAAAAGGTCGTTTCACAACAATAAAGTCGCACAAAAAAGTCTATTGAGAAAATAAAAGACGCATATTTTTTTAACGCTTTTTATTAATAAAAACCATAACTAAATAAAAAAAAATCTTGGAACAAAAAATGATATCGTTTAAAGAAAGGTCTCGCAATCTATGTAAACTGTGTATTTATACACCCTCGCAAATGAACTGTCAAAATTTGTATGATAATTCATTAACACAAACTTCGTAAATTTGCCTAACAATTGCGCTGTTCAATTGCGCATTTATACAAACAGATTTTTTTATGATAACCGTCGCAAATCTGAGCAAATATCTGACAAGAGTTGTCTTTCTTTAGATATTTTTAATTTTTTCAATATTTCCACTTTTTTGTATATGTTTTATTTCTTTTTTAACTTAATTTTGTATTGGCGTTTCTTTAATATTGATATAAATTGTTAAAAATTACCCAAAATTAAAGAGGCGCATCATGAACCGAGTCTCGTAAGTTTGTCCATTTGCACAAATAGTAATTTCAAGCGATTTCATATAAACCCTTATTATTACAGTGTTTTTGTTTTTTCTTTTTTTTTATTTTTCCATGTCGCTGAAGATGATTGTTTTGTTTCACTAAAAGCTGTTTACAAGGACTTCAAAAAGGCCACTTTGACTCCATGTCGTGCTTAAGCACTTTATACTTCAGGTCCCAGTCTCTCGAATACCTGCAGCGTAGTTAACCTTATTCGTCTCATACTCCGTGGTTTCCTCTGCCTCTAAACACGTGTTTCTAGCTCTATTTTATTTTTAGTTTTTCAAATTTTCTTTTCGTTTTAATAAGAAATCGTATTTTAAAGAATTCTCATGTTGGTACATACCTGTCAATGCTTTACGAAAGCATCATATTTCATTGACTCGTCGGTCAAAAATAATTTTGTAAAATAAGCGCTGCAATTTTTTATTTTAAAAAGCTTTTTTTCAAAAACGTTTCTTTTAAACTTTTAATGAATATTTGCGAAAAATTTCTTAAATACATTGTATACATGACAAGGTTGCAAAAAAGTGATATAAGTGTTGCCAAATGAACAAAAATCTGTGAATTGCGTCAAAATTTTAACGACGGTATTTTGAAAATTTATAATTTACTGCAAATAAAATGTTTCTTGTAAGAAACTTCATACAAAAAGGGTGAACAGTTGCATCAAAATTAAATAAGTCGCAAGTGTCGGTGATAAAAAAGTCTCACAGAAGGTCGAAGACCGCTAAAAAAAGGTTTAAATTACGACTTTAGTTGGGCAAACAGTATCCCTGCTGTAAACTCATAATTTGAAGGAGTTCGAGTTTGACTGTCATGAGAAACGGACGTCTTGCGAATAGTGTTACAATTTTGCATTATTTATGTACACACTAAAGACCTGCACGAGTGCACCATAAAGTATTGTCAAAACAGATACACCAGATATGTACCTGTTACTATTGATATCAATGAGAGAATGAGTGTAACTGATATTGTATGGTTTTGCTTTTGTCCACTCACCATATCCTAAAAACCAAAACAGTTGCTTATGGTATTGGATTGAATATATCATAACCTTATTTTTTTTGCTCACAAATATCTATTGTCACCATGGTATTTTAACAATACTTATAGTTATCTGTTGTATTTTCAAATATTGTTGGAGAGTTGATGCAAATAACAGCTAATAAAAATTTATATACGATCTCAACCAGGGGTGCCAGATGGTTTTGGTAAGAAATCTGCATATCATCAAAAACAAATCGGCAATTTAATTTAAAAAAATCGGCATATTAAAAATACCCTTTTTAAACACAATAAAACATATTTTAATGACAAAATATAACAAAGCAACAATTTACCATTACCTAATGCTTTTAACATAAAAATCAATACAAATAAAAGTTTTATAAATAAATATTAGTTAATTAAAAATTTATATGAATTTTCCATATTAGAGCCAACGGAGACATACTGTCTCTTTTAGAATCTATGGTGATCTAGAAAAAACGATCTCAACTCCACAGTTAAGACAAATTTTTCAACGAATATATAAAAGTTCGGATTAAACAATAAAAGTAGAGTTTTCTCTCTAAAAAAATTAAATAAAACTTGAGGAGTTTTCAGCCTAAAATAAAACTCACTTGGCTGTCAACAAATAAAACTCTTTTAAGGATTTATATTTTTACGTCTTTAATAACCAGTGATGCCATTAGGATACGAAAGATACATTTTTCGTACCTTTTGATGACTTCAGGTACCATGTATAATCCTGATATTTTTCGAATCTTTTGAATCTGTGCGCAAAATGTACAGAAATCAAATTTTAAACTTTCCTACTCTGACAAAGTTTATTTAAGTTATCATTTCGTTATGAATACTAAAAAAAAACAGTGACAACTAAATACAAAAATAACATGTATTTTGTTGTTAGGTTTTCTAAGTTCTTCTGTAGCTTGCTTATTCTTGTGTATGTGTGTTAAGATGAAATTTTAGAAGAAAACTTTATATGATCTTTTTGATCGCCTTAGTATATACGCCTTAACTCGTATATTAATTTTTACAATAATGAATTTGTTTTGATAACATCCAAAGATAGTGACATATAATGAATTTTAAAGTTTGCTTACTGTATTTTTAAATTTACATACCTAATATTTATGACTTAAATAAATATAAAAATTAATTTATATGATATCATTTTCTTTATAATATTCATTAACTATGTAAAAAAAATGTTATGTTAATAAATGTTAAACGTTAAAAATGGATTTTCAAATGTTTTCCAATATGTATCATTTTGGAAAAAAAACGTATCTCTTTGGAAACTAAAATGTATCTTTCTCGAAATTTCACTGGCAACACTGATAATAACACTCATTTTGTTTTTCTTCTTTTTTTAATGACAATTTTTATTGCAGCACAAGCTGATTGGATAATACTGCTATACAAATTGTAAAGATCTGACCAGCGGCAAGCTTTGAGTGTCGATCTTTTATTCCTCAACTGAGTTTTAATTTATGACGGCTAAAACGAACTCCCTTTTTAGGAGTTTAATTTGACCTTTTATATTTACGTTAAATAGGTAACTGTTTAAAAAGGACTTTTTTGTTTTTAATGCACAAAATAACTCCGGGACTGAAAATAATAATAATTATTATTTTTTTGAAAGGCTATGAAAAAATTCCTTTATTTCCAGTTGGGAATTTTTAACCATTATCGCTACATATATTTTATTTGAGTTATCGTACCCAATTAAAGTAACAATTTTTTTTTTTTTTGTTATTGATAACCATTTTTTCAACCAAAAAATTTTTCGGTTAGAAATACATATGTATTAAAAAAAGCATTTATTTTTCCATTATAAACAAATAATTTATTTTTTTGGTTGCAATTATCCATTACAAACAAATAAGAAAGTAGTCTGCATGCCCGAGCCTACGATGCTCCATACCACAATATGTAGAGATAACTTTTCAAGAGTGTAGCTTAGGGACCCATGGGCAATCATGGACCACGCCATTATTTTATGAAGTTAAGATTCATGTCAAAGTTCTCACCATTGACAATATGCTTGTTCCTTAGGACAATTAGAACCTTTGTACCAAATTTCAGCAATTTATTTTCAAAACTGCGACCTGAACTTTACGTACAACGTTTACATAGACAGACATTTTTTCTATGATTTTTTTGTCGCTTATTTTATAACTGTTACGATCCTTGAAATAACTGTTATTAAAGAACTTTTTTGATACCAGTTATAACTGCCACCGTTCATGGTTAATTGTTTTTATGGATATAAAAAGTTTTTGTTTTAATTTTTTTATTATTATACATATATGAGTTTGACACTTTTATTAAATAACTTTAAATATAAGCATAAAAATCGAATTATTAAATTTGAAATAATCTTTAAAAAAAATAATTCCTTGCAAAGATTAATTTTTTAGTGGATATCGAAATTTAATTTTAAGGTGGAAGAATTCTCGCATTTTAAATCTGATTTTCTTTTTGCAAAAAAACTTGAATATTTACTTTACTTTCTTAAATTAAATTGGCTACCGGAGGTATAAGCCTTATCCTCAATTGCATATAATCCTATAAAATTAAATATTTACATTGACAGTGAATATAAATTAAGCTTAACTTTACTCTTTTGTAAGTAATAATCCCTTTTTCCTTTAGAAAAATAAATTATCTCTTCTTTTAGCTTTGGTCAAAAAATCGTTAAGTTTTTTTCTTTCATTTGGAGTTAATGCTTTTATTCTTTATACCTAGTTGAATATTTTTCATAATGTGTGTGTGTTATGGGTTAGACAAACACTACATACATATGTACATATATGGAATAAATCTAACCCATTTTCCTTAAGTATAAGCGCTTAATTAATAACAGTTGTCTCTTTGTAACGTTAAAAGTTACCCAAAATTAAAAATGTATATAACACAAACCAAAAGCTACCGTGTTTTAAGTTTTTATCAAAAAATCGGTAAATAGGCACTTTGATAATTTAGAGAAAAAAATCGGCAAAATACCGATAAATCGGTAAATATGGCAGGCCTGATCGCAACGCTTCTCGCTAGTTTTGTTGTTGTTGCTCAGCAATTTTCAATACCACAGCACGAAAAAGACCCATCCTTTTAAGGGCATCAATGAATTTGTTACAAAAACAAAATACATGTGTTGTTTTTTTGGTAAGTTTTTTTTATTATATTTTTCAATAATTTTTGTCTACATGTCTTTTGAACGAATAAACGCCATCCTTTTAAGGGCATCGAAGAATTTGTTACAAAAACAAAATACATGTGGTTTTTTTTGCTAATTTTTTTTCAATAATTTTTGTCTACATGTCTCTTGAACGAAAAGACCCCATCCTTTTAAGGGCATCAAAGAATTTGTTACAAAAACAAAATACATGTGTTTTTTTTTTTTGGTAATTTTTTTTCAATAATATTTTTCTACATGTCTCTTGAACGAAAGGTTAGGTTAGGTTAGAAAGGCTGGTGTGAAGCAAACTTCACACCTTCACCCAGAGACCAATATGGTCCATTGTGATGCCTTTAATTAGTGAAACAAAGGAAGAAAGAAGAGAAAGATGTCTAGTGTGACAGAGTAGTAGAAGTAAATGGTGAAAGCACAGGGAAGGAAGATAGTGGAAGATAAGAAATCGGACAGAACAAGCAAAACACAACCCTACCAAACAGGAAAAACTGCCCTACATGTTTCCCAGCCTCCTGCCGCGCAGCCAGGTCATTCCCATTACGAATCCCATCAGATTCTCGAGCCCGCAGCCCGAGACATCTCCTAATTCGTGCAGGAATCTGCTACCTAGCCACCTCAGCCTGCTGTTCTGTAGCCTGGGACAGTGGCACAGAAAGTGCTCAACTGTCTCCAGCTCCTCTGGGTCCTCACACAGCCTACATATATCCGATAAGCCAGACCCCATTCTCACCGCCATTCTGCCTATCATACAGTGGCCCGTGATAATACCTATCATGGTCCTGACGCAGGCCCTACTCTTACCCAGCAGCGCGTCCGAATTTGACCTACTAAGCATCGGCCACAGAGAGCGCGATACTCGGCAGTCCGTTCGGCCCCGCCAAGCCCGATTAGTCCTGTTCAGAATCCATTCCCTAATTCTCCCAAAGTAGAAGCCCATTGGAGGCCTGACCACTTGCAAACTGTCAGGATCTTCCATTTCCGAGCCCAGTCTTGCCAACTCATCAGCTATCTCATTGCCGGTGATGTTGCAGTGACCTGGTACCCAGCAGAGCCTCACAACATAATTCCCTAAGATTACTCCTAGAGCCCTCCTGCAATCGTCCACTAGCCTGGAGTTCACATAACAGCCCATTAAGGCCCTAAGAGCCGCCTGGCTGTCCACATATATGGTGACCTCCGAGCCCTTGGCAATGTTAGCTCCTACCAATTCCACGGCTCTGAGAACCCCCAGAACCTCCGCCTGAAATACACTGCAGTCGTCGGGAAGTCTATATGACCTTCTGATGTCCAGATCCTCAATGTAGACCCCCGCACCCGTGCCCTTCATCTTCGAGCCATCAGTGAAAATAGCAAATCCCCTATACAATCTGCCCTGCCCTGACCAGCTCTCCCTAGAAGGCAATATCACCTCTGGCAAACGCCCAAAATCGACCCTAGTGACCAAATAATCCGTAGAGCCGGGCGAGCCTAGGTGATAGCCACTAGTACCAATTTCACTCAAGATCCGCGAGTGACCCTCCGTGAAATTTCCTAACAGTCCTAGCTCCCTCAGCCTAAGAATGCTCCTTGCTGCCATTTCCCACACATACTGCTCTATAGGCAGAAGATGAAGAATAACATCCAGAGCCGCCTGAGGCGTACTTCTCAAGGCACCTGTCATGCCGATCGAAGCACACCTCTGAGCCTTAGACAGAAGGTCCCTCCGACTAGCTAGTTTCAATGCCTCCCACCAAACACAGCATCCATACGTAAGAATGGGTCTAACCACCGAAGTGTACAGTCATCCCACAACTGACGGCCGGAGTCCCCAACTCCTACCTATCGACGATCTGCAAGCATAGAAAGCATTGAGACCCCTCTTTAGCCTCTCCTGAGTATTCCTCTTCCAGGACAGCTTACTGTCCAGAAAAACTCCTAGATACTTAGCACTATCAGATAGCCTAAGCTCTACTCCCCCTAGTACCGGTAGCCTAAAATTCTCCACCTTGTACCTCCTAGTGAAAAGAACTAATTCTGTCTTCTCCGGATTAACTCCCAAGCCCTTATCAGTCGCCCATGCTGCCAGTTCGCCCAGCGCCCCTTGCATGACATCGCTAATTGTCGGCAGAATCTTGCCCGATACCAATATAACTACATCATCCGCGTAGGCGACGACCTTCTGACCTATACTGTCAAAACGTCCCAGAACGACATTGACAACCAAGAGCCACAATAAGGGAGAGAGAACTCCCCCTTGTGGGGTCCCCCTAGTCACGAGTTTCCTTAAGCGCTCGTATCCCCAGTCCGAGTGAATAACTCTACTGCTAAGCATCCGAGTTATCCATTCGACCAAGAATAACGAAACCCCTAAATCACTCAGTGCCTGCCTTATAGCCTCTATTTTCACATTATTAAAGGCCCCCTCTATATCCAGGAATGCCGCCAAGGTGTATTCCTTGTCTCGCAATCCCCGTTCTATATAACCCACCACATCATGAAGCGCACTCTCAACAGACCTACCCTTAAGATAGGCATGCTGAGCGCCGCTGATGATGCCGGCGTCAATCTTCGTCCTCAGATGCAGATCAATCAGTCTTTCTAATGTCTTCACAAGAAAAGACGATAGGCTGATAGGTCTAAAATCCTTTGGTTTAGAGTGACCGGTTCTACCTGCCTTAGGTATGAAAATAACCCTGACCTCTCTCCACCCTCTAGGAATGTAGCCATTAAGCAGACATACCCTAAATAGTTCCACCAGCAATAGGAGTGATGATCCCTGGATATTCTGTAGCATAGCCGGAAATATACCATCTGGTCCTGCCGATTTGTAAGACCCAAAAGTATTAACCGCCCATGTAACCTTATCCAAGGTGATGATATCCCCCACCGCCTCCCTTATCTCACCTCCCGAGCCCGATCCAGAAAAGGGATTACCACACCCCACCTGTTCCCCCGTCCCAGGATCCACACAACCCGGGAAGTGAGTCTCCATAAGCAAACAGAGAGATTCTGAGCTAGATTCCGTCCATGAGTCGTCCGGTCTCTGAATAAATCCCGGGACCACAGGGTCCTTGGATAAAATCCTTCTGAACCTGGACATCTCATTTACAGATTCCACTGACTCGCTAAATTTGATCCACGAGTCCCTTTTAGCCCTTCTAATATCTCCCTTATACCTATTATAACTTATCCTAAAGTTACTCCAGTCCTCATCCCTACGCGTATGCTTCGCTCTATTGAATAACCTTCTGACAGTGGTCCCTTGAGTCCTCAACTCACCTGTCCACCATCTCGGTTGCGAGCGCCTACCCGGAAAATTCAGCGGACAAGATCGCTCATAGCTACTGGTCAACACCTCCGTAAAGGTACCCACCAGGTGCTCCACACCGGCCGAAGTCGACCCCCAATCGTGTGTAACTTTAAGGTTACTATTCACCAATCCCGAAAAGGAATCCCAGTTCGTCCTCCTTGGATTCCTATAAGGACGCCTTTTTGACTTTTCGAATTTTAGATTAAAGCTCTGGAACGAAAAGACCCGATCCTTTTAAGGGCATTAAATAATTTGTTACAAAAACAAAATATTTTGCGTTGAAAGACAATTGAAAATAACGGCATCGTACAATGAGTAACTCATTGTATTCGATCAGTATCAACTAGTATCTGCTTTTGTAAAACAGATATAAACAGATATGTTACTCTCATTCTCTTTTTATCAACTCATATCCACTATGTTACAAAAAATATCCATATCAACTTATATCAGAAACACTCGACAACTCATCCATACACACTCACTTTAGTAAACACACAGAAACTTGTACAAACAGATATATCCGTGCACGTCTTTAGTACACACATTGTTTTTTTAACGTAGTTCTGATTGCGTTTTGCTTCAATTAGAGATAGAGACTCTTAAAAAAAAAAAAAAAAAAAAAACAAAATGTAAAAAAGTATGACAGAGCTTAATGCTCTTAAACCATCAGTTAATAATTACAAAAACAGTTTAAATATAGAATCGACTGAAAGTGATTCGAAGAAAGAATATGAGAGGAAAAGAAAAAACAACATATTAAGTGTTACAATGGCAAAACATTTAAAAAATAATTACTACTCTATCCTCGATAACGATAAAGAATGTAACAATGAATATTTACAATTATTTGAAAAGCATGTGCAAGAGAAAGATGAAGCAACAACATCTCGTAAGGTTGCAAAAAATATTACAAATCAACAAAATTCTGATAACTTTGAAAAAACAACAAACAAAAAAAAAAAAAAATCCACCGATCAATATTTTTGACTTGGATCCCAATGAACTCATAAATTTTATAAAAAAGGGTCTAAATATTAAAGACTTTAAAATAAGAGAATTTTACAACAAAAAAATATCTCTTTATATGTCATCAATTAATGATTATAATAGAGTAAAAGCTTATCTACCAAAAACTAAATCCAAATTTTTTACCTTTACTCCAAAGAACATAAAAACAAAAACTTACATGTTAAAAGGCCTTAGTCCTTATATTGACAATAATGAAATACTTGTAGAACTCTGTAAATTCCAAAAAGAAAACTTAAAATTCGTTAAAGTGAGCGATTTTAAAACTAAAAAATCAATTAAAGAAAATTATTCTTTACCAATTTATTAAGTACAAATTAGTGCTGACAGCAACCCTAATGAACTTCACGCTATTAAACGGTTGCAACATCGTTGTGTACGTTGGGAACCTCTGAGAAACCCAGAAATCACTTAGTGTAGGAACTGTCAAAATTTCTTCCATAGCGCATCCAATTGCTACTTAAGTTGCATGTACACGACATGTTTTTTACATCTGACATGTCAAGTTTCCCACTGCAAAATACATACATGTCGTGTGTTACCTTTAAAACATTGCATCTGTACAAGTCAGACGCAAAGTCATCTGACAAAATTTCAATTAGAGCGTGCTCTATTTTCTTCTGACAAATCATCTGACATCAGCTGTGTCAGAAATTTATGCCGGGAAGAAAACCGCAGCGGCGGTGCATTGTTGACGAAATCATTAGCCGGCTTAAGTTAATATTTTACAATACCGATATATGTATAATCATTTCACCATTGAATAGAAATTATGTACATATATAAAAAAAAACGTATCATTATAATATCCTAAACTGGTATATTGGAATTTAAAGAAAAAAAATGTTTAGATGGCTGAACTTTTTTACGGCGCAAATAAAAATTTTTGTGGCGGTAGCACGCTATTTTGAAACCAAGAACTACTTTGGTTTACTCCATCACTACAGAGGAAAAACATAGACAATGTCAAAAGCAAATTACATGTACGTGTGTGACCAAATATTATAAAGCTTATGTAAAACATGCGACTTGAAAACTTGACAAGTCAGATGTAAAAAACATGTCGTCTACGGGTACCTTTAGCTAAGAGATGTGTAAAATGTAATGAGAACCATGGTGTAGGTGAATGTTCTCTGAAAAGTAACGAAGATAATGAGAGGGAAAAAGTATTTTGTGTGCTATGTGGTAAACACGGCCACCCAGCATCGTATAAAGGTTGCGAGAAATATAAGGAAATTCAGCAAAAGCTTCGTACCAAGAGGCATAGTTTTCAACAGAGAAGATCAAAGAATACAGCATATACACCGTGCACTGTTAACCAAAATATAAGCTTTGCAGATACTGTAAAAAATATTAACTCACAAAATGTAGATTATATAAACCCTATACAAATAGCCTTAGAGGAGTTTAAAAACTCGATGCAAAATCTATCTAACCAAATTGTAAGCATACAGAAGCAACTACAAATTCAAACATCGAGAATTGACTCGATCTTCTCAATGTTAGAAAATTAAATTGTCATCATGGATAATACTATTGTAAAAAATCTAAATATTATTCATATTAACGTTAATTCTTTGATCAGTTTAAGCAGAAGATACGATTTGTATGACTTTATAAATACACATAAACCTGACATAGTACTTTTAAATGAGACTAAATTAAATATAAGACATAAGATTAACTTCAACGGTTACCAAATCATACGTAAAGACCGTATCAATAATAGGGGAGGTGGAACAGGTATCTTAATAAAACATGATATTAAATATAAAACATTTTCCAATAACATTATAAATTCCTTTAAAGTATTAGAAACGTGCATTTTGAAAATACCGCTTCTTTCAAATAAAACATTATTTATAATATCGTGTTATTATCCTTCTGGTAATAATAATGACCACCTAAAATATAGCTACTTCAGCTTTTTCAATCCCTAAACCTACAAAATTCCAATAATTTTTACAATAATTTTTAAATTGCAAACACTCTGATTGGGGTAATCCCTCCAATAATTCAAAAGGCAATATACTAAAGGAATGGCTATCAGTAAATGAAATTCAATATAGGTGCAACTTATATGCCTCAACCTTTCCTTCGTACCCCGTTGCGGTTCTTACTTAGACATATGCATAGCTGACTCTCGCTTGATAATACATAGGGAGAACGATACAATAAATTGCCTTAAGAACTTAGACTATGATAGCGACCATAACGCTATACAAATTATAATTTTAAAACAGGAAGATGATAACCCAATCACTCTATTTAAAGACATACCAAACATCCAATTTAATTACAAAAAAACTAACTGGAGGAAAGTTAATAACTGTATATTGGAGAAGCATGACACTATTGAACCTATACCCAATAATAGAAATCTTACCAATTCAGAAATAGATTTTTATTTAATTGAATTAAATAAAATAATTAATCATGCAATTGAAAAAGCAGTTCCGAAGTTTCAGAATAGAGACTCAATAGGAAAATTCACCAACACAATCATTAAAAAATTGCAAAAAGAAAAAAGCAAAATACTAACTGCTATCAAAAAACATAATAGATTTGAATGTTTGCTAACACCACAAGAACTTAAATTACTAAAATGCAAAATTAAGTTAATAAAAAAGTTGATTAGTGAAAACTTTACCCATGCTGTTAATAAACATATACAAAAAAAACTTGAAAATATTGATAACAAAGATTTATCTAACGTATTTTTTGAAGCAAAAAAACAATTCAGAAAAATACAACCCTTGCATATCAATACCATAGAGATATCTCAAAGCGAAGACTTTTTGCTAAGAAATGCAGAAATTAGTATCGTTGGCCTAGAAAAAAATTACGAACGTCAGAAGTTTATAATTAAAGATCAAGAACAAATATTAAACGCAATTGGTGCTTATCTGGAATCTATTCATTCTTTTAAAGAGAGCGATGCCCAAAATAGTGTGCATATCGACGTTGATACTTGTTTCAGCAGTTTTTTGGGAACAAAAGACGAATATGAGACTAGTCAGTCATGCTATAAAATATTTTCAGATAATCATAAAGCTAATGAGATTAGGAGTTCTTTAAATGAAAACTATTTCATAACATTTGAATCATTGTTATACATTTTCCGAAAGCTAAAGAAAAAGCTATCCTCAGGAATTGATAATATTCCAAATATTATTTTAAAAAATATTCCTGAAATAATCATTTTAGATTATGTTACTCTTTTCAATAATATGCTTAATAACTCTTACTTTCCGCGAGCCTGGAAAGAAGCGAAAGTTGTGATCTTACCAAAAAAAGATAGAGATTCAACTAATCCCAAAAACTTACGTGCCATTAGTTTGTTACCAAATATAAGTAAAGTTTTTGAGATTTGCGTTAACAACCACATAACAAAATTCTGTGAAAGAAACAAATTAATAAATGAAAGACAATTCGGATTCAAATACAGGCATTCAACAATTCATGCAACGCATCTTCTTGTATCAGAGATTCATTGGAACCTCAATAAATCTTGGTATACCGGAGCTTGTTTGATTGATTTTGAAAAAGCTTTTGATAGTATATGGATACCGGCTTTAATATATAAACTTTTAAAATATGAATTTCCTATATGCTTAATTATACTTATTTATAACATGTTAAGTAACAAAACATTCTCAGTTTATAATAGAGAAGAAGCAAGCTCAAAAAAATTCGTTATAGTCAACGGTCTTTAACAAGGCACTGTGAACTCCCCAATTCTTTTCAACATATATTTATATGACCTGTTAACCAAAATCGATAATATTATTGCATTCGCTGATGATGTTATAATTTACCATGCCGATAATACAGTAGAAAAAATTAACTATCAGATACAATCACATTTTGACACAGTTGAGCAATACGCTTTAGACTGGAAAATGAAAATCAATCCTTTTTCGCCCTCCTGTGGGAAAATGTAACTATAACATTAAGGCAAAATGGAAAGAATTTGGCATAAAATCAAATTCAAATAGAGGTATACCCAATAAACAAGTCGTTAGATATTTGGGAATTAATTTAGATAGATTTTTGAACTTTAATAACCATATTAATGCGCAGTTAGTAAAAGCAAGAAATGCCTTTTTCATGTATAAAAAACTATTTTATTCACAACACATCAAAACTAGTGTTAAAATTACCTTATACCAATCATTAGTTAGACCTATTCTAACATACGGTTGCCAAATATGGTTTAACATTTCCCCCGCATACATGGAGAAAATTAGAGTTTTTAAAAGGAAATGTCTAAGAGCATGCACATCGCTCTATAGAACATCGAATAGCGGTTATATGAAATATATATCAAACAAAAAACTATATAATACGGCTAAAATAGGCAGAATTGATAATTTTATTATCCACTTAATTAGAAACCATATTGTCAAGAGTTCAGAATGCACCGTGAATAATCTAATTATGGCACCTTTTTATGCAAACGAAGAATATATTCATAAAACCATGCAAAGTGGATTTGTACCACCTGAGGCATTTGTTTACCTCGATAGCAAAGGTTATATCCAAAACGAAATAGGCATACCTATATTTTACCATATATATAGAAGAGCCAGTATGAAAGCAATTCATTGCAAAGAACTGACAATTGATAATACTAGATTTGACAAAAGTATATATTTCGATGAGCAAAACATACTTCCAAATATAAATAAAAATAAATATTGGTGGCTAACCTAAAAACCTCCCCTTTTTCGCTTTTTATCCACTGACTTTTTACTTAGACCCTTATAGATACAATATGAAAGTGATGTTTTTTTAGAAGATATTTTTTTCGTTACATAAAAATTTAATTGATTGCATAGAAGCAACAAACTATATATGTATATAAAATTTCAAAAAAAAAAAAATTTTAAATATCTTAAATATACTAGAGGGCTCGACTATGGGACTGTGTATAATAATAAGGAATAAATACGATTTGTTTATTTGTAGTTTAAGTAGATGAATTTAACTTAAATAAACGTTATTAAAAAAAAAAAAAAAAAAAAATCATAATTTGAAAAAAAAATTGAGGAATAAGGTGCAGTGTGCGAAGTGACGCAAAAATTAGTATTTTTTTTATAGTTCGTCACTAGATTTTGGCAAAATCTCACGAAATCTTGCAATACTCAACGATGCAACTATGAATTTCATACTAATGTACTAAAAAATACAGCTCTGAATAAGAAAAATCTGACAGTTTGACAAAATAAAAAATATATATAAAAAGAGCGGGGAAAAATTAATTTGCGGCAAATTAATAATATACAAAAATAAGAATTTATGAAAATGAATTAACCAATAATAAATAATGGGTATGTAAATTATATTAATATAAACTGTGTAGCATTACAGTGGCCTTAATTTACAGAAAGCGTACCTACAAAAAGTAAAACCAGTGGAACTCCAACGAAGAGGAGCTTTTAATACTTATAATATTGTTTTTTAAGTTTTTATTTGTTTTTGTTTGTTTTGCAATAAAAATGTTACATATAAACATTTGAAATTTTATCTTTTATTTGTTCGCCTTTTGGGTTATAGTCGTAAGTAAACTCCTCGCCACGTGGGTGCTCTTTTTCCGTATCAATCGTCTTTATCAAGGTATCATTTATAGCGGGTTGTACATTTGCAGCAGTTTGTGAAACCTTATATTTAACAAATGCTGTTTTTTTACGCAATAATGTTAATTTCGACTGTATTTTTTAGATCAGGATGTAAAATATAATAAAATTTGCTTTTGGCTTTCCATTTTTGCTAATAAGTAATAGTTTACACGGTGTTTATATTTGCCAGTACTGGCAAGACAGTTGCAGTATATGCAAACTTTTTCACTTTTTGACTTCCTTGGTAAGTTGGAAGTGGAGGACGATGAGGACATCCTTCTGGAATCGGACGACGACCCAGAGGATGCCAACGTCACAGTCGTCCATAGCGATGAGCTATGATGAAGGTTACGCAGATCAACCTTCATCACTCTAAAGCGGCGTCAGCTGCCCTTCTTCTACGATTGGCTTCAGGCACGGAGGAGCTTATATGTATCCAAGAACCATTGTTGTATAGAGACAGGGTTTGCGGATTCAGTTTAGACAGCTATTGTACTCTGTACGCAGCCGATCAAGGTAAGACCAGGGCTTGTGTTATGGTCAAAAACATCCTTAAAGCTTTCATTCTTTCTGATTTTAGCGATAAGGATACATGCACTGTCGCAGTAGAATGCAAAACCAGTACAGTTTGGTTTATGAGCTGCTACATGGCACATGACCAGGGTGCCAATCCCCCAAACTCCACAACCAGGAAGGCGATGTCGTATGCTAACAGGCACAACATCCCCCTAATAATATGTGCTGATGCTAATGCACATCATACCGTCTGGGGAAGCTCGGATGTCAATCCAATCTTTATTTAGGTAAAGATATTAGTACGTAGATTTTTACTTAGTCAAGTTAAACTACACCATTTTTCATTGAAATTGAGAAAATTCCAAATGAAAATGAGAATTTCAATTTGAAATTGAGAAAATTCTAATTGAAATTGGCAATATCAATTTGAAATTAAGAAAATTCCAATTGAAATTGAGAATATCAATTTGAAATTGAGAAAATTCCAATTGAAATTGAGAATATCAATTTGAAATTCAGAAAATTCCAATTGAAATTGAGAATATCAATTTGAAATTGAGAAAATTCCAATTGAAATTGAGAATATCAACTTGAAATTGAGAAAAATCCAAATGAAATTGAGAAATTTTAATTTAAAATTGATAAAACTGAATTATATGATTTTTATTATATTCATGCAACAAACATCAGGATGAAGAAATGAAAATAAATACAAATCGCAGTATTATTGACCACATCTTCCAGATCCAAAGCTGATTGATAAAACGTTGTAGTATGTTGTATGGATCTACTGCAATCTCCAGTAGACAGTAAGACATGTATACTTAGAAGCCTTAATCACCTCTTCTAAAAAGGCAAGCCTTTGCTCTCCTACATTGGGGGGAATTACGTTCGGTACATTCATATTTGTTTTCGCCATACTTTTTATTTTTGACCAAATAATTTCAATGGGGTTAAGCATCGGTCAATAGGGGCTCAAACGCAGGAGTGTAGCTGGAGAGTATTGTGAAAACAAAGATGAATGTACCAAACGTTATTCCCAGAATTTAGTAGAAGAGCAGAGACTTGACTTTTTAGAAGAGGTGATGCTTCTAAGACATGTACAACTATGTACTGGATATTGCAGTAGAGCCATACAACATACTACAACGTTTTACCAATCTGCTCTGGATCTGAAAGATGTGCCTGTTGGTCAATAATACTTCGATTTGTATATATTTAAATTTTTTTCATCATTATGTTTGTTATGTACGTGCGTTGTATGAATATTAAAAAAAATATATAATTTAATTTTATAAATCAAAATTTCTCAATTTCATTTTGAATTTTCTCAATTTCAAATTAAAATTTCCCAATTTCATTTGGAACTTTCTCAATTTCAAATTGATATTCTCAATTTCAATTGGATTTTTCTCAATTTCAAATTGATATTCTCAATTTCAATTGGAATTTTCTCAATTTCAAATTGATATTCTCAATTTCAAATTGATATTCTCAATTTCAATTGGAATTTTCTCAATTTCAAATTGAAATTCTCATTTTCATTTGGAATTTTCTCAATTTCATATGGAATTTTCTCATTTTCAATGAAAAATGGTGTAATTGAAATTAAATTATTATCTAAACTTTTACATTTAGAGGGATTTTTGTTCAAAATACGTCCAATTTGGGGGTTTTGAAATTTTTTTGGGGGGGAAGAAAAAAAAATTACCTGGCAGCACTGATGTATACACAAGAAGTTGTAACGACAAAAATCGTACAACAAACATAAGACCGATTTCAATAATATAAATGGGCACTAATTTGCAATGCTTTTATTTTGCCAGATTTCGGGCTCTAACCCACGTCTGCCAGATTTGACGATTTATCGTCATTTGGACGATTTTGGGGCCAAAATGGCCCATTGACGATTTATACCCTAAATTTGACGATATTTCAAATGACAAATTTTGCACTAATTTACAATTGTTTTTAGTATTATTTCTTTTGTTAACAACTTCTTGGATACTTTCGATTATTTGGTTGACACTAAGGGCTAATAAATCAGAGCAAGTTAAACTCTGTTTTTGGTTTAAACTGTGCTTAAACCGACATATCTATAAAATTGGGCGTTTAAACTACCAATAAATACCATATGAATTTGACAACATTTATCGTAGTGCTGCCACATGTTGATTTTTAAACTACATATAATACATGGAACACTGATTTACAACTGTTGAGTTTAAACTACATATAAATTTAAGTTTAGTTCAACTAAACCAGCGTTTAAGCACTCACTGATTTATTAGCCATAACTGTCCCTTGTAAAGGGTGGTGGTGGGCCGATGTTGAATTTGAATAAAAAACAAATTATTTAGGAAATTATTGTCATTTCTTTTTATTATGATAATATTGGTATGGTTCTATTATGTATGGAACAAAATATCGGCCAAATGGCCGCCGCGACCTCGGCGACACATCTTCATCCGATGGTCCAAATTTTCGATGACGCTGAGGCATAATTAAGGTTCTATGCCGTTAATGTGCGGAATTATCTCATCCTTTAGCTCTTGAATTGTTACTGGCTTATCGACGTAAGAAGACCAACGGTGTCAAAACACAAGATCTTGGCGGCCAATTGACATCGCCACCACGTATGATAACACGGCCATTGAATTTGTCGTTAGCTTCGTTAGCTGTGTGGCAAGTGGCACCGTCCTGTTGAATCCACATATCGTCCACATCAATATCTTCCAATTCGGGGCATAAAGAGTTCGTTATCATCTCACGATAGCGAAAACCATTCACAGTAATTGCCTGACCGGCCTCATTTTGGAAAAAATAACCGATGATGCCGCCAGCCCATAAACCGCACCAAACAGTCACTCTTTATGGGTGCATTGGTTTTTCGACAATCAGTCTTAGCTCATCATTCGCCCAAATGCGACAATTCTGCTTATTGACGAATCCACTGTGGTGAAAATTTGCCTCATCACTGAAGATGATTTTCTTCGAAAATTTATCATCTACTGTTGCCATTTCTTGCCACCATTCTGACTATTGACGAGGTTTGGAGTGGTCAAGATGCTTTAGTTCTTGAGTCAATTGCTCCTTGTAAGCATGTAAATGCCAGTCTTTATGCTTAATGTTCATCAACGACGAGCGTGAGAGGTGCAATTGTTGGGCACGACAGCGAGTTGAGGTGGACGGCTCTTCAGCCACACTATCACGAACAGCAGCAATATTTTCGGCCGTACGAGCATGCACTGGTGTTTTCACACCTCCGACAGACCCGGTTTGCCCAAATTTTTGCACGATTGTACGCATTTTTGGACGATTAAATTGACCAAAAAATCACGAAGTGCACGATATTCATTTTGATTTGAACGCCCGTTTTCATAATAAGCCTGAATAACTTTAACGCGTTGCTCGATTGTGTATCTTTCCATGGTTCAAATTAAGTTAGTCTGCTATTGAGAAATGTCAAATGAAATGCAGAAAAAAACTTGACGTTTAGGTGTGGTTCACATTCAACATCGGCACTTAAAATTTAATCACCCTTTAAAACCTGTTTAACATTTCACGTGAAATGCTGTCAGAACTCATATCAAAAAACTTATGCGTTTCGAAAAGTTTCTGGCAATATTTTTTTACCACTGGACAAATGAAAAAAAGTTACATTTTAGGTGACGACGTGTACATACATTTGTACTCGTATGTATGTATCGACTTTTATTCAATTTTAATTTAGCGCTCTGAAAATATCGCGTTTTAGTTATAAATGTTTGTCAACGCTGTTATTTGGCGCGTTTTAGCGCGTTTTGAAAAGGAGTATTGCACGTCTTGGTTATCAAGAGTTGACAACGCTGTTTGTTTGAAAGATTATACGGTGTTGAAAATTTAAAAAAACGTTGCGGGAAAACTAAAAACACATAGAATGTGGTGGCAAATGGAAATTTTGCGAGCGTTTGCTAAGCCTAGTCTTAAGAATTATTTTGAGTTATTGCGCCAAGAGTTTGTTTTATACCGCAGAAGAAATAACAAAACAAAATATATTTCTCCTGGTATAGTAATTATTTTTTCATCGAACATTTCCTGATTCTATTTTCAATAATTTCCTATAGACAGGCTTTAAAGGTCTTTGTTTTTATTTTTATTATATGTTTCCTTACTGTACAAAGCAATTCGAACTGTAAAACCATCTTTAATGGAATCCGAAAGAGCATTTGCTATAGCGTGCAATTTCTGTACGAAAATGCGATCAATTGTGGTTGGGCCAGTTTTGAAATGCTTTGGTTTCCTTCAATGTTTCTTTTGCCTTAATAATTTTTAAGCTATTGACGAATAAGATTTTAATTGTTGACTGTTTTTTATAATGCACATAACGCACTTGATCATAAAGAGGGTGTTTACTCAAAATTTTTATTTTTTACTTTTAGGAAAAAATCGACACGAAATATTCATGTCCATCCACTGGAAAAATATCGTGCCATTTTGTTTACTTTTTGGTAATGACATGGTTGGTTTAAAAATTATATTTTATATGCATTTAAATTAAAAATTGGTTTGCTTATACTGAAAATTTTAAAATGTTGAGTTATTGCCCTCTTTATGATCAATTGCGATAATTATAACTTTTTATTCTGCTTATTATGGCATACACATTTTATTTATGTTTAAAATAAATACTAAAACTAAATATCTTATAAAATTCAAAAGGGCCTATTATCATTTTAATAAAAGAGATAAAACTAAATAAAAAGCCAAAACTATTGTGATAATAACAGCGATTTTTTTCTGGTTAGTATCATTAATAAAGTATGAATTAATGATATTTTCTTGAAAACCCCGTTTTTGTTAGCAGAAGTTTGTTTCTAATTAAGTTTCTTATCGCTCCTGAAATATTTTTAAAAATGATGAAACGACTTTTGGCAAAAAAAACCAACATTGTATAAAATTAATAATTAATATATACATTATAGCCCCTTCTCATTTTCTAAGCCACAAGGTCGTCGGAACTCCTGATGATCTGAACTCGTCCAAATATTGGCGACTGTGAATACAATTAATGTTTATTTTAAACGATTTTTCGAATGTATTTAATAAAACTTACTTTTTTTGTTGCCTTTCAAGACGGGACAACCGGCATGCAAAGTTCTAGCGTCCCCATTTAAAGACTTATGTAAATTGTACCACATGACCATGGAACCTTTAACAGGCTTAACATAAACATCTAATTTGGGAAATACTGTGAAACCACCTTCCTCAACATCGGAAAGCTAAAGCAAAACGAGTCATTAATTGTGAAACAGACAACCCAAATAAAAAAAGCATTCCCACAACAATAAATTTCAATGTTTTTTATCATAAATTGGGATTATTAGCACATCATTAATAAATTAATTAATTAAAAAAAATGTTGTTGGAATTCCTTTATATTTGGCATTACTTAAGTTCTAGTAGATATAAATGAGTGTGTTTATTTGTCGAGTTATGGGGTGGTAAAGTGTTGTCGTTTTCCAAAAAAATTAATTTTTTTAATTATTTTTTCGAACTAAAGTCTAATCTAATAAAAACAAATTTTTAAGTGATTCTTATAGAAAATCGATTGATCTTTAAACAAAAAAAAAAAATATCAATAAATTTTAATTCATTTCATGTTGTAAAATTCGTTTCTTCATAAAAATAATTTAATAAAAATTCAATTTAATGAACTTAAGCCTATCAAAATATCGAAATTTGGATTAAGAACCATTTACAATTCAATAAAATTACCACAATACTAATAATTGTGAACAGCTAAGGCACACTTTCCTTCAAGTTATGCTGAAAAAGGCCAACAAGAAAAAAAAAGACAAAAACATGAAAAACAAAAAAAATTTACTTTGGACTTCAAGAAGAATTCTTGACAAAAAGTATGAATAACAGAAGTAAGGAAGAACATGTTAATCAATTAAAATAGGTAATCATTCATTCAAAGCAAATTTCGATCTAACAATTTAAAATACCATTTGCTTTGAGGATTGATGTTTGACTTTTGAAGTCATCCGTCGTCAATGGCGGTGATTGTGTGGTTACAATCGAAACTAGTCAGGGCAACCTGTCCGTGAAAACCTGGGTTCGATTCCCAGCTCAGTCAAGATAGAAAAATTATAAATAAATTTTAATTAATTTCATGTTGTAAAATTCCTTTCTTCATAAAAATAATTTAATGAAAATTAAAATCAAAATATCGAAATTTGGATTAAAAACCATTAAAGTTCAATAAAATAACCACAATACTAATAAAAAAAGAAGGATTTTTGTCATCTACAAAACCGGAAATGATCAATTGAAATCAAAATATTTCCAACTTAGTCATGATGTTTTTCTTATTTTTTAACCGAAATTAGCCCTCAGTGCCCTTATTATATTGTAGAAGTATTATAATGGGCTCTCTATTAGCTTAAAAGTTATGCAAATTTCTTAACACTCGTACATGTGGTTATTGCATTGTCATATAAAAAGACTTTTACAATACAAAAAGAACACTAAAGGCTCATGTCAGTTAAAAAATAAAAAAATTTTGACTAAGTTAGAAAAATTTGGACTTAAATTTAAATAAAATAATTAAAAAAAACATTTTTTGGAAAACGGCAGCCTTACCACCACATAACTCGACAAATAAACATCGTACCAAAAAAAAAAAAAAAATGGTTCGCACACTCATTTATACCTACTAGAACTGTCAGCTTCACAAATAATTCCTCAAATATTAAAATGTGATAAATGGTTTTTAATGATTTATGTATCAAGGGTTTAATCAGTTAAATAAAGGCAAACACTTTACATTAGTTAACTCCTTTCATAAAACTTACATAAAACATATTTGTAGATATACGATCGTCATCATAAATGTGCTGATATTTTCTCTTTAAAGAAAAATATTTAAGTAAAAATTTGAGTCAATTGTATTATTTGACTTACCCCGAAGAAATCATAATGTAAATCATATTGACCACCAATACCATAATTAGCTACTTGTAGATCTTCGGCATTTCCTAAATCTAAACCAGTTATGATTCTAACAATTCTGTACATCATTTTCGCAATAGACGAATTATCTGGATCAACCCATGTTTGTTGACTAACCCGAGCTTCAGCGGCAACATGCCCTTTATCAGCGTCTGTTACTTCAGACCTGTGCATATTATTATAAGTTAGGCTCAATAATTTCGCTATCTGGTCATCATTTATTAGATTATGATATAATGTAATCGGGGGATTATCCAATAAAGGTTCAACTTGAACCGGAGATATGGTAAAAAATGGATGTAATTTAGCATCCAATTTACAGTTTAGTGTCTGTAAATTTGTATGTCTTTCTCCACGGCACAATCTTAAATATACCTGATTATATGTATGAGTAAAGGCCTTTGCACTTCTGATATTAGTTTGAATATTTAATAGAAGATTTTTTGTTAGTTTAACACTACTATCTGAATCATTTTCTAATACAGCATCTAAGTGTTCTAGGGCTGTTTTAGATTCACCAATACCCTGATAGGCGATAGCTAAATATTCTTTGATGTGAGTGGTAAAAGTTAATTTGATATCGTCTGTTTCTTCACTATCTTGTAGTTTAAGGTGAGACTGTTTAAGCCAATCGATGGCAAGATAAGGCCTGGAGTCGTCTAATAAAGTGGTGCCAATTTCAAGGCAATCGTGCCAGTCGGGTGGTTTACTGAAAATATAAAAGTTTAAGTTTTAATGGACAAACTTGATTGGATAAATCCCGTTTGTCCTTTATGCTACTAATATTATAAATGTGAAAGTTAATGAATTTGGTAGAATTAATTTATACAGAACTGTAATGTACTTGAAAGATTTTTGGAAATTTTGAACAGATTGGATGAGATAATTGCGCCCACACTTGTAATTTATTTCGTCCCATCCTGTAAGATCTTCCAATTTTTCCAAAATTTCCAAAAATCTCTCAGATAATCAGAACCAGTACATCAGAGAATTTCAAAAAATTTTTAAAAGTATACCAAAGATTTTTTTTCTCAAAAAGCGAAATAGATTACAAATGTGAACGTAATTATCTTTAAAATGAGGTATGTGCCATCCTGTAATGTCATTCAGTTTGTCCACAATTTCCAAAATTTCCTTAGAGTATCTGTATTTTTAATACAATTCTTAAGTACTTTCCAATTTCATTTAATATATATCGCACTTGTTCAACAATAGTGTATTAACTCAAAATATTTATTTTTTCACATTTGAAAAAAATCGACACGCAATATTCATATCCAACCGATGTAAAAGGTTCGAAAAAGGTGCGAAAATTTGAAACAGACGTTCAGTTGAATAAGTCATCCTGAACATCAGTTAGTTAACGGACGATTCGCCGCCGCTAGAGAGAAGCATGTTTTAAGACTTACATAGCAAGAGATATTCCATACATATCAAAACAAAACAAATTCGAGCGTTTAGCTTTTGCTAATGCACATGCCCAAAAGCCAGTAGAGCTTTGGAGAAAAGTTTTTTGGACTGATGAAAGCAAACTCAAATACAATTCATCGAAAAAGAAGATTTATGTAAGACTTCCACAATTTCAAAGGCAAAAAACTGCGCCAGAAATAAGTAATTTTTTTCTTGGCAAAATAATTGTGCCGACGACTGTAGTTGTAAGGAGTTTTACGATTTCTTGAAGCCTGAAAACAGGAAAGAAATTACAGACAATATACAAAAAATCGATAAATATCAGGGACCAAAAATAATGGTAATTTTTGTTTTGGTTTTTTTAAAGGTTAAGGGAAAATTCCCTTAATTTGTATTTGGTTATTTTACATACACTATTTTATTTTGGTTATCGTAATCAATTAAGGTGAAAAAGATTGTTTTTTGGTTATAAATAACCGTTACATCAACCAAAAAAATTGTTGGGTTACAAATATCAATTATTTATAACAATTATAAAAAATAATATCCATCCATATCCATTATTTATAGCAAATAGTTTCTTTATTTGGTTTCAAATATCCATTATAAATAAGTTAGAAGGTATAGTCGGTTACTTACCATTTGGGTCCCATGGGCAAACATTTATCCGGCAAAACAAAATTATGTTATGAGGATAGGATTCATTTGGAGTTCATTATACCGAATCTTATATAGATATCTTCAGCTATATGACATTTTTCGGGAATGTTCTTCCCCCCTCACCCCCTCATAGGACGCCAATGTTTAATAATGCATATCTTAAGAACTGTTCAAACTTGGTAGGAGTTACTCTTATGGAAAACTACACCTTTAAAAACATAATTAAAGGGGGTTGGCGCAGGGGGAGTAATACCCCCCATAGGAAACATATATTTAATATCGCGAGAGTCTTCAAATGTGGTCAAAGCCACTATTATGGTAAACTATAAATTTGAAAATAAAAATAGGCGGAGGAGGAGCAAAACCCCCCATAGTGCGCAAATATTAAATACTTCATATCTGAAGACAAAAGTCTTCAAGCTTTTTAGGACCCACTCTAATGGTAAACTACACCATTCAAAATAAAAATATAATATATAAATGTAAGAGTATTTTTCTTGAGCCGATTTTCCTAACAGTAATTTCCTAATTACCCGGCGCTTAACATAGGCTATTAATATATTTTAATTTTCAAGTAGGCGTGGCACTAACAATGCAATAAAAATATGAATAACTTTATATCTGGAGGAAGGTTACAGTAAGAGCTTTCCGATGTGAAACAAATAACTTCGTTATCAATACACGACATCTGCCAAGAAGTCGGCTGGATTAGACAAGCGGGCGTGGCTGGGAAGAGATTGTGTGGTTATGATCGAAACTAGTCAGGGCAACCTGTCCGTCAAATCCTGGGTTCATTTCCCAGCTCAGTCAAGAATGAAAAATTATCATTAAATATTAATTCATTTCATGTTGTAAAATTCCTTTCTTCATAAAAATAATTTAATGGAAATTAAATTCAATGAACTTAAGCCTGATTAAAATATCGAAATTTGGATTAAAAACTATTAACAGTTCAATAAAATAACCACAATACTAATTATTAATAATTAAATATAATTAAAAATAAACAATTCACTTTTAGAAGCGACAAACTGCTGTACGAAACTTCTTTTGTTTTATTTTCAACACTCGTTTTATATAACGGTTGCTTGATTAAACATGAATTAACTTTCTATTAATTGAATTCTAAAACGATTTTCTTTTGACAAATAAGGCTAAGTAAATCCATTTAGATTGTATAAAAGAAAGCTAATTGTTGATCAATTAAGTGGTCACGTTTTTTTAAGACTTTTTTAGTCAAAAAATTGTTAAATTGAACATACCTTAAGACATGGATTTTCGGCGTAGTCCTGTTTGTTTTCACGAATTTAATCTACATTTTTAAATTACATGTTTTGAATTTAAAATAATTTTCCAAGTTATAGAAAAATATCAAAAATAATACCTTCTGCTTTATAAAGTTAAGACGTTTTTTTGTTTAATAAATCTGCCTTGAAAGCAAATACTTTCCAAACGAAAAACTATATTTGTATTCCATAATAAACATACCCATATACCTCGCCTTTGACCATTTTATCAGCACTTAAATTATAGACAGTTTGTATCCGCATCAAACCTCTTATGACACCTTTCAATTCATTATCATCTGGGAGTTGCATTGGTTTCTCAATTTGGGTCGATAACTCTTCAATACCTATAAGTACATATGAAAAAAATGTTTAATTAGAAAAAATATGTTCATACCTGTATGATAGAACTTGCACATTAAATCACTCACTCACTCACCTATTTTGATATCAGGAAATTTAACGATTTCAAACAATTTATTCCAATCATTAACCAGGCGTTTGATTAATGTAAAAGCGTTGATGGGATTCCCAATATCCACTTTAGCCAACTCGTGTTTCAATTTAACATCTTTAATAAATCTAGAAAATAATTTTAAAATATATTTTGAAAATTAAATGAGTAATCAGCAGGAAATCCGTAAATATGCAATTCAATGTTTTTCCTTGTAATGAAATGATGACAGGAACAATATATTTATCCGTTTTAGAGCCTTTTATGAATAATGGCACCTATTTGCATTGCATTTTCTTTTTGGATATTATACCCCATTTTTTACATAAACTGCGATTCGCGAACTTTTAACGAACCGATAATCGTTATATTTGTCGACATATATAATCTCTTATAGTAACGATAGAGTGATTCTGCAATTTAATTTCAAAGATATTATTCATCTGTATTTTTGTATTCATTTAATTTAATATCATTTGACATTTCTGTCTACAAAATGTCAAAATACGTTAATGCCAAATACTAAAAAGCCATTTTAAACACAAAATACACTTCATCGATTCAATAAATACCACAAAAATTATTTTCGACAGCGAGTATACTTAAAAATGTTACTAAATAGCAAATTCGATAAAATTTTCCTTATATTAATTTTAACAATACGATTATCGATATCAGCTTTTTGAACCGTAATTTGAGACGTGTGTCACTTTATTAGGAGCCTCAAGTGTTTTCAGAGCAAATCCATTTGAAATTCTGGTTAACAGATGGCTTTTCTGTTTTAAATATATATCCGTAAACCCACCATCTACATTTAATTTTCTTATAATTTTTACATAAGCAAATATTAAGGAAAATGCAATGAATTTTTCCTTTGCGCTCTTGCGTAGAAAATAGAAATCTAGACTTTTTTAGTATACCGAACGGCTCAGAATCACGTTTTAAAGCGATCTAACGATGTCCATCCGTGCGTCTGTGTGATTGTCTGTCCATGTAAATATTGCGCGTAATGTACGGGTTGCGATTTTGTAGATAATTTGATAAACAAATTTGAGAAAAACGTTTTTATTGCACTAAGGACGAATCCTCTGAAAATATTAAGAATCGGTCTATAATTTCATACATTCCCCATATAAACTTCTCGAAATAGACTCGTTGTGGCCATTAACCAGCTAATTTTTTTCGGATTAAGATTAAATTCGCCCAAGACTATTTTACTTCATATTTAATTATATTTGAAATCGATTCACATATGATCAAAGCTCTTAACCGTAAATAGATTTAACTTAATTTTTAAATTTTAATATCAGTATAAAAGTTAGCGATCGTGGCTATAATTCC
Organism: Pollenia amentaria; assembly: GCA_943735925.1. Lineage (NCBI taxonomy): Eukaryota > Metazoa > Arthropoda > Insecta > Diptera > Polleniidae > Pollenia > Pollenia amentaria. The sequence goes on from OX031006.1 coordinate 166,427,047, forward strand.
TTTAAGATAAAAAGTCTCATATAGATGGTATATCTGGATAGTCAGCCTTATGAAAAATTTAATTCCTGTTATGAAAAATGTCATTCCTGTAATGAAATTTTTCACTGGATTAAAGAAAAAAATTTAATGAAATTGATTTATTAGATGTATGAAGCATAATTCTTGCGGTGTACCAAAGTCAATGTCGTGGTCGTAGTCGTAGTAGTTTGAAAAGTTTGGCTTTAATATTTACATTTCGCGACAATGGAAATGTGAAACAAATAGAAAGTTTACGATAATAATAATGACAATTTCTAAAAACGACGGGGTTTCGACTACAAAAACAACACTTAGAACAAAGCCGAATATTCGGCACAAGTAGTTCTTAGATATAAGAATTTTAAGCTCATATTATTATTTTTTTTTTTTTTGTGTAAGTCTATGACCGACCATCGGTTCCAAATAGTGTACAATCTCAAAAAATCAACTGCAAGAACTATGGTGTATGGGCTTAACCGATTATAATTTCTGGCTTCCTTATTTTATATAAAATTAAATTAAATATCTTTATTTTTAAATAAGCCGTTTTCTGTTTTTTGGTCATATTTTTTAAGTTTTAGGGCATATTTAATGCGCATAAAACATTCTTTTAGAGCATATTTCCGGTTTCCCTTGTAATAAGTTTTAATGAAAATGTTTCTGTAGAGTTATGTAAAAGACAAAAGGACAGATGGATGGTTGAGCCAGTTATAAATAAAAATCAATCGAATTGTTTTATGTTTTTTGTTTCAATGGTGGAAAAAAGTTTAACGCAATGTAAATTAAGCAAACAATTTAATCAGTGTGTTAAATTGAAGTGAGAGGATGAAAAATATTATTTAAAAAAATAGTTTTTAGGTTGCTCTATAACTACATTATGTACCGAAACGGCAAAAGAATTAATGCACCTAAAATGATATAATGTATGTTATATATAGACCAGGTTAATTTGTTTCTAATGTTTTCGAATTTTGAATACACGTAAATTTTGATGAGGTTGCTGCATTTATATTAAACAACTTGCGTTTTAAGCTTTCCCTTTATTTTGTTAAGTTTACCCCATATTTTGTTAAGTGGCTATGAATCCTATACGAGTTCTCTTTGCCAAATATTATCTTGTTATCTATATTTTTATGAACTATTTTCAAGTTAAAGTGATTAAGGATAAGTTTTTGTAGAGGATCTTTCCTCAAGATTGGATCTACCGGCACATGCCATGATTATAAAAGTTATCGTCGTCAAATTGTATACCAATCCCAGCATTTATAATGAAGTTATGGGACGAAGAGCTATGGTCAAATATAGACCTCGTTAATTTTAATGAAAATTTAAAAAGGTGAATTACGTGTGATGATCGAACACTAGTTTTTAAGTTAATTTATTACCGAAATCAAATAAAGAATTAATAAATTTTACGAAAAATCTACACCATCAATTTCAATGGTTAAAAAGCGACAAATAACACCAAACGTTCAGGTCAAACGAAGAGGCTACCATTGAAACAAACTCTTTTTAGCTTGTCTTGAGAAATATTATTATTTGGAAGTCACACCAAACATGAAAGACCATAGACTAAATAGGGCATTCCACAATTTAGTAATGCTAACTTAGGCCTAGAGTACACGGAATGTGACAATCCACATGCGCATGTGGTGCTGACTTAATTTCAACGTCATCACACAACACACAATGGCTATTGTGGCTTTCTAACGACGTCAGAACCGCAAGCGCTTGTGGCTCTTCACATGTGACATCCGTCTTTTCATATATGGTTCACATATAATTTGATCAGATACTGTATTCATGAAAGTGATGATACACTTTATAATCTGCTCAAAAGATGTTGGTTGGTCAATTTAATTTTATATATTTAAATGTTTTTAATATTTGTATCCCTTGCAATTGTTGTTTTTGTAGTTGAATGTTTGTAATTGGGCTTATTTGGTCATTTAATTGATAATGTGGAAAAAAAATTTTAATTACATTTTCAGATTTTTTTTCTGTTGCTATCCTGAATTTAAAATGTTATATATTTTATTTGCTGTCGATATAGATTTTTTATTTACCTTCGAACACTTTCAATATCCTTTTTTTGTAATGTTAAATGTTGTCTACAATTTTGTGTGAGTGTTGCCTCCATGTTGGCCAATATTTTCAAACTTTCCACTGAAGAATAAAACTCTCCATTTGCCATATGACAGCAGCGGGAGAAGGTAAAAACCATCAACAACACCCAACAAAAGGACGTTAATGGTATTAATAATTTTGGCCCCATACTTGTTGTTGCTTTTGCTTTTATTCTAGTTGTTGTATTTAGATTCATATTAAAATTTGTTGTTTTATTTTGTAACGATACTAAGAGCGGAAGTTATATTTACATACATTTGTAAGTGTCTGTTTGTACAATAATTCAACAAATAACCGAAAATTCCTTTTTCTTCCCTGTTGTTCGAGCAGGTTTTCGAAATGAGTAGAGTTTTCCGATGAGGTTGGTTCTTTTTACTCGTTTGATGTTATGGAGGTAACTAAAATCGAATTGTGTTATTTTTCTTTAAAAAGTCTTGAACATGTTCTAGATTAAACGTGTTAATACAACATGTTGTGTTTACAACACAAACATAAACGAATTATGCAATATGAGCCTTCAATTGTCTTTAAAATTTAAATTTTTACAGGCTGTATAAATATTGAACTAAGAATGCATTTAACTATACTCAAATCATTGTTTACTTTTTATTACAAATTGTTTCGTTTTCAATATGTAGTGTGTATAAATATTTCTTATAAAATTTGTTTTATTAAAATAAAAGTGTCAATTTCAAAACAGTTTACTTTTTGAGAAATAGTTACAACAAAAATTATTCTTTATTCTTTTTATTCTTTAAAAAATAAGTGATAAGACTGTTTTCGGTCATGCCGAATCTATGTGGGTATTAATGATGAGCGATCCCGTGTTTTTTAAAGAACATCGTGATTAGTGAACGTGATTTAAAAATCACTGCTTCCTAAAACTGTGATTGTGTTCACGGTTTGTCAGTTTTTTTATATTAATTGAGGCTAAGCATATAATATGCGAGCTTTCGCAAAAGAGCTTTTGTAAATACTTTGCAAATAAACAGCAGCAAATTGCAAGAGCTTTCAAAGCTGTTTACTTGCATATCCATACATACTTGACTAAATAAACTTTGGCTTTCAAATAAATACGAATAAGGTAGAAGAGAGAACGAAAGGAACAAAGATAATTCGTTATTGCATGCAAAAATCGCTATTACCCACACAAACAGTGAAATATCATAAATTTGTGTATGTATCAAAAAAACAAAAAAAAACGACTTAGCAAATACATGTTACTTGACAAATTTGGTCACAACTGTGATTCGTGATTTTTCAATAACAGAGATTAAATCACGGGTACAGAAACATCGCTCATCTCTAGTGGGTATGATTACCATTAGCTTAAGTAAAATGACCTAAAATTATACAACACCGAAGAAATACAAAGCTATGAGGAATTTAGAAAAAAAAATTAAATTTGTGAGGCTAAGATGAAATAGCCCATTTTTCAATATTTTCTTCCCAAGACTTTTATTGGGAGCCAACTGTTTTGATATTGACACTAGGGCGCAACTGTTGCAACATACCTACTACACAGGGTGTGTTGTAACTGAATTTCTACCCCTACCTCCAACTCGGTGCATTCTGAAAGTCCAAGTAACTTTAGCATATTGGGGTTACCAAGCCTCTTGAGAGTGTAAGTCGGGGTTAAGTGGAGAGAAAGCTTAAGTTGGGCAATCTGGACATTGTCATAGTCAATTTAGGTCAAGAATGTCGAGCTACGGAGGTGTTATTTATGGTATGGTAACGGAAGAATTCTAGCTGGGAATCGACGGCAGCATCTAAACTCCCGGTGAGAAAGGACTTCATAGACCATGTGGCGTCTGTACTCGGTAGGTTAGGTAAGGTTTCATTGGCAGCCGTATTCAAGTACAGCTCACGTGTGCCCATTGATTAGTTCCCTTTGTGTTACCATGTCACACTGTCCTATGTTACCTGGCTGCTAATAATCTCACTCAGCCACCCAGTCGATTCAATAAACGAGTGGATCCTGCTTAAATCAGTATAAGAGATACATGTCTTGTCTCCAAGGGTTCTTCCACCAAACAGCTTAAGTCTCAGATCTCCGAAAGCCGGACAACGACACAGAAGATGTTACTCCTCTTCTTCATAGGTCATTGTAAGGGAGCCCTAGCCTTTGGGTCTGCCTTCCAATAGGCCAGTCGGCAGCTATAACCGCAATAAGGTTCCTGAGGTGCTGTATGGACAGTTGTAATGCCCGCCTAGTCCTTTTTTCAACTATGATGGGCCAAATTTTCCTGGTTACATCTCAGGTGGTTTCATCGAGCCATCTCTGACCGGCAATAAGATGAAACTTGTGTGAAATAAGTAACTTACTACTTGGGAGTGAAACACCTATATCAAATGTTGAATCGTTTTGATTCAAAGTGGTGGCTGAATATGCCAACGAGTACGCCTCACAGTTTCCATGTATGTCTCTGTGTCTGGGGACCCACTTAAGGGTAACCGCTGTATGTATCGCTATCTCCTCCACAGACATCCGGCATTCTTGGACAACTCTCGATGTAATGAGCACATTCTCCAGGGATCTTATGACAGCCTTGCTATCGGTAATAATGTATAATAATAATATCCTTGCCAGATATTTCACCGAATGTGTCTCGCGGATGTGTGACCATTATTTAGGCATGAATGAAACTGCAGTGATCCGGCAGCCTTATAGGAATACTGCAGATTAGCTAATCGGGTTATACGCTAGAACCGACACCATACAGCGTCGGTGAATATCTGAATCGTATTTACGGGAATTTGTAGGTCATCATAGTTCACCACGTTATCCAAAATGCTTGTGGTGAAGCCAGGATTACAGATTGGCTCAGGTGTATCATAATAGAGGTCCCTGTGCCAAGTTATCCCAAACAGTATTTTATCATGTCCTATATTGCCAATCCCCCCATGCTCTAGCGGTCCTAAGTCTTACTGTCGTGTTTGCAGCTAACCTTTCCGCCAAGATGTCTGGTGATAACCAGTTCAAGATCGTAAACAATGCCTTAGAGGGTGTTGGTCTAATGACACCCGTTACCGTTTCTTCCACCATTCTCGTTACACGTTCAAACTTACAGCTGCCCCATAGAATAGAATGGGTTAATGACACATTTGTATAGCCAGTATTCATTCCTCGGGTTGATTCCCCAGTCAAGGCCAATAGCCCTTTTGCAACAATATAATGCGGTTGCCGCCATAGTAGTCCTGGAAATGATGTTCATCTTTCAGTTTAATTTATTGTCTAATACTAACCCAAGATATTTGGCACTATCGGACAGTGTCAGTGAGACCCCATTTGTTTTTAGGGTTTCAAATTTGGTAATCTTGTATCTCCTTGTGAAGAGTACCACTGCTGTTTTGGCAGGATTAACATCCAGTCCACATCCCGGACACCACTTTGTTAGGACATCCATAAGTTCAGACAATAGTCCAGGATCCTAACCCATTGCCAATACTGTAACGTCATCCGCATACGCAATCGTCCTGCAGAACGTCTCTTCCATGGCTCCGCAACACCATTTTGTTAACTGCCTCAAAATACCGTGCTCCTTTAGATAAGAATCAAAAACTTTATTAATGTACTCACGTCCGTTATCACTTTTGAATATTTTAATCCTTTTTCCTGTTTGGCGTTTAACTTGCTGCTTGAAAATCTTAAATTTTTCAGATACCTCATTCTTTGACTTCATGAAGAATACAAATACTCTTCTCGTCTTATCGTCAATAAAGGTAACAAAATATGTGGATCCACCCACAGACGGTACATTTATTGGACCACATACATCCGAATGTATTAACTCCAACACGTTTTCAGAACGATGTTCACTTGCTTTAGGAAATGGTGCAACATGGATCTTGCTTACCATACACGTTTTGCACCTGTGATTTTCAGATTCATTCGAAATCTTTATGCCATTTGCAAGACCTTTTTTAATAATTATCCCTAAGTCATTGAAATTTAAATGACCAAACCGGCAATGCCGAAGCATGTCGCCACTACTTGCTGCGAAAATACGCTCTTTGGATTCTTGATGTAAAATAAACAAATTGTCTTCTTTGTAAGCATATATAACAACATCACCTGTACTGTCCTTAATTTGAACTCCATCAGAATTAAATGGTGCTGTGCACCCACTCTCAACTGCCTTACTGATCGAAATAAAATTTCCTTGCAATTCCGGTGCAAAAAATAAATTTTCTAGGCATATTTCGCATTCCGCCTTTAATATAACTTTACCTTTACCAGTCGCGGTTATACATTTATCAGCTGCAAGATAAATTTTTTCATCACATTTGACTAGAGTGTCAAATAACATCCTATTGTTGCACATGTGAGATTTGGCACCACTATCAACATACCACAAATCTTGTTTAAAACCTTTCGCTGCTGCAACTAATGCACATGTTTTCTGTTCCACTGCTTTCTTTTCTCGACAATCTCTTGCGTAAGGACCTTTACGACCACATATGAAACACTTCCCAGTTATTACCTTATTGTCTTTTGCTACTTTTGTGTTCCAACTCTTAGATTTCTTATTAGAACGTGCTGCATATGTTGCTGATAACCACCACCTTCAGCTTCTTGTTGTACACTAGCTCGACGTTCACCTTCTTCCAGCAATTTCAATTTCAAAATTTGAAATGTCGGCAAATTATCTCGAGTCTCCATAGCAATTATAAATGCTTCATAACATTTCGGCAAACTTGATAATAATGTTATGACAACCAACTCATCTTGAAGCTGAATACCGCTATCTGCTAGTTTTTCTATAATTTCCTCGAATTTATTTAAATACTGGCTCATACGCTCGTTGTCATCCATTTTCAGATGCATCAAACGCTTATACAGCATAACTTTTTGTATTGGCCCCCTGGGCTTGTGTACCTCCTCTAATTTGTTCCAAGCTTCTGCAGATTTCGTACATTTCTTAATGTAATTAAGTTGACTCCCTTTGATGCTCAAAACAATAGTGGCAAGCGCTTTTTCGTCATTCCCTTCCCAGTCGGATTTCTGTTGCGCAGTCCAATTAGGCTCACAGTTCAATTGACCATTTGCGTACTTCCACAACCCATTGTGGATGAGGACGCTCTTCATATGCACATGCCAGGAATCGTAATTCCCTTCATCTAGCTTCTCGATTTGCAAGAACGGCGATGTCATATTAAGCCTTCCTTTAGTCAATTCTAAATTCTTTAAAAATTAAAAAATGGCTAGACGCCTGGGCCCATAACCAAATGTAAGAAATATTGGTTAATAAAACCCGTATTACTTCTTTACGATTTAAAGCTTATTAAGGAAATGATATAAATATACAGAAGAAATATTTATATGTATAAAGCAAAGGTTACTATGACTTAAAAATAATTATACAAATTCAAAGCATACTAAGGTTTGTAATATAAAGCAACAAGTATTTATAACCAAGTAGTATTTTCAACATTTAGCCTTAGTGTAAGACATCTTCTCCCCATTGAGGATGAAGACAACCTTATATATTGTCCAGATTGATGGGACATGTGAGAGTTCAAGCAGTCTCTAAATATCACCAGGAGCCATGGCGCTGGAAAAATCTCATCCGGGTCTGGAGATTTAAAGGAATGAAAGCTTTTGACTGCCCATTCCACACGACGGCGTGTTATCGGGATATTAGAAATATTCCGAGCGCCACACAGTGGGTAATTTAACGAGAAGGCGGTCAAAATTCTATTACTTTTTACTGAATCTGTATTTTGCATGCGATTTTTTTTTTGCCTAATAGATGGGATCTTGGCCTTAATTTTGCGACAGAACGTAAAATTCGACTGATAGGAACAAGAGTTATGGGAAGTAAAAAATGCTTTTTAGCCAAAGCTATCAGCAAACAAGACTACAGAGGGAATGAAAATTACCTACATACATTAAAAAAGTCTTATTTGCAGCGATATCAAAGCTTAAACAAAATACCAACAATAAAGCAGTGACTTTATCTCTTTCCTCCAACAATAAATTTCAGCATTTTTTATCAATTACTAAAAAAAGGGAATTAAGCACAGCAAACAAAATCTTTTAATAAATAATTGTATTTCCAAAAACAACTTTGTTCATAAAATTAATATAAATTTAAATAGCAAAGATCGAATAAAAAAAAAGTATATTAACAAAAATAATTTTGGCAATTTTAAATTATAGTTTACTTAGAAAAAAAAATATAATATTTTAGTGTTTATTTTAAATTATTTAATTTTTTTTAGTTCAATTATAATATGACTAGATGACCCGTGCGAATATTTCGCAACGTTAGTTGTCATTTTTGTAACATAAAATGAAAATAATTAATAGAAATTTTAGTAACTTCAATACATTTTATTAAAAGTATAAAAATATTAAAAATCATAATATATATCATACATATTTACATACATACATACATATGTTTAAATGCTTTTATAATACTTCTTTGAATACAATGTTAGAGGTAATGACATGATCATCGTTAACTTTTTGCCCTTACGAATCCTTAATACAAACAAAAATATCTTTAAACGTACGCAATTATATATAACTGACTTAGTAATAAACGGCATTATAGTAAATAGCGGTATTGCCAGAATGGATTTTAATACATACTATATTATGTAGAACTGCATTACTTTTAAGCGACCCTGTATTACCACACTTGAAGAAAAACATATAATCATAATGACAACAGTATTATCATGCAGTTCTATATAAAATATAATTTTTTTCAATGAAAATATTAATTTTTCAATTTCTAATTATTTTTCGCCATTAGTGTTAGAAATAAGCTTTAAAATGAGATATCATTCATTAAATTTGATGCGGTGGTATGGGAGATATTTGCAACTTACAAAAAAAAGTGCTTTAGAAATAATATATATAATAGTTTACTTAAAAAAAAAATATAATATTTTAGTGTTTATTTTAAATTATTTAATTTTTTTAGTTCAATTATAATATGATAGCATTTCACAATCGTTATTTCTTTCCCATATAATTTGCTACTATTTTTTTCCTTTTGCTTCTTTTTCCAATTGACAACAAAATTTGACGACTTACGTTAGTAGTAATTGTCAACGAAAATTTACTAACAATTATTGCAACATAAATACATTAAAGATAACATAATTTTGACATTTACTCCAATATATGTCGCAATATTTATCTCTGGTATAGATGGGCGGTTAGTAACATCACTAGATAAGTGACAATCAATTCTATTATTATTGTGGCATCACTGAAAAAATGGCATTTCTTTTCAGAGCAGCGCTACCAATTGTCAAGTTTTTCCTTTTTGCAAGTCTTTTTTTCTTAATTTTTTTTTATATTATTAAACAAAATTAGTTCCAAATACAATTCGGTGTTTTCTTTTAAAATTTTTATAAAGTTACGTCACTCTCAATCCAATATGGTGCACTAAGTTTTTAACGCATGTCTACAATATGGATACCAAATGAAAAGAATTACTGAGAATACAAATGCGAGTTATAAAAAAATTAGATGCTGAACATAAACTGCTCCAATCCGTCTGAAATTAAACCTTAACCAAGTTTAGCTGTGTGGCGTCATTCTAAGTCCGACATGATGAAATACCCAAGATAGCGGACTAATTAGTTTTAAAACATTCCTAGAATATTGGTATCAAATAAACGGACTTGTTAAGAATACTTAGCAAACAAGGTGACGTCTTTCTAATTCCAATATGGCTGAATAAGAATACGAATGCGAGTTTAAAATAAATTAAAAGTAGAAAAGCTTTTTTAAATTAAAATAAATTAAAAGTAAAAAACCCTTTTTAAAAAACAAGCTTTAATTTAAATGCGCTAAAAAGAAAAAAATTAACTTTTACTTTAACACTTTTACTATCAACTTACAACGTTATTACACAATTTATATGATATAAGAGCTTTATAAGCTTTTGTGTAGATTACAATTTTCAAACTAAGTAAATACATATAAATATATTTATATATATTTATATCGTATAAATTGTGTAATAACGTTATAAGTTGATAGTAAAAGTTTTAAAATAAAAGTTTTTTTTTCTTTTTAGCGCATTTAAATAAAAGCTTGTTTTTTAAAAAGGGTTTTCTACTTTTGATTTATTTCAGATATGGTGAAATGTTAGTTGTTGCAAGTGTGAACGCATGTTTCACATTCTCAACATATTCCATGCGTTCCTCTGAAATGTATGCAAGTGTACAAATGGTAAAACCATTTTTTCTTATTGTTAAGAAGAACTAAATCTTCCTTTGCCGTAACTATCTGAGTCTTTTAATCTCACACTCAAGTTTAACCAACAGGGTTATTTTAAAAATTCCCTTTTTCTTAATTTCCTTTTCCTCTACCAAGCCGAATTCATTTTTCTGGTGGTGTTGAAAGCACAGCTGTGCTACTTTTTTTTTCTTAATTAGAGAGAGAAATGTCAAAAGTTGCTTGTGTTTTTGACATATCGAAAGTCTGCAATTATTGGACACGACGACGAGTTGAGGTGGACGGCTCTTCAGCCACACTATCGCGAACAGCAGCAATATTTTCTGAAGTAGGAGCTGTACGAGCATGCATCACATCTCCTACAGACCCGGTTTGCTCAAATTTTTGCACGATTTTTCCGATTGTACGCACATTTGGACGATTAAATTGACCGAAAAAAATCACGAAGTGCACGATACCATTAGGAGGATCCCATACAAATATGGCGGTTTAATGAAATTATTAGGCTTGGCCCCTACAGCGCCTAGGATGCTTCAGGCTCTACCTAGTAGTTACTGGCTGTAAATCACAGCGAACTCGACCACTTGAACTCTAAGCCAGTGCCGTAGCTACTCCAACCGAGCTAAAATGTAATCCCGCTAAGTCAAGATGCTATGCCCCAATTTCTCCTCCTAAGTTAGATGTAATACCGCTGAGTCAAATGGATGTAGTCTCTCCTATTCAGAGAAGCAAGCCGATTACAAATTTTCGGCGGCGGCTGAAGACTAAAAATATTCGGCGACGGCGGCTGAGCTGCTTTGCGCCGAGTTTTTTGACGACTAAAATAAATATTCAGCTGCGCCGAACTTATGTAAAGAAAACACATAAACAAACATGTTAAACAAAACAAAGAGACAAATAAAGATTTATTCATTTGAAAACTAAAAATTTTATAAAAGATAAATCAAATTTTTAAGAACAAAAATACTATTTACAGCAAATACCTTATTAGTTTTACTAAGGTTAGTAACTGAGTAAATTGAGATCATTAAGATTTTCTTAAAATTTGGAAATATCAGGCATTTTAAAATAGTAAATTAATTAATTTTTAAAATTTGTATTTATTTATAAAGTTTGAGGTCTATTATTTTTTATAAAAACATTTGTTTCATTTTATCCAATTATTCGTCACGCCATTTTGTGACTTGTTCAGGGAAAATTAACAATTTAAAATTTCTTAAATAATTATAGAAAACAAATTTCAAGCTGGCATACAAATTTTAAAAAAAAAAAGCAAATTTTCAAACCAAACAACAATTTTTAATAGTTATATAAAAAAAAACTTAATCTTTTACAGTATAAAATATTTTAACTTCCGTTCATGTTCAGAGTAATTATTTATCGCAACATCATTTCACTCATTCGATTTGTCGAAATCACTATCTAAGATTTCTCCGCACCCCTCGGTATAGACTGGTTCTGTACTGGTTCTTCTAGTATTATCATTGATAGATTCCTTACTAAGTCTTGTAGAACTATTGTTGCTTGACATAAAACAGTTTTCTATTTTTCGACTCATTCATTACTTTTATTACACAACTGGTATTTTTTTAACTTTTCAAACGAATGAAAAAAATTTCAAAAAAAAAAAAAAAAAAAAATAAGGTGATGCAAGCCTTAATTTTATAAATATTTCAATTAATTTTCAAAACAACTTATTCCAAGTTGAAAGCACTTTTAAAAAAATTATTTTAAGATTAATATTTAGATTTTTACATATTTTATTGCAAACAATTATAATAGTAAATTATTCAGGCTCAAGTTCATTTAATTATTTTTCTTAGAAACACAATTTTGTTTACCAAATTTTGATAACTTCTAAGAATACGGAATAGATGTGAATGAAATGAAAATTGAGTCTGAATTACTTACAAATGTTGTTTGCAAAAAAAAAATTTAAAATACATCAGTTTTTGATTTCGTTTAAAATATTTTTTCTGGTCGAAAACATAGAAAGCAAACCCAATCTTTAAAAATAAGCTAAATATTTGTTTATGGTAACACTGGTACTAATTCAATTAAATACTGATTAAGTATTCAAAATTAAGTATTCAAAATTTAGTATTCAAAAATAATTGAATAACCAATTTTGGAGAACTATTAAAAAAAAATAGAAAAAATAAGAATCGACTTGAATTTCAGCGGCCGATCAGCCGAGTACTTCGGCGGCGGCGCGGCTTGTTGGAAATAATCGGCTAGCCGTGAGCCGCGCCGTAACGGCTTGCTTCTCTCCTATTGTTCCCTAAAACTTCTACCCAGCTAGATCTAACCCGCTGAGTCAAGATGGATGTACTCCGTCTTGCTATGATCTATTACTTTGTTACGATTAATTTGTTTATCCTTTTAATTTAGTTCGCCACCCAGTGCCCATGTTCCGTAACTTCCGCATCTAGAACCTTGAGATAAAACAAAAATGCCACAAATTGAAACAAACAACTCTTAACTGCGCTTGTAAAATTTTTGGCGAGTAATTGCGGTCACGTAACGAAATTACTCGCCAATTTACAGAAAACGTGTGTCTGTAAAATTTTTGTGAGAAACTTCCCGCAAATAAAATCATGCATAAAAACGGGGTGAGAAAAAAATTTCAACACAATTAAAATTTATTCGAAATGCAAAACGCAATAAATAATAACACGGAAGAGGTAAGTATTTTGTTCTTGTCAGATTCTTTCATTGTTTAACATTTTGCTTTTAACATTTTTGAAAAATATACGAATGTTTTAAAGCTATTTTTAAACAACATAAATTAATTAAAAAAACAACATAATCGCACTATACATTATTTGGTATAGCCGACGGCTGTTTTTTCGCCTTCGCCATTGAAAATTTTTCGATTTTATTAAATTTTGGCCGCCGTCAACAACATGTGTGACTGGCGTTCGCAACGTCTGTAATTTCTCATCGGCTTCGAGTTGAACATTATGACATTAATAACGTAACGACGTAATATCTTTTTATAGTTTTCGACATGGTTACATACTACGTTTATACGTAGCCTATTCGCAAATAAAAATTATTTGCTCTTAACTAAATTACTGTTTATATGTAAATTTTCTAAATTCTTATTTTTATGTGATGCCGGATGGAAAACTTAATCATTTGGTAGCACTGTATGCTATTAAATTTAATTTTTTAAATGAAAAATTACAAAAAAAAAACCAACAATTATTGTGTATTTGTAAATTTTATTTGCACAATTTTGAGTTAATTTTATTCTTGTTGTCATATGGATGGGCCACCTCGAAATAAAAACTTAAAATGGTTAAAAGTGTGGCAATGTTTAAAATCTTATTTGCAAAAAGTGTCGTTAATCAGGAATTGTCTTCGGGAGTTAGCTATTCGCAAATAAAAATTGAATTCAGTGTTTATGCGGCAATTTTCTCTACTTGCAATATTCTTATTTGCAAATATGTTGTGCGTATAAACGTAGAAACAGACACACTTTTTTCTCACTTTTCGAGAAACGATGGAATATTTTGTTTCACATGTTTTCGATGCGAAAAGTTCTCACCAACGTTACAGAACATAGGAACAGGTTAGTGTAAAACGGGTTCTTTGCTTTTTTACATTACCTAGCATTTACACATGCCACTGCCAGTTCGAAAAACTCAACACAATCACAAGTTTTTACTAATCCACCCACATTTTTCGCAATGGCAGCTCCAGTGGCAACAAAAATTGCATGCGAGTGGAAAATTGGCACTTGCATGCCACTAAATGTCAAAACGATTAGCAATGTTACCCTGTTAACCATATAATGCAAATTTACTGGATTATTGTCGAATTTTATTTAAAGTTTTAACTGTTAAATGAATTATTATTATTCATTTTTTGAAACGCCCATTAAAAAAAAGCAAGTTTGTTAATTATAGAGCATTAATTTTGCTAAAATAATGCTAATATAAATAAACGTAAACTATTTCCCCAAAACTAAAACTATGTGATGAAGACGATAACTCCTTTTTGTTTTCTGGTACTTTTTTTTAATTTGAAAAGTAAGCAAATTATCTCAAGTTGACGCTTCGACGACATTATGAAAATGAACTGGCAGTGGCATGTGTAAACAGAAAAGCCAATGGCATGAGATTCGACTATTTCGAACACTTTTTCGTTGATAATATGTATAGAACAGTGGCATGCCACTACTTGCATGTGTAAAGGCAACGTTATATGAAATTTTAATACCGTTCAAAAAGTAAATTGACGATGCACCAACTAAGAAAAACATTTACTTCAATTTGGGACTCTATAGAATATTAGAAAATAAACCAAATATAAATATGTTTGCTTCTTAAGCTAAAAATAGAAAACATTAGAAGTTTTTTGTCCGTGCCGTAAGATTTGCTAGAAGTTAATTAGCAGGTTTGCACTTTAAGGCGACGATATGTTTGTATGTATATATCCCTTCTCATTTTCTAAGCCACAAGGTCTTCGGAACTCCTGATAATCTGAACTCGTCCAAATATTGGCGACTGTGAATAAAATTAATGTTTATTTTAAACGATTTTTCGAATGTATTTAATTAAACTTACTTTTTTTGTTGCCTCTCAAGACGGGACAACCGGCATGCAAAGTTCTATCGTCCCCATTTAAAGACTTATGCAAATTGTACCACATGACCATGGAACCTTTAACAGGTTTTATATAAACATCTAATATGGGAAATACTGTGAAACCACCTTCCTCAACATCGGAAAGCTAAAGCAAAACGAGTCATTAATTGTGAAACAGACAACCCAATAAAAAAAATGTTGTTGGAATTCCTTTATATTTGGCATTACTATAGTTCTAGTAGATATGAATGAGTGTGCGAAAAATTTGTTTATTTGACGTGTTAAGGGGTGGTAAAGTGTTGTCGTTTCCAAAAAAAAAAATTTATTTTGACACAGTTGATCATTTTGTGCTTTGTAAGAAACTAAGACAACAGTTTAATTTTTCCAGTACTGCGGTTTCATTTATGAAATCATACGTCACAAACCGTTTTCAAACTGTCTTCCTAAGAAATAATTACTCTGCTGCTCTACCAGTTACTAAAGGAGTACCACAAGGCTCAATCTTAGGACCATTGTTATTTTCGATGTATGCTAATGACTTACCTAACTGTATTTCATACTGCAAATTTCACATGTATGCGGATGATGTACAGCTCTACCTAGGTTCACCCATTAAGTCACTACAACAAAGTGTTGATGCTCTAAACATAGATCTGAATAAAGTCTCTTCATGGGCATCTGAGAACGGCCTTTGTTTAAATCCCAGAAAATCAAAATGTATAATAATTCACAGAAAAACCAATTTACTGATTCCCAATATTAACGTTATGATAAACGGACAAAAAATTGATATAGTCACCTCATCAAAAAACGTGGTGCTTGTATTCAATCAAACATTAAGTTGGTCGATTTCTTGCACACATTTCTTGCACACCGGTTAACATAAGAATGCTTATTGCTAAAACGTACGTAATGCCCTGCTTACTTTACGGAAGTGAAATATTTGGACATTGTGATTCAGATAGTACACGAAAGTTAAAGGTAGCATTTAACAACATAACCAAATACGTTTTTGGTCTTCGCAGACGTGATCATATGACTTCTTTTTCGAAACAATTGTATGGCATGACTTTCTCAAATCTAATTGACAGCAGAACTTTTGCACAAAATCATATATCTTAAAACACTATCATACTTGTACAACAGGTTGCAATTTGTAAGATCGAACCGCGGCTGTAAACTAACAAGTATTAGATATGTACAAGTGTCAGGTTTCAGAGCGGCAGTTTTTCATTAATGCTATCCGTTCGTGGAACAGACTTCCAAACAGAATTCAAACAATCAGCAATGCGATTATTAAACTGTTTTCTTAATATTAATATTAATAATTTTTTAATCATTTTATGTTTTAAAATTTTCTTTTTATGCATGTTTTTAAATTATTCATAAATGTATTGTAATTCATTTATTATTATTTCGTACAAAAGTCTAATCTAATAAAAACAAATTTTTAAGTGATTCTTATAGAAAATCGATTGATCTTTAAACAAAAAAAAAAAAAAAATTATCAATAAATTTTAATTCATTTCATGTTGTAAAATTCGTTTCTTCATAAAAATAATTTAATAAAAATTCAATTTGATGAACTTAAGCCTATCAAAATATCGAAATTTGGATTAAAAACCATTAACAATTCAATAAAATTACCACAATACTAATAATTGTGAACAGCTAAGGCACACTTTCCTTCAAGTTATGCTGAAAAAGGCCAACAAGAAAAAAAAGACAAAAACATGAAAAACAAAAAAAAATTACTTTGGACTTCAAGAAGAATTCTTGACAAAAAGTATGAAAAACAGAAGTAAGGAATAACATGTACATCAATTAAAATAGGTAATTATTCAATCAGAGTAAATTTCGATCTACCAAGGTAAAATACCATTTAGTTTGAGGATTGATGTTTGACTATTGACGTCATCCGTCGTCAATAGCGGTGAGTGCTAAACGCAAACCCCTCTGAAGAGATTGTGTGGTTACAATCGAAACAAGTCAGGGCAACCTGTCCGTGAAAACCTGGGTTCGATTCCCAGCGCAGTCAATATAGAAAAATTATCTATAAATTGTAATTCATTTCATGTTGTAAAATTCCTTTCTTCATAAAAATAATTTAATGAAAATTAAATTAAATTAACTGAGCCTCATCAAAATATCGAGCCTGATCGAAATATCGAAATTTGGATTAAAAACTATTAACAGTTCAATAAAATAACCACAATACTAATAAAAAAAGAAGGATTTTTTTTCATCTACAAAACCGCAAATGATCAATTGAAATCAAAATGTTTCCAACTTAGTCATGCTGTTTTTTTATTTTTTAACCGAAATTAGCCCTCAGTGCCCTTATTATATTGTAGAAGTATTATAATGGGCTCTCTATTAGCTTAAAAGTTATGCAAATTTCTTAACACTCGTACATGTGGTTATTGCATTGTCATATAAAAAGACTTTTACAATACAAAAATAACACTAAAGGCTCATGTCAGTTAAAAAATAAAAAAATTTTGACTAAGTTAGAAAAATTTGGACTTAAATTTAAATAAAATAATTAAAAAAAACATTTTTTGGAAAACGGCAGCCTAACCACCACATAACTCGACAAATAAGCATCGTACAAAAAAAAAATGGTTCGCACACTCATTTATATCTACTAGAACTGTCAGCTTCACAAATAATTCCTCAAATATTAAAATGTGATAAATGGTTTTTAATGATTTATGTATCAAGGGTTTAATCAGTTAAATAAAGGCAAACACTTTACATTAGTTAACTCCTTTCATAAAACTTACATAAAACATATTTGTAGATATACGATCGTCATCATAAATGTGCTGATATTTTCTCTTTAAAGAAAAATATTTAAGTAAAAATTTGAGTCAATTGTGTTATTTGACCTACCCCGAAATCATAATGTAAATCAAAATGACCACCAATACCATAATTAGCTACTTGTAGATCTTCGGCATTTCCTAAATCTAAACCAGTTATGATTCTAACAATTCTGTACATCATTTTCGCAATAGACGAATTATCTGGATCAACCCATGTTTGTTGACTAACCCGAAATTCAGCTGGAATCTCCCCATTAGCAGCGTCTGTTACTTCAGACCTGTGCATATTATTATAAGTTAGGCTCAATAATTTCGCTATCTGGTCATCATTTATTAGATTATGATATAATGTAATCGGGGGATTATCCAATAAAGGTTCAACTTGAACCGGAGATATGGTAAAAAATGGATGTAATTTAGCATCCAATTTACAGTTTAGTGTCTGTAAATTTGTATGTCTTTCTCCACGGCACAGTCTAAAATAATCATGACTATATTCATCTAATAAATCCTCTGCACTGCTAATATTTGTTTGAATATTCAATAGAAGATTTTTTGTTAGTTTAACACTACTATCTGAATCATTTTCTAATACAGCATCTAAGTGTTCTAGGGCTGTTTTAGATTCACCAATACCCTGATAGGCGATAGCTAAATATTCTTTGATGTGAGTGGTAAAAGTTAATTTGATATCGTCTGTTTCTTCACTATCTTGTAGTTTAAGGTGAGACTGTTTAAGCCAATCGATGGCAAGATAAGGCCTGGAGTCGTCTAATAAAGTGGTGCCAATTTCAAGGCAATCGTGCCAGTCGGGTGGTTTACTGAAAATATTAAAGTTTAAGTTTTAATGGACAAACTTGATTGGATAAATCCCGTTTGTCCTTTATGCTACTAATATTATAAATGTGAAAGTTAATGAATTTGGTAGAATTAATTTATACAGAACTGTAATGTACTTGAAAGATTTTTGGAAATTTTGAACAGATTGGATGAGATAATTGCGCCCACACTTGTAATTTATTTCGTCCCATCCTGTAAGATCTTCCAATTTTTCCAAAATTTCCAAAAATCTCTCAGAGAATCAGAACCAGTACATCTGAGAATTTCAAAAAATTTTTAAAAGTATACCAAAGATTTTTTTTCTCAAAAAGCGAAATAGATTACAAATGTGAACGTAATTATCTTTAAAATGAGGTATGTGCCATCCTGTAATGTCATTCAGTTTGTCCACAATTTCCAAAATTTCCTTAGAGTATCTGTATTTTTAATACAATTCTTAAGTACTTTCCAATTTCATTTAATATATATCGCACTTGTTCAACAATAGTGTT
Source organism: Pollenia amentaria (assembly GCA_943735925.1). NCBI lineage: Eukaryota > Metazoa > Arthropoda > Insecta > Diptera > Polleniidae > Pollenia > Pollenia amentaria. The sequence continues at coordinate 166,446,152 of OX031006.1, forward strand.
TTAACTCAAAATATTTATTTTTTCACTTTTTGAAAAAAATCGACACGCAATATTCATATCCAACCGATGTAAAAGGTTCGAAAAAGGTGCGAAAATTTGAAACAGACGTTCAGTTGAATAAGTCATCCTGAACATCAGTTAGTTAACGGACGATTCGCCGCCGCTAGAGAGAAGCATGTTTTAAGACTTACATAGCAAGAGATATTCCATACATATCAAAACAAAACAAATTCGAGCGTTTAGCTTTTGCTAATGCACATGCCCAAAAGCCAGTAGAGCTTTGGAGAAAAGTTCTTTGGACTGATGAAAGCAAACTCAAATACAATTCATCGAAAAAGAAGATTTATGTAAGACTTCCACAATTTCAAAGGCAAAAAACTGCGCCAGAAATAAGTAATTTTTTTCTTGTCAAAATAATTGTGCCGACGACTGTAGTTGTAAGGAGTTTTACGATTTCTTGAAGCCTGAAAACAGGAAAGAAATTACAGACAATATACAAAAAATCGATAAATATCAGGGACCAAAAATAATGGTAATTTTTGTTTTGGTTTTTTTAAAGGTTAAGGGAAAATTCACTTAATTTGTATTTGGTTATTTTATATACACTATTTTATTTTGGTTATCGTAATCAATTAAGGTGAAAAAGATTGTTTTTTGGTTATAAATAACCGTTACATCAACCAAAAAAATTGTTGGGTTACAAATATCAATTATTTATAACAAATAATTTCTTCAATTATAAAAAATAATAATTTTTTTTGGTTACAAATATCCATTATTTATAGCAAATAGTTTCTTTATTTGGTTTCAAATATCCATTATAAATAAGTTAGAAGGTATAGTCGGTTACTTACCATTTGGGTCCCATGGGCAAACATTTATCCGGCAAAACAAAATTATGTTATGAGGTTAGGATTCATTTGGAGTTCATTATACCGAATCTTATATAGATATCTTCAGCTATATGACATTTTTCGGGAATGTTCTTTCCCCCCCCCCCCCTCATAGGACGCCAATGTTTAATAATGCATATCTTAAGAACTGTTCAAACTTGGTAGGAGTTACTCTTATGGAAAACTACACCTTTAAAAACATAATTAAAGGGGGTTGGCGCAGGGGGAGTAATACCCCCCATAGGAAACATATATTTAATATCGCGAGAGTCTTCAAATGTGGTCAAAGCCACTATTATGGTAAGCTATAAATTTGAAAATAAAAATAGGCGGAGGAGGAGCCAAATCCTCCATAGTACGCAAATATTAAATACTTCATATCTGAAGACAAAAGTCTTCAAGCTTTTTAGGACCCATTCTTATGGTAAACTACACCTTTCAAAATAAAAATATAATAGATAAAAGTAAAAGCGTATTTTTCTTGAGCTGATTTTCCTAACAGTAATTTCCTGATTACCCGGCGCTTAACATAGGCTATTAATATATTTTAATTTTCAAGTAGGCGTGGCACCAACAATGCAATAAAAATATGAATAACTTTATATCTGGAGGAAGGTTACAGTAAGAGCTTTCCGATGTGAAACAAATAACTTCGTTATCAATACACGACATCTGCCAAGAAGTCGGCTGGATTAGACAAGCGGGCGTGGCTGGGAAGAGATTGTGTGGTTATGATCGAAACTAGTCAGGGCAACCTGTCCGTCAAATCCTGGGTTCATTTCCCAGCTCAGTCAAGAATGAAAAATTATCATTAAATATTAATTCATTTCATGTTGTAAAATTCCTTTCTTCATAAAAATAATTTAATGGAAATTAAATTCAATGAACTTAAGCCTGATTAAAATATCGAAATTTGGATTAAAAACTATTAACAGTTTAATAAAATAACCACAATACTAATTATTAATAATTAAAATATATTGTAAAACTAATTAATAATACACAATTCGATTTTAGAATTTTAAAGCGACAAACTGCTGTACGGCACTTAGTTTGTTTTATTTTCAACACTCGTTTTATATAACGGTTGCTTGATTAAACATGAATTAACTTTCTATTAATTGAATTCTAAAACGATTTTCTTTTGACAAATAAGGTTAAGTAAATCCATTTAGATTGTATAAGAGAAAGTTAATTGTTGATCAATTAAGTGGTCACGTTTTTTTAGATTTTTTCGTCAAAAATTTGTTAAATTGAACATACCTTAAGACATGGATTTTTCGGCGTACTCCTGTTTGTTTTCACGATTTTTAATCGACATTTTTAAATTACATCTTTTTAATTTTAAATAATTTTCCAAGTTATAGAAAAATATCAAAAATAATACCTTCTGCTTTATAAAGTTAAGACGTTTTTTTGTTTAATAAATCTGCCTTGAAAGCAAATACTTTCCAAACGAAAAACTATATTTGTATTCCATAATAAACATACCCATATACCTCGCCTTTGACCATTTTATCAGCACTTAAATTATAGACAGTTTGTATCCGCATCAAACCTCTTATGACACCTTTCAATTCATTATCATCCGGGAGTTGCATTGGTCTCTCAAATTGGGTCGATAACTCTTCAATACCTATAAGTACATATGAAAAAAATGTTTAATTAAAAAAATATATTCATACCTGTATGATAGAACTTACAAATTAAATCACTCACTCACTCACCTATTTTGATATCAGGAAATTTAACGATTTCAAACAATATATTCCAATCATTAACCAGGCGTTTGATTAATGTAAAAGCGTTGATGGGATTCCCAATATCAACTTTAGCCAACTCGTGTTTTAATTTAACATCTTTAATAAATCTAGAAAATTGTTTTAAAATATATTTTGAAAAATCAGCAGGAAATCCGTAAATATGCAATTCCATGTTTTTTAATGAAATGATGACAGGAACAATATATTTATCCGTTTAAGAGCCTTTTATGAATAATGGCATCTATTTGTATTCCATTTTCTTTTTGGATAATATACCCCATTTTTTACATAAACTGCGATTCGCGAACTTTTAACGAACCGATAATCGTTATATTTGTCGACATATATAATCTCTTATAGTAACGATAGAGTGATTCTGCAATTTCTTTTTAAAGATATTCATCTGTATTTTTGTATTCATTTAATTTATTATCATTTGACATTTCTGTCTACAAAATGTCAAAATACGCTAATGCCAAATACTAAAAAGCCATTTTATATACAAAATACACTTACAGCCAGCCTGTTTTTAGAAAATGAAAATATTTGTTCGTTCGTAAAAAAAACGAACGAAATCTTATTTAGGTTTTCATAAAATTAAAACACATTTTAAGTGAGTGACTGAAAAAGCTTTCATTTTTTGGCAAATGCCAAAATAAGACGATAAGTAAAAGGCATTCGTTTAAAAAATAAATAAAAAAAAATAGAAAATAAAAAGGATATTTTACAGAAAGAACCCTAAATTATTTACAATATTATTAAAGGTTTGTGTATCTATATATATGTATATAGAATTGTAACATTATTGACTCATTGATTTATGATCGCACAGCCTAAACGCCTGAGGCTAAAAACTTGAAATTTGTACCGGTGGGTGGACTCTTCCCAAATAGATCCACTAAAACGGGATTTTTGGAAAGTCAAATGTTTAGGGGGTAAAAAGGATAAATTCGGTAACCTTATATTTCCAAAACTTAGAGAAATGTAATGTCGTTAAAAAAATAAGTGGACGAGTGTCTGGTACTTTTTTGAAATTCTCCTCTTTCAGGGAGTATTTTGGTACTTTTTTTGTCATCCCACCTATCTTTTAAGCCAATAAACATAGAAAGAAAAGTTATATCACATTCGAAACTTATCTAAAAAATGCAAAGTCAAATATGGTACTTTTTCGAAATTCAAACGTTTAAGGGGCGAAAATCGTCATTTCTTTGTTGGTACTTTTTTTAAAAAAACATTTTTTCCATTCCCACTACAATATTGAAATTGTTAATAGTTCAACGGGGAGAAAAAAGTATCAAAAAGGATAAATATGAGAAATTAAATGTCTTTCTTTTACTGCGTATGGTACTTTTTGAATTTGTTATAATATTGAAGAGACTCAAAATTAAGCTGCAAGGTCCTGAGTGATTATCATCCCATAAGATAAAAAAGGTTAGTAGTAGAACTATAACCTTTGGCACACAAATATGATCATAAAAAAGGACCGGAAAGTAGCGAATTAAATGCTAGCATTTAAACAAGTTAAAACCTAGAAATATAAACTTTGGCATAAAAATATGCTTACGAAAGAAAAGGAGACGTTAGTAAAGAAGCAGGTTAAATGCTACTAATTACATAAATATGTATTTACAGGTTCAACAAATTCTAAAAACAAGTATGTACATAAGTATGTATGTATTGTGTTATGTAAGTTCTTCCGTATGTTTTAAAAAATGTGTGCTATCACGCAAATACCTTTACCATTTCTATATGTTGATGTGTAGCAAAAAATCGTCTTCATATATTGCGTTTATTTATTGCAATTTTTGTAAACATTTTAATTCAACATTTTTAGTTTTTACCAATTAACTAACATTTTTTTTATAGTACTTTTTATGTTTTAAATTTATAATTTATTTTTGTAAACAAAAGCCAGGGTTAACCTTGAACACAAAATCTTTATATGCAAAAAGCATGAAAAGGTACGAAAATAAACGCATTGGCAATAACGTTATTTAACGATAGAAAAAGCTATATTTATGTTAAACATGAATAGACGAAAGCTTTTAAAAGTTTTTTAAAAACCATATATCAAACGTTTTCGTTTTAATACGAAACTTCAAGTGAGAACACTTTTGTTTTACAAAACCAGGCTGTTAATCGACTTAATAATCACCACGTAAATTACGAGTACTGTTGCTTAAATAACGGAAGAAATAGTGCTGAAAGTTACAGCTGACTTCAACAGACAGCGAATATCGTTAAAAAATGTTACTGAATAGCAAATTCGATAAAATTTTCGTAATATTTATTTTAACAATACGATTATAGTTATAAAAGCTGGTCAATCGTACTACAGATATCATCTTTTTGAACCGTAATTTGTGACGTGTGTCACTTTATTAGGAGCCTCAAGTGTTGTCAGAGCAAATCCAAATTGTTTGAAATTCTGGTTAACAGATGGCTTTTCTGTTTTAAATATATATCTGTAAACCCACCATCTACATTTAATTTTCTGACTGTCTAATCTTATAATTTTTACATAAGCAAATATTAAGGAAAATGCAATGAATTTTTCCTTTGCGCTCTTGCGTAGAAAATAGAAATCTAGACTTTTTTAGTATACCGAACGGCTCAGAATCACTTTTTAAAGCGATCTAACGATGTCCATCCGTGCGTCTGTGTGATTGTCTGTCCATGTAAATATTGCGCGTAAAGTACGCGTTGCGATTTTGTAGATAATTTGATAAACAAATTTGAGAAAAACGTTTTTATTGCACAAAGGACGAAGCCTCTGCAAGTATTAAGAATCCATCTCATTTTGTTCAGATTCAGATCAAAACTATTTTACTCCAAATTTAATTATATTTGAAATCGATTCACATATGATCAAAGCTCTTAACCGTAAATAGATTTAACTTCCTTTTTAAATTTTAATATCAATATAAAAGTTAGCGATCGTCGCTATAATTCCTTTAAGACAAAAAGTCTCATATATCTGGATAGTCAGCCTTATGACAAATTTAATTCCTGTTATGAAAAATGTCATTCCTGTAATGAAATTTTTCATTGGATTAAAGAAAAAAAGTTAATGAAATTGATTTATTAGATATATGAAGCATAATTCTTGCAGAGTACGAAAGTCAATGTCGTGGTCGTAGTCGTAGTAGTTTGAAAAGTTTGGCTTTAATATTTACATTTCGCGACAATGGAAATGTAAAACAAATAGAAAGTTGGTCTAGTTTATGTCGTTTACGATAATAATAATAACAATTTCCAATAACGACTGGTTTTCGACTACAACAACGACACTTACAACAAAGCCGAATATTCGGCACAAGTAGCTCTTAGATATATGAGTTTTAAGTATGTTGTTCAATTTAGTTTTATATATTTAAATGTTTTTAATATTTGTATCCCTTGCAATTGTTGTTTTTGTAGTTGAATGTTTGTAATTGGGTTAATTTGGTCATTTAATTTATAATGTGGAAAACAATTTTTAAATACATTTTCAGATTTTTTTTCTGTTACTATCCTGAATTTAAAATGCTATATATTTTATTTGCTGTCGATATAGATTTTTTATTTACCTTCGAACACTTTCAATATCCTTTTTTTGTAATGTTAAATGTTGTCTACAGTTTTGTGTGAGTGTTGCCTCCATGTTGGCCAATATTTTCAAACTTTCCACTGAAGAATAAAACTCTCCATTTGCCATATGACAGCAGCGGGAGAAGGTAAAAACCATCAACAACACCCAACAAAAGGACGTTAATGGTATTAATAATTTTGGCCCCATACTTGTTGTTGCTTTTGCTTTTATTCTAGTTGTTGTATTTAGATTCATATTAAAATTTGTTGTTTTATTTTGTAACGATACTAAGAGCGGAAGTTATATTTACATACATTTGTAAGTGTCTGTTTGTACAATAATTCAACAAATAACCGAAAATTCCTTTTTCTTCCCTGTTGTTCGAGCAAGTTTTCGAAATAAGTAAAGTTTTCCGGAGAGGTTGGTTCTTTTTACTCGTTTGATGTTATGGAGGTAACTAAAATCGAATTGTGCTGTTTTTCTTCAAAAAGTCATGAACATGGTCTAGAATAAACGTTTTAATAGAACATGTTGTGCTTACAACACAAACATAAACGAGTTATGCAATATGAGCCTTCAATTGTCTTTAAAATTTAAACTTTAACAGGCTGTATAAATATTGAACTAAGAATGCATTTAACAATACTCAAATCATTGTTTACTTATTTATTATAAAATTTGTCTTATTAAAATTATACACTCACAATATTATTACAGTAACGGACTGTAGGTTATTTAAGAAGTATTCCGTTCAGTCATTTTTAAATAAATAAACATTTAAAATTCCAAGCAAATAAATTTTTAACTGATTCTATCATTTATTAAAAAAACTAAATGCACATTAATACGGATTTTCGGTTGCATTTAATATTGTCAGTTGATTAAGTAAAAGTATTCTTCATTTAATTTTTACTGTCAAAAATTCAACCGAGAATTCCATAAGAAATTAACCACAAAATAAGAAATTAACCACAAATTCCGTAAAAACAAATGAAATGTATGTAATTTAACTACCAAAAAATAAATTTTCAGTTATCTATTTATAGATCTGTGGCAAAAAGTAAAAGTACAAAACGATTTGCTTGTTTTGTGTAGAAAATTCCCATATTCTATTTGTTAAAAATATTTAGTTAAATACATCATCAGGCATACTGCTGGTGTCTTAAGCCTAGTACTCTGTTCTAATTTGTGAAAAATGTTCAGCAACATCTATTATTTCATGCGAAAAATTTGACATGTATCAATGTTACCTATCTCGAGAGTTTGCACAATTCAACGTTTTTAATCTTCCAAAGTACGCGACACTGTTTTGCATATGTAAACAAAACTCACATGTATTTTATTAAAAAGTATTTTTTTAAATAAAAAATGAAGTAAAAATTAAAGTAAATATGGATGAAAAACTGTTACCGGTTGTGTTATTTATGTTTTTCAGTTCTCATTTTAATATTTAGTTTAAACTTTTTTTTATTTGCTTAAAATTCCACGTGAAATAAGTGTAATTTATATTATTTCGCAGTTGTAAAAAAATGTTGCAAGAAACATTTCGCAACTTTTTCACAAATTAAACAGAGTACAACTCTATTAACATTTTTTCATAGAAATTCCGCACAAGTTTTTTTCATATGAGTTTTGACAGCATTTCACGTGAAATGTTGAACAGAGTACCAGGCTCTATAATTGAAAGTTCTTCTGTAAACAAAGTGGTCAGTACAACAAAAGTAAAACAAACATGTATAACGGGGTAAGTAAATAAAAATAAATATTCTCTCTCTCTCCCATTAGAATAACAGGCGGCGACAGGTGTCTGGTATTTTTTAGAAATTCCAGTAAAACCTGTATTATATAACATTACTGAATTACATAAAATAACTGAAAATTCATTTGTTTTTACGTAATTTGTCAGTTATTTTTTGATAGTTAATTTTAATAAAATAACTGAAAATTCATTGAATTTCGCAGTTGAATTTTTGACAGTAAAAATTAAATGAACTTTTCGTTAAAAATAAATGAAAAAAAGGTAGACCGGTTTATAACTGGATATTCATTTAATTTATATTACAATTTCAGTTAATTTTACGTACAGAATATTGTGAGTGTAGTGTCAATTACAAAACAGTTTTTTTTAAGAAATAGTTACAACAAAAATTATTTTATGATAGAATTTCAGCTTAAATAAAACGAATTTAAATTTAAAACACTGAAGAAATATAAAGCATTGAGAAAAAAAAATTTTAATTTGTAAGGCCAAGATGAAATAACCCATTTTTCAATATTATCTTCCCAAAACTTTTATTGGGAGCCAACTATTGTGATATTGCCACTACAGTGTATGCTGCAACTGAAGGCCAGTATCAATCAAATTCTATCCCTACCTCCAAACATTCTATCCCTACCTTGATCCAAGCAACTTTAGCCAAAATGGGGTAACCAAGCCTCTTGAGAGGTTAAGTCGGGGTTAAGTGGAGAGAAAGCTTAAGGTGGGCAATCTGGACATATTCATGGTCAATTTAGGTCAAGAATGTCGAGCTACGGAGGTGTTCTTTATGGTATGGTAGCGGAAGAATTCTAGCTCGGAGTCGACGGTAGCATGCAAAGTCCCGGTGAAAGAGGACTTCGTGGATCATGTAGCGTCTATACTCGTTAGGTTAGGTTAGGTTCTATTTGCAGCCGTACTCAAGCACAGCTTCCCGTTGTGTCACCATGTCACACCGTCTGCCAACGGTACTTATTACCTCAGTCCATAAATTAGATTTTGCTAAGTTATATGAGTGATACCAGATTTTCATTATTTAAGCTCTAGCGCTTCTAGTTTCCGAGCAAATCGAGCTTAAAGTTTTTCATACAAAATCAGTCCAAAAATTGGATTTTGCTAAGTTGTATGAGTGATACCAGAATTTCATTATTTAAGCTCTAGCGCTTCTAGTTTCCGAGCAAATCGAGCTTAAAGTTTTTCATACAAAATCAGTCCAAAAATTGGATTTTGCAAAGTTAAATTAGTGATACCAGAATTTCATTATTTAAGCTCTAGCGCTTCTAGTTTCCGAGAAAATCGAGTTTAAAGTTTTTCATACAAAATCGGTTAAAGATCAATGAGCAAAAATGCGCACATATAACATTCACATTGCGTCGGGAAACATGCCCCCCTATTAAAATCAATAATCAAATAATACCCCAACACTCGCATGTAAAATACCTCGGTATACATCTAGATCGGCGTTTAACGTGGAAATTGCATATAGAAGCTAAATTAACTCAAATGAAACTAAAAGCAATTCAAATAAATTGGCTTATTGGAAGAAATTCTGTTCTCAGCCTCGATTGCAAACTTCTACTTTACAACTCTATCTTAAAGCCAATTTGGTGCTACGGTATTCAGTTATGGGGCACTGCCTCGGCTTCTAACATCGAAAAAATTCAAAGGCGCCAAAATAAACTTCTTCGAATAATCACAGCCGCCCCCTGGTACGTCAAAAACTCAAATATCCACAAGGATCTCAATGTGCCATTAGTAAAAACTATGATAACGAAATATGCAGTAAAATATTTAAAAAGGCTGGAACTGCACCCAAACCCATTAGCACGAAATATTTTAAATTATGGCGGCCACACTCGATTAAGAAGAAGAGACACTGCAGCACTCACCCAATCAGATGAGCGGTAAACACCTACATATGTGAACAGAAACCGTGATGACGAAATCTTTTTTGTCCGGCACTGGCAGGACATAAATCAAATATTAGGTTAAGATTTGATTAATTATTGTTAGTTCATATTTAGTATATGAAGATTCAATAAATAAATACTGAGAAAAAAAAAAAAAAAAAACAAAATCGGTCCAAAAATTGGATTTAGCTAAGTTATATGAGTGATACCAGAATTTCATTATTTAAGCTCGAGAAAATCGAGTTTAAAGTTTTTTATACAAAAATTCGGTAAAAATTGCTAAATCAGCTGAAATCTCCAAAAATGGGTAACAGAGGTATGATAACAAAGCCTCATATTTATTAAACATTTCAAAAGCTTTAAAGAATCCGAAAACTTACACGTAAAAATCACTTCTATCGCGCACGTGGCTAAAATTCACGAAAAATTGCAAATTTTAAAACAACCCCTAAAATTTATTTGAAATCGCTTAATCGGTAATAAAAAAGTAAATGTCGGAAAATAGAATAAAAAGCATTAACAAATAAGCTATAATAATAAAGAACAACCTTTTTGTCAGGTGCTGAAACCAGGTAAGGGCATTCCATAACAAAAATTTGTTGAGCACCTTTTTCTCAAAAATCCTCTTTTTGTGACCCTTTTCGAAAATTTCCAGGTCCCAATGAAAAACTGTCATCAAATTGAGCCTAATGAGTCGTTTCTACGATGTTACTGAATCATCGAACTGATGACATATTTTATTAAAATGACCCATAAAAACCCATTGATGACTTAATATCAATTTTTGACCCTGATGACAATTTGGGCAAGTGATTTTGACGCAGACATCACAATGATGAAAAGTGTCCTGGGGTCACACACACTTGTTTTAATACTGATGTCAAAATACATAAGTGTCATGACGCCTTTTCTATCAGTGTATTAATGTAGTAGCTCCGATCAGCTTCAATCGTGGGGATATTCAAAAAATTTATTTACATTATCAGCATCAATTGTACATGAATCCTGAGTGGTTGATTACCTATACCAATAGCTTGGCATGTGTTTTAGATCCCAGAGCACACGGGAACTTATTAGTGATGAAATCGGATTTGGCCTTCTTAATCATCTTGTATGTCTCTTTTCTTGCAATACGATATTCATTCAATAGTTGTGTTGCTTAAAGCGTTTCCATCGAGTATATAATAAGTTTCTATGGCAAATAGCTTCTTTGATGTTGGAAGTAAACCACGTTTTTTTTCTTCTGACTGACTGTTTTAGTTATCAAAGAGAAAGAGAACTTGAAATTTTTATTATCGGTTAAAAGAACAATTCATGACATTTATGCTTTAAACACAGCAGGCTACCGACTTCAATATTTCAAAAATAGAATATCAGCCCAATTATGTATAAGAATTCCGTAGGGAATTTTCCCTTTTCCGCATTCCTCCTATTATGTAATAAAACAACTTGGGGATTTTTCCCTTTTTTTTTGTGCAGGGAAAAAAGTAGGTATTCTATAATTTTAAAAACAGGAAAACCGGCTTTTATTTTGCTAGTGTTTTTTCCCAAACAATTTTAAAAGGAGATCGAGTAAAAATTTAAGTATTTTACTAAAACAAAAAAATTTATGTTGTACAAAATAATGTTTTAACACATTTTCAGGTCCAAAAGCTCAAATAAACAACAGCTGCAACATTTAATGACCCTTCTGGAGATACATTTCAAAAATGTCAACCACTTCATTTAAAACTTTGCTAAAAGTTGGCTGAGCTAACGACACTCCAAAATCGATTCCAACCCCAGTCTGGTATCCGCCTTCGGCAAAAAAACGCAAACAACCACTCAGTGTCACAATAGGACTAACACCAGATTGTCTCTTGTTAGGCTGATAATGTGATGTTAGCACTTCTAATAAATAAGTAAAGGCACTTTTGTTAACTTTGTAGCATTTTTGAAACCTATTACAAGAAAAAGTTGTTACTTTTAATGAAATCTTTTTTTATTTTCTACTTACAATAATGGCTCCAACTCAAGCGGATTTGATGCATCGCGCATCTTCCATCTAACAATTCTTTGGATGTGCTTTTCATAATTTTCTTGATAAATTTCCTCCGCTAGCACTTGCAAAGCTATACTACTATTCATTTTCAATTATTTATTTAAAATAAACACAATTTTAGCAAAAACAAATTTAGGAATTTATTAAAATTACATCCGTAAATTACAAAATAAAATGTCAAACACAAATTAGCTGTTTATGAAATTCCCTTTCTCTAATTTACCAAATCCTCAAGTTTATAGAATAGGAGGATTTTTCCTAGGGGGCAAAAAATTTTAAAAGGGAAAAATTCCGTGAGGATTTACATAATTGGGCTGCATATGAGTCATTCCATGTCAGACCGAACACCTTTTTTACACCACCTCTTCCGATTTTCTTTAAATTTGCCAGACGTATTAAACATAAAAAAATATTTTACACGTGTTTCGGGAAAAAAATTAAACCTTTTTTTTTAAAAAGTTATTTGCATTTGAAAATCGTCAAAATCGTGAAAAATCTTCCGACATGACAACATTTACACTAATGTTTTTATAAAACTAGTGAATGGATTTTGAAGTTCAATACCTTATTTTAAAGGTATTTGAACCTTCTTTTTAAAAAAAATATTATTTTTTATAAATTAATTTTTTTTATTATTAAAATTTGGTTTTTTTACTTAATTTCTGTTTTCCACAATCTTCGAACAAGTCGAAAAATCTGAAAAAAATATTTTCTTAAAGGTTAATATATTCTTAACATTCCCTCAAAATTTCAGAGTAGAGGTCGAATAGATTCTATTTTTTTACGATTTTTTTCCATTGCAGCACCACAAAAAAATTACATTTTGTATATAAACATTTTATTTTCAAGCATATTAACGAAATTGAAATATTTTTTTTGTTGCAATTTTCTTTTAACTATTGGCGATTCATTCAAAAACTGCAAAGATTCATTAAATTTTTCAATATTTTGTGTGTGTGTAGTGTGTTCTGGTCTGGATCGGTTCTCATAGCCCATGGGCTCGTTGTTCTAGGGTTAGGGGATAAACTTCCTGTCGAAACACAATCGCTGTAAATTATTGGCATTTTATTTAGTTTTAGTCGACAATGACCACAAATTCTAAGCCTTCCATTCAAGGTTTGCAAATTTAATTTTAGCTTTTGTTGAAAATTTTCCACATTTATCCAACGTAAATTTTTCAGTTTAGTTTTTTTATGTTTGACAACATTAAACGGATTGCAACAAAATCTGTAATTCGGTTTCATTATTTTAATTTACTTAACAATTTTTTATTCCCTCTGAAAGCACTGAACTGAGATAAACGAACTTTTCTTGTAAACTAAAAATCACCTGCAACATTGCTTTTTTTAAAATAGAACATACAAAAAAATTCTAACGGCAAAATAGTAAAAGCAAAACAAACAAATCTCCAGAACAATATGAATTTTGATTAAATATTTACTTAAGTATAAAATTTTGTGTGTTTTTGAATACATACACACATAAATACATGCGTTGACATTTTCGTTAACATGCTTGAAAATAAAATGTTTATATACAAAATGTAATTTTTTTGTGGTGCTGCAATGGAAAAAAATCGTAAAAAAATAGAATCCATTCGACCTCCACTCTGAAATTTTGAGGGAATGTTAAGAATATATTAACCTTTAAGAAAATACTTTTTTCAGATTTTTCGACTTGTTCGAAGATTGTGGAAAACAGAAATTAAGTAAAAAAACCAAATTTTAATAATAAAAAAAAATTTATTTATAAAAAATAATATTTTTTTTAAAAAGATGGTTCAAATACCTTTAAAATAAGGTATTGAACTTCAAAATCCATTCACTAGTTTTATAAAAACATTAGTGTAAATGTTGTCATGTCGGAAGATTTTTCACGATTTTGACGATTTTCAAATGCAAATAACTTTTTAAAAAAAAGGTTTAATTTTTTTCCCGAAACACGTGTAAAATATTTTGTATGTTTAATACGTCTGGCAAATTTAAAGAAAATCGGAGACATCAAAGTCAATTTTTAGCAAAAATCGTACGGTTTGACATGGAATGACTCATATGTAAATGATTATTTTAACAACGCCATGGCTACATGGCTACAGGTTGCTGTCTATGCTGATTATGTCGTGGTAGCGAAATTACACTAAGTTCTATTTTTGTCCGCTACAAAACAGAAATAGTGTTGCTAATATAATCAAAATTTAGAATAATTAGTGCTTAAAAAAATTATTTATTTGTTAAACAGCAAAGAACCGGATTAAAACAAGAATATTGCTCGGCTCACACAAAAATTGATATTATTATTACTCTTTAGTATCCTTTAAAGAAGTTATATAGGATGATGTTTGTAACGCCAACGCTCCTAGTTTAAGAGCTATAGGTCGTTAAAGTTTCAAAATAATTTATCCGTATCTCTTAAGGTATAAACTGCATCTTAGCAGTTCAAAGTGCGTTTAACATGGTGTTGAAAGCATACCAATTTATTAACCCATTAAAAGCCCATTTCAAATACTCATACTTCTTGACTGACTTTGTTTACAAAATTAGCTTTATCTTAAAATTATGGCGATATAACAATAATTATTTAACAATAATATATACATACTAGATGACCCGTGCGAATATTTAGCACCGTTAGTTGTCATTTTTGTAACGTAAAATGAAAATAATTAATAGAAATTTTAGTAACTTCAACACATTTTGTTAAAAGTATAAAAATATTAGAAATCATAATATATATCATACATATTTACATACATACATACATATGTTTAAATGCTTTTATAATACTTCTTTGAATACAATGTTAGAGGTAATGACATGATCATCGTTAACTTTTTGCCCTTATATACATACATACATATGTTTAAATGCTTTTATAATACTTCTTTGAATACAATGTTAGAGGTAATGACATGATCATCGTTAACTTTTTGCCCTTATATAAAATATAATTTTTATCAATGAAAATATCAATTTTTCAATTTCTAATTATTTTTCGTCATTAGTGTTAGAAATAAGCTTTAAAATGAGATATCATTCATTAAATTTGATGCGGTGGTATGGGAGATTTTTGCAACCGAAAAAAAAGTGCTTTAGAAATAATATATATGATAACCAAATTTTTTAGGGCTTTGACTAATAAAGTTTTTCTGTATTGCGGAGTTTCGGCCTTCTGGAACACTTTTCGAATACTTACATATTACTATAATTAAATATGTGAGAAGTACATAAACTATTACTACATATATATTTTAACTTAAACTTATAAATAAATTGAGTAGTTTTCCAAAATAAACAACATTCTCGAGGGTTTGAAGAACACATTAAAAAACGCACACAGGAAAATATTACATTGACCGAAATATGCCGATGTTAAACAAGTTTGGACAAATGTTTTTCTTGAAGCAACGAAAACGTAATTGCGCAATGACTGTTCCAATTTCAATATCAATGGCCAAGCAACCTGAAAAGATAATACCCAGTAAAAAATGTGCTCCAAAAGGAGCAGGTTTTATATATAAATGCATACCTCAAATCGATTCAAAGCTGTTGATGGGATGCCTGATTTTTGTAGAAGGTGTTCCCGGTTTGGAGGACTATTTTCTGCTGGCAATAAGCGCGTCTTTTAACATAATAAAAAATGCAAATAAAGCACTCCTAATGTGCTTTTTTAAGGGCTAACTACATTAATATATTTATTAATATTTTGCTTTTACTGGTTTAAATGCCTTTTTTAAAGCATTTTCGTAAACCATAATAAATTTTTATTTTTTATTCGCTTTCTTCGTTGTCTGCACTAAAATAGCAGCTTTTTTCGTATATTTTAATCGTTATCATTTCCTGCTGTATAAGAGCTCTCTTATTAAGAGCTCGATTATGCGCTTTTTCTCTTAAGTGCTTCAAAAAATACAAATTTTTTTTAATGGATAATGTCAGTAATGCATGGCTTAGAAAATACACAGAATTCGCTATCTGAACATTTTTGAAGAACTAGTTTTCTGACAAATGTCAGATGTAGCACTTTTAATTTATAATACATGACTGATTGTATAATTACACTGTGCACGAAATTGACACTTTTTTTTCGTGACAAGCTGGGCACCTATCGTTTTAATATAATTCGGGTACGCTGAATCCAGTGGTGCCCACGGTTTTTTCAGATTGGCTCTGGTTTTCGAGATATACCGTTATTTCGAAAATGAAGGAGGTTGCACAACATATGTTCGCGTAACTCAAAAACGCTTTAGTTTATTGAAAAAACTTTCCTTTAAAAAAAGTAAAATTTCTTTCTAATATCCGCAGTCGTTTTAGAAACATAATTTTTTTTCGAAATTTTTGTTTTTTAATAATTCATACAAAATTAAAAAATACAGCTAGGATATAAAAAACGAAGCTGCAAACAAAACAAGCCATAAATGTTAGCAACTTTTGATTTTATTCACAAAAGTCGACAAATTTCAATTAATTTAAGATTTTCATAAAACGCCCCCCTAAGGGATGATGATAAACGGAAAGTATAATTTGAGAAAATGTTAAGAAAAAAAAAAAAAAATAATTGAGGTCATTCATAATTTTTTTCCCTCTAGGGGCGACTCCTGGGCATTTATGGGACTTTTTCTTCAATATATTTCTAGTCTGCATTGAATATTTATATGGAAGCCCCCTTAAGGAATGGAGATAGCGGGTGGGTATGTTAGAAATAAATGATTGAGATGAAAAATAAAGTGGGGTTGGTCATACATTTGACCAAACAAAACAAGCCATAAATGTTAGCAACTTTTGATTTTATTCACAAAAGTCGACAAATTTCAATTAATTTAAAATTTTCATAAAACGCCCCCCTAAGGGATGATGATAAACTGAAAGTATAATTTGAGAAAATGTTAAGAAAAAAAAAAATAATTGAGGTCATTCATAATTTTTTTCCCTCTAGGGGCGACTCCTGGGCATTTATGGGACTTTTTCTTCAATATATTTCTAGTCTGCATTGAACATATATATGGAAGCCCCCTTAAGGAATGGAGATAGCGGGTGGGTATGTTAGAAATAAATGATTGAGATGAAAAATAAAGTGGGGTTGGTCATACATTTGACCCATCTAGGGGCATCCTAGGCGCTGCAGGGGCCAAATTTAAGAATTTCATTAAACAGCCATATTTGTATGGGAGCCCCCCTAAGGGGTGGAGATATATGGCAACTATGTTTTAAGAAAATGTTAAGCACAAAAAACATTGGAGTTCGGTCTTACATTTTATCCCCCTAGGGGTGAATCCTAGGCCTTAGAAACAAATGATGGGAATGAAAAATAAAGTTGCGCTGGTCATACATTTGGCCCGTCTAGGGGTATCTCAGGCGCTGCAGGTGCAAAATTTAAGGCTAGGGTTCTACGCGTATAAAAAACAAAGTTCCAAAGAAAATAAGCTATAAGTGATTAAAGTCTGCCTACAACTTTTGATTTTTTCAGAAAAGATGAAATTTTTTTATTTTTTATAATAACGAAACTTAAAAATTTCAAAACATTTATTTTTGTTGTTAATTAGTTAAAGTTAAAGTTTTTATTTAGAAAATGATTCTTCTTCCCCTTATAGCGAATCAAGTTGTTTGCCGCTATACCAGTGTTCGAGCCTGGCTGTTACTTGGTGAAATCTCTTGCCATGTTCATCAGACTCGGCTGGTGATTGTTCATTAAATTTTTCGGCCTGGTAATGCAAAAAATGTATTTTCAATGACATTCTAACGTTTAAGTTTTTAAATGCGGTTAGCATATTTTTGATTAAAATTCGCCAGTTTTCGGACCGATGATTTCTTAATACATTTTCTATTACTGATTTCACACAATCCCAGGCCAACAGCTCGATATCATTCAATGCAACCTCAAATTGATGGTTCTTCATAAGACGACGAATGTCCGGTCCATTAAGAGTTCCTGTAAAATAAAATATTATGATATGAAATATTAATCTAATTTAATAAAGTAGTTAGAGTTCATACCTTCTTTTACTTTCATGCCGCTTAAGCGTGGAAAAATTCGGCGCAATTCGGTAAAAGCAGCTCCATCTGGGCTCAATGCTTTTATAAAATTTTTTACAATACCCAGTTTGATGTGGAGCATTTATGACTTTATTTCTTAATTCTAAGAATTTTTTATTCGGTAACTGTGGATTTTCCAAAATTCCTACCGCAAAGTGAAAGTGTGGTAATAATGCATGCATATTTCTTTGGAATAGCATAAATTTTAATATTTGTTCTTTTGTTTTGTATTGTAAATGGCTCAAAAACCGCATTTAAAAAATTTTACGTCAAAATGTCATTGAAAATAAATTTTCTGCTTTGGCACATTCTCCATATCGGCCCTTTGCTGCAATAGAGTCATAATTCAAATTTGAATTTCTAGCATCTAAATATTTAATTCTTCTCTCTAGAGTTGAATATAGAAGATATTTGTATGAAATTTTTACACAATATGAAGAAGTGATATGGTGATTAACTCCACATTATTAGCTAGTAGGCGGCCCTATGTTCAACTGTGAGCTAAAGCATTAAATACATTAGCTAAAAAATCAGCGTTTTTGAGTTATGACTCTATTGCAGCAAAGGCTCGATATATACATTATGTTGAATGAAGAATTTAATAATTAAAAAAAATCCTATGAAATGCTCCATATAAATTATATTCTTCATATATATTGAAGAAAAACTCCCACAAATTCCCAGAAGTCGCCTCTAGTGGTATATAATGTATGACCGACCTCAATTAATTTTTTGTCCTTAACATTTTCTCAAGACATACTTGCCCCTTATCACTACTTCTTAGGGGGGGCTCCCATACAAATATTGCGTTTTATGAAATTCTTAAATTAATTAAAATTTGTCGACTTTTGTGAATAAAATCAAAAGTTGCTTTTTAATTATTTCTGTCTTGTTTTGTTTGCAGCTTCGTTTTTTATATGTCTGCAAAAAATAGAAGCCTAGCTGCATTTTTT
This sequence comes from Pollenia amentaria, assembly GCA_943735925.1. Classification (NCBI taxonomy): domain Eukaryota; kingdom Metazoa; phylum Arthropoda; class Insecta; order Diptera; family Polleniidae; genus Pollenia; species Pollenia amentaria. Next base: position 166,465,065 of record OX031006.1, read on the forward strand.
AATTTTTTATGAATTTTTAAAAAACAAAAAGTTTGAAATTTTGATAAAAAAAATTATTTTTTTTCAAAAAAAAAATTATGTTTCAATAACGACTACTCATATTAGAAAAAAAGTTTTATATTTCTTAAATGAAATTTTATTGCGGAATTTCGGTTTTTTCAGTAATTTCAATAAACTAAACCATTTTTGAGTTACGCGAATATAAAGGGTGTCCCAACTAGAACGCAATTTTTAAATTTGGCGCCATTCGAAGTGTCATTGTTTGACATTTGAACAATTGTTATTGTTTGCTAGTAGAAGGTACGAGGTTAGTAAAAATGGAGCGCTACACGAATGAACAACGCATTCTCATTGTGAAATTGTTTTACCAAAATGGTGAAAGTTTTGCGGCTACAGGTCGCAAATTGCGATCAATTTGGGGTCACAATAATGCTCCAAAAGAGTCAACTGTAAAGAGATTAATGGATAAATTTGCCGAAGGAAAATCCTCGAGGGATTCACGAGAAGTAAATGCATCCTCAACGTGTCACTGTGTGGTGTGGTTTTTGGGCTGGAGGAATCATTGGACCTTTTTTTTATGAAAATGAGGCAGGTCAAGCGCAAACAGTCAATGGTGTTCGGTATCGTGAAATGATAACCAGTTTTTTCTTGCCTAGAATTGAAAAAATGAATGTGGAGGGCATGTGGTTTCAACAAGATGGCGCCACATGTCATACAGCCAGAGAAACAATTCAATTGCTGCATCAGTCATTTTCCGGTCGTGTTATTTTGCGTTTTGGAGACCAGAATAGGCCGCCTAGATCGTGCGATTTAACAACTTAAGATTTTTTTCTTTGTGGTTTTTTGAAGTCGATGGTTTACGCGAATAAGCCGACGACGACTCAAGCCTTAAAAGAGGAAATTGGACGCTGCATTAATGAAATACCGCAGCACTTATGCAAAAAGCTCATTGAAAATTTCATTAAAAGATCGCGTGTGTGCCAGCAAAGCCGCGGCGGCCATCTGCACGATATATTGTTCCATACATAACCTCATTCTATCTACTTTACGATATAATTAAGTTTCACGATTTTTTTTTTAAATATCTGTGTTTTATTTAAAATTTACAATAATAGTTTAAATTGTTTTTGTAATCACAATAGTTTGTTTCTTATTAAGTTTCGTATCGCTCCTGAAATATTTATAAAAATGATGATATGTTTTTTTGCATTTACTATGATGATAAGCGATTTGATTTGATGAATACCAAAAAAAAAAGCCAACATTTTTAATATAGGTGATTTTAACGCAGCGTTGAATAAAAGTCACTTTCCTCATTTTCTAAGCCACAAGGTCTTCGGAACTCCTGATTAGCTGAACTCAGCCAAATATTGGCGACTGTGAATAAAATTAATGTTTATTTTAATGGATTTTTCGAATGTATTTAATTAAACTTACTTTTTTTGTTGCCTCTCAAGACTGGACAACCGGCATGCAAAGTTCTATCGTCCCCACTTAAAGACTTATGTAAATTGTACCACGTGACCATGGAACCTTTAACAGGTTTAACATAAACATCTAATATGGGAAATACTGTAAAACCACCTTCTTCAACATCGGAAAGCTAAAGGAAAACGAGGCATGATTTGTGAAGCAGACAACCCAAATAAAAAAATTTTGTTGGAATTTTTGGCATTACTATAGTTCTAGTAGATATAATAATGAGTGTGCGAAAATTTTGTTTATTTGTCGAGTTATGGGGTGGTAAAGTATTGCCGTTTTCAAAAAATTTTTTTTAATTATTTCTTCGCACTAAATTCTAATCAAATAAAAACATTTTTAAATGATTCTTATAGAGAAATCGACTAATCTTTAAACAAACAAAAAATTATTTAAAAAAAAAGTTTTTTCTTCTGCAAAACCGGAAATGACCAACTTAAATTAAAATTTTTCTAACATAGTCATGATATTTTTTTTAGTCTTAATCGAAATTAGCCTTTAGTGTCCTTTTTTTATTGTCAAAGTTTTATTATGTGCTCTCTGTTAGTTTAAAAGTTATGCAAATTTCTTTACACTCGTACGAGTACATGTCGCTCATTTCGTGCAAGACCGTCACAACTCAAAATTTGAAACTTTACAGGAGAGCCTTTTTAAGATTCCAACCTATTATTTCTGACCTTCTCTTTCACTAAAATACAGTTATAAAATCAAATGTTTCTTTTTTGCTACAAAGAAAACCACATGTACAAGAGGAATGCCAAACACAAACTGAAATGTGACCTTGTTGATGTTAATTGCTCAAGTTTGTTACGAGAGGTCATAGCGTCACAAACATCTGTATTACCGTTATTTTTTCGGTAATTCTCTCCGTTCTTAGATCAATTTGTAGAGATTTAAGAGAAGAACATTTCTGCATTACTAACTCGAAAATGCCAAATTTTGAGTTGTTACGGTCTTGCACGAAATGAGCGATGTGGTTATTGCATTGTTGTATGGCGGACAACCGGAAATGACTAGTTTGAATTGAATATTTTCTAACTACATAAATGTGAATACATATTATGGTTCCATTTTACAAACAGTGTTTAGTATAAAACAACTGCTTTTAACAAGGATGCCTTCGTCATTTGGAATAATAACAAGGTAAATTTTAGTTCTTGTAATTGTAATTGCGGAATCAAACCAAGATTATAGAAAAATTTACGTTCAATATCCCTTTTTAAGCAGTAGTATTGGATAACTTATTGCTTTACTTGCAGGTAACGGTAGACTGGTACGCTTCGCTTAACACTTCAATAATACCGTCACATAAAAAAAATTTGGACTTGAATTGGTCATTCCCGGTTTTGCAGATGAAAAATTTTCTTTTTAAACTATTTTTTTTTTTTTATTAAAGATCAATCGATTTTCCGTAAGAATCATTTAAATTTAAATTTTTTTTTTTTATTAGTTTTTAGTTCGAAAAAATAATTTAAAACAACATTTTTTTGAAAACGGCAACACTTTACCCCATAACTCAACAAATAAACATTATAAAAAAAAAATAAAAAAAATTTTTCGCACACTCATTCACATCTACTAGAACTATAGCTATGCCAAATAGAAAAGAATTCCAACAAAAAAATTTTATTGTGCTGTCTGCGTCACAAATAAGGCCCCAAATATTAAAATGTGATAAATGGTTTTTAATGATAATGAGGCAAAAACTTTAAAATATTTAACTAATTTCATAAAACTTACATAAAACATATTTGTGCATATACGATCTCCATCACAAATATGCTGATATTTACTCTTTAACGAAAAATATTTAAGTAAAAATTTTAGTTAATTGTATTATTTGACTTACCCCGAAGAAATCATAATGTTCACCATATTGACCACCAATACCATAATTAGCTACTTGCACCTTCTCGGCATTTCTTAAATCTAAACCAGTTATGGTGCTAACAATTCTGTACATCATTTTCGCAATAGTCGAATTATCTCGATGAACACATGTTTGTTGACTCACCCGATAATCATTCTGCTCATTATCTCCGAATTTAGACCTGTACATATTATTATAAGTAACGCTCAATAATTTCGATATCTGGTCATCATTTATTAGATTATGATATAATGTAATCGGGGGATTATCCAATAAAGGTTCAACTTGAACCGGAGATATGGTAAAAAATGGATGTAATTTAGCATCCAAATTACAGTTTAGTTGCTGTAAATTTGTATGTCTTTCTCCACGGCACAGTCTAAAAAAATCATGACTATATTCATCTGATAAATCCTCTGCATTGCTGATATTAGTTTGAATATTTAATAGAAGATTTTTTGTTAGTTTAACACTACTTTCTGAATCATTTTCTAATACAGCATCTAAGTGTTTTACAGCTGTTTTAGATTCACCAATACCCTGATAGGCGATAGCTAAATATTCTTTGATGTGAGTGGTAAAAGTTAATTTGATATCGTCTGTTTCTTCGCTATCTTGTAGTTTTAGGTGAGACTGCTTAAGCCAATCGATGGCAAGATAAGGGCTGGAATCGTCTAATAAAGTGGTGCCAATTTGAAAGCAATCGTGCCAGTCGGGCTGTTTTCTGAAAATATAAAAGTTTTAAGGGTTCTAAGAAATCAGTTTTAGTGTCCAAACTGAACTACGATGGCTTTCTACAACAAATTTTTATGTTTTATTTGTAGGAAAAATGTGGTTTCGATGCAGTTCTGTTTGAACACTTATTATCTATTGATTGGCCACTCAGCTAGACGTTTTTATACTTTTGAAGTTTTTTTAACCACTTAAACTGATTTCTATGTTTTATGGCATGCTGAAGCCGAACGTGGGATCAGTTTTCTTCCATAGCGTTACATTTATCTGGCAAAAAAAAAAATCAGTTGGAAATGGTAAAAAAAACTTTCTCAATATCGACCTGAGTAATAAGAGTTGTAATTTATTTGACATATTTAAAAAACGGGCTTGCAGTTTATTTGAAAAGTCAAATATTTTTAAACCGATTATCGAATTATTTAACCAGCTTGAATAACCGATTTTCATTATTTTTTCTATTATAGATGTCAGATTGTTACAAATGTCGCACAGAAATATTTCATGTAACAGAAGATTAGAACAATGGGTATAGAGACTAGGGGTGAAACGATACTTGTACTCGATACAGTAACGGCAGTAAAGTATCGACACCTACTAGGTATCGAACAAAAAGCATCGATGCTTACTTGTATTGGTCAATACTTTCATATGATTAGAGCCAGTGAAAACCAAAGTTAATTCAAAGGTACGTGGGTCTAGGTACGTGTTGTACATTGTATATGTATTTATACTCGTATATATGTATAAATGTTTTTGAACAGGGACCGAAAATAACAGTTATTTTGAAATTTTAAGACAAAAAATAACTATAGAAGTAAATATCGGAAACATAATTCAAGTATACCATATTGATCCTTATGAACAAGTGTATGATAAAATATTATGTTTTTAAAAATTAAGATTTTCTTTTCGAACAAAAGTAAAAGTTATTTATTGATTTTTATTTTTTGAACAAAAATAAGTCATTTTTTTAATTTTTATTTTTGTAAACAAAAAAAAAACAGTTATTTATCGATAATTATTTTTCGTGCAAAAATAACAGTTAATTTTGGATTTTTGTTTTTTTAAACAACAACAAATTCCAAATTAAGTTCAAAATGGCAGCAACTAGGCTTTCGTTGTCTCACAATATGAAACAAGTATTTTTGAACGATACGAGTACTTTTTGACCGATACCTACTTGGTACTCGGTGCCAAAAGTACTCGGTATCGAATGAAAATGATCAAGTTAGTACTTGTAGTTACTCGTATTGTTCAATTCCTCATAGAGACTCTTGCGGAGCAAATATCGTCGCACGAAATGTAAAATCAAGCAGCAATTTAATGTTCCACTTTAATATAGTTTATGGAAAATTTTTAAAATTTAATAGTTTAATTTAAATTTAAGACTCAAACGTCAAATTGTAGCTTGTAGCTGCAACAAAAAACATTACCTCTAAACGTTTACAAGTGTTCAAAGGGACGCCAAAATAAAATATTTAAAATTTTCTTAGATTTTTATTTAAATAACCCGTAAGTATAGTTTCTTACAAAATTTCTTTGTCCCAACACGCTATGAGCAATATTGTACTGATAATAAAAAAATCACATATCATAAAACTTATATTTAAAAGCTTATGTATAGTTTTTGAACTATAAGAAATTACGGACCTTTCCTCCATTTTTAGCTCTAAAACTATATATTCGTTTTTTTTTTCGTATACATATTCTTTTTTATCAAGTTTAATATCTCAAACTTAAGAAAATTGTACATGTTTGAAATGCCTTTTCTAAATTAAAGTAACGATATGGTGTAAATATATAGATATATATATAAATGCTGCTACCTGAAAACTCACAATCTTACAGGAGAACAAAAAAATTGATTTTTTTTGATAACTTTAAGAGTAATAACTAAACTTTATTTTACAATGTTATTTAAATCACACATACGTTAATTTTTTTTTTTATAATTTATAATTTAAAATTTTATCGATTTTAACATTGAAATAAGCTGATTTGAACCAAAATAAAAATGAGCTGTAATAAAAACTATTTGTAATCTTACAGCCTGGCCCACAATGTCGACAAGAACATTTCTTTTTTATATTTATATTGAAAACAAAAACAAATTTAAATTTTTTATTATTGTTTTCAATATAAAAATGAGAAAGAAATGTTCTTGTCGATGTTGTGGGCCTGGCAGTTAATTTAAGTTACGCGAATTTTTATTAAAATAACACTGTGGAACAAATTCAGGTTAGCAAAAGTTAGGTCGATTCTGAGAGTGAGGGGTGAAAATAGAGGCTAAATTAGAAGACCGGTATCGGGGCGTTTGTTTATGTTAGTTCGAATTTTTTTTTAATCGACCTTCAAGCTTTGCAGTCAAATGCCGATTTTCAGCATATTGTTTATATGGTTTTTTGCCTATAACTCGTCAACTAATTGATATTTTTTAAATCCCAAATTATTGCTAGAGACCTGTGCCTCAAAAAATTGATTTAGAAAATTTTTGTGGTCCTTATGAAGCAAAATGTTGAAAAAATTATTTGTTTTTCATGCTTTTTGAAAATATTTTCCACAAAACTAAGTCTTTTTTGCTTTTTGTTTAATCTATAATATGCTTCGCAGTTTCTCAATAAATTTCTAGGAAAGGAAAACGATCATAATACAAAACTTGCGTTTTCCAGCTTAATAATCATTTCCTTCTCATTTTTTATGTACCAATTTTGTTCAGTGTTGATTTTGAAGAAACATTTAAAAAGAAATTATAAAAATAAGAAAAAAATATAATTTTGAAATGTTAGTTAGGAAAATTTTTAAGTAAAAAAATTAAATAAATTAAATTCTCTCCATTGAGAAATAAATGCACCCAAAAAAATGCTAAAGTATTTTAAATACAACGTACAGCAAACAATTTAATTACTATAAATATCAGATTGAAAATAAGACAACCTGTAAAATTTATAACGACTAACTTCTGCTAACCTAAATTTGTTCCACAGTGTAATTAGGCCTTAATTGTGTAAAACGCAATGCTAAAATTATATTGAAAGCAAAAACTAAGTCAAAAATATTTCATAATTTTGTTGTTGCTTTCTACAGAAATTCATACTGCGTTTTAAAATTTTTAACGCCACAAAATATGCAGCGCTTGAAATTTAAAAATTCACTGTGAATTTCTGTAGAAAGCAACAACAAAATTTTTAAATATTTTTGACTTTGTTATTGCTTTTCATATAATTTTCGGCATTGCGTTGCGTTTTACACAATTGGGGCCTAAGTATTTTTTAACTAAACCATATATAATATATTATGGAAATGTTAACGCGTAATCATGTTAATAGAACTCGAAATATAGTTAAAACTGTACACTAACCCATATTGAAAAGAAGTAAATAATTAAACTATATCCGCATATTTTAAATTAAAAATAATGATAGTCTTGCGAAATAATAGGCTTTATTAACATAGTTGCCGTTTTACGGCGCATACTTTTCCCTTGGCGCTTTTTTTTTTAAATCGCTAAGCGCTTTTCTGTTAACATTTTTGAACTCTATCAAATGTTGGTCATTGCTACGTCGCAGATGATCCTTCCGTTGAGTCCAATTTTCGAAAACTCGTTCGAGCATTTCGACTGGTAACTGGCGAATGACACGCTTGATGTTTTCCTCCAAGGCCTGAATCGAAGCGGGCTTGTCCGCATAAACTTTAGACTTTACATATCCCTATAGGAAAAAGTCTAACAGTGGGATATCACACGACGTGAAATAATGTGCTCACCGAAGTGTTCTCTCAATAAATCCATTGATTGATGCGATGTGTGGGAAGTGGCGCCGTCTTGCTGAAACCAAATGTCGCCGAGATCACGAGCTTCAATTTCAGGCATCAAATAGTCGGTTATCATGGCACGATAACGGTCGCCATTGACGGCTACGTCGCTTGGGAAGGTCGAGTGGCTTCAGTTTTTGCACAAGTTGTATTTTGTACGCTTTCAATTTAAGATCTCGACGTAAAATGCGCCAAGTCTTTCCATACGTCAGTCCGGGTTGCTGCGAACGGCGCCAAAACGACTCTCCACGGTCTTCGTGTACACTCTCAGCTTCGGCCGCTATATTTCCTTCACAGCGTGCTGGACGTGGTCTATTCTGTTGAATATTATCCAATAATGAATGCTGGGTCTAAAAATGGGTGATGGTGTTGTAGTGTATGCATACTTAGAGCAAGCACTGTATCATTAATTGTTTACATTTAAGTAAGTTAAGTTTTTGAGCCAATGAACTTATTTTAATTTTATGTTGGTCAGCAGTAATAAGAATTATTTTTTTGTATCAAATAATGTGTGAAATAAAATTGTAATACTGTGTGGCATGCGAACGACTTGTAATATGAATCCTAAATTGAATTCTTTTTGTTATATTATTATTGTCGCATTGAAGTCTTTCACGTGCCATGGAATTTTTCTCACGGGAACAGCAAATCAATTAGTGATTTGTTTGTAGCCCAAATTAATGCTGACCTATAGAATAAATTTAGTATATAAGCTTATACAATTGTCAAAATAAAACAGAATTAATTCAACTCTCTATTGACTTGTTTTATTTCTCGGAAATTCGTGCATTTTAATGCTCGGCAAAAAGCGGCAGAAGTGCTAAGACAATACTTAACATTTTTTTTACACTACACATTTTTACACACCTCCATCAATTATCATTACAGTGTTGCGAATAGTACGCTCAGTAAGCCGATTATGTTGACCATAAATTGAGCGAGGTGCACGAAACATAGTCATCACAGAACGTGAATTTTCGTAAAAAAGTTGTCTTTCCATGAAATGCCAAACAATTCTAAACAAAAATAACATGACAGCATGACACGACTCACACGTGATCTGGCAAAAAAAAGGATATTGAAAAAAGTATCTCTACTTGAATCACCTATTTCATATTATGTAATTATATTTCTTTAGTTTGCCTAAAATATCAGAAAAAGCTTTGTAAAAATTTTAATGTTCTAATAACACTGGTCGCCAAAAAAAGACGGTTGAGAGAGAACTTTATTATGTGATTTTGTTTGACCTTGCCGTGCTAAATCCAAGTCTGTTCATAGTTTGATTCAATCACGTCTAATAATAATTTTTTTTACTGATTTTCATGATATCATTGCTTATTTTAATTGTAATATACCTGCGTTTCTGATAAATGATAAAAATTTTAATAATTTTTAATAAGTTTTTGAAAACAAATTTCTGAATTAGTGGCGTTTATTTTGAAAATAAGAAATATATTATTTAGATGACTCAAAGAAAATGTTATTCCAAGTCGTTCTCAATTTATGATAAAATGTATTAGTATAACCCCTTTATTTCAGGCGAAATATTAGTGTAGCCTTAAAAAAACTAGACATAATAGAAAAAACTAAGAACGGATATGAATTTAGCACTTAAAAATGTTTATATTTCATATATTTTTATTTAAAACGATATTTTTTTTGCCAACCATTCCGAAAATTTTTTTATTTAAATTTTATTCAGCGCTTTTTAACCAGAAATAGTTCAACCCTGGCCTTCAATGCTTCCATTTGCTTAGTTTAATTGGTCTTGGGCCGGCTTGTAAGCGTTTCGCTTCAATTAATATGACCGCTGCACAGTGTGGGAAATTTGAAAAAAAAAAAATATGGGAATAGTTCTATATTTTGTAAACGGTCGGTCCGATTGAAATGCAATTCGCAGTGACAATTAAAGAGTGGTTGTCTAGTTTAAGTTTTGGACTTGAGGTCTATAGACTAATCAGAAGCGGCGCCATAGTTTCCCAAAGTAGGACACTTTGGGTATTACACCCAGGGAAAAACTATGTTTAAATATGGTCACCTCCAACAAAACTATTTTTAAAGAAAATTGTAAACATATTATGGTTAATTTAACGATATTATTATCACCGACAACCATATAACACTTATAATAGCATGGTTGGTTTTCAACCATAGAATGTTGCTCTTGGAAAAGAGGAAAATACTATTGCTAATTAAAAAACAAATTATTGTCATATTTAACCATAACATGTGTAGAGGCAACCATAATATGGTTGTGGGTTCTTGATTGAGGACTAATTAAAGAATTATATGGTTATCGGTAACAATAATATGGTTAAATTTAAACATAATACGAGTATGATATTGGGAATTATTTCTTTTTCATAAGTAACTTTATTATATTCAAATATTTTATTTTTCGAATTTATTCTATGAGTTAATTTTCAGTTATGTTTTTTATAAAGCGTTTTGTAATACCTCTTATTCCTTAAATTTTTTAGGAATGACTTTATACACTACCAGACTATTATATTGTATTTTCTTGTTACATTTTACCTTAGCTTTCCGTTGGATAGCAATGAAGTATATTTATGTACAGAAAGATTTACAATTATTAGACACCAGCAGAATGTAATGCATTTTCTGGCCCGCTACGGCTATTACAAAAAGCTTTATAAAATACATAACTGCAATTTAACTCATAGAATAAATTCGAAAAATAAAAAATGTTGAATATAATACGAGTATGTTTAAAATTTTGTCTAAAGATAGTTTTGTTGGAGGTGACCATATTTAATCAAGTTTTTTCTCTGCGTGTACCAAAACTAAAAACGATCCTTAATTCATTATTTTGAGCTCAATGTTAAAAATCATTTTTTAGTAAAATGCACTGGTCAAGTTCTTCAAAATAAATCTCTTAAAGTTAAGGAAATATCCGACTTTGAAAATTACAACTTGCTATTTTTTACCTACTGGGGTAGTATTTTGCAAATATAAGACTCAAATTTATCGTAATTTTTTTTTTGCAAATAACCAGCAAATCAATTAATATTCAACATTTTGTAAATTGTAAAAAAAATCTTTTGTAATTAAAAAGTTGTATGCATTTGAAGTTAAAATTCGATTTTTTGCAATTTTTATCTAAAAAAGTAGCTTTTTTATTTATAGAAAAAATAGTTTGGCGACATATGTATATACAGCGTTACCGCTGTGATACTAAAGTTGTTGACCTTTTTTTGACCGTCTTGATACTATTTATGACCCTTTTTTTAATTTACCCTTTTGTATAATTTTTAGCTATTTTGTGAAACTTCTTGACCCTTTTTGGAAATAGCACTAACATTTTTTTTTTTTTTTTTTTTTTGTTCACACTGCGGAAGTGTAATGCTTCATCAAAACAAGTGTTTTCGAAATTAGTATTGCTTAAATGGTCTCAAAGTAGAAACTTACAATTACACGCTTTTACCTCCTAATTTGTTTGAAGCGGAGATGGAGGAATGGACTTAAAGTGAAGATTTTATAACAAAATATAGATCGCACCTTCCTAAAAAGAAGTTCGTTTTTGTAAGAAGTTGTTTTTAAGTTGGGTTTTTTATGACTTCTACCCTTTTTGTGACCCTATTCGAAATTTTCCAACGATAACCTTGCATATATATTATTTATACTTTAAAAGATTTGCTTTGTTGTGCTTAATTCCCTATTTTTATAATTGATAAATATACTGAAATTTATTGTTGCAGCATAAGCTGTTCCTATGCGCAGTTCACTGGTTGCTTAGGTCAGATCATCAGGAAACGTTCTCCTAAATAATTTTAGAAAATAAAGAGCTATCTGCAAATAAGACTCATAGGGAAGGAGAATTACATACACTCAAGCAGTCTTATTTGCAACGATGTCAAAGCTTAAACAAAATACCAACAAAATATTTACCTAATTGATAAAATCGAATTAACGGTTGCTAAATGTAACACATTTCTCAAATTACTTTTAACAATGTTTGGCTAAATACCCTCTTTTCTTCACCATGGAAGTGAGAGCAAATTTAAAAAAAATTCCGAAATTTCTAAAAATTTCTAGTTGTTTCACTGTTGCATTTTTTGATGCTAAGAGATGTTGCTTTTTTGGTGAAAATTGATCGTTTATAGCGACTTTCAACATTTGTTAAAGTTGTGATTTAAATTAAATGCATTTTAGTTGTTAAAATTGTTGTAGCAATTTTATAAATTTTTCTTTTATAAAAATTATTATTTTCAAAAAAAAAAAAAAAACGGGAAGAAAAATTGTATTGCTAAGCAACTTGGAAAGTGACTAAAAAAATGGCTAATGGCTAAACTCATTTTTTTAATGACTAAACAAGGTGAAAAATGGCTAAATTGGCAACACTGCAACAAAATAATATGAGGAAACCATTCATCTTTGTGCCGAATATTATCTACCTATCAACATCTATATGATATTTTATCGTCAGAAAGTGATTTTTGTGAGATGATTTGTTTGGGACCTATATTTAATTCGGGACCTACTAGCACAAAACTTACCCGCGACGTAAAAGCTATTATAAAAGTAATTGTCACCAAATGTTATATCAATGCTAACATTTAAAAGGATGTTATGACATTAAAAGCTTTTTTCGGCGGTGGTGTTTGTATAAGAACTTTGATTTAATACGTACCGATTCCGATGATTTACGTTGTAGTAAAATATTTTTGGTCAAAATTTTATCTAAATACCAATTAATAAGATATATTATGGGCACAAAGACTCAATATATATCTAACGTTTTCGCATGTGTATCTATTTTTATTCTAAGCTGTGTTTTTGTTCAATAAAGGAATTTGTTAATAAGATTTCTCTATGACGTACTAAATTCCCAATTTATTGTTGAGGGAAAGCTAGTTTCTATGCGCATTTCGCTGGCCAGCTCGTCAGGGAATTTAGCACGTTATAGAGAAATCTTATTAATAATAAATTTTTTATTCCCAAAAATAATTTTTGATAAAGAATTTGTTGTCTTGCTGTTATCACTGTAACACACTGGAAAATAGGCCCAATCTAATGGCGGAAAAATTATATCTTCTTTACTAATAATTTGACCAACAATAATTGTATGGATGAATTGAGGGCAAGGCTATAAGCTCCGTTTAAAATAAGGCAGCTAGTTTTTAATACAGTGGGCGCTATATGTTGTTATGTAAGATCAATTTTACCGATAACATTTTTTAGTCGGCGGATAATTTATATCTTCCAAACTAATAGTCTGATCCACAATAAATGTATAGATAAATAAGAGGGATTGATGTACGCTATAAGCTCATTAATAATTGTGTAGATTTTTTAAATATTTTTAGCACAGTGGGTGCGGTACGTTGTTAGATAAGAACTCTTTTGAAGATTAAATGCGTAAGTCGGCAACTGTTTAATTGTTAACCCAACTTAAAATGGTATTTAACAAAAAAACAAAATTTTATTTAAAATTTGATTTGAAATAAATTATTTGTAAAATTGATTAATTATAATTAAAAGTAATTAAATATATAAAAGAAAGCTGATCTCATGCTTAAATAGTTAGTCAATTTTATACCTTAATAACTTTTATATTTTTTTTTCGAGAGGGAGCGGGGAGATTTCTCCCAACGGAGACGGTACCGCGAACAAGCTTGGTCTATTGTACCCAATAACTTTTATATTAAAGTAGTAAAAATCAGAGACCGAAAATAACACTTATTATGAAATTTTAAAACAAAGAAATCATACAGAAGTAAATGTCGGAAAGTATGATTCAAGTACATATGCCATATTGATCCTTATGAACTAGTCTATGATAAATACATACATATGTATTGCTCTTCAAATTTCGGTTTTTCTTTTGTTGAACCAGAATAAAAGTTGTTTTTTAATTTTTATTTTTTTGAGCAAAAATAAAAGTTTTTTTTGATATTAATTTTTTCAAGCAAAACTATTTTCTAAAGGAATGCAGGTACGTGTTATAATAACTTAGTTGACTTAAAATATTTTTTAACGTGCATAAGAATTCATTATGGTGATCGCAAATTAAAATAAATATATTTGCTTAATATCATATGACTTTTTAAAAAAAACGGAATAACAATTTAGACAATTTGAAATCTTGAGCATTTGACAGCACTTATGTCGACTTATATTGGGTGTGTGTCTAGGAGAATATTTGAGGAGCTTGAAACATGTGAAGCAATATAAACATTAGGGTGGGTCAAAAATAATACTATTAAGCTATAACAACCTTTGCATAGTAAAGTTGAAGTGTTTTTTTACTTTCTTCCATATTTGAAAAAAAGAGTCAAGTGCTTTTATTTTGTGATGCGAGGTAAAAATTCTCATGGAAGTGCCCATATGGTATATAAAAAAATTTAATTATTCTGTTTTGTTTTTATGCTCTGATTTCCAATGACTTATTTTTCTTAATTGCTATTCAAAAAATAAACATAGAAAATTAAATTGTGTGTTTAAAAATACTCCGAAAAAGTATACAAAAAGTATCGTTGTACAGCAACGTCTGCAGTTACGCCGATATATTGGTATCAATCATCCAACTCACACATGCACAAATAAAATGTTTAATAAGCGATGTTAATTTTACCCAACGTTGAACTTTGTTTTGAATTGATTTAAGCTTATGGGTGTGATTGAATCAAGGAAAATATTTATTTTTGCAGTTCTCTGATCAACACCATCGACGAATGCGACGTGCCTTAAACAATTTTGTTCAGTATTTAATTTTCTGATTTTGAGCACTGCATTTTTTCAATACAACTAAAATCTCCAGGCAAAGAGTTTAGTTAAATGAGGTAATTTTTATAATTAATTTTATATTTATGTCCCAGCAAAAAGTTTACATTTCATTAAAACCTACATTTGTAATGCATTATCTTTCATGCCTAATCGCTCCTCGCAGCATAACATTACATGAATTTATAATAGTATTCTAAATAAATGTACTTAAAAGCAAACACTTTCCAAATGGAAAACTTTTTTTCTAATCCATAATAAACTTACCCATATAACTCTCCTTTGACCAATTCATCAACACTTAAATTATAAACAGTTTGTAACCGATTCAAACCTCTAATGGTTCCTTCCAATTCCTCATCATCCGGAAGTTGCATCGGTTTCTCAAATTGGGTCGATAACTCTTCAATACCTGTAAGTACATATGACGAAAAATATTTAATTGAAAAACATGTTCATACCTCTTAGACAAAACTTTTCTATTTACTTATTCACTCAATCACTCACCTATTTTTTTATTTGGAAATTCAACGACTTTAAATAAATCATTCCAATCGTTAACCAGGCGTTTGATTAATGTAAACACGTTAATTGGATTCCCAATATAATCATTAACGTCCACTTTAGCCAACTCGTGTTTAAACTTAACATCTTTAATAAATCTAGAAAATGATGTTTTTCCTTGTAATGAAAAAAAAGCCTTTTTGAAGAGATTCACGAACTTTTAACGAACCGACAATCGTTATATTTCGTCGACATGTACTTTATTCGCTTGCATTAACGATAGTGTGAGTCTATAATTTCTTTTTAACGATGTATTAATTTAATTTAATATCCTGTAACATTTGTGTCAACAAAATGTCAAAATACGCCTATGCCAAATACTAAAAAGCCTTTTTAAAGAAAAAATACACTTTTCGATTTAGTAAACACCACGTAAATTGTTGACTAATAAATAACGAAAAAATAGTGCTTTAAATGACAGCTGACTTCAATCGACAGCGAATTAATAATGTAACTGAATAGCAAATTCGATATTTATTTTAACAATACGATTATCGTTACAAAAGTTGGTGAATCGCACTACAGATTTCAGCTTTTTGAAACATATTTTGATACGTGTTAAATTTTGTTAGATGTATCAAGTGCTTTCAAAGCAAATCCAAATTGTTTGAAATTCTGGTTAACAGATGGCTTTTGTGTTTTAAATATATATCTGTATACCCAACGTGTTGCTTTAATTTTGCCATCTGCATTTAATTATCTCTCGACAAGTGTATGCCAAAGCAGGTTGCCATTAAAGATAAATTTTATTTTAAACTGTCTAATTTTATACATAAGCAAATATTAAGGAAAATGCAATGGCTTTTTCTTTTGTGCTACTGTGTAATACATAGAAATCTAGACATATTTTTTAGTATATCGAATGACTCAGAACTAGATTTTAAAGCTATCTAATGATGCCCATTCGTCCGTCTGTCTGGTTGCATGTTCTTGTAAATATTTTGCGTAAAGTACGGGTTGCAATTTTGTAGATAATTTGATAACAAATTTGGTAAATACGTTTTAATTGCACTAAGGACGAAGCCTCTGCAAATGGTAAGAATCGGCCTATAATTTCATACAATCCCCGTACAATTTTTTTCCGAAATAGACCCTTTGTGGTAATTAATCTTATTATGTTCGTATTTAGATTATATTCGCCCAAGACTATTTTACTTCAAATTAAATTATTTTTTAAATCGATTTACGTTTGACCAAACTCTCAACCGTAAATAGATTTAACTTTTTAAATTTAAATATTAATATAAAAGTTAGCGATCGTCCCTATAATTCCTTAAAGACAAAAAGTCTCTTATAGATGGTGTATTTGGATAGTCAACCTGATTACACAGGAAGAATTTTCTTTACAGATTTTGACATTAATCCAATGAAAAATTACATTAAAATTCAACTATGTAATGCTTCATTGGATTAATGAAAAATGTTTTATTAGCTCACATCTAATAAAATCTTACATAAAATCGATGAAAATTTTTCATTAACTTAATTCCAGAAAGTTTATTTAGACTGTGACTATTTATCATCACATTAATGAAACATTTCATTAACATAATGATGAAGAGTCAACCGTTTAAAAAAAAATTGTTCATTATTTTAATGAAAAAGTTTTTGTATTTCAATCAAATTTTTAATTTGTTTAATGACATTAATTCATTTAATTAATTAGTAAATTTCGAAGTCTTTATGACAATTTTTTATAAGTTTAATGATTATTGTGGGTATTTATGTCAGCAATTTTTTCAATGTGCGCTTTAAGTTGTTGCGAATTGTATTCCTGTTACAAATCATCAAGTTTTATATTTCTGTTTCATCATGGTATGTTCTACTTCCATAAGCTGAATTTCATTTATTTAATTTTTCAGCCCGCGACGACTTTCGTTAGCATTCTGTTAATGTTACTGGTTTGTACTACAACGTTAGTTTTGTGTATTTTAATTAACAATTAAGGGAAAAAGAATGTGAGAATATTTTGCCCTTCTATTTTCTTTCTCGTTTGTTTTTAAGCATTTTACTAATATTTAGCCCCGGTAGGCTAGTTGGTAGTGAGCTAGTCTATCAGTGCCGAGGTTGCGGGTTCGATTCCGGTCAGAGACTCTGGTCTCCTGCAGAGAAGCGGAGTGTCTCTCGGATTAGTATAGGAAAAAAAACTAGTTCGTTATCGTAATGAATTTTTTCATTGATATTATGAAACATTAAAATGTACTATTTTTTCACAAGATTTACAAAAATTAAATTGAGAATACGTGCTTACAACAGTTCTAGGAAGAAAATATTTTGAAGTTATAAGTATTTTGAAGATAGAGAACTTAATTTTGTTTTCACTGATGAGACACTGATTCATTTTGTGGTTATGAGTTAAGCCTGATACTCATATGAAAAAAACTTGTAGGGAATATCTATGAAATAATATTGATAGAGTAGTCCCAGCAAATACTTAACTTACAATGCTACTTTTAATGACTTCCTGAAGGAAAAAAACTCCCGGGGAATTTGAGTCATAATTGAGGTGAATATATTTTTGTTATCAGAATACTAGTAGTGATATCAATCTAATGTTAACGATTTTTTTTTTTTTTGAAGAACATAATCAGGCCTGTCACAGAAACTGTTCGGAATGGTTTTGAACCCGTATTTTCATTTCGATCGATGTTCGTGATTCCGACAAATTTAAATTTTGTTATATCTTAAGTTAAATGTTGCAATATTGTGCAAACCAAACAAAAACTTTTTCGAAAAATTAAAAGTGATTTCATTCCGAGAATTTATATCGGTTTTCTTTTTCTGAAGAAGCTTTCTCGGAATTAAAAAATTTTGATCGAAATTGATTTCTGTGACAGGCCCGTATATTTACATATATTAAGACACACATTGTTATTACAGTGTTAGAGCTATAAATGATTTTGTGCAGCAAAAGCACTCTTTATTAAACATTTTCTTACATTCCGAAAAATTTATTTTGCGTACACTTTTGTAACAAAAATTCCATAAGATTTCAGAGCAATTTTAATTAGTGTGTTTTTACCTTTTTTAAAGTAAATTTGAAAGTATTTATTTCTTGTCTCTTTTTGTAACTACTTATTTTTATACAACTTTTAAGTATAAAATAAAGGTATTATTTTTTAGGTTCTAATTGGCCAAATTATAAAGGATTACTTTTGGGACATCGCGAACAAAAATAAGTACTTTTTCTAGTAGAAAAATAAGTACTCTTTTTCAAGTTCTCATTATTTTTCTGCTTATTTTGTAAGCAAAGTTTTTGCTGGGGACTCTGTTCATTTTGTGATAAAGTTACGAAATGTTTCT
Source organism: Pollenia amentaria (assembly GCA_943735925.1). Lineage (NCBI taxonomy): Eukaryota > Metazoa > Arthropoda > Insecta > Diptera > Polleniidae > Pollenia > Pollenia amentaria. The sequence goes on from OX031006.1 coordinate 166,483,567, forward strand.
GCCAACATTTTATTACAACTGTGAAATAAAGCAAATGCTCTTTATTTCATACGGAATTTTGACAGCTGTAAATAAAGTTTTTAATAAATTTTTCACATAATTTATTAAAAAGATTATAAGCAACCAGCAATGTGTTTTGAAAATTACTTCTTATTTTGTTTAATTTTTTATTAAAAAAAAACACTTTTTAGTAAAATACATGTAGGTTTTGTTTATACTTATACGCAAAACAATGTCGCATACTTTGAAAGATTAAAAACTTCAAATTGTGCAAACTCTCGAGATAGGTAACATTGATACATGTCAAATTTTTCGTATGAAATAATAGATGTTGCTCAACATTTTTCGTATGAAATAATAGATGTTGCTCAACATTTTTCGTATGAAATAATAGATGTTGGTCAACATTTTTCGTATGAAATATTAGATGTTGCTCAATATTTTTCACAGATTTGAACTAGGCTTTAGGGGAGAAGGTAACATGCTATTTTTCTCTCCCTTCTCCCAATAAACTCTGACTTTCAGAAAACTTTCAGAGTGTGAACCCAGACTAAGGGACATATTTCATTGAAAAAATGTTTCTTATTTGCAATAATGTAAAATTATTTGAATATTTTTATAAATACATATGTATGTATGTAGATCTTTTGATTTTAAAAAATCTATTTAAATTATGTATAACAATTACTTGGATTTTTCTTTTAAAGGCGATATTAAGCTGCCATTAATCCAATGAAAAATTTTAACGAAGACGTAATTAATACATCACTGAAATCAAATAGAGGCTTAATAAATATTTCGAAAGCTGTACACCATCAATTTCAAAAGTTAAAAAGCGGCTTAATGCTTTTTGTTTGGGTCGTATAAGCAGAAACACCACCAAACGTTCAGGTCAAACGAAGGTGCTATCATTAAAAAAAAACGCTTATTTTAAGGTATTGACTCAAGACTCTTGAGCAATATCATTAAGACCAAGGAATAATATATCAAAGATGCATGTTGCATCCCACAAATTATAATGCTATCTTAAGCCTGGAGTATACGTAATGTGAAAATTCACATGAGCATGTGGTTCTGACGTAATTGCAACGTTAAAATATGCAGTTAAAATCGCGTTTTTGCGCATAAAATATGCACTAAAAATATAAAAATATGCGCTAAAAATTGGAAATCTAAAGAAAAAATATAGATATTTGAACCTACATATGAAATAAATTTAGAACACTAAGATAAAAATTCGTTTATATAAATACATAAAATAGTTTTAATATTTTCAAATGTAAAGTTAAGGCAGCCTGTCCTCAAAAAGATTTTAAACATGGAAAACCCCGTTCAACGCGTCGAAAGTGATCTGAACATAATTAAATGCTGACAGTTCCTTTGTGGTATATTAATTTTCCACACGCAAAGAAAAAACATGGTTGACACAATCACAATCGGAAACTATCATTAATGTTTGTGTCAAACACGTCTTAAGCAACAATATATGTTCGGTCATAATGTTTTTATCTAATTATTGTCTCAAACATATTATTACGTTCAGAAGAAAAACGCAAACTATGTTTTTATATTTCCCTTCACCAAGCAAAATGTCTTTTTCAACAAGTTATATTGTTCTCACAATAAAAACAATAAAAAATTTAATTTAAAAAAATGTATGTATGTCTTATTACAAATATACAGGCATATATTAAAAATTAAATTAAATAGATACATTTATATACATGTGTGTGTGTTTTAACTTAAAAATATTATATTGTGTTTTGCGGTACAAATATATAAAAAAATAAGAATTTTATGGAGCCTTATGCTAGGAACACAACTGGGGCGAACGACGAATTTTTGGCCGCGAATATTCGTCGCCAAAAATAAAAGACGTTTGTGAATATGAAAATGCACACAATCAGGGCGCCGGCGAAAATTCGCCAGACGCGGCGAACTTTAAATAGATTTAATTCTATTTCATACGCCGGCGAACGGCGAACAAATCAGTACTAGGTGACCATGTTTGGTTTTAGTTAAGAAGTAGTTTAGTAAATAAAGTTACTTTTTACTTTAATAATTGTTTTTTTTTTTATTGCATAACACAAAAATAAGTATACAAAGTATTTTGCTATAAAAATAGTTTTTAGTTGTGTTTTTGATTATGTTTTTATTTTTAAGCATTATTTTTTTTAATATGGTCACACTATTTCTCTCTCTTTGCAAAAACAGTGATCAATTTTCTCAATTATAAAAGCTGCCAGCTATTCGTCGTTATTGTGCTTCATGCGACGAATTTACTCAGCGAATTTTTACGGAAAAATTCGTCGTGTTGGGCGAAATTCGTCGTGCACTACGCTGTTTTCGTAAAAATTTTAATTAAATATGTCAGCATTTTGTTTTATTGTCTTGAATCGTTAATTTTTCTAAAAACTTTATCAAGCTTGATACGCATTTGTTTACTAAAGTTACCCTCCACTGCATACATTTTATTTATTCATTATCAATTAATTTAATTTGCTTTCTCAATGAATCCTTCCAGCACATCCTTGAATTGGTTATAATGTTGAGCATAATACATAACTGCTTTCAACCACGTTTCCCACCTGGTTGTTATAGGCTTTGAGGGAAGAAATAAATCGAGATACTTCTCTTCAAATGCGGTAAATCGCGAGGTGCTTTGCAAAATATTTTTTTCCCTAAGAAATAAATATCATTGAAGTTCCTTCATATCTCGTCTGCAATACGGTGCATCACAAAATAAAACAAATAAAACCAGTTTTGGTTTTCAAAATATGCAACAAATATATGCAGTGTCAGCAATATATGCATTTTAAGCAAAATATGCAAAAATATGCACTAACAAATCGATGCCATTTTACTTTAAATTTCATGATTCGCAAAGATATTTATCTTATGTTGATCTCAGACTGGCGACAACAACTATGCATTTGCATAAAAATCCGGGCCTTGGTCATCACACAATGGCCATTTTGGCTTTGTACTAAATTCACATTCCGTGTAGTCTAGGCCTTACATATTTGGTGCAAATTTGATCTTATCAGATACTGTACTCTTGAAAGTAATGACAAACTTTATAATCTTCTCAAAATATGTTGGTCAATTTAATTTGATATATCGGGTGGTTCAATTTTAATGGTCGATGTTGAATATGAAACACACCTAAACGTCAAGTTTTTTCTGCATTTCATTTGACATATCTCAATTTTAGACTAACTCAATTGGAACCATGGAAAGAGACACAATCGAGCAACGCGATTAAGTTATTCAGGTTTATTATGAAAATGGGCGTTCAAATCAAAATGCATATCGTGAAAATCATCTTCAGTGATGAAGCACATTTTCAGCTGAGTGGATTCGTCAATAAACAGAATTGCCGCATTTGGGCAAATTATAATCCAAGAGTTATTGTTGAAAAACCAATGCACCCACAAAGAGTGACTGTTTGGTGCGGTTTTATCGGCTGGCGGCATCATTAGGCCGTATTTTTTCCAAAATGAGGCCGGTCAGGCAGTTACTGTGAATGGTGTTCGCTATCGTTGGAAGAGAACGAACTTTTTATGTCCCGAATTGGAAGATATGGATGTGGACGATATGTGGTTTCAACATAGGGTTGCCAGTTTTGAAATCAGAGAAATCAGTACATAAGAGAAAAAAATCAGTACAATTGCATAAAAAAACAGTACATATACTTTTTTAATATAAAATTGCAATTAATAACATAAAAAGCTTTAATATTTTTTAAAACAAAACTTGAATTCATGCTATAATTTGAACTGTAACAAAATTTAATTAATAACACTGAATTTTTTCAAAATAATAATTCAATTCCTTATACATATATATTTAGCGGGAATACAAAGTGAACAACAACAAAATCTAAAACACAACAAGTTGGTAAAAATTCGATTCTTAATTTCTTGTCAGCTTTTTTAAAATTATTAAAAGCAAATTTTAAGTTCATTACGTCTGAAGCTTGGTACTAAAAGGGCCAATGTTGATATTTTGCTGTTTTGACTTAATTGTTGCATTAGGCCTTTAGGTCTTTTCTTAACATACGGACGGACACACATAGCAAATATTTGACGAAAAAAAAAACGTGACCAACATGTGAACTAAAATTTTATTTCCTTTATTCTATTATATTTATATTACGTTATATTGAATGTAGGTCAGCATAAATATAAATAAAAATTATATAAAAGCAGTTTTTTGCTATATCTACCAGCATAATTAATTTAATTTTGTAATTAAAAGGTCATGCCGAATGTCTATTATTTTGCGGATACAGCCAATTTCCAATTTAACCGAGAACAGCTTAAAAAGGGTTTTACTAGCCAATTTCACTTAAAACTGTTCTATAAAAAACTAACATTTAAATTTTATCAAAAATGAATTATTTGACATTGGCCTTTTTAGGACCAAGCTGCAGATATAAGGACAACAATGTTAAAAACAAATTAACGAAGCTTGTTATGTATTTATCTTCAAAATAATTTAAAAAATTATTTAAAACTGATTTACAACTAATTACTAATAATAATTGTAATTATTGTAAAAGGTACAATCGTTTTTCAGACGATCTAGCACTATCGATTTTTGTAAATAATATATTTACTATGTATGGACATAAATATTTACAATGTTACAAGTTTAATAATTTGTATAGCCTTTTTGTACATTGTCCACAATTTCTTTCCTGTCTTCAGTCTTCAAGAAATTGTAAAACTCATTACAACTATAACCAAAGTTAGTCTTTATCTGCAAGTCGCTTTCTAGGTTTTATATTAGGAGCCTCTTTCTCTCTTTTCTTCACTTTGAAAACTAAACCTCGTTCTGTAATAGCGTTTGAATGTGGAATGGAAGAAATAAAATTCCACATTTCCTCAAATTCGAAAACGCACCACCATGTAGAAACACTTTCCATTTTTCTTCTACTGTCTTCTTTTTTCCTTCTAACATGTTAATAACTCATCGATAAGAACATCTATATTAATATTTGTAACAATTTGACAATATGACAAACTATTTACTGAACATAATTAATATATAATAACATTTTGTACTGTACAGTACATTAATGAAAAAAATCATTACATTTGCGTACTGATTTGCTTGTTATGCATAAATCAGTACTTTGAACAAAAAACAGTATATGTACTGATAATAACAGTACGAATGGCAACCCTATTTCAACAGGACGGTGGTACTTGCCGCAGAGCTAACGAAGCAATGGCTTTTTTGCGCGACAAATTCAATGGCCGTCTTATCTCACGTGGTGGCGATGTCAATTAGCCCCCAAGATCACGTGATTTGACATCGTTGGACTTCTTTTTTTGGGGTTATTTGAAAGAAAAGGTGTACATCGATAAGCCAGCAACAATTCAAGAGCTAAAGGATGATATAATTCGGCACATTAACAGCATAGCACCTCAATTATGCCTCAGCGTCATCGAAAATTTGGACCATCGGATGGAGGTGTGCCGCCGAAGTCGCGGCGGCCATTTGGCCGATATTTTATTCCATGCATAATTAAACCATACCAATATTATCATAATAAAAAGAAATGACAAGAATTTCCTAAATAATTTGTGTTTTATTTAAAATCAACATCGGCCCTTAAAACTGAACCACCCTTTATTTAAATGTTTTTAATATTTTTATCCCTTGCAATGATTGTTTTTACAGTTGAATGTTGTAATGGGGGTTATTAGGTCATTTAATTGATAATGTGGAAAATTATTTTGAATTCAATTTTAAGATTTTTTTTCTGTTACCATCCTGGTTTTTAAATTGTATACATTTTATTTTCTATTTACCTTCGAACACTTTCAATATCCTGCTTTTGTAATTTCAAATGTTGTCTACAGTTTTGTATGAGTGTTGCCTCCATGTTGGCCAATGTTTTCAAACTTTCCACTGAGGAATAAAACTCTCCATTTGCCATAAGACAGCACCGGGAGAAGGTGAAAACCATCAACCACACGCAACAAAAAGACGTTAATGGTATTATTATATTTGGTCCCATACTTGCTGTTGCTTGTGCTTTTATTCTAGTTGTTTTATTTAGATTCATATTAAAATATGTTGTTTTATGTTCTAACGATAATAAGAAAGAACATTATACATACATTTGAATATGTCTGTTTGTAAAATAATTCAGTTAATAACAGAAAATTCCAATTTCTTCCCTGTTATTCGAGCTGGTTTTCGAAATAAGTAGAGTTTTCCGATGAAGTCGGTTCTTTTTACTCGTTTGATGTTATGGAGGTAACTAAAATCGAATTGTGTTATTTTTCTTTAAAAAGTCTTGAACATGGTCTAGATTAAACGTGTTAATACAACATGTTGTGTTTACAACACAAACATAAACGAATTATGTAATATGAGCCTACAATTGTCTTTAAAATTTAAACTTTAACAGGCTGTACAAATATTGAACTAAGAATGTATTTAACAATACTCAAATCATTGTTTACTTTTTATTAAAAATTGTTTCGTTTTCAATATGTAGTGTATACTAGCGATGCCAAACGGGAAATTCCGAAATCCCGGGATTTTTCGGGATTGATAAATTCCGGGATTCGGGATTTATTTTTATGATTCCCGGGATTTTTAACATATCAACTTTTATGTACGAAAATTTTCGTTTTTTTTTTGAATTTTTATACTCTATACAAAAATATATTTTTTAAAAATTATATTTAAGTTTTTTTTTTATTGCAAATAATTCTTATTTTTGAGTTTTCGGTGATGCCGAATCTCTGTGGGTAGTAGTGATGAGCGATCCCGTGATTTTTAAAAAACATCGTAATTAGTGAACGTGATTTAAAAGTTTTAATAGAACATGTTGTGTTTATGCGGAATTATGCAAAATGAGTTTAAAATTGTCTTTAAAATTTAAATTTAACCAGGCTGTATAAATATTGAACTAAGAATGTATTTATAAATGCACAAATAATAGTAAACTTCTTATTAAAATATTTTTATTTTTCAAAATGAAATGTTAATTTCTTATAAAATTTGTTTTTAAAATTTGTTTTATAACAATGATATTGTCAATTACAAAACCGTAGCATAATAAGTACCAGGTATGTTCAATGACAACTCTCATTATTTACCCATGTGTTGTCAAATTCATTTATTTGTTTTTTGACGCTTGTTTTAATTTTTTGTTTTCCTCATTTTCTTCTGTTTGTCGTTATATGGATTAAAAATTTAGAACAAAATTTCTATAGGCTATACCTTGTACTTATTCTACCATGTACAAAACAGTTTATTTTTTTATTTTTAAGAAATAGTTACAGCTTTTATTTTGGGCCAACCGTTTTGATATTGCCACTTCAGAGTATACTGCTACTTAAGGCCAGTATCAATCGATTTCACCCCCTACCACCAACGCGGTGCATCCTGGAAACCCAAGTAATTTAAGCAAAGGTGGGGTAACCAAGCCTCTTTGATATTTTAATCAGGCGTAAGTTCATTAAACTTAATTTTCATAAAATTATTTTTATGAAGAAAGGAATTTTACAACATGAAATGAAATAAAATTTTTTGATAATTTTTCATTCTTGACTGAGCTGAGAATTGAACCCAGGTTTTCACGGACAGGTTGCCCAGACTAGTTTCGATTGTAATCACACAATCTCTTCAGTGGGGTTTGCCGTTTAGCTCTCACCGCCATTGACGACGGATGACGTCATTAGTCAAACATCAATCTGTAAACCAAATGGTATTTTACCTTAGTAGATCGAAATTTGCTTTGAGTGATTGATTATCTATTTTTTAATTGATCTACATGTTCTTCCTAACTTCTTGTTTTTCGTACTTTTTGTCAAGAATTCTTCTTAAAATCCAAAGTACATTTTTTGTTTTTCATGTTTTTGCCTTACTTTTTTCTTGTTGACATTATTCAGCACAACTTGAAGGACAAATGTAAACATATAAAATTCTCAAATATTTAAATGTATGCTGATGATGTCGAGATTATCTGTGCTATAACTAATTTTCAGACCACCATCGACTTCAAAAATACTTAAACTCATTTTATGAATTGTGTAACATCAACTTTATGGAGCTGAATTTCAAGAAACGTACATTAATGGGCTTTATAAGATTCAACCCGATTGCTGCTAATTATTTTCAGGGTGATTATAAAGTGGAATTAGTTGACAGCTTCCAAGATCTTGGTATATTATTTGACCCACTATATTAAATAGGGCAAGTGGTACACTGGTCTAAAGAGTTTTACGATCCGTATATTGGTAAAACATTATTCATGACACTAGTTCGAAATATTCTTGAGCATGGATCGATAATATGTTACCCTATTTACCAAATCCATTTCAATGCAATTTAGTCGGTACAAAAACAATTCCTTTTGTTTTGAGTTCGTGGATCGCGTTTTAAACCCCTGAATTTGCCTTCTCGACTTACTCTTATTAAACTTCCTACATTAAAATGCCTTAGATTTATGCTTAATGTGCCATTTTTATTCAATGTTCAACAAAAATAGCCATAAATGATTAAAATCTGAAGAAAAGGTCTCCCATAACTGCCTAGGTGTCGGCCCTAAGGGGATGAAATGTATGGGCGAGCTCCACTAGTTTATTGTCATACAGATTTTCTCATAACATACTTGTCCATTATAACCAACCATTAGGAGGATCCCATACAAATATGGCGGTTTAATGAAATTCTTAGGTTTTGCCCCTGTAGCACCTAGGATGCTCCAGGCTCTAGCTAGTAGTTCCTGGGTGTAAACCACAGTACACTCCACTGCTTGAACCCTAAGCCAGTGCCGTAGCTACTCCAACCGAGCTAAAATTTAATCTCGGTAAGCAAGATGGATGTAATCCGTCTTGCTATGCCCCAATTCCTCCTCTTCAATTAGATGTAATCCTGCTGAGTCAGATGTATATAGTCTCTCCTACTGCTCCCTAAGACTTCTACCCAGCTAGATGTAACCCGCTGAGTCAAGATGGATGTACACCGTCTTTCTATGATCTATGACTTTGTTATGATTAGTTTATTTATCTTGCAATTCTCTAGCACTGCACTTTTTTAATTTAATATGCCACCCAGTGCGCATGTTCCGTAACTCCCGCATCAAGAACCTTGAAATTAAACAAAAATGCCGCAAATTGAAACAAAGAACTCTTAACTGCGCTTGTAACATTTTTGGCGTGTAATTACTGTCACGTAACGAAATTACTCGCCAATTTACATAAAACGTGTGTCTGTAAAATGTTTGTGAGAAAGTTCCCGCAAATAAAATCACGCATAAAAACGGAGTGAGAAAAAATTATAACACAAAATAATTTATTTAATGCAATAAATAATAACACGGAAGAGGTAAGTATTATGTTCTTGTCAGATTTTTTCATTATTTAACTATTTTGCTTTTAACATTTTTGAAAAATATACGAATGTTTTTAAAGCTATTTCGTAAGCAATAAAAATTAATGTCGCACTATACATTATTTGGTATAGCCGACGCACAGTGGGAAATTTTACGAGAAGGCGGTCAAGATTCCATAACTTTTGACTGGATCGGTATTTTTTTATGCGATTTTTTTTTTGCTCGACAGGTGCGATATTAGGCTTTAATTTGCGCGTAAAATTCGACTGATAGGAGCAAAAGTTATGGGGAGTTAAAAATGCATTTTCATTTTTTTGTTGAGTTTCGGTGTAAAAGTTGATTATTTCAAATATGAATTTTTTATAATTTATCATTATTTCTCTTGTATTTTACAACTGATACTTATTTTTTATTGTCGAACTTAGATCCTGTCAGAAAATGCCAATATTTGGCCCCTGTAAATTTTTTCGTCCCAATATTCACAGGGGCCAAAGGTTGGCTTTTTTGGGACGAGACGAGTTGTTATAAGGATAAAACTGAAAAGGAATATTTTGAAAAATGCCCAAATAGCATTCTTGGTTATCGATTACATTTTAGATAATTCAACTTTTATTTTTGGTTTGAGATGTATGTGTATTTTATTTTTATATATTAATACAAATATGTACTTAAATCAAAAACAAAATATAATCTATAAACAATTTTAAATTAAACAATATTAGTAAAAATTTCTTCTAATAGGGCATTTACATTTCATTGAAATCTAGTAGATTTCATTTGAAATCTTCCTCCAAATCTATTTCGTTTACATTATACTTGTTTGACATTAGCGAGATTTGGTTTTCACAACAAAAACCGCCGACTGAAAGTTTTTTGTGTAAGACATACTTACATATAAAGAAATAGGCATTTAAAAATTTGCATTTTATTTTCTTTATAATCAACTTCATTTATTTTATCAATATTATTTGTCATTTGCATTTTTTTACTATTTTACGAAATTTTTAAATTTTTTAACAATTTTAACAAGCAGCTATTATTGTTTTTGTTTTGTTTTTTGTTAAAATGTCATTTTTTTCTTGTGCAGGGAAGTAGTTTTTAGTGCTATATGGGGAAAAACATAGTTGCATCACTAAGTACTACTAGATTTCGAATAGATTTCATCAAAATCTAGTCACGGAGTAGATTTTGTTTTGTACGGGAAATTTAGACAAAAACAACTAGATTTGGCTCGAAATCTCAAAAGTACTAGATTTCGTTGTAGTGTAAATTGGCTATAAATAGCTTTGGGTTTCATTTTCCAGAAGTTGTTAAGCTTCTTCCTCTAATTCGATTGAAGTTGATTTCCATTTTTGTCGAATACTGGACATATATGGATCTGATGTGCACAACAAAATAGTAATAAGATCTTCATTAGTACAACATCTGGACATTTTTCTTGTATTATGCTCGCGGAAGAATCTGTAGTCTTTGTTCCTTTTTTCTTGCGCTTCTTCAGATAGATCTCCAATTGGTAGGATATTGTGTTGAACTATTTTTTCCCCATGGTATAAAATTTTATGAACTGTGGTTGGCATATGTCTCCAAGAGTATTTTTTTATAAAGAATTGCTGTTTCATTTGCATACTGGCCAAATTTTTTTGCATTTATCTTTCTGCTACATGATATAACTTGTAAAATGATCTGGAATCGTCTTATTAATTCAAAATGTACTCCTGTGATAGATGCTGCAGTTTCTGGATCGGAAAAAAATCTCCTTGCAGTGTTTCCATCATTTGAATTTCCTTCTCCTTGTTTTGGCTGATCAATTATAAGGCCTAGGTGAAGGTATTTTTCTTGAATTTGTTTTTTTCTTTGCTTCCTTTTTTCCACATTTTCTTTGTTTTTCTCACTGTTTCACCTAACGGGCCAAATTCCAAATCATAACCCAATTTAAGAATATGCTCCATGAAACGAATTCTGGTATGAAGAGGGGACATTCCAAATTCGTATGCTTCATTGAAACTATTGTACTGTGATGGGGGTTGGCTTAATTGACTTGATGTCTTTTGGCATATGGTACAGCTTGACAAAGACTTTGTTTCGGTTAATGCTTGTGCAACTTTTCCATCGATCATTGTAAGGAACATTTGAAAATTAATTTCAATGCCTTGGTCATCAAATTTAAATATTGCCGGTTGAAGTTCTTTAATTTGATCTTTTATTTTTCGAACTTCTTCAGTTATGACATCTTTAGTTTCTTTTTGTAAACAAACTTTATTGGTCTGCAATACTTTGTTGAAGAGGGAATTTCATTTTTCCATACATCCATTTCTGTAACTCTACTGGTTGAAGGCTCTAAGCCAATATAAGTTTTTTTAAACGTAATGGAACGAAAGATACCATGAATAAGTTAGCATCAGATGAGTTTTCTGAATTACATTGCTTGTATTGTTTCTGACCAGAGCTTCCATCACATCCCCATTTAGAAAATAAAGCGATGCTGCAATTTTCAAGTTTTTTTAAATAGTCAGCATCAAGTGTATTTAATAATCGTTCTGCAGTGTGTTCGAGAAGAGCCTGCAATTTTACTTCTGCTGAACTTGACGTTACACTAATAGCCGTTTGTGAAGGTAAGCACTCTTTTTTGACAGAAACTAAATCTCTATATGCTGGAAAGATTCCACAATTTTTTTCATTGGTTCGCTTTCGCAGTTCTGTATACTGATGACAGTTTTCAATCCAAAAATAGTGCAAATGCTTCTTCTGGAGTAAATTTCATTTCTTCAGTTGGTGTAGGCATACTTTTTTAAATCCTCTTTGTGCGTTTAGGGCTCGCTTCCACTATTTTTTCAGTTATTGCAATTTTTGTTTTCTTATTTTGCGTTGGTTGAATTTGATGCAGAAATGAATCCTTTATCATACTATGAGAAATTTCTTCATTGATATTTACAAGCTTGCGTCTTCGTGATATTTCACAGCAATTGTCAATTTGTTTTGCGGATCGACCCACTTTTCCAGTTTCCTTAGCTGTTATTGACAGCTTATTAAAAAACAGATCATTTGTTAGCCATTTTTCGTTGCGTAAGTAAAACGTTTTCTTGTTTCTAGAACATTTAAGGTACCGTTTTCTTAATGTAAATGAAAAATTTTTAATTTTTATCTTATGAATTTTGATTTCTTGTTCGTTGCATAATTTAAAGAATGGATTATTCATTATGTGTAACACAAAATCTTTTTCATCTTTCTGTTGAAAATATATATCTGCGAGAACTTTATAACTGAACTTAGTCATTGTTTAAACAATAATGAAGGTAAAATTATGAATGCATGCATTTTTATACTCTTGATAGAAGTTTTTTTAAATGATCTTTTGTTACCACTTCTTGGAAACATAAAAACCCTTTTTTAAATACAAATTAAATCTTTTATTACCATTTCTTTGAAGCATAAAAAACCCCTGTTTTCACACTTTTTAAAAGGATAACATACCGGCAATAAATTAACAGGGTACATGTAGGTAATTTTCACGTAAAATATAACTGCTCTTCCATTTTTTTAAATTAAGTTGCAATTTTCAGGTAATTAAACTATGTAGTTTATGTTGCGGCTATTTACTAATGTTTAACCTTTTAACTTACTCAAAAATCTAACGTGTTAATCTATTTATGTCGCCTATTCGTTTTACAGCATCCGTTCACCCACAATAAGTTCATAACAATGGCAATACCTTTACCTTCTCCAAATTAATTAATAACCTGACGTGCTAGATAATTTATGTGGCCTGAACTGCTTTATTTGTCGAAAATTCTTTTAGATTCACCTTCTTTAATTTCAGTAATGTTTCCTTGCAGGACTTATTTTTTGAACCGAATATCTTACCTTGGGTCACAGAAATTGCTGTAGTTCGCAAGACCGTATCCAGATGTGGAAATTTGCGGGAAATTTTGACATTAAAAAAAAAGAAAATTTAATAGTTCTACAGGTCGCAGAGTTATGAGCTATGAGCATTTCAACTTCAAAAGTTTACTCAGAAATTCAAAACTATAACCAAATCTTACAGAAAATTCTTATTTTTATGTGATGCCGGATGAAAAATTTTATCATTTGGTAGCACTGTATGCTATCAAATTAAATTTTTTAAATGAATAATTAAAAAATATCAAAAATTATCGTGTATTTGTAAATTCTATTTGCACAGTTTTAAGTTCATTTTATTTTTGTTGTCATATGGATGGGCCACATCGAAATAAAAACTTAAAATTGTTAAAAGTGTGGCAATGTTTAAAATCTTATTTGCAAAAAATGTCGTTAATCAGGAATTGTCTTCGGGAGTTAGCTATTCGCAAATAAAAATTCAACAACAATTTTCTCTACTTGTAATATTCTTATTTGCGAATATGTTGTGCGTATAAACGTAGAAACAGGCACACTTTTATCTCACTTTTCGAGAAACGATGGAATATTTTGTTTCACAAGTTTTGCGAGAAGTTCTCACCAAAGTTACAGAGCATGGGAACAGGCTAGTGTAAAACGGGTTCTTTTCTTTTTTTCATTATTTGAAATTTGAATACCATTCAAAAGATTAAGAGAAGCTGCACCAATTAAGAAAAACATTTACTTCAATTTGGGACTCTATAGAATATTAGAAAATAAACCAAATATAAATATGTTTGCTTCTTAAGCTAAAAATAGAAAACATTAGAAGTTTTTTGCCCGTGCGGCAAAATTTGCTAGCAGTTAGTTATCAGATTCACACTCTAAGGCGACGATATGTATGTATGTATATATTAGACGTCTTCAACAAGACTACTTACAAGTCATTTTAATTCATTGATTCTTTTCAATTCAATTGTGTTTCAGTGTGTTTGCGCACAATGAATTGAATGAGGTAAATTGTTGTCAAACGTCACACCACGAAGAAAAAACTGCATATCAATTTCGAAAAATAAAATATTTATATTTAAAATACATGCAAAGTGATACTGTCGATTTTTGGAATCAAAGGCGAATATATGATGTTATCCTAAACGTACTATAAAATTGTGTTGCCTTAGATCAAAAAGATTTTTAGAAAAGAAAATTGGTACTTGGTGGAAACTAAAAGTAGTGCCAATTTTGTATCCTTTACGTTTTGCACCAAAGATCCAATGGGTCGCAGTTCTTATTGTATTTTAGAGCACTAAAAATCCCTTATCTGCAATACTAAGAACGTTTATAAATGCTGTTTTCTATTATATTATTATACAAACCGATACAACGACAACTACCGATACAAGTATATAAGGCTGCCAGGTACTTTTTTCGTCCTCCCCAAACTTAAAAAAATTGTTCCCCTAAAAATCCCATAATTAAGGTAAAAATCCCAGAAATAACCCTCTGTACGAAATACCCCAGAAATAAGTAATTTATTAGCAGACTTCTTCTCGACGACCTACTCGGATGCCCAATATAATAATACCGCATATCCCTACCCTATTGTTGAAAGCCCACCGATACAAATTTTTCCGATCAGCACATCACAGATTTTAACAGCTCTGAGAAGCGTTAAATTGACATTAAGTAGTGGACCTGACGGTATACCCAGCTGCGTTTTTAAAAAATTGTGCAAATGCACTTGCTACTCCTCTGGAAATAATATTTAACAAATCTATAGAGCATGGCTATTTTCCTCAATATTGGAAAGATTCGTATATAATTCCACTCTTCAAGGCCGGTAATAAATCAAAAATTACAAACTATAGATTTCTTGCAAAGCTTAGTGCAATCCCAAAACTATTAGAAAAATGTATCACAGATAATATTTGTCACCAAATATCGACTTTTTTTATCTATTCATCAACACGGCTTCAGAAGTTTCTGCTCAACAACAACTAACTTTTTACAACTGACAAGCCTGGTTAATAGAAGCTTTAATAACAAACAACAAACTGATGTCATAAACACCGATTTTAGTAAGGCATTTGATAAAGTACCATTTTTTTACTTTTATTAAAACTTGATCTTATGGGATGCACTACAAATACCATAAACTGGTTCAGGTCATACCTAACAAGTCGGAAACAGTGTGTTATCTTCAATAATGTCACCTCTAAAAATATTATCGTGAAATCTGGAGTTCCTCAAGGGAGCCACCTGGGACCGATTTTATTTTCTATTTTTATAAACGATTTACCGAGTGTAATAAAATTTTGCAATGTTTTAATGCTGATGATGTAAAGATTTTTCTAAGTCATAATAATATCTGACGGCAAATATTTACAACGTGATTTAAACAAATTTTATGATTGGTGCAATATCAACCTGATGGCCCTTAATTTAAAAAAGTGCAAGCATATGCGATTTTCACGAAATTGGAATGAGGATGGTCGTTTTTCCTTAGGTGGAAATCAGCTAGAATTACTGACGGAGTTTCTGGATTTAGGAGTTCTCCTTGATAGTAAATTAAACTTTAATAAACATATTATCATGATGCTAAATAAAGCTCGTGGCGTGCTTGCTTTTATCAAACGATGGGCTAAAGAATTTACTGATCCTATAATAACCAAACGTTTGTACACATCCTTAGTAAGGCCTATCCTGGAATACGGTTCCATTATTTGGGATCCCTACATTGACTATCACAAGAAGCGCATTGAATCTGTTCAAAAAAAATTTCTTTTATTTTGTCTGGGAAATACAACATTGAATATAAATGTGAATCTTCTCCCATATTCTGCAAGACTCTCTAAAATTAATTTGCCGCCTTTGGAAAGTGCTTAACGTTGCTTTTTTAGTAAATTTATTAAATGGTTCAATTTCTTCAGAGCTCCTGCTAAAGACAATTAACTTCAATGTACCTCTAAGAACAACTCGGAACTTCGCACCACTTCATCTACAGTGTTTTCAAACTAATTATGCAAACGCTGACCCCTTAAGAAGATTATGCAAAAATTTTAATGATTTCTATAATTTTATTGATTACCCTGTAAATGTCAATATTATTAAACGTAACATCATTTTGTTCTTAAATGTAAGCAATTATAAAGAAAAAAAAAATTAGTTAAGTTTCTTAATAAAATGTAGATTATTTTATTGGTCTGTAAGGATTTTAGTCCATAGACCGTGATTAAATAAATAAATAAATAAAATATATAAATCAAATTTGCGGTGTGATCGTTTTCGGCTGTTGCGATTATTGAAAAATAATATTTTAATTCAATCCACTGTTGCAGAATTCTTGTAACTGCTGCGCCATATGCTAACCAACGAGTATTAGAAATTTATATTAGTTTCTAATATTTGATGCTATCGAACTCAGTATTTATCAATTCGAAAGCTCTTTTATATTTTAAGCTACGCAATGGACTATTGCAAAAATAAAAGTAGAGTTCCTTTACAATGAATTCAGCTCTATTAGGAATATCCTTTGATGCGTGTTAGCAACACAGGTTTAGTGAATGACAGCTACATTTGATTTAAACAAGTCCAGGATTTTCCTTTTTCAAAAGTGTGTATAACGAGTAGGGTATTCATTCGGTGAACCGTTTATCGGTTAACCGATTAATTACTACCCGATTAACTGATCGGTTAATTTAAAATTGGCTATTTTCGATTAACGATTAAACCGATTAATTTCAGTCGATTAACCGGTTAACCGATGTAACAAAATTATTAATATTTTTTAGTATTATAAAATATTTTTTGTGTTTTTAATTATTTTTTCGTCACATATAAAAAAGGTATGTGTTCAGAAAATAATTTTCATACAAAGAAGGTGTTTATTGATCTCCATTTTTAGAAAGAGTATGCTGTCAACACCTTTTTGTTTCACGTACTTTTTATATGTATGTGTTATGTGTTTCTTCTTATATTAACTCATATCAATCTTTTAGCGGAATTAACCGAGAAAATTAGAAGTGTTAAAAGTTTTAAAAATTAAACAGGACTCTAGTGGCATGAACGGTTTTATGTGTTTACAGAAATCCAGGTAAAGGGCTGGCAAATTAAATATTCTGTAATATGGGTTGCCTTCGATTTCTCACGTTAAGTGAAAGAATTTTTCCCAAGTCAAGTTTTATCAAAACCAAATAAAAGAAGCGGTTAAATCCTAAACATTTAAGCCAAATTATTTTTCGAAAAGATTATTTTAAAAGATCTCTTTTAACTATTGAAATAACTAATAAAATGATCAAACAGTCTATTTTAAGTTTATACATAATATGTATGTATTAGTCGAAAAATATGATTTATGTACATATTTATGAATTATTTTTTTGTTTGCTGATTTTGGTTCAAGAATTGTTATGTTTGTTATGGTATTGTTTTTTTTTTACTATAAAACTTCAAATAATAAATAATTTATGCATTTTTATTTACTGAAATTACTTAATTTATAAAAAACTTTATTAATCGGGTAACCGATCAATAACAAAATTAACCGATTAATACCCGATTGAACCAAAACCTCGGTTAATTAATCGAGCGATTAACCAATCAAAGCAAAAGCCCGATTAAATGAATACCCTAATAACGAGTGATTCTTCCCGCATAAATTATTGGCTCCATCTGTACCAATATGTAATATATTTAGTCAATTCACAAGGTATCCTAACATGTCATATTGTCAAAATGTCCTAATATTTAACAATGGTTTAAAAATATTGTTGTTGGTTTGTTAACAAAAAGTGTCTTAAATAAATAGAACGTTGCTTGCTGTGTTTATTGTACTGTCGTAATTAATCAGAATAGTCCAGCGCTGAGCGGCTGAGCCGTACAACAATATTTTTAAACCATTGTGAAATATTAGAACATTTTGACAATATGACATGTTATGATACCTTGTGAATTGACTAATTATGTATTTTTGTACCAATTTTGTTAAGGTATAAGGTATAAAAGCTTTAAAGAGATTTAGGCCCGTGGCCTCTTCCACAATAAAAAATCCCAAAAAATCTATAATAATTTCTTGTTTATTATAGCTGTAATACCGAACACATAAACACATCCATTTAATACGGGAAATATCTGTTGACTCATCCATAATAAGAGAAAATTTGGAATCGCCAATATCTTGAACAAGTGCATTGAGTATGGACGGACCAACTACATGTTTTATAATTGAAGTACATTTTTTACGATGTAATTTTATATTTTCAAACATGTTTGATTTTATGGATATAGTTTTTAAAAAATCGACAAGATGGTCTACAGAAGCAATAGAAGCTTTGCTATAAACACATACATTGTAATGTCCAATAGTTTACGATCATTTAATATTGTGATAATACCTGCAATGTAGGTTAAATATACATGTTTCTTTATATTTGTATTTCCTCAAGTTAAATTAAAAAATGCCTACCAAAATCGGATAGGGGTGAGTTTTTTTGTATGCGCTACGGCCATGTTTTTTATTTGACGGTTAGTGTCATTGTATCGCTTCAAATCTTTTTTATTTGATGCTAATGCCACTTTACCCATGGAACATCAGGAGGTGTTTGTTGAAGTCGTCGGCAACTTGAAACAGCTTGGAGCATCTTCAATCGGCTTAGAATGAGTTTAATATATTTTATGTTGGCATATTTAGGAACATACATATATGTATGTATAAATTTCTATATCTTCACCTTGAGCCCAACTTTCCTTTCCCCATTCTTTTTAATTACGTCGTAGATTATATATTTTTCCTTTTTGCATGACATTCTTATTCACGTTTAAATAAACTGTTTTTTACCAAAATTTCGTATGTAGCAATATTCTTCACAAAGATTTAGTTTTGCTCTTTCTTTTAAATCAATCACAAAAAACTGATGACATTAGTAATAATTTAGAACCAGTAGCTCGTTTCTGTATTTCTCGCATCGCAATATTTCTCACATTAAGTGTGAAACAAAAAATTCCATCGTTTCTCGATTTGTGAGAAAAAAGTGTTTCTGTATTTGAATGCGAGAACCATAGTATAGAACTAGTATGCCAACTCGAGAGAGTGTTCTCAATTTTTTAGTTCACCCCTCCCACATATATGTTCTGTGTGAATTCCACACACATAAAAACAGCAAAAACAAAATTTGAAATTTTTCAATTTAATATTTTTGACAATATAACATTTTATGTTTAATTTTATGACATAAACACATAATTAATAATTTTTTCCAATACATTTTGCTCATTTGCCTTTGCAAAATGTTTTTATTTTTCACAAGCTAAAAATTTTTAAATAAATTTATTTGACATTAATTTTTTTCTGTTGTTAATATTATTAAAGCCAGCAGAGTAGCATTTTGTGGTATGAAAATAATATTTGAAATCATAAATTATTCAAATATTTTCCGATATTGCAGAATAAAAATTTTACAATCATTTGGGGGATTCACAAGGTGTCATAAAGTCATATGTCTTTAAATAATAACATGAAAAAATACGACATTTGTGAGCAACCCCTCATAATTTAATGTGCTATTAATTACGACAGCACAATAAACATAGCAAGCAACGTTCTATTTATTTAAGACACTTTTTGTTTTCAAACCAACAACAATATTTTTAAACCATTGTAAAATGTTAGAACATTATGACAATAAACCATGATAGCACACCTTGTGAACACCCCAATTGTTTTTAAAAGTTTATAAATGCAGCCAGCATTTAATAAATTAAAAATTTATTGAACTAATAAAATGTTATTTTGGAAAAAATTTTTTTGCCACATTCTATACGATTTTATGCAACTATGTTAAGTGGTGGAAATAGTTTAATATACCAATACATTTAAAAAAAATCTTACTTATCCAAACATAAACATAGGTTCCACTGACAATTGAGGTATGTACCTGTCAAAGAGTCGGCATACTAGTTGTATACTATGGCGAGAACAGACAACACAGATTCTGTTTTAACTGGAATACTTTCAGTAATTAAGTGTCAAATGCAAGCGAAACATCAACGAAAGAAATAGATATAATAAAAATTGGGCTGCCAGATTGGACGATTTATCGAAATTTTGACGATTTTTTGTTCCGAAATTGGCAAAGTGCCGATTTGCGGATTTTTTCTTCGAAATAAAATAATTTTAAATGGTTTTCTATGTTTGTGTATTAAGCACCACAGAAAAACGATATCTTTAAAAAAAGACAGCTTAAAAAATTTATCGGCAAAATCAAAATTTCGAAGGAAAACTGTTTAATTTTTATTTCCTTTTATTATTTAATACATTTATTTATGTGATAAAAACATTTAACTATTACCCCACTTTTCAGTCAATGCAGTATAGGAAATTTTTGCCTTTTTTTGGCCAAAAGTGTTAGTTTTATTCCAATATGATATTTTGTCAAAAACAAACAATCTGAAATTTTAAATTGTTGGATTAAAGAAAAAAAAAATAAATAATTGTATATAAATAGACCTCAAGCTTAAGGTTGTACATATGTATGTATAAGATATGTATTTACCCATGAACTTTAACTAATATTTTTTTATTGTTTTTTAATAAAAATGGAACAAAATTCGTCAAAATTAATTTAAAATTGTCCGATTTTTTAAAACAAAATAGACGATTTTTTCTTATTCTATTTTAGAAAATTAACGATTTTTTCACAAATTTATCTGGCAGCGCTGCATAAAACGAAAATAAGTCCCCTTTTAGACAGGCAAAGTTTACTTTGACAAAGTCTGTTGAATTCTCTTAAACTTTGTTTGGTGCTCAGACTCACAAAGTTTAATTTGACAAAGTTTTTTTTCTCTTGTTTGAATATAATATATAAACAGCGTTGCCAGAATGATGATTTTATCATATTTTGGATTATTTTTTTAAACAAAAATATGATTAAAGATTTTTTTCTCAAATGATGATTTTTTATTTTTAGAAATTCTGATTTTTACTTTAATTTTGCTTATACAAAATACACGATTATTTAAACAGCCACTTTTTAAAACAATCAAGTTTTGCATCAGCTTGATGCGCATTGGTGCTGCACACTTTTGTACCCAGTAGAGATGAGCGATCCCGTGATTTTTAAAGATCATCGTGATTAGTGAATGTGATTTAAAAATCACTGCTCCTTTAAACTGTGATTGTGATCACGGTTTATCAGTTTTCTGTTCTTTTAAAGCAATTGCGGCCAAGCTATATGTACAATGCGCGAGCTTTTGCAAGAGCTTTTGTAAGCACTTTCCAAAGAAACAACAACAAATTGTAAGAGCTTTCCAATCTGTTTATTTTCATATACATACATACTTGAACAAATAAATTTTGGCATAAAAAAATTCTAATAAGATAGAAGAGAGAATGAAAGGAACAGCAATATCATTCGACATTTCATTCAAAAAAAGCTATTACCCACACAAACAGTGAAATATCATAAATTTGTATATGTAACAAAATACAAAAAGAACGACTTAGAAAGTACCTGTTACTTTACAAATTTGGTCACAACTGTGATTCGTGATTTTTCAGTAACAGTGATTAAATCACAGGTACAGAAATATCGCTCATCTCTAGTACCCAGTATCTAGAATACACAAAATTGCATCATTATTTCTGGACATAAAAAATATTAAAAACGGCATATTATAACCTATTTCCAATGTGCGAAAGAATTCCTTCTTTCGAACAACTACATTTAAAACAAAAACAAAGTTTTAAGAATTTGTTTTTGTTTCAAATGTATTTGTACGAAGTAAATAATTCTTTCGCACATCAGAAATAGGAAGTTAGAATATTGATAAAAAAAAATATTTGTGAAAAGAAAAAATGTATTTTTATAAAGTTTCATATACTGACGAATTATGTTTTTATGTATTTCAATTTAAATAATAAGAAGTATGTTTTTATAAAAAATTAATAATTCTTACTATTTTTCCCTTGTTTTAAAAAATTTAAATTAAGAAAAAAAAATTTAAGATTTTCCTCTTCAAAATAAGATTTCTTTCGCCATATGACAATTTTCATTCTAAAGATTCTGGTAACGCTGTATAAAAATATAAAGTTGCAGCCAATTTCAGGTATAATCTACGAACGAAAAACAAAACGAATTTGTGAGTACCGCAAAGTATGTACTCCCCCGCTATGCTCTTTTCCCTTCTCTTCAATAAACTCAAGACTTTGCAAAGGGCTTAAAAAAATTAAAATAACAAAATATAACAATTGTGTTTTATTTATTTTCATCATTTAAATCCTTTCTCTTCAAATAAAATAAAAATAATACACATTATTATGTACATACATACATACATAATTTGTGCTCCATTTTTTGAAATTTTATTTTTCTCGCATCAATTTCAAATGTGAATTATTTTGACAGTTCTTGTGAGAAACTTTTAGCAAAATATTGATACAGAAACACTTTTTCTCACATCTTTCCAATAATTGCTGGAAAATTATTTAAATGACAGATAATTCTCGCAAAGTAAAGATAAATAAACACTTATGTGAGAAAAACCATTTTTCGTTTCATATTGCACTGTTTTTGTCATAATTCACTTGTTTCATGCGGGAAATATTACGATGCGAGAAATACAGAAACGAGCTACAGGATTTTGCTTTTACATATTTCAGGGCACCGAAAACAAGTGTTTTTTTTTTTTTTTTTTTTTTTTTTTTTTTTTGATGTAACAAATACTTGAACGTATAAAATATAATGTATGTACATATATGTTTGCATGCAACTTAGTCGTCTTTTATAGAAAAATTAAACTCATATTTTTTGTATTTCTTCATAAAATCCTAATTTGTTTTTAAATATCCCCAATGCATGCCCCAAATCCCAAATAAAATTTGTTGTCCCTTTTAGCAACAAGCAAACCTAATTTGAGATCAAAATCCCAAAACTGGCAGCCCTGGTATCGATACCTTTTGCATTGGTTTATCCCCAAGGCGAATTCAACTACAGGTGGTGTCGAAACGCCATCTGATTTTGACAGTTCGAGCTGCTTTGTTTTGATTTGTTAGTGCTTTGTTAGGAATGGTTGACATTTTGGACAGTAAACAATAACAATGCAATGCATAAAACCCTGTGTTGTTGTTGTTGTTTTTGGATTGTTGTAGTAGTGACACCACCTGTAGTTGAATTCGCCTTGTTTCATCCCTAATTGAGCATAATTTCCCCAGCATGTTCTGATCCCCTGAAAACGCCTTTCCATTACTGCAAGGCCTCGGTGAAATCTTTCACCTTGTTCGTCACAATGAAATGAGTATAAAAAGTGTTAAAAAGAAATGCAGTTTCAAAGACATGTGTCCTCCTATAATTACAAAGAAGCCATTTAGCCTTCAAATAATACTCATTTCTTTTATTTATTTGATATATACATATGTATGTACTAGGGACATCGATTATTCGAGTTTTTTCAATAACCGGTTTTCGAATATTACGAATAGTGGCTATTTTAAAAATTTCGGTTAAGCATTTTTTAAATAACCGGTCAACCGGGTTTAATTCGAATACATAAAAACACAAAAATCAAATAAGTTTTTGTAATACAACGTTAATTTCAATAAAAACAAAACAATTTGCAAAGGTAAGGAACCAACACAATATATATATATATATAGATATGACTTAGATCAGACCTAACAAATATTTGACGATAAAATCCAAGAAAAGTTAAATAAATTATAGGAATTTAATAAAATTAATATTTGAAATATTCTCCCAAATTTAATTTGAATGAGTTTTAATTTGTTGGTGGTAAAGCATGTCTATATAAATCAACCATATTTTTAAAAAGTTGCAAACAAAACCTCTTAGCCAGGATTATCTATTTCAAGTTATTTTGTTTCAGCATAATATATATTTATATATATCTATACAATAAAAATGAATCTCTTTTTCCATTGGTCACGGCATCAAGAGTGAATGGCTGGACCGATTTGGACGATTTTTTCTTTCTAATGATCGCCATTAGAAAAAAACCCAACTTAGGGAAATTTTAAGAAAATTTTGGCCCGCCCACTTTTACGCCGACTTTTTTCGATTTACCTAAAATCAGAAAACGGCTACATCGATTTGACTAATTCATTTTTCAAATGTTCGTATTAATCCATTTTAAGTTTTCATCGAACGAAAAATTCGCCACGCCTACTTTTACGCCCACTATTTTCGATTTGCCTAAAATCGGAAAACGGCTCCATCGATTTGACTAATTCTTTTTTCAAATGTTCGTATTAATCCATTTTAAGTTTTGATCGAAAGAAAAATTTGCCACGCCCACTTTTGCTATTTATCTAAAATCGGAAAACAGCTGCATCGATTTGGCTAATTTCTTTGGCAAATATTCGAAGCAATCCAATTTAAGTTTTCAGTAATTTTAAGAAAATTTTTATGATATTGAAATTTTTTTTATATTTTCATTTTTATTTTTTTTTAAATAAAAATTTTCTTATGAATGGCTGGACCGATTTCACTAATTCTTTTTTTGTTGTATTTGTTATTATTAGGAGAAGGTTCTTATGTAAGAAAAAATTACGAAATTTGCGCAGGAAACTAGAACATTTCACTTTTTTAATAAAATAATGTGTCACTGGCAGTAATATTCACGTATTTGACATTAAAACAAAGAAACGTAGTTTACATGCTCTTTGCAAACTTTTTTAATAAAATTATGTGTCACTGGCAGTAATATTCACGTAGTTGGGCAGGTGATTTTCGACAAACATTACCAGTAATAACACGATCAACGCCAGCCGACGAATTTAATGCATGCTTAAAGTCATCCATTTTATGGAAATATGTTAAAACGCTCAAATTAAGTATGAACATGCGAGTCGAACTGCAGAATGACCAATCTGGAGAAACTTTTTCAAAGCAATTGCTCGATATTGGTAATGGAAAAATACCTGTGGCTCATCGTCTGGATACATTACGTTCCCTACCAATTTCTGTCATTTTATGAAATCTAAGACAGAACTGATTGAAAAGGTTTTCCCAAATATTGCACAAAATTATAAAGATCATGTTTGGCTGAGCGATCGAGTTATATTGGCTGCAAAAATCATTGATGTCAATGAAATGAATTTTCAAATTCAAAATAAGATAACTGGTGAATTAATTACATACAAATCGATTGATTCAGTCACTAACCAAGATGACATTGTTAACTATCCAACGGAATTCTTAAATTCGCTGGATTTACCCGGATTACCACCTCATAATCTGCAATTAAAAATCGGATCGGTAATAATCATGTTGCGGAATATAAACCAGCCACGTCTTTGCAATGGCACCCGACTTGCGGTGAAGAGATTAATGAATAACGTGATAAAAGCCACAATTTTGAAAGGGAAGTACAAAGGAGAAGACGTTTTAATTCCACGGATTACTTTAATTCCGACCGACTTGAAACGGTTGCAATTTCCAATGCGGCTAGCATTTGCAATGTCGATAAATAAATCACAAGGGCAGTCGCTAAGTGTTTGTGGCTTTAATCTTGAAAATTCATGTTTTTCACATGGCCAGTTATATGTCGCCTGTTCCCGTGTCGGAATACCAACAACACTATTTATATACGCGCCAGAAAATAAAACTAAGAATATTAGAATAATAAACACTTTGTTTTTGGAATAATTTTGATTTATTAATATACCAACAGCAATACTTAATAATGAAATTAACTTATTTCAGATAAAAGGTAACAGATATTTCTTGATTATAGGGCGGTACGAAGTTCGCCGGGTCAGCTAGTATTTATATATATTTCTATAGAAACGAATAGGAAAATGAACATGCTTTTTGTGTAAAATATTTGTCAATTCGTCGACTACAATTTGTAAATTTTTCTGTACATACAATATACTTCATTGCTATCCAACGGATAGCTAAGGTAAAATGTAACCAGAAGATACAAGATAATGGTCTGGTAAAAAAAAATTTAAGGAATATAACTATTACAAAAAGCTTTATAAAATACATAACTGAAATTTAACTCATAGAATAAATTCGAAAAATAAAAAATGTTGAACATATTTAATATTTAGAATACTCTCGCACAAATTCTTACTTTTTAACTGCACACGTTTTTGTAGTATTTTGAAAAGTTTTTGGTTTTTTTTTTACAAGAACACACGCTTTTATAAAAGATTTTTTGACCTTTGTTACATTTTCCTTTGACATTCTTCATTAAAAGTTTAAGTTTGACCAATATTCAATTAGAAAATACTTAAATTACGGGTACATCTATAACCAGAGTAAGGAAAAAGTATATTAATTACACATTATTAAAATAACCGGTTTATTATACCAAAATAACCGTTTTATTCGAAACTCGAAACATGGACATTTTAAAATAACCGACTTGGGCAAAGCAAAAATAACCGGTTAAAACCGGTCGAATAATATCCGTTCGATCTCCCTAGTATGTACATATGACATAAAAGTCTTCCATCATATTTGGAATTAAAACTCTCTTATTAATTTGTGGAAAGAGCTTCTTTGAGCTTGGAGCGATTAAGATAATAAAAGAATTAAAACTCAGCTCTAAATCTTCTTCTTCAGTATCTGATGTTACCTTTAATGTTGGAGGTTTCCGCTTTGAGAATGGGGGGCAATTGAATTAACATAGCAATTTTGTTCCGCCTTGCACTTTGTTCATGCAGAATGACCCTAAAAAAATGATTGCAATTGATATTTACAAAACTTGATTTTTTTGCTCTAGGGTAATAAAATATTCCCATAAATATCTAACTTGAGCTGCAAATACTCTCTTTTAAAAGCTTTTTTTTAGGTAACTTAAATGTGCCAAATTCACAGTTATTTAATTTATGGCGAGTAAAACGTAACGATGCTGACAAACGGGCAGCTGTTTATTACCATTTGATATCATAAATTGTTAAAAGCAGGTTTTATGAACATTTTAAACAACAGTATTTTGTTTCAATCTCCGTTATACACAAAAAAAAAAAAAAAAATTCAGTAGTTTTTTTTATCAATTAAAGAATTTGTTTAAAAAGTATTTTAATGTAATTAATGTTATAAATGAATCAATTATTTTTTTAATTAAAATAACATTTTAGTTGTTTTAAAATAAATTTTTAATTAACAAAAAATTCTAAGTTGATTTTTTCGTTTAAAACAAATTAATTTAAACGTATAGAATTGATGTTGGGAATTGTCAAAACTTGAACTATATTTACTTAAATCATTTAACACATTGATTGAAACGGCAAAGTTCGATCATTTCTTTAACTAAAATTAAAAATATCATTTATTGAAAAAAAAAAAATATTCACAATTTTCAATTTTAACAATTTTTAGTAATCCATATAAATAATCATTTTGGTAATAGGTGCAAAATCAACAACTTGTTTGATTTATTCCATGAATTTGGTATAAACTTGGTGATTAGAGACAATTTTTAATTTTTTTGTGTACTTATTCACATTGCTAAATGTTAAAAATCGAAAATATCAATTCAATGTACATTGTCAATTCACTTTGAGTAAATTATTTAAAAAGATTGACAAATTTCTTTTTACCAAATAATAAAAAAAAAAAATATTAAAAATAAAATTAAAAAAAAAACAAATTATTTTACATAATTTTTTACTTCCCTTTGGTTTTTATTTATTTCTTCTTTAATAAAATTCTTCTTAAATTCACATTGTTCTATACCATGATATTAAGCCATGTATGGGAGTTTTAGTTTGATTTGAAATGGTAATAAATACAGAAGGAAACAAAACTTAACATTTTGTGTTAATTGGAAGTTTGATGCAAAAATTCCTTGAATAACCACTATATTTTTCTGATCCGCTATAATCATCTAACTACAAAAATCATCATTATTTCAAATTCTGTGGCAAGGTTTTTATTAAAAAAAATTTTTTCTACAAATTGAGGTTTTTGAGAAGGCTGCTCCTTACATCTTATCGTAACTTTGGAACGACGTACCCGATTTTGTTACGCAATCCGTCAAAACTTATGCCAGATTTAAGTTTCTTTAATATCATTTTTTAATTTAGCCATTATTTTTGGAGTTATTGAGGCCGAAGTGGCAAAAAAAATATATTTTTTTTTGTTTTTTTGTAAAATTTTTGAATTCAAAAAATTCATAACAAATTGAAATCAACAAATACTTACCAGTTTTAGTACTTAAGCTCAAAGCTGCATTTATTAGAAGTAAAATAAATTTTATTTCATGAAAATCCATGGACAAATTCCTGTTTTATTCCCGATAAAGTGAAAGTACCTACTTTGACATTTGTTATAGCAAATTTGTGTAGAGCTAAAAATGTTGTGATTGTTTAACGGCTTAACCCTATTTATTACACAATATTTTTTAATCCTTTTTATTGTGTTGTCTTTATATAATTTATTTATATGCGTCCTATTTGAGACTATCGGTATACCATGTTCTAGTTGTGACTACCTGTGAGTATGCCTATTTTATTTTCATTTTTATTGGAATAATGGAAATCAGGTACATACTTGTTTTATTATTTTTTCTTAAAGCTACATGAAAATCGATGGGTTATAAATTATTTTATGATCGATAAAGTAAAAGTTCTACTTGTAAAATTTTTAATCGTCAATTTGTGTAAAGCCAAAATTTTCGTTATTTTAAAAAGGTATATAAAGGCCTTGCACAATCTGCATTACTCAACAAGTGATTGTAGAAAAGTATTAATATAAAGTAAAAACTGAGCAATTTCTCAATGGTGTAGTAAAAGCGGTTTTGGAAAACATATGCAATGGTCTTACCCCACCATTGTTGCATGCGGATTTACACTTCCCGTTTTACATCAAGATAGAAAGTCACATCTTGAAGATCCGAGTGATATACCATGTACTTACCTTTTATTGCTGTTTTCTCTGCCTTTGGGATAGCCGAGATCGCAAAAAGCACTACATAAAAAAAGATTGGAAAATAAGAGCCATAAGCACCTTAGGCCTACATAATGTCAGGTACCCTGCGTTGATTAAAAAGGACAATGTAATTTAACCACCACTACATATAAAGCTCGGCTTAGTTAACAATTTTGTGAAAGCACTAGACAAGGAGAGTAGAGCCTTTGTTTATTTGAAAACAATATTTCAAAACCTTTCATGTACAAAAATTGGCGAAGGGGTTTTCGATGGCGCTTAAATTCGAAAATTGCTTCTAAGTTCTAACTTTTGAAAGTTATTATCAGCAAATGAGAAATCTGCGTTGAATTAATTTCGACAAATTGTTTCTTATTTTCTAGGAAATATCAGGAATCCAAACTACAAAGAAATCGTCTGTGATTTGCTTGAAAACCATTAAAAAATCGGTATATATTAAATGAATTTTCTTATTCATATTTGTTTATTTTTCCTAATTTCTTATTTAAGGTGTAAATATGTCAATAACAATACATTTCTTGCACTCGCATCTGGACTGTTTTCCGGAAAACCTTGGTGATTTCATCAACAACTTAAGACCATGGAGCAACGTTATCAGGGTCTATGAAATAAAAATATGATAGGAGATTTTATTTGGTTTCTTAAAACAAAACTCGAAATTGTTTTTAGATTATGCTTTGTAAATCTTGTTGCTTAGTTAACTACTTGATAACTTTGTTTGTACTTTCACTTTATCGGGAATAAAACAGGAATTTATCCATGGATTTTCATGAAATAAAATTAATTTTACTTCTAATAAATGCAGCTTTGAGCTTAAGTACTAAAACTGGTAAGTATTTGTTGATTTAAATTTTTTATGAATTTTTTGAATTCAAAAATTTTACAAAAAAAAATATTTTTTTTGCCACTTTGGCCTCAATAACTCCAAAAATTTAATTTTTTCCCAAAAATTAAAAGTTCAAAAAATCATATTTTTACTCTTTATAAAGCGATTTTCAAAATTTTCCTTTTTTAAGATGTAATAGTTAGCTTTCAAAAACAGTAAAAACACCATTAAAATGGCTAAGTAATGATTGCTTACGTAAAAAAAGAGTCGTCGGAAGCTACCAACAGGAAGGCGAACAATATTTTGAGAGCGAAGATGAAGAAATTGAGAAATATGTTTTTTTTAAATTTATGTTCTTTTAATTAAATTAATAATTCAGAACTAGGAAACCAAATTTTGCAATAGGACTTTGTTTAAACAAAAGTTTTGTTTATGTGGGAATAAAAAAAGTAATTGTTTTAATAGAAGTGTCTTAAGACTTTCGCACGTGAGCGCCTGTGACCAAAATATTTTTTGCAAGAATGTGCAAGCGTGTATAATAAAATAAAAAAATTTCCGTGAGAGCGCTTGACCAACTTTTTGTCCGTGACAAAAAGTTTATGGGCCTTAAAAGGGTGGAGACTTCCAAAGATCGAATCAAGTAAATCATTTAATTTGGGCCAGTCGTTTAGCTAGAAATTTGTTTTGGCCAAAAAAAAAGGAAAAATTTCATATAGTGTAGTGGTCTAAAACTATCGATAGTCGACACTATTGATAGTATGCGATAGGTTACGTAAGGTTCCATTGGCAGCCATAGAGAGACAGCTCACTTGTGTCCTTCAGCGGTCCCTTAGTGATATCCAGCGCCAATGCCCATCGCAAAGAGCAGTTACTCAGATGGCGTCACTGCAGAGTTGAGCCAATTCGGCTTCCTAATGAAGAGAAGAAGCAATCTTAGTTCTATTTAAGATAGATCCTCCAGGCAGGAAAACACCGGCTCTCCCAGGCATTTTTCCCTAATGCCCCGTAGCCCAGGGCATTGACAGAGAAAGTGAAGCACAGTCTCCTCTTCCTCCTCATCATGACAACTTCTGCAGTAGTCATTGAACTCCAGTCCCATTCTCCTAGCATGAGTCCCAACAGGCCAGTGTCCAGTCATAACCGACACCACAGTCCTGATTTGGACCCTATTGAACCTAAGTAGAGATTTGGTTCACCGTTTATCATAGCCAGGCCATAGTGCCTTGGATATGGAGCAAGTGGACTCACAGGTCCATCCCTCAATGCGTATGCGATAGTTTTTTTTTTTAAACCATCGATAACTATTGATAGTTTTTAATAGTTTTTAAAACTTAAGCGCCCTGGAGACTATCAAATAATCACATCAGTCACATAGTTGTGTGCGTGCATTAGTTCTTTTTCGGCTACACATACGTGTTGTCGACGATGCTTGATGAAAATCAAAAAGTTTTGATTTTTTTATTTGATGGCTGATTATTTGATAGTCTCCTGTTGTGATTGAGAAAAAAATTTTATTTTCTTTGTGTTTGTTGTCATGAAAAATATATGTATGTAAATATTTTTTTTTTTTTTTTTACAAAATACAATTGTTGATTGCCGTGTTTATTTGAACGCCTCCGAAAAAGCCTGAAATAACCGACGCTAACACATATGCACTGACTGATAGGCTTATTTGATAGTCTCTAGGGCCCTTTACAATATTTTCTACAAATTACAAAACATTTATAAAAAAAATCAGTACGAGACTTTTGACAAATACATACATATGTAAATCGTCAGAAACCTAAGTCTGATATATAAAATCTGATATATGTTTTTTTAGTGGTTGTAATTTTTAAATCATCATTCAAACTTGCAATTTTTGTTGCTGCAATTTTTTAAAAATCTGCTTTAAAATTGCATTATTGTCCAGATTATGAAATTCTAGCCTTGCAATTTTTGTATTGAAATCTTGTTTTTCCTCTTTTACTTTTTATATTTTGTATATAAATACAAATACACCTACAGCCAACTTCAATTTGAAAAGTGTGAGAATTAAAAAACAAAACAGAGTTGCAGAATACATGAAACAGAGTAGCCCCCAAGAATTCCTACAACAAAAATTACAAGTCTGTAGGGTGACTTCTACTGGCAGAAGGAAAATTTAATAAGTTGGATTTACAGGAATGTTTTATAATTCTTTTTTTTATATTAATATCCCACGCTGAATATTATTCAAATAAAAACAAATTATTTGTAGCTTTAAAACTTTTATTCAACAAAATTTGTAGAAAATACAATTATTTTATACCGGCTAGCAATCAAACACTACCTTAACTCGAAAAAGTTCGAGCTGTTAAAAGGGTTCTTGCGGATCTCGACATAAACAAGTCTCCTGGGCCGGATGGAATACCTGCACTGGTCTTGAAGCAGTGCTCTTCGACGATAGCTCGACCCTTAGTAAATCTTTTCAGCACTTTATACCATGCCGGGGAATTTCCCGGCAATTCCTAAAAACAAGTAGTGGCTAATAGCCCTGAAAATTACTGCCCAATTGCAATTTGCTCAGTACTTTCCAAAGTTATGGAGAGTATGGAAAATCACCGTCTTGTCAAATTTTTAGATACAAATTACCTACTAAGCGACCGCCAGTATGGCTTTTGTAGAGATCGCTCTACTGTAGACTTACTGGCCCTGTTATCGTAAAAATGGTGCCGCTCCATTCACCATTTTGGCGAAAGTAAGGTAATGCTTTAGACATTTCCAAGACGTTTGACAGAGCATTTGGTGTCGCTAATAAATTGATTTATATCGAACTTTCTCAGAGTTGTTATAAATGGGGTTTCGTCACGAGTTCAAGATTCATTCAGGGCTGTCGCAAGGCTCCGTTCTTTCTCCTACTCTATTTATTATTTTTAAAAATTACCTTCTATGTCAAACTTCCAACCGTATCTACTCTTTTGCAGATGACAGCAACCTTTGCCATTCGTATTAATTTTATTATAGACCAAGCGTATCCGATGTTGGTGCTATGAGACAGAACATAAATGATACGCTTGGCCGTGATCTATGTAGTCTCGAAATGGGGTCGCGCGACTAGGGTCGATTGTAAGCCCAAAATACACAATGCGGCATGCTGACGCATAAACGCGTGACGGATCAAGATGAAAAAAAATTTACCAGTAAAAATTTGGAAGAATTTTTTGTCTCTCAATTTTTTTCTCTCTTTTGACGCTCTCAACTTGCTCACACTTTCCAGTAACAGTTGTTACAAATTCCTAAAATTTTAGTAAATGAACACTGCTAATTATTAAGGAGCAATAATTGCCGCCTTTCAGTTACATGATTGTTATGGTATGCGGTAATATGAGAAACAGCTGTTGTGTTTAAATACATTTTTTGTTTTGTTAACATAAACACCACAGAATGCAATAAATTCTTATAAATCTGTAAAAACAAATATATTTAATTAAGTGAAAATGATTTCTTATTGTTTGGGTGCACAATGGGGTTACCTGGTTCTGGGGTACGGCACTGATGGCAAACGTGATCGGCCTGGTCTTATGTCCGATGGGAACTACGGGAAGCTTGCTACTCGGTTAGTTGGAGTCTGTAGGGCGCAAAACCACTTGTTGAGGCAGGTCAAAAAACACACACACCATCTCCGGTTTCTTTTTTTTATATTTAATTTATTTTAATTTAATTTGAATTTTGCCTTATATTTTAAATGACCGGCGTCTGGCTGGTTCTAATTTTATGAATCAAGAAAAAAACTCATTTTTCAGGCTGATCTACACATTCCATGAGGTGTTGCCATATGCCACCACATGTAGTCCGGTTTCACACAATCCAAAATGAAATTTGTAACAGGACAATTATTAATTTAAGTTATATTTATATGCCACTTGTTATATTTTTCTGGTTTATTGGCCCATAAGGGCTTAAAAAACTCTAATAAATAAATAAATAAATAAATAAATAAAAATAATGGGAAACATAAACGCCCGGTTCACACCAGCCAGACGCCAACATACACCCCGCTTTGCAACGGTGGTGCAACATAATAATTTATTACATACATAAGCGTACAAATGAAGAACAATATGTATATAAAATCAAAAATTTGAAAAATTTAATTAGAATTAACATAAAATTAAAATCAAAGAACAAATTGCGTATACAAAATGAAAATAAGAAACTAAACAAATTCCTAATATAAAAGCAATAATTAAAAAAGAAAAAAACATATCGGCTTTAAGGGACGCTTCAAAACGGCATATTTCCTTGATTTCACATCACTCCTTCTCCAAAGTAGGCAACGTTAAAGGAAAGAGGAATTTTATGTGTCGCATTAAGGCAGAGCGACTAATTTGTGTATCGGCCGAGTGATTACGCCATTTTGCGTTTTTAAATCGGCTACTCGCAACTTGCCATCATTGCCACGATACACCTTTACAATACGCCCTAAACGCCACTCAGTGGGGCAGCCTGGTTCACTTTTAAGAGCCATCAAATCGCCTTCTTTTAAGTCTATCTGAGGGTGTTGCCATTTGTTGCGCTTATTTAGCTCTTGTAAATACTCCTTCCATCGGCGACAAAACTCTTGCTGTAGGGCCTCCAATTTACGCCACCGATTTACAGTACTTAGAAGTGAAGACAGTTCTTCGGGCTCAGCAGGGGTAATCATAGAGGTACCTATCAGAAATTGGCCTGGAGTAAGGGCAGACAAATCTGCAGCGCTCTCTGTCATAGGGCCAAGGGGGCGTGAATTGAGACACGCTTCTATTTTGGCCAGAATGGTGGAGAACTCCTCAAATGTAAACTTGAGTTGACCAGCTGACTTTTTTAAGTGCATTTTCATACTTTTTAGTCATAGTCATTCCATCTTAGGTGCTGCAGCAGGGATATACTGCCACGACAAGTACTGATGCCAAATTTTCGACAGCCGTGTCACGAAGCTCTTTCACGTGTTTGGAAAAGTCTGCGTCGATCTCTCTAGCAGCGCCAACGAAGTTTCTGCAGTTGTCAGAATACATGCGGCTAGGGCAACCGCGAGAGGCGACGAAAGGGCCAAGGCTGCTAAAAAGGCAGGGTTAGACAAATCGCTAACCGCTCCAAGGTGAATCGCCCTCGTAGAGAAGCAAACAAATAGACACACGTAGCCTTTCGAGATTCTGCAGTATGTGCCTGTGACACTCTTAATCTCGAACGGGAAAGCAAAATCAACGCCAGTATTCGTAAATGTGCGACAAAGGGAAGTTCTTTCTGGGGGCAAAGCAGCCATTACTTGATTTTGAAGCCTTTTTCTATACAGCACACATACCTTGCAATTACGAACCATTGTCTTTATCAGATTTATTGCTCGAATGATCCAGCACTCTTGCCGGACGACATTTAAGACTAGACGAGGGCTTCCGTAAAGGGCTAAGGTGTGCACGAATTCTACATACAGCCTCGTTTTCAACAAAAGGGGTAAGTGTCAACAGGGGGCTACGTAAATCGATTTTCCTATTCGCCTTGAGGCAGCTGAACTCCCCTGAGAATTACATCTGTTGAGAAAGATAAAATAAGCGATTTCTCACAAACTTTAATTCACCAGCCGAGATCATCAGAGAACTATAAAAGATGTTTTCGCGTCTTCTCTTACTCGTCAGGGCAACAAATCGAAACATATAAGCGATTACGTGAAATGCTCTAGATAAGCTAGAAAACCTGTCTAGAATATCCTCTTTATCAGCAGATCTAGCAACAAAAACTATAGCTCCTTTGACTCTTCTGCCGTCTCGAACTCCGCTGCTCCTGCAGACCACGAATACTGCGTTAAATTGAGCCACTCAGGTCCGTGCCACCAGAGCCAATTTTCTCTCAAATCCGCAGGGATCAGCCCCGGGTTTGCTAGATCGGCCGGATTGTCAGCTGACGCAACGTGACACCAGTTTTTATTCCCAACATTTTCAAATATTGTAGCCACTCTATTTGCCACGAACGTTTTCCCGCTACTAGGGGGAAGAACCATTGAAAGAACCAAGCCAAAACAATAGTGGAATCGGATCACAAATATAGGGGGGACTTGTTCACGTTAAAAGTAGGTACAACACTGTTAACCAAATTTGCCAAAAGAATTGCTTCACATAACTCCAAACGAGGCAAAGATGGCTCTTTTATTGGGGCCACTTTCGTTGTACCTGTGAGCAGACTTGTCAAAACTTTATTTTCGAGCTGTACCCTTATATAAATTGTAGCTGCATATGCCAACTCAGACGAGTCACAGAACCCGTGAAAATGTATAGCACAGCCAGGCGAATATTGAGCCCAACGCCACATTTGCTGCATTATTATTTTTGCTGCTACTACCACCGAAGCCAACAAAACTGCAGGATCGTACAGCCGAGCTATGGTATACGAGCTTTTAAGTGCAATTTTTCATATGTAAAAAAATACATATCTTCTGCCGCATTACAGCGAATTCCTAGCTTTTTCGTAGTGCTTTTCTCATCGAGCGACAAAAATGAAGAATTTAGTAGGTGCTCATGGGGCAAATTTTTCAAAATGTCTTCAGAATTCGAGGTCCATTTTCTGAGCTCAAATCCCCCCTTATCTAAAATACCAATTAATTGACCCCGTGCTTCCAAAGCACCAGCAACTGAATGGGCATCATCTACGTAGATATTTTCTCGCCAGATTCTAGCGCCTAACGGAAATCGTCGCTCTTTATCATTTTCCAACTGGAGAATGGTTCTAAGAGCCAAATATGGGGCACAATTTACGCCAAAATTCATCGCTGTCAGTTGGTAATCAGCAATTTCCGCACTATCACTGCTGCGAAAAACTATTTTCTGGAAGGGCCTATGTGTGGGAGTCACAAAAATCTGCCGGTACATTTTCGAAATGTCCGCATTAAAGACAAACTGAAAAAATCGACATCTTAAAATTAGATTAACTATTTCAGCCTGCAAAATAGGGCCAGTGCACAACAAATCATTTAAACTTCTGCCATTTGCAGAGGGACTCGAAGCATTGTATACTACTCACAATTTAGTCGTTGTACTCTCTGGCTTAAAAACGCCATGATGGGGTAAATAATAACCCGGGTCACTTTTAGCACTTTCTGATTTTTCCATGTGCCCAAGAGCCATATATTTTAGCACCTCATCGTACTGGGCCTTGCGCTCAGAATTGCGCATTAAAGATTTTTCGTTTCTCAAATATTGACAAACAGCAATATGCCTATTGGGACCAACCGACAGAAAACTATTCTTAAAGGGCAGACTAACTGTGTATCTCCCTTCAGAGTTTCTAGTGGTAGTAGAACTATAAATCTCCTCACAATTTT
This sequence comes from Pollenia amentaria, assembly GCA_943735925.1. Classification (NCBI taxonomy): domain Eukaryota; kingdom Metazoa; phylum Arthropoda; class Insecta; order Diptera; family Polleniidae; genus Pollenia; species Pollenia amentaria. Next base: position 166,520,838 of record OX031006.1, read on the forward strand.
TATCCTCTTCTGATAAAATTCGCTTTTGAGATACTTCTTCAAACTCCCAAAACTTCGATAGTTGGTCATCAATTGCAACTTTTGTCACATGAGACACTCTTAATATTCGAAGGAAACTCTAGTAGGCGTTGGACCTGTAACTATCCAACCAAAAATTGTTTCTTGAGCCACTAGCGATTTAAAAACACCATGCCTAACTCCGCCACGAAGAATATAAGAGTACAAGTCACCGCCTAACAATAAATCAACCTCACTGCTTTTATAAAACTTCGGATAAGCATAACACAGCTTGGGCAGCTCAATCTCTTTTTGGGGCCAAAAGGTATGTGTTGGAATACTACCAGTTACACGAGCGACAACTAGGGCCTGTATATTTAGAGACACGTTCCGAGCGAAAAGAGAAACAATGGTAAAAACTGCCATTTTTGAAGACATACTAATTATCTCTCCGCCTAAACTCGAGACTTCTGCAGAAACTGGATTAGTTGGCAGGCTCAATAATTTTTGTATCTTTTCGGAAACAAAACTTTCATCGGAACATGGATCTATCAGGGCACGAACCTTGTAACAGGAACCAAAACTTATAATGTTAATCCAGGCTGTGGCTAACATAACCTTTTTCGCAACGGAGGTATGATGCAATTGAACTACACCAGAAGGGCCGGCAACATTAGTGGACTGTATTTGACTTTGATAACTTTGACTCTGACTCTGCGAACTAGTGCTTGGCTGGCTGTGATTATTATTGTTTATATTTCTTACTATATCTCTATGTATCAACGTATGGTGTTTCTTATTGCATTTAGAACAACCATTTTGAATCTTGCAATCCCCATACATATGCCCCATAGTAAGAAAATTGAAACAAAAACGATATCTTTTCAATGTTGAAACACGATTCTTATAATCCATGCTCAAAAATTTATTGCACGCACTAATTTTGTAACACCCTTTACACAATTTACACGAGCTCGAGTCAACTTTTGTGTGATGCGCCTTAAACTGCCTAGCTTTTGCAGACATAGAGCTACTATGTGAAGGGCCTGCTTGGGAACCACTGGCAGCTACATTGTTCGCTACTGTTGAGGGATGAACTTTAAATTCTTTTTGCACCTCAAGTTAAACACGGTTCACTTTATTTTCTATTAAATAAAAACTCTTTGTTTTAGTTTTTGTTTTGTATAGGTATTTTTTATTTATGTATTTTGTTTATTTAATTTACAATGTTTTTTTTTGTTTAATGTTTTTTTTTTTGTATCACAATTTAAATGTTTTTTTTTTGTTACTTTGCTTGTTCACTTTTTAACGATCGAAACTAGAGTACGTTTTAATTGTTTTTCAATATACAAAAAAGGGTCACATATTATAAAAGAATTTTTGTACTAAATATAACGGGATATACTGAGTGCAAGTGTAACAACAATTTTACTTTATAATGTTTACATATGAATATGAATATGCAGATTAAAGAAAATAAAATATAACAAGTTGTTGGTAGGCAGGGTCGTCGCTGTTGGTAGGGGTCATCTCTAAACATTCCGCCCCCCATGATATGGTGATATATTCAACTGGGCTCAAGTTCTTCAAGGGGTCCGGAAAATAAACAGCCGCATTATAGCACCTTGTTTTTGGGTTTCATCACGTAGAATGCTGGAGTACAGATGATGTTACCAGGGGGTGAACTGTGTGCCATAGTATTAGATGTGGAGTTGTTGAAAAATAGTAAATTGAGATGAGACCATACGACCAATGCCACAAAGTTATTTGTGTTTTTCTTGGGTGACTTTTACTGGAATTATACAAAATAATTATTAGAAATGTGTATTTAATTATTAAATAACAGTACGAGTTTCGTTATGGGTCTCGTAATAATTCCATTTGTAGTTCGAATATCAGCAACCCTAATGTTGTGATCCGATCCGGAGTAGGTTTTTGTCACGCGACCCAATTTCCATTCATTGGGCGGTAAATTGTTGTCTTTGATAACGACTAGATCATTCACTTTGACATTTTCCTGTGGAAACTTCCACTTGTACCTTCTATGGAGTTCGGCAAGGTATTCTGTTTTCCATCTTTGGCAAAAGGAATTATAGATAATTTTAAGGCGTTTCCAGCGATTGGCAAGTGCCATTTTTTCATTTGTTAAGTCTGGTTCTGCTGGGGTCATTAGTGGAGTACCAATTAAAAAGTGTCCTGGGGTCAATGGGGTCAAATCGTTTGGGTCATCGCTAGCAGGGCTTAGGGGTCTAGAATTCAGGCAAGATTCAATACGGGCTAAAATTGTGGATAACTCTTCAAACGTGACTTTCATATTCGGCAATAATTTTTTCAGGTGTGTTTTAAACGACTTTACGCCTGCCTCCCAAAGTCCACCCATGTGTGGAGCCCCGGGAGGAATGAATTTCCAGTTGATGTTTTGATGGCTATATTGTTGAATAAGTTGATTCTGAAGAGTCTTTTGGAATTCTAAACGATCTTTCTTTAGAAGCTCTGCTGCTCCGACGAAGTTTTTCCCATTATCTGAGTACATGACGGCAGGACATCCTCGGCGACCTATAAAGCGAGAAAAGGCCGCCAAAAAAGCTTGGGTTGTTAGGTCGCTTACAGCCTCTAAATGTATGGCTTTAGTGGCGAAGCAGATGAAGAGGCAGACATAACCCTTTGTTATGAGGCAGGCTCGACCCGTGAAGTTGCGTATATCAAAGGGTCCAGCGTAATCAACACCTGTAACTGTAAAAGGTCTTGATATTGTTGTGCGCTCAGGTGGCAGGGACGCCATGATCTGACTTTGAGTATGTTTTTTGAAAAGGACACATGTCTTGCAATTATTTATGACGGTTTTAACTAAGGGCTTTAGTCGAAATATCCAAAATTCTGTTCTTATTACTCGGGTCATGAGCTGATTTCCTCCATGCAAGGTAATTTTATGCACAAATTCTGTAATCATTCTGGCCAATTTTGATTCGTATGGCAACAGAATTAGACAGCGTTCATTGTACGTTAATGCTGGGGACTGCGCTAAACGCCCATTGGCCCTTATAATCCCATTGCGATGGAGAAATGGCGTAAGGGTTAAGAGTTTACTTCGAGGGGAAATTGGACGCTTGTGAAGTAAAGCAGTATATTCGTCAGGAAATAAAGTTTTTTGTGTCCAAATTATGATGCGATTTTTTGCAGATCGTATTTCTTCTGGTGTTGGTTCTATGGATGAGATTTTACTTCTTGGTGTGAGTCTTCCGAAACGTAAAACATAGGCTATGACTCGATAGGCACGGGGTAGAGATGAAAATCGGCTTAACGGGTCTTCAGTGTTTGTGGCTGTTAGAATTTTGATTGTCTTGGCTTCTATATTTGTATCCTGAGGAATACGTGGCGATGGCCATTGCTGTTTTGGCAATTTTAACCACGAAGGTCCACTCCACCATAGGCTATGTGATTCTAACTCACTTGGTGAACAACCTCTGCTTGCTAGGTCAGCGGGATTCATTTTTGAGTCAACATGATGCCAGTTTTGAGTCCCGACTTTTTGTATTATTTCCGACACTCGATTTCCAACAAACGTGTTCCAGGTACATGGCGGTTTCTTAAGCCACGATAATACTATTGTCGAGTCAGTCCAATAGTGGGTTACTACATTTTGAAATTCATAGGTTTTTAATAGACTTGATGCCAAATTAGCTAGCAATACAGCTCCACAAAGTTCTAAGCGTGGTAGCGATAAGCTTTTGAGGGGAGCTACTCGAGTCTTCGTTACCAAAAGAGTTGTGTGTATAGATGTTTCGTCATTTTGTATTCGAATGTATAATGAAGCAGCATAAGCTTTTTCTGAAGCGTCGCTGAAGCCATGTATTTCGATGTGACTTAAGGGTGTATATTTTATCCAACGGGGTATTTTTATAATTTTAATATTGGGAAAATTGTTTACGAATCTTTTCCATTTATGTTGAGAAATTGGTTTTAAAATGTCATCCCAGTTTGTCTTATCTAACCATATTTGCTGCATGATGACTTTAGCGTCTATTATTATTGGAGCTTTCCATCCACATGGGTCAAATTTGGCAATTGTAGACAAAACTTCTCTCGTTGTATACGCCTCTTTAACTTTTATATCTGGGGCTGTGAATGTAAAGGAGTCCGATGAAATGTTCCATTTTATACCTAGAGTCTTGGTCCCGTCATTTTCGGACAGATTTAACCAGTCGAGTGGTAGTAGAGTCTCACTAGGTAAATCCTGAATGACTTGTGGCTCATTAGAGTTCCATTTCATCAGATCAAAGCCTGCTGATTTTAAGACAGAAGTTAATTCTTTTCTAGATTTGATAGCTTCTTCTATAGTGTGACCTCCTGCTAAGACATCATCCACATACATATTTTGTTTAAGAATCGTAGACGCTAAGGGATGAGTCATTTGCACCTCTTCAGCTAATTGAAGAAGCGTCCTGATGGCTAAAAATGGGGCGCAATTAACTCCAAATGTGACGGTGAGAAGCTCGTAATCTTCTATCGGGTCATTTTTGGATTTTCTGAATAATATTCTTTGAAACTTTGTTTGAGTTGGGTCGATTAGTATTTGACGATACATTTTAGTAATGTCGGCGTTGAATACAAAGCGGAAAAATCTCCATTTTGCTATCAGAAGAACAAGATCTTGCTGAAGAATGGGTCCTGGATATAAAATGTCATTAAGACTATTCTTATTTGACGTTGGGCTAGAGGCATTAAAAACCACTCTAAGTTTAGTGGTCAATCGGTCAGGTTTTATTATTGCGTGATGCGGCAGATAATAGTTCGGTGCTTTGTTTATATCCGAGGGTGCGATTTTTCTCATGTGGCCTAACTCAAGATATTCCAAAATGACATTGCCATATAATTGCTTTATTTCGGGTTTCTGGCTGAGTATGCGTTCCATTCGTAGGTACTGAGCCATAGCAATATTGCGAGAAGAGCCTATTTCTTCCGTTTTTTTGAAGGGCAGGGTAACTATATACCTTCCCGTGTCGTTTCTACGTGTTGTTTTCTTGAAATTGTGTTCCACAATGGTGTCCTCCTCTGACCTCAAAATCTGTTTTGGGGTTTCCTCCACCTCCCAAAAGCGTGTGAGGGTTTGGTCAAGGGACGATGTATTTAATAACGAAATTGTTGTTCTGGGTTGAGTAGTTTTTGGTGTTGGTCCCCCCACAATCCAGCCAAATACTGTTTTTTGTGCCAAAAGGGATCCTATAGACCGCATCGGTGTGCCCATGCAATAAATAGAGGGGCCTACGTCGAGGCCTATTAGCAAGTCGATGGGTCTACTTTGATTGAAGTGAGGGTCTGCAAGTTGCAATTTTGCAGTCTCACTGAGCTTTTGCATGTCTAACGTTTGAGGTGGTAAATTAGAGGGAAGGGTCTTGAGAACTGGGGCCCAAACTTCTAACTTAAACGATGTGTCCACCCGTGAGCAAAGGTTAAGCAAACATGCTTTAGTTGAGGTTTCAGAAACTGTTTGACTCAAACCAGAAACGTGAACTATGTTTCTTTTTGTGGGTAATTTTAATCGGTTTTTTAGTTTGTCCGATACAAAGGTTGATTGTGATCCAGGGTCGATGATAGCTCTCGCCTGGTATCTTTGACCTCTAGTTTCTATTTCGACAATAGCAGTGAAAAGCAAGGTTTCTCGGTCTGTTTGATTTGTCGATGTTTGTATGTTTTCGCGCAGGGTCAGGGAAGTAAAGTTAGGAATACTTGATCTTGAAGTGGACTGTATGAATTGGGCTTGAGCTGCGGCACTTGTGCTTGGTTGCTCGTCAGCGTTATTTTGTGGCAAGTTGGTAGGCTGGGTCACCGTTGCCTTGTGCAACAAAGTGTTGTGTTTTTGTTTACACAGCCTACAACTGTATTTGCTAGGGCACTCCCTGACACTATGATTGATCGACAGACAGTTGTAACATGAATTTGTGACTCTTACGATATGAATTCGATCACTTACATTTTTTTCTAAAAATGTGGGGCATGATCGTAGGGTGTATGACTCGCTACAATGTTGGCACGTTATGGAGTTATTATAAGAACTTCTGACGGGTTTATTTTTGTTCTGATTGTGACTTTCAGATTTCGTTATATTCGTTTGGAATGAATTAATGTTCCGTTTATTTTGGTTGTTTTTCGCGACCTCTGACTTGGGCGGTATGATTTTGTCCTTTGATGATTTAATATTGCCTACTGATTCTAGGGTCTTAAATTTGCGGGTCAAAAACTTGTCGAATTCTTGCCATTTGGGTACTTCGGCACAATCTTCACGAGAATTTTCAAATTCTTGAACAAGGGCCCTGGGAAGTTTTTGAGAGCAAATGTAGATTAAAAAGGACTCCCATGTTGAAGTGTCAATTCCTAGTGTGCCTAATGTCTGCCTACAATCATTTATTGTCCTTTGTAATTTTTTTATTGAGGCTCCAGAGTCCATAGAGGCATGAGGCAGATCCAAAATAATTTTATATTGCTCATTAACCTGCATCCATTTATTTTCGTACCGGTCAACTAAATTTTTCCAAGCCATGATAAACCCATCGTTTGTTAAAGGGACATGCGAAATTGCGTCTCTGGCTTCTCCCCCGGTTTTTTGGGTCAGATAAAAAAGCCTTTCAACATTGCTAATTTTTGGATTTCTAACGTATATGGCTGTGAACAAGTCACGAAAACTAGGCCATAATTTATAATCCCCAAAAAAGGTGTCGGTGTCGCAAGGAGGGAGTCTTATCGATGAAACCTCACTTTCTAACGGAATATTTGACTGGCGTTCAACTTTTTCCACGGTTGTGTCCGAAAGCGCTTGGATTTCAGCGTTGATTGACGAAAGACAATTTTTATAAGCCATTAGGGCAGTTTGGTATCGCTCCCGTAATTTTTTCCTGTCAATTGGTTTATCATCATCTTGATCTACGTCCCTACATTCTTCATATGACCTTTTTACCTGAGTCCATATGGAGTCTAATTCTACTCGAATTATTTCTAACGCGTGTACAATATCTTCAGCTCGCGCTTCTGCTTGAATCTTTTCGAAGTCGACTAAATCGTTTGTGCAATTGACGAATTTTTTCAGGGACATGTTTGTAGATTGAAAAAGTGTCAGAATAATAATAAATTGAGTCAACAAAATTGCCTACTAGCGATAAAACAAATTGTGTCTTAAAAATTTCGAGTCAAATGTTGTATTAATTTCCCCGGTTAATTTTTCCAAAATAGACGTAATGGTAACTCGGTTTTTATTTATTTAGATAGTGACGTCACGGCTATTTTCTCTTAAAAATTGCAGCGGCAAAAATTAAAGAGTAACACAACAAGCAAGAATATTTACTTCTTGTTGTATTGTATACTTTGACTTACTTGTTGTGTTGTTGTTGTTGTAGTTGCAGTTTGTTTCTTTGCTGTCCCTGCTCCAACTTCTCTGCTGCTGAGCTTTGATCTGCCGGTGGTGGTTTACCGTTAGTAATTTTAATTTTTGTAATTTTTGTTGACTGTTCTTTTTTTTCAAAAAAATTTGTTCTTTTAAATTGTTGTTGTTTAGAGTCACAAAATTTTTTTAAAAATTTTTAAATACACACAATGTTTTTGTTGTTTTAAAATTTAGAGTCACAAACACAATTTTTTGTAAAATAAAATTTACACACACGGTAGGTAATTGTCGTTTTATTTTTTGTAAAATTTATCCGGTTCGTTTGGACCAAATGTTGAGGGTTGAACTTTAAATTCTTGTTGCACCTCAAATTTTACACGGTTCACTTATATCTTATTTTAAATAAAACACTTTATTTTTATTTTAGTTTTTGTATTTTTATTTATTTTTTGTTTATTTTCAAAAATGTGTATTTGTTAGTTTTTATTTGTTACAAATTATATTTTATTTTTAATGTTTACAATTCAATCACTTGTTTCACTATTTATTTGCTTCTCTTTTTTGATGCGGGCGCGATGACGATCGAAACTAGAGTCCGTTTAAATTGTTTTTCAATATACAAAAAAGGGTCACATATTATAAAAGAATTTTTGTACTAAATATAACGGGATATACTGAGTGCAAATGTAACAACAATTTTACTTTATAATGTTTACATATGAATATGAATATGCAGATTAAAGAAAATAAAATATAACAAGTTGTTGGTAGGCAGGGTCGTCGCTGTTGGTAGGGGTCATCTCTAAACAGCTACTATAATATCAGAAACACTTTCCAGGGCATGAAATCTATCGGTCAACAAATTATTTAATTCTTCCCATTTGGGAACCGCCGTCTTATTTTTTACCGATTGCTCCCACAGATGTAAAGTATTTTCTGAGAGCCGAGACGAATATTGAAAAACAAAAATTGGGTCCCATGAGGCAATATCTACATTTTATAATTTTAGCACCGAAATACAATTATTAATCTCCCTTTGGAGCCTTTTTATTTCAGCAGCCGTTTCACGCTAGCATGGAGCCAAATTAAATAACGCTTTTAACTAAGTATTTATTAAAATCCTTTTATTTTCATACTGGGCCCTTAAATTGTCCCACGCTATCTCAAAATGTTCAGCTGTTAGGGAAATATTTCTATTTATATCCCGGTCATCATTATCTGTCTTTTGAAATAAATAAAATAATTTTTCTACAGGGCTAACTCTCGTGTTGTTTATGTAGATTGCCGTAAACATGTCCCTGAATAGTGGGCCACGAAACGCAATCTCCATGAAAAACGCCCGTATCACAAGGTGGGACAGGTATAGAACAAAGCTTGGAACCACTGTTTTATTTTTCTGTCTCTCTTCTTCTAATACCTGTCTAGCATTGGCCAAAATATTTATACATTTCAAATATATTTTTCGCACATGAGGATACTTTGTCTTCACTTTTCCTCTATGGTACCCCCGGAACACTCATCATAAATTTTTTTAAACTTCAGCCAACTTTTGTCCAACTCGCTTTTTTCAAAATCGAAAGCCTCGTTGGTATATTGTGAAAAGTCTTCTTTTTCAACATAACCTCGATATTTATTATTTAATCTGCAGCCAGAATAAATTTCTCAAAAGTCTCCATTTTTTATTAAGAATACAAGGTACAGCACCAAAGATTATGTGAGTCTGCTTAAAAAGCAACAAAAATAATTTCGCACGAGAAACTATATATAAAAGATTTTGGCGCGCTGGCAACACTTTTTCTTTATTCGCCAAATTGAGGAAAAAATCTCTAGGCAGAAATAAAAACAAAAGCTTTAAAGCAGGGATGTCAGCGTCATACACAATTGTGTCAGCAAAACTCACATGTACGCTTACGCTCTTTTATTTTGCGAGCGTAAAATATAATTTTTTACTGCAAAACACTCTCATTCAGCGGGAAATATCGAAATATCGCACGGCCTGTTTTGAGGCCTCTAAACAGAAATAATATATTTATTATCTTTGTTTATGTTTTATTTTATTTCTGTTTTTAACATTGTACAATGATTGACAAATAATATCTACATTGTTTTGCATTTAAGCTAACGATATGTGTTTTGTTTGTGAAAAAAAAATCTTTGTTGCCTTTTAACTAGGCATTTACACATGAAAGTAGTTTCTTGAAAGTCGCAATACACTCACACTTTTTCACTAACACATTTACATCTTTCTACTTTCAGTCCAACTTTCAGCTAGCTTGCAATGAATATTTCAAAAAAGCGATTTCATGAAAGTAAATGACAATAACTAAGCAGTGATGCCAATTTGGTTTTTCGTATATATAAAGAATTTTAATATATTTTTTTAACTAAATATTAAGAACAGAATGATTCTAATTAAAATTTATAAATATCACGAAAACTAATAAAAATAAATATTATTTTAAACGAATGCCTGAAGTTCGGCGTGAATAATTTGCTCGGCAACTCTGAAACCTGAAATAAGCAAAACAATAAAAGAAGAAGAAGATACATTTTTTATAGAAGTTTACCCTTTGCCGCCATTTTGAAAATGAAATTTCACTTTCATGTAAATTTTCATGAAAGTTCATTATTTTTCTGTGAAATTTGTGGTGATAATACGTATACAGAATTTTCATGAAAGTACTTTCATGTGTAAATGCAGCGTAAAGGGTCCCTTTTTCTTTCGTTAAAAAGACGTACCTAAATGCAGAAATTATTAAGAAAAAAATAGCCACAAGAATTTGTTGGTATTTTGTGCTTGTAAAAATATTATTCTTTCTGTACCAATCGCGTCGGTGGGTTTTTTTTCCTTTGAAAACACTTTTCTTAAGTAAGCAAAAATATTTAAAAAAAGTCTTGTTTTCCTACAATTTATGTGTAAACCTATACACATAAAAGCAAATGTGACAGCAGGTAAAATTTTTGGGTAAGAAGATGTGTATTATTGATGTATTAATGAAACTTTATTGTTTAACGTCCACAAACCTAAAAAATGTTTTGTTGTTTCGAAACTGCAATTTAAATTAAGAAGATATTATTGGTAAATAAAAGTATATTTTTATAGGCTAGTAAAATCTTCTCTTTTTATAATGGTGGTTAATAACTATAGAATATTTTTAAACTTAATGGGGTTATTATTTGCATTAGCATGTGCAAATGAATTTTCATTGTTGGCATTCGCAAAGGTATGTTGAGCACAAAATTAAAAATATTGGAAAGAATTATATAAGGTTGTAAAAAGACTTCAAATATTGTCAAATGCTCAATTTTTCCAAAAAATAAGCAAAGTTTCTACGAAATGCAGGTTCCAAATTAAATTTATTTAAATTATAACTGATTGTGTCTGTCCATAACTCAACATTTTTCGATAATTGTATTATTATTAATTGCTCTAAAGTCTTCATAGCAAAATATGTATGTTAATTAGGCCTCGTAATAGGCCTCGCAACCGCAGATTCCTCCCGCTGGGAGTGTAAGAGACAAGAGTAATCGCACCAATACAATCATAATTGACACCACTGCTTTAAAGAACAGCTGATATACATACACATTACATGAGGTGTTGCCATATGCCACCACATGTAGTCCGGTTTCACACAATCAAAATAATGGGAAACATAAACGCCCGATACACACCATCCAGACGCCAACACTTATCAAAAGAAAACGATAATTGCAGCGGCTATAATAATTTTGTGTAACTTGGATAAAAAGAAGAATGAAAAAAGTGTGTTAAAAGAAGTATTTGGGTCAGAGAGTGGCTCACAAAAAGAAAAAACATTAATGAAGTTTAGAGAAATCGAAACTAAAAACTTTTTATTTAAAAATGTCATACGTATGGCCGAACAAACCTTTAAGGAATTGTTGCAACTTATTAAAAAACAAGCCACGTATGTATAAAAAAAAAATAATAATTAATATATGTATGTATTTACAACAGTAAAAATAAATTTTACTTGCAGATATACTATTCCACGACTAAAGAAAAAATTAATATTGGCGCCTTTTGCCCACTTTGATTGCCGCTCAAGAAACCAATAAATATTGGCGAAACTAAAACCTTTCATTGCCGCATTATTGTCTATCGGGCAGTTACGCGATTGCCGTACCAGGGTTGTATTTGAGTGGGCCAAATAAGAATAATATTGTCGAAGGTTGCCTTATGAACCAATAAATTGTGAAATTACACGATTGGCGCATAAAGTAGACCAATAATTGGTGCATTACGGCAATCATTTACCTTTACAGTTGTTTGACAATTTACACAATTTTCACGAAGAAAATGTCTTGGCTGTTTCGTGCAATAAGAAGAAGAATTTTATTCTCTCAAATCCGCGCTCATTTACACAAATGTAAAATTCGCCAACGCTTTTCGTGCAAATTTGGATCCGGAGGCAGGGGTGCCTGATAATTTTCATAAAAAATCGGTATATTTTCAAAAAAATATCGGCTTTATCGGCACTTCAATTATAGAAATTCGGCAATAAATCGGCAAATTAAAAATATCCCTTTCAAGAACAATAAAACATATTTTTATTAACACAAAAAATAACAAAACACAATAATTCAGCATTAACTTACATATAACCCATATTAACCCTACGATTCATAACCGGGTACCCGTGTACCTTTTTTGACTTTAAAGTGCTGCTGTGCCTATAATTTTTGAGATATGGACATAAAACTCCGAATCATGAGAGATTTTTTCCTTCTGTCTGTAGCGCTCGTTGAAGATAGACGTGTTTTCTAAGCTCGGCATACGGTTTATTTTTTTTTTATAAAAACGTGAACAAATAAAGTATACAAAAAAAAAAAAAGTAAATAAAAGAAAAGAAAAAAATACATGTATGTACATACATACATAAACATACACATATTTTATTCTCGGTGTTGATAAACAATAACAAATAAGAAGAGCACAACTGTAAACAGTAAAAAAAAAAAAAACTCTTATGAGTGCAAACAGTGCAAAAACAATTAAGCATAATGATAGAAATGCATATATCACAGTGAGTGTTAACGAAACAAATGCAGAAATAAAAAAAAGAGTCGATGATAGCAAATACCTAACGGCTAAACCTATTACTCGTACGCGATCCCTCTCACCATCTGTTTTTAATAATACGGTTGATACACTAACAAATATAAAACCTTCAAGCATTGCCTCAACGGCAAAAACAATTTTAATAAGTGATAAAAATATTAACCCTCAATCAGGCACAATAGAAAACTCTGTATCACCATCGGTGTCTAATAATACGGTTGATTCGAATACAATAAAAAATATAAAACCTGCAAGCGGTGCCTCAGTGGCAGAAACGATTTTAACAAGTGATGAAAAGATTACCCCCAAATCAGGCATGATGGAAAACTCAGTATCACAGGTGAAAAGCGGTCAAAAGCCTCAAGTACAAGTTGGAATGGATAGGTACATAACAGTGCTAAAACGGGGTCGCAGCCCAACTTCTTCTGCAGTTGCTTCTGTCCCAAAAGTTTTAAAAGAGGGTACAGCTGATAGAATAAGTTCTCAAAATCGGTTTGCAATTTTGGAAGAGGAATCCTCGGAAGCACAAAACGTTACAAAATCTTCTAAGCCACCCCCGATATATCTTAGAGAGCAAAACTCAAGTGATTTAATAAAGAATTTGATCTCGGTAATAGGTGAAAATTCTTTTTATGTAGCTGCAATAAAACGTGGTAGTATAAATGAAACTAAAATACAAGTTAATCGTGAAGATGATTTTCGTAAAGTAATAACTAAATTAGAAGCACTAAAAAAAACTTTTATACATACCAACTGAAGAGCAGTAAAGGTCTTCAGGTAGTGATAAAGGGCATTGATTCATGCGTAGACCCAGGTGAAATAAAAACGATTTTAGAAGAGTAGGGCTTTAAAATTAAAAATGTAGTTAATATTAAAAATAGAGAAAAAAATCCCCAGCCACTATTTCGAGTGGAGTTAGAACCCGGCGACGTTAAGCTTAAAAAAAACGAAACTCATCCCATTTACAGTCTGAAATATATCCTGTATAGGAAAATAACGATAGAGGAGCCGCATAAAAGGAACGGTGCCGTGCAATGTTTAAACTGCCAAGAATTTGGTCACACTAAGGCATACTGCCATTTAACACCTGTTTGCGTTGTATGTGGAGAATTGCATGGTACAGCTCTCTGCGATAAGTCTAAAAACGACCCCAATGTAAAAAAATGCAGCAACTGTGGTGGTAATCACACTGCCAACTATAGAGGATGCCCTGTATACTCTATCGTCAAGCGCTCGGTTGGAACGAAACCTAATTCACCTCAAATTCATGAAACACATCAAAATAATACTAATGACATTCAGGTACCGCAGCCTAGTAATAACAGAACATCCTACGCTAACGTCCTAAAATCAAACCATATGCCAATGCAAGGTGATTTGCCAAATAATGATGAGACCCCAGTTTCTAATTTAAGTCGTCTAAAAAAAACCATGGAAACACTAGTACAAACAGTAACAAACTTTACGAATACAATGGGTAATATGATGCAGGAAATGTTAAGAATGCAATCGATGTTATTGCAAGCTGTACTTAACAAGCCATGAATTGTTTAAAAATTTGTTTTTGGAACGCAAACGGCATTCGCCAATATAAAAATGAACTAGAATATTTTCTTAAAAGTAAACAAATTGATGTAATGATGGTTTCTGAAACTCATTTGACCTCAAGAAATACGTTTAAAATTAATGGTTATATATTATACGATACCAAGGACCCTCGAGATAGAGCTTGTGGAGGTTCTGCTATTTTGATAAAAACCCGAATCAAACACTACTTAATGTGTGATCATCGTGAAGATTATCTGCAAGCAACGAATATTTGTGTTGAAGAGCTAAATCGAAACTTTGTACTTTCATCTTTATACTCTCCACCTAGATTTTCAATATCAGAAAGCCAATATTATAAATATTTTAAATCATTAGGACCCTGTTTCCTAGCCGCTGGCGATTACAACGCTAAACATACCTGCTGGGGTTCATGGCTCATTACACCAAAGGGTCGTGTTTTGTATAATACAATGTCTAAAATGGATTTAAATGTGGTCGCGAGTGGACAACCAACTTATTGGCCTACTGATCAGCAAAAAATTCCAGATGTCATCGATTTTGGCGTGGTTAAAAACATCTCCGCAGAAACGATTCACGTTGAAGCTTCTTTAGAATTATCTTCTGATCACACACCTACAATTCTTACCATATCAAACCCTTATAGAATTGTATCTCCGTCTGGTTACTTAGTGACGTCAGCCACACAAATAAATTGGTTAAAATATAAAAAATATCTCAGTACCCACTGCACTGAAAATATTCCGCTTAGAACACCGGAGAATGTGAATCTTTCTATTGTAAATTTTGACAATTATCTCAAACTAGCTGTTCAACATTCTAGCATAGCCCGCAAAAATATCAAAAATAGTAAAATATATTCTACTGATGTCGAGCGTCTCTTGACTGAAAAAAGTAGAGTTCGAAGAGAGTGGCAATTGCACAGATCCCCTCAACTTAAAAATTTACTAAAAGAGTGCACAAAAAGGCTAAGAAACTTACTGCAGTCTCAAAAAACGGCTTCTCTGGAAAAATATCTTAAGGAACTTGATGCAACTCCTCAATTTGATTACTCATTATGGCGTGCAGCTAGAAATCTTAAAAGACCAGTTATCACTAAACCACCATTAAGAAACTTAAATGGACGTTGGGCACGAAATGACATAGAAAAAGGAAATATTTTCGTTAATCATTTGAAAACCGTATTTACCCCTCATACATCTTTCGATACTGCGGTCGAGTTACCACCTGTTGCTGTTAGATCAGCTGTTCCACTAAGGTTTGAAGTAAGAGAAATCGAGAAGGCTATTCATGATTTAAACCCCAATAAAGCCTCTGGTTTTGATAAGATCAGTAACAAAATGCTTTTGGAGCTACCCAGCATAGCAAAGAAAATTATTCTACTAATTTTTAATGCTATTTTACGCCTTGAATACTACCCACAAGAGTGGAAAGTATCCTTAGTTACCATGATACCTAAACCAGGAAAGGATCCCACAAAAGTTGAGTCTTATAGACCTATAAGCTTATTGTCTAATATATCAAAGCTTTTTGAGAAACTTCTAGTGTCTAAATTAACGCGGATTTTAAATGGTAACAGATGTATTCCCAATCATCAATTCGGTTTTAGAAGAAAACACAGCACAATTGAACAAACTCATCGAATAGTAAATGTCATAAGAATAGCCTTTGAAGAAAAAAAATATTGCTCAGCACTCTTCATCGATGTGTCTCAAGCTTTTGATAAAGTCTGGCATGAAGGTTTACTACTGAACTTGCAGCAAAACTTACCAGCAAATATACACAAGCTGTTAGAAAGCTACTTAGTCGGTCGTCAATTTATTATTAAAGAAGGCGAATTTTTAAGTTCTCCACAGCCAATTAACGCTGGAGTCCCACAAGGCAGCATCCTGGGCCCTCTATTATACTTAATTTATACTTCGGACTTCCCAACAAACAGCTACACCCATACCTCAACATTTGCGGACGACACAGCTTTTCTAAGCGTACACGCAAACTGTCAAGAAGCATCTCGTTATCTACAGGATCATATATTTGAACTAGAAAGGTGGTTAAAAAAATGGAGGATAAAGATCAATGAGCAAAAATGCGCAGATATAACATTTACATTGCGTCGGGAAACATGCCCCCTATTAAAATAAATAATCAAATAATACCCCAACACTCGCATGTAAAATACCTCGGTATACATCTAGATCGGCGTTTAACGTGGAAATGACATATAGAAGCGAAATTAACTCAAATGAAACTAAAAGCAATCCAAATTAATTGGCTTATTGGAAGAAATTCTGTTCTTAGTCTCGATTGCAAACTTCTACTCTACAACTCTATCTTAAAGCCAATTTGGTGCTACGGTATTCAGTTATGGGGCACTGCCTCGGCTTCTAACATCGAAAAAATTCAAAGGCGCCAAAATAAACTTCTTCGAATAATCACAGCCGCCCCCTGGTACGTCAAAAACTCAAATATCCACAAGGATCTCAATGTGCCATTAGTAAAAACTATGATAACGAAATATGCAGTAAAATATTTAAAAAGGCTGGAACTGCACCCAAATCCATTAGCTAGAAATATTTTAAATTATGGCGGCCACACTCGCTTAAGAAGAAGAGACACTGCAGCACTCACCCAATCAGATGAGCGATAAACTCCTATATATGTAAACAGAAACCGTGATGACTAAATCTTTTGTGTTTGGCACTGGCAGGACATAAAGCAAATATTAGGATAAGATTTGATTAATTATTGTTAGTTCATATTTAATATATGAAGATTCAATAAATAAATAATGAAAAAAAAAAAAAAAAAAAAAAAAAAATGAGAGATTTTGGCTAAACTAAGATTTAAATACGAAAAAATTCAAAATATTTTCAATATTTTCTTTAAAAAATGATTTTAAATGTTTTACCCCCATAAACACACAACCGGGTCCCCGGGTCCCCTAATGCAATTTCTATGTAAATGCCTGACATGTAAATGAAAAAACGTTTTTTTTGTGTTGTTTTTATTGGAAATAAATGTCTTTTTTATTTATTTTATCATATTTTATATATATTATATTATAATTCATCCGAACCACTATCGTTGTTATTGTGGCAATTGTAGCATTTAGTAATTGTTATGTGCTACATATGCTGCAATTTTTTCTAGTTTTTCTTCTGCGCTTATTTGGAAGAAGTTTGCACATGTAGCACACGCCCGTATGTACTTTTCTGCCCCTTTGTCGTGTTGACGGAGATGTTGACGGACCTGCAGCACAAAGCACACTCTCCAACGATCCTCCGATGATGCTTTCAATTGCATTTTTTGTTGAAAATTGGCGCACGCTTTGCACATTTGAAATTCTATTTTCTATAACAGGAATGCACAGGTTTTCTGCCAGTTGACGCAGGAAATTCTTCCTGCGCCTCGTGGTGTATCGTGCAGTTGGATTATTTCCATAATATATGATGTGTGATGCAAATGCGCTCACATCAATGATGTTATAGAAAAATGCCATCGGCCATCTTCTTGTTTGTCGCTGGGTCGTGTATTCTTGGAGCGTTTGGTCC
The DNA here is from genome assembly GCA_943735925.1 of Pollenia amentaria. Lineage (NCBI taxonomy): Eukaryota > Metazoa > Arthropoda > Insecta > Diptera > Polleniidae > Pollenia > Pollenia amentaria. The sequence continues at coordinate 166,538,410 of OX031006.1, forward strand.
ATTACGTCCACCCCACCTTTTGTTTGATTATAAAAATTTATAATTTCTGGTTTCCCATTCTCGTCAATTTGTGCATCATCATGCATACTAGAAAGAAGGATGACCGAGTTGGACTTCCGCTGCTTATATGAGAGCAGTGTTACGTTGTCGTAGAAGCCAAATAAACTTGAACCAACGTCTTTTTTTTTTTTGTCTTCTTTCATCTCCGCTTTGTTGCGGCGGAGTGTACACACAATGCTGAGCTTTTCTACTTTTAGTTGCCTAGCCAACGGCAGCGTCGTAAAAAAATTATCCATTGTTATATTTCGTCCGCTACCGTAGTATGGCCCAACTAAATCTCTCACCACTCTTTCGCCAACACCAACTTCACGACCAGTTTCTTGTTTGCCAGTATATATTTGGCCATGAAGTGGATATGAGTTTTTGGCATCGCAAATCCACCATACTTTTATGCCATATTTTGCTGGCTTCGAGGGTATATATTGGGTGAATTTGGTTCTACCACGGTATGGATATAATTGTTCATCAAAGGTCAAATATTCTGATGGCACATAATATCTGGCAAGATTTGCATTGAGCATTATCCAAATATCGCGAATTGGCGCCGCTTTGTCTTGACGCTGCCGCTCTACCCGTGTTCTGGGGTCGTCAAACCGCATAAAACGCAGCAAATCGAAAAACCTGTTTATTCCCATGGTCAGGGTTGTCAGATTGATTTTGATCTTTTTCGCCAAATTCAATGTCAAAAATCGCCAAAATCGCCAAAGCATTTATTTTTTTCGATTTCGACAATAATATATGTATTTTTAGAATAATTAAAAATATTTTTTCATAAATCTCAAAAAAAAATTTTTCCGTATCCCTAAAATCCGCCAAAAATTCAAAAAAAGTCGCCATATATTTTGTTTAATTTTTATTTAACAAAAAAGGTGCAATGTTTAAAATATTTTATAGTAGTCTACTTAAAGTAACAAAAAAAGGATTTTGCGGTAAGTATTAAACAAATATTGGATGTACAATATATTTGTATGTAGTTGCAGTTCTATTATATAACTAAAACGCTATATAGTTCACCAAGAAGACTAACTTGTTGTCTTCTTTTTTGAAATACATTGTGAAGGTAGAAAAGAAATGCAACATGTGCTATTTATATTCATATAACTTTTGGCTCGTAAAAACGTGTCGAAAACTTCATATCGCATTCTACTTCAAAGCAGATATTATGCCGTATCCTTGTAGCTATAAATTGTTGGCCTAAACAGATCTTAATTAGATTGAATATCATCATTACAATTTTCTTTTAACAAACTGTATTTTTTCTATTGTATTTCATTAACATCCAAGGGTAAGTTAGGATTCATAAAAAATCTTTAAAATATATTTAAAAACAACAAATTTTATGTGATAATTTGTCACATTTTATAATGGAAAAATTTTCATAAACTTTCATTATATGCATTTTTAAAGAATTCTACTTATTACTTCTTTCAAGAGCACATTTAAATGTGAAAAAAAAATTCTCGAAGATTATCTTCATCAGCCATTTCAACATTATTTAGTTTTAAATACTGGTCATACATATGAATGCATCAAATTTCATACATTGAAATACTAGAATAAAAAAAATATTATTTCTTCGTTCTGAATTTAACAAATTTCAAAACAAATAGATGGCTCATCAAAAATAGCCAACAAAATCGCCAACTATTTTATAAATCGCCAAAAAATCGCCATGTCGCCAAATCGAAAATTAGGTCGCCAATAGAGTTTGAAAATCGCCACGTCTGGCGAGAAATCGCCACATCTGACTGCCCTGCCCATGGTGGCGCGGAATATTGGGTGAGCCTGTGACGTCCACAAATCTCTTGCGTTTTCGTCATTAGAATGATTTGTGCCAGCCATCAAAATCATTCCAATGAACGCATAAATTTCGTTGATTGTCGTGTCTTTCCACTTCAACTGACGTCTATTGGGATTCGCTTCATTGTACGCATTATATGTGGCATGCGCTTTTCTATTTGTGTGGCGCACTATTATATCCACCATTTCCACTGTGAGGTATGATTTGAAACACTGCAAAGGCGTCATATTTTCAGTAATCCGCGCTGGACCACAGCGGTCTCTGAATATATTGTGGCTTCTCACTTGTTGGCAACTACGTGGTGTTCGCTGCCATTGTGTGCCGTCACGTGCAGTCATGTAGTCTGCTGGGTTTGTTGTTGGTGCATCTTCTTGCATATCATCATCTTCACTTTCATCATCAAAGAAAATTTCCTCTGGTGCGTCAATTGCAGCTGCAATTTCGTTGTCAACATTCAAATCTTCATTCTCTGATTCCGAAACTTCGCCAGTATAGGCCACATTTTCTTCATTTTGGTCTTCCACAGGGTCCACTTCAAGATCCTCATCTTGAGTCGCTTCCTCAAATAAACGTTGAATATATGTGCTTCTTGCTTCATCACTCAAATTCCAGTATTCCCTTGTAGACAAATATCGGTCGTTGCGGCTCATTTTTCACCAACTTCACTGTTCAAATATTCAACACAGACTGTTTTAGACAATTTTACGACACAAATGAACATCTGCTACCTAATTCAAAAGCAATTAAGCAAGTAGGTACCGAAAATAAGCAAAATAAGCAAATAAACAACCCTTACATAAAACCAGTTTCTGCCTACTTGTGTCGCTTTAGATACTTATATACGAACAGAAACCAGTTTTTTTCCAAATATCAAATTTGTACAGTTGAGAACGCAAAATATAATCAACAACAAAAATATTTACAGGAAAATATTATTTTATTTCAATAAACGCAAAACAACCTACTTCGGGTACCCGGGTACCTGGTTATGAAATTAAAGGAGTTTTGCTGGTTATGAATCGTACGGTTAAAACATACAAATTATTAAAAAAAAAAGAATATATTATTATATTCAATATTTTTTATTTTTCGAATATATTCTTTGAGCTAAATTTCAGTTATGTATTTTATAAAGCTTTTTGTAATGGTTCTATTCCTTAAATTTTTAGGAATGACTTTATACACAACAAGACTATTATCTTCTATCTTCTTGTTACATTGTACCTTAGCTATCCTTTGGATAGAATAAATTCGAAAAAAAAAATATTGAATACAATAAATTAACTTATGAAAAAGAAATAATTCCCAGATTCTATTTGTTAAAAAAGAATGTTTTTATAAATAAATTGTAATTAATTTAAAAAACTTTTGTACATTAGGTATAAATTGCTTTTAAAGTTGAAACATTTTTCAACTTTTCATTTTAACAAACATTTTATAGAAACATATTTGAGTTTAATAGTTTTATTAAATCCATTTAAATATCAACATCAAATCAGTTTGCATTATTAAATTTAAAGTAATCTTTAGAAAATGGAATTTCTTGAGTGGATTCATTTTCCACGGCCCATCGAAATTTGGTTTTATTAAGGTTGACTTGGCTAAAAATTCTTTCCACATTTGCGGAAGAATGTGGAAGGACCATAATTTGTTGTACAAACTTTTACAGCACTGGAAATGCATCCGTAGAATCCCTACGTTTTACGTCTGAAAATTTTTGCCAAAAAGTTTGCAAATTTACTTCAATTCCTTCTAAATCTTCTTAAAAGCTTACAAATTTTAACTCTCTAAATTCAGAGTCTAAGATTTGTTTTTTTATTCAGAAATAAAGTTGGGGATCTCTTTCAGAATTTCCATAAAAGAAATATTTTCTTTTTTCATAATTTAATTAGTGTTAATCATATTTAAAGATTAATAAGATTTTTGTTCAAAATCAAAACGTTTTAATATTTGATTGCAAGTTCTATATAAAAATTAACAATTTTGTTAATTTCGTTTTTGTTGAATTTTGATTTTGATAGTAACTCATTAGCCAATTAGACGAATTACTTCTCAACAAAGTTCAAAAAATTCTTAGTGTTCATAGATTCCGTTGAGTAAATTAAATTTTTTAATCGTTTTTTATAAAAATAGTTAATACAGCTTTAACAAAACTTTCCATTTGGTTGTAGATGATATGACAAGTGCTCCAAGGTTACCCAAAATTAATAAATTACACGGTAACAAACAGAGTTACTGCTGTTTAAATGTTTATCCAAAATTCGCATTGTGCACCCAAACATTTGGTCCTTCGCCCGTGAACTGAATAAAAAGGTACGTACTGTGGAATTTTAAAGTGCATGAATTATAATGTATCGCGGAGAAGAGAAGGAGTAACAGTTTTTGCCAAAGCAAAAGTAAAAGATTTATTTTTTTTTATTCAGTTGCCATTCTTATGAAGGAGTACAGAGGCCTTCTAGAAGGCATCCGTGCTCCTCCCTTTTCTCGCTGGGATGAGTCGCAGAACAAAACGTGCCTCTCTGTATTTTTTTTAATAAAATTAAAACATCATTTCTTAAACATATGTATGTACATAGATTTAAATATATTTTTATATGCAGGTATATTATGAAAATTACTCGATTTCAAAACGATCGTTTTCAAATGGTGTGATGAATTTCGAGCAATTTTAAAACCCACTTCGAAATTATAGTATTACCCTCTTATGCAAAAAATAGTTAAAGTTCACATTAGTTTACCAAGATATTAATCCCCTTCACTTTGTTGGGTTTAAAGTGGTGGTTAACTAATGGGAACCTTAACTTTTTATTAGGAAAGCCAATCCCGAAATCCCGATCTCGAAAATCGCGGGAACATTTTTAGTTTAGGTTATTTTATTTCAACGTGTAGTTTTATTTAAAATTATGATTATACTGACATAGATATATATTTAGTCAATTGTATCATTTTCTAAGCCACAAGGTCTTCGGAACTCCTGATAACCTGCATGCGTCCAAATATTGCCGACTGTACAAAAAAATCATATGGTTATTTTAACTATTTTTGGAATAAATTAAATTAAACTTACTTTTTTTGTTGCCTCTCAAGACTGGACAACCGGCATGCAAAGTTCTAGTGTCCCCATTTAAAGACTTATGTAAATTGTACCACATGACCATAGAACCTTTAACAGGCTTAACATAAACATCTAATTTGGGAAAAACTGTGAAACCACCTTCCTCAACATCGGAAAGCTAAAGGGAAATTTTAAAATGTGATGAATGGTTTTTAAGGACTTAGATATCAGGGGTTCACTCAATTAATTAATGTGCTTGCTGTTTCTAAATAACAGGCAAGTGATTGTGTAGTAAAATTTATATGAAAATCACTCAAAAAACTGAGTGCTTTCCATGTAAATTTGACAACACAATCACTTGCCTGTCATTTGGAAACAGCACATAAATACAGACTATGGTGCTGTTTTCACAATACAAGTGATTGAACGAGTAGTAAAATTTATATGAAAAGCACTCAGTTTTTTGAGCGTTTTTTTTTTCATAAAAATTTAGCCACACGTTCAATGACTTGTGTTGTGAAAACAGCACGTATACCTTATTTAACTTCTTTCATAAAACTTACATAAAACATATTTGTAGAAATACGATTTCCAACGTACCTATGCTGATATTCACTCTTTAACAAAAAATATTAAAACATAAAATTTTGATAAATTGTATTATTTGACCTACCCCGAAGAAATCATAATGTTCATCATATTGACCACCAATACCATAATTAGCTACTTGCATATCCTCGGCATTTCTTAAATCTAAACCAGTTATGGTGCTAACAATTCTGAACATCATTTTCGCAATAGCCGAATTTTCTGGATCAACCCATGTTTGTTGACTCACCCGAGTTTCAGCGCGAACCTGCCCTTTAACACCGTCTGTTACTTGCGACCTGAACATATTATTATAAGTTACGCTCAATAATTTCGATATCTGGTCATCATTTATTAGATTATGATATAATGTAATCGGGGGATTTAACAATAAAGGTTCAACATGAATGGGAGATATGGTAAAAAATGGATGTAATTTAGCATCCAATTTACAGTTTAGTTGCTGTAAATTTGTGAGACTTTCTCCACGGCACAATCTTAAATATTCCTGATTATATTTATATGTTAACCCCTTTGCTCTGCCGATATTAGTTTGAATATTAAATAGAAGATTTTTTGTTAGTTTAATACTACTTTCTGCATCATTTTCTAATACAGCATCTAAGTGTTCTACAGCTGTTTTAGATTCACCAATATCCTGATAGGCGATAGCTAAATATTCTTTGATGTGAGTGGTAAAAATTGATTTAATACCGTCTGTCTCTTCGCCGTCTTGAAGTTTTTGGTAAGACTGCTTAAGCCAATCGATGGCAAGATAAGGGCTGGAATCGTCCAATAAAGTGGTGCCAATTTCAAAGCAATCATGCCAGTCGGATGGTTTACTGAAAATATAAAAGTTTTAGGTTTAATGGACAAACATTGTAGGATAAATCCCTTTTGGCCTTTACCCTACGAATATTATAAATGTGAAAGTTAATGAATTTGGTAGAATTAATTAATACAGAACTGTAATGTACTTAAAAGATTTTTGGGAATTTTGGACAAATTGGATAAGATAATTGCGCCCACACTTGTAATACATTTCGTCCCATCCTGAAAGATCTTCCAGTTTGTCCAAAATTTCTAAAAATCCCTTAGAGAATCAGTACTAGTACATCTGAGAATTTCAAAAAAATTTCAAAAATAGCCCAGAGGTTTTTTTTTCTCAAAAAACGAAATAGACTTTAAATTTGGGCGTAATTATCTTTAAAATGAGGTATGTGCCATCCTGTAAGGTCATTTAGTTTGTCCACAATTTCCAAAAATTCCTTAGAGTATCTGTATTTTTAATACAATTCTTAAGTACTTTCCAATTTCATTTAATATATATCGCACTTGTTCAACAATAGTGTATTAACTCAAAATATTTATTTTTTCACTTTTTGAAAAAAATACGACACGCAATATTCATATCCAACCGCTGTAAAAATATCTTGCTATATTGTCTTCTTTTTGGCAATGAAACGGTTGTATTATAAATTATATATTCTTATGCCTTTAATGAAAAATTAAAAATTGTTTTGCTTATACTGAAAAATTTACACGTAAAGGGCTTGCAATTCTGTTTTTTTTTTTTTAATTATTTCATATTTTTTTTTGTGGTCCCACTTAATGTAAAAAAGGAATCGTTAATTAATTGGTCAGTTATTTTCGCATTTGTGTCTGTAAGTTTTCGTCCCCGGGATCGTTCACTGCTTTCTTCGATTAGTTTCACATGTCCTCCAATTTTTTCTCCGGAATTAACAATTTTATACGGGTTTTCAAAAATCAATTCGCTTGTTAACCATTTATGGTTATGCGAAAGCATTTTTTCCTTTATTCTACTGCATTTATTGAACCATTTTGCATGACTTGATAAAAAATTTATAATTCGTTATATATGACTTTTAAGGCGTTTTTGAACACAAAATGTAAAGAAAGGATCATTTAAAATATATGACATAATATCCGTTCCGTTTTGATTTTCAAAATAAATTTCAGCAAGGATATTATAACTGAATTTAGCCATTGTCTTTATAATAATTAAGAACCGAACTTCTTCTTTGGAATATGTATTTTTTATTTTCACCTTACTGAACGAAATTTGCTTTAAGAAATCTTTTTTCCAACTGAGAAAATATTTTAAGAAATTTAATATATTAATTACGAAAGTAACTTAAGTTAAGAATATTATTATTTTTATTATTAAAAAAATTATACTTATAACTAAATTATTAGCATAATAGAAGGAAGAGCTCTGGCATCGATGGCCTTAAGCTCAAAGTGCAGTAAAATATTATTTTAAATAGAGTTATAAAGGTTACATTGTTTTAAAAATTTAATTAAGAGATTGATGTTGTTGTCTGTCATTGTAGTGTCGATCAATTGGAAAAAGTCTCTATTGCTGAGTATAGTATTTTTGAATTTGTTAACATGGGGCAATTTGAAAATAAATGATCAATGGTTATCAGATTGAATCCGCAAAAAGGACACGAGTTTGATATATTCCTGTTCATAATATGTGCATGGGAGACTCGAGTGTGACCCAGCCTCAAACGTATTATCTTGATTTGGTCTTTTCTTGAGAGAACGTTATCGTTAATATTTTTAAAGATACTGTTGGAATTTATTTTTGAGGGATTATTATTTCTGTACCATATTGTGGTCTGGCGCCAGTTGTCTAGTTTTTTTGTTCGATATTTTAATTTTAAGAAAGATTAGGTGTAGTTATGAGAGGAGCAGAGAGTGCACCTTTTCACCATAGCTTGTTCCATTATTGGTCTTTATATTTGTGCTGTATTTCATTGAATCGTTGCTTATATATTTCGGTGTTCGTTATAGATTTTTTGTTTACGTTGATGGATGTGTCGATTGTTTCCAGATCGAGAGTTCAACTGGGATATTTTATAGGAGAGGGTTGAGTAATATTGATGGGTTAATATTTATGGAATTTCGGAAAATTTTTTTTGTTTAATTGTCTTATTTAAAAGTTTTGAAAGTGGACACTGGTGGCTTATCATTATAGACTTGAAAAGTTTTGAAGTGGCAAACTCTCTCATTTGTTCAATTGATAATACATCAGCCTCAAAAATTAAGTTTCTTATTGGGGTGGTTCTGAAAGCTCCTAGCGAGAGACGCAAGGCTGAGTTAAAGTTTGTTTTTAATTTGTTTAACGTACTTTTAGGTGAATGCCCAAATAAGAATATACCATAGTTGATTTTCGCTACTATAATCGATTTAAGTACATGAATAAGAGAGGCGGTATTACAGCCAAATTTTATTGATGACAGACATTTGATAATGTTGAGTCTCCTGGAGAGAGATAAGTTTAAGTGGTCGATATGGGAATTCCACCTATATCGGTTATTAAAAACAATTCCGAGAATTTTGAGGCTACTAACTGACCCAATAGCCGTATTATTACTGTAGACTATAGGAGAGCAATTCTGTTTTCTACATATGTGCAATTGTTTACATTTTTCCAAAGATAACTTAGCACCTGAGAAGTTACACCAATTTTTTATGTCTGAAATAACAGAGTTGAAGTCATTATTCTGATTCTTAGACCTATTTAGTTTTTTTATAATAATGTAATCATCGGCGAAGTTAAGAATAATTTTAATTTGTTAATTATTTTGTAATTTAGTTTAAATTGTTATTGTATTAGTTATGCATATTTCTAATGTAAATAACTGTACAGAATTTTCTAGTATAAATGTAATGTTATAATTGTTATACATAATTGTATAACATAATAGTGTTAAGATTATTGTTAACCCATAAAGTATGCTTTAGTTTATTGATGTATAATAGCTGACTTTGAATTCATCCATAGTGTTAATGCATATGGTATTAACTGAGTAAATTTAGATAATTGACGCTACAGGGCATTCCGGAGGCAATTCGAATAACCTAGAGCCATCTAGAAGTTTTGGTTAGAGTATAAATACTGCTAAAAATCAGAAATTAGTATAACGTTTAAGTGTGTAAATCGCAATTATAAATTGTCAAAGTGAGTTAGTTTTAAATGCAGTTGTGTGAATAGTTTATAGTATTAGCTATAAATAAGGTGTTTACAGTTGTAATAAAAGAATTCAAGAGGTTTGTAATAAAGGAAATAAACCAAAAACGTTATTGAAAAGGCAGTAACGTAACAATATATACTCGTTTTTAACACCTAAACAGGTACACAGAAAAAAAATTTAATAGTTTTTCATCAGTTAAAAAATTGTTTGAAAATTATTTTAATTTAATTAATGTGATAATTGAATCAATTATTTTTTTAGTTGAAAAAAATTAAAAATATAATTTTGATTTAATTTACATTTTAGTTGTTTTCAAAAAAATTTTTAATTAAAATATTAATTAAATAGCCAAAAAATCTTAATTGATTTTTTCGCTTAAAATTAAATAGTTTAAACCTGTAGAGTTGTTGTTGGGAATTGTCAAAACCTGAGCTATATTAAAACTAAATCAATTAACACATTGTTTGAAATGGCAAAACTTTTTGATAATTTTTTCAAAACTGTATTGAAATTTATTCTAATTTCTGTTTTTTTAGAACAGAAATCACTCTACCGAATTTTGTGATAATTAAGTCCATAATTTACCATGCGTCCAATATGAATTCTCCTCTCGATATGAATAACTTAGTTGGGCTATAACTAATAAATAAACTTAGTTGGGCTATAACTGTTACGAATCATGATATTTTACTCAAATTTGTTCAAATTAAGTTTTATATGATAAGAAATAAAAGCATATAACTTTCTGATTGTCGGTTAATGATGTTATTAATAATTTATAGATCCCATATAGAACCCACGCGTGAAATATTCTAACTGTCGGTGGAGGGTATCAAAGATTCGGCACAGCCGAATATAGCATTTCTTCTTATTTTATTATACCCTTCCCCAAGACTGTATATAAATTTGTCATTCTTGATTCTGTTTATTTTTCAGTATATCTTGCAAACGGAAAGAGCAAAAGTTTCTAAATTAAGAACAAGCATCTTGGTATTAATACACCACATCCGACAAAATATGGGTGGGATTGGTGAAGTGGGCGTGGCTTTTTCCCGTACAAAGACATTATAGATTTATATATATCTCGCAAACGGCACAACCCAAAGTTCCCCAACTATGTGTATCAATACACATCATACGACAAAATGTGGGCGATATTGGAAAAGTGGACGTGGCAGAAAAAAGATTTATTTATATCTAAAGAACCATATTGATATAACTTTCTGTTCTTATTGCACCATGGTGAAGGGTAAATACGATTCGGCTTAGCCGAATATAACACTTTTACGGCCCTTTTCACTGTATAAAACTAAATTAATTTAACAAGAAAATTAACAAACTGTCAGTTAGGTTAACAAGCACATTTTAACCAACGGTTACGATTATCTGTTTCACCATCTTCCGGTTACTAACCAAAAACATTAGATAGAAAGTGTGGCAATACCCATGGTACAACTACACAAGGTAAACTCGTTGATACAACAAGTACAACAAGACAAAAACAACAGGCAATTTGTTTTTGTATTTTCTACCCCAGACGTCAAAAAAATAGCAACACTGCATTCAGTAAAACAAAACACAATTTGAAAAACAAAACGAACAAGACAACAGAAAAATAAAAAAACTATAATTTTTTATAATTTATAATTTTTTGTGTAGTTGTACCATGGTTCAATGCAATTTATTATTTAAAACTAAATACAAACATAGAAAATTCTTAACCGACTTATATTAGAATTTCCGTCTTTTCAATATTTCCGGTCTCCAGTTAACAGGATGTGATTTTTCTGTGGCCTCATTGTCTTCCTTATAAATTTTAATTGTTTTATCGGCTTCAGCTGTTATTAAACGTGAACCTGATTGCTCGAAACACATGTCAAATATGCCAGCCTCGCTGTCCATAGAACCTGGCTGAACGGGATATATTTTGTACAAAGTTACCTTCAGGACAACGACTTTGTTTTATATTGTCGGGCGAGGCAGAGCCAAACATGTACAGGGTGGGCTGTAAAACTATGCTACGTACAGATTTTTTATGATTTGTTAAAGTACATACACTTTTTCCAGCCGCCAAATCCCATAATAATTAATTATTTGAGGATTTGAAGCTTTAGGCCACCACACTATCCACAGTATTGGTGTGGCCTGTCAAAGTGTGTATATTAGCCTTTGTACGTAGGTCCCAAATTCGAGCTGTGGAATCTCGACCGGAAGTAGCTAGAACATCAATAGTTGGGTGCAGTGCCAAGGAATAGACAGCCGACAAATGTCCATGGTAATGTCCAATAACTTTATTGTGCTCCAAATTCCAACATTTGACCTGGCGATCTTCACCACAACTGAAAAGATATGGATGTTTTGCGCTCACGGCCAAACCTCATTCATTTCCTGGTTCTACCGCAATACATCGTACCCAACCTAAATGCCCTGAAATAACGCGGGACAACTTCCAAGGAGCATGCCAGGTGGGTTTAGGTATAGTAGGAGCTTTTTTAGGTATTAATTGTACATTGCTACCTCCACTGGCCGAACGCATGCCGGGTGCTGAGACTAATGAACTACTAACAGGAATATCGCCATTTTTATTGTTTGCTGCTAATAAAACCATATTACTGTCCTTTGAGTGGCTCACACCAATGGAGCCATCTGTAATAGCTAAGGGTTTTTCCGGCCCTTCCAAAGCCGTCATAGAAGCACGACATTTTCATATTTGTTTGCCTCTGCAGCTTGGATAACACGATTGAATACCAAACCGTAACTATCGCGTGCCTTAATAGCTTTCCTCACTTTCTCTCTAGGAAATAAATTATTGAAATAAGACTAGACATATATGTACATATGTAGGTATTTAAACTTACAATTTTTCATCAATTTCTGGAAGAGCGCCTTGATTGGAAACGAACATGTCGTGAGTCCTTTTTAAGGAACGAAAAATTAAAGTATGAACACTGTGTCTTTGAACTTCATCCATAGCTGCGATGCGTTGTTTTTGAAAGTGGTATTCTTTGCCAAATATTTTGTTACAACTAATTAAATTAATAAAAAAAATCAAAGTTTTTTTTACAATCAAAAATGTTTTTATTTTAAAAACATGAATAAATAAATGTAAACAAAACTGAAATTTTTTGACATTTGAGGCTAAACTGGGGTAAACAGCTGACAAACATCTGTGCCAACGAGTCTACCTTGTGTAGCTGTACCATGGCAATACCATATATGTTTGTTTACAAAAAAGTGTGTAATGAGAAACATAAAACTGATATCTATATATATAAAATTGTAACGTTACTGACTGACTGACTGACTGACTGACTGATTCATCATCGCACAGCCTAAACGCCTGAAGCTAAAAACTTGAAATTTGGACCAGGGGTTGGTCTCACCCCAAATCGATCCACTAAGACGGGATTTTTGGAAATTCGAATGTTTAGGGGGTAAAAAAGGGCAAAAACGGGTAAATTCGGTAACCTTATATCTCTAAAACTAAAAGAGATACAAAAAAAATGTAATACTTATCGTTGTTCTTTAGAAAAATAAGCGGACAGGTGTCTGGCACTTTTTGGAAATTCAGCCCTTTAACGGAGTAAACGGGTAAAACCTGTATTTTGGTACTTTTTTGTCACCCCATCTATCTTTTGAACCCATAAACATAGAAATAAGGGTTATATCACATTTGAAACTTATCTAAAAAATCCAAATACGAATTTGGTACTTTTTCGAAATTCGGACGTTTAAGGGGCAAAAAGCGTAACTATTTTTGGTACTTTTTTTATAAAACATTTTTTTTTTATTTATTGACATAAACGTATTAAATTATGGGCTCCCACTACAATATTGAAATTTTTCATGCTTCAATGGGGAGAAAAAAAGTACCAAAAAGGGGTTATACGGAGTAAACGGGTAAAATCTGTATTTTGGTACTTTTTTGTCACCCCATCTATCTTTTAAACTAATAAACATAGAAATATAACCCTTATTACATTTGAAACTTATCTAAAAAATCCAAATAAAAATTTGGTACTTTTTCGAAATTCGGACGTTTAGGTGGTAAAACCCGTTACTATTTTTGGTACTTTTTTACAAAACATTTTTTTTTATTCATTGACTTATACGTATTAAATTATGGGCTCCTACCACAATATTGAAATTTTTTATGCTTCAATGGGGAGAAAAAAGTACCAAAAAGGGGAAATACGGGAAATTTTATTTCTTACTTTAGGTTTTGGTCCCACAACTGACAATTTTTTTAATTATCGTTAATATTGGACCTAGAAACATAAACTTCAACATGCAATGTCCTAAATGGATAAGAACCTCTGAGGGTACTTTTTGGTATTTTTTGATCTTTAACTGGTACTTTTTTAATTTCCGTTAGTATTAGACCTAGAAATATAAAACAAAACATGCAAAGTCCTGAGTGAATAAGAATTTGTTAGAGGGATCTTTTTGGTACTTTTTCATTCTTTAACTGGTACTTTTTTAATTTTCGTTAAAATTAGACCTATTGACATAAAATCAAACATGCAAGGTCCTGAGTGAATGAGAATTCGTTAGAGGGGCTTCTTGGTACCTTTTGGACTTTAACTGGTACTATTTGAAGTTCCGTTAGTATTGGACCTAAAATCATAAAATTCAACATTAAATGTCCTGAGTGGACAAGAACCTATAAGAGAGATCTTCTTGGTACTTTTTCGTTTTTTAACTGGTACCTTTTTCATTTTCGTTAATATTGGATCTACAAACATAAAATTAAAAATGCAATGTCCTGAGTGAATGAGAATCTGTAAGAGGGGCGTTTTGGTACTTTTTGTTATTTACCTGTTACTTTTTGAATTTCCGTTAAAATTGGATCTATAAACATAAAATTAAACATGCAAGTTCCCAAGTGAATGAGAATCTGTAAGAGTGGTTTTTTGGTACTTTTTCGTAATGTATTATTTGCCAACAGGTACTTATTAAATTTTTGTTAGTATTGCAGCTACAAACATAAAATTAAACAAGCAAAGCGTTGAATGAGCATCTGTAAGAGGCAATTTTTGGTACTTTTTTGTACTTTATTTTGTGCTTTTATTGTTAGTCATTAAATAAAAAAGAGAACAGGTGTCTGGTACTATTACGAAATTCGGCTCTTTTAGGGAGTAAAAGTGTAAAACCTGAATTTTGGTTCTTTTTTGTCCCCCATCTACCGTTTAAATCAATGCACATAGAAATAAAAATTATATAAAATTCGTAACTTATCTAAAATATGCCAAGTGAAAATGTTGTCCTTTTTCTGAATTCGAACGTTTAAGGGGTAAAAATCGTACGTAATTTTGTTACTTTTTCCAAGATATTTTTTCTTCATCTATTTATTTTCATTGCACAGCCTAAACGCCTGAAGCTAAAAAGTTGACATTTGGACCTGAGGCAGGCCTCGCCAAATCGATCACGCTGACCTCATATCTGCTAAGCTAAAGGAGATACAAAAAAATTTAATACTTATTGTGGTTCAATAAAAAAAAGGCGGTGAAAACGGAAATTCGCTAACCTCATATCTGCTAAACTAAAAGGGATACCAAAAAATTTAAACCTTATTGTTCATTAAAAATTAGCGGACAGGTGTTTAGCACTTTTTTGAAATAAGGAGTAAACGGGTAAAACATGAATTTTAAAACTATTTTGCTATACCATCTATATTTTAAACCAATAAACATTAAAATAAAAAATATATCACATTCGTAACTTATCTAAAAAATACAAATTTGATGCGTTTCGAAATTCGAACGTTTAAGGGATGAAAATCGTACCTAATTGTGTTATTTTTTTCAAAACATTTTTCTTCATCTACCTATATAATATAAAATTGTAATGTTACTGCATGATTCATCATCGCACGACCTAAACGCCTGAACTGAAATGCTGAAATTTGCCCGGGAGGTTGGCGTGTCGCGAAATCGATTACCTATGATGGGAGTTTTGGAAATTGTTATGGTTAGAGGGTAAAAGAGGTTAAAACGGGAAATTCCCTAACCTGATGTTCATTAAAATAATAAGCGGTTAGGTGTCTGGTACTTTTTTGAAATTAGACCCTTTTGGGGAGTAAACCTGTATCTTTAAACTTTTTTGCCACTACATCTATCTATTAAACCAATAAACATTGAAATAAAAAAGTATCACATTCGTAACGTATCTAAAAAATACAAATAAAAATTTTCGAAATACGAACATTTAGAGGTAAAAATCGTCCCATTACAAAGTAGCGGGTTTAAACCTAGAAACATAAACTTTGGCGTAAAAATATGTCCACATAAGAAAAAGGGGCGCTAACGAAGTAGCGGGTTAAATGCTAGTTTAATATAAAATATTTTTTTAAATTAAAAATTATAAATAAAAAAGTATTTTCTTTTAGTTTAAGCAACTTAAAACCAATATTAGGGAACAAATGTGATCAAGTGATAGTGAAAAACGATTAAAAGGCTACGTCTGTGTAAAAATAACTACAGTGAACCTGCGAGCACAAAATTTTGTTAAAAAAAATATAATATTATGTTGGACTTGCATATGTATATTTCTATATGGCCCTTTAACTCTTAATTATTTGTACCATCATTGTGGAAGTGTGTTTTGTCCAAAATATCATGTAATGCGACATTGGGTTATTGTAAGCGTATATCAACTTTTTTTAACTTTTAATGGTGATAAATTTATACTGAGAAGCAAAAATGGTTGTGTAAGAAGTCTTTTATTTCTCGTTTTACACATTTTATATAAAACAAGTTAGAGTGCTATATTCGGCTGTGCAGAATCTTTGATACCCTCCACCGACAGTAGTGGGCTCTATATGATAAATACATATATATTATTAACTAAGCTTCACAAAAACGAACGTCAGCATTAAAATTAAATTATTGATCGACAATAAGAAAATTTTATGCGTTTCTTGTTAGAACTTCGAACTGGCTTGAGTAAAATATGATTCGTAAAAGTTTTAGCCGAACTAAAATAATTTTTAGGAGCGTTATTTGTATTGGACCTATGGTAAATTATGGACCAATCATCCCAAAATTCTGAAGACTGATTTCTGGTATTACAAAAAATAAATTAGAATAAATTTCAATACAGCTGTGTAATTAGTTTTAGCGTTAACAGTAAATTTCACAAATTTGCATGATATTTTTTCTGGCCATATGAATTTAAGTAAAAAATTTCACCGCAATATCTATATCTGTAATGGTTTTAGGTGAATTTAATTATTTTCCCAAAGTGGGATTTATTTGGTTTTAGGCGCAATAAACTGTTTTCCGAGAGTAGGGTTTATATGGGGCCTATGGTAAATTATGGACAAATCTTTACGAAATTTGGCAGTGTGATTTCTCGTCCTATAAAACTGTGACGTAGCGAACTTCAATTTGATAGCATTATTTATAACGGTTTTAGGCGTACTAAACGGTTTTCCGGGAGTAGGGTTTATATGGGGCCTAGTGTAAATTGTGGAACGATCTTCAAAAAATCTTACAGTGTGATTTCTGGTCCTATAAATCTGTGACGTACCAAATTTTAATATGATAGCGTTATTTATTACGGTTTTTGGCGTACTAAACTTTTTTTCGGGAGTAGGGTTTATATGGGACGTAGTGTAAATTATGGACCGGTCTCCAAAAAATTTTACAGTGTGATTTGCGGTATTTTAAAACTGTGACGTACCAAACTTAAGTATGCAAGCGTTATTTATTGCGGTTTTAGGCGTACTAAACAGTTTTCCGCGAGAAGGGTTTATATGGGGCCTATGGTCAATTATGGACCGATCTTCATGAAATTTGACAGTATGATTTGCAGTCGTATATCGCGAATTGCTAAATTTTATGTCATTCCGTGTATTATTCCACCATTTATGTTAGTTTTTGTATCAAAATTATCAATTTTTTTTTTGGGTAGTGGTTCCACATTTTGATTTGCTGGATTTCAATCCCAAACTGCTTAGGATAACTCAAAGCAATTTGAGACCAAGTTTGTTCTTTTCTTTTGCATTTTTCGAAAGTGAGTGTGTCTTCAACAGACGGACAGACAGACAGACGGACATGGCTTAATCGACTTAGAATTACTCAAGGAGCCAGAATATATATTCTTTATGGGGTATTAGATGTATTATAAAACAGTTTCACACGGAATGACAAACTTAGTATACCCTCATTCACCACAGTGGTGCACCCAGAGAAAAACTATGTTTAAATATGGTCACCTCCAACAAAACTATTTTTAAAGAAAATTGTAAACATATTATGCTTAAATTTAACCATATTATTATCACCAACAACCATATTATGGTTAAATGTGTCCTCCATTAAGAATGCACAACCATATTATGGTTGCCTCCGAACATGCTTTGGTCAATAATAACGAAAATATGTTTAACACTTATAATAGCATGGTTGATTTTCAACCATAGCTTGTTGCTCTTGGAGAAGAGGAAAATACTATTGTTAATTTAAAAACAAATTATTGTCATATTTAACCATAACATGTTTAGAGGCAACCATAATATGGTTGTAGCTTCTTGATCTAGATCACATTTAACCATAATATGGTTGTCGGTGATAATAATATGGTTAAATTTAAACATAATATGTTTAAAATTATCTTTAAAAATAGTTTTGTTGGAGGTGACCATATTTAAACATGTTTTTTCTCTGCGTGTGGTGGAGGGTATACAAATTATTCAAAATAAATTTTTTTATTGCAATTTTTCCATTGTTTCGATTTCTCATTTCGATTTCGATTTCGATTTTTCATTCGGTTATATTTAACAACAACATCTCCGTTAAATAGTTTCGGATACGTCTTAATCGTTAATTGTGCAAAGCAAATTTTACTAACTTACCGTTAATGTTTCGATTAAAATTTAATCACATATTGTAAAAAGGGCCGGTACTCATTTTATATAACGTTTGCCATATTAAACATTATTTAACTTTTTATTAATCGAATTCTAAAACGATTTTCTTTTAAAAATAATGTTAAGTAAATCCACTCAAATTGTTTAAAAGAAAGTTAATTGTTGATCAATTAAGTGGTCATGTTTTTTTTTAGATTTTTTTGTCAAATGTTTGTTAGATATGAACATACCTAAAAGCATGGATTTTTTGACGTACTTCGGTTTGTTTTCGCGATTTTTAATCGACATTCTTAAATTACATCTTTTGAATTAAAAATAATTTTTCATGTAATAGAAAATTATCTAAAATAATAGCATCTGCTTTAATGAAGTTAAGAATAAATATGCCTTAAAAGCAAAAACTTTCCAAACGAAGAACTCTATTTTTATTCCATAATAAACATACCCATATGTCTCTGCTGTGGCCATTTCATCAACACTTAAATTATAGAAAGTTTGTAACCGCTTCAAACCTCTAATGACACCTTTCAATTCATTATCATCCGGGAGTTGCATTGGTTCCTCAATTTGGGTCGATAACTCTTCAATACCTATAAGTACATATGAAAAAAATGTTTAATTAGAAAAAATATGTTCATACCTGTATGAAAAAACTTTACTATTTACTTTTTCTAATACACATTCACTCACTCACTCACCTATTTTGATATCAGGAAATTTAACGATTTCAAAAAAATTGTTCCAATCATTAACCAGGCGTTTGATTAATGTAAAAGCGTTGATGGGATTCCTAATATAATCATTGACATCCACTTTAGCCAACTCGTGTTTAAATTTAACATCTTTAATAAATCTAGAAAATTATTTAAAAAATATATTTTGAAAAACAAAAGAGTAGTTAGCAAGAAACCCGTAAATAAACAATTGCATGTTTTCCTTGTGCGAAAAATGATGACAGAAACAATATATTTATCCGTTTTAGAGCTTTTCGCGGATTTTGGCATCGATTTGTAAGTGCATATTTTTGAATATTTTACGCATTCTAGATTTTTTTTTGCATCATTTAATAAAAAGAGAATTTTTGAAGTAAATAGCCTAGATTTCAGCGTTTTGAACCATATTTTAATACGTGTTTAATTTTTTAGGTGCCTCAAGTGCTTTTGCAGCAAATCCAAATTGTTTGCAATTCTGGTTAACAGATGGCTTTTTTTGTTTTAAATATATTTCTCTATACCCACCGTGTTGCTTCAGCTTTTCTCTCGACAATTATATGCCAAAGCATGTTGCCATTAAAGATAAATGTTACTTTAAACTGTTTATTTTTATACATAAGCAAATATTAATTTGTGCTATTATGTAATACATAGAAATCTAGACCTTTTTTTTAGTATACCGAACGTCTCAGAATCACTTTTTAAAGCGATCCAACGATGTCCATCCGTCCGCCTTTGTGGATGTCTGTCCATGTAAATATTGTGCGTAATGTACGGGTTGCAATTTTGTAGATAATTTGATAAAAAAAAATTGGTAAGGACGAAGCCTAAGCAAATGGTAAGAATCGGTCTATAATTTCATACAGTCCCCACACAAACTTTTTTCCGAAATAGACTCTTTGTGTTCATTAATCTTATAATGTTCGTATTTAGATTAAATTCGCCCAAGACTATTAACTCAAAATTAAATTATTTTTGAAATCAAATCACATTTGACCAAAGCTCTCAACCGTAAATAGATTTAACATTCTTTTTAAATTTTAATATCAATATTAAAATAATTGATTATTCTTTTAAGATAAAAAGTCTCATATAGATGGTGTATCCGGATAGTCATCGTTATGAAAAATTTCATTCCCATAATGAAATCTGGTATATGGGCTTTATCGAATATTATTTTATGGTTTGGTTTTTTTAATGCTATTATTATATAAAATTAAATTAAATATTTTAATTTTTAAATAAGCCATTTTCGGTTCTTTTGGGCATATTTGTTTAATAGTTTTTAGGGCATATTTAAAGCGCATAAAACACTCTTCGTAGAGCATATTTCCGGTTTCCCTGGTAATACGTTTACACGAAAATGTTTCCAATTAAGTTGGGCATACTCTCTGTAGAGTTATGTAATAGACAAAAGGACAGATGGATGGTTGAGCCAGTTATAAATAAACATCAATCGAATTGTTTTATGATTTTTGTTTCAATGTTGGAAAAAAAACTTTAACGAATTGCAAATTAAACAAACAATTTAATCAGTGTATTAAACTGAGGTCAGAGGATGAAAAATATTATTCAAAAAAATAATTTTTAGTTTCTTCTATAATTACATAATGTACCGAAATGGCGATAGAATTAATGCTCCTCAAATTATGTAACGTAAGTTATAGATGGATCTTGTTAAGCATAATAAATTCTGATTTGTTTGCTGCATTTATGTTAAAGAAATTGCGTTTTAAGCTTTCTCAAAATTATTTTAAAACCCAGTAAGAAAGTATAGACGGTCAAATCCGACTATTTGATACCTTTCATCAAAGTTTTAACAGACAAATTTTCGATAGTTTACCCAAACTTTTGTTAAGTGGCTATGAATCCTATAAGAGTTCTCTTTGCCAAATATTATCTTGATATTTACATCTTTATGAGATATTGTCGTGTTAACGTGATTAAGGATAAGTTTTTATACAGGATCTTTGCTCAAGACTGGATCTATCAGGACATGCCATGAATATAAATGTTATCGTCGCCAAATGTTATATCAATACCAGCATTTATAACGAAGTTATGGGAGGAGGAGCAATGGTCAAATATTGACCTCATATAATTTAACGAAAATTTAAAAAAGTGAACTATTTGTATTGAACAAACATAACTTTTAGGTAAATCTAGAGGCTTAATAAATGTTACGAAAACTCTACACCATAAATTTCAATGGTTAAAAAGCGGCTTAATGTGTTTTTTTTTTGTCGTATCAGCACAAGAACACCAAACGTTCAGGTCAAACGAAGAGGCTATCATTGAAACAAACTCTTTTTTGATTGTCTTGAGAAATATTATTATTTGGAGGGCACACCAAACATGAAAGACCGTAAACTAAATTATGTAAGATTCATGTGGCATTCCACAATTTAGTAATGCTAACTTAGGCCTATAGTACACGGAATGTGAAAATCCACATGCGCATGTGGTTCTGACGTAATTTCAACGTTATCATACAATGGCCGTTGTAGCTTTGTAATGACATAAAAATTACGTCAGAACCGCAAGTGCATGTGGCTCTGCACATGTGGCATGCGGCTTAACATATTTGGTTCCCATATGATTTTATCAGACACTGTACTAATGAAAGTGATGGCAAACTTTATAATCTTCTTAAAATATTTTATTCAATTTAATTTTATATATTTAAATATTTTTAAATTGTGATAGTACATAGAAAATATTCCTGGAAAATATTGAAGGAATAAGACTATTAAAGTATGAACGCTTTTTAAACTGTAATTTGAGAATACACATTCGAATTAATATACAAATTTATTTTAATATTTTAATCCCTTGCAATTGTTGTTTTTGTAGTTGAATGTTTATAATGGGGGTTATAGGTCAGTTAATTAATAATGTGGAAAAATATTTTTAATTTCAGCTTTTTTTCTGTTACCATCCTGGTTTTAAAATGTTATATATTTTATTTGCTGTCGATGTAGATTTTTTATTTACCTTCGAACACTTTCAATATCCTGTTTTTGTAATTTCAAATGTTGTCTACAGTTTTGTGTGAGTGTTGCCTCCATGTTGGCCAATTTTTTCAAACTTTCCACTGAAGAATAAAACTCTCCATTTGCCATAAGACAGCAGCGGGAGAAGGTGAAAACCATCAAGCACACGCAAAAAAAGGACGTTAATGGTATTAATAATTTTGGCCCCATACTTGTTGTTGCTTTTGCTTTTATTCTAGTTGTTGTATTTAGATTCATATTAAAATTTGTTGTTTTATTTTGTAACGATACTAAGAGCGGAAGTTATATTTACATACATTTGTAAGTGTCTGTTTGTACAATAATTCAACAAATAACCGAAAATTCCTTTTTCTTCCCTGTTATTCGAAATAAGTAGAGTTTTCCGATGATGTTGGTTCTTTTTACTCGTTTGGTGTTATGGAGGTAACTAAAATCGAATTATGTTATTTTTTTTAAAAAAGTCATGAACGTGGTCTAGATTAAACGTATTAATAGAACATGTTGTGTTTACAACAAAAACATAAAGAATTATGCAATATGAGCCTTCAATTGTGTTAAAAATTTAAAGTTTAACAGGCTGTACATATATTGAACTAAGAATGTATTTAACAATACTCAAATCATTGTTTACTTTTTATTAAAATTTTTTTTCGTTTTTAATATGTAGTGTATACACATTTCTTAAAAAACAGTTTTTTTTAAGAAATAGTTACAACAAAAACTATTTAATGATAGAATTTTTATAGAATGTGAACTCTTTAAAAAACAAGTGTTTAGGCTGTTTTCGGGCATGCCGAATCTACGTGGGTATCATATTACGATTAGCTTAAATAAAACGACGTTAAATTTAAAACACTGAAGAAATAAAAAGCTATGAGAAATTAAAAAAAAAATTAATTTGTGAGGCCAAGATGAAATAGCCAATTTTCAGTATCAACCAATGTCTACCCCTACCTCCAACACGGTGCATCCTGGATCCAAGTAACTTTAGCAAAGAGAGGGTTACCAAGCGTCTTGGGAGTTTAAGACGGGGTTAATTGGAGAGAAAGCTCAAGTTGGGCAATGTTGACATATTTATTTATTATAATTAATTTGGATCAAGAATGTCGAGCTACGGAATCGATGGCAGCATCCAAAGCCCCGGTGAGAGAGGACTTGGTGGATCTTGGAGCGTCTGTACTCGTAGCGGGTGGCTGCAAAAGGCGTCTGACTTCATAGGGGTGGCCTAACAATATTGTGGCTTACAACATCCCGACTATTATTTGCTAGATTGAAACGTATGCTTGAACCAGCGTTACTTTCCATACATTTAATAGCACCAAAACATCTGCAAATAATAAAAAGAAAGAAAGCGATAAATCTATAAATATATATAAATTAATGTGTGTTTGTATGTTTTTTTTTTTGAAGTCTATAGACGGCTTAACAGCTTGACCGATATTCTTGAAATTTCACAGCGCCTACCTGTATTTCTGGAAGGAAACAAAGGCTATATTTTGTTTTAAAATCCACCACTTCATCCACAAAAAAACCTGTTTGGTGCGGTTCGCATGTCGGCGGCGTCATTGGGCCATATTTTTTTCCGGTAATCTAAAAGTCTTACCTACCCCTGTGATGTCTTGTTTTTTCGCTGAGATATTTTAAGCTGAAATTGGAAAACCGATTTTTTACTATATTCATGTATATGCCATTTTTTTTTATAAAATTGACTTAATTCTTGTATTTTTTTTAAAATTTTCTTTGCTTAATTTTGATTAGCAAAATATTCGCTTGAATATGGCGAATACGAATGTCGTAAAATAGGCGAATATTTAGCTATACTTAAACGAATATTCGTAACATCATGCACATGTATGGCATGTAATTTTTGGGTGTACTCTTGCTTGTTTTTACGATTTTTTATTGACATTTAACATCTTTTGAATTTAAAATTAATTTTTTTTTTTTGTAAGATAAATATGCAACTAAATATCCTTAAAAACAAACACTTTCCAAAAAGAAAACTATATTTTTAACCCATAATAAACTTACCCATATTTCTCACCTTTTGCCATTTCGTCAACGAAACATCTAATGGCGCCTTTCAATTCATTATCATCCGGTAGATGAAGGAATTCAATTGCAAATTTGCTCGATATTTCTTCAATATCTTTTAAGTGCATATAACAAAAAATGGTACATATTAAATAATAGATATATTCTAAGCAGAAAATTATTGCTCATTTTCAGTAATTACACTCTGCTAGAAATTGGCACTTTTTTTGAGACAGGCTGGGCACCTGGCGTTTTATCATAAGTAATTCGGGTACGCTGAATCCAGTGGTACTAACTCGAAATTGGAGTTTGGTTTTAATCGAAATCGAAACCGCTGTTTTAAATGCCTAAAAACCGAAACCGAAAAAAACCCTCGGTTTTTAGCTTTTATTTTAAAAATATATTTATATTTAAAGAATTTGCTAATTCAACACTCGTACTACTGATAAAAAAAATTTATACATAAAAAAATTACAGAGAAGGTCCTGTATCGGTTAAAAAGTAGAAGGATCTTTTGTCGAAATCTAAAAAAATCTTTTATTTTAAGCAGAGCTCCAAAAGACTTTATTTATAGTTTTAAAAATTATTTTTTTGGAAATTAAAAAAAATAACTCAAAAATGTCAAAATATGCAAAAAAAATGCATTGGAAAACAAAATATGCACTTTCACCAAAATATGCAACAATATGGAAAAACCAAACGATGCCATTTTAACGCAAATTAAATGATTCGGAAAGTTAATTGGTCGACATCGTTTTCAGGCTATATTAATTACGAGTACCAAAAAAATTTGGCAGCATAATAAACCCTTTTTCACTTATTTTATTATACTTATTTTATTTCAGAAATTTCTGAACTAAAAGCTGGAGTTTTGAAACATTTCAAATTATTAGAGCTCCAGTCAAACACAACGATATGCAAGATTTGTAAGAAAAACCGAAAACGAAACCGAGAGCGACCGGTTTTAATCATGTTAAAGCCGAAACCGCGGTTTCACATTTTTACGGTTTTAGCAAACTCTAGTACTAAACGTTTTTTTAGGTTAGCTCTGAGTTTCGAGATAAACCCTTATTTCGAAAATGGAGGAGGTTGCTCAACATATGTTCGCGTAACTCAAAAACGGCTTAGTTTTATTGAACAAACTCAAAAAACGGAAATTCCACAATGAAAATTTCTTTAAGCTAAATTAACCTTTTTTTGGGAAAGTGCGGCTATGCTTCTAATTTTTTCCAGACCTATAAGAAGTTCCAAACAAAATAAGCCATAAACGATTAAAATCTGTTAACAACTTTTGATTTTATTCACAAAAGACAAAATTTTATTTAATTTAAGCATTTCATAAACCCCAATATTTGTATGGGAGCACCACTAAGAAGTGGAGATAAAGGTCAAGTATGTCTCGATAAAATATTAAGGAAGAAAACTAATTGAGGTCGGTCATACATTATATCCCACTACGGGCGACTCCTGGGAAGTTATGGGACTTTTTTAAATATATTTCTAGTCTGTATTCAACATTATATATGGGAGCCCCCTTACTGAATGGAGATAGCTGGTAGGTATGTTAGAAATAAATGATGGAGTTGAAAAATAAAGTGGGGTTGGTCATACATTTGACCCATCTAGGCGCATTTAAGAATTTTATTAAACCGCCATATTTGTATGGTTGGGTCAAATGTATGACCAACCGCACGTTATTTTTCATCTCCATCACTTATTTTATTATAATGTTGCTAAAAAATGTTTTTTTTTGTTTGCCAAAAAAAATTTTTGTTTATGACTCAAATTCGTATATGAGAAAAAAAAGTTTAACCTTTTTTAAAGAAAATTTTATTTTGAATTACGGTTTTTTTGAGTTTGTTCAATAAACTCAACCGTTTTTGAGTAACGCGAACATATGTTGTGCAACCTCCTCCATTTTCGAAATAACGGTATATCTCGAAAACCAAAGCCAACCTCAAAACGATTAGAACCACTAGATTCAGCGTACCTGAATTATGTTGAAACGCCAGGTCTCCGGCTTGTCTGTTTTTTTCAACTAGAACAGTGGTATTACTGGAATGTGTTCACGTACTCGAAAAACTGGCAGCAAGAGAGTAAACAAAGAGCATACAATTTTGAGAAATAAAATTTTTTTTGGAAAATAGATTACTGCTAGTAAAATTTTGACTAACAAGAATTATTTGTTTTGCTAACAAAATAAATTTTTGAAAATGTGTAAAAAAATATTTGTATTTTATATTTAAAACAGATTTTTTTTTAAATTTAGGAACAATATCCATGTGCAAATATGTAGTACATATATAGTTCAAAACAATAGAGTGGCTTAAAGCATAAGGGGCTTAAGTGCATTTTTTTAAAAATTGGGACTAAGTGCTCATAGGTATTTTAATGAAAACTGCTAGAATTGGTCGCCCTATCTCGCTACCGGATGAGAATTCCACATTCACCTCTTGTGCTCTGAACTTCTCTGAAACTTCACCTACTAATTCCATATTTAATCTCAATTTAAAAAAAGCACTTAAACCGTTTGTGATTGAAGCCCCTCAATTGAATTTAGTAAGAAAGAATCTAGTGTCTCGATATTGCCAATGTGCCTAACTCGCTAGCTTCTGCTGGCAAAGCGTCCATTTTATTTTTTATTTTTTAAGCAGTTGGGAGAAAAATTTTGTAAATATAAGATTTACTCTCTCTTTAAAACTTTCTGCTAGTTAAGTAAATAAAAACACCTAAAATGTTCAAAGAATGAACATTGTATTAGGAGGGAATATTAAAGATATGTCATTATACCTCTATAACAGAATTTTACTATTCACTTTTCTACACATTCATTCACTCACTCTCTCTCTCTCTCACATACTCACTCACCTATTTTGATATTAGGAAATTTAACGATTTCAAATAAATCATTCCAATGGTGGGATTCCCAATATAATCGTCAACATCTAATTTAGCCAACTCATGTTGAAATTTAACATCTTTAATAAATCTAGAGAATAAAGTTCATTTTTTAAAACAAACCAGAAATAGACAAAACTTTGTGTAAAGGTATGTAATAGACAAGAGGACAGATGGATGGTTGAACTAGTTCTAAATAAAAATCAATCGAATTGTTTTATCTTTTTTTGTCCTAGTGGTAAAAGGAAGTTAAACAAAATGTTAATTCAGCAAACAATTTAATCAGTGTATTAAATTTAGGTCAGAGGAGGAAAAAATATTATTAAAAAAAATTATTTTTAGTTTGCTCTAGAATTCCGTTAGGTACCGTAATGGTGCGAAAATTAATGCACCTAAAATGACATAACGTAGGTTATAGACAGACCTTGTTGAGCACGCCAATTTGTAATTTCGACTTTTGAATACACAAACCAAATCTTATGCATCCTTATGACAAATAAAACGTATGTACACAATTTTATCAAATTATCTTAAAATAGTGGACTGTTCCTTGCTCACAAGTTTTAAATGAACACACAACCAGCCAGCCAGCCGGTCGGATGAACGGAAATCGTAACAGCAAAAGAGAAGCTGGTCCCAATTTGATCAATATACTAAAAGGTGCTAGAACCAAAATTTATATGTATTACACATATCATCACAAACGATAATACCCACTGCACTATGATGGTATTGGTATAAAAGACAAGTTTGCAATAAGTACCATTAGTACAAATTTTTACCCTGTTTTGCCCCTCAAATGTACTTTATCTGTATGCTGCCTTAATGGTGAAGAACATATGCAGGGTTGAGGTTGAACAAATTATTATAAAAAAACGTGTTTACAAAAATAACGAATTATTTATCCACTTCGATTGATTTGCCGATTTTCAAAATGTCCTTTCTTTTGTGACATGCCGAAGTTGCGTTAAAAATTCATATAAAAAAAATTGGCTTAGACCAATTAATCTCTTCCTGGCCCAAAATTCTGGAAATAATATACCCCGAACTATTTTTCCTCTAATATTCTATATAAATAGCAAATTACATCAAAAGTACACAACCTCCTTACTTTAAACGAATGGAAACAAGTATTATCTTTTACCTTTAAAAATCCATCTAATAGAGCCTTGAAAAATGTTATGGAAAATCTACACCATCAATTTCAATGGCTAAAAATTGGCTTTCTGAGCTTCCGTCGTACTATCGCAAAAGACATAAAACGAACAGGTCGCTTAAAATAGTTCTTTACCCCAGAAATAGTCGATAAAATCCACGAACTTATATTGATCAATCGAATAATGAAAGCCCAGGCGGCATGAACAATTATTTAATTTATGTTTGCGGCCTTATTTAATTTCGTTATGGGTTTATTTCATTTTTAAAATTGGGGTTTTATTGCATATGAAATATGGCCCCACACTTTGGGCGACTATTTCATTATTTGGGGGGCTTATTTCATGCCACCGAAAGATCATAGACATCTTAGAAATAAAAAAGCATAAAAAAGCTATCCCTGATATGGGTGCCGTGGATTTCTTTAGGTAAACTTACACCAAAGTGGCTCCTTCGGCCAACAAGCTTATGGTCACAGTTATTTGGGAAGCACACGGTGACGTTAACATCTATAATCTGAAAGAGATAAAAGTCTTGTTCCATTAGGAAAATGCACTGGTGAAAACACACTTGTGAAGTCACTATGGCCAAAATCCATGAATTTGGCTATGAACTGTATCGGTGGATGTTAATAGATTTCGATCAAAGGAAGCATTGAAGCAAACATGTTTTGAGGGTATTTAGATTTGCATTGAAGCAAACATGTTTTGAACATGTTTGGAAAATTCTTTTAGTGCTATTTAAACAATTACTCTTTTCGTTAAGTTAAGAAAAAAATCTAAATTCTATAATCGATTAATTCGTTTCTTCATAACGCTTCAACACCAAATTAGTTTTAAACGAACGGCTGAAGTACCTACTTTAAGGCACATATCTGCCGCGGTTTGCCGATAAAATAATGAGTGATAATTCCACATACCACGAAATTTTTTATATATGGCTTAAAACACCCGAAACTGAAAGGCTTGACCGTTCCGTAAACAATATTTGTGGAAGTACTGAAGTATTTCATTTATTGCAATCTCCAGAAATACCAGAAGAAAACCATTAATTTTAACATTTTTTTCTTACTTTAAATAATATGTACATTAGGGTGGGTCCCTGATGTATGAGAAAAAATAAAACTTTTCGAATCATATTCCAATAGCAATATTTTGTTGTCTTACGTTAAAACAAATAAAAAATGCTAAAAAAAGTTTAAAAAAGTTACATCTTGAGCCCGTGTCGGAGCTCCTAAGAATTAAGTACTTCAAAATTTTATTTACTATAAATTATTTATTATTAATTAAAACTGAACACATTTTTAATTACATATAAAAAATATAAAACTTTGGTTCATATAAAACATAAAACAATAAAAACACGAAATTTTATTAGTTATTTTTTGGTCACAAAAGCTTGTATACTGTCAAATCTGGACATTTCAAAAAATTAGATTGTCACTTCTTGACACTCAACTGCCGCATTTTTTTCTTCAGTAGTAATGTTCCGTAGAATTGGTGGATCGAAAAACTTTTGATTCTAATTTATAACTTCAAAGTAGTTACTTCCGTCCAAAATTGACAGAAGGGGCCTCAAAGACGCGAGGTTGCTTTCGATGAGGTGAGCTTCGTGCTTCATGAACACGTCTATCTGCCAGTTCTCTCACTGTTTCACAGAAGCAAGTTTTTCGCAGCTTTCTAAAAAGTTGCCAATAGGACCAGCATGCGAATATGGTCCCTTGGTAATACCATATAGCTTGTTAAATAGATGTTTTAATGGCAATTTGTTCAAATGTCAATAATGAATTGCAGTGGGCGCTGAAGTCTTTTTGCCAATACTCTTATTACTCCGTTAAATTTTCCAGTGTTAGTGACTGTACTAGCACAACCAATTGCCATCAAATTTTCTTTATTCGTTTTTTGAGCCGCAGGAAGGGCAATAATTGACATTTCAATATTTTTAGAAGTACTTCGATCTGGTGTTGCATTGCCAACATAAACTGAATATGGCTCCTTAACCGATACATGTTACTCAATCAGTATTTGTCTATATTTCCTAGCTCCCTTTTAAATAATATTAAGCGTCTTATCTTTTCGGCCGTCAAAGTTTAAAGCTAGTAGGTCTAGCTGCTTCTGGTCTTGAATACATTCATTACGTACTTCTATTCTTTTCCGTCTTTTTTTTTTTGATTTATCAATTGGTTCACTGCTAGGAAAGATATCTTGCAATAAAGACGAAGCAATAGCAACCGCTGCGCTATCGGAAATACTGTAACGGTTACAAGTGTTTGACAATATAGGCAAACTAAATTTTTTTTCTTTCTGCCTTTGACGTGGAAGGTAAATTAAAAGAGTTGTCACAAGAAGCAGTGGAATTACTTACAGATAACTCCTGCTGTTAATTTTGTCATGACTTTTATTTACTTTTTTTCTGTATTTGGTGCTTGGGCTGCTCTTGTTTGAATTTTAGTTGGAAGATCTCGAACTACTCCTTCAATTCGCATCTTTCTCGCCCTCGCATCTCACTCAAAAACTCCTGTTCTTCTTTGGACATCAAAAAATGTTGAATTTAGTTACATCTACAGGAACAAATATGAAACAAAACTCTGCTACGTCGGAGAAAATTTTCTTTCTAATAAACGGACATTTTTTTCAACGACTTTATGAGATTTTTGTAATTTATATGATAACCGTTTATTACTTGTATGACTATTATATTTGAAGAGACAATTTTCTCCAAACGCATTCTATCCTTTGAGTTACAAGTTTTGCAATATCTAAAAACGATGGTTCTTTGGTAGTATTCCTTGTTATTTTTAGTTGCTCCCTATTCCAATCATAGTATTTCGTAACATATTCGTAAGTTGGTAAAACATTATCATTAATATCTTCTACAGTTTCGAATCTCGTGCAGAAATAATATTGGCTTCTGGTTTGCATAATAACGGTTAGAAGTTAAAACAGTTCAACTAAAAAAATAAACACACAACTTCACTGTCCGCGTAGTAAACCCAAACTGATCTTTTTATTGTGCACTATTTTATATGTATTCTATCAAAATATTTCCTGGAAGAATATATACGTTTCAATGAATGAAATGCTTGTGTCGGAATCCTCGAGAACTTAAGAATCTTTAGGATACAACAGTAATATGCTTTTTTGCAATACAATGCTATTGCTGTTATATAACAAATTTAACAAAATGAAGATCAAAGCGCGGGCTCTTACACTAAAAATAAATTAATAATATTTTAAAGGGGTCTAATGCAGACAAATATACAACATATTTACGCTATTAGAAGTCGTAACGAGGAAAAACATTTTTTTGACCCACCCTAATGTACATACATATGAAATATATTCTTATTCTAAAATTAAAGAAGAAAAAACTAAACACTTAATATTACTTCTACCTCTTTATTATTTGTTTTAAACATTCTCATGCATACTCGCCGCTTTTTTACTTTTTGATTGACATCATATATAAATTTTTGGAGTTATATGGGAGGTGGGCGTGGCAGTGATCCAATTTCGCCCATTGTTTGACAATGGTATATAGTAGCCTAGTAACACTTTGTACCAAAATTCATAAGTCTAGTTTAATTTTTTTTCCAAGATATTTAATTTTGTCTCCCTAGAATGGCTAAATCTGACACTGTTCTATGCTGAGAAGTCAAGATATTATCAGACTGCACTCATTTCTTCCATGTGGCATCCCACAATTTAGGATGCTTGCCTACGTTTATGGTACACGTATGGTTTTATCAGATACTGTACCAATGAAACTAGTGGCAAACTTAATAAACCTTTCAAAATTGGTTGGTCAATTAAGTTTTATGTATTCAAAGGGTTTTAACATTTTTATTCTTTATAAGAGGCCATTGTTGTTTTTGTAGTTTAATGTTTGTAATGGGGGTTATTAGGTTCGTTTAATGAACAATGTGGGAAAATATTTTTAATTAAATTTTCAGATTTTTTGTGTTACAGTCCTGTTTTTAAAATGTTATTTATTTCTTGCTATCGATGTTGATATTACAAATACCTTCGGAGACTGTCAATATCCTGTTTTTGTTATTGCAAATGTTGCCTTCAGTTTTGTATGAGTGTTGCCTTAGTGTTGGCCAATATTTGCAAACTTCCCACTGAGGAATAAAACTCTCCACTCACCATAAGCCAACAGCGGGAGAAGGTGAAGACCATAAACCACAGGCAACAAAAGGACGATAATGGTATTAACAATCTTGGCCACATATTTGTTGTTGCTTTTGCCTTTATACTAGTTGTTGCATTTAGGCTCATATTGAAAGTTGTTGTTTTATGTTCTAACGATAATTAGAATTGGTTCGAAAATGTTTTACTTTTTAATGGATTGTATAGAGACAAACATCTGTGTGTTTGTATGTATAATAATGCAGTAAACAACAGAAACCGCCTTTTTCTTTCCTATTGCAAGAGCAGGTTTTCGAACTGAAGCAGAGTTTTCTGATTAGGTTGGCTCTACTCGATTGATGTTATTGAGGTAACTTAAATCGAATAGTTTTATTTTTCATGAAAAACGTCATGAACATGGTTTAAGAGTTTTGTCCAGATTAAACGTGTGAATAGAACATGTTGTGTTAACAACAACAAAAAACAAAATAATGAAATATGAGTTAAATATTGTCTTTAAATATAAGTTTGAACAGGCTGAATAAATAGTTAAGCCTATAGTACACGGCATGTAAAAAGACACATGCGCATGTGGTTCTGACGTAATTTTGACGTCATCACACAACCCGCAATGTTTATTGTGGCTTTGCATTGACGTCAAAATTACGTCAGAACCACATGCGCATGTGTCTTTTTACATGCCGTGTACTATAGGCTTTAGTCTTTTATAAAGAATTTTTTAATAGTTGATGTATTGGAAATTTCTAGTAAAGTTTGTCTTATTAAAGTGAAAGTACAAAACACTTTTTTTAAAGAAATAGTTAAAACAAAAATTATTTGATGATGAAATTTTCATAGAAGAAAAAATTCTTAAAAAAAAAAAAAAAAAAAAAAAAAAAAAAAAAAAAGTTATTAGGCTGTATTTGGCCATGGTAGAATAAGTACAAGCCATTAGAAATTTTGTTCTCAACTTTAAAGCTAGGGATGTAACGAATACCGAAACCGCTACCGATATATCGGCGATACTTCACGTTTGCCGATATATCGAGATCGGCGATTTTTTATTGTCGATACGCCGATATGTTTTTATATTTTTTTTTGAGCAAACAATTTAATTTTCAATGCTTATCTTTTGCATAACAACTTATAGCAAAAACTCAAACAGAATAATAAATTGTTTCTCTTAATTGTTAAGCTGGAAGGCCGGTCCACACCACGCGTTTTTCCTTTTTTCAAGACGCATTTTACGCGTTTGCTGTGTAACTTGTTAATACAATTTTACACTAGGACTTTTAAGACTGATGCATAAACGCATTGAACGCTTGGTGTGGACCTGCAGCATAAGCCGTTTGGCTTTGCACTGTAATGGTAAAATGGCCCCCTTATTGATAAATCTTGTATGTAATTGTACGATTTAAGAATTTTTTGCTTATTTTTTAATGATTTTTGTAAAAATAAAAATTATTTCGCTACAAGTTTTGGGTCACTTCAAAGAGACTACTAAATCCATAAGCAAAGCCACTGCTACATGTTCCGACGCCTTTTCAATAATTAATAGTATGAACAGAAATGAATAAACTGAGATGCAGAATAGTCCAGATTCCCAAAAATTGGCGATCTAAGTAGCGTTTAGATAATAATGATAATTATTATTTATCTACCTTCGATACAAAAGTAGAAAATTTCAAAGTTAATAGATCAAAAAACGTTTTATTGGGCTAATCAACATGACTCAACAATGACTCTACATGTCGAAAGTGTTGAAGATACGGTCAACCCTACAGCTAGTAAAAGTTCTGAGTCTACAAAAACTGACCTTTGAAGCGTTTGTGAAAAGCTTAAAAGAAAACTTGCAGAAGAATGATCCTCTGTCCATCCTACGCTGTGGTTCAGATAAATAAGAAGTCTAAATATACCTTAGATCTTCTTATTTTTTTAGAGATTCAGATCCGCTTGTTTACTGGCGCAATTGAATATTATACTCAAAATTTAAGACCATGATGCAGAAATACTTAAGTTGTCAAATAAATTCAGTCACATCTGAGAGACGACTTTTTACTACAGGCCTGCTTCAAACAGAGTTGCGAAGTGATCTCCGCAAAAGTTGAGAGTACTTTGTTTTTTAAACAAAAATCTTATTAATATTAATTTTGAATATTAATAATCTCTTACGGTGTTTTTTTTTTTTTTTTGTTTAAAGAATAAATTTATTTTACCAATTTAAATTCATTTCTTTAAAATCTTATTAAAATCAATTTATATATTAATAATTTCTTACATTGTAAATTTTTAAATAAACAAATTACTCTACTTGAGTTTTGGTTATTTTACCTTGAATTTTAATTTAATATTCGTATCGGTATCGGTATCTTCGATATTTCTCTTTGAGTATCGGTATCAGTACATCCCTATTTAAAACCCATATAACGTCAAACAAAAGAAAATAAGGAAAAAAATTAAAGCAAGCGTCAAAAATCAAATAAACTAATTTGACATTAAATGGGCAAATAAAGACAACTCTTCCTAATGCACTTACCGGGTACTTATTATACTATGGCCATGCCGAATTTATGTGGAAGTCAGCTCATCTTGTCATCTTAAAAAAAAAAAAGCTTAAATAAGACTACGTAAAAAAATAAAACACAAAGAAAATATTTGACTCAAAGATATTTTAAATTAAAAAAATATTAAATTTGTAGGGACCAGATGGAATAGTGGAGCGATTTGGCCCATTTTTTCAATTTTATCTTCCCAAGCCATTTATGGCAGCCTTTATCATATTTCTAACAGGCGGTCGTGGATATATCGTCTTAAATTAGAGTACTTACAATAACTCGACCATACTTTAGAAGATCCGACTTCTTATTTTAAGTTAAAAGTAGCTGAGAAGGTCTTCTTTAACTACGGTGAACACATTTTTTTTTAACAAAATACAGAACACAAAAAATTCATGGTGTGCAAAAAGATCATATTGATATACATACGTAAATGGTGGTCCAACCATAATGAACAATTAACTGTGAGTCACTCCTTAACGTCAAGTGTTTTCCCCCAACATAATTTGACATTTCTTGGTTTCAGGATTTGACAAATTCAACCGTGGAGAGGTACACAATTCAGCAAAGCGTTAAGATTTCTGAAGGCTGTTACGAAAATTGGCGTTCAAATAAAAATGCATTTCGTGCACTTGGTCAGCATAATCGACTAAATGTGTCTACAATCGGAAGAATTGTGCGAAAATTTTAGAAAAGAGGGTCTGTAAAAAATTTGAAAACTCACAAAGATATAGTTTCGTGCGGTTTATGGGATGGTGGCGTTCTCGGGTCGCACTTCTTTTCCAAATGTGGTCGGCCAAGTAGTTACCGTAAATGGTATTCGCTATCGAGATGATAACGGACTTCTTGTAGCCAGACGTTGAGGATATAGGCCTGTTTGCCACTTGCCACAGAGCCAACGAAGTAATGCCTCACGCGATATTAATTGGCCGCTACGATATTGTAATTTCAAACCGTTGGATTTCTTACTTTGGGGATATTTAAATGAAAAAGTGTACGTCAAAAAGCCAAGAACAATTCAAGAGCTAAAGAATGATATAATTCGGCACATTAACGACATTGAACCTCAATTATGTCAGTCATTGAAATTATGGATCATCGGATAGGGGTTTTGTTTTATTTCCCAATAACATAATTCGTTTTCGTTGGACCACTTATATCTATGTACATTTGCTTTGCCGTGATGAGTTAATCACGAGTTTATTTTCAAATTAAGCCCGTTTTATAAACAAAGTTTTTGCTAAGAACTTTCCAAAATGGCAACACAGAAAAAATTATTAAATTTCTCCAATCACCAAATTTATTCCAAATTCATAATATCAAGCATACAAGTTGTTGATTTTTCACCTTTTACCAAAATGATTATATTGATTACAAAAAATTTAAAATTTTGAAAAAATATTTTCAATAAATGATATTTTTAATTTTAATTAAAAAAGTGATCAAAAAACTTTGCCATTTCAAAAAATGTGTTAATTTTTTTAAATAAATATTGACAATTCCCAACAACAAATTATTTATTTTAAACGAAAAAAGTCAATTTAGATTTTAATTGAAAATTTTAATTGAAAATTTATTTCAAAACAACTAAAAAAATAATTGATTCAATTATCACATTAATGAAATTTAAATACTTTTTAAACCATTTTTTTAATTGATAAAACACGTTTTTCTGTGTATCTATTTTCCTGTTTTAAAAAGTTTGGATCTCAAGAAACAATAAACAATATGAACTTGAAATTCAAAGAGTATCAAGGATAGATTTTTCAACAATCAGAAAGAATAATAACAGTCTTCAGACGATATTGGTACTTAAAATTAATACCCAGTAATAAATGTACATAATGTTCAATGGGTATTAGTTAATTTTTTTTTCTTTTGTTAGTACCAGCACTCAGGGGATGACCCCTACTAATGTATTGCATTTTATTGGATCCAGGAAAATAGGTTATGGGAAGGAGGAAAGAAAAATTATGCCTAAAACTTTCTTGGAAACTAAATATCTTTTTTTTAATTTTAAAACTAATTATTTTTATTTTGTTGACGCTGAAAAAAAGTTTTGCGTCTGAAATGCTCCTAAGAATAAATAAGGCATAGAGTAAGATCTTTTCTTGTCAAATTTACCCATCTATAATCTTTGTGGGGCAATTTGACCCAACTATCACTTTACATCTATCACTTCGTACCTATGAAAATTTTAGATTATGTATATATGTATGAGATTTTCCATCACTTAACGTGCTTTTACGCTACTTAACGCTATCTTAAAAAATATACAAACAAACTTGCAAGAAGTATCCAAAACTACTAATCTCACTCTGATAAAAAAAAAAACGTTAAAATTAGATACAACGTCGCACAATACAATTTTCGTTACATGTTGGTATTCACATTTTTATTAGAAATAAGCGATAAGCTTTTTTTGTAGGCCAATGATAAAGGCCAAAATTTAGCTGGGTCACAATAACCTAACAACACTACAAATGTATATAAAACTAATTTTATTCTTGTAAACGAAAAATAAACAAAAAATGTTTACTTTATTTTTCTACTTAATAGTTATTTCCATTCCAGTTTATGATTAACTAACATAATAGGTTTATAATATATCATAAACGTGAAAAAAATTAGTTAAAAAGAAAAATTTGGTCATATTGACTCAAGAAATGTAAAAGGGCTAACGTCATTATTCCAATTAATTTAAAAAAAAAAAGAAAAAAAAAATGGTGCAAGTTTTAAGGAATAAGAATAGGCAGATAAATTAAGAATTTATGTATTTCGCTATTCCATGATACACAGTACAAATACAGAACATTTAATTAAATACAGAACAATTTAAGGTTTATGACAAGAAAATAATTCACACCAGGGATGTTAAAGTTGGTACAATTGTAATTTTTTTTAGTACATTTTGACCTTCTAAAGTACCGTGGTACTACCGTGACTCAATTGGTACAATTTAAAAATGTATCATAGTTCTCCCTTTTTGAATTTTTAGTATAGCAAACAAATTATTGAGTCCTTTTTTCTTTTTTCAATTATTATTTCTTTCATCAGGATTAAAAAAAAAATCCTTTTTTTAAATTGCATTTTTTATTTATGCAATATGCACTTAAAATTATTAACATGGTTAATTTAGAAATGCAATCAGAAGATTCTCGAATGCATGTATTTTTACAAAGGATAACTTTTGTTCTGCCAAATAAAAAGTAATTTTACGAATAAAATATTTTGGATGAATGTGATATATCTATCGTAGACCTTTACAAAAATCACCTTTCCTTTGAAGTAATTTATTGCGGAACAGAAGTGGATTTATATATTTCTACAAATAATATCAATATTAATATTGTTTAAGAAATGAAAGAAAATGCACAACAATTTTATATAACATTTTGCGAAGGTTTGAGAACCAAAGTCAACTTTAATAACGAAGTTTTAATGTGGTACAATAAATTTACTCCTGAAAATGTTATTTCAGGTAAAACAAGTAGTATTGTACTTATTCTTGCAAAAATGTTCCCGAATGAAATTGCAAATTTTGATTCAATCAATAATCAATTTAGAGCTAAAGCTGATGTCGAGCAACTGCAGTCGTTAAAACCTGAAAACATTTGTGGTTTTTCGTCGGCAGTAGCTAATTTACAAAATGAGATTAATTTCCATATATTTACTGGTATTTCTAGAGTCGTTGCTTGAATTTTATCCATTCCACATTCGTCTGCAAATGTGGAAAGAGTTTTTTCTTTTCGAAACATAATAAAAACTAAGGAACGAAACAGACTATATGTGCCAACATTATCAAGTCTCATACACACAGAGGATTGATTAAGATCGACAAATTCATGCTGCTAAGATGTAAAAATTCCAAATAGTTTATTAACTAAACAAATAAGTGCCTGATTTTGATCTCATATATTTATAAGACTTTTATGAGCCGTATTTTATTCATACATATAATGCATGTTAATGTTAAGTTTTGTTTTTTTTTTTTTTGGGTACAAATGAATTTTTATGTACTTTTTGTTGCTTTAAAAAATTTTTTGGAATTCAATTATTTGGAATTCTCCCAACATTAATTGTAGTTGTAAGTGGGTAAAGAAAAAACATATTAAAAACAAAAACAAAGTGCTTTTATTGTTTTCGCAAGAAATCAAAATAAAAACAATTTTAAAAAAAAACTGAACTGGCAAATTGTTTTTACTTTGATTTCTTGCGAAATCAATAAAAGCAATTTGTTTTTGTTTTTAATTTTTTTTTTCTTTACCCACTTACAACTACAATTAATGTTGGGAGAATTCCAAATAATTGTAGCGGGAAATGTAAGAAAAGATAAAACTCATCACTGATTTATTGTTTGGTATTTTGTGTAAGCTTTGATATCGTTGCAAACAAGTATTTTTGAGTTTTTGTAGGTAATTCTCATTCCCTCTGTAATTTTGTTTGCTGATAGCTTTGGCTTTTCTAAAATTATTTAGGAGAAAGTTTCCTGATGATCTGGCCTAAGTAACCAGTGAAAT
Organism: Pollenia amentaria; assembly: GCA_943735925.1. Lineage (NCBI taxonomy): Eukaryota > Metazoa > Arthropoda > Insecta > Diptera > Polleniidae > Pollenia > Pollenia amentaria. Next base: position 166,577,809 of record OX031006.1, read on the forward strand.
GCGCATAGGAACAGCTTATCCTCCAACAGTAAATTTCAGTATTTTTTATCAATTATTTAAAAAGGGAATTAAGCACAACAAACAAAATCTTTTATTTTAGAAAATTTATATGTATGAAATAACTCCTTAATTTAAATACTAAATGACAAATAATTTTAAATGAAAATACCCAGTAAAAAAATTTGTGTTTTTTGAAGCACTTAAGAGAAAAAGCGCAAAATCGAGCGCTTCAATAAGATAGCACTTATACAGCAGTAAATGAGAACGAATAAAAAACAAAAAAAGCTGCTATTTTAGTGCTGACAACAAAGAAGGTTTTAAAGCGAAAAAAATAAAAATATATTATGGTTTACGAAAATGCTTAAAAAAGGCATTTAAGCCAGTAAAATCAAAACATTTATGAATATGTTACTATAGTTAGCCCTTAAAAAAGAACTTTAGGAGTGCTTTATTTGCATTTTTTTACTATGTTAAAAGAAGCGCTTATTGCCAGCCGAAAATAGTCCTCCAAACCGGGAACACTCCATACAAAAATCAGGCATCCCATCAGCAGGTTTGAAGCGATTTTAGGTATGAATTCATACATAAAACCTGCTCCTTTTGGAGCACATTTTTTACTGGGTAAGTACATTTTAGAACGTGTGCCTTCTAGGCGTGCCAGCTTTTTAGTTTTTTACATTGCCAAGGGGAGGACTAAAACTATCTAGAATGGGTGCATATTTTACGGTTTTCGCATTGTCCTCTATTTGATAGCACTTTTTCCTAGAACTTTAGGAAATGTCAAGCACTTAATTTCTACTATATGAAGACTAATTGACTTTATATCAAATCTAATTCGACTGTGCAGAATCTTTTTACCCTCCAGCGACAGTAAGAATATTTCAGAAGTGACATTTATATGAACTCTATAAACTATGAACCAATATTTACAAAAACTGTTTTCACAGTCTTAAAATTTGTTGCAGTGTTACAAAAGTACTTTTTTGAGAAGTGCCTTAATAACCCTATGAAAATTCACTGACCGATCTACACGAAATTTGGTTGTGTAATTTCTTACAAAAAAAGTCTTATATACTATAAAAAATTTAATTGTTGCGGTTTAAGGCGAACTAAAGTGATTTCAGATAGTGGACTATATCGTCCCCTTAATAAAATAAGAGTGTATAATTTTTTGCCATTTCGATATAATAGAGTTTAAAATTTTTGGGTTATAAGACAAATGGGAATACACTAATATCTCAGAAAATAATCGATGTTTTTGAGTTGTGGTCATTTAAATATGTGATGGAATAATCAGGCTACTAGTAGATGATATTTCATTAATTTGCAAGTGCTTTAATTGCAAATAAATGGAATTCAAAGTACCATGATGTCACTTAGGCTATTGTATTTGTTTTATAATATGTATGAAAATCATAATGCAATATTTTATTTTGTATGGCATACACTATTTTATTTGAATATTTTACACCAAATATATTATTAAAAAATTGTGCATATAAATATACGTCATTTTTCAATTTTATTTTGTTATGAAATAATAAAAATAGTGAATAATAAAAATAGTGTATGCTTTTTATACCCTATTTTTCTTTGAAATGATATTCAGAGTAACAACTTATTAAAACACCATACCTGCACTTACACAATTATTAATGAAAAATTTCAAACACGCAATTATACAATAATATTTCAATTAATCTTTTGACCCACTTTGTGGAAGTAGCATTTCACCAACTTTTGACCACATTTAGAATCAGTTATGTAGATTATTATTATGCAATAAAAAAATAATGGTGTACATGCGTATACACTATTGTTTTATTAAGGGGACGATATATGGGGCCTATGGTAAATTATTCGACTTTTTTCCCGAAATTTTGTGGTGTGATTGCTTCTCTTATTAAACTATGAGCGATCATGTTTTATTACAACAGAATTATTAATTACGGCTTCAGACGTACTAAGGTATTTTTCCAGAGTGGTCCTTATATGAGGTCTATGGTACTTTGGGACCAAATATTCCAAAATTTGGAAGGGGGAGTATCATATGAAGCCCACACTCATAGAAAAATGCATTTTTATATTGATGATGCTCTTACATCAGAATTGTGGCATCAATGTTACTACAAATGGCATCAATGAGTTAAAAAGTGACGCCAATCCAATGACGAACGTCATCATAAAATTTTGCCATATTTTATACGTCACCTATGCTATGACTACAGTGACATTAATGCGATGGCACATTTTGTTTATTATTAACATTATTTTCATGTTTGAAAGGTAAAATAAGAAGCAAAAATTCCCATATTCTATTTTTTAAATTATTCAGTTAAATACATTAAATTTTCAAAGTAGAATGATTACGAAAACCATATCGGGCATGCTGCTGGAGTCGTATAATTGAGAACTCTTCTGTTAACAAAGGGCGCAATACAACAAAAGTGAAAAAACATGTATAACGTGTAATTAAATAATAATATTCTCTCAATTTGACTAGAGTCAATTCCAGTGATTCAATTTAATAAAAGTTTGTCATTAAATTGAGCTTAATGAGTCCTTATAAAATCGACTACGATTTGCCATATCTGTGATGTCAATGTGTCATCCCATTGATGAAATAATTTAAATTTTTCATACTGAATACAATTTGGCCCAGTGATGTTAAGGCTGAAATCTAGGGAGATCGAACGGTTATTATTCGACCGGTTTTAACCGGTTATTTTAGCTTTGCCCAATTCTGTTATTTTAAAATGCCCATTTTTAAAATATCGAATAAACCGGTTATTTTGGTATAATAAACCGGTTATTTTAGTACTGTGTAATTTATATACATTTTCCTTACTCTTGTTGTAGATGTACCCGTAATTTAAGTATTTTCTAATTGAATGTTGGCCAAACTTAGACTTTTTATGAAGAATGTCAAAACAAAATGTTACAAGAGTTAAAAAACATTATGAATACTGTAAATACAAATCGCTTATAAAAGCGAGTGTTCTTGTAGAAAAAAAAACCAAAAACTATTCAAAATACTACAAAAACGTGTGAAGTTAAAAAGTAAATAGTAATTTGTGCAAGAGTATTCTAAATATTAAATATATTTTTATATAAAGGTTATCTCTAGATATTTTTCGAACGCGATTAAAAAGACAAAAATTATAAGTTACAAGGGTTCTTCCATATCATGCTTGACATTAATGTGATCCAAATGAAACTTAACTCCGTTCGAAGTAGTTCTAAGGAGACGACAAATAATACTTTACTAAAATACGCTGCAAAAAATGAATCATTGTGTGACATATTAGCCCGTTGTGTTGCCGAGGACGAAATGCCCGTTAGGGCACTAAAAACTCTTAAGTAGTTCTAGCATCTCTTCATGCTGAAAACTACAACATTACGGCGAAATCAACGATATGGGAAAAATTTCTACCAGTTTTATTTATTAAAACATCAAGAACTAAAAAAAAAATTGAAGATATCAAACAATGTCATGGAATGTTTTAAATTGTAGTCGACGAATTGAGAAATATTTTACACAAAAAGAATGTTCAGTTCACCATTCGTTTCTATAATGCTGAAACAAAATAATTTGAAATAGATAATCCTGGCTAAGAGGTTTTGTTTGCAACTTTTGAAAAATATGGTTGATTGATATAGATAGCCTAACCACTAACAAATTAAAACTCATTCTAAATTAATTTGAGAGAATATTTCAAATAATAACTTTATTAAATTCCTATAATTTATTTGCTTTTGGAAAACGTATGTCTAGATCAAATTTCATTCAACAGTTTCTAAATTATATTATACAAATATCTTCTTACAAAAAAATTTTAGTAAATCAATAAAAAATTGTTGAAAATTTAGCAAAAGGTTGATCAATTTACTGGTCCCACTTTTCTTGGACTTTATCGTAAAATATTTGTTAGGTCTGATCTATCTATTTTGTTGGTTCCTTACCTTTGCAAATTGTTTTGTTTATATTCAAATTGTATGGGTGCACGGGGGTAAAAGATGGCTGTAGAGATAATACTGGATGGTACTTACTGTGGGGGCTGGTATCTAGTTGAGTGGGGGCTGGTATCAAGTTGCTTGAAGTTCCGCGGCTGATATAAGCTGATATAAGATATAAGCTGCTCGCTTCACTATTTGGCTTATATTTTCTTGGAAGATGACTTCCGCTCGACCAATTAAGTATTTTGGCTGCTGCCTTTTTCCTTGTATTTTAAATTTCTATATAAAATCACTCACAAATCAAATTCAGTTTTATATTATTTTATTCAGTTAATGGGTTTTATTTTATAACAATAAATAAATTCATTTTGTAATTTTTATCAATAAGAACAAAATTCCTTGCAAAAACAACTAAGAATCACCACCAATTCAATTCACAATGAAAGAACTCCACTGACAGTTTTACAATAAAAAAGAAGTATTCAACTGCCTGCTGATGTTAAAAGGAAAAAACGACGAGTAAATATACTCGCTATTGCGACCCATGTAGGGTTTTCATGCCCTGCAAAACATGTAGGGTTCTCATGCCTAAACACAAATTAACGTTTTATTTTAAAAACTTATTTGATTTTTGTGTTTTTAAGTATTTGAATTAAAACCGGTTAACCGGTTATTTAAAAATTGCTTAACCGAAACCCGGTTATTTTAAAATAGCAACTATTCGTAATATTCGAAAACCGGTTATTGAAAAAAGTCGAATAATCGATCTCCCTACTGAAATCACAATGATGAAAAATCTCATGGGGTCAAAAACGAAGACACTCTTGTTTTCTGTCTGTGTACAATAAATAATGGACTGATATTCATGAAATTTAGTACAGAGTGATGTCTAGCACTTATAAAACTATGATAAATCTAATTTTAGTACAATAGCATTATTCGTTACGGTAAATTATGGACAAAAATGTACCATATTTGGTAGTATAATTTCGAGACGTGTAAAACGAATTGGTGCAAGATTCTGTCAATAATTTATATTAGTCTCTGCATCAGAAATATCAATTTCTTAGGGAGGTTGTTTCACATTTGAGTTCGGATTGAAAACTATTGATAGTTTTCAATCCCGAACTGCTTAGAAAAACTGGAAACAATTTTAAATCAACATTGTTCTTTTATTTTGAGTTGTTCGGAATTTAAAGAGTTTTTAACAGATGGACAGACAGACGGACATGACTACATCGTCTTCGAATTATTTAAGGACCCAGAATATGGGGTCTTAGATGAATATTGAAAGGTTTCACACAGAATGACAAACTTAGTGTAGTCTCCTTCGCCTCTATTGCAGGAGGGTATAAAAATATGATCTCTTATCAGAACCTCATTAAAATAATTTTTCCTATCTAAATTTTTTGGGTTTTTAAACCCCTGTTAGGCTGGAATGGGTTAATAGTTCTTTGGTTTAAAGGTATTAAAAAATAAAACTGTTTTAATTAGTCTTATTACTATGATAGATTTTATTTCAAATATAAATATTAAGTTAATTTAATCATTTTCTAAGCCAAAAGGTCTTCGAAATTCTTGATAATTTGAATGCGTCCAAATATTGTCGAATGTGAATAAAATGAATGTTTATTTAAAAAATTTTTGAAGGTAGTAAATCTAACTCGCTATTTTTGCTACCTTTTACAATTGAACAACCAGCATGCAAAGTTCTAAAATCTTTTTTTAAAGACTTATGTAAATTGATGTGGTACAACTTGCATAAGTCTTATAAGGCCATACCCCTTTTACGTCACACAGAAAAAAATGTTGCCCCAATTAAAGCATTAATCAAAAATAAAATCAGTTTTAATTAAAATTTTAATCAAGTGAATTAAACGTTTAATCAAGTGAATTAAACGTTTAATTGTAACTATTAATTTGTTTACTGGTTCAAATTAATAGTATCAATTAAACTTTTAATTCACTTGATTAAACGTTACTTTCACTTGATTAAACGTTAAATTCACTTGATTAAATTGTTACTTAAAACTTAGTTTATTTTTGATTAATGCTTTAATTGGGGCAAAATTTTTGGAGAATTTTTTCAGTGCAGTTAGGGCGCTCACGATTTGTTACATTATTATAGGAATATTCGATGTTCCTGGATCGACCGTTGCTTGTTGACTCACCCGACTTATAAGTATTATCTTTAACTCTAGGCCTGTGCATCTTTTAAAATTACAACGCAATAATTTTGCTATATGATAATTATTTATAAGATTATGAAATAATGAAATCGGGTCATTTAACAATAAAAGTAATTTTATTGCGGAATTCCGTTTTTTATTTTATTCAATCAACTAAACCGTTTTTGAGTTACGCGAATATATCTTCACCATTTTCGAAATAACGGTGTATCTCGAAACAGGAGGTAACCCAAAAAAAAAAATTGTAAGCACCACTGGATTCAGCGTACTCGTACTGGTTTAATCCGCCGGGTGCCCTGCTTGACAAAAAAAAGTGCCAAATTTAAGCACAATGTATTTCTTGGAATTACATCTTTTGAATTTATAAATATTTTTTCAAGGTATAAAACATTATATATTCCAAAATAATAATTTCTGCTTTAGTGAAGTTAAAGGCTTGTTAACATAACACTATTATACTTTGCATTAAGACATGTCAAAAACTTAAGTAAAATTTAAAAGTGATAGTGTGAATGTAAAAATTTGGAAAATTTTCATTAAATCAGGGTTGCATTTCAACAAGTAATAGTGTAAACAAACATTGCAACGGTGTAAAAACAAACTGTAAAGGGCTCAATACACTTATCAAGTGCTTATCAAGCATGTGAATCAATGCTACCAGGTAATTTTTTTCGCCCAAAAATATCCTATTTTGAAAAAATTTCCCTAAATACAAAAGTTTACATAGTAATTTGTTTTCAATTAATTTAACTTGTACCAGTTTTAATTTACGTACTAAAATCATTACCCAAATAAAGTAAAAATTTGCAAAATATTTTACATCTTACTTTAATTTATCCAAAAATAGTTTTTTTAATATATTTAATTAATAAAATTTCTAAAACACAATTTAATACCGTTTAGAAAAGACTGTAACATATATATGAACACACATTAATAAATTATATATGTACATATCTTTACCTTAATCGGAAAAGGTGCTAAGTCCATTTTTTTCAAATTATTCAGGAGAGACAAAAAACTGTGTAATTTTTTTTTTAGTAGACTTTTTAAAAATCTTTAAATGCAGTTTTTTTTCTTTAGTCCATCCTCTTAAATTACAAGTAGTCGTAGGATTTTAAAATAAATTATTTGCGGACTTATAGGCTTTTTTGGACTTAGCAAATTTGCTCTTTGAAATTTCATTATTTTAGTAGGGACTTAGCATATTTTCCTTAAATATGTTTTCTTTTATTTCTGGAATTTAATATAAGGAATTGTTCGTTATGAAGCCTAATTCGTTACAGCGGTGTTCGCTGTAACCAAACACTATTAAAAAAGTAAATGTATTTGGTGCTTACAAGAATGCAGTTATTTTATTGGTGTTGATAAACAAAATATTTATTGGTAACAATAAATAAGAAGAAGAATTATAAGTTTAAAGAAAAAGAAATAAATAATAATAAAAAGGTATATTTTTACGATATAGGGAACATCCAATTGCTTAAAATTATACGATTATGTTGAATTCAATTGGGATTTTTTTTAAGCGGAAGCTTCCTATGGTCAAAAAATAGGTACAGAATATTTAGAAAAACTAATCGTAGATAAGTTAGATCATCATAAAAACGGTGATGGTCCTTGGGTAAAGTCAGTTTTAAAAATTGCATGTCTTCATATTTTCTTGCCATTATTTTTCTTCTTTCGTTGTAGTATGGTTCCAAACTCGAAAAATTAATAGGATTTATATTTTTGTTTATTTTCTGTGGTAAATTTTTCCACTCTTCAGTGAAACGAAGCTTATACTTTATTTCACAATTTGGTGTATGTTTAATTGCACGCATATGCGTTACCTTGTGATCTCCTTTACCTCGTCCAGGCCAATAAATAATAAAATACAGTAAATAGTTACCTTCGACGTCAAAAAACTGTATAATTATGGTATTTTGCAATATTTTATATTTTTTTAAATTCACAAACCTGTTTATAATTCGACTGAAGACAGTAAATACTTAAGATGGTATTTAGATGTGTGGTTATAACAAGGACGAAAAAAATATTTAAAATAACTTTGATATAACGAATTATGTGAAATGCAAAGTAGATATTTAATATTGCAGCTTTTGCCAAATTGCCGTAATTCTTTATAATCCAACTTGAAAAGAAAAGACTTTATAAAAAAAAAAAAAATTTGTTCCTTTTAACTGGACTTGGCATATTTTCTTACTTTTTAAAATTTTTTTTGGACTTTGCATATTTGCCTACCACTGCATTCCAGCAAGAAAAAAAACAAAATAAAGGTATTTTTTTGCTTGTAAATGATGTATTTTGAATTATACTAGCAAGCTACATCAAAATCTCAATTTCGACGAAAAGTGGACTTAGCACTTTTTCCGACTAAGGTAATGATATGTATCTGGTCAAAATGGATTTAGTAGAAATCTGCTTTCTTAAGTATTGGAAACAAGTATCCTCAAAAATACCGAGTGTTGCAAAATCCTTTTCGTTAACTGTGTACATATTATCGGATTTAAAAATTTGAGCATTTCAGGTGTTGTATTTAAGTTGTCACACGTATTTTTTAATGAATACTTCACACTTAAAACGCTTTTTTATTATCTTTTCGAAAAGCTCTACTTAGTTATTATATTCAATGATCATAAATTAGCTGTTTTCTCGTGAAATCTAGCGGCTTGAAGATACAAATAGCGGAAGTCTTGCGATTTTTTCTTAACTAAAGACAAGCTGTAATATAAAGTATCACTTAGTTATTGTTATGTACAGACAAGTAAATAGTAAAACCCCCTAAATATAAATTTATGCCCACCAAATTTTTCCCTAAGAATTTGTTCCTCCTAAATTTGACCCTAAATGAAATAAAACTCCATAAATCTGGGGGAAAACCCGTTAACCTGACCACTCGGATGCGAATTCACTCGTGTACGTGTGACTAAGTAATATTCACCGTCATATTCAAAGTTTTGGAGTTTCCATCCAGCATCGTCGGTGTCACAGATGCAAACACATTTTCACTAATATTACCACAATGCTTGATGAATATTTTGATAAGTGTATTTGGGCCTTAATATTAAATTAGAATAGAATGGAATGGAATACGTTAATAATAAATTTCCTTAAAACCAAATTCGTTCCAAAAACAAAACTATATTTTTAATTCATAATTAACTTACCCATATTTCTCTCCTTTAGCCATTTCATAAACACTTACAACAAACAAACGTCTGATGGCACCTGTCAATTCATTGCCATCCGGTAGTTGCATCTGTTTTTCGAATTGGGTCGATAACTCTTCAACCTCTACATACATATAAATGACGCAAAATATTTTATTAACGAAAATATGTTCATATCAGTATGACCCCTTAACCAAACAACACAACTCACTTACCAATTTTATAATCACGAAATTTCACGATTTTAAGCAAATCGTTCTAATCGTTAACTTGGCGTTTTATTAAAGTAAAAGCGTTTATGTGATACCCAATCCACTTAAGCCAACTCGTGTTTAAATTTAACATCTTTAATAAATCTAGAGAATAGTATAAAAATACATTTTTTTTAAAATAAAACAGAAATGAGTTAAAGCGGAAGGAAGAAAATAGTCCAAATAACAGATGGATGGTTGGGTTAGTTTATAAATAAAAAGGACTCAAATTTTTATTAATTTTTTTTATGATATTGAAAAGAAGTTAAATGAAGCAAACAATTTAATTAGTGTGTAAAATTGATACAACAAAATATGTATTGAACAAAGCGAATTAAATATGAGGTGGCGGCACTCCTACAACAACAGGGTTTTTTGTTTGTGGTTGTGCAATGTCAAAACAAGAATTAAAAAAAAATAGATATTAAATTTACTTATTTTCTTAACTAATTATCAAAGTTGTTTTTGGGAGTACAATTATTTATTAAAAGAATTTTTTTGTTGTTGGAGGATAAGCTGTTCCTATACGCATTTCACTGGTTGCTTAGGCCAGATCATCAGGAAACGTTCTCCTAAATAAGTTTAGAAAAGCCAAAGCTATCAGCAAACAAGACTACAGAGGGAATGAGAATTACCTACAAACACTCAAAAAGTCTTATTTGCAACGATATCAAAGCTTAAACAAAATATCAACAATAAAACAGTGAGTTTATCTTTTCTTACATTCCCCACTACAACATTAATTGTAGTTGTAAATGGGTAAAGAAAAAACATATTAAAATCAAAACCAAATTGCTTTTATTGTTTTCGCAACAAATCAAAATAAGAACAGTTTGCAAGCCCGGTTTTTTTATGCACGTGCACTTGCAAAAATTTATTATCAAAGTTGTTTTTGGGAATACAATTATTTATTAAAAGATTTTGTTTGTTGTGTTTAATTTCCTTTTTTAATAATTGATAAAAATACTGAAATTTGTTGTTTCTTAATATTTTATTAGTTTTTTTTATAATTTGAGTGTCCATATTTTAAAAAACATTTTTAATTTATTTTGCTTATTTTTGGGAATACATAATTTTTTTCATTAAAAGATTTTATTTATTGTGCTTAACTCCCATTTTTTATAATTGATAAAAATACTGAAATGTTTTGTTGGATTTTTTATTGCTTTTTTTAAAAAAAAGCAAATAAGAAAGTATAGTTGGTCGAGCCCGACCATATAAAACCCTAAGCCCCAGAAAGATAACCCCTTGGGCAGTAATGGATCCGCCAGAACACAAAATATATTATGAGGTTAAGATTCATTTAAAAGTTCTTTGTGACAAATATTATTTAGATAAAGATATTTTTTTGTCATTAAGTGAAATTAGAAAGGGGGCTTACATCTATAGGAACTATGTTCAATTCTGGAGCTACCAACTTAAAATTTTGACACGACATAGAAGCTATCGTCAACGATACTGTCGCCAAAAACATAAAATTTTACAACGTAACTTTTATAACAGCTACAGAATTCACCATAGGCCCCATATAAACTCCCTTCCCAAAATCACTTTGAGATGAAAAAATATCATATAAATGAAGATATCTATATTATATCTAGTTCAAAGAAATCCTATATGAATCATAACACCAGGGGGCTACTCTCTATTACGATGCGAATACAATTTCGATGCGAAAGCTAAAGCTAAAGGCCAACTTGGTACTCTCTATCACTTTCGCAAAATTGTTTGAAAACTAATTAATACTGTTATTAATAATCAAAGATAGCGCAGTAATGAAATGGCAAAATATGTAAAAAAAATAAAATGGAAATTGGAAAGTTTTGAATAAAAGAAATAGTGATGATTCGCGAAAAGAAAAAAATAAAAAGATGCGAAAGACAAATGCGCAAACGCATTAAAGAGTACAATCAGTAGATTTGCTACAATTTTCTTTCGCATTGCAATAGAGAGTAGGCCCCGAGTTTATTTTAGCGTTTCAATAATTGCCGATTAGGCCCAAATAGGGTGCATCTTCGATAATTTGTCTGTGACTACAGCGGTAAAGGGTATCATTTGGTTAGGGTTCTTACTTCGCGATATTAAATGTCAATAGCAGACCAGCCATATTTACCGATTTTTTGCCTTAAAATTAGCAAAGTGCCCATTTGCCGATTTTTGCTCCAAAATGCTTGTTACCGTGTAATTTAGTAATTTTGGGCAACTTTGGAGTACTTGTCATAACCTATGCAACCAAATGGAAAGTCTTTTAAAAACTCTATTAACTAATTTTATAAAAAACGATTAAAAAATTTAATTTTCTTAACGAAATTTATGGACACTAAGAATTTTGATGAGGAGTATTTAGTCTTATTGGCTAATGAGTTACTATCAAAATCAAAACTCAACAAAAGCGAAATTAACAAAATTGTTAATAACTGTATAAATGTTTATAAGAACTTGCAATCAAATATTAAAACGTTTTGATTATGAACAAAAATCTTAGAAATCTAACAAAATTATACAAAAATAATGTATTTCTTTTATGGAAATTCTGAAAGAGTTCCCCAGCCTTATTTCTGAAAAAGAAAAACAAATTATAGACCCTGAATTTGGGGAGTTAAAATTTTTAAACTTTTAAGAAGGTTTAGAGGGAATTGAAGTAAATTTGCAAACTTTTTGGCAATAAATTTCGGACTTAAAACGTCGGGATTCTACGGATGCATTTCCAGTGCTGTCAAAGTTTCTACAACAAATTATGGTCCTTCCACATTCTTCCGCAAACGTGAAAAGATTTTTTTGCCAAGTCAACCTTAATAAAACCAAATTTCGATGTTTTCTGGAAAATGAATCCTTTTAAGGAATTCCTTTTCTAAAGATTACTTAAAATGTAATAATGCAAACTGATTTGATGTTGACATTAAAATGGATTTAATTAATCTATTAAACTCAAATATGTTTCTATAAAATATTTGTTAAAATAAAATGTTGAAAAAAATTTTCCACTATAAAAACCATTTTAATCCAAATTTTGATATTTCAATCAGGCTTAAGTTCATTTTATTTAATTTTCATTAAATTATTTTTATAAAGAAAGGAATTTTACAATATGAAATGAATTAAAATTTATTGATAATTTTTCATGCTTGCCTGAGCTGGGAATTGAACCCAGGTTTTCACGGACAGTACACATGTTCTGTAACTTTGGTGAGAACTTCTCTGTGCCATGCCCACTTCTCCGATTCCACCCAGATATTATCGAATATTGTGTATTGATAACTTAGATGCTTGTACATTATTTGGTAACATTGGCTCTTGCCGTTCTCTAGATATACAGAAATCTGTAATGTCTTTGTACGAGAGGTGCTACGCCAATTTCTCTAATCCCGCCTACATTTTGCGGGAGAAGTTTAGAGAAGTTGAGTATTGATAACCCAGCTGTGTGTACCAAATTTGGAAAATTTGTTCTTGAGATATAAAATGTAAAGTATTTTGTGCCACTCCAACTTCTTCATTCCTGCCTACATTTTGCGGGATGCTGTACATTGATAACCGATTTGTTTGTACCTAATTTGGTAACTTTAGCTCTTTTATTTCCCCAGATATACAGAAATTTATAATGTCTTTGCATGAAAAGTGACACGCCCACTTCTACAATTTTTTACATAGGCTTTGTACTGATATCCAAGATGCGTGTACCTAATTAAAATGCTTTGGCCCTTGTCGTTCTCCAGAAATACATAAAAAAGAAATAGAAATCGACAACAACATGGGATTCGTGGATAAAATTAGAGGCAGTATTGATTTTTTTTTGGTTATTTTTAGTCATTTATGGACTGATCTAGCTGAACTTCAATAGCAAAATTTAAATGAGCATATCTGACATAAATTTAAACCAACTTGGTCTCCCTCATATCTGGGCTGTTCGGAAACACCACTTCAACAGATGGTAAACCGGACTTGAACTTCTCTTCCCATAAGGATCCAAAATATATACACTTTACAGGGTCTAGGATTAATATTTTGGAAGTTACAAACGAATCACAAACTTATATATACCCTTTTAACTTCGGTAAAGGTTATACAAATTTTTAAAAAAAATTATAAGGGTGTGAGGAAAGAAGGGGAAAATGTGGTGCTATTAGTATTTTTGATGCCAAATAGAAAAAAAAATGCGAAAAAACAAGACGAGATTTTTATATATACTAGTTTCGCCCGATGGCCGAAAATCGACCACTTGACATTAAAGCCCTAATCAAGAATAATATTGAAAGCACAAACAATGTAATAAATATTTTTTAATTTTTTTGTTGCCTTCTACAATAGCCTTTTTGTAAAATTGAATCAAATGCTCAAAAAAAAGTACCAAATAGTATTAAATAATTTGAAACTGTTTGATGTAGATATTTTTTGCAAACAGCTTTGCAAACTTGCACCTTGGTCAAAATTTTTTAGCGCGTGGTCTTTCACTTTTAGCGATTGCCAAACTTAAAAGCTTCGAATATCAATACTGGCGCCGTCTTTAGAGCTTGTTTTGTACCAAGATCTTAATTTGTGTGTTGCTATAGTAATTCAAAAATTTTAGTCACCAAAACATTGAAACTATATGTATATCATTTAGAGTGCTATTTTCGGTTTATTACAGCTATGCCACATGGGGCTATAAAGTGTTTAAACAGAACTTTTGATTTATCCTTAAGCCTCGTACACAATGCTAGCAACAATTTTGTTTTTTCTTCTATCTTATTTTCCATAAGAGTGAATCCTACCAAGTTTGAATATTCTCACTATAACAGTTCTTAAGATATGCGATATTAAACATCCTATGGGGGGGGGAGGGGGGTAGCACTTCACCTGCGCCTATCGAAAAAATAAGTAGCCTATTTTATTTTCAGAAGTTTAGGAGTCCATTAGCCAGACAAACATATTTAATTTTTATATATATGTATGTATAGATATAATTTCCAGCACTAGTGGTGGTGGGTTCAAAAATGTGCTTTTCTTTAAATATGGTTTATGGTTAAATTAATTTTGAATTCAAATTTTAATTATTCATCTTATTTTATTCAATAAAAACTTTAATTGTTTTAATTTTAATTATTCATCTTATTTTATTCAATAAAAACTTTAATTGAATCTAACAATTAAATCAATTACATATGGGTCTGCTCAATTCAGTTAGGATATTCATTATTTTTTTCAAATGTTTAGAATCAACTGAGGTAATTGAGTAAAACAGGCATAGATTTACAATTAATTAGATATTTAATTGAATCAATTAATATATTGTTGGAAATTGCACACTTTTGTGATCATATTTTCAATGAAATTTGTTATCAATTAAGAAAAGTCACAGTTTTCAATTTTTAAAAATTTTAGTAATCAATATAATCATTTGAGTGATAGGTGCAATATCAACAAATTGTTTGCTTGAATCTACGAATTAGGTGATTAAAATAAAATTTAATTTTTTTTCTGTGTACTTAATATGTTCTGGTATATTCCAATATTTCATAAAAAAAAATTTTTATAAATTTTACATTTATGCAATGTTTATGGTTATTTATTCCAGTTATAAATTTATTTGATTATTTATTCTTGTTACACCACGTTATGTTCCACTTTTTATAGGCTTGCCCTTTAATGACAGTGAAGTAAGTAGTACATTTCATATACATATGTAATTCATTCTCCATCTTCCACAACATTCTTTCCATTTTTCTAGTATCTACCAGAGAATGACAAAAGTATAATTTTAAGTACTCTTTTAGTATTAGTGAGAAAACATGTATGGGCATGTATGGGTAAAGATCAAAACCATACACATACATACCATTACCCATAACAACCCGCTTGTCCGCGGATACATTCCATAAGTCATTATACCATTATGCACAAAGCAATAACCTATACTTGCTCGGCAATACCTACGCAGTGCGTTTGAGTGACGAATTTAACATGGGGATGACATTGGAAGTATACAATCGCCACCTTCTCGCTTACATTCCGTTGACGAAAACAGTGACGAATATTCATCATAGTTTTCATTCACAAAAATACTATGATGAAAAGAACAATGAAGCCGGAGTTAAATAATGAACGGTTTCGTTAACGTTGGATAATGAACTACTTCGTAAATGCTCAGTAATGATATATTAAAAATGTCATTAATGGTTTATGGTTTTATATAATATTGTATTTTTTTAATTCACAGCGTTTACAGTCTTTTAAATCTTATAAAACTAACATTAAAAATAGAACAAAAACTTTAATTCACATAAAAACAACAACGGTTGTGCTTAGGCTAGAAAACTATTGTACACAGTTTTCTTTTCAACTTAATAGAATATGACAGAAAAAAAATTTTGCTCGCTTGCTTATATGCGATCAACGAATTCATATAAGATATTGGTACACCAAGTAGGTACTGGCAATTGTGAGTGACGAATTTATTACAGAAAAAACGTCAATAGCAGTTTTGCCGAACAAGCGGGAAGTTGAAGTTAAATATGTATAGGTATACGCTGGCAATGTGTATATGAATATTCATTCTTCTTTTATAAATTACATGCAGATATAAATAAAACTTGTATTGGCTATCTGCAATACCCATAAGAATAAATAAGTATGTGCATTTACGTACGTATAACGTAAGTATACACAGAGTATGTATACCGTCACAGAGATGGCAAATGCAATTTTAAAAATTTTGGAATTAGGCAGAAATTCAATTTTGGGTTCTTATACAACTTTGACTACCCGTATTAAAATGAATTGTTTGAATTATAAATCGATACAGAACGGCGTCTAAGCAAACATTATAAATACATATATAAATGTATTAAGTGGCGGTTACACTCTTTCTTATTAGAACAACATACAAATCAATACATACATACATAAAAAACAATCTTCCGTCTCGTGCAGTGTTGCCGTTAGGATACGAAAGATACATTTTTCGTATCTTTTGATGACTTCATGTATCGTGTATAATCCTGACATTTTTCGTATCTTTTGAATCTATACGCAAAATGTACAGAAATAAAATATTAAACTTTCCGTCTCTGACAAAGTTTATTTAAGTTATCATTTCATTATGAATACTAAAAAAAACAGTGAAAACTAAATACAAAAATAACATGTATTTTGTTGTTAGGTTTTCTAAGTTCATCTGTCTTCTTGTGTATGTGTTTTAAGATGAAATTTTAGAAGCAAATAATAACGATCTTTACAGTTAATAATTTCAGACCGTTTTTGTATAATAGTTTTATAAAATAAAACAATTTTAAATCCGAAATTAAAAAAAGAAAACTAAAAATTATTTTACATTTTAAACAAATATTATATACATATGGCATTTCGTTATAATTTACACGTCATTCTCCAAAAAAGACAACGTTCAATTTTAATGATAAATGGCTGTTAATAAAAGAGTGCAATGGCTGGTTGATGAAAAAAATTACTAAAGCCTATAGTACACGGCATGTAAAAATACACATGCGCATGTGGTTCTGACGTAATTTTGACGTCAATGCAAAGCCACAATAAACATTGCGTGTTGTGTGATGACGTCAAAATTACGTCAGAACCACATGCGCATGTGGCTTAAGGGAAATGCGGTATCATTTTGCAAAGTTTGTGAAATAACATTAGCAAACCATAAGCCAATATTAAACAAACACCTGAATTATTGTAAGCATATACAAAATTGGAATGCAATAAAGAACTGCAAACCAATCGAACAATTGGTTACTTCAAACTATGAAGATCATGCCGTCAAAAGAGCCGAAATTAAAATTTGCACGTTTCTTGCCGACAATAATCTTCCGTTTTCTCTATCTGACTCATTTATTCCATTTATGGCAAATACGCTTCAGGTTTCCAAAATTGCGCGAAAAATTCATTTGGGCCGAACAAAGGCAACTAATATAGTCACACGATTTGTTGGACCAGCATTTAAACAAGACATAATAAAAATTATAAGTATACCCGGAAATTTTTTTAGCATTGTAATGGATGAGACAACAGACATTTCTGTTAAGAAGCAATGTGCTTTTTGTGTAATTTATTATCATCCAGACAATGAAAAAGTTGAAACTCATTTTTTGGATCTTTTTGAAACAGATAGTGGCAAAGCTGAAGACCTCAGTGAGGCATTTTTAAACGGTTACGTACTAATTCTGTGCCTTTTGAAAATTTCATTGGATTTTCCTCTGACACAACAATTGTCATGGCTGGAGATCATAACTCTGTTTTTAGTCACATAAAAAAGTCTGTTAAGAACATTGTATGCATTAAATGAATGCTTCATTGAGTAATGGCATTACAAAACTTTATTTGGAATTTATGTCATACACTTTGGAACTTTTAAACGATTTTAATCTAATATTCCAGGCGGAAAAGCTTCGTCTACACCTTTTGCAATCGGAAGTTGAAAAATTAATTAAAACAATTGCTAGCAATTATTTAGAATTTAACTATGTGAAGGCAACAGATGTTTTGAAAATAGAATTTTCAAATCCAAATAATTTTTACCAATTGAAAAAATTTACTTAGGTGTTTTAGCTCATACTTCGCTTGCTACGTTAATAGAAGATCAGAATAAGAAATATGATTTACTATAAATTGCCAATCATTTTATATCGAAGTTTTAAAACAAATAAATTTAAAATTCGTATTTACCGATGAAATATTTAATATTATAAATATGTTTAATTCAAAGAAAGCTCAATCATTTAAAGAAAAGGATTTAACTGTTGTATTAAAAAAAAATTCCGTCTTTGTTAAATGTTAGCGACCAGAATGCTTTGCATAAGGAATGGCGTGAGCACGTTCTCCTCAACCACGAAGATCTTGGGCTTAACAGAGACATGGCCGCTGATGAGTATTGGGAAAAAGTGTTTAATTTAAAAAATGTTGGTTATGAGTTTGTTTTGATAACATACAAAGATAATTAATTTTAAAGTTTCCTTACTGTATTTTTAAAACTTACATACCTAATATTTATGACTTCTATTAATATAAAAATGACTTTATATGATATCATTTTCTTTACAATATTCATTAAATGTGAAATAAAAAGTTTTGTTAATCAAAATTTAACGTTAAAAATGGATTTAAAATTTTTTTTTTTTCAAAATGTATCTTTTTGGGAAAAAGCGTATCTTTTTGGAAACTAAAATGTATCTTTCTCGAAATGTCACTGGCAACACTGGTCTCGTGGCACCTCTCTATGCTATGTGCATGTGACACAATAACGTAAAGCGTGGGTAAATACCTCTGTATATTATTCTTATGGGTACTTGTTGTCATTCTCTGTTATCTACTACCACGAAAATGTTGTGTATTTGAAATTAACAATTGAAAAAAAGGAATGTGAGAGGTGTTAGCACTTGTTTTTTCTCTTTCGTTGTTTGGTTCTGAAACTTAAGTGATAAATTATTTATCTAGATGACGAGGTCATTGTATTACAAAACAAATTGTTATACCTATTTATTTACTACAAATTGTATGAGTGTACACATTTTTGTGTGCTCATATTAATCCAAGTCCCATTAAATTATGTTTATGAAAGTTAAGTTAATGTAATTAAAGTTCCGTAACCAGGGGTGCCAGATAATTTTGATAAGAAATCGGCATATTTAAAAAAAAATCGGCATTATCGGCACTTTAATTAAAAGAAATCGGCAAATTAATAATATGTATTTTAAGAACAATAAAACATATTTTTATTAACACAAAAAATAACAGAAGAGAATAATTTAGCATTAACTTACATATAAGCCATATAAAAACGTAAAAATTAATGATATTAATGAAATAATGTTTTTTTATATAAATTATAGTAAATTAATAAAAATCTTGTACATAGGTTGAAATAATTTTTATAGTTGAAACATTATTTTTCAACATTTTATTTAACAAATATTTTATAGATACAAATCTGAGTTTAATAGTTTTATTAAATCCATTTTAATGTCAACATCAAAAAAGTTTGCATTATTAAATTTTAAGTAATCTTTACAAAAAAGAATTCCTTGAAAGGACTAATTTTCCAGGGAACATCGAATTTTGGTTTTATTAAGGTTGACTTGGCAAAAAATTCTTTTCACGTTTGCGGAAGAATGTGGAAGGATAATAATTTATTGTACAAACTTTGACAATGTACAATCCCCATATTTTAATCCAGAATTTTTTGCAAAAAAAGTTGGAAATTTAATTCAATTTCTTCTAAATCTTCTTAAAAATTAAAAAATGTTAAATTCAGAGTCTAAAATTTGTTTTTCTTTTTTAGAATTTCAATAAAAGAAATATTTTCCTTTTTCGGAATTTTGTTAGGGTTTAAAGATTTATAAGATTTTTGTTCAAAATCAAAACGTTTTATTATTTGATTTGCAAGTTCTATAAAAAAATGAATACAGTTTTAACAATTTTGATCAATTCAATTCAATTCATTTATTTATCCATAATATTTACATTTCAATTTTAATTTAAATTACATATTTAAGTGTTTAAGAATTTTTCTTTTTCAGCTTAATAATACATAGATTTATATTTACAAAATTACTATATACATATATACAATATTTTTTTTGGAGGAGAAAATTTGGCAAAAAACCTATTTGATTCTTAATTTATCTAAAAACTACTTATACTACTTAACAGACTAGATAAAACCTATGATGATGCTAGCTCATTAATATGAACGAAATCAGAATTTAGACATCTGGTATTGAAATTTTGTGTAAGCCTATTGATCTTATCTGCAACTAATTCCAAGCCCGCAATATCATGAAGGCGTGTGGTAGAAAAAAACCAAGGTAGGTTATATATGAGCTTTAGTATTTTATTTTGAGCAATTTGTAGTTTTTTAATATGGCAAGAAGCGCTAGTAGCCCAAACGGGGACTGCGTAGAATATTACAGCATGGAAAATGGACCTTAGAATTAGTTTTTTATTATTTATGTTAAGGCTAGATTTCCGATTAAGAAAAGGGTATAGGATACGAATTAATAAGTTAACTTTATTTATTACATAAGGTATATGATCTTTAAACTTCATTCTCGGATCGAGCATGACACCTAGATATTTTACTTTTTGTTCCCACTGTATAGTATTGTTATTTATAATGATATTGGTCTGTGGTATATAACATTCTTTTCGTTTTCTAGTGAAATATATCATCCGTGTTTTTTCACAGTTTATCATTATTTTCCATTTATTGAAATATGATAAAATATCAGATAATGCTCTATGTAGATTAGCTATAATATCAACAGCCATGATTTCAGAGCTTAGGATTGCTGTGTCATCAGCGAATATTGACAAAGTACAGTAGTCCAGTTGAGGAAAATCAGATGTATATAAATTATAAAGAACAGGGGATAAACATGACCCTTGGGGGCAACCTGCCGTTATAGAATGACTTTCAGACTGGTGTGAGCCAATGTGAACTTTAAAAGAACGAGAAGTGAGAAAACTATGAATTATTTTTGTTAATGCTATTGGGAAATTTAAATTTATCATCTTAAAAACGAGACCTTCGTGCCAGACTGAATCAAAGGCAGCTTTGACATCTAATAGCACCATGCCAGTTGATTTTTGATGGCTAAAATTTGTTTTTACTAAATTTCTTATTCTTATCAACGGATGAGCTGTGTTGTGTTCTCTGCGGAAACCAAATTGTTGAGGCGGAAGAATGTTATTGACTTCCGTAAAAGCAATCAATTTCATTTTAATGACTTTTTCTAGAATTTTACTTACACTCGACAATAAGCTGATAGGACGATATGAAGATGGACAATCAGATTGTTTACCAGGTTTTTTAATTGGGATAACTTTAGCCTCCTTAAACTTTTGGGGAAAATAGCAGAGCTTTAGACAGGAATTAATTATGATTGTTAAAAATTTAATGCCTTTGCTAGGAAGTGCTTTAAGGCATCTATTATTAATACCGTCGATGCCAGGTGATTTTTTATTTTTTAATGTTTTTAAGATATCAGAAATCTGTGAACTATTTATTAAATCTATATCCGATGGATTTACTTCTAACGACCTATACGATTCCAGAGTATCATTCACCAAAGAAGTCGTAATTGGGTCGCCTAGATGGGATGAAATTGAATAGTTATTTGCAAATGTATGCGCTAAAATTTCACACTTTTCTTGATTGGTGGTGTACCGAACACCGTTTTGTTTTAAAATAGGAATATTGTTAGCCTTCTTTCTTAAAACTTTCGTCAGATTCCAAAAAGGCTGAGAGCCTTTATCAAGCGTTTTTAATAAAGAATCCCAAGATGTATTTCTAAATAAAACAATTTCCTCACGAATTCTCAGATTAAGTATCTTCATCTGATAAAAGTCGTTTAGATCCCTGTATCTTTGCCAATCCCGTCGGTAACCATTTCTCCGTTGTATCATATTTTTAATATGGTAGGGCAGAGATTTTCCTCTCAATGAAGGATATATCTTAGACACACTGCAATCGATTGCATCATTTAAAACGTTTTCGAAATTTATAATATTCTGATCTATGTGATCATAATTCGAAATATTGTTGATATCAGGTAAATTTAAGTTTCTTTTTACGAATCTGGAGAACTGGTTCCAATTTGCATTGTGAAAATCATACCTGAAAAAGTTTGTGCTATTGTAATTACTATTTAATGAAATTTTTACGGGCAAATGGTCCGAACTCAAGTCGTTTATGACTTCCGCTGGCGACATTATAAGCGGATCGTTAGTTAAAAAAAAATCTAGAGTAGAACCTTGTCTATTAGCGCTTGAAGGAATATATGTATTATCACAAGGATATATGATGTCAATACTGTATGATTCTAATTTTTCATATAAAATATTTCCCCAGCAATTTGCCCTTATACAACCCCAAGATCGGTGTCTACTATTAAAATCACCGCCTAATAGATACCTAACGCTACTACTGAGTCTAAAAATGTCAGATGCAAATTGCTGTTTCCTTACGCCATCAGACCCCGCTGAACCACCAGGGTAGTAGCACGAGTATATATCAATTGGACCTAAATTAGTGAATAGTTTGATGCCAATATTCTCGATAACAGATGTGTTAACAATAGGTAGTAATTGATGAGATATATTTTTTCTTATAATTATTGCTACACCACCCCCTCGCGCAGTTATCCTATCGTTTCTATAAATTTTAAATTCACTGTTTCCGATAGATAAGTTTGAATTAAGACCAGTTTCGGATACTAAACAAATAGGAATACCGTGATGAGTTAAAAATTGAAATAATTCTAAATATTTATTGCGAATGCCTCTTGCATTCCAAGTTATTATTTTGATTCCATTGTGTTCCATTATGCTAAGAATTTACATGCAAGGTTAGCGATGACCTCAAACTGATCCGCCTTATTTTTACAATTTCTAAGATTTGTAATTAACTCTAAAGTTAAATTCTTAATTTCCTCAAGAGAGAATAAATCATTCGAGCTATTATTATTAGCGTTGTTATTGTTTCCATTATTATAAGCGTTGCTACTGCTGCTATTGTTATTAATATTTCTCTGAGCATGCCAGTTACTAGACGAGGATGGAGCACTTTGGCGCAGTGTATTAGGAAAGCTGTTGCTATAATTACCGGTAAAAGAAACTCCTGCATTGGCACGGGCAGGTCGTTTTGGAGCTGGTTGGGCACGATGTCTTATATTTAGATAATTTATCTTACTTGGACATTGATCGAATGTTGATTTGTGAGAGCCACTACAATTTGCACACTTGGGGGTAGATTCTTTGCAATCGGATGTGTTATGCTGACCAGCGCAGTTTGAACAAAAGGTTTTAACCTTGCAGCGGTTAGAACCGTGGCCAAACATTTGGCAGTTATAACATTGAGTTATCTGGTTTTTTTTAGCTTGTTGAAATTCCCACCTCACCTTCAAATATTCAATTACAGAATATTTTTGCCTGAGTTCTTTAATTGTTATTGTTTGTCTTTTAAAGTATACAACGTAAATTATATACTCTACGTTGTATGCGTTCTTCTTAATAACGATTTTTACGTCTAGGCATTGAAGTCCCATATCGGTTAGTCTTTTTTTAACGATTGCTGGATCATGTTTCTCAAGACCGAACAGGAGAGCTTTATACGGCTTTTCATCTTTGGTAGCATAACTGAAGAACTCGTATTTGCCAGTGAGAACACTACATATAGTTTGGTAATCAGGTTTAGAATTTAAAAATAATTTTAAACCAATTGAAATTTTTTTAATAGAATAATCTGTTATCTTGTTTATTTTACAAAGTTCGTGAACTTCTTCAATTTTGCATTTTAATATGGTAATTGGGGGTATATGAATCTTCACAGCTTTTTGAACGATAACTTCATCATCATCAATTTTATCATCTTCAATAGTTTGAAGAGGGGAAAAGTAATTATAATTTTTTGATGCACCAGGTGCATTTATTGTTTTTGGTTTTTTGTTCATATTATTAACGCTTAATGCGTTGACATTGTCACTAGCAAGTGTACGTTTGATTTTGTTAGTATAAATTCTTTTGTTTGTAACAGTTCTTTTACTTTTTTGTTTTTGTTTTGAATCATAAAAAAATTTGTTTTATTTTAGTAACACAACGCTATGTATAAAGATAGGCTGTCGACGAGAGCAATTGAAAGCACGTCTCTTCACAACAAGTGATCGAGCTTAACTGAAACAATTTTGATAATTTCGCTTTTGTAAGTTTTGATTTTGATAGAAACTTATTAGCCAATAAGCCCAAATACTGCTCATAAAAGTTTAGAAAATTCTTTGTGTTCATAAATTCCGTCGAGTATATTTAATTTTTTAATCGTTATTGTAGAATAAGTTAATACAGTTTAAAAAAGTCTTTCCATTTGGTTATGTCAAGTGCTACATAGTTGAACAAAATTAATAAATTACACGTTAACAAGCAAAGTTACTGTAGTTTAATTGTTAACAAAAAATCGGCATTTTTGAAGCAAAAATCGGCAAATCGGCACTTTGCTAATTTTAAGGCAAAAAATCGTCAAAATGCCGATAATGCAAATGCAAATATGGCAGGCCTGTCCGTAACATGAATTACAAAATCATTATAGGTAGTTACCAGGGATGTTAAATGGGGTTTTAAATTTGGTACCAACTTCCAAAAAAAAAATGTACTCTTTGGACATTCACGGTACCATTTTTTAAATTTATTAAAACAGCAAAAAAAGTACTAAAAGGTCAATTGTAAACAAAAAAACAAAACTTAACATTAAATAATGTATTTGTAAATGAAATATGGTACATAAAATTTTATAACTTTATGAGATTAAAATCAGGCACTTATTAGTTTAGTTAAAAAACTATTTGGAATTGTTACATCATAGCAGCATGCATTTGTCGACGTTAGCCAATCCTTTGTTTGTATGAGATTTGATAATGTTGGCACATGTAGTATGTTTACTTCCTTAGTTTTTATTATATATTGAAAAGAACAAATCTCCACATTTTCAGACGAATATGGAGTGGATAAAATTCCAGCAACGACTCTAGAAATGGCACGAAACATGTGGACATTCAGCTCATTTTCTTAATTAGCTACTGCCGCCCAAAAACTACAAATGTTTTCAGTTTTAACGACTACATTTGCTCGACATCAGCTTAAGCTCTAAATTGATTATTGACTGAATCAAAATTTGCAATTTCATTCGGGAACATTTTTACTAGAAGAGGTACAATACTACTTGTTTTACCTGAAATAACATTATCAGGAATTTAGTTCCATAAAACCGTATTAAAACTTCGTTATTAGAGCTGACTTTGGTTCTCAAAACTTCGCAAAATTTTATATAAATTTTGCATTTTCTTCCACTTCTTTAACAATATCAATATTGATATTATTTGTAGAAATATATAAATCCACTTCTGTTCCGCAATAAATTTCTTCAAATGATCATTTGATGATTTTGGGGTCCAAAAATGGCACATTGACGATTTGACTAATTTACAAAAGTGTTTAGTATGATTCCTTTTTTATAACTTGATTGATACTGTCCGTAGTTAAGTTGACAGTCCTAAGCAGTTCATAATACAATTATAAATATAATAGTTTACATTTGGGATTCTGGTAATAGATCCATTTTTCAACAATTGTTTTAGCACTGAATTCTGATGATTAAAAACGCTGTTCGTAACCAATTTTCGTATTTTTAATGAACAATTACATTTCTTATTCGATCTTAAGCTAAAACTTTTGTAAAAAATTGGGATATATGGCATAATACACAATACAAGACAAGCAAAGTCATCTGTTGACAAACTTCGAGAATTGACTTATGTATATGTACTGCCAAAATATTTTTCAAATAGTTTTATATTTTGGATTATTACAACCCTGAATTTTTTATATTTAAAAAACGCTTGCCGCTCTTATTTAAATTGGTCTGTAAAAGGAGTTTAAACCTGCATTTATAGTCAATAGCAATGAGAAAATCGGTTTTACTTGTAACGATTTTTAATATTAAAATTGCTTTTATTTCAATCAAAACAAACGGAAAATACCTAAAAATATTTAAAAGTTTGTGTAATTTTACAATGACGATTATTGTGACCAGGGCTGTGGAGTCGTCAGAAAAAAGTACTAACTCCGACTCCATACGCTGAAATTTTTTAAGTGTGACTCCGACTCCAACTCCTACTATAACCTTGATGCTAAATGTATATTAGACTGGCTTTTTAATATAAAGAGAATTATATTTTGGTTTCTTGAGTAATTCTAAGTCGATTTAGATGTGTCCGTCTGTCTGCCCGTCTGATGAAAACACGATTGAAAAACTTAAAAGATAAAAACAAAGTTCGTGTCAAAATGCTTCTAGTTATCCCAAGCAGTGTGGCCAATTCGGCATTTTTGCAGCAAAATTAAGCATTAAAAATTTATATTTAGCTGCAAAATTTTCATTTAGCAGTTGGCATTTTATTTAGCATTTTTGGAATATATTTTTGCTTTTTTAGCATTATTTATTTTAAACATTTGGACGAATAGTTTTATTGATTTTACTAAAAAAATTTATAAATTATAATAAATTTTGCTTAAAATAGTTGTACCCAAAATTAAATTTTGTATGAAAATTGATAATTCTAATGCTAAGAAACATATTACCTGTCTTGTTAAAAAAATACAATATTCAGGGAATATTAGAAATGCCCTTATCATGTCGATTGTAAATATTATATGCCCTTTGATATTACGACATAAAAGTTTAAGGAAATTTCACCTTGTAATAAGATAAAATTAAATGGTTTAAATGTTTGCTCCTAACTGCTAAAAAAAATAACTATTATAGCTTCAACTTTTTTTTAAACTATAACAAATAAAATGATCTACAAAATTTTGTATATCATGAAAATAAATCGTTTAAATTTAGCATATATCAGGTTTGCAGCCCCCCCTAAATTAAAAATTTAATTTAACTACCTGTGCAACATATTTATATGTATCCGATGCTTTACCAAAATCTAGCCACTTGCTTAAATATAACCATTTATTTCGATTTCGTTACAAACTTAGTCACTGAAATGTATTTAGTTTCGAATAAAATTTCATACTGCTAATACATTTTTAAAAAAAATCTTTAAAAAAATTTAGCATTATTTTAGCATTTTTTAAAATCATTTTTAGCATTTTTGGTTATGTCTAATGCCACACTAATCCCAAGCAGTTTTGGATTGAAATGGAGCAAAATCCGATCGGTAGGATCAGAGTTATGAATCAATATGTAGAACCACCACCCTGAAAAATTGACAATTTTGTTACAAAAACTAACATAAAAGGTGGCACACTGCACGGCATGATATAAGATTTTACACAAACTTGTTCTATATGACTATCATATTAAAATGTGCTACGTCATAGTTTTATAGGACCAGAAAACTTACTGTCAAATTTCGTAAAGATCGCCCCATAATTAACGCCTAAAATCGTAACAAATAATGTTATCATAATTTAATTTGGTACGTCATAGTTTTTTAGAAATCATACTTAAAAATTTCGTAAAGATCGGTCCATAATTTACCCTAGGTCGCATATAAAACCTACTCTCGGAAATCAGTTTAGTATGTTAAAAAACGTAATAAATAATGCTATTGTAATACAATTTCGTACGTCAAAGATTTACACGACTGAAAATGGCATTTTAAAACTTTCGGAACCTGGGTCCATAATTTATAATTTAAAATTTCGTGAAGATCTGTTAATAATTTACAATAGGCCGCATATAAAACCTACTCTCGGAAAACATTTTAGTATGTTAAAAAACGTAATAAATAACGCTATTGTAATACAATTTCGTACGTCAAAGATTTACACGACTGAAAATGGCATTTTAAAACTTTCGGAACCTCACTAAATCGTTTTTGAGTAACGCGAGCATATGTTGTGCAACATTCTCCATTTTCGAAATAACGGTATATCTCGAAAACCAGAGCTAACCTAAAGCACACCCGAATTATCTCAAAACAAAAGTGTCAATTTCTAGCACTGTAATTTATAGCTCTCATATAATCCACCTGTCGGTGGAGGGTATCAAAGATTAGGTGCAGCCGAATATAGCACTCTAACTTGTTTTTAGTGCAGTACCTTTTAAATGGTTACATATAGCAAGAAAATGATTCTGTAAAAATATCAAATCGATATTAGAAATTTCGCAGAATTTTTATTTTGGAAAACATTAGAAAATTTTTTAAAATTATTTATACCGATATATTTTGGAGTCGGAGGTTCGAGTTTTGTGGGTACTACGACTCCGAGTCCAACTGCGGTGCAAAAAACGTCAACTCCGACTCTTCAAATCCGACTCCACAGCCCTGATAGTAACGATTTAAGTAAGCCGATTTGACGATTTTGACGATTTGCAAAATTTTATCTGGCAGCTATGGTTGAATACTCTATAAACCAAGTCGTAAAGATAATGAAAACATACGTTACACCATGGTCCAATTAGTAGGTCAGCGCAAAACTACAACAATGCAACACTAGAAAAAACACACTTATTTTGTTTGCGTAACAAATTTTAAAGATGTCAAGAACAACAGCATTTGATGTGTAACACATTTTCAAGATTTCAAAAACCATTGCTACAAAAACAATTGCTTCCAGTTTCATTTTATACCTTATCCATAATGTACGATTTTTCATCCCCAAAAATCCCCAAAATAGCGATTTTCTTATCCCCAAAAATTCCCACAAATCCAAAAAATTAAATAATATTATGTCAAAAGTAAAATATACATACATTTTATTCTATAATAAAATTAATTTGTCTAATATTATTTAAACTAATTTTATTTGTACTTTGAGTTCTAAATACTAACTACATACAAAGATATATAAAAAGATTAACTTCCCAAAACCCTTTAGAAAAATATTATAATAAAACTTGCGAGCATATGCCTTAAGCTTTAAAAAAACCTAAGAAACTATAGAAAACCCCTTCTAAATTATTGTAGAATAATCAAAAAGGAACCCTCGTGATAATAGTACTGAAATATTTTATTAAACTAAATAAAGATAAGCTTATACCTACAATTGTAGAATACTCATTTTCGGGAATTCGATGTGATTTGAAAACAAGTGAAATTGACAACATAGTGCTTTCATAATTTAATATGAAACTAGCTAACATTAAAACAAATCTATTTCACATTTTTCACTCGTTTTCAAATCACATCGAATTGCAGATTATGCCCGTTTATTGTATTTTTTGTTTTATTAATTCATTTCTATTTAATTCATTTTTACCAATTAAAATTAAAAAATACTTATAAAAAACGGAAAAAAATTAATTCTAATTAAAAATATACTTTATGAATTAAGTATTGGCTTACTAGTGCCACCTTTAGTAAAAGTTTTGTACTTTGAGCGCAATTGTTGCCAGGACTTGGTGAACTGGAAAAAAGTTTTTGTGCATTTTATAAATTCATCTTCGTTTTGTCCGAACCCTATTGCTACATCTGTAAAACAATAAAATTTAATGCATTATTAGGTTAATTGTTATTATTGTTGTTTTATTATCTTCTTACTTCGAATAGCTTTCGCAGTACTAAGACTACGGACACTCTTTTTTCCGCCAGTTCTTCATTAAAAAGCTTCCGCCAACAATTTTTTACAAAATTCGCAGCTTTGGCTACCGACGACAAGTCTTTTTCCTTAAAAAAAATAAAGAAAAAAACCTTTAATGGCATTCATAGTTGAAAAAAAGGAAAAATTTAAAATTTTTCCAAAAAAAATCAAAACTTTTCGGATAAACCAAACATTTTTGAAAAATCCAAATTTTTCGGAAAAACTAATTCATCTTCAGTAAAATCGCTGGGTTAAACACTATCACTAGAATGCTCTATTTTTTCTATTTTTGTTCTTGTTTTGCTATTTAAAAGAAGCTCAACTATTTTTTTTTTTGCTTCGTTTCTTATACCTTTTTTTTATTAAATTTGGCATTTTTTATTTTATTATTAATATTTTAATTACTTTTCACACTTTTTTGATTTTTTTTATTTATTTATTAAGCACCTCACTCTTTTAAAGCAAAATTAACAATGACAATGAAATTATTCAATGATTAACTGACGGAGAAATTAACGGGACTTTTATGGCACGAGACTTTAAAAACATTTTAGCAATAGGCCTTTTATAATCATACTTACAATGCTATTGAGAAAATGCAAAATATGACAACCATGTTTAATATATACATATTTTTTGTATACTATTTATTATATACCATGTTTAAAAACATATTGTGAAGGATAATAGTTTCTCAAACATGATTAAAAAAAACTATACTATATTAACTATATTATCCTGAAAATTCCCAGCGAAAAAAGTGTTTTTCCCCCAAAAAAAATCCCCTGGTGATTTTTACGAAAGTTTTATCCCCGTTTACCAAAAAAATCACCTATTTCGGGATAAATCCCCACAACTAAGAACGCTAAATTGCACGAAAAAAAAACTACAAAAATCAGCAGGCGTTTTAAGCAGACCTATGAATTGGACCATGCATTGCACAATTGAATTGTATAATTCACTTACATAAGTCTTATAAATTTAATTGCTGAATTAGGCCGAGGCCACGAAATGAGCGGTTAAGCGGCGAGCGTCTGCGCGGTGAGCTGCTAAAAATTAAAACATATGAAATACTACTGTAGTGGCCACGCAATGAAGCGGCATTTCTGAGCGGCTAAGCGACGCTGCTCAGGAATAAAACATGTGCTGATGTGCTGCTTTTTGGATTTGAGTGTCGTAGTCATGGACCGTAACCGTTATTCCTTTTTTCATAAAAGTCAGATGAAAACAGTTATTTCCTGATTTTTATTTTTTTTTTTTAACAAAAATAACAGTTATTTTTTTTTTTTTTTGAACAAAAATAACAGTTATTTTTTTATTTTTATATGTTTGAACAAAAATAACAGTTATTTTATGATTTTTATTTTTTTGGACAATAAAAACAAGTTTTTTTTTTGATTTTTATTTTTTTTTGGACAATAATAACAGTTATTTTTTGATTTTTATTTATTTGAACAAAAATAACAATAATTTTTTGATGTTTATTTTTTCGAGCAAAATAATAATCTACAACAAAAAATTTTTTTTTTTTTTTTTGAGAAACTAAACTAGGCAGAAAAGTCATAGGTCTATTTCTACTTTATCATCAAAATTTATAGCCTATTTCCGATGTGCGAAAGAATTCTTTCGTTCGAATAAAAACATTGAAAACAAAAATAAATTCTAAAAATTTGTTTTTGTTTTCAATGTAGTTATACGAAAGAAAGAATTCTTTCGCACATTAGAAATAGGCTATTACTCTGTCTTTTCTGATAATAAAATCGAATCATATAATATATTTTTTTAAAGCTTTTTTTAATTTTTCAAAAATATAAAATTTTTAGACGCGAAAGATAAAAAACATTAAGCTTAACTATCTCAAAACTACTAAAATGGAGATGTGACTTTCTTTCTTAGGAGGGCAGTATACACCACCACTTTAATTTTCGTAAATGGGTCAATTCAAAAGTCCAATTTATTTGCCACCACAGAGTATGCGAGAAAATCATTTGGTTATTTATGAGGCAAAAATATGTAATCCAGCATCCTTAATTGTATATAAGTAAATATGAAAGCTATATCCATAAATATTAAAATAAAACTCAACGATATCCAACGAAACGATGGTGCAGATGATGCACAATCCATTTCTCACGCACTGGAACAGATTTTGCCGTCAACTTTCCTCGATCTGCAAACTAAAATTAAAAGCCAAATCAGCTGTTTACATGTTTTTTTGTATGTATTAGCTCAAATGTATTCTAATTTTTGTTTTTAAATGTGTTGTTTTGCTCTACATTTGTTTAGAAGCAATGAGGCGAAACAATAATAACATTGATTTTCTTTTCTTTTTGTGCAATAATTGATCCATAATCCAAACATTGGAGTTAGGGGCAAAACAATATTCATAAAAGTCTTAAATTGTGCACGTCGATACTGAATATCTCAAATATAATACGAGATATCGTGAAATGGATATTGGAATCAGAAAGAGTATATTCGAGTTATATACACATGTTTCATACCTACATAATTTTTTACAAAAATGACTATTGGGAGAAAACAGTTCTAAGGTGACGATATGTATACCAAAAATCCAAATTTATTTAAATTGCCGTATTTTTAATGAAATTACCTTGCTACCTTTTGGGGTACAAAATTACCTTAAAAAACGTTAATTATCATACGGTTAACATTACTGGTCTGGACTACGTGTTAAAACCACGTAACAG
Source organism: Pollenia amentaria (assembly GCA_943735925.1). Classification (NCBI taxonomy): domain Eukaryota; kingdom Metazoa; phylum Arthropoda; class Insecta; order Diptera; family Polleniidae; genus Pollenia; species Pollenia amentaria. The sequence goes on from OX031006.1 coordinate 166,610,166, forward strand.
ATTACTCCATAAACTAATAAGAGTTTTCTGATTGTATTGTTTGTACTCTCTTTTTGATGTTATTTGGTTTTTTCTTAATTTTCTCTGGCAATTTCTAAGATATCCCTCATAAATATGACTTAATAGTTATTGGTTCAGATTGAAAGTGTGTTTAAAACACGTTGTATTAAAAACGTCGGGTAACAATAAAAATAACTAATGTAATATGAATTTTATACTGTCCCATGATAAAATTACACTGTACAACGAAATAAAATTTTTTTCAAAATAACATTGTTTTGCCAACTGATTCCTGTAGAGTGGCTAAAAAAATACCACGCATACAATTCTAAAACTTTTAAATAAAACAAATATTTAAAAATCATAAAACCCTGCTACGCAACATTCACAGGCGTATTCATAACGAAAATTTGGCATGAAGTTGGCACAAAGTTTATTCATAATACACATACCAAACTCTAGCTAACGATTTGCTAAACTCTTGTTAACAAGCTGCCAAACGATTGCCAACTTGTGATAAACAGCCGTTTTATGTTGAATAATTTTGTTTTTTTTTTAATACACTGCTTTTTTTTAGTTTAGAGTCCTTTTTTAAATATATTTTAATTTAAAAACATTTCAAATTTTCATATGAAGAGGGAAAATAAAAAAAAATTAAATGAAATGACAAAACCAGCGATGATTAATGCAAAACGTGTTGCATTTTTGAGTATTATAATGTGGCATCATTAATATTCAGAGTAGATTTATTAAAAGTTAGCAGACGGATAAAATTTGTTATTAATAAACTCTGTGCTAACAAGCTGCTAAGCTTAATTGGCATTCTAGTTAGCAGCTCGTTGTATGTAGTGTACAAACTGTGGCTAACTTTTTGTCATGAATACGGCTGTCAGTTTTTAAGGCGCTAAAGAGACCGCAACAAGATTAAGGAACAAATATAAAAATAAGCTACAAAACAAAGTAAACACTATTTCGGTTGAACAGACTATAAAATGACCTGACAGCCAAAGTTTAATATATGCATTAGCATCAGCAGCAGTCGGGGTCCATTAATTTTATTTCAGTGTATAATTTTTAATTATGTCCCGCCTGCTTTGTAATTATATATTTTATTTTAGACTTTTTTGTCGCGGCATTTTTATGAGACGTGCAGCCTTTTTATACAAATTTATTATTCGTTATTCAATTTAACTAATTTATTATTCCTGAAAATCAAGTAATATTTAAATCAATGGAAATTCTCAGTTTTTTTAAACACCGTTTTTTTGTCTGATTTTAAGAGAAGTTCTGGTTAAGATAAGAACTCATAGTAAGAAGTATATAAAAGGAACTTTTATATAAACTTTTTGAACTGGATCGTTTACAAAGTTTGTTCGATTTCAATTTCACTAATACGCATTTGATTTACCGAACATGGCTGATAATTTATTTTATTCATTTTAAAGCTCTACTCTATAGGTTTTGGCAATTTGTTTTTTATCAAAATACTATTTTGCGCCAACAATCCGTGATTTTGTTTTCAACTACCCATCTAAGGACACTTCGATTTTTATGACGTATCTAACAATAGCAATAAAGAAATTGAAGGTCGGGGAAAATCAGGTAACCCATAATCTGACAGTGCATGATGCACACATGCTGACGATTTTTTTTGCAATGCACGTCAAACTCAATATAAAAAAAGCGCTATTTTAGTACGAAAATTCATGTTATTTAGTTATTTGATATTTTATTAGTTAGGAACCTAAAATAAATATTTTTATATTAAAAAAGTAGAATTTTCTAAGAAATTAATTTTAATCGATTAATTGACATATATGGTTCGAGTTATTCGTTATTTGAAATCGGCTATTTTAATTATTCGACCAAATAATGGCGAAAAATCTCTTCGATTAATCGAACAACGATTCATTGAGTGGAAGCCCTAGTATGCACCCTCTAACTCTGCTGAAAATGTGTATTTTTGCATTTTTTTTTAAGGCCAAAATCGCTTTTTAAACAGGGATATATGTTTTTAAAATATTCTGCGAAAATATTTGTCATGAAATTCTACTATAGGTCTTCCACACACTTATGTCGAAAATTCATCACCAATACCAGAAATAAGCAAAAACTGAAAATGTGATTTAAGGGTTACTTATGCCAACATGGCGATAAAATATCGCAGAAAAATGATGTTACAACAAAACCAAAACTTAGAAAAGTAAATGAAAAACGAAAGTAAAAAATATTCTGCTATAAACTCTACCACTATAATGTACACAAGTTTTTACACTTTGAAAACTCAGTCTATTTTCAAAGTAAAATTTGAGTGATTTACTACTAAAGATTATAATACTGAAGAATGCCTTCTCACATTTTCAGATGTATTTTACATCGAAAATTCGATAAATTTATGAAAAATGTAGCCGATGTCAAAAAACCGTAAAATAAGAAATATAATTTTTTTTGCTTGTGATACAACTTTCGCGGAAGACAGAAAACAATTCCAATTGCTTTGGCTACCAAAATTTGCAAGGAAGTTATGACATTCATTTAGAAAGATGTTTTAGATTAACATTAAATAAGTTTTTGGACCAAGGTTTTTGGGCACAAAGACTCTTTTCCGGAAAGAAGCTTGTATGGGGGCTGTGCGAAATTATAGACCGATTATCTCCATTTTCAATAGGCTTGGTCCTTGTGATAATTAAAACTTTTGTAAATTTCGTAAAATTATCTCCAAATTGTGACATGCACTTTGCGCACAAGGTTTACATGGATAGCCAGCCAGCCGGACGGACATCGTTAGATAGATTCAAAAAGTGATTCTGAGGCGATCGGTAATACTTAATTAGGGCCAATATTTTATAGTGTTGCATCAGCATAACATCCTCTCCAAAATTGTGTTGTGGGTATACAAGAGTATCATCAGTTTATTGCAACTTTTTTGGTTCTTCACTAATTTGAGTTTATTTTAAAAGCAAAAACTTGTTATACCCTTCGCCGAAGGTAAAAGGGTATATATAGGCTTGTCATTCCGTTTGTAATTTCTAGAATATTGATATTAGACCCTATAAGGTATATTCTGGGTACTTATGAGGAGCGAAGATGATTTGGTAGTTATATATTTATGTCACATATAGTCCGAAATTGTTTGCAATTGAAATTAAGCCTGATCGGACATCTCACAAAATATCTAAAGAACGGTATTTATATAACTTTCCATTATTATCGCACCATGGTGAAGGGTATATAAGTTTCGGCAAACCCACATATTTTAATATGGTACTTGTGCACCTACGTCAGTTAACGTGCAATTTGGTTTTATCCATTTCAGGATAAACACAAGGCATACAAATTAGCACAACTTTACATTCCCAAGTGGATGTTTAAAATACTAAAAGTCAACAGCCTGGGGTCTAATCACCGCATTCGATATCGAGTAAGATATCGTATCGAGTAAACTATCGTATTTTTCTGCATACGATAGAAACTGACGTATCGAATTAAAACTCGAGATATTTAAGGGTTTGGTTACTCGATATCGAATGCTATCATCTGAAATTACGATATATTTCATTCGATATCGAGTGTCATGAATCATAGTTGGGGGTAGTGCACTTAATATTGATTTTAATCAGCAGCGCACTATCACTAAATAAAGCTGCAAAAAAATTAGTTTGCACTCTTTTTTTACCAGCTTTAGTGATGATTGCTATTTTTCTAACTACTACTAAAAAAATTAGTGATATTGTAAATTTTTTTCACTACCGCTAAACGAAGATTGAATGCAAAAATCTGCACTCAGTTCAAATAGTACAAAATTTGTACTTGCAATCAAAAAAGCTGCATATAAATTTGAAAAATGTAATTTTGTATGAGCATAATTTTTGATTCTTGTCATGATTTACATAAGAAAGGAAATTAATCAACATGCCAATAATTTGTCAATAATGGAATATCTCATGGCTTTAATGATAAAAAAAAAAAAAAAGTTTTTTGTTTGTAAATTTAGTTCAAAATTTTAAGTTGCACTCACATGAGTGAAGAGCAAAAAAGTTGCATTAAACTGATGATTGCTTTTTTTAAATCAAACTAATTTTTTTTTGAGATCAAAATTTTTTACCATCACTATCACTCATGTTTAGTGAGGCTGCTAATTTTCAATTCATCACTCAACATCAACAAAATTATTGCAATAATTTTGCACTATCGCTAACTGTTAGTTGAAACTGCAAAATGAGTGCACTACCCCTATCCATCTACCCCTATACATCTATGGTCATGATATCAAAATAAAAAATTTCGATCGATTTTGCTCGATATCGTATGCGGTGATTAGATCCCTGATTGCGTTGCATCAAAATATTTTCAATATTGCGAAAGAATGAAATTGGTAAGCAATTTTTACACAAGGGAACAAGGTTTTTGTTGATTAAGAAATGAATGTTGTTTTTAAGGTTATTTGGGACGCTGAACCCAAATCAGCACTTAGTTTTTTCTATCAGCTCGACTTTTCGCGATATGCCGTTATGTCCAAAACTCAGGCACTTCCACTACATAAATTGGAATAACTTAAGAACAGTTCACCACATTCAGTTAAAAAATCCAAAACTCGTCAAAAATATTATCTTTGAGCCGTGCTTACATTGCTTTTAAATTTGCGCAGGAGTCTCTGAAACATCGTTGAAGTTTTCAAATAAAAGAACAATTTAAAAAAATAATTTTTTTTTTGTTCTTTAAGGCCGTGCCGCGTAAAGCAAAAGGTGTACTACACAATAAAAACTTTGATAACACTCAGGTTTGGGTACGTTTAAAAGCAATTGGTAAATTATACATTTACATTTCGCAAAAAAAAAATATATATGATTGGCAAAGTGCGCAAAAAGATGAGATTTCCCTAAATTTACGCTTCCCTCTGCTTTAAAAGTACTTAATGTGACATGTTACTAAAGTTTTTTTATTCCCGCACTTTTTGGATTCCCGGGAAAGCGGGAAATAAATAGCAAATTCCCGGGATTCCAGCCCAAAATGTTTTATTTATTTATTTACTTGTTTCTCCAATGCAACTAATATTTCTTACTAGGTATTACGCTTCAAATAATTAAACCTAGTATCTATAATATAAAAAAAATATAGCATTTAAGACTAAAGTAATTTTAAAAAACTTAAGAGGTTATTTTGCTGCCAATAGGATTATAGAAATCAATATACGTACATACATTGTCAAATTCAGAGCTCATTTGCATAATTAGAATAGGTGCGTTTGAGTACTTTTACAGTAAAATGCAGTAAATGAGTAAACTGAAAAATTTTCTCTCACAAAAAGCTGTTGTCCAAATAAGTACGCGAACGCAAAATTTGTAAAAGATCGTAAAATAAAGGCAACAGTTGATGGCAAATAATTAAAGTGTTAAAAATCTTTACGCCTTTGACTACTTAGCTCGTTTTCTTATCGGTACTCGATTAAATCCTTTTTATAACACGAACATATTTCGAAAATACAAACAAATTATTTTATGTAATCCTTCATATTTGTTTGTTTTTTAATTAAGTATAATTTTTATTGACCTTATTTATAGTTATGTTGTTTTTTCTTAGAATTATCTAAGACAGGCTTTCAAGGTCACAGTAAATGAAAAATAAAAGACTATTTATTCATAATTTTACTCCTCCGACGTTTCGTTGAGATTTTTTCAACTTCCTCATGGATTTAAATTTTATTGAATATATAATCTTTACATTATCATTTTAAATAAATTTGTTCTTAAACAATACAACAAGTACCACATAAAACACAAAAATAAATAAAATAAATAATAAAGTAAAATAAAATATATCACAGATGGACTTTCTTTCTTTTGGTATTACAGTTTAAAATTCACTTTTTTATTTTATTTAATTTTGCTAATTTATGTCCGGCTAAATTTTATCATTATTACATGAATACTTTTTTACTATTGATTACTTTAAAAACAAGTGCTTTTCTAAGTAAACGAGTACTTGACACTTTTACAACACCAAAAAAATTAACATAACAAAAAAGTGTTATGTAGCCATATAAATGCTTCACAAACAAGTTTAATTAATTAAAATTTATTTACTTTTCGTTTTTATTTTAGTTTTATTTCAACTTTTCTTTTTTTAAAAACTATTTTTTCACAATTTGTATGCTTTTTGTTTGGTGGTTTTTTGTTGTACTAAATTTTACTGCAAAAATTTCTGCAGTAAAAATTTGTAAGTACTCAGTCAAGAACTGTCACTTTACGCTCTCAATTTGTATTCTCATTTACTTCATTTTGTGTACTCGAACGCAATTTCGTAAAATGCAGTAAGGTTCAGTTAAAAATAGTAAAAACTTTTGTGTTCTCGAACGCAGCTAATGAAAGTATTGAAGTCTTAGTGAAATAAAATTTCTAAATCTTCTAGGCTGTTTGGGATTGAATTCCAACAGAATTGCTTCAGTAGGAAAAGAGTTATGCACCTAAATGTAGAACTACCTAAAAACTAACATAAATTTGTGGCGAAATGCACTTATTGTCATTAAATTTCAACGAAATCATTTTATAGGGCACCAAATTTCGCGAATGTCCGTTCATAATATACCTACGGCTCCATGTTTAGGCCAATCTCGTATGGCTAACAGCGTAACGAATACTGCTTTTGTGTTGCAATTTAACATAATCAACTTTTATAAGACTCAAAATTACTTGAGATGCCGCATTTAAAGCACAACCTAGTAAAACACTTTACTATGGCCTTAACCGCAAAAGCTTATAATATGATTGTAAAATTTACACTTCAGTTTGCTGAGTCAAGGAAAAAAATGTCGTGAAGATAGGCCTATAATTTATCATAGGTCTAATATAAAGCCCATTCTCAAAAATTAGCTTAATAAGCCTTGAACTGTAGCAAATTTAAATATTGTGAATTTAAGTGGGATTAAACTACTAAAGACACTAGTTCGACAATTTACAAAGTTTTAAAAAAAGATTTTCTTCAAAATTTCCCGGGAATCCCGCAATTAATTCCCGGGAAAGCGGGAATTGAAAACAATTGAAAATCCCGCGAATTCCAGGGAAGGGTAATCCCGGGAACAAACTCTACATGTTACGTATATGTATGTATGTACATATATTTCATCTTAGATATCAAAGCGAATCTGAAACGCAAAGCGAAGCAAAAGTTTCATCTAACATGGCCTTTAACGCTCTGCGACTGACGTGACTTTGTAATAGCAATTCCAATGACGTGGTAGTTCTCTAGACACCATTTTGATGGCTTATATTTTCCAAGTTCTGTTTTGTTATCCTTCTGAAATTATTTATTTGTCATTTAGATTAATGTTATAGCTTGTTATTTGCTGTTATTTATTTTTGAGAACAAACCGACAGTTAATTTTAAACCATAGTTAATGGGCATGGCACAAAAAGGCCCTAAAGAAGATCTATACAAAAATCAAAAAAAAAAAATCAAAATTTTCTATTTGTTTTTTTATAAGTTTTAAACTAGTTTGAGTTCACATCCGAACTTACCAGTATAGAAAAAATGAGAAAATTTAAATGGTTAAACAAAAAGATACAACTGATTTTCTAGTGCATTGAACCAGACATTCTAACAAGGAAATGTCAAATTGTTTGATCCAAAGCTCAGAATCTACTCTTCACGGCTTTTAAAAGTTCCATATGATGTTCTCTTAGAACAATGAAGAATTTGTTTTGTATTAGAGTTGACACATCAAAATCAAAATAAAAAGAGATATAAAATATTACAAAATTTTTACTGACGTGTCGCTTAGGAGACACTACATAAATATCACACAATTATTGATGTGGTTGTTTCTCAGACACTTACCTTAATATTGACGTGGTTGTCTTGAACACACTTTTCTGCTCAGCGCGACACGTACGCTCTATTTGATTGCGTTCGTCACGCCAAAGTACACATGAAAACGTATTTAGAAGGTACTGAATGCGTGAGAGCCGATGTTTGAACAAGAACGGAGAAAATTCTTTTTCTCTTTCATTGGTGTCTGTTAGACAACCACGTCAGTAGCAGAAAAATTAAAAAATGCGACAAAAAGCACAGTTTTGGTCTAAAAAAATTTAGTTAAACACGAAATTACAAAATTATTAATTTATTCTCCAAAATCACAACAAAAATGTTTCAAGGCTATTCAGATTTTTTATACATAAATCATTTTTAGGTAAAAACAAGAAAGCATGATTAAAAAATATTATCAAATTATTTGAATTTAAAAAATAAAATAATGTAGTTTAATACCTACCAAGAATTCTCGTCTGAATAACCTTGAAACATTTTTGTTGTGATTTAAGGGAAAAAATTAATTACTTTGTAATTTTTTGGTGAATAATAAATAATAAATTTAGTGGCACGAAGAGTAATAATTCAACGCTTACCAATAAATATTGCTAAAAAAAAATATCCTCAAAAAAAGGGTTAAATTTTGTCACTATTCGATATCAAATGAAAGAATATCCTAAACGAGATACCTACACTTTGTGGAGATGAACACATGGTTTTTAATGATGTCTTGTTAAATGTGCCTTGATAGCAATTATATATTATTTTTTTAAGTATACAACTCCACTTAAATCTTTTCCACAATTTTTTTTAATGCCCTCTTAAAAATGTTGGTCATGAACGGGATAATTTAATAGTAGCAAAATGTATTAATAAACTGTGTTTTCTGCACAAAACTATAAGTACCTTTTTGTGGTTATAAAATGGGTTCTTAATGATGTCTAAATGAATGTTATAAAAAAGTAATATAGTGCTGTAAAGGGTTAATTTTTGACTTAAATCTCAAGCGTTTGTCAACACCTTTCTAACGAAGTATAGAAATTGAAAGTCGGACAAAAAATGGTTAAGTTATTTAAATTTTCATAAAAATCGAGCTTGAAAGCCTTAAAAATCTGACATAAACATCTCGCTATCTCGAGTCTTTGTTTAGATATTTAAATTGTTTTAATGCCAAATAAAAATCCTTAAATATCTATTATATGTGGTCATTCATTAGACAAAAAAATTTACCGAATTTTTTGTTCATGAAAAATGCCATTTTTGGACCGTCTTTTTACGGGGTTTAGCTCACGGGAGACAATCGTTAGAGCCAAAATAATTTGGGAATCTTCATAAAACATGTCAAAGTTAGTTTTAAGGGGTACATCAACAACTTTTTTTTTTTTTTGAGGCGGTCTAATGTACATGTTTTAGAAAGCTAAAGAAGCACAATTGTCTCCCAGTTGATCAACTTTTAGCGTGAAGAAAATAAAATTTTTTTACTCAATCAACCAATACTCAGCTATTTTTTTTTTGTAATTTTGAAAAAAAATTTTGTTTTTCGAAGGTAACAATTACATCTTAAAAAAAATTATTTTGAAAATCGCTGAATAAAGAGTTAAGTTATGATTTTTTGAAATTTTAATTATGTAGTGGAAAAAGTCAAAAATACGACAAGTACCTACCTGTAACTTATGGGTCAATTACGGATGACAACTGACTCGAAGTTGAGTTGCTAGCAGTGAAATCAGGCAACGCCACTCATGTTAAAAAATAAAATTAAAAAAAATTGTATATTTTAACATGAGCGGCGTTGCCTAATTTCGCTGCTGGCAACTCAACTTCAGTTGTGTTGCCATCCGTAATCGACCCATTAAAAATACGAGCTGATGGACAAAAAAAATTAGATTTGAAATCAGCGACCTTAAATTTGTAACAAATAAAAAATTGCAATAAAGTTCCAGTCTAACACAAAAAAAGTTCAATTTTGTTCCCTTGTATTAATAATACATACAAACCAGACGCAAACTCAGCATAAAGCCCGAGTTAAGGCCCAACCATAATATGCATAGCCTTGCTTAACCTGAAGTTCTGTCAAAAATTTACAAAAAGTCTCTCATATGTATTTAAAAAAAACAAAAACAAAATAAAAAAACATTTGATTCCGTACGGAATGTGCGATCAGTTTCGAACTTTGCTTAAGCAAATGACAATTTCGTAAAACTTAACAAAACGCTTCCTTAAGTTCAATATGGTTTGCTCATATGATTTACATATATTCGCACTTTTGCTGAAGCCAACTTAAGCACATTATGGTTGGGCCTTTAATGATGAGACAGAACTGGGGCTGAACGATGTTTTCCATACATTTTGACATATAAATTATGCCAGAGAACAGGGTTGTCAGATTGATTTTGAACTTTTTCGCCAAATTCAATGTCAAAAATCGCCAAATTCGCCAAAGCATTTATTTTTTAGTTTTTACAATAATTACAAATATTTTCCTATAAATTCCAAAAAAAAAAAAAAAAATTTTGTTTCGCATCGCTAAAATCCGCCAAAAATTCAAAAAAGTCATAGGTATATTTTGTTTGATTTTTATTTAGAACAAAGCAAAAAATGAATAGTGAACACAGAAAAGGTGCAATGTTTTAAATATTTTATTATATTTCTTTGGAATACATTGTGAAAGTGCAAAGAAATGTAACATGTACGATTTACATTAATATAACTTTTAACTCTTAAAAACGTGTCTAAAACTTCATATCGCATTCTACTTCGAAGGCGAGTTTTAGTGGAGTTCATTATTTCAACACAGGCATCAGTAGTTGTAATAAACAGCATATAAATAACAGCCCACGCAAGTTCCTTAAAATGGTACGTACCTGCCGTATCCATGTAGCTATAAATTGTTGTCCTAAACTGATTTAAATTAGATTGAATATCATCATTAAAATTATCTTTTAACAAACGGTATTTTTTGTATTGTGTGTCATTAACATCCAAAGGTACATTAGGATTCATAAAAATCTTTAAAATATCTTTAACAACGAATTTTATCTGTGATAATTTGCTATATTTTATAATGAAAAAATGTTCATAAACTTTAATTCTATTAATTTTCTACTTATTAACTCTTTAAAGAGCACATTTAAATGTGAAAAAAATTAATCGAACATTTTTCATTATCTTCATCAGCCATTTCAACATAATTTAGTTTTAAATACTGGTCATACATATGAATGCATCATATTTCATACATTGAAAAACTAGAATAAAAAAATATTATTTCTTCGTATTGAATTTAACGAATTTCAAAACAAATTCATGGCTCATCAAAAATGGCCAACAAAATCGCCAACTATTTTATAAATCGCCAAAAAAACGCCATGTCGCCAAATTGAAAATTAGGTCGCTAAACAAGATTGAAAATCGCCACGTTTGGCGAGAAATCGCCACATCTGACAGCCCGGCGTGGCGTTGCGTTTTACATGATTAGGGCCTTAGTTTTAAATTTAGGTAGCCTTGAAACCTCTGATATATGCAAAATTTAAACGATTTATTTCTATGATATAGGTACAACATTTTTTAGATTATTTTAATTTTTTCTAGTTTAAGAAAAGTAGAAACTTTAAAATAATTGTTTTTTCAGCAGTTTAGATTTCAAAATTTTTTCAAACAATTTTTATCTAAATACAAAGTGAAATTTCCTTGTGCTTTTATATCGTAATATCAAAGGGCAAATAATATTTACAATCGACATAATAATGGCATTTCTAATGTTTTTTTTAACAAGAAAGGTTTCTTAACATAAAAATTATCCATTTTCTTACGAAATTTATTTACGAAAATTTATTATAATTTATAAATTTTTTTTAGTAAAATCAATAAAACAATTCGTCCAAATTTTTAAAATAAAAAATGCTAAAAAAAAAACTTAAACATTTTCTATAAATGCTAAATAAAATGCCAAGTGCTAAATGAAAATTTTGCAGCTAAATATAAATTTTTAATGCTAAATTTAGCTTGAAAAATGCCAAACGACCACACTGAACGTTACTGTTACTGTCAACTTATGCCCGTAATTTTTATATATCGTCGTGTTCGTACCTAACAGTTATCTTTACCTATCTGGTAACACTATTTTGGTAGTTTCTACGTTAATTTGGCCTAAGTGAATTAACTATTGAAAATCGATAGTGTAAAATACACTACACTTTAACCCGTAGGTAAGAAATACGTTTTAAAATTCGGTACACCAAAGATATCTATACACAGCTAGATAACTATTTGTAGAAATTACGGGCATAACTGGGAGTTTTTTCGGGCATTGGGTTGCATATTTTAATTTTGTAAGTTATTTCAGTTGGATTTAAGAGTAGTGTTGAAACAGTTGGTGTGAATAATAAATTATACCCAATTGTTTTTAAAACTTCCATATGTTTATTCGTACTTAAGATGAACATTTCTCTTAAATTTAAGTACCTGGCATATTCAAAAAAATTAACGTTTATAAAACTGACTATTCTACCGGCTTTGAAAGATCATTATTTTTAAGCGGAAGGGTTCGGAAACAATTTAATTGTACAACGCGTCTATAATTTCATTGGTTTAAAATTTCAACCAATAGATTTGTTGCGCGTGTTTTTTTATATACAAAGTTGTTGTGGCTTTTTGTTTTATTTTTTTGGATTAGTTACTGTTGTGAGTTCACTTAAGTTGGAAGTTTTGTCTAGATTGGGTCTCTTGAAAATTATAATGACTAAAAGCAATTTCGTAATATTTACGCTTTTTGCCGTGTTTGGTTATTGTTATTCATCTGTATATTTGGATGAAAAATTTTTGGATGGTTCTTGGAATGATAATTGGATATATAGTAAACGCGCAGGAAAAGAGTTTGGCAAGTTTAAATTAAGTGCAGGAAAGTTTTACAATGATGCGGAATCGGATAAAGGTATACAAACCTCTGAGGACTATAGATTTTATGCAGCATCAAGGAAATTTCCCTCATTTTCAAATGAAAATAAACCTCTTGTTATTCAATTTTCTGTAAAGCATGAACAAAATATTGATTGTGGAGGTGGTTATGTTAAACTTTTTAATTGTTCTCTCGACCAAGAGGATATGCATGGAGATTCTCCGTATGAAATAATGTTTGGTCCAGATATTTGCGGATCGGAAACAAAAAAAGTACATGTTATATTTAGTTATGAAGGCAAAAACCTCTTAATCAACAAAGATATAAGATGCAAGGATGACATTAACACCCATTTTTACACTCTTATCGTTAATCCTGATAATACCTATGAAGTACTAATTGATAACGAAAAAGTTGAATCTGGTAATCTGGAAGATGATTGGGACTTTTTGGCACCTAAGAAAATAAAGGATCCAAATGCCAAAAAACCTGAAGATTGGGATGATAGGGCAACAATTTCTGACCCTGACGATGTAAAGCCTGAAGACTGGGATAAAGCACAACATATACCTGATCCAGATGCCAAAAAACCTGCAGATTGGGATGATGAAATGGATGGAGAATGGGAACCACCAATGGTTGATAACCCAGAATATAAGGGAGAATGGCAACCAAAGGAAATTGATAATCCTAAATATAAGGGTGAATGGAAGCATCCAGAAATAGATAATCCTGAATATACTCCTGTCTCAAACTTGTATTTACGTAAGGAAATATGCACAGTTGGAGTTGATATATGGCAAGTTAAATCTGGAACTATTTTTGATAACATACTTATTACGGACGACATTGGGTTAGCATCCAAAATTGCATCTGAAGTCAAAAATACACAAGCAGGAGAGAACAAAATGAAAGAAGCACAAGATGAACAAGAAAGAAAAATGAGAGAAGAAGAAGAAAAAAAGAAAGAGGAAGAACAAGATGATGTTGAAGATAAGGACGATACTTTAAAATTCGATGAGTCAGAAGAACATGATGAATTATAGGCGTATAAAAAAATAATTTATATTTTCTTAATATATAGTATTTGAAGAATTCTTAATAAAAATTTTATTTATTACAAAAAAAAAATTTAAGTCGACTGACTGCTGCAGGTTTCTAAACAAAGTATACAACTAGCATGGCCCAATTAGTAGGTCCGCTCTAAACGCCTGCTGATTTTTTGTAGAGTTGTGTTTTTAATCATAATACATAGGCATAAATGGGCAAAATGTCAAAAGTTGTTTACATTTTGCATTATATTTTTTTTTAATACATATTCTTTTTGATTTCAAGAAATCGTTTTTCTTATTGTTAAAATAAAAATAAAATATAATTGTGAATAAAAATTTTAAATAACCATAATAATAAAAAAAAGTGTAATAACATTAAAATGCGTTATTGTGCAGTGTGTAAAAACATTTTAAACGTGGATGCGGTACGTTATTTTCATTGCCAAAAGACTCCGTGGAAAGTGCAAAATTTGTGGCAGGAATTTGGCCCCATCACATAAAATTTGACGCAGACCATTTTTCGAAAGCAAGCATTGTACGCTAAAATTCCGGTTGAAAATTTTCATTAAACAAAATAAATACATGATAAAAACAAAACACAATTTTCTTAACAGGTGACAAGTTTTTGACATTTTTACCATTTGCATACACAAACAAAACACGTGTTGTTTTTTCTATTGTTGCATTGTTGTAGTTGTACGCAGACCTACTAATTGGGCCATGTATACTTAGTATGCCGACTCTTTGACAGGAACAAACCTCAAATGTCAGAGGTACCTAACTCATATTTGTATTAGGAAGATTTTTTTCAAATGCATTGGTGTTTAAAAATATTTGCACCACTAAACATTGTTGCATAAAAGCGTATAGAATGTGGCAACAATTTTTATTTCAAAATAAAATTTTCTTAGTTCAATAAATTTTCAATTTATTTAATGCTGGCTGCATTTATAAACTTTTAAAAACCATGTTTGCTAAATTTTTATTTTGCAATATCGGAAAATATTTAATTAACTTATGATTTTAAATATTATGTTCATACCACAAAATGCTACTCTGCTGGCCTTAATAATATTTACAACAGAAAAATATTAGTGTCAAAAAATTTATTAAAAAATTTTTAGTTTGTGAAAAATAAAAACATTTTGTAAAGGCAAATGAGCAAAATGTATTGGAAAAAATTATTAATTATGTGTTTGTGTCATAAAATTAAACAAAAAATGTTATATTGTGAAACATTTTAAATAGAAAAATTTTAAATTTTGTTTTGTTATTGTTGTTTTTATGTGTATTGAATTCACACGAATCTATATGTGTGAGGGGTGAACTTAAAATTTGACAACGCTCTCTCGAGTCGGCATACATAGTTGTATACAGTGTTGTCATATATTTTTCAAAAATCATTTAATTTCTGTAGAAAAAAAAACTTTTTTTCGACCATAAAAACTTTTTTACAAATCGTTAAAAAGAATCACTTACACTGCATGTGTTTTCATTCTGTTTATTAAAAAACATAATACAAAAATATATAAACACATATATGATCTTATAAATATATGTAAAACATATAAATAAAAATTTAATGTATCCATTTGTTTTATATTACGTATTAAATTTTTATATTTTGAAATAAACTAAGCTGAGTGAAGACAATTTTTTTTTCAAATTACAACTAAATTTATGTAAATTACTTAAATTTCCGAAACATTTTTTGGAAAAAAAACCTAAAAACTTTTTTGCATCTCAAAAAACTTGCAAAAAAAAAAATCTTACGATATGACAACACTGGTTGTATACTATGTTACAAAAGGTGTGTGAAACGGTAGCAAAGTTATTTGGGGAATAACAATTGTCAAAAATTTCTAAGCTAATGTCAAAATTTATACTAGGTCCCAAGCATAGCATACAACTAGTATGCCGACTCGTGACAGAGTTCTCAATTCTTTAGTTCGCCCCTCACAGATTCTGTGTAAATTCAACACATAAAAAACAACAAAAACAAAACAAAATTTTAATATTTAAAATGTTTCACAATATAACACTTTTTGCTTGATTTTAAGACTCAAACTCATAATTAATAATTTTTCCCAACTCATTTTGCTTAATTGCTTTTGCAAAATGTTCCTATTTTTCACCAATTGAAAATTTTTATATAAATATATTTGACACTATTTTTTTCTGTTATTAATATTATTAAAGCCAGCAGAGTAGTATTTTGTGGTATAAAAAAATATTTAAAATCTTAAATTATTTAAATATTTTCCGATATTGCAGAAAAAAAATTAAACAGACATTGTTTTTAAAAGTTTATACATAAATGCGGCCAGCATTAAATAAATTGAAAATGTATTGAACTAAGACAATTTTATTTTGAAACAATGTGGAAACAAGTTTGCCACATGCTATACGATTTTATGCAACAATGTTTAGTATATATTTACACAATTAGACACACAAGATGTGTGGAGAAATTTTGAGCTATAATTACTTTATTTCAATCCCTACTTAAGCTAGTTAATACAATTTATTATAAATTTGAAGAATCAAAATATTATGAAACTCTCTCCGTGTTTAAAAAAATTAAAAAGTCTGTTGTAAGTAGCGTTGCCGTAGTGGTAACTTTTAACCAAAATTGGTTACTTTTTTTTTAATGTGTACTTGTGTACTTCTTTTAATTTCGGTTACCTTTTTCAACTGAAAAATAAAAATTTTTTTGTTTTACTTGAGGGTAAAACGATCAAGTTTTGCACTTCTAATATAATTACCGTTTAACTCATACCGTTTTACCCATTAACTCATACATTTTAAAATTGAAAAGAATTTGCTTTGAGTTTCTCTGTGAGTGTTTCAATTTACGTTCAAGAAAACAGGTAATCAAAATTTTATTGAGTATCTTTTTCGATTGACTATATAAATTGTTTTCTTGGTGACATCTTGAAAATAAATTGCTTAAAAATTGCGTGCAGCCTACGTTTTGTGAATTTTGATGAGCAGTATATGTAAAAAACTTGAAAGCTATACTTGATCGCGTGGCAGCAGGTTTAGTACTACCATTACCTGCTTCGATTTTCTGGATAAATATAATTGTGAATGGTAGTGATGCATTCGAGAGTGACACAATTTTTTTCATTCCCTTAATAACGATTTTTTATGAAATCGATAATAGATTAAGCCATGTAAACTATACATACTGGAAAAATTATAACCACTATCTGGGCTATTCTTTTCTCTACTTCAATATTAAAAATGTTAATGTACATAGTCTGTTGATTCTTCACTCATGCAGTTTTGCAAATGGACGAAATATGTGTTATGTTGGAAGCTTGCAATTCCCACGTACCTATATTGACATACTGTCAAAATTTTATAAAAATTGATCCAGAGGCTTAGGTGTCTATATACATACTTGTATAGAATATTTTTTAACTAAAGTGCAAATAAAATGAAGTTTTAAGTTTTTTTTGGTCGTGGCAGCACTGGTGGTAAGTATTTTTCACAGTGATGCCAACTTTCTTGGAGCAAAAATCACTTTAAAATATAAAAAAGCACTAAAAAGCAATTTAATCGATAATTGAATACAAAACAAGTTACCAAATATTTAAAAAAAATGGCGACGACACGTTGTTGGAGGACCATTTTCGTACATAACTTTAATTTGGATCATCATAAGTTGAGGTTGAATTGGGTCATAAAACAGTTGTTAAGTAATATTTTGATTTTTTGCATATTTCATTGGAAAAGATATCACTGCAGATACTAGCTGATAGAGTGTAATCATAACAGCATGAATAATGTCGACGAAGTTCATTTTTAATGTGAGGAATTGAGTTAATAGAGTTTAAGGATAATCCGTTTCATATATTGGATTTACTGTAGTTCATCGAACTAAATGTTCTTTTAACTTCCGCGTTAGAGTATGACAAGCTTAAAATTCTTGATACAAAATTAGACAAATCTAAAAATGGATTTGTCCTATTGAATCTTAAAGATCGCTGACTTCTTTCCAAAAAGATCTGTTAGCTGTTGATTTTCCATTTACAATTAATATTGTCCAAGCCATTTTCTTTAATAAAATGTGTAATGAAAACAATTACATCGTTTTTATTGCGATAAACAACCGATGTGAGATTTACAAAACAAAGCAGGATTGCAGAGTACATGAAACTGAGTACTCCTCCCCAATCTTCTCACCTCTCTCACCAATAAACTCAAGAATTGCTGCAACAGAAACTTCAAGTCTGGGCGATGCCTTTGTAGTGAGCTTACTTAATAAACAGTTGCCATACTAAAATAATGTTTTTATACTTAACAAAATTGTTACTGCATAATTAATTTAAAAAAATTGTAAAAAAACTAAAAATTGTAAAAAGCACTAAAGGCACTAACGTAAAATGAAAAAAGCATCATGTTAGTGCTTTTTTCTTAGCTTGCCACTAAAGATAAAATTTTTGCGTTTCATCGCATCAAAAGGCACCAAAAATAGTGCCAAAAGCACTAAGTTGCCATCACTGATTGTTCATGTTAACACGGATGGCAAGGCGAATTTAACTACAGGTGGTGTCGAAACGCCATCTGATTTTGACAGTTCGATCCAATTTGTTTTGATTTGTTAGTGTTTTGTAAGGAATAGTTGACATTTTGGACCGTAAACACCAACAATGCAATGCAAAAACCCCTATGTTGTGTCTGTTGTTTTTGGATTGCACGGATGGTATAAGCATGGTGAAATAAACAGGTGGCATTACCACACCAAATAAAGATTTTTTTGCTCTTGAATTGTTTGTCCAATCTAATGTCAAAATTTTGTTTATGTTTACAATAAGTCCACGTTTTATGTTGTGATTAATGTATTTAATTAAAGTTTTTGACAATTTTTAATCCAAATTTAGATATTTTTAATTAGGGTTAAGTTCATTGAATTTAATTTTCATTAAATTATTTTTTTTTTTATGAAGACAGGAATTTTACAACATGAAATTAATTAAAATTTTTTATTGATAATTTTTCATTCTTGACTGCGCTGAGATTTGAACCCAGGCGTTCACGGACAGGTTGCACAGACTAGTTTCGATTGTAACCACACAATCTCTTCAGTGGGGTTTGCCGTCTTACTCACTTGGCTATTGCAGCCGAGTGACGTCAATAGTCAAACATCAATCTTTAAACCAAATGGTAATTTACCTTGGTAGATCGAAATTTGCTTTTGAATGAATGATTATCTATTTTAATTGATTTCACATGTTCTTCCTAACTTCTACCAAGGTGAAATACCATTTGGTTTAAAGATTGATTTTTGTTTGAAATTATTTTCGACTAATTGTATTATTATTGCTTCGACCTTTTTCTATTAAATATTTTGTATTCATATATTTGTTCAAGCTTTAGGTCACTTTTTTTTAATAAATTAATTAAAAAATTTTTTATTTCTCAATATTTCGATTTCCATTGGAAATCTTTTTCAGGAAATCGTTTTTTTTTTTTAATAATATAAAATTACAAAATAGTTTTTGACAAAAATTGGCAAAATAAATTTAAGTTAACAAACTTAAAATAAAAAGAGGAAATCAAACAAATTTTTAAAAAATATTCAAAACCTAAAACTTATTTTAATTTTCCTTTCGGTCAATCTATTTATTTTATTTAATATATATTTTCAATCTGAGCTATGATATCTGAACGAAATTTTATAAATAATCACAGGCAAATACCTATTTATAGTTTTCACTTGAATTAACATACATACATATATATTTTTATTCAATAAATTTCTATAAATCTGAGCTAAGCCCTCAGTATATTTTTTAAAATTAATCCTTTTCTCAAATGGAACATTATTAATCTGTAACATTTCTAGCATATGTCTACGTTTCTTAAAATTTTCTGTGTCCAAAAAAGATGTGTTCTCAAAATCAGGATAATAAAATCCATACAATGTGTTGATAATGCCGTTCCATGGGCCGAATTATAATTATTATTTCACCATGGGTATAAGTAATAATCAAGGAGAAGATATTAAACAGCTAAATGAATAACAAAAATAGCTGATGGTTACAGTTCTACAATATTTACAAAAAGAACACGAAAATTTCCTAAGTTGTTTTTGTAATTGTATAAAAATGTTAGCTCCTTCAATATATTCTGTTAGTGCTGACATTTCAGTGCTGCAATGTCAGCACTAATTTTGTGTCATCACGACTATTTTTGTCATCACTAGAAAAAACAAAAAATTTGTTAAAAAAAAAGTATATACCATAACTAGGAAAATATACGAAAGAGCAGGATAGCATTACATTGCTATCCTGCTCTGAAAATAAATATTATTATGATGAAAGATGTAGCAACTGTAAACAAGTTTTTTTTACATTTTTAACATCTTCCACGCATTCCTCTAAGATGTGCTCAAGTGTAAAAAGGCTATTAGGAAAAGAAAGTACATATTTATACTAAAAAAAACCCCTGGAGAAAGATATGTTTCCAATATAACAAAAAGTAATACATTTTTTATACTAAATTTTTGTTTGCTTTAGCATTTAAAATGGTTTGGTTGAGAAATTTTTACTGCCCTTAACATTTGTTAAACTTCAAGGCGAATTCAACTACAGGTGGTGTCGAAACGCCATCTGATTTTGACAGTTCGATCCACTTTGTTTTGATTTGTTAGTGTTTTGTTAGGAATGGTTGACATTTTGGACCGTAAACACCAACAATGCAATGCAAAAACCCCTATGTTGTTTCTGTTGTTTTTGGATTGTTGTAGTTCCGACACCTTGGTTAAACTGATTTGAGAAACAGACTGTCATCTGAAATCATTACAGGAATTTTATTCACTAAATAAAGTGTGCAAGGATGAACATGAAGGAAGTAGAAATTATTATTTTTACTTAATTTCTATGGTTTTTTATTTAATTCTTATTAATTTGTTTGACGTTTTTAATGTTATTTTTATTAAATTATTTTGATTATATTGCTTACCTTATTAAAGGCCAGCTTAAACATTTTTTTGATTCAATTACCATTCTTATCTAACTGCTAAACAATGCGTCATAGAAGGCCCCGGCTCTTTCGTATAAAAGATAAAATACACATTCCACACTCGCTTCTATGAGAAGGGAGAAGAGAAGGAGTAACATTTTTTGTTTTTTGTCAAGTAAAAGAATTATTTTTTTTATCCATTTGCCATTCCTGTGCACCTGCCAAAGAAGCGGTAGCGGAAAGCCTACTCCGCAATGACAACGTGTGTAATGAAGCGAGCAGGCCTTATACATCCTTAAGAAGGAGTACAGAGGTCTTCTAAAAGACATCCGTAGTCCTTCTTTTCCCGCTGGGATAGCGATCTTATATAAATGAAAAGGGTATTATGAGTTTATGCTAATATGTGAAACACATACATACATACATATGTTTATTTCTTGTAGTATGTCCTGTTGACTGTTTGTCTGCACATGTAGACCTCCTCCGCAAGGTACTGGTAGCAATTGATAAGATAACTTAATAAAATGTGGTTCATAAGTTTTTTCTTTTGAAATTTTTGAGAACTTACAGAACCCAAAAAGGGTTTTGTTAGTTTTAATTAGTACTTTAACAAATTTCATACTATAAGGAGTTTTCTTTCGATGATTTTAAATATGTTGGACTGTGTTATATAATAAAGAAAATATGTAAACTAAAATTAAATACTATTCAAGGTATATTATACCAAATTGTTTTCAAATTTGTCTTGCTTTAAACAACAGCCATACCTAAACAAAAGTGGAAAGCGGAACGCTTTCTTCCGCCTAGATTTTACGCTGATATGCCATATCTAAACAAGAGCGTCAATGTTGTGTCACGAACAGTAGTGTCAACTTTCTTGTTATTAAAAGTCACATAACAGGACTAAAAATTGGAGATAAAACCGCCAGATTGACCAAAAAATAGCTAAATATTTATTTATTAACAATAGCGGCCAGCTTTACTATTAAACGCCCTCCCAAAATAGGATTCCAAATTGCCGCCGCTTTATTTCGGTATGCTTGGTATAAATTGTATGGGCATAAACATTTTTGACAGCGTTAACACGCTCTCCGCTCTTGTTTAATTGACTTACTTTCAACCGTTTTCAACCCAACTTTTCTCAATGAAATTGATAATCTGCATATCTGGAACTTCTTGAGAACTAAAAACTTAAAAAAAAATGTTTTTATTTTTGTAGCCGTTTAGTTATTTATTTTTTTTTTTAATTTGCGAGAGAGACTAAAATCTTAACACCCTCAAATGCGCTCCACAAGTTACCCGGGTACCTGTACGTGTTTTATGTATATGGGAATGCGGTCATTGTAAGTAACTTTTTTTAAGTTTTTAGTAGCTCTGAATAAACCAGTGACATAATGTTTATCAACGTAAACAATTTATTTTATGAAATAGATAAAGAAATCAAAAATTAAATACATAATAAAAACAAAAGAAATAAAATATTAGTGCAGATCTTTCGAGCAGAATCTTTTTGACCGATCTTGTTGAAAATTTGTGTCTAAACTACTATCAAATAGGACTAACCTTGATGCAAATTTCATCCAAATCGGAAGACATCGATTTCAAAAGTTGGGTCACTTGACATGAAATCCCCCATATATATAATACTAACCCCAAAATTCATAAAAAATATTTTTGATTAATAAGAGGTTTATTAAACAAATTTTCATAGAAAATTCTTTGATAAACCTGCTAAAATCTAAAATATTTTTTTATTATTATGGGAGTAAGAATATTGCTTTCACAAGGAAATCAAGCAAAACAAACAAACAACGACTGGCAGAATTATCCCCCTGGCCTTTTTTAAAAAAATATATAACAAATAGTCTTTTGAAGGTTAAGAAACATGCAGCAACATTTCCGCTAAAAAATGTTCTTTAAATAATTTTAATTTTTTGAGCAATTTTGAACAAGTTCATTTACACAACTTCATAAAAGTAAGACTGGGAAATTTTGTTAGTAATTTGTTTAAAAGCATTTGAAGACCCTTAAAAAGAGCTATAAGTTTAAAGTCGAGGTGAAGAAATCGGTCTAATTCATTTTGTATTCTAGCGCCTACTGTAGATAGATGCATTGGATTTCGCTTCCCCCCTTCATAAAAATAAAACTTCTCTTAAATTCTTAACAGATTTTTGATTAATTTAAATTTATTTCTTTTATCTCAAATATTTATTTAACAATCTACGTACAATTAACATTTTATTTTGAGTGTAAACTATATAAAAAAAATACAAATAAAATTGCTTAATATTATTATTGGCAAATTTAATCTAAAGAAAAAGCTTAACAAAAAATTATAAAATTTTGTTTTTATCTAAATAAAATTGCACAAATGTTGTTGAAATATAAAAAAAAATGTAAAATATACATAAAAGCAAACTGTCTAATAATATTTGTTATTAAAAACAGATTCTTTGTAAATTTTTTTTTTTTTCTTTTTTGGAATTACAAATTGTAAATAAATTTTCTGCCAGGCCCACAATGTCGACAAGAACATTTCTTTCGCATTTTTATATTCAAAATAATAACAGAAAACTAATTTTTTTTTTGGTTTTCAATATAAATATGTATATGAAAGATATGTTCTTGTCGACATTGAGGGCCAGGCAGTTTATTTGTAACTTTTTAAAAATTCTAAGATTTTGAAAATTTTTTAAAGAAAATATATGTAATATTTAAATGAATGAATGAGCTGATACAAAAGATATTTAGATATAATATAATAAAATGCATTTATGTATGTATCTATTTTAAAGAATTAAAAACTAAAGTAAAATCGTAAAGCCTTGAGTGTAAGCTAGAGGAAAAGAGTATGGAAAGTGGTAGAAAAAGTTTTTAGAGTAATGAATAAATTGAATTTAAAGTATATTTAAAATTAAAAAGTAAGAGTAATTGCACTATATGGCAAATTCGCCATGATCTGGTTCCAAACCACAAGGGCGTCTAAATTCTTGTAAACGTTCATGAATCCATTTATTGCAGACTGTAAAACAAAAATATTTTTATTTATTAAAATTACTTCAGAATTTCAAATAAAAACGAAATAAATTACCCCATTTTGAACCAGTGAGTACCGGGCAGGCTGCATGTCTTGTTCTATAATCACCCTCTCCAGATTTGTGTAAATTATACCAAAATGCCGCTGTTCCCTTTTTGGGATAAAGAGCCGTATTAATAGCAGTAAAAACGGTAGCCCCACCTTGTTCCACATCACTCATCTTTTTTTAAAAGACATAAAATAAATAAAAAATTAAATTTGGATTTAAATATTGAAACCTTGTCTTTCAAAAATCCTAGATTTATAATGAAACTTACATAGAATAAAACTGTGGCAATCCGATTACCAGAATTAAGACCTTGAAATGCCCGTATTTCTTCACGCTGTTAATCAGTAAATTAAAAAAAAAGATTAAAAAAATTATTATGCACATTTATAAAAACTATAAATAAATTATTAAAAAAGAAAAAGATATATGACATAGAAAATATTTTTATAAACTCTCTTTTCCTCTGAGGGAATTAGTTAGTAAAATTGGTATTAAATTAAAAAAAAATAAAATATTCTGATATTAATTTATTTATAGTGAGTTAGTAATTTTTATCTTCTACATTTTA
Source organism: Pollenia amentaria (assembly GCA_943735925.1). Lineage (NCBI taxonomy): Eukaryota > Metazoa > Arthropoda > Insecta > Diptera > Polleniidae > Pollenia > Pollenia amentaria. The sequence continues at coordinate 166,634,544 of OX031006.1, forward strand.
TGGTGTAACTTAAAATCGAAATCACGTGAAATTGATTAATGAATAACATTTTTTTAAATTAACGCAGCTTTTTACAAAAATTAAGTCAAAGTTATAAACAAAATCAGAAAAAAAAAATATTGAAAATTCCATGAATATAGCGAAAAATCGGATTTTTCAAATTTCAGTTTAAGATATCTCAGAGAAGGAGCAAGATATCGCAAAGGCTAAACATTAATTTTAAAGGCAATTGGAAAAGGACTTTCAGACGACATACCAGGTTTTATAAGTTAAGCTTAACATCTCGAACAACAGGGTTATTAGATTTTAAGCGAATATATCGCGAAAACCTGATGTGGTGGAGATTCGGATCCACCGCAACTTAAACCTTTACAAAAGGATACGTTAGTCTCAGCGTTTCAACTTTTTCCAAATTTTTAGCAAGTGAAAAAAACTCAATACACTCAAACTTTTTTACTAACACTATCAATTGTTAGAACTTGCAGCCAGCGTAGCCATAATTTTTTTGAAAATAACTGCATCTTAAGTGAAAAAACTGAATTTAACTAAAAAAAAACTGCACATATAAATTACCAAAATAAAAATATATAATTAAATTAACAGGAGTACACAAGGACATGTAGTCTTGCGATTTTTTACGATTTTAATACAAAATTTTATTTATTTCGGGCTCAGATTTGAAATTTGTTAAGTGAACATACATGAAAAATTGCTGCAATAAAGCTTTTACAATGTAAACTCAAATGCAATTTTCAAAAGTAAAAGCCAAATAAACTACTCAAACGGCTTGGCAAACGTCAAAATTTGTACAATCCTCTTGTGTTGTTAACTGGGGCATTTGGCGATAAAATCACGTTTGTAGAAAAATCGAAATGTTCTATATTTTCCAAACTGCTTGCGGTACCTAGTGCTAAATTTAATCATTTAAGTGAAAATTTTGCAGTCAAGAAGGAAACGACGAAACATAAAATTTTCAAAAAATTAACGTATTTTATTAGAATTCATTGAAAAATTATTAATTATGTTTGGGTGGTTTATTTGTAAGCGGAAAGTGCGTCTTTCCCAATCTGTTTGTGTTTTTTGTTTGGCTCTTAAAGCTTGGCTCTGTTATACGAGTATGTGTTAATCAAATTAGGTTATGGGTTAAGATATAAAAAATAATATAACAAGATTAAAATTAAAAAGTGCTAATGCAAAAACTGCAAAATCTGCACAATTTGCAAAAAAACTTATTTGTTTAACAAAAAACTTCAAAACTGTTCAATGCTTACAACAACTGCAAAATGCAGATAAATCTGCACATTTGGCAACGCTGCTTGCAGCGCAACTTGCAAGGGCAATTGCTTGCAAGTAACCTTTTGACATTTGCAGCAAGTAAAATGAGAAACGAAGAAACAGTGTTACCGTGGATGCCTTTTGTATCAATTTATTAGTACTTAGTAAAATAAAAATTATGTTTTTAGCTGTCATTTAAGGTATTTATAAAATATAAAAAACATGTACATATATGAAGAATATTAAGAAACAGTAAAGAGAATAATTTTGAAGGGAAGTTTAAACATTAATATTATCACCTTTTTATAAAAAAAAAATATATTACCCAATAATGTGTGTACAGGTAACGTTAAATATTGACTACTTAGCAACACTTCGCTAACAATTGAGAAGTTGAAGTTTTAGTAGAAGTTTAGTTGTTGACGACATTTTTAAAATGAACTTGCATTGCACTGTGCTGTGTAGCCACTCAAAAAATTTTTGTGTTTTTTTTTGACATTGCTTCTGATTTTCTGTATACAATACTTGCAATTAATTACTTGCTTGAGGCAACGTAGGGTTAAATAGATAATCTCTACACTAAAGACGTGCACGGATATATCTGTTTGTACAAGTTTCTGTGTGTTTACTAAAGTGAGTGTGTATGGATGAGTGGTCTAGTGTTTCTGATATAAGTTGATATGGATATTTTTTGTAACATAGTGGATATGAGTGGATAAAAAGAGAATGAGAGTAACATATCTGTTTATATCTGTTTCACAAAAGCAGATACTAGTTGATAATGATGGAATACAATAAGTTACTTATTGTACGATGCCGTTTTTTTCAATTGTCTTTCAACGAGAAGAGCCGACCCTTTTGGCTGGTAAAACAATAATTCTTTACAAAAACAAAATACATTTGTTCAGTTATTTTTTCAATAACTTTTGCGTGAAAGTGTTTCGAGCGCCAAACAAAAAAAATTTACAAGAACAAAACTGGTACACAAAACGCACAGGCTGTTCGCGCCATGATCGTACAAATTGCCGAGCAACAACAACAATACAAGTTTCTTATTGTAGGCGCAAATAAAAATTAGTATGTATGATTTATAAAAATTGTACAAACAAATAAGCAGTAGTACATATGGACTACATAAAAGGATGGGTTCTTTTCGTTCAAGAGACATGTAGACAAAAATTATAGAAAAATATAACAAAAATAAAAATTACCAAAAAAACAACACATGTATTTTGTTTTTGTAACAAATTCATTGATGCCCTTAAAAGGATGAGTTTTTTTCGTGCTGTGGTAGTGAAAATTGCCGAGCAACAACAACAAAACTAGCGAGAAGCGTTGCGATCAGGCCTGCCATATTTACCGATTTATCGGTATTTTGCCGATTTTTTTTCTCTAAATTATCAAAGTGCCTATTTACCGATTTTTTGATAAAAACTTAAAACACGGTAGCTTTTGGTTTGTTTTATATACATTTTTAATTTTGGGTAACTTGTAACGTTACAAAGAGACAACTGTTATTAATTCAGCGCTTATACTTAAGGAAAAATGGGTTAGATTTATTCCATATATGTATGTACATAGGTAGAGTTTGTCTAACCCATCACACACACACATTTTGAAAAATATTCAACTAGCTATAAAGAATAAAAGAATTAACTCCAAATGAAAGAAAAAAACTTAACGGTTTTTTGACCGAAGCTAAAAGAAGAAATAATTTATTTTTCTAAAGGAAAAAGGTATTATTACTTACAAAAGAGTAAAGTAGAGCTTAATTTTTATTCTTTGTCAATGTAAATATTTAATTTTATAGGATTATATGCAATTGAGGATAAGGCTTATACCTCCGGTAGCCCATTTAATTTAAGAAAGTAAAGTAAATATTCAAGTTTTTTTGCAAAAAGAAAATCAGATTTAAAATGCGAGAAATCTTCAACCTTAAAAATCAAATTTCGATATCCACTGAAAAATTAATCTTTGCAAAGAATTATTTTTTTTAAAGATTATTTCAAATTTAATAATTCGATTTTTATGCTTATATTTAAAGTTATTTAATAACAGTGTCAAACTCATATATGTATAATAATAAAAAAATTAAAACAAAAACTTTTTATATCCATAAAAACAATTAACCAGGAACGGTGGCAGTTATAACTGGTATCACTGTACGTAAAGTTGAGGTTGCAGTTTTGAAGATAAATTGCTGAAATTTGGTACAAAGGCTCTAATTGTCCTAAGGAACAAGCATATTGTCATTGGTGAGAATTGTGACATGAATCTTAACTTCATAAAATAATGGCGTGGTCCATGATTGCCCATGGGTCCCTAACCTACACTCTTGAAAATTTATCTCTCTACACACTATGTTGTGGAGCATCGTAGGGTCGGGCATGCAGACTACTTTCTTATTTGTTTGTAATGGATAATTGCAACCAAAAAAATAAATTATTTGTTTATAATGGAAAAATAAATGCTTTTTTACAATACATATTTTTAACCGAAAAATTTTTTGGTTGAAATAATGGTTATCAATAACAAAAAAAAAAATTGTTACTTTAATTGGCTACGATAACTCAAATAAAATATATGTAGCGATAATGGTTAAAAATTCCCAACTGGAAATAAAGGAATTTTTCTCATACAGAGGTGTTCTGGAAATCGAAAACGCAAAACGCAAGAATTTAAAGGACCTGTTTTTAGTAAGATTTTTGTAGTAAAAGAAATACAAACACAATACCATACAAATATTTCTCTATTAAACAGAATTCTATAAGAAAATTATAAAAAATTGGATTAAGAGTTTATTAAACAGAACTTCAAAATTCTTGCGTTTTGCGTTTTCGATTTCCAGAACACGCCTGATAGCCTTTCAAAAAAATAATAATTTTTATTATTTTCAGTCCCGGAGTTATTTTGTGAATTAAAAACAAAAAAGTCCTTTTTAAACAGTTATCTCTTTAACGTAAATATAAAAGGTCAAATTAAACTCTTAAAAAGGGAGTTCGATTTAGCCGTCATAAATTAAAACTCAGTTGAGGAATAAAAGATCGACACTCAAAGCTTGCCGCTGGTCAGATCTTTACAATTTGTATAGCAGTATTATCTAATCAGCTTGTGCTGCAATTAAATTGTCATTAAAAAAAGAAGAAAAACAAAATGAGTGTTATTATCAGTGTAGCCAGTGAAATTTCGAGAAAGATACATTTTAGTTTCCAAAATGATACATATTGGAAAACATTTGAAAATCCATTTTTAACGTTTAACATTTATTAACATAACATTTTTATCACATAGCTAATGAATATTATAAAGAAAATGATATCATATGCATTAATTTTTATATTTATTTAAGTCATAAATATTAGGTATGTAAATTTAAAAATACAGTAAGCAAACTTTAAAATTTATTATATGTAACTATCTTTGGATGTTATCAAAACAAATTCATTTTTGTTAAAATTAATATACGAGTTCAGGCGTTTATACTAAGGCGATTATATCAAAAAGTTCATATATATTTTTCTTCTAAAATTTCATCTTAACACACATACACAATAATAAGCAACCGAAAGAAGAACTTAGAAAACCTAACAACAAAATACATGTTATTTTTGTATTTAGTTGTCACTGTTTTTTTTAGAATTCATAACGAAATGATAACTTTAATAAACTTTGTCAGAGTATGAAAGTTTAAAATTTGATTTCTGTATATTTTGCGCACAGATTCAAAAGATACGAAAAATATCAGGATTATACATAGTACCTGAAGTCATCAAAAGATACGAAAATTTTTTCTTTCGTATCCTAATGGCATCACTGGTTATTAAAGACGTAAAAATATAAATCCTTAAGAGTTTTATTTGTTGACAGCCAAGTGAGTTTTATTTTAGGCTGAAAGCTCCTCAAGTTTTATCTTATTTTTTTTAGAGAGAAAACTCTACTTTTATTGTTTAATCCGAACTTTTATATTTTCGTTGAAAAATTAGTCTTAACTGTGGAGTTAGGGATGGTTTTTTCTAGATCAACATAGATTCTGAAAGAACACTTTAATACGAATCTATTGTTATATGACAGTATGTCTCCGTTGGCTCTAATATGGAAAATTCATATTAATATTTAATATTTATTTATAAAACGTTTATTTGTATTGATTTTTATGTTAAAAGCATTAGGTAATGGTAAATTGTTGCTTTGTTATTTTTTGTCATTAAAATATGTTTTATTGTGGTTAAAAAAGGTATTTTTAATATGCCGATTTTTTTAAATTAAATTGCCGATTTGTTTTTGATGATATGCAGATTTCTTACCAAAACCATCTGGCACCCCTGGTTGAGATCGTATATAAATTTTTATAAAGCTCTGTTATTTGCATCAACTCTCCAACAATATTTGAAAATACAACGTATAACTATAAGTATTGTTAAAATACCATGGTGACAACAGATATTTGTGAGCAAAAAAAAAAGGTTATGATATACTCAATCCAATACCATAATCAACTGGTTTGGGTTTTTAGGATATGGTGAGTGGACAAAAGCAAAACCATACAATATCAGTTACACTCATTCTCTCATTTATATCAATAGTAAAGGGTACATATCTGGTGTATCTGTTTTGACAATACTTTATGGTGCACTCGTGCAGGTCTTTACTCTACACCTAACAAAAAAAAAACTAACTTTCAATTAACAAAAATGTTCTTTTTTTGTGTTTCTTATTTATTATCTGCCGTATTCATAAAAAATAAAATAGATTTCAAACGTATTTTAAAAACAAATTTCCATACAAATTTTCCTTAAAATAGATTTCATATCCAATTTATTTTTTTAAGAATACGGCCGTATGTATTTATCTTAAGACGTTGGCACTAATGGCTTTTAGAATTTTGTTGATAAAAACTTTATTTTAAAGTGTAGGAGTGTAACATTTTCAAGAAACATATAGTTTGATAGCGTGCAGCATAATCGATCCAATAGTCGATTTTTAATTTTTTGTAGCTTTGGGCTTTTTTGAAATCATATGTGACCTGCTCTACGAAAAGGGACCTCTGCGCCGAAAAGAAGTTATTGAGAAAAACGCGTTTACAAAAAGCGCTTCGTTTTTCCGTGTTTTGCGCATGGTTATGCGCAGAAAAGCGTGTTAGGAGTAAAAAAGAGTAAAATTTTGATATTTTTGTAATTTTGTACCTTTGATATTGAACTTTTTTTAAATTTCAAATATTATATATATTATCTGTTTATATCACATTTTTAAATTTTATCATTAATTATGTTCATATTTACAGGTGATTTGTAAAAAAACTAAGACACAGAGGTCCCTTTTCGTGGAGCAGGTCACATATGACAATATTCAGGTATGTCACATAATTTGTACGAAAGTGAACATTTTCACCCTTTTCAACTCGTTGCTTCTTCGGCTTTCGTACGTTTTCATAAATCCGAAAAAAATCAAAACATTGGTTTTTGTTATTTAATATAATATAATTTTTGAACAGCTTCTTTATAAACATAAAAAATAGAAATGATTGTGCATACTTCGAAAATAAATTAAAAAACTTGTATCCTTGAAAAATTTCTAAATATCGATATTGATCAATATGCCTGGTTTGCAGCAATGATAGAAAACAGAAAAAAAAAACAAAAAATAAGTCAATGCTTTTTTTTTGTTTATTTTCACATTTTTTTCTTGTTAAGTTTGTAAACTATAATGGCGATTTTTTTTTTTTTAAAAATATATCACAGCATATGCGTCACTTTCTAATGTAACCTAAAATCACTTGAAGTTTAACATGTTGTGCAACTTCAAAAGAACAAAATTAGCTGCTTTTATTTACAACTATTACACTTTTATCAATAATGTATTGCATTTGCGATTTTTAAAGCTATTTGAGTCTTTCTGCACGCTATAACGGTTTGGAAACAAATATTGTCATCACTAATGGCTTGAAAAAATTAAAACGATAATAATATAAATACATAGAATGTTTTTATTTTAATATGTAAACATTTTTATATATTGTTTTTAAACAATGATTTCACAAATTATGACCGGTATGAGTTATGACAAACAAAATTTAACATTGGTTGCAAACAAAGTAGTAAGTGGTAAAGTTGTAAAACAGGGCAGTATGAAAACCTTAAGTAAAATATGCAACATGTTTTGTGGGTTTTTCATCAATATATTCACAAAAGAACAAGAAAATGTTTGACACAGTTGTATTTTTTGTATTTTCTGAAGACAAGACATAAATGCAACATATTTCTCAGAAAATAAATCGCGATAAGAAATATAAAAAATTGGTTATCTTAACAGGTTTTGTCTATTTTTCAAGAACCAACTTAAGAAACAACAGGATTCTCGAACATTTAAAATATTTTCGGAACATTTCTTTTCTCTTAGTGCCCTCAAATTATTAATAACAGCTCGCAGTTTGTAAGCGTATTTAAAACGAACCATTTTTGCGTTTTCTAGAGAACGAAAAACGTTTTCATTTTTTACTTTTCTACGAAATTGGTTTCTGTCAGGGTTTAAAAAACTGCAGTCGAAACCAAAAACTGTGGAACAAAAAATGAACATTTTTGTAAAACTAAAGGGTGATTTTTTATGAATTAATTTTTTCGGGCTGGCAGCACTGGTTGGTAATTGTGTCAAACTACATCTGTGAAAGTGAAAAGTGTTCAATATGCTCTGCCAATTCATCATGGAGAAACTCACAAACGAGCAACGATCGTTGAAATTTTTAAAATTGTGTTCTGCGATGAGGCTCATTTCTGGCTAAATGGATGCCTAAAAAGGCAAAACCGCCGCATCTGGGGTGAAGAACAGCCACATTCCGTACAAGAGTTACCGATGCATCCCGAAAAAACTACAGTTTGGTATGGATTATGGGCTGTTGGCATCATCGGTCCATTTTTCTTTAAAGACAACCGTGGAAGAAACGTTACCGTCTACGGCGAACAATATCGAGCTATTATACACGACTTTTTTTTTTTTGCCCCAATTGGCTGAGTTGGACTTGGTTGATATGTGTTTTCAACAAGATATGTGTTTTCAACATGCCACACAGCTCGTGAAACAATGGACATATTGAAGGATGAATTTGATGAGCAGTTTATCTCTCGAAATGGCCCTGTGAGTTGGCCGCCAAGATCATGTGATTTGACGCCTCTTGACTATTTCTTGTGGGGTTATGTGAAGTTGTCCGCCAAGATCACGTGATTTGACGCCTCTTGGCTATTTCTTATGGGGTTATGTGAAGTCGTTGGTCTATGCGGACAAGCCAAACACGATAGAACCCTTAGAGTATAACATAACAAGTGTTATTCATGGAATACAGGCCGAAATGCTTGAAAAAGTGGTGCAAAATTGGCCCTTACGAATGGACCATTTGAACCGGAGCCGCGGGCAACATTTACATGAAGTTATTTTTAAAAAGGAAATGGCAAAGACCAATTTATCGATTCCAATAAAAATTTTAATATATATGATGCAAATTTGAGTGTTTTTAAGGAATCAGGAGTGGCTCAAGTTATATTGTTAAGAAGCATTCTTGAGGAAAGCTTTAAAAGAGTAATTATGTAAGAAAAAAGCAAATAAAAATTTAAAACCGAAAATTAAATATGTGGCAAAATTCTACCATAAATACATTTTCTGCCTGTTTGTCGATACAGAGTGGAAATTTTCTTTTGTAAATTTATATTTAAAATAAATTTAAAATTGAAGATTTAAATGTTGTTTAAGCGAACGAATTTTTTCGACATCGACCAACAGTAATTTCGAAGAACAGCTTTACGAATTGAGTTTCATTTCATTTCGAAGTATTTTTCGTAGAGTGGTACCAAAATTTGTATTACACGCCCTAGAGGATCTTTGATTCGATCAAACATCGTTAAACTGCGGAACATCTAATTTTAAAGTATACTCAAAACTGCATAAAATAATTCCTCCTATTTCAACTTATCTTGAAGGACAATACCTTTTAAAATGTTTAAAACTGATGATGTTGCGAATAAATGCTCCATAATCTTAACCAGTGCCTCTTTTATCAGCAACCCAACATGAAAACAAGATCATAACAGACATGGAAAAGGAATTCGGGCAATTTGTACATATTCATTCAGGTATGTGATGGAAATCAATTTGGAAAACGAAACGATTTGAAAACGATAATATCGTTTTTAGAATCTTTTAAAACTGATGTCTTATACATATTTCTCTTATTTCTTTTAAATTGTGTATTACATGAGTTTATTGTTCTGTATTTTGAACAAAAACTTAAGATTATAATTCAGAAATTGATTTTTAAATCGCCCGAAAATCATCACAGCTTTTAAAAGCGTTCGTTTTTAAATCGATCGATTTTCATCCCATTCCTGATTATGAGACAACGCGTATTATTTACAACTGGCGCGGTGGAGGGTGCTTTCTACAGCACTCCTAATTCCGCCAAATAGATTTAAATTCATGTTAAAGGACAGCATCTGTTATTTTGAACACAGAAGACAGGGAAACCAAATCGCTTCAGACAATTTTATTGTTTATGGATAAGAACATCGACAATGAGACTAAAGCGTTGAAATAGGTTTATCTTGGAAAGAACAGTAGAATAGTCGCAGACTGTTGTAAAAGTTATCGTCGCGATTTTTTTTATTAATACCAACATTAATAAGAGTTATGAAATTAAAAGCAATTTTCAGGAGAGATATTTGTATGGCAGCTATAGTAAAAAATGGACCGATTAAATAAAATCTGTACGATTGTTGTTGTAACAGCATAAACAATATATAATATTTAATGGGGGTTCTGCCAAACCAAGTCCAAGGAATCGAGCTACTTCCACTGGGATAGCGCTACTTCCATGCGCTATCCTGCTACCGCGAAATTGGTGGCGTCACTATGAATGATGTTCAAAATATTTCCATATAAGAGCTGGGAGCAAAAAGATCCTGCGCATACCTCTGTATACCGTCTGACATGCCTAAAGGGTGAATGCCTCCATATTTGTGATGTCGAAGTTTGGATAACTTCTCCGATGTCATCCCAGAAGTAACTGTTGTGTCAACACAAACGCATCAACACAAACGCATTATACCCTTCCAAAATATAGTGGCGTTAGATATAATGAGAACATGATAACAAAAATTACTATTGCACTTTCATAAACAAATAAACAATACAAAGAAAAGCTGGACTGAGTAGAAATAGCAATTTAATCAAATGATTGAATACTTTTCCGATAGTAAAAAGAGTAAAAAATGGTTAAGAAATTTATACAAAAATATTTTCCTACCCTTGCAAAATCGAAGTGTGGCTCATAGTGACCACCGATACCATAATTTACAACTTGTAGCTCTTCGGCTGTTACCATATCCAGACCAGTCATATCTTCGGTTCTTTGGACAATGTTCTTAATAATAGGATGTTCTTCAGTCTTTAACCAGGCCGATTTACTAATACGATAATTCGCCGTTTCCAATTCACCAGTAACAGCATTTTGAACCGTAGCTCTACGGAATCTTGGACGAGCCATTTTCTTAATGATCTCAATTTCACTATCGAAAACAACTTCATGATAAACAACAATGTAGGGATCCTTCGAAGCTTCCTCCAATTTAAGAGGGCCAATTTTCAAAAAAGGAATATTGTTATTTACATATCGGCATTTCAAATGTCTCAGTTGATTTGGTGTAGGCTTCAATTTACCCTGGCACAATAATTCATAGGTTTTACGTTCAGTCTGATCGAACATGGTGTAGGGTTCAGCTTTGGAAATGGGCTTAAATAAGAAAACAAAAAATAAGTACTTGGTTTTGATAAACTGTTAAAAAAAAAGGAATAATGTTTTTTCCATACTCACCAAATCGGATTTGGGGGTTTCATCTGTGCCATCGTCACCTTTAACCTTTTTTCTAACTGACAATTCTTTTAGTTCTTTTTCATAGTAGACTTTATTACCTGTGGCACGTTCATGATTTGGTATCAGTTGCAGCAATTCATTTGTCATAGAGAGGGCACTTTCTACATTGCCTGTTTTGCAGACCATTGTGTCAAGAGTGTGCGGAGGAAGAGGTAAAATAAAAAAATATGAGTGTAAATAAATCTAAAGGGTTTATAGAACAACAAATTTGTGTTAGTGCTTTATGGGAGATAGTGAAAGGTTGGGTTGAATGCAATATAGAAATGTTGCTTAATGTTGTGGGTAGAGCTTAATGCAAGTGAAAAATTTAAATTTATGATGTGATTAATTTCATTTTCTGTTGTTATTATAATGAAAGTGATAAATTGCAAAAAGGTGAAAAGACACCTCATTCTAACTTTTAACATTGTCAGTCCTTACAAAACTACAACATGTAGAGTATATCCCAGCAAACATAAATGTAAAGGTGAAACGATATCGATTTTAAATCGTGTCGTTCGCTATAACGATTTCCTTCACATACCTGTATGTTTTGTTTTATTCAAACATACCGAGCCGTGTTTGCTATTATATCGTAAGCGACAAAAAGTAAATTTTACAGGAGAAGTGTTTTAAATTTTTTTCTTAAGAATATATACTTAAATTGGTACAAATTCAAGGGATATGAATTTGTTCATCATTATAACGAATACTTTTAACCTTTTTGCAAGAAAAAAATTTCAATTAATTGTCGCTTACGATATTATCGCAAATAGGGCTATTTATTAAAAAAAAAACTTTTTTTAAATTTCATAAAATGTGTGTTTTTAGCTTTTTTAATATATTGACATTTAAGAATGGGCGATATCTGTTTTTTAACTTATACCTTTTTATGGTTGGGAATAAAAAATGCTAGGTAATATTAGTTATTATAAATTTTGTATATCGTCGGCAAACCTGCTAAGCAACCAGCGAAATGCGCATAGAAACTAGCTTTCCCACAATAATAAATTTCAGTGTTTTTTGTCATAAATAAAAATTGGGCGTTTAGCACGTCATTAATAAATGAATTAATTAATAATAAATTTTGTATTGCCGAAAATAACTTTTAATTCTTAATCCACTTTTCACGTAAGTTGAGATTTTGATGCCGTGTGGTAGAGAAAGATGTGCCTTTCTCACAAGAAACATTTAAATTGCAGTAATTTATAAATTTTCTTATATATAAAAAAAAAAATAATCGTCAAAATAAATTTTTAGAAAAGTGAAAAAATATAAATTTTGAGTTAATACACTGTTGTTAAACAAGTGCGATATGTATCAAAACCAAAAAGACTCAAAGAGAGACGTTTACATTATTTTAGTTAAGTTGCCAAATGATCTTAGAGATGGAAGCTGCAGCTAAATCACCCAAGTTTTGTGGCCTTAGTTTTATACCAATAAGATAAAGAAGCTTCTGATATTGGGAAGTGGTGGACATACGCCATAGGCCCTAGGCGATATATCTATGGCGAATGTTACCTGTAATAGCAATCTTGGAAGGAATCTTTTAACACTTTCTCTGCAACTGCCCGGTATAGTAATTTGGTTATCAAAATTAAATTAATATGAACCTGTTGTGTTCGCTGGGAGTTTGCCCAAAGTAGATGTTATATACTGTTTTTACTGCCATCCGGGTTGCAATTACATAGTGTGTTACAACTATGTGTTGAATAAATAATTCGGACCCTGATGGTCAAATATGACATAGACATTAACAAATATTGTGTGTTAGTTCTTGATTATGAAAAATACAAAAATGTTTTTAAATTTACTGTTTAAAATTTGTGGAAGCAAAATAAAAATTAAGGCAAATAAAAATCAATTGCGTTGTTCACGAAAGGCGGAGTATCAGGTTGTGAATATTACTAAATAACCATATAAACAGCCTACCGTGAACTACCCAAATATTTTTTTTAAATTACACTAAGAACTGAACTCCTGTGAGAAAAAAATTGGAAAATAAGAAAAACTTCTACAGATATGAAATTTTTAAATCATCTATTCTTTCTTATTTTACTACATTGCTTACAAGCCATGGTACTAATTATAATAGCAATTAAGAAGATATAAACAATTTAATCTTTTTTGGTAGAGTCTAAAGCGAAACAAGTTTTCTTATTGGTAAGGAAAATATTACACTAACTTTTACATATTTTTACGTGAAACGTAAAAAAACTAATAAATGTTTGAAAATAAATATATTTTTTTTTAAATAAAAAATTAGCATTAATAAAACACAAGTAGAAGTGCCATATTCGGCTATGCCAAATCTAATATACCCTTCACCATACTTTAGATCTGCGATCGGCAACCTATACTATTACATTTTGCGATTGTATGCGTTGTATGTATTTTACATATGTTGTTGTTAATGTTGTTTAATTCTCTACAATGTGTGTGCACACGTACGTAACAAAAGAACATAAAAGAGAAAAGAGAAAACGCGGCGCCCTGATTTTGCCGATCGCAGCTTTACATGAAAGGGAAAATACCAAATTCATAATTTTTAAGAAGATTTCGAAAAGTTAAGATTTTTGGGTAAACCCTTGAGATATATTAATTTATTTAATATTTTAGGTCTATGGCAGTGGTGATCAAAATTTAAATGCTTTTGTATTGGTGAGAAAAAGAGACAAATTTAGAAATACAGTACAACAAAAAAGTAAACGAAAAGATTATTATAAAAATGTAATCGTAAAAATTGTTTTGGTTTAAAAAATCTGTTTAATACTTCAATACACAATTAATTTGCTATTTGGTAAAACAAAATAATTTTCCTTATATTTTAAAGGTAAAAAAACAATCAATTTGCTTTTTATTTTATTAATATACAAATATATGTATAGATATGATATAGAAAAATATGAAGAATTCAAATTAACTGCGCATAACAAATATCTAAAATTTTGTTATAGGACAGGTTGAACAATTGTCAAATATAACATGATTTAGTTCTTGTGAGAAAAATTAAATGTTATAAACGATTTTTCAATAATGAAGACTGCAGAGCAGATAATAAATTAAAAAGACGAAAAGCACATCACGGCTTTACATAGGAAAATTTGTTCGGTGTTAAAAACCAGAAAGTCTTTCTGAAAAGATCAATGCGGTTCTGGCCATATTATGTAAAGTACTGCAAGCCGACACAATTAAAAATATCTATTTGGTTTTGATCTTAATAAATCCTGCCTAATCTGAATATTTGTTACGGGGCCCGTACCTAAGAATTAAATCCGTTATCGTTTGCAGCATTTTCTTAGTCAGTAAACTACGAATGCCTTCTTAGCTTAAGTTTCTCAAAATGACTCTTCAAGGACCACATTTTAAAACTTCGTTTGAAAATTTCGTATTTCCTTTCACAACATTTCTTTCGAAACTATTAAAATGTATTTTTTCGTCACAAAATCAGTTGAAATTAATAATAGTTTTGGTATTATCTCAAGCTTTTATATCTTTGATGTTTCACATATTTTCATAGATCTGCCTTTAATAAATTTCGAAATATTTAGCTCAGAGACATCATGTGTTTTAAAACCAAAATTCAAGCAAAGTTAAAAATGCATTCTGGGTCCATGTCATTAATATTACACAAATTCTTGAAAGAAGCAGATTACATTTAGATTTGTCAAAGTTTAAGCCTAGCAAAGGCACCCCACGGCTTTCAGATCCAACAATAACCTTAAGGTAGGGCCAAGCAAGAATGATTGAAATAAAGATTACGCGATCCCAAAAACAAAGTGAGCATGTCGGACAAATTACGTCACATGAACTGCATTCCTATTGGCTAATAATTTTAAGCTAGCAAACTCAAGATAGTTGTTGTTTAATTGCGGGGTTGCTCTTATAAAGTGCATACATTTCTTATTAAAATAAATTCGTTGATCCAAACCTTAAGCTGCTCAGCCAGTTAAGACCATGACGGTGGTGCGGCTGTCGGTTTTAATGTATGAATCTTTATTAATTCAAATAAATAACAAAAAATGTTGATCGTAAGTTTTTAATTGTGCACCTAATTTAAACTAAAGTTATGACCTGCAGTATAAACATTTGGTAAAATGTACACATGTTGGCATAACTACAAACATAAATATGTATGCATCTGTGCATTTGTATCTAGTGAATACATACTAACCGACTAAAAAAATTTTCTTTAGCAACAGGGTTGTCAGATGTATCGATTTCTGGTTAAACGTGGCTATTAGGGAGATCGATTATTCGACTTTTTTCAAAAACCAATTTTCGAATATTACGAATAGTGACTATTTTTAAAAAACCGGTTTTCGGTTAAACATTTTTTTAATAACCGGTTAACCGATTTCAATTCGAATACATTACAACACAAAAATCAAATAAGTTTTTGTAATAGAACGTTAATTTTAATAAAAATAAAACCATTCACAAAAGTAAGGAACCAACAAAATTCAAAGATATGACTTAAGGTGTGTTTAGACCTAACAAATATTTGACGATAAAATCCAAGTAAACGTGACCAGTAAATTGATCAAACTTTAATTTTATTTTAAAAAAGTTTTATTTATTCACTAAACTTTATTTGTAAGAAGATAATTGTATAATGTAATTTAGAAACTGTTAAATTATGTTTGATCTAGATAAACGTTTTGTAAAAGCAAATAAAAAATTATAGGAATTTAATAAATTTATTATTTGAGATATTCTCCCAAATTTATTTTAAAAGAGTTTTAATTTTTTGGTGGTTAATCAATCATTTCTATATGTATCAGTAGACTTCAACCATATTTTTGAAAAGTTGCAAACAGCACCTCTTAGCCAGGATTATATATTTTAAATTCTTTTGTTTCAGCATTATAGAAACGAATAGTTATATGAACATGCGTTTTGTATAAAATATTTGTCAATTCGTCGACCACAATTTGAAACCTTCCATGACATTGTTTGATTTCTTCAGTATTGTTTTTTAGTTATTGGTGTTTTAATAAATAAAACTGATGAATTGTTTCCATATCGTTGGTTCCCCCGAATTATTGTTGTTCAAGGATGAAGAAATGCTAAAACTACTTAAGACTTCTTAGTGCCTTAGCGGGCATTCCGTCCTCGGCAACACAACCGGTTAATATTTCACCCAATGATTAATTTTTGGCAGCGTGTTTTAGTAAAGTATTATTTGTCGGCTCTTTAGAACTATTTCAATCCGAGTTAAGTTTTATTTAGAGCACATTAATGTCATACATGTGGACTAATTAAAGATGATTTATAAATTGTGCTGTGGAAAACACTTTGCAACTTATAATTTTAGGGCACTTTTTAATCCCGTTCGAAATATCTCTAGAAATTACATCATATTAAATTTACTTTAATATTTAGAATATTCTCGCACAAATTACTATTTACTTTTTAACTGCACACTTTTTTAGTATTTTGAATAGTTGTTGGTTTTTTTACATAATGTATTTTTACTTTTGTTACATTTTGTTTAGACAGTTTTCATAAAAAGTTCAAGTTTTTCCAATATACAATTAGAAAAATACTTAAATTAAGGGTACATCTACAACAAGAGTAAAGAAAATGTATATAAATTACACATTAAAATAACAAAAATAGCCGGTTTATTCGATATTCGAATAATGAACATTTTAAAATAACCGACTTGGGCAAGGCTAAAATAACCGGTTAAAACCGGTCGAATAATAACCGTTCGATCACCCTAGTGGCGATTTTTAAACCTATTTGGCGAAGAAATTTTATAATTGATTTATTTTTTTTTCTTGTAAGATTTTTTAAATGAAACAGTTTATGAACAGATAAAGTTTTTTATTCGACTCATTCAATAAAAACGTCCGTCTGTCCGTTGAAACTGGTTTTCCGAAGACCCTACACTCAAAATATTATGTAGGTAAATCCCTCAGAAAATTCATTTAAATCAACTAAAAATTAATTTAAAAACCGGATCATTTGCATTCCATTTAAAATAAATGAATTTTACATAAATTTTTGAATTTTTTTTAATTAACAGTATATTCCGTAAAATTTGACAGTTATTGCTTTAAATAAATATAATTTAACTGACGAAAAATTAAGCTACATAACAATAGCTGCGTTCGAGAACACAAAAGATTTTATTAGAGTGTAGAGTTTTTCTTATATAAAACTTCTACTTGGCGATTTTTTGCGTTTTTTACTACCCACAATATGAAAAAATATAAATTTGGTGATTTTGGTTATACTATTTTCAATGATGGTGAAAAAAATTGTAAAATCCTTTTCAGCAATGACCTATTTACAGCAGCGGCTATTAAATACATACATATGCACGTAGGTATATATATATGTATAAGTAGTATATGGTCAAACAGGACTAAATAAATAAAAGCACAAAATTTTGTTGCAAATAAAGTATCACACACACCCAAGAGAAAATAATAAGAACAAGTAGGGTTTTACATTCGGCTGTGCCGATTCTGATATACCCTTCACCAAAGTGTGTTTAAAACAATAGCATGTATTTATAAGAGATTTTGACATTTATCGAATATTTGTGTATGAATTATAGTTCGCACGAATAGAACTACATATCTTCATAAGATTTAAAAAATTCTAAAAGGCCTTAATGCAAACGCCTTTCGATAACTAAGAGGAAGTTTACACGGTGTGTTCTTAGGTATGTCTAACCAACACGTTTCTTTTTAGGCGATCGGCTTAGAGAAGAAAGAGGGGGCGTCAAACAGACACGAAGCAAATTTTCATGTTTGTTTTTATGAATTTTTATGTTTTTGAATTTGTATGTATATTGATATTAGACAAATAGGCATGAAAACAGACTTGTTTGGCAAGACATCGTGAAATGACGATAGGTTTTTGGAAGCATGTTCCAAAGAAAATAAAAAGACACCGCGTAAATAGCACCTAATAAATAACAAAAACAAAAAAACGAAATTTGGTATTTTTATTTTTATGCATTAAAAGTTAATTTTCCTTTATTGTCTTTTAATAAGAAAATTTATCTATTTTTGTTTCTTTTTTCTAATTTTTTTTTTAATTTAAGGTATTTTTCAAGCTAGAGTTCTTTGCTTCTCCTGTAAAATTTGTTCAATGTAACTTAGGGCTTTTTTTAAATCATATGACGATTTATTTATGGAAACTGGATTTTATATTTTCCAATAAAATTTAAAATTTCATTTTGCCGTCATACATACAATATCTTCGAATAAGAAGTAAATTATGATATTGTCTAAACAATTCAACCATTCAAATGATAAAAAATTCTGATACATATTTCCTACCGACATTTCCTCCAAAATTTGGATTCAAAAATTTTTAAGATTAACATTTTTATGTTTTACAAAAAACGTGCTTCACAAAAAAAGTTTTTTATACCCTCCACCACCACTGTGGTGAATGAGGGTATACTAAGTTTGTCATAAGTTTGTCATGAGGGTATACTAAGTTTGTCATTCATTTATTATACATCTAAGACCCCATAAAGTATATATATTCTGGCTCCTTGAGTAGTTCTAAGTCGATTTAGCCCTGTCCGTCTGTCTGTCCGTCTGTTGAAAACACGCTCACTTTCGAAAAACGCAAAAGAAAAAAAAAACAAACTTGGTCTCAAATTGCTTGTTGTTACCCTGAGCAGTTTGGGATTGAAATCCAGCAACATTGGTTCACTAGGATCAGAGCAATGAATCAAACTGTGGAACCACCACCCTAAAAAGTTGATAATTTTGATACAAAAACTAACATAAATGGTGGAATAATGCAGGGAATGATATAAATTTTGCACGAATTCGCTTTATACGACTGCAAATCATACTGTTAAGTTTCGTGAAGATCGGTCCATAATTCACCATAGGCCCCATATAAGCCGTACTCGCGGAAAAGTTTAGTACCGCCTAAAACGGTAACAAATAACGCTATCATATTTAAAGTTGGTACTTCATAGTTTTATACGACCACAAATTACACTGTAAAATTTTTTGAAGATGGGCCCATAATTTACATTACGCCCCATATAAACCCTACTCCCGGAAAACAGTTTAGTACGCCTAAAATCGAAATAAATAATGCTATCATAATGAAATTCGGTACGTCACAGTTTTATAGGACGAGAAATCACACTGGCAAATTTCATGAAGCAAACAGTTTATTGCTCCTAAAACCAAATAAAGCCCACTTTGGGAAAATAATAGAATTCGCCTAAAACCATAACAGATATAGATATTGCTGTAAAATTTCTTCCAACTTAGATTCATATGGCCAGAAAATATATCGTGCAATTTTGTGAAATTCGGTATTAACGCTAAAATTAATTAAACTGCTGTGTTTTAAAAATCATTTTAGTTCGGCTGAAACTGCTACGAATCATGATATTTTACTCAAGCCAGTTCAAAGTTCTCACAAGAAACGCATAAAACTGTCTTATGTGTTGGGAAAACAGCACATTATTGTCTTTCAATAATTTAATATAGGTATGAACCGCAACCAATTTTAATGCTGACGTTCGTCTTTGTGAAGCTTAGCTAATAATATATATTTATCATATAGAGCCCACTCCTGTCGGTGGAGGGTATCAAAGATTCGGCACAGCCGAATATAGCACTCTAACTTGTTTTTCTATCATCTCCAAAGTTTTTTGTAGGTAGAAAAAATATTGTCCGACAAGATCAAATCATATTTTGATTCTTCGCGATGCTCAATTTCCATATAAATTACATGTAAAAAAATTTTTTTTAATGGCCCCTATTATGAGTTGCATTCGACAAACGATTTTCACTGGCTATCGAAAATTGTCTATCAAATTTACATTTTGTATTATGAGTTGACAGCACTGTCGCAAAATTCGTTGTGGTTCGAATTTTTTAACGAAAACAATTTTACTTTCGATTCTGCAAATAAATTTAAAACACTTATTAAAAATGTAAATATTTGAAAATTTTTTGTTTTCGTATACGAAATACCACATTTCTAATTATTTTTGTTAATTATATGCAAGTTTAAGCTCGTTAACAGTTATGGAAATGCTCGTTTTCCTTATGGAACAAAATTAATTTTATGCAAAAAGGATTTTCATAAAAGTTCAGCTTTTTAAAAAAAGTGGGATGAAACCTCACAGAAGCTAAATTTTTTAGAACCAACCATAATTGCGTCGTGTTCATGTGTAATTTTATTTGAATTTTTTTAATTGGTAACAAAAATTTTCTTTTAAAGTGCCAGCTGATAGAAATGTACTACTGTGAATAAACTGAATCACAATACAACTTTTTTATAGAACGTGCGGCATAAAACCAATTGAAAATTTGTTAGATCAGCTAATTCGACTGCTGTCGAAAATCGAATTTAGTTCATAATAAGCACCAATATAAATATTGTATGTTGCAAATATTTATGTAAAATTTGATCGCCTTTTATCGCTTACTAAATCGCTATCGTGTCGAAGGATATTCGAAGGCTATTCGATCTGGCTGAATTTCCATAGCAATTTATTCTCGACCATATCGACAGCTCAATCCCAAAACAGCATACAATATTTAGTTGTATGCTAAGTTACTTTTTATTGTATAACTTAGGATTCGATAAGCCTATCAACACCAAAACTAGACAGAATTTAAGTAGAAAAAATTAAAAACATAATAAGTCAACTAAGCATATTTTGGAATTGAGCTGTCGATATTGAATATAATTATTTAACAATCTTGTTGACTTGATTATGGGGTCATTGAAAAATTCATTTTTAAGTTAATTTATTAATGAAGCTTTAAGTTTTGTTTTTTAGTGATTTGTTAAAATATTTACTAAAGCTTTGACCTATTTAGTCTACAATTTAATTTTTTTTTATAGTTATCTATACCAATTGTAGGGCAATTTGTACTACTACATATGTAAACATTGTAGGTGCATTTCAAATTCCCAGGCATGAAAAAGTGCTTGTTTCGTTCTATTTATATTTTAAAATCTTCTTCTGAAGCTGTTGCTCAATTTGAAAATTTTTGTGGTTGTTTCTACTTTTAACAACGTCAAACTGTATAAAATGTTATGTAAGTTTTTCTTTTATATCTCATTTTCTCATAAAATAAAATAGTTGCTTGAAAATGTGCAAAATTTAAAGTTTATTATAGAAAAATATGGTTAAAATAATTGTTGAAAATGGATAGAGAAAAAATTTAGTGGGACCAAAAAGATTAAGAACATGCAAAATCTATAGATTTAATTTAACTCTATTCAAGTTTGAAAAATTTTCCATTATAAGACCTGCAACTTATGAAATGCATAAAGCGCTAAGTATTGCACTTTCATGGTGAAAACTTTAAATCTGTATCTGATTATAGAATTCTATCCTTAAAAAATAATTAATATTCTGCCTTTCATGCTCCAGTATTTTTGTTATTTCTCTTTCCTTCCATTTTTAAGACACTTTTTCTATTTTAATCGTTTTATTTTTCACGGAGTTCATCTTCAAACACTAAAGGTATTCACGCCATTTTTTTACCCTTGCAACTGTGCATAATAGCATAGTTGCACCTTCAATTTTCAGCTTTTCCGAAATAATTTTTAAACAATGCACCTTCCATCTGACAATATAAGTTTTTTAAAAAATTTGAAACGTAATTTCTTGAAAAATACACAAAATGATTAATTTTATTAACTTACAAGTTGAATTTATAAGTTATCTTTCAGTATTTTTATTATTTTTGCTTCTTAAATTTTTTGACGCTTTTTATTTTACGAGGGCGGATCAATAAGTCCGTGACTTTTCGAACTTCCCTCGTAGTTATATGAAATGCAACACTGCTCCCATCAAGTACCACCTGTTAATAGACTACTGTCAAGTTTTGAGCAAGTTCGGTCATTTTCTTTGCGTTTAACAGCTGTTCAAAATATACAACCTCGTGGATTTTTTAAAAATGGAAAAAAGTGAATTTCGAGTGCTCATTAAACATTATTTTTTGCGAAAAAAAACCGTCAATCAAACCAAGGAAAAGCTTTATAAATACTATGGGGACTATGCACCATCGATATCAATGGTAAAAAAGTGATTTACTGACATTCGTTGTGGTCGCACAAGTACAAATGAGGCTGAACGTTCTGGACGGCCAATTGAAGTCACTACACCCGAAAATGTTGAAAAAAATCACGATATGGTGTTGGCCGATCGAAGAGTAAAAGGTGCGTGAGATTGTTGATGCCATAGGCATTTCATATGGCAGTGTGTTTTTCGATTGGGTTTAAAAAAGCTGTCTGCAAAATGGGTGCCGCGTTTGCTCTCAATTGACCATAAACATAATCGTGTGGCAAATTCAAAGGATTGTTTGGAGTTGTTTAACCGCAGTTCGAATGAGTTTTTGCGGCGTTTTGTAACTGTGGATGAAACATGGATCCATTACAACACTCCGGAGACCAAGCAGCAGTCTAAACAATGGGTTTCTCCGGGTGAACCGGCCCCCGAAGAAGGCCAAGGTAAGTTTGTCGACCAATAAGGTGATGGCAACAGTTTTTTGGAATGAACGCGGGATAAACCACATCGATTACCTTCAAAATGGAAAAACAATCATCCCCGATATTCTCCGGATTTAGCCCCCAGTGACTATTTCCTATTTCCGAACCTAAAGAAATGTCTCAGTGGAAAGAGTTTAGCTGCAACGATGATATTATTGGTCAAACTAATGCCTATTTTATGGACCTCGAAAAATCCTATTTTTTGGAAGAGATACACAAATTGGAGAAACTTTAGACTAAGTGTATTGAGCTAAAAGGAGATTATGTTGAAACATATATTTTTTTTGTAAAAAAAACTGTGTTTCATTCAAAAAGACACGGACTTATTGATCCGCCCTCGTATTATTTGTTTTATTTTTTACAAAGTTCATCTTCTAAGCACTACAATTTATAATATTTCACAATGCAGAGAAAAAATTGTACTCCAAAATGGAATTCCTGCGTTGTTGTTTAGTGTAGCGTTGATTTTATGAGCACTTTGTGGCCATTTTGTTCAATTTGGGAATACCATAAAAAGTTGACAACATTTATACTTTAACTCTGATAATCTTGCACTTACTTAGACCCTGCCAAATATACATCGTTATGGTTTTGGAGTTTCGCTTTTTCCCCAGAATGCAACTTTTGACGTGAATACCTTAATTATTTTGTTCTTAGATTTAACAAAAGAGATACGATATTTGGAATTCAATTTCAAAGGAAATACTATGTACATTTTGTACTTGTTAGTACATATGAAAATATCCTGACGAAATCGATTAAATTAAAATTTTTTCTTTCCTTATAACGGGAAAAAAACCTATTTAATTGTATTGCAAGCAATTTAATCATTTCTATAAATTGATTGGGTATTATCTGACATTCTTCATTATATGTATAAGGAAGCTTTTCGTTCCACTGTAAATAAAGGATAATAAATATGACGTAGTTGTTGTTTTCAACATAAAAATTTCGTTAGAAAAGATATAGCTAAAGAATTAATATCAATCTATAAATGTTTATGTCTACATCCTTTGGAAACAGGTTTACGAGCAGCAATGTTAGAGGGAAAGCATCAACAGCTTTTTCAACAATTACATAAAACTTTTATCACCACAAACCAACAGAGTATGAAAAGAATTTATTCTGAAATAGTTAAAACCAGAGCCTGAAAATAAAGATTATTTTTTCTAATTTAAACTAAAAGAGAAGTACATAAGGAATACACCAAGATAATTTTTTAATGTGTTGTTTCCCGGTGACAGGCAATTAATTGTGTAGTAAAATTTATTTGAAAAGCATTAAAAAAACTAATGTCCCAATTCTGTAAGACGATTTATGAAGAATTTTCTTCTCTAAATATTTGACTTTTTATTTTTTAATTCTATACATCAATAATGGTTATTGTCTATGATTATGGCACTTAATATATTTAAATATTTGATTCAGTAAAATTATTGTGGAAGTTTTTATATTTCAAAATAGACGAACACAATTTTGTAGTCTTCTTGAATATTTTAATATTGAAAATGTTTTCTATTGGTAACCACTTACACGGCAAATACCAACAGACAGACTGCAATACACCCATGTAGAAAAAGACGTTATTGCGATGGTTTAGGGTTACAATTAATATCAGTTGTACACAACATTTACCAAAATGATAATGCATTCACAGTACTAAAACGATAACGCCAATTGGCGATCCTCTTACTCTTGATTTCAATGTTAGTATGTTATTGTTACTTTAAATTAACAATATAGTCACAAAGTTACATTTTAAAATAAATTACCATCTTTTGACTATTGCGTTCAACGTCGCTTAAATACAATACATACCTGTAGTTAAACATATTGATGGCATTAGCAATATGTATAACAAATAAAAATATGAACG
This sequence comes from Pollenia amentaria, assembly GCA_943735925.1. Lineage (NCBI taxonomy): Eukaryota > Metazoa > Arthropoda > Insecta > Diptera > Polleniidae > Pollenia > Pollenia amentaria. Next base: position 166,659,098 of record OX031006.1, read on the forward strand.
TTTTTTTAACCAACATTGATTGAATTAACTTTTTAATCTAAAAAATTGTATTTTTAGAAAACAAGTAATGAAGTATAGACGGTCAAGCCTGACCATATGATACCCTACACCAGAATATATAAGAAAACATTTTTACATTTGTACCCTATTTGGGACCCATGGGCAATCATTGATCCGGCAGAACAAAATTATGTTAGAAGGTTAAGATTCATGTGACATTACTTTGTACCGAATATTATTTAGAAACATATCTTTATATATAAGAAATTTGTTTGCATTTAAGCGATTTTATGAAGGGGGTTTATATGGGACCTATGGTAAATTTTGGACCAATTAGCACAACATTTTGTCATGTCATAGAAGATATCGTAAAAGTCATTGTCGATAATTTTTATATAAAAACTTACATTAAGAAGGAAGTAGTATTTGTATGGGAGCTATGGTAAAATATGAGCCCATTCCAATAAAATTTGGTAAGATGATTTTAATTGAAATAAAATTCTCTTGGACCAAATTTAATCGTAGTACCAACATAATATGTCTGAAAGAAGCTTATATGGGGACTATAGGAAATTATGGACCGATCTGCCCCATTTTCAATTGGCTTGGTTCTTGTGCCAATTAAAGCCTATGTACCAAATTTCTTCAAATTATCACAAAAACCAAAAACGACCTGAACTTTGCATACAAGGTTTACATGGACAGCAAGCCGGATGGACATCGTTAATTCGACTCAGAAAGTGATTCTGCGAAGATCGGTTACTTAAAGGTGGGTCCAGGGTCAATATTTTAATGTGGTATAAACATCAGCACAAATATGTACATATTTAATAATACTCTCCAGTGCCCATGTTCTGTAACTTACGCGGCGAGAAACTTTTCGATTGAATGGTGAGAAATGAAACAAAAATGCCATAAATTGAAACAAACAGCTGTTTTTCTCACTTACTGCGTCTGTTACATTTTTGGCGAGTAATGACTGTCACGTAAGGAAATGTCTCGCCAATATACTGAAAAACTGTGTCTGTAAAAATTTTGTGAGAAAGTTCCCGCTTTGAACTGTCAAATAAACTCACGCATAAAAAATTTTAACACCAAAAAATAAATTAAAAATGCCAAATGCAATGAATATTAACACGGAAGAGATAATTATTTTCTTCTTGGCCGATTTTTTCATTGCTTAATTATTTTGCTTTTAACATTTTTGAAAAATATACGAATGTTTTCAAAGCAATTTTGTTATCAACCAACGACGGTTGATTTTCGCCGCCGTCGTTGAAAATTTTAGTCAAATTTGGTCGTCGTCAACGTATATTTGACTGGCGTTCACAACATCTGCAATTTCTTATCGGCCTCGAGTGGAATATTATGACATTTATTACGTAACGACGTAATCTCTTTTGATAGTTTTCGACATTAGTTACAGACACACTTTTTTCTCACATTTCGAGAAACGATGGAATATTTTGTTTCACATGTTTTCGATGCAAGAAGTTCTCACCAAAGTTACAAAACATGGGTACAGGTGTGGGTTGCAGGTGTGCAGAAATACAACCTTTGTGCGGTCATGCTAAACTTAAGTCATACTTTTTATTAGTAGAACTGTGCTGACAAAACATTTGACTAAAATATTTTGAAGCAAAAAAAGTTGAAACTGGTTCAAAAGGGAATTGAAAAGAAGTTGAACATCAAAAGATGAAACGTGTAAATTTAGACTTAGGCCGGGTTTTTGAGACGCGGATTAAATTTAAACTTAGTTTATCGTACTCTGAAACTCGGATTTTTCTAACGAAATGTGATTTTTTGTTTATTTTTTTTTATTAAAGACCAACATTTTAAGCCCAACTGAGCTGTTCCGCCAAAATTTTGAATACAAACTAGGTAATGGCGGCAAAAATCAGTTTTCAGATTAACTAAACCTAGCTTAACTGAGATTTAAAAAACCCAGCCTTAAACGTCGTTTTTCCAAAAAATAAGAAAGAATTCCAAACAAAAAAAAATATTAAAAAAGAACGTAAAAGCAAAAAAAGAAAGGATTAAAAATATGGACAGATGCAGAAGTTGATAAAGTACTTGCTTGACTCGTTATCTTATAATATAAATATCGAGCTTAATTTGAAAAATGAATAATCCTTTCGTATTTTAGAAACCCACAGAACAGATAAATTATAAACATTTGATTGAAAGGTTGTTTTATTTTTTTTTTGCACGTCAAATATGTACAACTTTCAACTTTCAAAGTATAATAAAGACCATTTTTCCTTTTCCGCAATCAAAAAATATCTCAACTGAATACCCTTAATATACACAATACATAACAATTATTCCCAACAATTTGTGTGTACATAAAAAATATTTTAAGAAGTTTGTGCGGCTTAAAGCTTATTTTGGAAATGGGATCTACACGTATCAAATTTTGTTTAAATACTGATAAAGATTTATGTAGGTCCGAAATTGGACCTATAGGGATTTATGAAGTTTAGTACCTGTTCTAGGAGATCATAAGTAAAGTGGTGCATTTTGTAACCAATTACAAAAAGCTCCTTTCAAAATAATGTAAAGTCGATTGGTATACAAAATGGTGAGTGGGACAACCTAATTCTTGAGCGTTAGAAATAGTACAGATGGAAAAAATCATAATAGTAATTTTAAAGCTTTAATTTCTTATATACCAATATTTAAAACAAAGTTTAATACATTTTCATCTGCGTTTTTATATTTTTCGTGTTTAAAACATTATTATGATTTAATATACAAAAATTTTGCATATTTAAAATGAATCTTTAATGTGTGTGAGTTTCACTAATTTTATTTTCAATATTAAATTATTAGTTTAAAAATTGCATTTGATTAAAAAACTTACCTTGTTTATATGTTGAAAATGCTAAATATTCTAAAATATCTGCTTTTGTGAATGGCAAAGTACGATTTCTGGGTTCATCTGTCATTCTAGTCATGGCTTCATTCATCCACAAAACAGTATGATAGTAATCATGATTGACATATGACTGACGTCCCAATTCGAAACAATCATCAGATGACATTTCCGTACTGCAGACAAACAAAAATTAAAAGATATTTCAATAAAATTATTTACAATAGTTAGTTGACTGGCTTGAATAAAAAAAATTTGCTAAATAGTAAACTTTATCTCTCACCTATATTGTATGCCATTAAGTTCACCATTGGCCAAACTTGAAGTATCAAGATTGTAAGTATCTTGAAGGCGCATTAGGGCTACTGCTGCCCCATTCAAATCTTCATCGGAGGGAAATTTCAAAATGTTACGGTATTTTGTTATATTGGTGAGAAAATCTGTAACCAAATGTATAGATTATTTTAAAAATCTTTTACTCTATAAATATTAAGGAATATCTTACCTCCTCCAACGTCATGGGTCATAAGATTCTCTACTTGTTTCCAATCTGTGGTCAACCGTTTTGTTAGTAAATATGCATTGATAGGATTTGAAACATAATTAGAAATATCTATAGCTGCTTCAGCATGTTCTCTTTGGTATTCAAGCATTTTTCTAAAAATAAAAAAATAAATATATAAAATTAGTCCAGTAATTAAGTAGATTTCGTTAGTTCTGGTCAGTGTTACCACCAGCAAAATTCAAAACTACACTTGAGATGCGGCAAAATTAGCCAATTTATATGGAATTACACCTGATATCAAATAAAGTTTAATTATAGAAAAAACAATTTACAAAACAAGAACAAATTAAAAAGTACATAGCCGGTCAATTCTGAACATTTGATACCCTACACCACAGTACTTACAGAAATTTTTAAGCCCATTTGCAATGGACCTTTTAAGACAACATTTTGTTATGAGGATAAGACTGATAACATAAGAATTCATAACGCCGAATATTATCTAAGTAACTACGGCTGTGGGAAAAATCGCCCAAAGAAAAATGGCCCAAAAAAAGAAATGAAAAATCGCCCAAATGAAGAATCGCCCAACAGAACATGAAAAATGACCCAAAAAGTTATATATGAAATTTTGCCCAAAAGAAACAAAAAAGGGCCCAAAAAAAAATGAAAAATTACCCAAAAAGCAAAAACGAATTTTTTCCCGGTGGCATGTTATAACGTCCAGTGTCATAGTGTCCATGGACGTTATGACACTCCAAAAAGTGTCATAGTGTCCATGGACACTGCGCTAACTAAAGCTTCTCTGCACAGCCGGCCTTCGGCCGGGCGCAAGGATTTTCTCCTCTATGGTATAACAAACACCGGCTTCGCTAACTAAAGCTTCTCTGCATAGTCGGCTTTCGTTTGGAAACAAGGCAGATTTTAGAAGCTTTACTTAGCGAAGCCGGTGTTTGTTATACCATAGAGGAGAAAATCCTTGCGCCCGGCCAAAGGCCGGCTGTGCAGAGAAGCTTTAGTAAGCGAAGCCGGTGTTTGTTATACCATAGAGGAGAAAATCGAAAAAATGGGCCATTTTTCATACAACATTTTTGGGTGATTTTTTATAATGAAAAATCACCAAATTTAAAAAACGAAAAATCACCCAACAATAACGAAAAATAGCCCAAAAATTTTAGGTCACTTTTCATATGAATTTAGGCCCAATTTTACATGGAATTTTTTTGGGCGATTTTTCATTTCTTTTTTTGGGCCATTTTTCTTTGGGCGATTTTTCCCACAGCCGTAACTACATCTATTTTAGATTTTTTCGTCTTAAAGTGATTTAAGGGAGGTGGTTTATACATGACCTACGTTCAATACTTTACCTACCAGCCTTTGTGCTCTATTAGGAAAATAATTCGTATGGAGGCTTTGTGAAATTATAGACCGATTCTCAACATTTTCAGAAAACGTTTGAACGAAATTTCATTAATCTTAAAAATTGCGACCTGTACTTTGCAAGAGGACTACATGGACAGACAACCAGGCAGCAGGAGGGACAACTCAGATACTGATTCTAAGTCGATCGGTATACTACAACAAATATTTATATTTATAGCACAAATTCATAATACTCCCTAGCGGGGAAAAATAAGGAGTACGGATGCCATCTAGAAGTCCTATGTACTCCTTCTTTTGGATGGAAAACGACTGTTCGTTCTATTCCATACTCATTTCTTTTTACACACGCGGGATAGACCTTCCGCTCTCGCTTCTTTCGCCAAAGATTCTGAAAGGCATTGAAATTAATATCTCTTAAACTTAAAATAATAAGTTATACTTCCATACATCTAGGGGGAATATTCATTGCCGTTCCGTTATATACATTATTTAGTAAATAAAATTCCAGCAATGGTTTCAGTTGACCTACTCTTTCTCAAATCAGTTTAACGAATTTTACGGGCTTTAAATATATTTCAGCTTAAGCATTTTAAATGTTAAAACAAACACAAAATTTATTACCTTTGGTAATATGGGAAACATATCTTCCTCCACTTGTTTCTTTAATAAATACCTTCTCTTTCAAATAAACTTCGGGTTCTAACTCACTATGAGGCTCATATTTATAAAAATCTAATTGTCTCTATGGCACCAACCACTCAATCTTTTCCTTGATAAGCTATGGCAATCTTTTTCTTTTTTTTATATAAACAGTGACTTTGGTTGAATATACTGTAAATTTTTTAGATCAACAATATCATAAATGGTATAACTTTCATCACTAAAATCAAATCCTTTTATTTGGTTTGAAATGAAAGAATTTCAAATTATACCTGATCTACACCTCAAAGGAATTACCCAAGCTCTACCCACGAGATTAAAAATTAGACCAACACTGGTTCTGGTTCACACTCTTCCAGTTTTAGCCGTCAAGTCATCAGTTTTAAGAAGAGATAGGAAAAGAAACGGCATTCTCTTTTCCCATCTCTTCTAAAAGCTCAAGACTTGACGGCTAAGACTTTAAGAGTGTGAGCCAGTACTTACAGATTTTTTCTTAACCACAGGCGAAAAGAATGAAAAGAAGTTAGAAAGCATAGGCGATCCAGTCCGACCATATGATACCCTGCACCCCAATATTTAAAAACATATTTTCGAGAGTGTACCCTATTTGGGACCTTGGGCAATCATGGACCCGTCTGGACCAAATTTTATAATGAGGTTAAGATTCACGTAAAAGTTCTTTGTGCCGAATATTATTTAGATATCTTCATCTATATGAGATTTTAGGATGAGGATTTATATGGGACCTATGGTTAATTTTGGACCTACCAGAACAGCATTTTGTCATGACATAGAAGCTGTCGTGAAAGTTATTGTCGCAATTCATAAGGAATTCACGGCCTTTAAAGCCGTTTTCGGAAGTAGGATTTATCTGTGAATTAGTCAAATATGGACCGATTCCAATAAAATTTGGCAGATGATTGTGATTGCAATAATGGTTTAATTTTTATGGACACGAATACCCTATTCCAAAAAGCAGCTTGTATGAGGACTTTGTGAAATTATGGACCGATTCGGCCCATTTTCAATATGATTGGTCCTTGTGTCAACAAAAATCTATTTACCAAATTATCTCCAAAATCGCGACCTGTACTTTGCGCACAAGGTTTACATGTGGGCAAACTTTCACAAACTTCGGTTCATATGGCGGAGATATGAGCAAAACTTACGACTTCCGCAAAGTTTATAGCATTTTTATATTATTTGTAATCGTAATCAATTAGTAACGGAGCAAAGCTGAAAGTATGTAATAGTATTTAATCAAATAATATAACAGGTTAGGTTGTAAACAGTAGCATGATGCATAGCTCATATGAATTTGAACCATCTAGGATCATCCTACGCGCTGCTGGGGCCTAATTTAAGAATTTTAACCATACAAATATATCCCCTGCAGTGGGTATATTGATCCCAAGATGGGTCAAATGTATGGCCAACCCAACTTAAATTTTCATATCCATCATTTATTTCTAACAAACCTACGCGCTATTTCCATTCCTTAAGGGAGCTCCTATACAAAATTTTCAATACAAACTAGAAATATATTGAATATAAAGCCCCATAACCGGCCAGGAGTGGCCTTTAGGGGGATAAAATGTCAGACCGATCTCCATTAGTTTTTTGTTCCTAACTTTTTCGCAAAACACTTGGCCTTTATCACCACTTCTTAGGGAAGCTGCCATACAAATATTGTGTTTTAAGAAATTGAATAAAAATTTTCCGGCTTTTGTGAATAAAATCAAAAGTTTTTAACAGATTTGTTTGCAACTTTGTTTTTTATATGTCTGGAAAAAAATTTGAATATTAGCTTCATTTTCCAATTTTTTATGAATTTTTAAAAAACAAAAATTTCGAAATTTTGCTAAAAAAAATTTTTTTTTTTTTAAAAAAAAAAAAAAAAAAAAAAAAAAAAATTTATGAATTATGAATTTATGAAAAAATGTAATGGTTTTATACATTATCTTCATAAGCAAATAAATTTATTTACATATAGTTAGACAATTTTCAATTAAAACTAGACATTTCCGATTTTCCGCGGTTCAACAATGCAATAACCACTGGTATGAAAGTAAAGAAGTTTGCATAAATTTAAAACTAATAGAGGTCACATAATAAACCTTTTTAAATATAATAAGGACCCTATTAGCTTATTTCGGTTCAAAAATTAAAAAATTAGGACTTCGTTAGAAAAATTTTGGTTTAAATTGGTCACTTCTGGTTTTGCAGATGAAAAAAAATTTTTTTTTTTTTAAATTAATTTTTTTTATGTAATCGATTTTCTATAAGAATCACTTAATTTTGTTTTTGTTTGATTATTTTTTAGTTCGAAAAAATAATTAAAAAAAAACCTTTTTTTTTAAAACGGCCACACTCTACCACCCCGTAACTCGACAAATAACCATCATAGAAAAAAATATTACCGGGTGGCCCGGTAGGCTAGGTGGTACTGAGCTAGCCTATCAGTGCCGGGGTTGCGGGTTCGATTCCCGCCAGAGACTCTGGTCTTCTGCAGACAAGCGAAGAGCTTCGCGGGATTAGCATAGGTGGTAAAAAAAAAAAAATATACTAGATCTATAGTTATCCCAAATAAAAAGCAATTTTCACAAAATTATTTTATTGGGTTGTCCGCTTCACAAATAATGCCCTGTAACAAATGTTTTAAAAGGAAAGAAAAAAATAAAAACAACAAAGAATAATAAAACATCATTAACAAATGAATTAATTAATAATAATGTAAATTATTTACACAGTTTTGCTCAAATTTTAGCTTGTGTAGTGTCGCCGAAAATTTTCGTCAGTCAACCGTCAACCACAAGCTTTTTTTTGGTTGATTGTTGGCAGATAAAAATTTTGACTGCCACTCAATTTCAATAGTGTGTATCCTACCGATTTGTCAACAAAATTGTCTAAGGTTTGCTGAATTTTTAAAAATTTCTTTTGGACATATTTTTGCTTGTAAAGTTTGTATGGCGTTATCATCAGATGCTGCTTCGTCTGAGCTACGATTTTCGATTCAACTACATTTTAAAAAGCGACCCAAATCAAAACAACGCAAATCGGGGCTTTGGTGTACAATAGTACTGAAAATCCAATTATTCCCTAGTGCATATGGGTTAGGTGAAATAATATATCCATTACGCTGATATTTAAAACCAAAAGAATCTCATATATAGCTGGGCTGTGGAGTCTTCAGGAAAAAAGTACTAACTCCGACTCCAAACGCTGAAATTTGTTAAGTGCGACTCTGACTCCAACTTCTACTCTAACCTTGATGCTGAATGTATATAAGATTGATCCTTATTTAATTCACCACAAGTGGTGAATGAGGGTATACTAAGTTTGTCATTCCGTGTGAAACTTTTTTATTATGCATCTAAGACCCCCTAAAGTATTTATATTCTGGTTTCTTGAGTAATTCTAAATCGATTTAACCAAGTAGGTTCAGAGTTATGAATCAAAATGTAGAACCAACATCCTAAAAAATTGACAATTTTGTTACAAAAACTAACATATAAGGTGGCATAATGCACGGCATGATTTCAATATTTACCTTAGATCCCTTATTAAGCAGCCTTCTGAAAAGCACTTTAAACGCTTAAACAATTTTCACTACTATAGTGAAATTTGTTCCGTTTAGTTTTTTAATAACAGAAATCACTCTACTGGATTTCGTGATGATTAGTCCATAATTTACCATGGGTCTTATATAAATTCCCCTCCTAAAAATCATTTTAGTTCGGCATAAACTGTTGCGAATCATGATATTTTATTCATGTTAGTTCAACTTGCTGGAAATAAAAGCATAACACCAGTTTTTATCTGGCAACTGTTTTTATAAAGTTTAATTAATAATTTATAGCTCTCATATATTCTAACTGTCGGTGGAGGGTATCAAATGTTTGGCATAGCAGTCAGTACCTTTTAAATGGTTAAATATAGCAAGAAACATATTCTGTAAAAATTTCAAATGGATATTTGAAATATCGCCAATCTCGATGAATTTTTATTTTGGAAAATATTAGAAAATGTTTAACTTTTTATGCCAAAAAATTTTGGAGTCGGAGTCGAGTGTTTTTGTGGGTACTACGGTTCCGACTCCGACTCCACAGTCGTGATATAAAGAGTATTTTTGAGCTTACAAGTCATTTTCTCTAAACAACTCGTGTTTTGTATGTTACTTGTGTTTTCGTATGCATTGCATGTGAATTATTTGAATTGTGCTACGCACATCACAACGCACGTAGTATTAGTATTTTTGTTGTACGAATGTTGTGCGCAGCCACTTGAAACAACCAAGTTTGATTTGATTTTTAAATTGATCTGTGCAGGCATTTAATACTCGTAGTTAAAAAACACTTCACCTAATAATATTTCACTTGCCATTAATTTTGAAATATACAACATTTATTTTTATATATAATACAATATGCTTAAGATTTAAAACCATTCTTTAATTGAACATTAAAATTAAACTTAATCAAGGCAACTTAATTATTATAAATATATGTACATATATTTCTAAAATACAACCATTATCTGCACCAAAATATACACAAATATAACAATTATTTAAATTAAGTACAAACTAATAAGTTTTTTTTTTATACAGTCTTTTAAGTCAAAGATTCCGAGAGCTTCTTAATTATATATAGTCTCCTTAAATGCAAATGAACGTAACTACACAAAAAATCGAAATCGAGTTTTTGATTGATTATGGTTTGTTTTATTAAAATTCATGTTCACGCAAATTTTAAGAACCCTGCGATTAAAAATGGCGTCATAGTTAAAGAAATGCCAAGTCTACCTTATTGATAATGATTTTGTAAAGTTTTTTTTTTGGTTTTTGCATTTAAGGTGACGATATGTATGTATGATTATTATAATTAGTTTTTTTTTTTTGGTATTTTAGCCGTCATGACATGTTATTAAATTATTAAATAGAAGAAAAAAATTAAATAAATAAACAATATTAAAATTTAAGTTAACAAAAAATTAAATAAATTATAACTTATAACTATTAAATTATAGTTAAGGCCTTATTACACTACATCAACACGATTATCTGGTGGTGGACGATAACACCACAAAGTGCCGATAACACCCAGGCCAATGAAAAACATGGTAAATGTTGACAAGCCAAGAATAATTCCGGTGGTGACATCGTGTAGAGGTAAACCGGGATAGGGATCAAATACCAGTATTACTAAAAGTCCACAACATTTTAGCAAACAAAACATGGTGACCAATATGTAACCAGATGTATAGCTACGATTTGGCAACCATTCGCAATGACGCGAACGAAAACCTAAGAAACCCAAGCCCACACCACTAATGGCCGCTACTAAACTAAATTGAAGATAAAATGATTTACCCATCTAGAAGAGAAGGGAAAGAGATTAGATTTGATAAATTAAGGAGAAATAAAAATTGATAGAAAGCGATTACATTTTTGGCGACAGGCAAATAACTATCATTAGTCTGTTAGTAAACCATTCACAATAACATTTGGGTGATTCACAAGGTGTGCTATCAAGTCATATTGTCCTAATGCCCTAAATATTATTTTCCAATTGTTTAAAAAAAATATTGTTGTGTTTCAAACATATTAAAAATTTTAATGCTGTGTTCATTGATTCGCCATAACTGTACAGAAGAAATCTAAATTATAAGGGGTTGCCCACAGCAGTCATATATATTTCTTGTAGTTATTTTAAGACATATGACTACAACTTTATGACTACCTTGTGTATCACCCAATTAAGTATTATAAAGTACCTACTTGAAAATACCTTTGCAAGGAATAAAGGTATGTTCACACTTAACAAATATTTGACGAAAATATCCGAAAAAAGCATAACCACTCAATTTATCTACTTTTAACATTCTTTTTAACAATTTTGTTAAATATTTTACTTTAAAAAGATTGTAGAAGAATGTAATTTATAAACTTAAATGTTTAATAAAAATAGACGTTACGTGTGGGACGTTAAATGTTTGTTAAGTGTTACGATAGCTTTACGCTGAGATTTAGAACGATAGTACTGAGAAAAGCACAAAATCTTAAAAGATTATTCTTATTTAAAAAAGCCAGACATCTTATTTTTTATCATTAGATAAAAAGAATGTAAAAAGATTTTTTTTTTTTTAATGAATTTGGAAATACCAACAGAATATCTGGGGGCTACGCTCTATTGTTATGCGCAAATCGAGTGATTGGTACTCTTTAATGCGTTTGCGCATTTGTCTTTTGCATCTTTTTTTTCTTTTCGCAAAAAATCACTATTTATTTTATTAGAATTTTCAAACATAAACACGTTAGACGGCTTAACTTTCCTTTATTAAATTTTTTTTTAAATATTTCAACATTTCATTACTGTCAATTCGCGCCATTTTTAATATTTATTACCATTATTGCTTCGTTCTCAAAAAATTTTGCAAAAGGGTTTGCGACAGCGATAGACAGTACCATCGCATTTTCTATCGCACTTATCTTTAATATAGAAATTCGATTCTCATCGTAATAGAGAGTAGTCCCCTTGATCATATTAATGGATCACAAAGAGATCTAGAGGTATTCAGTTCAAATATTAAATATAATTATTATACAAATGGAAAACATCTTTCGATAAATGGCTAATAACGATTTTGTAATTAAGTTTCGCCTATCGCTTTAATTGTAATTTCACTTCCTCAACTTTTTAAATACTTACATGAGCAATCATATAGACAATCAAAGCCGAATTCATGGAACTGCCCAATACTAGCATAAGCGATACTATTGCCAATGTTATAGTAGCATTTGCAATTTTTTGGGGATAAGAATTGTTGTTGCGAGACTTTTGCTCTATACTAATGCAGTCTTCATCCTCCTCATCCAACTGGGGATGTATACGTGAACCCGCCAGTCTGGGTTGTATAACGGCCATGGTACGATCGGATTGCATTGGAGTAACCGGTTTCACAGTTTCATAGTGTAGTCTTTGTGGTGATAATTGAGAATTTTTACGTGGCATAATGGGCGGCGGAGGAGGTGGTGCAGATTGTGTAACGTTTTGAAATTGATGATTTTGTTGAGCGTAATGCATTCTCAAATCCCTTTGAGAGGCATACATTTGTCGAGGGGTATTATTTTGGGATCTAGTCATTGGCTTTACAGGGGTTCTTCGTGGAGGCGTGGATAGTAATTCGTGTAACATTTTTGTGGCTTGGGGATTTTTGAGAGGAGTATTGGGGTAGGAGCATAAATTTGCCATTGATACGCCCTTTTGCGGCGTAGAGGTGCGCATGGGTGTGCGGGACTGTTCATAGCCTCGGGGTAAAAAGTTTTCACTACGATTCAAATCCGGATTACTAAGACAAGTTTCTTCTTCTTCGTTGCGTATATCAAAGTCCTCTTCATCTTCCGCGGGAATCATGGCATACCGGTGAGCCTTACCATTATGCATTTGTATAATTTCATGGTTGTCATCAACCAGTTCTTCGTCCTCAGCAGTTGGTACCATTTGGTATCTTTGATTGGAATTTTTATCAACTACAAGAAATGTTTTGCTACCAAAATCACTGGAAAACGCATGTTTTATTTTTGGTTGTTGTAAGTTTTGCGATGAAATTTTACGGTTTGGTAGGGAAATTTTGCGTTTATGTTGTAATTGCGGTTGATCTAATATAGGTGGTAAACTGGCATAAGGGGCTGCTGAGGGATCTTCATGAAAAGAATGCGGTTCTTCTGGCTCCAATTGAATCTGTGAGGAATACCGATCTAAATCATCTTGAGACTTGGCATAACGCCTTGCTGCCACCAAAGATGAGGAATAAGCCAACTTATTTGGTGAGGGAGAGGGTAAAGGTGGTCCGGGTACTATGGCGTAACGATTATTTTGATTAGAAGGCAGCTCTTCAACGGGCACTAAAGCATAACGACCAGAACCTGATCTTGATTCAAATGATTCATTTAAACGATTTGCATTTTGAGGTTTCATAGGACGAGCTGGCTGCTTTTGTATATACTGTATTTGTTGGTTTTGCACACGTTGCTGTTGATGTACAGCTGGAGTTGATTCTGGTTTAGACTTTTTAATGGCCACCGAACGCGTAGACATGCTTCGTTGCATGCGCAATGGACCTTCGCGCAGATCATAATGCGGTGTATTCGAATTAAAATTTATTTGTAAACTGCGATTGTAAATCGACTCTACATTTTCTTTGTTTGCAGAGGGCACGGGATAAAATTCACTATTCTGGCAAAAAGCCGGATTTGTATAATTATGTTTAGACATTTTTTCTTAATTAATTTTCTTTTATTCAATTCTTTTGAATTTTAGCACTACAACACTTTAAGCAACATTTATATTTTGTATTCTTTTTATGTTCTTAAAAAAATTACGTGTTCACTCTATGAATTATTGTCCAAGACTGATATTCAGACTGCAGTTGTTGAAGGCAATTCACTTCAAAACTCAGCCACCAAAAATTAAAAACTCAAACTATAGAACAGAAGCAGACAACAACAACAAAATAAACTACATTAAAAATTCAACCATGTATATCAGCAGCAAGCAGCCTTAGAGCTCAGCTCAAATAAATTTTTCTTCCCCCTTAGAGTTTAATTATTATTTTTTATTTTGTTAAGATACCAGTACAACATGCAACATTCAGTATCATAAGTACACATTTAACACACACACACGCACATAATAAATACACGTGTAACAAGGTTGGCGCGTTCCGCTTAAGGAAACATCTGCTCCTTTTGGATAAACTCAGTAAAAAAAACACACCAAAAATATTCTACAACATCATGATCAAGGTACTACTACTTACAATATCATTTGAAACTCTGTTAAGTCGATGACTCGTGTTATACTCGTATTAAAAAAGAAATGAGGGTTGAAAAATAAAAATTATTATTTTATCACTTTTGTAGAAAAAACGCAAACGCAGCCGGCGTTTATTAACTTTATTTCACAAAATTATTTCAGAGACATATTATGTATGTATACTTTCGAAAAATATTTGTATATAGTTAAATAAATAAACGAAAGAGTATTTTTTTCTCCTTTTAATTCAGTATCATAAGGATTTTATGAAACGACCGTTACTTTTTTTAATCACAAACAAACCACCAACTAACCACCCCTTTTTGAAAATGAAACGATTTCCAAATTAAAAATCTTACTAACCCCCCACGATTTCGAATTGATTCATGACACCTTGACCTTAATGAAATTTATTTCTGCTATTAAAATCCTAAAATATTATTTGTAGATTAAAACGTTTTTTTTTATAAATTAGTTGTTTTAGTTTTCGAAAATCATGAAGTTCATAATATTGATTTTCTTTTCTTTCCCTGGAGTATCTTATTTCATGCCATTACAGTTTCGATGATTAATTTTATAGTTTAATATATAAACTTAATTTAAATATATATATACATATATATAATGTGGGTATTGGCAATTCATATTGTAATTTGAATACAAGACAATTTAGTTTTGTGGTAAATTTGTTCAAGAGGTGTGTGTTTAAGAAAATAGAGCATCCTCCATAAGTTCACATAGTGCAGTAAGTGAAATTACTAAAATAAACTATGTACATGAATATTTTCTCCATTATCTAGTAATGTTTGTGCGTTTTCAAAAAACTTTTAATGTCATCCTGTCAAGGGCGGATCAGCATTCAGTTCAGGGGGGAGGGTATGGAGTGTCACTAACATCACACAGTGGGATATTTGATGCCTAAGGAAAAAATCATTTGGGGAGCCTTTTCCGAAGTCCAAATTCAATTCACCCCTATCGTGAATAATTTTTCCCTCGTAATTTTTCCCCTTTTCACGTATTTGTGATCATGAAAAACTCCCATGAAAAAACTTAATTCATAGGAGAATAATAACGTGAAAAAATGTTCACGGGAAAAAATTCCCATTATCGTGAACAATTTTTTCCCTCGTAATTTGTTCACTTTTCCCTATGAATTTCTCACTTTATTTTTGTTGGGGAACAATACATTTATGTAAGTAATTCTTCTCATAATTCGAATATTGAAGTTTACAAAATTAATTTTAAGGTCAATTCCCGTTAAAATAGGCACAAACTTATATGTATATTGTTCAACAAAATATAAAAACAGGTCGATTGCCTGAGGAGTTATGAAGCTTTTCAAAGACGTGGTGGCAGAATTTTAGAAATTATTTTACAACATAAAAGCGCAATAAGCTAATGTTGCGATCAAACAATCACTCCAATACAATATATTAAATTTTGCTTTTTTTTAACTTGCTTTAAAATATACGTGTATATTTTTGAACAAAAAAAAATTTATTTTTAGAGTTTTTTAATATTGCTTCTTTTTTACATTCACTGAGAACTGATAGCACGAAAAATTGTTCACAGAAGTTTCACGATAGCATTTTCCCCTTCGAGAAGAATAAAAATTTCATGGGAACAAAAATTCCACTTGTTTTTCAGTTGTGAATGTTTTTCACTCGATTTTAGTTAAATATGTTAAAGTAAATAGATCGGTCCATAATTTACAGTAGGTCCTATATAAAGCCCACTATCAGAAAACACTGTTTAAACCGAAACGAATAAAGCTATTTTAGTAATAATTGGTAATTCATAATTTTATAAGAGGAGGAAGAACTCTGATTACTTTCGACAATATCGGTTCATAATTCACCATAGGCCCCATATGAAGCCCACTATGGGGAAATACTTTTGTACCCCTAAAACCAAACCGAATCATGCTTTATAATATTAGAAATTGCTCTGCCAAAGTCCGATAAGATCGGTCCATAATTTATCATATGCCCCATTTAAAGTTTTCTCTGGGAATTCATTTAAATACGACTAAACCCGTAACAAATATAAAGCATTCAGCCTTATTACGGTAGCCGTTGTTGTAAACGACTAAGTCGTTTTTTGTGGTAGATAATGGGTCCATAATTTATCATTGTCCCATATAAGGCGCCCTTCCGAAAAGAAATTTAAGAAGCATTAAACTCTAAAAATATGTTATTACTGTATTGAAATATAATCTAATTTTGGTTTTTTAATACTCTAAACTTTAGAGTCTAAAGAATTTTATGATGAACGATCCATAAATAAGGAGATGCTCAATAGAAAATCCTCTCATGAGAATCACTTTAATAAGCCCAATAATCAGGCCTGCCATATTTGCCGATTTATCGGTATTTTGCCGATTTTTGGTCTTAAAATTAGCAAAGTGCCGATTTTTGCTCCAAAAATGCAGATTTTTAAAAAACACTTAAATCACGGTAACTTTGCTTGTTAACGTGTAACTAATTTTGGGCAACTTTGGAGCAATTGTCATAACCTCTACAACCAAATGGGAAGTGCTTTTAAAACTGTATTAACTAATTTTACAAAAAACGATTAAAAAATTAAATTTAGTTAACAGAATTTATGAACACAAAGAATTTTTTGAACTTTTATGATTAGTATTTGGGCTTATTAACTAACGAGTTACTTTCAAAATCAAAACTCAACAAAAGCGATATTAACAAAATTGTTAATAACTGTATTAATTTTTATATAGAAATTCTGAAAGAGTTCCCCAGCTTTCTTTCTGAAAAAGAAAAACAAATTTTAGACTCTAAATGTAGAGAGTTAAAATTTTTAAATTTCTAAGAAGATTTATAAGGAATTGAAGTAAATTTGCAAACTTTTTCAAATTTCTATGTTTCCTGGAATATGACTCCTTTCAAGGATTTTTTTTTTTTTTCTAAAGATTGCCTAAAATTTAATAATGCAAACTGTTATGATGTGGATATTAAAATGGATTTAATTGAAGTATTAAACTCAAATATGTTTCTATAAAATATTCGTTAAAATAAAATTCTCAACTATAAAAACAATTTTAGCCTAATGTACAAAATTTTTTTAAATTAACTACAATTTATTTATAAATATATTAATTTTTTTTTATTAATTTTTATATTTTTGTATGGGTTATATGTAACTTAATGCTGAATTATTCTGTTTTGTTATTGTGTGTGGTAATAGAAGTTTTTTTTATTGTTCTGAAAATGGTTATTATTAATCTGAATTTTTTAACTAAACTGCCGATAACGCCGATTTTTTTTCGAAAATATGCCGATTTCTTATCAAAATTATTTGGCATCCCTGCCAATAATATTTTTTAAACAAATCATGATATTTTATTTACTTGTTTATTATAAAAATTTACCTTTAGACTGCATGTCTATAAACATAAATCAATTTTTATTTTTTTTTGGAAAGGATCAAGTTTTTTCCCAAGTAGTTGTTGGAATGTTTATTATTTTCAGAAATAAAAGTAACTTTGCTTAACTAAATACTACAAGCCCTGATATTTCCTAAAATTCGCCGATTTTAAGCCTGTTTGGCACAGAACATAAATAAATATATACACAGATGTAATATATAAACACAAAACGCAAAATTCATCTCACTAATCTGAAGCTGATGGTGCCATTAATACTTTTTACTTCTCACTTAAAAAAAATAACGAAATTTTACTTTGATAACTAAAAAAAATCTGTATCTTTATTACGCGCAAGAAAAACACCAACAAGCTATAACTTTGGAAATACGTAGCAGCATTGAGAAGATTTAAACCAAAATGATTTTTTTTCCTATTGATGTAGAATTTTATGAGCTTTAACGTGGTACAAAAATTTGTAGTGTTTTCTGAAAATTATTTTTGTAATTAATTTCCGCTTTTTGGCATCGAATACTACTCTGTGCGTCGTTCCCATATAACGACAAAAATAGAAGGAGTTGAGCCAGACTTTTGAAATTTCGTACAGTAGTTAAACAACAATTCAAAACCTTTTTTCAACTGTGGTGAAGTGTTTAAAAAGAATCTGAGGTTAAAAATGATATGACTTTGAAAAACAATTTTAATTATTTTTGGTTAATTATCTTATATATTAAGTGATTATTCAAAGTATGTAATTTTTCATAATAATTTTCTGCCGCAAGCTAATTAAAATTACTGAAATTTATGAAAAATTCTCTAATTTAGACTTTAATAAAATTTCAAAAATTTTTAAGTTGTGGGACAAAGTTGGTTCTAATTTTTTTGTTGGATAGAAAATATTATATATTTTCAAAAACAGAAATAAAAATATAACTATTTTAGTACTTTTTTGAATAGTCTGTTATGGGACTTTTTCTAGTCAGCATTGCAAATTTTGTAAGGGAGTCCCCTTAAGGAATGGAGATAGCGCGTTGGTATGCTACAAATAAATGATTGAGATGAAAAATTAGGTGGGGTTGCTCATACATTTGACCCGTCTAGGAGCATCATACGCGCTGCAGGGCCAAATTTAAGAATTTTTAACCATACAAATATTGTGGTTTAATGAAGTTGTATGATGCTCCTAGACGGTTCACATGTATGATCAATCCTACTTTATTTGTTATCTTCATTATTTATTTCTAACTTCCTTAAGGGGGCTCCCATAACTGCCCAGAAGTCGCCCCTAGGGGTATAAAATACCTTGTTTAAAGGAAATTTTATTGCGAATTTGTTTTAGTTTGTTCAAATAACTTTACCGTTTTTAAGTAACGCGAATATATGTTGTGCAACCTCCTCCATTTTCGAAATAACGGAATATCTCGAAAACATGAGCTAACCTAAAAAACGGTTAGCACCACTGGATTCAGCGTACCCAAATAAGGCCAGGTTCCCTGCTTGTCTGTTTTTCTATTAGCACAGTGTTATTTTTTTTAGTTGAAAGAAAATTAAAAATATAATTTTGATTAAATAAACATTTTGTTAATACTAATGTGTTATTTGGCCAAATTTTAATAAATATTTTATGTTTGAATTGTATCAAGTCAGCTAATTAGGCCTATATTATTTAATGTAAATAAAAAACTTTTCTTTACATGTTTTCCAACGTTTCGTCAATTATTTGTTGACTTCATCAGGGTTACGTCTATTTAATTAAAAAATTATAATACATTAATGAAACATAAATACACCAAATATTTTTTCTTTTTTGTTGTTTATATCAAATTTTTAATTAAAATATTGATTAAATAACAAAAAATCTTAATTGATTTTTTTCGTTTGAAATAAAATAACTTAAACTTGTAGAAAAATTTACTGTTTACTGTTGTGGCTTTGTTGAAGCTTTGATATTGTTACAAGTTAGACCTGAGTGTTTAAAATTCTTATTCACTTTATTTTTAGCTTTTCTAAAGTATTTGGAAAAAGTTTCCTGACGAGCTGGCCTAAGCAACCAGCGAAATGCGCATAGAAACTAGCTTTCCCACAACAATAAATTTCAGTGTTTTTAATCATAAATAAAGATTGGGAGTATTACCACATCATAAATAAATGAGTTAATTGATAATAAATATTTCATTCCCGAAAATAACTTTTGTAGAATTGTTGTTGAGAATTTTCAAAACCTGTGCTATATTTAATTAAATCAATTAACACAATATTTGAAACGGCAAAGTTGTTTGGTCATTTTTGTTGTAATTAAAATTAAAAATATAATTTATTGAAAAATATTCAAAATTTAAATTTTTAAATTTTTAGTAATCTATATCATTTTGGTAATAAAAAAAATTAACAAATTGTTGGTTTTATTCTATGAATTTGGTATGAATTTGGTGATAAGAGACAATTTTTAATTTTTTCTGTAGGGTGGAAATTCAGTCGGGAAAGCCTTCATCACAAATTTATGAGGTCAATGTTCCACTAGCCCAGGGAACCCCCTTAGATCAGCGCGTGCATCGTGTAAATAAAACTTTTTAATTCGAAAACTTTGCACAATTTACAATAATCAGTTCCAGAATATTGGTACAACGAGAAATATAAAAATAATTACGAGGATATATCCTCCAAAAGTGAAGGTGTAAATAATTTTTTTTTTATATTAGCGTTCCAAATTTCTCTGTCCCTTAATTTTTTTCGACTTTTTTGAAAATAAATGTTTAATGTATTTCATAGATTAATGCTAAACTGATTTAGAATTATACAAATTTCAAAGTTAAACTTTTTTTACGCTTATGTGTACCAAAACAAAAGTTAAGTATATAGTTCTATGACACATCTTAGACTGGGACAAAAATTGCAATGAAAATTCTTTTGATAATTCTTTAAAATCAAGTTTCTCTTATACAAATAAATCACTTTAAAAGTCAGACCGTTTATTTTTATTTATACTTAGTAAGTTCTTTCTCCGTAACCACTTATGAGGTTAAGAGCCGACTATGATACATCAGAAAGCAAGAGGAAAACACTGGGATTTTTATATTGTGCTACACAAGTCATTACACTACCGTCGTGATTTTGAAGAAACAAAGCAATACTTAAAAATATTACAGTTGTTCCCAACACAGTTTTACGTTAGTAAGCAGAACTGAACAGAAACTTTTAGCCCAACCCAAAGAGGGCTAAAAACTTCTACATCCAAACACAATCACTTTCTGGTGTTGGTTTTATAGATGGTATAATCGGTCCATATGGAATAAGGTAATAACAGCCTCATCGCACACTGTTCCGATTACCAGATTAAAACCACGCACCGTATATATTTAGTCACGTTCTTTAACATTCAGCTTAGGAATTTAATTAGTCTACCCTCCACTGTAAAACGCTTCCGTTAAATAACAGTATTACATTAGGATCGCTCTAGATTACGGGCAAAATTAAGCTTGCCAAACAATTTGGTGAACATTTTGTTTTTGTTTTTAATTTGGTTTTTCTTAACCCACTTACAACTACACCCAGAAAAAAACTATGTTTAGATATGGTCACCTCCAACAAAACTATTTTTAATGGAAATTGTAAGCATATTATAGTTAAATTTAACCATATTATTATCACCAACAACCATATTATGGTTAAATGCGTCCTCCATGAAGAAGGCACAACCATGTTATGGTTGCCTCCGAGCATGTTTTGTTCAATAATAACTAAAATATGTTTAACACTTATAATAGCATGGCTGGTTTTCAACCATAGCATGTTGCTCTTGGAGAAGAGGAAAATACTATTGTTAATTTGAAAACAAATTATTGTCATATTTAACCAAAACATTTTTAGAGGCAACCATAATATGGTTGTGGCTGTTAAATGGAAGACACATTAACCATAATATGGTTTTCGATGATAATAATATGGTTAAATTTAATTTGTCTAAAAATAGTTTTGTTGGAGGTGACATATTCAAACATGTTTTTTCTCTGCGTGTACAATTAATGTTGGGAGAATTCCAACTAATTGTCGTGGGGAATGTAAGAAAAGATAAACACACTGTTTTATTGTTGGAATTTTGTTTAAGCTTTGATTGATATCGTTGCAAATAAGACTTTTTTTCATTTGTATTTATTTTTGAGTGTTTGTAATTCTCATTCCCTCTGTAGTCTTATTTGCTAATATTTTTGGCTTTTCTAAAATTTTTTGGGAAAAACGTTCCCTGATGCTCATAGAAAGAGCTTATCCTACAACAAAAAATGTGCAGTTGTTTTATCAAGAATAAAAATAGGGAATAAAGTACAACAAATAAATTCTTTTAATAATTTGCTGAACTTTTACATAATGGACGAACTTTTTTTTTTTTTGTTTCTTACCCATTTCATTTTTTCATAAGTCGTTAAAAACTTATTGCAATAGATTTGTACGTTTAGGGCCGGGTTTTTGAGATGTGGATAAAGTTTTAACTTAGTTTAACCTACTATGAAACTCGCTGTTCCGTAAAAATTTTGTATACAAACTTGATAATGGCGGCACAAATCTGTTTCCAGATTAGCTTAACCAAGTTTAACTGAGATCTCCAAAACCTAGCCTAAATGGAATACAGAAGGGACTTTATACGACGCTATTACCAATAATTGTTCGACCTAAACAAATTTAGCTAATTGAAGTTTTCTTAAAAAAAATTTTATGATTTTCATAAAAATTCGCTTTATAATTCTTTTTAAATTTGAAATTATTTTTATGACACAGTTCAATTTTAAAATATTTATGAAGTTAAATAGGTGCAACTATGAACATTTAAAAACGATATTTATTCTAATACATAAATCAGAAGTACCAATGTCCTGGTACTAATATTTTTATTAAACTAAAACGTACAAAATGGGACCAATAAAGACTACTTTACTCATTATGCTTTCTATTAAAAAATGTCAAAACTCAAGTAATATCCCTGCAGCTAAAATCGTTACTAGTGACGCTTTGGACTAGTTTATTACTAGTTGTAAGGCGTTGCAAAATGATGAAATTTCGGCTGCGCAGCTTTATACATGACGCTACAAAAGTTGTTTAAAAAACGATTTAATACTTGATCGTTGAACGAACAACAACAACTCTAAAAAAGTAGATAAAAAACAATTTACTTGTCTGTTGTAGAAACAACAACAACACAACAAGAAGTAAAACGTACAGTTTTGGTTTGTTTTAGAGTTGGCAAATTATTCTCATGATTAAAAAATATATAAAGAGAAGGAAAGTTCCCGTATTCTTTTTTTTTACTATTAAGTTATATACATTCCCCCATATTCATAAAAAAAATATTTTAAGTTTATAGAAGGCTTATGAAACGAATTTTCTATGAAAATTTGTTTAATAAGCCTTTTATTAATCAAAAATATTTCTTAGGAATATGAGGGATTTAATTCTTCAATGTAGAATGATGACGAAACCCCATCGGGGCATTCTGCTAGTTTCTTAAAATTCTGTAAACAAAGGGGAATTTAACAAAATTAAAACATGGTGTAAGATGAAAATAAATAATAAAATATTTCTCGCTCTCTCTGGTTCGAGGGGTAAGTGATTAGAATTATTCTAAAATAAATACATAGACGTGAAAACAATAATTAAATTTGAAAATAATATTGAAAGGAATTGTCAAATTTACTTTAGCTTTTAGTAGTCCTTATACTGTAAATAAAGCAACTAGTTTTAAGCTATTATAAAAATGCATGAAAATTAACTAGTTGGCCCCTATGGCAACCCCACCTTAAAAACGATAGTTTGATATATGAAAAAAATCAAAAGTTTCTGAGTAGATCTAACAATGCCCGTCCGGCTGGTTGACCGCTTGGCTAGTTGTCTGTCCATGTAAATTTGTGCGCAAAGTATAGATCTCAATTTTGAAGATAATTTGATGAAATTTGGTACATTGGTTTCAATTGCCATAAGGACGAAGGCTATTGTTCAGGACCGATATATGATCGAGTTATTTATCTTTGCATAAGAATGATTTATATTTCTAAAAATTATGGACCTGTTATAATAATATTTTGTAGAGTTGTTTAAATTTACATGCAAAAATAGCTCCTGCCAATTCGTTCTTTCCGATATCAACATATAACTTATAACGATTATAAATTATTCCGGGAGGTTGTTTGGGAAAACTTAAGAGCTTAAGGAATCTTATGGTCGGTTTAAAAAACTCCCACACTTTCTTACTTTTGGAGTATGTGGCTGAATTCACATAATTTTAGTCTGGTGTTCCAACAGATACTCTTACAAATTTAACATAATATCGAAAATCTAATTTTACATAACTATGAAAATTACATAAACATAATAAAATATTTTATTACGTTTTGTCCTGCATTTGTTAATGGATTTTATTACATCTCTTTTGTTTAAAATTTTTGAAAATTTTACAATTTTTTAAATAACTTCAATTAAATTAACATTCTTAAAGGAAAATAAAAATAATTATACTAGTATTTAAACAAATATTCTGGAAAACTTTTTTATTGGTTAGTGGCGTAATCTTCAAACCTGTTCAAGGAGAACAACAAGCAAACTAAACTCCATTTTCTTTAAACATTTAACGAAACAATAAGAACCAGTTCATATCTCTCCACAATAAAAAAATTGTGTTACATACGTTATTGTATAACCGTTTTTAATATCATATGAGGATTTCCATAACAGAATACAATGCAGTTGTCATCAGTTCTCTTAAACATTTACTCCAGGTTTTTGTTACGTCTACGCAATATTCTTTAAGATTTAGGAGTTAGTTCTTGAGTAAGTTGCTTGAATTTTATCTCACTTTTAAAAATGCAATTTTAAGTAAGCCACAAACTTCGTTTAATGTTCATATGACATGCCGCTATGCTGAACACAAAAAGGACATACAGAAATTTTAGACTATTTATCCTCTTACGGATATTAGAATGTTTCTACTGCAAAATTAAGTTGTTTCCAAATGGTCTGCTTTTGGAAACAAGAAATCTTTTGAAGTCGAAGTATGGTAAAACAGATGTTATAGATGAAATATATGAGGAAATATACAAGATATCACAACAGCCTCCAATACCCCGACTCTCAACTGCCAGATTACTTTTATGTATTTTCTTCCGTTGAATTCGAAAATCAAGGTAACATTTTTTTAGATCTGGTCATTTTTTATTTTTTCGACCTTTTTCACTTGGCAAATCTTATCTCGAACTAGAAATGTCCGATGTTGCAAGCGCTTTAACCCAATAAATTGTCGAAAAAATAAAATATTCGGAAAATATGGGATTTGGATTTATTCACTCAATTGCTTTTAACTTTGTCATTTTTCGGTCGATTTTCTTCTGGTTGGTGTTAGTTCTTACGTAAAAGTATCATTTTTACGTTCATGAAGAGAAACCAGACGTTTTTTTTTAACGATTTGGACGTACTTTTCCGTCGGCACAGAATCACTGTAAAATAGGATTTTTTTGAAAATGTGCTATTTTCATCAATTTATTTTGAACCGCTTTTTTTTTTTTTTTTTTTTAAGTTTAGTTAATCCACTTATTTATGCTTATAAACTCTAAATAAACAAAAAAGTCTAAAGCCTATAGTACACGGCATGTAAAAAGCCACATGCGCATGTGGTTCTGACGTAATTTTGACGTCAATGCAAAGCCACAATACACATTGCGTGCTGTGTGATGACGTCAAAATTACGTCAGAACCACATGCGCATGTGTCTTTTTACATGCCGTGTACTATAGGCTTAAGTGATGCTTATTATTATACATAGTCCCATATTCGGGCACTCGAGTACAATGTATATATGAATTTATAACATATTTTTTAATTGGGTATTATTTTTGATATGTAAAATATTTTTATATAATTTATGTAAAGAAAAATTAGTTTTTGACAAAAAAAAAACCTTACTTTTATATAAAACTAAGACTATAAGTGTTATAAAGTTCAAAAGATAAAAAAAAATGCAAAATGGTATTAGTTAAGCCACCAGTATTTTTTTTTATTTATGTTTGTGATTATATTTTCATCCCCTGAATATATGTTTTCATCAAGTCTACTGTTGTCGCTCGAAAGTTCGTTACACTGTATTGTTTTGTTAGTGGCCCTTCTATGTATATGGTAGAATAAAGGAATGCCGTTTTCGTTTTGAATAAATCCTTTAATGTCGAGGCATAGGAAAGCCTAAGGTGGTACATATCCACTTTGCAGTGTTTGGCGTATATATTCTTCATTGGCATAGTATGGAGCTAGAATTAAATTGTTTTCCCTGCACTGGGAACTTTTAATAACATGATTTCTTATAAGATGAATAATGAAGTTGTCGATCCTGCTTATTTTAGCTTCGTTGTATAACCTTTTGTTGGAGATATATTTTGTGTAGCCTCTTTCCAATGATTTATAGAGTAACGTGCATGCTCTCAAACATTTTCTCTCAAAAATTCGGAGTTTTTCCATATAAGATGGTGAAATGTTGAACCATATTTGGCAACCATATGTTAAGATTGGCCGAATAAGTGATTTATATAAAATTATTTTCACCCTTGACTTAATGTATCGTGAGTAAAAAAGTTTTTTGTACATAAAAAAAGCATTCCTCGCCTTAATTAGCTGTGTATTCATATGAGTATTAAAATATAAAAAGTTGTCCAGGTAAATACCTAGATATTTAACCACTTTTTTATTTGGAATACAAATATTTGAACCCGATTTTATAGTAAAGTCTTTCCACTTAGTTCGGATATTATAATTACATTTGGATACTGGAGGACGAAAGAGTATTGTTTCACATTTTTTTTCATTGATTTTCATATTCCAGACATTTGTTTATTTTGAACCGCTTTACCAATCAAAGATCCGATTATACATATTTGTTCGTCATCTCAATACCTTGCATTTGGGTACCATTTCTCGAGATATGATTTGTCAAGTGTCAAAAATATGAAATCTATATCTCATTGAATGTACATGAAAAAAATTTCATTTTGTAAACTAGTGTTATTAATGCATATTTTTTATTTTAAGGGCATATTTTTTATTTCTCAATTATATTTTTGAAAATTCCATTCTGGTTATTTTCATAATAACACAGTACAACATTTTTCAGTTAATTGATTGCCAACTCAATTATCAACTTATAAGTTAATAATGGTTCGGATGGTTTTAAAATAACTATCCCACTAAAAAATAGATGCAGTTAGGTAATTAAACGAACTCTTAACAAATTGCATAAAAAATTACTTTCATAACGCCATTCCCTTACTGTGAAGCAGGTTTATTAAGGAATAATATTAAAAACAACTGTAACAACACAAAAATAAGTGTATTAAGCTTTTTGTTCACTAACTAGCTTTAATATGCGATGAATAAAGCGCGTTTTGTGTGAAAAGTGTATTGCTTCAAAGTAGGAACTCGCCAATTAAATTCATGTGTTCTGTAAGCTAGATGGTAAGCAAAACGTTTGCTTTTCTCTCTTACAAACTTGCTTCATGTGAAGCTCAAGTTTTTATTGTTTATTTTACCACAACAACAGACCACTATTTGTACTAAATAAAAATATAATTAATTTACCCAAAAAAAAATATTCAAATAGATTCATAACATTATGTTATGCAACTCTTCACATACTCTGTATGAACATGAATGTATTTATAGTAACGTTAATTCAATTTCCCCTGGCAGAAAAGTTAAGGGAAACAGGATATACATACATATGTACATAAGTGAGTGAATACACACATACGCATACATACGCAAATTTATATCTCTACAACAACAGTAAAAACTTAATTAATAACAACTTCCACTCTGGCAATTACAATGAAAAACGGATGTGGTAGGAACCAAAATACGAGTATCAAAAAAAAAATATCAAAAATAATAATAGAAGAAATACGTTTGAATTAAAAACCTTTTAATTATGATCTTAAGAGTAAAACGTAAAACGACAAAGTAATCGAAATGATATTAAAGGATCATATATATAACTCTTGGTGTTTTTGCTATGGTGAATGTGTTCAAGATAAAGAGAGAGTAAATTAGTGTGTTGTACTGTGGTGGCTGCTGCTGCTGCAGCTCTTGTTCTTGTTGTTTTAGTTCCGACAGGATCCAAACAGCTGTCAGCTGTTTTAAAACTATTGTCTTTTTGTCAGCTTACATACGAGTATTTTTTTTTTAAATTAAGTGTTTTTGTCCTTTATTTCTTTGCCATCACCAGCTTTTTCTTTTATAGGTATCTCCTTTTTTTCTGCTGAGTGTGTAACAGCCTACATTAGTTTCCTCTTTCTTAGTTGTGTAGCCTGTTTTATTTGGTTTGAGTAATGAGTTGAAAAATATGGTGTTTTTTTTTTGTGGCTCGTGTCATACAACTATAATAATTTGTATTAAACATCATTAAACTGACATCAACAAGACATACAGATGGTCTGGACTTTAAAGTTATGATTTCTTTAAAAAAAAACTTTGTTTCATCAAATCAAATTAACTTATAATTGGAAGATGTTGTATAAGGCTTTGGATTTCAAAAGTTTAATAATTCAACATCAACAACATACCTAAGGAATATTTAAATAAGGTATCAAATACGGCGCTTTAAATCATAAAACTCGAAACTCCTCTAACAGAACATGTCTAATACTCTCTATAAAACGAATATATGCAGAAAATTACAATATTAGAGAGCTAAACTTAATATTGTCATAGTTTAAAACGTAAATATTCCTCCTGAATAAAATGTTTAGGATTATGACCCCTATACACGCCTCAAAAACACAGAGTGAATGCAACACTTTTAATAAGGCCCATACACACACAGTTAGCAAATTCAAGTGTATTGCAGAACCAGTACACTCACTCCTTGATTAGGAACTGCAGCTTTCCACTACGTGAATCCCTTTGTGAATATCTTTGTATAGAAACCAAAAGTATAAGCCACAGATTAATTGAATTCTGGGTCGTTTTTAAAAATGGTACTATAGAAGTTCCTACTTTCGAAAAAATCATTAACACATGTAATAGATTTTAGTAATAAAACAAAGTCAAGAAGATATTCAATTGTAAAGGGTTATTCATGGTGGGGTTTATTTTTCATATGCTTTTTATAGATAACGAGTGACTCATATCAAACTGCTTTGTCATTTTTATTCAGTATCGTTTAACAAGTCATCACGGAAAGATTCATAACATAACAGCATCTCCAGATTGTTCAGCTGTACACAGAGCGAAAAAGTAGTTTAAAAATTGCCAACCAATGGTATTGACATTATAACAAAGTGTTGTCAATATTGCAACAACATCTGTTGTCAAATTTTTGACAAAATGTTGTCGAATTGGACCCAAAAAAAAATTTCATAATTGTTGCTCTGTTGTCATGCAAATTTGTATATGTATGCATTAAAATTATTGAAAAATTAAAAAAAAAATTTAACATGAACAGTGAAAAATGCAATAAAATGTGACGACTACAAAATTTTGTTTTAAGAATGATACTTTCTTTTTGAAGAAAATAAAAATTTCGGAGTAAAAACAAATCAATTCCTTTTCGACGATAACGATGAATAAAAAAATCCTTGTATCTTTAAATAAGGAAGGTAAATACATATTAATGATTATATAAGTTATAATATAAATTTTTTCCACGAATTTTTTTTTTTTTTTCAAATAAATGTTTTTTCATGATTCTGTTAAATACACTGTGCTAGTAGCAAAATATTACAAGCTGGGTACCCTATTAAGTTAGTGCTGCTATTCGCGGTAAGCGCCTAAGTGGAACATTATAAAGTGGAACCTTATTTCAAATCGAAGCGGCAGTTCCGGAGATCACGTCTTATAAACATATAAGCATACAAACTTTTCAGCTTTATAATATTAGTATAGATAAGTATTTAAATTTTTAATCGCGAATATGACAAATAGGAGCGATAACTTTAAAGAAACGGCTAACACAATAGGCTGCCTAGCTTGTTAAAATTAATACCTAGCGCAATTATATTAATAGCCTGAAAGTTGGTGTTCAGGTTGCATACCCAATAAATAATAAAAAGTGAAAAAAATTGTTTTATATAAATATTCTCCATTTTAAAAGAATGCACTACTTTAAGTTCCTGTTCTCACTCACACCAACACACTCACCTACGTAAAAATTTATTTTAGTTAGTAGGCCTAAATGTTGTGTCAGTTTTATTACAAATATTTTCCATGTTGTTATTGTTGTTGATGTTACTGTTTTTGTTGTTATTCAAGTAACTTCCCCTAAACGTACACCAGCACTCCTAAATGGCATATGTTTGTTCTTTAGCCAGTGGTTACTTTAGAGTACAATCAGACAACAAACAACTCATAAATACAACTCATACATCAAGAAAAGACGACAAGACAATGGCAACAAATAAGAAAAACAAACTCAAGTAGAAGAAATAAAAGCGAAAAATACATTTACAATATTCTTTTAATTTTGTTGACATGTGCATTAAATTAAATAATTTTATTTTAAAATGTTTAAATATTTGTGTGTAATTAATATGCTTGTGTTTATTCTGCAAAAATTTGACACAAATTTGGGAACAATTTTGTTATTTTTGATTCCCAAATTTTTAAATTAAATTTGATTTTTAACAACAAAGAAAACTTTGTGGTAAAAATGGTTATGTGGTATTTCTGTTGTGTGGTCGGTTTAATATTTTTTTAAATTAGAAGTGAATGCGTTGAAATAATTTAAAAAAATTTGCAGTATGAAATTTTTGAAAAGATATTGTAGAGAAACAATTGGGGGTTAGTTTCTAGTTATAGATATTTGCATTGGAAATATGATGTTTTGGTTTTAAATCAATAAAATAGGATGTAAAGCAAGTTTAAACCAAATCCATTGCGAGGGTTAGGAATAAATCCAATATATTTTTTCATCAAGTTTTATGTCCCATAAATTGAAAAAAATTTTGTAAATTAAAGTAACGATATAATAAATAAATAAAATGAAAACCAATAATTATTTAATACTTTTTCAAAGAACCACCCTGCATAAATTAAATGTGTCTATTGGTAAAGTATGTACATTAGGGTGGCCCTTATCTATATGGCGGATTTTTTTTTTGCAGGTTCTTTTCACTCTCACCACCTTTTGGTGAATTTTGGTAAAAAAAAGATCATGCTGAAAAAATTTTAGGTAAATCGGTTGGTGTTAAGACCTTGGCTCATAACTTTAAAACTTTTGATTTCACAAAAAAATTCTGAAGTTTTCAACATTTCGTACTTTAACAACTTTTTTCTAAATCTAATAGTTTACAAAATAAACACAACAATGTAAATTATAACTCGTAGTGAACGAATTAAATTGTACTCTTGACAACTAAACCGTCTCTATTTCTATACACACAGCTTGCAGCACATAAATTTTACCGTTATAAAAGCAGCAGAATTTTTTTTTAAAAAAAATGAAGAATGGAACCTCCTAGCAGACATAGGCTATATAAGGCTCAACTAAAGTGCTTAGGATAGTGTCCAGGTTGGTTACCAATGAAAACTATATAGTGGTAGGGGATAAACGAAATGTTGTATTAAAATGAATTTCTGAAGACGAGGTTCCTGAACTAAAAACACATACTACATTATTCCCAGGAATAGAAGACTAATCAAAACTGTGACTAATTAAAAAACTGTGCGAATACGTGTTAAAAACATGTAATAAACATTTTTTGCGAAATCAATAGTCTTGAAGATTTGAGCCTAGAAATTAAAATATTATTGTTTTCCCCAAATTTGAGTGGGCTTGTCTTAACCCCAACCGATTTACCTAAATAATTTTAAGGATGATTTTTTTTACAAAAATCCACCAAACTGGGGTTTGAGACTAGGAAAAATCAAACTTTTTTTGTTAAAGCCACCCTAATGTACAAACATATTAAATTCTAGATGTCACCCTAACAGCTGTTTTGAATGGGATAGAAAACCATATGCTCATAACAAATATCCGATCAGATATGATTAGCACGTGTTACATATGGCAACTAAAACAACAAAACATAAACAGTTCATAATTCTTTTTACCTGGCACAGTAAGTTTTGAAATAAAATATCTACAAGGACCACGTTATAAACAATTAAATTACTTTTTTTATATCGACAAATACTTTTTTTAATGTCATTGAACAATTGCATAACCTTAAGATATTTCTTGTTTTAAGAATACTGGTTGGTTTGAGTGCTTGTTCTTAAACAACTCAGAACACTTTTAAGAATTGAATCCCATCTTCTATAAAGAGTTATTCATAGTGAGGTATGATATTCAATACGCTTTTTTAACAGATCACGAGTGACTCATATCAAACTGCTTTGTCACTTTTGTTCTGTATTGTTTGACAAGTCATCATGGAAAGACTCACACAACAACAGTGTCTCCAACTTGTTCAGCTGTATAACGAAAAGCAGCGTTCTGTAAGAAATGTTTTTCTTGCGATTCGAGTAACTTACGGTGCGAATAATCGACCTACTGAAACCACTATTGCCAATACCATTAGAAAATTTGAGTCACAGCTTACATTAGTGGATGAAACTGGACCGGTTAGATCACATCCAGCACGTTGTGAAGTCAATATTAGCAACTGTAGCTGAGAGTGTTCGCAAAGATCGTGACGAATCTGTTCGTCATCGTTCGCAGCAGCTTGGATTGTCGTATTCGACAACTTGGCGTATTTTACAAAAGGATCTAGGCCCTAAAGCATAAAAAATTAACCTTGTGCAAGAGTTGAAGCCCGGCGACTTAAATTTGCGTCTTATTTTCAGTGATTGGGCTCTGGAAAACCTCGATGAAAAACCTGTGTTTTATCGTGAAATTTTGTTCAGTGATGAAGCACATTTCCGGCTCAATGGAAACGTTAATAAACAAAATTTCCGTATTTGGGCTGATGAGCAAGCCGAAGAGTACCTAGAGCTACCATTACGTCTATTAAACAACATTTACATGATATCATCATATCAAACAATAAATGCCATAGATTGATCTTTTAACCGATAATAAAAATTTTAAGTTCACTTTAAAATGTATGTGTTTTATTTTACATTATAAGTCAAACCTCACAATGAATCACCCGATACATAAATTCAATGTCTTCATTCACTGAAAGTAAACTAAAAATTCTTTATTTATATGCTCCTCAAGTTCCCACTTGATCATACGGGGCCAAAAGCAATTCGTTAGCACTGTTGGTTTTAGAAAGGAGTTTTGACTGGCCTTCTTTTTTTAGGTTATTGATATGGCTGATATCTGTGTGACCAATCTCACGTTGTAGGCATGCTTCCGCAAAATGTTATAAATCGTTTACGAGATGTCATATAGCACTGTTCGCCTTCTCTCTCTAGCTAGCTTTCAGCGGAAGCCGGAACTCTATTGCCCGAGAACTACTTAGTCTATAAACGGAAGTAGTGATCTGCTTGGACAATTAAGCAGAATTTGGACAGCCATGCGAAAATTCAGTTGGTTACTGTGTAATTTTATTCCAAAATAAACGATTTTTTTTTTTTATTTTACATTGCAACTTTCAAACGCTCTCAACACCCAGAGAAAAAATATGTTTAAATATGGTCACCTCCAACAAAACTATTTTTAAATAAAATTGTAACCATACTATGGTTATTTTAACCATATTATTGTCATCGACAACCATATTATGGTTAAATTAGTTCTCCATCAAGAAGGCACAACCAAATTATGGTTGCCTCCGAACATGTTTTGGTAAATAAAAACTAAAATATGTGTAACATATATAATAGCATGGTTGATTTTCAGCCATAGAATGTTGCTCTTGAAAAAGAGGAAACTACTATTGTTAATTTAAAAACAAATTATTGTCATAATTAGCCATAACATGTATAGAGGCAACCATAATATGATTGTGGCTTCTTGATGGAGGACTAACAATAATATGGTTGTCGGTGACAATAATATGGTTAAATTAAACATAATATGTTTAAAATTTTCTTTAAAAATAGTTTTGTTGGAGGTGACCTTATTTAAACATATTTTTTCTCTGCGTGTATTTACTGAATCCCTTAACACCTACATATGTGAACAGAAACCGTGATATGGAAAATTTTCGTCTGGCACTGGCAGAAGATCAAAAAAATATTAGAATAAGATTTAATTAACAATTATAATTGTTAATTCATAATTAATATGAAGACTTAATAAATAAATATTGAGAAAAAAATAGTGAATCCAGATAACACTGCTAATGAATAAATTGATGTTCAAATCTTAATCACTTCTTAGAAGATATGAGGAAATTTTTATCTTCTCTAGAAATGTTAACAGACTCCGCTTGTGGGACCACAGATTAACAGGCAAACACATGTTTAATTATTTTTTGCTTAAACAAAAGAATTTTATAAATTTTTATTGTCGAATTTTTTATAGTTTTTATGGTGCCAAACTTAAATATTTATAATTTTTTTTTATAAATATCTAGACACAGAGCTTAAGACAATGGAAATATTTGTCTTTGCATTAGATATCCCCTTATCAAAAACCATCGATTATCATCGATTTGCTTAAGAAATCCAAACTTTGACAGCTGATGGTGGTCATATGAGAGAATCTGTATTTGTTAAATTAGCTGTCAATTAGTTAGTCTGTTTTACAAATCACCATGGACACATGGAAAATAAGGCCTAACTATTATATGCATAAGCTAGTTAAGCTATTGTCAAAAGTCAACAAAAAGCCTCTTAAATGTATTTAAAAACACAAAAACAAAATCAAAAAACATTTGATTCCGTACGGAATGTGCGATCAATTTCGCACTTTGCTTAAGCAAATGAAATATTGATAAAACTTAACAAAAAGTTCCCTTATGCATAATATGGTTTGGCACATCCCAGTAAAAAAATTTGTGTTTTTTGAAGCACTTAAGAGAAAACGCGCATAATCGAGCACTTTAATTAGAGAGCTCTTATACAGCAGTAAACGATAACCAATTAAATATACAAAAATATTTAAACAATATTTAAAACAAACTATTTTAGTGCTGACAACGAAAAAGGAATTAAAGCGAAAAATAAAAATATATTTTGGTTTACGAATATTATTAAAAAATTGCATTAAACAAGTAAAAGCAAAACATTAATGAATATGTTAATAGAGTTAGTGCTTAAAAAAGCACTTCAGAAGTGCTTTGCTTGCATGTTTTATTATTATTAAAATAGTCCTCTAAACCGGGAACTACCCATACAAAAATTAGACATCCCATCAGCAGGTTTGAAATGATTTGAGGTATGAATTCATACATAAAACCTCCTCCTTTTGGAGCACATTTTTCACTGGGATATGATTAACTGTTCAAACAGAACTGCGTCGAGGCCACATTTTCCATACAAATTTACATAAATATATGTCATAGCAAGCCGTCGTAAAATAAAATATATTTTATTTTGAGAACATTTTTTCTAATGCTAATGGCTATCGAGATCCGCGTGTTAGGTCCAAATACCCCAGCACCCAGCCCATGCTCCATTTTGGATCAATCAGTATACCAGTGTAGTCCCTGATTACCATCACAGGGATTTCCGCTGTCATAGGCTACCCCGTTAGGGAAGATCGTGCTAAATCTTCTATTAAAGCCCAGTAGCTAATTTCATCAGACCAGCGTGTCCGTAGACTTTCATTAAATTTCATACATTTTGTAAACGGAAAAAAAAACAAAACAAATATAAAATTAAAACGATAATATGAGAGAGAATTGAAGTTACTGCCGACGTTTTAATTATGGGCATTAGGATTTTTGCATGAATTAGAAGACTGTATATTTACAGTTGCTTAAGCCAATTTAAGCATATTATAGTTGGGCCTTTACAGTCAAGGAACGTTCGTCGACAACTTTTGCGCCGCCTTGTAAATATACATATGTATACATACATACATCCATACATATATTGTTTAAATATCGCAAACCTTTAAGATACGATTTATCAAAAATCAGTTTCTTATTTCAAGATGAATCTAGGAAATCAAATAGGAATATTTTATAAATACACTCTAAGATGACATTAATAATGGGTACTTTTAGTTGAAATAAATAATTTTCTAATATTATGCAAATTCCTTAAAGCGTTTACATAAGCTGCGGTAGTCGCGTACATCATGCCATCATCATTTGCATAAATTATTAGCTAAATATTCAAGACTATTTAAAAAACAAAAATCTAATACTAGAATTTCTATGCAATTGCCGCAACTGACAGTTGACAAATTATTTCATAAGAGAGAACTTTGATTAGTTCTTAAAAATTCATTTTAATTGCAAACAAGTTTTAATAGAGAAATTTATAAATTAGATAGTAGTTTACTTACGTTTTTAAATAATCTAACTTGTGTTGTTCCACCTTAATATAACCCTCTAAATTACTTATTAATACAGATTCAGTCTCCAATAGCTCTTCCATTTCCGCCAAAGCAGTGTAAACTTCTGTGTTGCTGGACTTAATGGTGCAGATTAGGAAAAAAAATGCGAGCATGGGCAGGGATGTTGCCCTCTTTCGTCTCAGTTGAAGCATATTTGAAATTTATGTGTTGAAATGGCAGATAGTAGTTTAAGCTAAAATGAGATATGAAATATATAAGTTATTACTAGGTTTTTCCATTAAAATAACTTTTTGTTATTTAAATATCCTTTTATGACTTTTGACAATAACACTTCCCAAATTTCTTTACTTTCAATTCAGTGCCTGTTCACAATTAATTCAAAATTTATATTCTGGCGGCACTTATTCACTCTCAGAAAATCTTATAAATTAAGATTAATTAATTTTAACAACTCACAGTCAGTTAAAAAAAATGTATTTAAAATACAAAATAAAAAAAAAAAAAATCTAAAATTAATTAATTTAAAGACTACCACCGATATGATTATTATACAATGAATGAATATTACAATGAATTGATTTTCAGTTTATTGCTTAAACTTCAAACTCGTTGTTCATTCTTAGAAAGATACAAAAAAAAAAGCATTAAGAGAAGTGTTAGATAATTTGATGTTATTTCAAACGTTGTAATCCGGTTCAAAATTTTTATTACCGATTTTAGCAAATAATAAAGTTTTAATTAAAAGATATTAATACTTTGGCCACATACACATTTTTATTGAATTTGTACTGAAAAACTTGTTTGTTTTTGATTTGAACTCAGTGCAAATTCTAAATCTGATAAAATTTTAGAGTTTTCGGTTAATATTTATTAAGACTAAAAAGAAGATGTGCCTATACAAATCATTTGACAAACAAATGACAAAAGAAGAAGAAAAAATTAAATCTGAAATCAATCAGCAACTCGCACAAAGTTAAGGTTATTCCATAAAAATTCTTAAATTATATAAGCACTTAATTTACCGAGCAATAGAAACGTAGGCCATCAGCCCGTTGTAGTGAAACAGCAAAAAGACTTTGGCGAGAATCAAACAAGCGACCCTCTCACTGAAAGACTAGACTATCACTATCTACTAGCCTAGCGTGGCAGAAAATTATAGAAATAATTCCGCAAGAAAGACCAAATCTTAAGCCTCAGTTAGCTGACAGTAGCAATAATGTAACGGTACAATTTACTTAACGTAAGTAGTAAGAGCTATTATGGAACAGTAAAAACGTGTCATATGATTAAAACATAAACAACAAATATTTTTCAAGTAAAGGGTCATTTTTTATGAATTCAGTTTTACGGGCTGGCAGCACTGGTTGGTAATTGTGTCAAACTACATCTGCGAAAGTGAAAAGTGTTCAGTATACTCTACCAATTCATCATGGCGAAACTCACAAACGAGCAACGACTGCAAATCGTTGAAATTTATTATCAAAATTCGCTCGATGGAAATCCACTGTTTTATCGAAAAATTGTGTTCAGCGATGAGGCTCATTTCTGGCTAAATGGATACGTAAACAAGCAAAACTGCCGCATCTGGGGTGAAGAACAGCCACATGCCGCACCAGAGTTACCGATGCATCCCGAAAAAACGACAGTTTGGTGTGGTTTATGGGCTGGTGGTATCATCGGTCCATTTTTCTTCAAAGACAACCGTAAAAGAAACGTTACCGTCAACGGCGAACGATATCGAGCCATGATACGCGACTTTTTTTGCCCCCATTGGCTGAGTTGGACTTGGTTGATATGTGGTTTCAACAAGACGGTGCCACATGCCATACAGCTCGTGAAACAATGGACATATTGAAGGATGAATTTGGAGAGCAGTTTATCTCTCAAAAT
Organism: Pollenia amentaria; assembly: GCA_943735925.1. NCBI lineage: Eukaryota > Metazoa > Arthropoda > Insecta > Diptera > Polleniidae > Pollenia > Pollenia amentaria. Next base: position 166,696,988 of record OX031006.1, read on the forward strand.
GGCCCTGTGAGTTGGCCGCCAAGATCATGTGATTTGACGCCTCTTGACTATTTCTTGTGGGGTTATGTGAAGTCGTTGGTCTATGTGGACAAGCCAAACACGATTGAACCCTTAGAGTATAACATAACACGTGTTGTTCATGGAATACAGGCCGAAATGCTCAAAAAAGTGGTGCAAAATTGGACCTTACGAATGGACCATTTGAACTGGAGCCGCGGGCAACATTTACATGCAGCTATTTTTAAAAAGTAAATGGCAGTGTTTTATTAGATTTTTAAAAAAAACTACGGTTAAAATATCACCCTTTGCATACGACATGTGTTTAAAATTTAAAATCATTTAAAATTAAAAAGCTATAAAACTGAATTTGCCAAAAAGTTATAAAAAATTAAAAACAAGAAGAAAACTTCGATTAAGGAGATTTATTTAAATGTAATTTTGTGCACTTTTGTGCACACAACCCGGCTTTATATTAAATATAAACAGCTGTTTATACTACAAGTGATGCAAAGTTTTGTGTTTAAAATGTTTTCAAACGTTTTTTTTTTAGATAATTTCTTAATGAAAATAAATTGGTAACATAACTAAATTTATATTTAAAACAATTTATTTTGGTTTAGTTTAGATAAAATGGTAAATTTTTTTAAAAATTATTTCTGTTTTAAAAAAAACCAAACAAAGTTTTTTTTTAATTACAGTTTATTTATTAAATTATATGCTGTTTTCACAACGCAAGTGTTTGAACGTCTAGTAAAATTTATATGAAAAGCACTTATTTTTTTTAAGTGTTTTTCATATAACTTTTACATCACGTTTAATCACTTGTGTTATGAAAACAGCACATAAATTGTTGATGGCACAGTTTACAAGTGTCACGTAAAAACGTAAGAAAAATCTATTTTCAACAGATTGAGACGTGACGGTTAAGTTACATCTTACTGCTATAATCGCTCTAATTGTTTACATACAAAAAAAAATGAATCAGCTGATTTGCAACGTTTCTGTTACTGTCTGCTAACTATTTATGGCTTTATTCTTGATCTACGCAAACAATGGGAAATATTTAGAAAAATATTAAATTGAAATTATCAGCTAAAACAAATTTGCTGCCTTTACTTATTAGCGCCCAATGATCCAATTGGGGAGCATGTTTTTGTAATTGAATAAATTGAATAAATAATATTATATTTTTCGAAAATAGCTAAAGCCTATAGTACACGGCATGTAAAAAGACACATGCGCATGTGGTTCTGACGTAATTTTGACGTCATCACACAACACGCAATGTTTATTGTGGCCTTGCATTGACGTCAAAATTACGTCAGAACCACATGCGCATGTGTCTTTTTACATGCCGTGTACTATAGGCTTAACAATCTTTAAAACAAAAATTGCGTTCTAATGGGTTAAGCCTGTTACTCTGTTCAACATTTCTCCTGAAATGCTGTCAAAACTCATATGAAAAAGACTTGTGCGGAATGAATATCTATGAAATTATGTTTATAGACTTGTACCCTGTTCATTTTGTGAAAAAGTTACAAACTGCAAAACAGTGTCCCATACTTCGAACGATTAAAAACGTCAAATTGTGCCAACTCGCGAGATAGGTAACATTGATACATGTAAAATTTTTCGTATGAAATAATAAATGTTGCTTAACATTTTCCACAAATTTTAACAGAATACTATGCTTTAACTCATTCCATTATTCGTGATAAAAGCCTTTTTCCGTTTAATGACTAGGTGAAATAAGGCACCGATATTCATTATCAAAAACTTTTTGTAAGGTCAATAATATTTGAAAAAGTATGTGTTGCCTTAGATCCACTATCCGACAATAGACTAGCCATTAGACTAGCCGACAATACGAAACGAATCTTTCGTCTAGAAATTATTTCTACAAAATTTAATTTTTGTAAGTGCTTCATTAAATCTCATTCGCGCTTTCAATAGACAGACAGACATGATGATTAGTTTGTTGTGTTGCAAACGGAAAGACAAAGTTGGTATAAACACCCCTTTCTGTGTAAGTGGTGTGTAAGCAAGATCTCGTTGTGTCATTCTTGATTATTTTACAAGACTTTTGTCAGGTTTTGCCACTAATCTATCTTTTCTTTCTTATTGTCATTAATATATCTGTGTCAATAAGAAAAAATGTTAAAGTCCATTTTTTAGATGTGTAGGAGAGCATTTTTCAACTTTAAAGGTGATTTTTGATAATTTACTCCTATTCTAATATAGTGATATCCATTTTTCGGATTTAAAAGTAAATTTAAAACACACATAAAACTATGATTTCGATTTAACTTTTATTTCATTATAATTCTTGGAACTTTCCATTACGTACGAAATATAATGTCATTTAAATGACCGCCTTTAGATTGGTTGCAGCAGTCGATCCTTTTGAGGTAGTTTTCGACAAAATTGCATTATCTTTATGGCCAATTGACGTCGCCAAAATGTGAAATTACGCGTTCTGGAAACTTCACATGCAATAAAGCCAAAATCGGTCCTGTGACACCGTCTTGAAAAACCACAAAAAAAGTCGGCTTTCATACGGCCATAGCGCTCTGAGCCGTAAAATCGACAAATTCGAATTATCCGCTACAATTTCACTAACAGAATTTCAGTAAACTAAAGTTTTTATTTTAAATGTTATTGCATATTGATAAAAGGTAAGCAAAAAGTTATCCAAAAAAAAATCGTACAATCGCTTTTCCCATGTGTACTTTTGAGCGTAAAGATCCCAAAGGTGCCATTAGCTTAAGTCAACTTAAGCACCTTTTGCCACGGAATTAAATTATTTATTTGTTCCTCTAAATAAATTTATTTTATAACATTATACAATTTCGAAAAAAGATTTTTAGGATCGGTATTCAATTCCGATTTATACTTTTATTTTTTTTCATGGATTGCGGCTTTTAACAACAAGCTAAATGCTTGTTTATAATGAGGCACCTCCTTAACAAGCTATCGAGGGATCTTCATGTGGGAAGTCCAAAGTTCCGAAGTCAGCATCTTATAAATATCAAAATGAGTTATAAGAAGGCAAACCAAGGATTTCATTTATAATCGACAATGGCGGAGATAAACCTGAAGCAGTAATTTTGAACACAAATTTCGATTTATATATAATCTTATTGTTTAATTTAAGTTTTGCAAAAACATTCCCTCCCAAAGGGAGAAAGCAGATGTTATGCATTAAAAATACTCAAGAATAGACCGGAATCAGAGACGACGAATATCTATGAAGTGCGGCAAGGATTAGCAAATTGCTAACCGGTATCCTTGCAAATCGTTACCTAAAACGGAAAAGTATCTAACTAACCAAAAATTAAAAATCGACTTTTCATTAGATCTTATGTATCCACAAGAAATGTTGAAATGTCTCGACTAAACTTAGGGATTTAAATAGCCAAAAAACCAACAGCCTTAACTACAAAAGATTATATAATAAACAGTAAAATACCTAACTAGCAGTTTGCATAATATGCAACATTGTCAATTGTTTTACTGGTAGGTATTGCAAGTAAAATTATTTAGAAGAAAACTTAATTACAAACACTTAAATGCAATTCATCAATTTATCATTTTAAATAGTTTTTTGTTTCTTCTGCAAAATTTTCATAATGTTAAATAGGGCCTTAAGCATTTTATGTAACGAAATATTGCAATTTCTTAAAGTTATATCTATGTGAAGTGGAATCCCTCATGACGGGCACCCCTCTCGGACCGGACTGACTATTGGTTGAGACCTATGTTGGCATGCTTCTTGCGGAAAGTGCTTTCTGTCCTTCAGGAAGATGAATTTTGCGGATGTTTCATTTTCCGTTGACAAAATACATTTGGAAATCACGTGGTGATTGTGGTTTACTACCCAAAGTCGCATGAAGGAATATCCTAAAAAGGCCACTAAGGGGCTGATTTTGCACAACTTATTGGAGAGTTCGGCCTGAGGAAAGATCATCCCTATGTGTTGACGATACTCACCAGATACTGCTAGCATTTTTCCGAAATCAGAAAAGGTTAGATAGCTCCAAGGGACCAGTGTATGATCTTGCCGAGTGTATGATCTTGCCACTCAAATTGCTAAATGCATGTGTTGGTGGCGCTCACACTAGGGGGCAGTTGTTAAAAGCATTGTTTGTCACCCAGTGTTAAAAGTCTACCATGTAGTAGGACCAACGGCAGGTATTCATTTAAATCTTTTCCACAGCTGACCGAAAACCGAAGGGTCAATTAAAATGTACATACAAGGCAGATGTCCTTTTGAAAGAACTCAATTTTCTGCCGAGACCAGGCACTATTGTCTGCCGAAAAGTGGTCGCTCGTTTATGGAATGTGTATGATAAGAGAGAAAACAATCTGACATATATTTTATTGGTCGCCAACATTTGTAAATGCGAGTCATTTGTTAGATGGTACTTCAATTAAAAGCGATTCAAATTGGATTTAAGTTGACTAAGGCTGGCTTTTTGAGATCTCAGTTAAACTAGGTTTAGTTAATCTGAAAACCGATTTCTGCCACGGAACAGCTTAGTTTTGCTTAAAATTTTGTTCTTTAATGAAATATTTTGCCAGAAAAATTGAGTTTCAGAGTACGTTAAACTATGTTTAAACTGATGGTCTTTTCTTTTCTACAAAAAAAATACCACCTTGTTAAAAGTTACATGTATAAAATGTCTTGCCGACCCTGTAATAATGCAATTTTTTATTTGACGAGAACAGAACACTAAATTGGACCGCCCTGGTTTTAACAGCTGACAAAAAGTTTGTTCTTCAAAATATTAAAAATATGTACATAAATTAAAAAGTGTGTTCTTCAATATATAAAAAAAATATACATAAATCAAAATTTGTTAATAGATTGATATTAAATAAATAAATAAACGAACAAAATAAATGACGAAATTCCAATTTCTTTAGTGTGTTTTTTATAAAATATGTAAACAAGAAAATACCTTTGCCAGATTGCTGATTTATTAACACCCAAGTTTTTCAGATTTCTTGATTTGACGTTTTTTTTTCAAAAACGATTTTATAACACCGAATCCACTTAAATTTTATATCACTGACAATTTATTATTAACAGTGTAATGCTTTCCTATGGTTTTATTATTAAATAATAGAAAAAATAACTATTAAAATTTGTAATTTTTACTGTCCTGATTAGTGGTGATTTTTTCCCAACTTCGTCTCGTATATATAAATACAAGCCATCTTTTTACAGGGCATTCTCAACACTATCGATTTATATGGGGCTTAAAGTGCAATGCCTTATGCCATTAGAAAGGGTGCATTTTTTAGAATAAAACAAGGCACACTTTTAGAGAGCGAAGCATTTTTTTAAATAAGATGTGACATTTTTTGTAGAAAAGAAAACACCATTAATCCACATCTCAAAAACACGCTCTAAATGGTCAAATAATGCGCCGAAATTCGAGAAAGCCAGGCAAAAGGGAAGAAATTTTTCTTTAACTTAATGGCATTTTGCCAAGTTATTACGTTAAGGACTTAAAAGCGATATACAACTCGACTCAGTTTAATACAAAGTACAATCCTCAGTTTTATATTCGCAAATTCAAATAAATTAATTTATTAACCCTTTTTTTATTTTTTGTTTGTTCACAGAGTTGGTTTATAAATCATCATAAACCGATTAAAACAAGTTCATAAAACTCTTTCAATTAATTTTTAATTTAAACATAACGGCTTTTGTTTTTGCTTAAATATTTTACAAAAAAAAAAAATACAATAAATAAAATAAAATTAAGCAATACCGTTTTATCTTAAATTGTTGTTCACATCTTTTCATATGCTAATTAGTTGGGCGGTTTGTAAAAACAGATTAACAGAATATGTTGAAAATTAAAATTAAATTTTATTAATTTTATTCTATTTCATTGTGTTTTATTTAAAAAACATGCACAACAAAGGCAACAAGGAACTAAACATTTTTCAGTGTTGCACAATATTTCCTTTTTTTGTGAGAGTTCGCTTTAAATGTTAATTTTTTTTTTTGTTTTTGTTTTTGCGCAATTATTGCAAAATAATGACAGTTAAATAAATGCGTAGGTTTGTGTTAAAAAACCTGCTATTTTATTGCCATAATTGTTGATTTATTTTACTAACAAAACAAAAAATTTAACTTCATAGTTTTTTCTCTGCATAAATAATTAAATAAGACAACGGTTTTTTGTACCTGTCATCATTTTTCCCCCAACAACAAATTTAAATTCAGTTTTATATGGAAATGCGTAAACAGTTCAGTGAACTTGAATTTTTTTTTATATACGAAAAAAAAACGAAATGTAGGACAATAAAATTTTGCGGATGTTGTAAAGTTTAATAAAACAGCTTAAAACAATTTCCCTTTAATGTTTTAAATTTTCCAGAGATGATTTATTCAACTATTTGTTTCTAAAGATTTGGAAAATTTGCTGTTTATAGAAACTAATTACAAAAATTTGGTATTTTATAGAAAAATATAAATCTTTTATCCCTTCGCTTTTGGAAAATTTTTGAAAAATATGCTATAAAAAAAAATATGTTTTTATTAAAAGCTTTGAAAAAATTTAACTATTTTTATATGAAGTTGTGACTTGTTTTAGCTCAAAATTTATTATTTTTATAGCGCATTTTGCCTTCAAATTTTTTCCCTAAAATTTGCTATTTTCATAAAAAAAATTAGCTAAAAGGTTATAAGTTTTTATAAAAAGCATAAATTTTTATTAAAAAAATAGGTAAATATTTACTATTTTTAAAAGGAAATTTTAGCTAAACAATTTTAAGAAATATTTTAGTAAATGTTTCCTAAAAATTTTACTTCCAAATTTTACAACTGAGTCCACTTGCAAACACCCCAAATTAAAAAAAAAATTAAATTTTGAGAGAAACGATTTAAGAAGTTTTTTTAACCCTGCAGCCACACGATCAATATTTTCTTGATAGTCTTTTTATATAGACTGAAAGCTGTGCCGTAGGCTGCACGTAATTTTTAAGCAATTTACTCTCAAGATGTCATCAAGAAAACAATTTATACAGACAAACGAAATATTTTCTCACTAAACTTCTAATCAGTTGTTAAATTGAACCAAACAAATGGAAACAGTGGCCACAGCATTTTTACAGCTAAATTTTTATTTAGCTGCAAAATTTTCGTTTTGCACTTGGCATTTTATTTAGCAATTTTTAAAAATGTTTCTAGCTTTTTTTTAGCATTGTGTATTTAAAAATTTGGACGAATTTCCAGCAAGACAATAAAAAAATTGTTTTTTTAACCTGCATCTTAAATAATATTTTGTTCCAAACCAAGTTAGCGTAAAATAACGACTTATTTAGAGCACAGTTGCGGGTAAGTACAATAAATATTGATTTAAATCAGCAGTGCACTACCACTAAATAAAACTGCAAAAAAATTATTTTGCACTCTTTTTTACCTGATTTAGTGATGATTGCTATTTTTTTAATTACCACTAAAAAAAAAAATAGTGATATTGCTAATTTTCAATTCATCACTCAACATCAACAAATTGAGTGCAATAATTTTTTAATATCACTAACTGCAAAATTGGTGCCCTACCCCCATCTATGATTAAGATAAAACATCCGAATTTTAATTTTCATAAAAAATTTTTTTTATCAACGCTACTAGTGCATTTATGTACTTTATTAGGTTATGGCAAAATGTTGAAAATTTGTGAACCAGTGTTATAATTTATTTAATTATATTTAATAATAATATTAAATAATAAGATTTAATAATAGTATTGAATAATAATATTTAATACTAATATTTAATAATAATATTTAATAATAATATTTAAAAATAATTATAAAAATATTTAATAATTATTATTATTAAAAATTATAATAATAGAATCTGGGAATTTTAGTTCTCATGTTGAGTTTAAATTTTTATTATACATTTTTATATTAATTCGATTTTCATTAAATTATTTTTTATGAAGACAGGAATTTTCACAACATGAAATTAATTAAAATTTTATTGATAATTTTGCATTCTTGACTGCGCTGAGATTTGAACCCAGGCTTTCAAGGACAGGTTGCCCTGACTATTTTCGATTGTAACCACACAATCTCTTCAGAGGGGTTTGTCGTTTTACTCACTCGGCTATAATGCCATAAATGATTAAAATCTGTTTGCAACTTTTGCAATTTTAATTAATTTAAGAATTTCATATTGCGAAATTTTATTGCGGAATTTCGGTTTTTTAAGTTTTTTCAATAAGCTGAAGCGTTTTTGAGTTATGCGAACATATGTTGTGCAACCTCCTCCATTTTCGAAATAACGGTATATCTCGAAAACCAGAGCCAATTTTAAAAAACCGCGGGCACCACTGGATTCAGCGTACCCGAATTATGTTAAAACGCCAGGTGCCCAGCTTGTCACAAAAAAAAAGTGTCAATTTCTTGCACAGTGTAATTAATAAGATCATAAGACTTTCTTATGATCGGCCCATAATTTTATTATATGTCCCATATTAAACGCTCTTAGTTAAAAAAAATTTCTAATACTCGATATAAATCCAAGTATTACAGTTATTAAAATTAAAAAAAATATATCCATAAATATTCTTCAACTTCGCAACAACTTACAGACAAACCCTCGTACAAATTGCTTTTATATTTCAATTAATTATTTATTTTATATTTAGCCACCTTTTCTTTTTATTTTATTTTCTTGCTCTAGTTAACCACCTAATTTATTGTTGCAAAAGTTATTTTACTAGTTTAGTTCAACTTTAAGATTGAATTTAAATGCTTTAAGCAACAAGGTGTTATATAATCCCTTAAAAAACTAAAACATTATTTAACTTATTTTTCTTAAGCCATCGAAAAGAATAACAAATAAAAAGACTTGTCTATGCTTTTCGTTATTGTTTTCAGCAAAAAATTTACTGCCTGTTTTTAGAACACGAGCAAATTTCAAAATTTGCTTTTGCTTTAAATGTAAGTCAAACGAACGAGTTTTGCGCTTGTGTTCTAAGAAACAGTCAATTAATCTCGATAAATGATTATGATTAAATCAGCAACATAGTTAAAACCAATCATTAAGAACAATTTTATTAGGAACTTTTCTAACGAAATCATTAATCGCATTGAAACCGGTTCATTAACCTTTTTCAAACATACTTCAGAGATTTAAAAAACATCTATTTAAATCCATTTAGTTACGATTAAGCTGGTTAAAAAAAGGTGTTGAAATGAAGATTTGATTAAATTAAAATAATTTCAGCGAGCAAATTGTATTTAAAAAGGTGAAAAAAAATGTTTTGTTAAATTCTATTAGAATAACACACTCTATTTGATATGATTGAAATATGGAATATATACAATTTGTTGCAAGTGTTTGTATGTGAATGGCCTAAATGCTGTTTAAAATGCAAATTAACTTTTTATTCATAGCGACATTTAGACACTTTAAACTAAAACAAATTCGTCTTTAGCTTAAATTAACTGGCTTAAATAATGAATATTAAACCTGTCGACAATTGAAATTGAAGATTTTATTTAAAAAAAGAAAAAATTTGAATGAAATTAATGAAATTTTTAAAATATTTTACTATTAATTTTGAGTTAAAAATATTAATAAAAATTAAACAGAATTTTTTTTTTTTGTTTTGTGGTGGATCATTTAAAAGGTACTTTTCACGATAAAATATTTCGCCCTCCGTGTTACAATTATTTTGATTTTCCGTTCAAAATGCATTGCAAAAGTTATGGCCAGACTATGAGTAGGACGAAGGGTCAATTGTGGGACTTGAAAAAAGTTGTTATGATTGAGAGTGTGTAATAACAAAAAATGTTGTTAGTGCATGTGTGTGGCAACATAAGAAGGCCGAAGGCCTTTTTATACATAATGTATTTTCTTTATAAGGCTTGACATTTAAATTAGGGAAGTAACGAATACCAATACCGATGCCTATATATCGGCGATACTTCACGTTTGCCGATATATCGGTATCGGCGATATTTTACTGTCGACAGGCCGATACTTTATTTTTATAGTTATTTTGAACAAACGATTTAATTTTTAATGGTTGTTTTTGCATAACAACTAATAGCAAAAAATCAAACAGAATAATAAATTGTTTCTTTTATTACTTAAGTTGGTCGGTCCACACCACGCATTTTTCCTTTTTTCGAGACGCATGCTTAAGAAAAAAGTAATCCTTCTTCATGCCTTCAATACGTATATGCATTCTACACGTTTGCTTTGTAACTTGTCAATACAATTTTGCACTATGACTCAGCCGTATTTCTTTGCCCCATAATGGAAAAACGTTCTCCCATTGATAAATCTTGCATGTAATTGTACGTTTTAAGAACTTTCTGCTTATTTTTAATGATTTTTGTGAAAATTTAAGTAATTTTGCTACAAAAATTGGGTTACTGCAAAGAGACCACAAAATCCATACATTGTCTTACTCTACTCCGCTAGTTAAGTCTTAGAAAATACGATAAATGAATAAACTGAGATGCAGAATAGGTCATATTCCTAAAAATTGCCGATTTACGTAGCATTGCTTTGAATGAAAGATTTGAGTGTTTAAAGAATAATGAAATTTATTGCTAATCTACAATTCTTGACCTTCGGTACAAAGTTTCAAGGACAAAAGATCGAAAAAACGTCTTATTGAGCTACTCAACATGACTTCACATTCCGAAAGTGTTAAAGACACGGCCACCCCTACACCTAGTAAAAGTTTAGATAAGTCTACAAGAACTGACCTTTGGAGCGTTTGTGAAAATCTTATAAGAAAATTTCGGTGATTGTGCTCTGTCCATCTACTCTGTGGTTCAACTACATAATAAGTCTAGATATACCTTCGATCTTCTAATTTTTCTAGAGACGCAGGTCCGTTTGTTTACTAGCGCTCTGTAATATTATACTCAAAATGTAACACCATGGCGCAGAAATAATTAAGTTGCCAAATGAGTTAGGCCACATCTGAAAGACAATTTTTTTTGCAGGTCCGCTTCAAACGGAGTTGCAAAATGATCTCCGTAAATTTGAGAATACGAGTACTTTGCTACGCAATAAGACATGCACAGATGCAGAAAGGTACGTGAACGAATTCTTACTACGAAGCAGGTTCGTATGGGAGCTTATAAAAGAGTAACGGTAACAAAAAATTCAGTGTGAAAAGCTGATCGTTACATTCACAAATTTTTATATGCGCTGAATAAAGCGCTTTCTGTGTCAAAAATGTATTGCTTCAAAGTGGGAACTCGCTATATAAAATTCATGTCTTCCGTAATCGATATGGTAAGCGGAACTTTTACGTTTCTCGCTTACAAACCTGCTTCGTTGGAAGCTCCATTTTTTATTGGGCAGTTTAAGCCACATATGACATCCGCTCATTTATTAAGTCTGTCCCAACGTGCAGCGTGTTAATACTAATTTTATACCAAAACAATTTAAACTTATTAAATAACTAAAACTTCAAATAATTGATAACTATGGTGGATTTTGTAACAATTAGTCAATTCACAAGGTATCCTAACATGTCATATTGTCAAAATGTCCTAATATTTCACAATGGTTTAAAAATATTGTTGTTGGTTTGTTAACAAAAAGTGTCTTAAATAAATAGAACGTTGCTTGCTGTGTTTATTGTGCTGTCGTAATTAATCAGAAAAGTCCAGCGCTGAGCGGCTGAGCCGTACAACAATATTTTTAAACAATTGTGAAATATTAGGACATTTTGACAATATGACATGTTAGGATACCTTGTGAATTGACTAAATGTGTAAACTAAAAATGAAACGTGTAAACTATTGATTACAATTTAGTAAAATCGTGAATGTCATCATCTCATCTTTAAAGCATAAAATAGTCAATGTAAAAACTATACACATTTTTAAAAAATAGATAAAAAAAAGATATGTAAAAAATCAATATTTAATACAACTGCTTTTCAGTAAGTTTTTTTAACACAAGTTTTTTATCTGTTTTAATTGTTTTGCCAATCATTTATTCATCATGACGAACACAAAAAAAATATAAACAATAATTACAATAATTACAATACTGAGTGATGATGCCATAAATCTTTCAACTTCTGTTAAAATTATTAAAATCGTTAAAAAACCAACCCAAAGAAGATGAATATATTATATGTATTTTTGTAGGTAAAAATGTAAATTTTTAATACTTCATTTCAAGGGAGTTAAAGTTTCCTTTAGATTAAAGTAATTTATTACTAAATAGTATTTACAAATTTAATGTACAGTAAAAATAACTGCAGTTTCTTAATGATCCCAAATATCTTATTTCTTTAGATTGTAGTCAAGACTAACTTTTAAATAATGAATGCTTTGTATTTTAAGGGTGATTCATCGTGAGGTTTGATTTTTAATATTCCTTTTTTTCAATATGCTGTTTGTTATTTGATTTTCAATATGGTGTTTTGTCATTTTTGTTCAGTATCGTTTGGGAAGTTATCATGAAAAGACTCACACCACAACAGCGTCTCCAAATTGTTCAGCTGTATTACGAAAATCAGCGTTCTGTGAGAAATGTCTTTCGTGCGATTCGGTTAGACCACATCCAGCAGGTATGGTGTGGTTTATGGGCTGGTGGAATCATTTTTTTTTTTTTTTTATTTATTTGATTAAATCTATAGATATGAATCCTTACAGACTATTATAAGTATATTACAAGATTTTAAATAAAGGCATTATAAACGAATAAAAAACAAAAAATTTTTAAGACATATTAATTATTTAAAAACACAATAATATTGCGTTTAATTACATTTACATTAATGGAAAAATCAATTAAGCTATACAATTCATTGAAATTTTTGCATATTCTTCTCAAAGGATCAGCATCAGCATAATTTGTTTGAACAACAGGAAGGTGCAGAGGTATTAGGTGTCGGGTAAAACGTCGTGGAATATTAAAATTTATGTTTCGAAGAAGGAAGTCGGAGATGACATCGCCATTAATCAAATTAATTAGAAATGCGACATTTAGCATAGTCCTTCGGCTTTTTAAGGTAGGTAGTTTAATAAATGATAACCTCGTAGTATACGAAGGAAGATTCCCAGCATTACGACCAAACGAGCCTCTCAGGCAGAATAAGAGAAACTGCTTTTGAACAGATTCAATTCGGTCTATGTGCATATTAATTTCAGGATCCCAGACAATAGAACCATACTCCAAAATAGGTATTACTAGGGATGTGTATAGCTGTTTCGTTACATTGGGATCTGTAAACTCTTTAGACCATCGATTTATATAAGCAAGCACACCTCGAGCTTTATTTATAGTCATTGTAATATGCTTGCAGAAATCTAACTTAGGATCAAGTAGAATACCGAGATCCAGAAATTCTCCAACTAACTCTAGTTGATACCCATCCAGGAAATAGTGTAGCATTGATGTGCTATTTCTAGAAAATCGCATGTTCTTGCATTTTTTTAAGTTTAGCTCCATTTGGTTAAATTTACACCATGCGTAAAAACTATTTAAATCCTGCTGCAAATACGCCCCATCTGAAGATAATTTGTAGCTGAGAAACATCTTAACATCATCAGCGTACATTAAAACATTACAATGCTTCATTACAAGCGGCAAATCGTTAATGAAGAGCGAAAATAGCAAAGGGCCTAGGTGACTTCCTTGGGGGACACCGGAGCTAACATAAATTTCTTTGGAGGTGGTGTTATCAAAAAGAACACACTGTGTCCTGCAGGTTAGATACGATCGTAACCAGCACAAAGCGTTGCAAGTAAACCCTAATAAATTAAGCTTAGTGAGAAGTAGGTTATGGTTGATTTTGTCAAAAGCTTTGCTGAAGTCAGTATAAATAACGTCCATAAGTTGGCCATCCTTAAGAGCTCGATTTGTTAGAGTTGTTAGTTGTAAACTATTTGTAACTGCAGAACAACCTTTCCTAAAACCATGCTGGTATGGTGATAACATTGTAAATACACTGTGGCAAAGAGAGTCTGTTAAGCATTTTTCAAAAACTTTAGGAATTGCACTCAATTTTGCAATGCCTCTATAATTCGTTATATCCGATTTGTTGCCTGATTTAAATATTGGTATGATAAAGGATTTCCTCCAAAATTGGGGAAAATATCCGTATTTTAATGACACATTAAACATAATAACCAAAGGAGTAGCCAAAGCATGTGCACAATTTTTTAAAACGCAAGCAGGGATGCAATCAGTTCCACTACGCATTGACGATTTTATTGTTTTCAAAGATAAAATAACTTGAGAAGTATCAATAGAAGAGAATGATATAGCTTGATGTTCCATCAGAGTAAACGGGTATTCAGTTGATGTATCGTACTGCTGCTTAGAATATGTTGTTGCAAAAAAATCGGCAAACATATTGCTTTTAATCAAATTAATATTAGATTCATTAGTTAAATACTTCATAACTCTTGGATAGCCAGTTGATTTTCTTTTCGAATTTACAAAAGTATAAAAAGATTTTGGGTCACGTTTAAAGCTCCTTTTTATTTTCTCAAGGTAATTTATATACAGTCTCCTGTTAAGAAGATTATATTCCGCTCGAGATACACAGTATTCGCTATAATCATAAGCTGTACGATATTGCTTATATTTTTTATAGCGTTTGTTTTTTATATTTTTTAATCTTGATAGATGCGGAGAATTCCACGGTGGACCTGAATGTTTAATTGCGAAATGTTTTGGCACACATTCCTCAAAAAAATTATGCATAGTAGTATAAAATGTGTTAATCATAGAGTCAATTGAAGCTGGGGTACCATTCGGAATGGATAACAGTTCAAACCAATTAGTGTTGGTCAAAAAGTAGTTCAGGTCATCGTAATTTGTTTTTTAAAACAAAAAATCTTATCGTTTGTATCATCCTGATTACAAAATGCATCAGACAAAATATTATGACTTATTTCAAGAGTAGGGTGGTAGCGATCCTCTTAGTCCACATTCTTCACAAATGAGGAAAATCAGAATATTACCGTCAATGATAAACGTTATTGCACCATGTTAACGGCCTATGTGCTTCATGAAATTCAAGCGCATGATCTCGGTGAGGTCTGGCTACAACAGGACGGCACTACAGTGCGTGAAACAATGACCTTGTGGAGAAATCATTTTGGTGAGCACTTAATTTCACGTTTTGCTACGGCAAATTGGCCACCTAGATCGTGCGATATCACACCTTTAGCCTATTTTCTCTGAGGATATGTAAAGTCTGAGGACTTCAGGAATAAGCCAGCTACGATTGACGCTTTGGAAGCCAACATTACTCGTGTAATTCGCGAGATACCAGTTGTTATGCTCGAACGAGTCGCCCAAAATGGACCTTCCGAATGGACTTCTCAGACGTAGTCATGGCCAACATTTGCATGATATAATTTTCAAACAGTAAATGCCATAAATTCTTCTTTTAGCCGAAAACAAATTTATGTGTTTTAGTTTACATTATAAATTTAATCTCACGATGAATCACCCGATAAAAGCAAGGTTGGAAAATTGTTCACAATTGTTGATTATTTTATAACAAGCAAAACTTTAAACACAATTTTTTTTGCGAAGTTTTACTCTCCACCTTAAAACATTCAACTCTATTTTGAAAGTCAGTGTTGGCACAAGTCGACGGCAACGGAACAATAATTGTATTTACTTAGCCGTTATTGACGATAATCGGTTACTATTGACAGTAAATTGATATTTTCTAAGGCGCTCTGTTTTAGTCGAAAGGAAATTTTACGCTGACTCAAATGAAAGTTAAAGCAATTTTATTTCGAATGTAAACATATTTATTCAATACGTTTAAAATAATTAAAATGCAAATTAAAAGAAGGTGCGGACACAATTTTTTTTTTTTAGAAAAAAAATTTTCGCTGGGGTTTTGAGAAGTGGATTAAGTTTAAACTTAGTTCAACGAACTCTGAAACTCGGATTTTTCGGGCGAAGTTGTGATTTTTTGATATTATTTCATTAAAGGCTAACATTTTAAGCAAACCTAAACGTCAAAACTTGGTAATGGCGGCACAGATCTGTTTTCAGATTTACTAACTGCAATCTCAGAAGCCCAGCCTTAAAAAGCTAAAAATTGATTAAATTAGGGTGGTTTAATAATTTTTATGGTTTTAGTAAATTTTATGGCTATGGAATGGCAGAAATTCGGCATGATAGGAAAGTCTAATAATTTTTAAAAAATGTTAAAGCTCTATAGAATCAGAAAACTTACATAAAATATCGCATCTATCGCAAACATGGCATAAATTCGCCAAAAAATGCAAAATTGGAAACAAACGCTAAAATTTATTTGAAATCTCTAAATCTGTTAAAAAACATAAAAAGCGCTTAAAAAATAAGCTATAATGATGAGAAAAAAAAATAATAGAAAAATTATTAGAGATTTTGTCAGATTTTCTATAACTAGTCGATGTCTACACAACATTCTTATAATATACCAAATTAACATCAAAAGATCAAGTCATCGACTTGAGGTGACAAAAATTTTAAGCAAACGATGACATCGACAACGACTTACTTAATAGGGGTTAATAATCCTAGACCCACCTTTTAGTATACCGACCAACTAAAAAAAAAATTTTTGAATTGATCTATCGATGTCCGAGAGTCCGGCTGGCTGGCTGTCCATAGAAACCTTTTGCGCAAAGTTCGCAATTTTGGAGATAATTTGTTGAAATTTGGTACATGGGTTCTAATTGTCACAAACACCTATTGAAAATTCTGAAAATCGTCTCAAAAATTTCATACAGCCTCCAAACAAACTTCTTTCCGGAAAAGTCTTTGTGTCCATAAACCGTCTTTTATATTGGTATTTAGATTAAAATTGGTACAAACTTCTTTTATTGCAATATGAATCACCTTACCAAATTTTATTGGAATCGGTCCATACTTGACAGTTGCTCCCTTACAAATAATACTCCCAAAAATAGCTTTTAATGCCTCATAATTTCCTCATAAATGTTGGCTACAATGATTTTTACTATGTCATGAAGAAATTTTGTTCTGGTAGGTACAAAATTAACCATTTTCCTAAAATCCCTTAAAGGCAAACAAATCTCATATATGTATGTAGATGAAGATATCTATAAAATATTTTGAACAAAGAACTTTTACATGAATTTTAACCTGATTGCCCATTGGTCCCAAATAGGGTACGCTCTTGCAAATATGTTTTCAAATACGGTGGTGTAGGATATTAGAAGATCGGGCTTGACCGACTTTACTTTCTTACTTGTTGTATATTAAAAATTCTGTTCTTTATACATTTTTATTAAAACAAACCGACGTACCGATCTGTGAAATCGAATTTTCCAGCCGTCCAGAATTGTACATATTTGCGTTAGATATTTTTGCTAAATATTAATTATATGAAAATGAGAAATTTGGACGTAAAAAACGCTTGTCGCTCTTATTAATGTTAACCCGTAAGTCCTTTATTGCGAGATACACTGTGTTTTAAGCAGACATACAGATAGAAAGACGGACATCGTTAGATCGTCTTAGACATGGACCTTGATTATATATACTTTATAGCGTCTACGATCAGATAAACATCAATATAGCCCCATCTTTTGAGTCGTTAGTTTAATAAACGTAAAACTCAAAAAAAGCTTCTTATTTGGAACAGTTTTTTTTTTAATTTTTGCTTATCCCAACAAAAATATTATTAAAAAACCATAATATTTTATTTAAAAAAAAGTAGAATCCACTTTCAGTTGTTTTTTAATTCCAAAAAGTGTATTAAAATTTTGCTTATTTTGTAGTTTTAGTCTCTGTCCAGACTTGCAATTTTTGTTGCAGTAAATCTTGAGTTTACTGGTGAGAAGTTTAGGGAGAAGAACACAGTTTCATCTGCTCTGCAGTTCTGTTTTGTTTAGTAATTCTTACATTTCAACTTGATGTTTATTGTAGGAGTATTTGTATTTATATATAAAATATAAAAACGCGTAGAGTTAAGGCGACATAAAAACCAAAAATTGCAAAACTAGAATTTCGTAATATGGACACTTATGCAATTTCAAAGCAGAAATTTTAAAAAATTGCAAGTCTGGATGATGACTTAATTTACTTATAATAAATACATACTAGGGTATTCATTCGGTTAATCATTAATCGGTTAACCGATTAACTGACCGGATAATTTAAAATTGGCTTTTTTCATTAACGATTAAACCGTTTAATTTCAGTCGATTAACCGATGTAAAAAAATGTTGAATTTTTTGTAGTATTATAAAATATTTTTTGCGTTCTTAATTATGAATTGAGACGAAACACTCATATACTAAAGGTATGTCTGACTTCATAAACGAATTGCTTCAAAAACTTCGAAACTTTTCAGTAGGCCTTGAGTCCATTATTGCATGGTAACGGTTTTTACTGCAAAATGGTGGCGAAATTTGTGAATTGTTTTTATTTGTGAAGCCTTGTCAACGCATTTGTTTTTAGTGATGCTTTACAATACTGCGTTTATAAAATCATCCCGTGTGTTTAGACAATATTTTTTCATACTCTTTGGTTGTATGTGATCTTCACGTACTTTTTATATGTATGTGTTTAGTTAATGGTTTCTTCTTATATCTTCTAATATCAATCTTTTAACAGAATTACCAGAAACAATTAGAAGTGTTAACAATTTAAAAAAATTGAAACAGGACTCTAATGGCATAATAGAAGATTTTATATGTTTAGAGAAATTCAGGAAAATTACTGAGAAATTAGATATTCTGTATTATGGGTTACTTTCGATTTCTCCAACATCTACGATAAGTGAAAGAATTTTTTCCAAGTCAAGTTTTATCAAAACTAAAGAAAAGAATCGCTTAAATCCTAAACATTTAAATCAACTTTTCTCACGGTTTATTTTTTATTAAATACATAATATGTATTAATTAAAAAATATGTAATTTATGAATTATTTTTTTGTTGGCCCGTTTTAGTTAAAGAATTATGGTTTTTGTTTTTTTACTAATAAACTCCAAACAATTAATAATTTATGCATTTTTATTATTGTTGTGGGAAAGCTAGTTTCTATGCGCATTTCGCTGGTTGCTTAGACCAGCTCGTCAGGAAACTTTTTCCAAATACTTAAGAAAAGCTAAAAATATTATACAAGTTATTTTAACAATTTTATTTTAAACACTCAGGTCTAACTTGTAACAATATCAAAGCTTCAACAAAGCCACAACAATAAACAGTGAATTTTTCTTTCTTACAATTCCCTTTTTTTATTTATTTTTATTTATTGAAATTACCTAAATTATAAAAAAAACATTATTATTCGGTTATCCGATCAATATCGAAATTAACCGATTATTAACCGATTAAACGAAAACCTCGGTTGATTAATCGAGCGATTAACCGATTAAAGCAAAAGCCCGATTAAATGAGTACCCTAAAACATACACAACACAATTACAATTTTAAAAAAAGAAACTTATTTAACACGAAATAGGAACTAACAATATTTTTAGTGGCCAAACTGGGTCAGTGGTACCTTTTAAACAAACACGCTTAAAACAGTTTGGGTTAGAAACAAATATTTTTATTTATTTTTTGACGAGGTCAGTAACATCTATATAGACGTTAATATGTAGAAATATATATTTGCCTTTAAAGATTTTCATTTAAAAAAAAAACATAAATCTCAAAATTTCAACCACGATTTTGATTTGCATAGTTTTCTTAAAGTTTAACTTGCATATTTCATTGGAAGCATTTGAAAAATGTTTTAAATTCCAATTCAAAGTAAAAATACTGCAACTGTTCGTGTTCAAAGTATCTACTAGTATCTGTGGATGATGTTTGAGCAGCATCATCAACACAAATTCGTTTTAAATTTTCCGGCTACATTTTAAACTTTATTGCCGTTGGCAAAGAATTGCAGTTTCAGCTAAAAAAAAAAAAAAAAAAAAAAAAACAAAAAACAATGTGTACACAATTTACAATGTAACTATCAAATGCTAAATGCCTGCTAACTGGGAAAAAAAGATTCGTAGCTATAAAAATAATATCAAATATCAATAACAAGGGTATTCAAGAATTCAAGAAAGAAAGCAAAAGAGGAAAAATAAGAAATAAAATAAATTTTCAAGTGTAAAAGGTGCCATCATGAAGTGACCCCAAAAAATTTAAATAAAATTTCAGAAATTTGAACAAAGCGCAATAAAAACGATTTAAAGGGACTTAATTTGTTCTTTCATAAAAAAAAAAAAAATTTAATATTTAAAATACACATATATCGATATTATTTTACGTTTATCGAATTCTATTATTTTGAAGAACTCTGTAAGAAATACAACATATTAGCCGTTTCTTTACTGCTTACAATACTTTTGTTTTTTAAGAATTGCAGCATATGTTTTTTTAACTCATATTAAGAAAAAAAACGGGGGTTTACCACAGTACATTTTCATAGTTTACACACTCAAGGCAAAGAATCTTAAAAAAAAAAACTTTTATGTGATTTTGGTATAACAGTAGTTAGTTTTTGTGTTAAGAGTTATGTCTTGCTTGTGAAAGTTTTTAAAAAACAAATAACGAACCTGACTTATTCCTTGATTCGGTTCTGAGCCATGGTTTTTGCGGTGCCAGGATCAATACCATGTTTCGTAAAAGTATCTGCCACATTATCCCACCAGGATACTGGTCTTCGTAGTATTTGCCGCACTCCGTTTGGTTTTGTCTAGAACACAAACTTCAGGATTCTAAAGTCTTCCATCCTCATTATATTTCCATACCATCTTAGTTTACTTGTTACTATTCTGGTCTTCGTCCTCTTTACCGCACTCCGTTTGGTATTGTCTCGAACACAAGCTTCGGGATTCTAAAGTCTTCCATCCTCATACGTTCCCATACCATCTTAGTTTACTTGTTTATATTACGAGTGCTACATATTCCAAATTGTTTCTAATGGTATCATTTCTGCTCCTATCTCTTTTGGTTTTTGCTGCTTCTCTACGTAGGTATATCATTTCTGTAAGCTGAACTCGACCAATCTAAATCAGCGCGTCAAGCGTAACGTTTTCTAGAACTGTGCTTTAACGCTGAAATATTTAAATAAGAGCATCAACGATATGTCGTGTACAGTAAAATTAACTTGTCTTGTTTAATATAGCCCACATACTAGAAATAAAAAAGGGAGGTAAACTCGCAAGACTGACTTAAAAACAGCTTAATTGCTTTTACTACTTAACGCGCTGTCAAAATCAGATTTTCCAATTACAAGTCGTCGGCACCACGATACTTGGGTTTGATTCATATATTCCATATAAGCATGAGAATTTTCGACTGATAAAAGACACTTGACGCGCCAATTTAGAATTTTTAAAATATACGCACTCGCCCCACCGTAATATATTTTGCTACGCCATTGGTGAGAAATTGTATTACACATTCGACCATGTCCTGGAAATGTGAATCACGCGAAATTGAAATCGAAAAATATTTTTAATTGAATTTCTGTAAAAATAAACGCAGCTCTTCCTCATTTCAAAAGTATTTTAGGTAGAGGAAAGTGGTCCTCGAAGTATGTGGTAAATAAAAGGAAATTTTTTATGATCATTGAATACGGGAGTGTTTTCAAAATTTTTTCGATTTCAATTTCCAATGATTTTGATTTTCATGACATGGCCGAAAAATCTGCTTTGCGACATTTTAGCACTAATTGTTAAAAGGAATAAATTTAACCCTTAAAATTATTTTTTATTTTAGAAATTTCTGTCGTTCAGGTTGCATTTTGGGTTTGGAAAAATTTACGACTTTTAGAAAAATTTTGTGTCACATATTTCTGCGAAACATTATAAACCTATTAACAGTGACAAAATAATACTGACACGTTGCAAAGTTAAAAAGTTGCATAACAGTTCAACTCCCCCTAAAATGACCTCCCGACGTCAACTATCGAAATGATGATACACGTACAGGGTTATCGTTTTAGTTGTCCCAAAACCGCCTGTCTGGCAAGGCTTTCAGCTGTCATATATTTAGTGAAATGTTTGCCCTTTACGAATATGGATCGATTAACAGCCGAAGAACTCGTAAAAATAGTTAAAACTTACCACAAAAGTGGTTGTTCAAACACGGCCACATTTCGAGCATTACGGGATGATTTTGGTCTTCAAATTCGACCTTCTGTGCAGCGTTACCGTTGGATATTTTCAAAAAGTACCAAAAAAGAGCTTATTTTAAAATCAGAATAAGTACACCAAATTATGTTTTTTCCACGTATTTTGTTCAATTTGTTAAAAATTTAAAATAATATTTTATAAATGGTAAAAAAAAAATCCCAGAAAACAATTTATAAGTCGAAAGTTACAACTTTTTATGTGATTTTAACTGACTTTAGCGTTCTAAATCCAAAACTTTTTATAGATTGGTTCTATTACGTTTTTATGTGCTAGAACAATATTTCGGCCGAAATAAGGCGATTTGCCAACACATTTGATCATAACTTGAGATCGATTTGTCCGATTTTGTCAAAACAATTACAGATGATTACAGTTATTTGAGTTATTCAAATAAATTTTTTTATATTTTCAACTGTTTCGGAATTATTAAAAAATTTGCATTAGTAGTATTTTGTTTACAAAAATGCATACAAATATGATAAGGACAGAAATTGAAATTTGTATCATTTACCCGAAAGCCAGATATATAATGAATAAACTACGGCATATATCATGAAAATCATAGGAGAAATGTTATTTTTTTGTAGTATTCATTCTTGTGGGCATGACTAATATTTCGTCTGAAATAAATCGACTATGCTTATATATTTCATCATGACTTAAGAAAGATTTGTCCGATTTGGATTATAATTACCAGCGAATGAATTCGAATTATTTTAAACAGTTTCGGAGATATTCAGAATATAGTGGCGGTTTTTAAAGCAAAATAATTGCAATTTTTTGTTTTCAAAAATTCAGAAGATAAAATTATAAGAACAAAAATTTTACAAATATATAATTTATCGGAAAACTAGATATATAATAAAGAGCTGCACAAGCACAAGAAAAATTGCTTACAAGCAATTTCGTTAAATTTAGAAAGTGGGTGTATATTAATTACTCTCTCATTACAAAACACATACTTCCAATAACTATTGTTTTGCTTTACGTTCAAAATATAGAAGAATAGAACAACACTGCACTAAAACAAACAGCAGAATGAACCTGAATTAGAACAACGATGAAGAAAAACATTAAAACTTGTTTGAATGTAGTCATAGACCAAAGAGAAAATGGCATAGGTAAAAATGAAACATATTTAAAATAAAATATTGGTTAAAATTTAGAAAATATTTAAAACAAGTACAATTTCGCTTACATTTAATTTATCCATTTCCGTTTTTAAGATAATTATCACTGTGAATTTTTTAAATTCCTATTTTGTAAATGTTCAAGTGCGCTTATTATGATTTACCGTTTCTTTATTTCATTGTCGGTTTTTGCGTTGATATTCTGTTTATTTTGACAACAGAAGCACTAACAAAGCCGAAGAGAAAAACTTTTAAATACTTGTTATATTTTGGTGAGAATCATGTGTTGTTAAGTTTGTTTTGCTTTTAAGGTGAGAATCATGTGTTGTTAAGTTTGTTTTGCTATTTATCTTTACAGTGAAATACAATGATCGGAAGTAGTGTGAAGTAGAATACTTAGGATATTATGGACAGCCCTTTAGAAAATAACGAATAAAATAAGCCAAAAAATCTGACAACTCTGATTTGTACAGAAAGAATTAAACGCCAGGGTATAAGTATTTATTACATGGTATGCGAATTAAAGCATGTGTCACTTGCCAAGTGCACTTGCTTGCAAATATGTACTTGTGTACATATGGGTGATTCACAAGGTGTGCTATCAAGTCATATCATCATAATGTCCTAAATACGAGTAATAGTTAACAATTGTTTAAAAAAAATTGTTGTGTTTCAAATAAAATAAAATATTTAATGCTGTGCTCATGAACCGTCATAGCTGTACAGTAGAAATCTAAATTATAAGCTGTTGCCCACAGCAGTCATATATATTTATTGTAATTAATTTAAGACATATGACTTTAGAACTTTAAGACTACCTTGTGAATCATCCAATAATTTATTGGCATTAAAAAATATCATATAAGGTTGCTTACATATAACAGTAAACTTACAGCTGGAAGTATTAATAAAACAGAAAGTACAAAAAGTATCTCTTCATTTAGTAAAAAGTATGAAAAAAGTGGAAAGAATACCAAAAACTATCACATTTAAGTGCATTTTGTAAAAGTAGCAAAATAGTTTCTTAGTTGTCGAAAAAGTGGCAAATTGCTATTTTAGTAGCGCCAACGGTAACGCTACTACTGTGCTAGGCATTGGCAAGATTCTAAAGAAATTTTAAGAGACTGGAAGCTTTACAGATGTAGTAAGGCCGGTTCATTATCGCAATGTGCGCACAGCCGAAGATATCGCTTCTGGTAGTGAAAGTGTGTAGGTTAATCCGAATTTGTCGATCCCACGGATTCAAAGCGCTATGACAGGATGATAACTGACTTTTTATAGCCTGCAGAAAAAAGTTAATACCCTTAATAAATTATATTTTAAATATTATCTTAAACAGTTAATGCTTTAACAGCAGGCTACTTATGGCATATTAAGTTTTTTTTTCTTTTTCTTTTCTTAATAAAGGTTAAATACTATAGCAATTACACTAAAAAAAATGTTGCAAATAAATATCATAGTTTCGTGTTTTTAAATATATAAAAATAAAAATTACATTTTCTATTTTCAAATGTATTGTTAATAGATTACTATAAAATACAATTGGCATTTACTTGAATGTGTTTATGGGACTTGAATATAATTTGCAATTATGTGTATTTAATTACCCATATCGTATTATATTTCCTTATGCCCTTACGAAATAATATAGTAATCTATTTATAAGCTAGTAAGCAAAAATAATTTTAAAGTTAATAATTTGAAAAATACTAATTATGTATACCAAAATAAATACATACATACGAATAAAACTGTTCATATCAAACTCATTCAGACAGTCATGTGGGAAATGTGCTGTTTGAGTTTAAAGATTGTTTAAAAACAACAATCGTATTTGTTTTTTGAAATTTAATTTAGCAGAGAAATAGTTTTAGTTTAAATTTTAGGTTATTTAATAAACTTTAAATTGTGATTGTAATATGTAATTTATTTTAACTGTGTTTTAGAGTTAACAACACCGAACCGAACAAACAAGTTAAGGGCAAAACTAACCACACAAAATTCTTGGCAAACATGTCAAGATTTTGCGTTTGTACAAATTTTTTTTGTTGTTTGTTGGGGTGTTTGCTATTTGAACAAACATTTGGATGAACGTTTGAAGATTTATTAAAAATGTTTAATCGTTGGCAGAGATGTTGCATATTTGTCAAACTTTTGTTGTGTCTAGTGCTTAATGTAAACATTTCAGTGAAAACATTGCAGAATGAAGAAGTAGAAGAAGAAGCATTAAACTCATTTTCAGCATTCAATTCTAATTATTAAGGCAGCATTGTTTGCCGCAGAATGTTTCGATGTTTAAACCAATATTAACTTTTCCCTTATTTTATATTTCTGCTCCGTTTGTAACAAATAGCGAGCAAAATTTCCGCAGCACAATCGACCAAAAAAATTTTTTTTTTTTAAATCCTTAAAAAAATCATTAGAACTGCCTGTGTTTTATTTGTAGTTATTAAAATAAAACATAAAGCATACACATGTATAAACTTATAAATATCTATAAAATATATAAATAAAAATTTAATTCATCCATTGATTTTTTATCACGTATTTAATTCTTATATTTGTAGATGAACTTAACTGAGTAAAGATTTATTTTTTGCGAACTACAACTTAATTATGTAAATAACTTAAATTTTAGAAAAGCTTTTCTTTATAGAAAAAAACTTTAAAACTTTTTTACATCTCAAAAACTTGCAAAATAAAAAATTTAACATGAAAACGATGGAATTACGGTTCGATGATTCGTTGATGAAGATGAAAGGTTTTTGATACTGTAGCCAGCATCATACAAAAGGTTGAGCGATACTTCGACCATATTGGAAAATGACACCGTAAGTAAGTAGGTTTATGCTCAGGGAAAGGATCGTTCCAACTCAGCCTTGGAAATTAAAATATGCTTGGCCTAGTGCTGTCAGAAGTTCTGGAAATTTTGGTTGGCAAATATAGACCAAATACAATTATAAAGCACTAAGAGAAATTCTAGCGTCCCAAGAAATTTAGGGTTTGAGAGACTTCATCCCACCTTTTCAAAGCCTAAACTTTTATACAAATTATTTTTCCCAATAAAGGATTTTGTTCCATAAGGAAAACAAACTTTTCCTATTTACCATCTAAAACCTGCATAAAAATAAAAAAAAAATTCAAATACTTATACTTTCGACAAGTTTTTTAAATTTATTTGCAGCATCGAAAGCAAATTTGTTTTCGTTAAAATACTCGACTCACAAAAATTTTCGACAGTGCTGTTAACTTATAAAACAAATTGTACATTCAATGGTCGATGTTCGATAGCCAGCGAAAATCGTTTCTCGAATGAAACTCATAATTAAGATCAGAAAATAGGTTGATGGTAGTAAATTCTAAAACCTTTCGAAAACTTCTAGACTGAAATTTATTAAATATAACAACAGCTCAAAATATTATGTAGCTAAATTCAAAAGAAAATTCGTTTTAGGCAACTAGAAATGAATAAATGAATTTTACAATAATTTTTAAATTTTTATTTATTAAACATCATATTCCGTAAAATTCAATAGTTGTTACTTTTAACAAATATGTATATTTTAACCGACAAAAATCAAAATACATAACAATATACAGGTAACTCTCGATTTACGCGGTCTGTTGGGATCAAAGAAAGCACGTGTAAATCAAGTTCGCGTAAAACGAGGTTCAGGACTGATACAAATTCTGTTTATGGGGCCAGAAATTTTACATATCGCGTAAGTCAAAATATGAGATGCATACAAAATTTCATTTTGGGGCCTAAAAATTGTGTTAAATCAAGAATACATAGAATTATATATTTTACCAATAATTTCATTTGAACTTTCTAAAAATTAAAGGATATTTCTTTATAATTATATGTATAAAGTTTTGTTATTATATTTTTATAAAATAATTGAATTAGAAGAGCCAAAAAAAAATAATTTAAACATATTCGAATATTTAAAATCAAAAATATATGAAAAACAAGTTAGAGTGCTATATTCGGCTGTGCCGAATCTTTGATACCCTCCATTGACAGGAGTGGGCTCTATATGATAAATACATATATATTATTAATTAAGCTTCACAAAAATAAACGTCAGCATAAAAATTGGTTGCGGTTTAGACCTGAATTAAATTATTGACCGACAATAAGAAAATGTTATTCGTTTCTTGTAAGAACTTTGAACTGGCTTGAGTAAAATATCATTATTCGTAACAGTTTTAGCCGGACTAAAATGATTTTTAGGAGCGTTATTTGTATTGGACCTATGCTAAATTATGGACAAATCATCCCAAAATTCTGAAGACTGATTTCTGGTATTACAAAAAATAAATTTCAATACAGCAGTGTAATTAGTTTTAGCGTTAACAGTAAATTTCACAAACTTGCATGATAGTTTTTCTTGCCATATGAATTTAAGTAAAAAATGTCACCGCAATATCTATAAATCCCAAAGTGGGATTTATTTGGTTTTAGGCGCAATAAACTATTTTCCGAGAATAGGGTTTATATGGGGCCTATGGTAAATTATGGACAAATCTTCACGAAATTTGGCAGTGTGATTTCTCGTCCTATAAAACTGTGACGTACCGAATTTCCATTTGATAGCATTATTTATTACGGTTTTAGGCGTACTAAACGGTTTTCCGGGGGTAGGGTTTATATGGGGCCTATTGTAAATTGTGGACCGATCTTCAAAAAATTTTACAGTGTGATTTCTGGTCGTATGAAACTGTGACGTACCAAATTTTAGTATGCTAGCATTATTTATTGCGGTTTTAGGAGTACTAAACTGTTTTCTGGGAGTAGGGTTTATATGGGGCCTATTGTAAATTGTGGACCGATCTTCAAAAAATTTTACAGCGTAATTTCTGGTCGTATGAAACTGTGACGTACCAAATTTTAGTATGCTAGCATTATTTATTGCGGTTGTAGGCGTACTAAACTGTTTTCCGGGGGTAGGGTTTATATGGGGCCTAGTGTAAATTGTGGACCGATCCTCAAAAAATTTTTGCAGCGTAATTTCTGGTCGTATGAAACTTTGACGTACCAAATTTTAGTATGCTAGCATTATTTATTGCGGTTTTAGGCGTACTAAACTGTTTTCTGGGAGTAGGATTTATATGGGGCCTATTGTAAATTGTGGACCGATCTTCAAAAAAATTTTACAGTGTGATTTCTGGTCCTATAAAACTGTGACGTAGCAAATTTTAATATGATAGCGTTATTTTTTACGGTTTTAGGTGTACTAAACTGTTTTCCGGGAGTAGTGTTTATATGGGACCTAGTGTAAATTATGGAACGATCTTCAAAAAATTTTACAGTGTGATTTGACGTATTATAAAACTGTGACTTACCAAATTTAAGTATGCTAGCGTTATTTATTGCGGTTTTAGGCGTACTAAACTATTTTCCGCGAGAAGGGTTTATATGGGGCCTATGGTAAATTATGGACCGATCTTCACGAAATGTAACAGTATGATTTGCAGTCATATAAAGCGAATTCGTGCAAAATTTTATGTCATTCCGTGTATTATTTCACCATTTATGTTAGTTTTTGTATCAAAATTATCAATTTTTTTTGGGTAGTGGTTCCACATTTTGATTCATAGTTCTGATCCTACTAAGCCGATGTTGCTGGATTTCAATCCCAAACTGCTTAGGATAACTACAAGCAATTTGAGACCAAGTTTGTTGTTTTCTTTTGCGTTTTTCAAAAGTGAGCGTGTTTTCAACAGACGGACAGACGGACAGACAGACGGACATAGCTAAATCGACTTAGAATTACTCAAGGACCCAGAATATATATACTTTATGGGGTCTTAGATGTATAATAAAAAAGTTTCACACGGAATGACAAACTTAGTATACCCTCATTCACCACAGTGGTGGTGGAGGGTATAAAAACGCGTTACATT
Source organism: Pollenia amentaria (assembly GCA_943735925.1). Classification (NCBI taxonomy): domain Eukaryota; kingdom Metazoa; phylum Arthropoda; class Insecta; order Diptera; family Polleniidae; genus Pollenia; species Pollenia amentaria. The sequence continues at coordinate 166,726,168 of OX031006.1, forward strand.
GTCAATGATAGGTTGTCAGTGATATAAAATTTAAGTGGATTCGGTGTTATAAAATTGTTTTTGAAAAAAAAAACGTCTAATCAAGAAATCTGAAAATCTTGGTGTTAATAAATCAGCAATCTTGCAAATGTATTTTCTTGTTTACATATTTTATAAAAAACAAACTAAAGAAATTGGAATTTCGTCATTCATTTAGTTCATTTTTTATTTATTTAATATCAATTTATTAAAAAATTTTGGTTTATATACATATATATTTTTTTAAGAACAAACTTTTTGTCAGCTGTCAAAAACTGGGCGGTCCAATTTTGTGTTTTGTTTGGTCAAATAAAAAATTGCATTATTACAGGGTCGGCAAGACATTTTATACATGTACCTTTTAACAAGGTGGTATTTTTTCGTAGAAAAGAAAACACCATAAGGCTCAATGACTAAAAACCCGGTAAAATTTTACTGGTTACTGCGTAAATTGAAAAAATACGGTATCAGTAAATTTTTACTTATTACTTAGAAAAAATCAGTATTCACTTTTTAAGACAATTTTAATAAAACAAAGTTTATAGCAAACATTATCACTTAATTTATAGACTTTTTTCAGGTAAAATATATATTTTTTTCATTTGTTTCAGTAATAAGTAAAAACTTGCTGATTACTGCACTTATAAACATTTATTGAATACTGTAATTTTTTTCAGTAAACAGTAAAAATTTATTGGTTACTGAAATAATGTTCAGTAAGCAGAAAATTTAAAATTTGTAATGCAGTATGTCCATATATGTTTGAAACATTGTATAAAAAATCTTTTAAATATTAGGAATTATTTCTTTTTATAAGCAACTTTATTATATTCAACATTTTTTATTTTTCGAATTTATTCTATGAGTTAAATTTCAGTTATGTATTTTATAAAGCTTTTTTGTAATAGTTCTATTCCTTAAATTTTTAGGAATGACTTTATACACTACCAGATAATAGATAATAGCCTGGTAGTGTATAAAGTCATTCCTAAAAATTTAAGGAATAGAACTATTACAAAAAAGCTTTATAAAATACATAACTGAAATTTAACTCATAGAATAAATTCGAAAAATAAGAAATGTTGAAAAATCTTTTAATTTTTGTAAAATATGTATGTACTTGTGCAGTTCTATTAAAGCTGCATTTCGCGTTAAAAAAAGGATTTACATCATTTTTTGAGCGTGTTTGAAGTACCGTGTAAATCAAGGGATTTTCTGTAATTACAGAAAAACATTATTTTTTTGGTTGTTTATTTTTTAAATAACAAATATATATATTAAAAAATAAAGTTATTCGTAAAACAACTATATTTTTTTATTAAATTAAACAGTACGAAAAACGATTTTAATAACCCACAATCAGTAACTGTAATAATTTTATGAGTGTAGAAAAATACATAAAAGAACTTACATATTTGAAAAATCTCTATACAAATCATATCACTAATTGGTGGCACTTACCTAAAAAGACAAAAAAAAAATTGTTTATTAGAATAAAAGATGATCAAAATTCTTTAATTTTAATATTAAATAGGGTTTGGGTTAAAGTTTTAAAATTAATCTTAAATTATTTAAAAACGTTAATGCAAACGTTTTCAGAGGAACCACGTCTGTCTTAGAATTAAATTTTTCAGGAGAGCCAAAAAACCATTCTAGATCAAATAATGGGCTTGGAATTGTACTTTTTGAACTCTGTTATTCCGTAAAAAAATCGTCATTGGTCATTGGTTTTGTCAAAAATTTCAAGAGCGTTTAAAATTAAGCAACATGGCAACAATGTGTCAAAACCGAAAAAATGGGCATGAAGTTTTAAAAACTTTAAAAATGCCTGGAGATGTCTTACAAAATAGGTTGCAAAGTCTTTTCACCTTTTCATATTATTAAGATGGTACGAAAAATTTTAAACTATCAGTTTTAACTGAACCGACTGAACGAACTAAGTCAGCCATTTTACCAACCATATCAAATAATGTAATTGATTTATCGGCCCGAATATGCTGATTTAAATATTTTTTTTTCTTTCGAAATAAAAGCAGCAAACTATAGAGTGGAAACTATTCGAACTTAATGCTTGGTATTGTTAAGCATCTATTTCAGGTTGCTCCATATTCAATTTTGATTTCTCTCCCCACTCATACATAAAAGTTGCTTACTACGCTGACGACACTGCTCTCATAACGTCTAGCAAACTCACCAAGGCACTTTTAAAGAAAATGGAAAAAGGATTTGCTTCCTATAACAAATATTTTTATGCATAGAAAATAAAAATAAACCCTTTTAAAACTCTGGCTATTATTTTCCCTAACAACAATTCCCCTAAACGGTTTCCTAGTCAGCTAAATTACCAAAATGAGAGATTGGAAATTCAAAACAATATTAAATATCTTGGCGTTTGCTCAGACAAAAAACTTAATTTTTCAAACCACATCGGTGAAATCTGTAAAAAATCTATGAACACCATTAGAGCTTTGTGGCCCGTTCTTAATACACGTTCAAGTCTAAACCTTAAGAACAAAAAATTAATATTCAAACATGTATTTAGACCAAAATTGACTTATGAAAGTCCTATTTGGTACAATGCTGCAAAAACACATTTAAAGAAATTGCAGATTATACAAACCAAATGCCTGAAAATCATTAACAACAAAAACTGGAGGTATTCAACTCAACTTCTCCACAACGAAACTGGATACGAGCTTATCATAGACTGTATAAGAAAACCCAACAACAAATACTATTAATGTTATCAAAGTTTTCGTTATCATCTGATAAGGGAATGTACTCGATTGACCTGACTACATCTTCGAAAACTAAATCATTAAATTGAAAATGACATGTATACATATGTTATCCTTTAGATAACTTCATTGTATATTTGTATTTTTGTACCCTCCACCACCACTAGTGGTGAATGAGGGTATACTAAGTTTGTCATTCCGTCTGGAACTTTTTTCTTATACATGTAAGACCCCATAAAGTATATATATTCTGGCTCCTTGAGTTATTTTAAATCGATTTAGCCATGTCCGTCTGTTGAAAACACGCTCACTTTTGAAAAACGCAAAAGAAAAGAACAAACTTGGTCTCAAATTGCTTGTAGTTATCCTAAGCAGCTTGGGATTGAAATCCAGCAACATCGGTTCTGTAGGATCAGAACTATGAATCAAAATGTGGAACCACCACCCTAAAGAAATTGATAATTTTGATACAGAAACTAAAATAAATGGTGCAATAATGGACGGAATAATATAAAATTTTGCACGAATTCGCTTTATACATCCCCAATTCATACTGTCGTGAAGATCGGTCCATAATTCACCATAGGCCTCATATAAACCCTACTCGCGGAAAACATTTTAGCACGCCGAAACCCGTTAAAAATAACGCTATCATACTACGTCACATACGTCAAAGATTTATAGGACGAGAAATCACACTGTAAAATTTTTTAAAGATCGGTCCATAATTTAAACTATGTCCCACATAAACCCTACTCCCGGAAAACCGATTAGTACGCTTAAAACCGTAATAAATAATGCTATCATAATGAAATTCGGTACGTCACAATATTATATTAAATCACACTGCCATATTTCGTGAAGATCGGTCCCTTATTTACCCTTGCCCCATATAAACCCTACTCGCGTAAAACTGATTAGTACGCCTAAAACCGTAATTAATAATGCTATCATAAAAATAAATTAATAATGCTATCATAATATATCACAGTTTTAAAAGACTAGAAATCGCAGTGTCAAATTTCGTGAAGATCGGTCCATAAATTACCCTAGGCCCCATATAAAACCTACTCTCGGAAAACAGTGCCTAAAGCGATATAAAGCCCACTTTTGAAAATAATTAAATTCACCTAAAACCATAAAAGATATAGATATTGCGGTAAAATTTCTTCCAAGTTAGATTCATATGGCCAGCAAAAATATCATAAAAGTTTTGTTTCAATAGAAATGTAAAATATTGGTCAAAATCTTTCCTAAACAGGTACAGAACTTTAATTTTTCAATTTTAATTTTGCTGAAATATCGTTTTTAAAAAACGTCTAACAGCATTAATCAAAATTAAATTATGTTAATTAAGATCTATAAAATTGTATTTCAATAGATTCATTTAAAATAAATTTAAATAAAGATCATGTTTAAAAGTTGTGTATATAATAGTCTTTTAACAATAAAACCCGTCATAAAAGTTCACAGTCTTAAACCATAAAAAAAAACTTAATTATAAAACTACGTATAATAATATTTAAATAAAAACATGAAATTTCACATGCGTATGCCAACAGGATAAAATTATAAAAAAAAACTATTCAATTAGCAAAACTTTATAAATTTAATTAAATAAAGGGTGTTTTTAAAGTGTTGATAGAACTTTCGAAATAGTTAGTTGTCAAACGAACTTTCATACTGCGCTCACTTTCTGACATTTATGATCAGTGTACCCTTATAAATCATCTCATTTATACGGGTTTCCCAATAAACGAAATTGCCGCATAAACAGTAAGACCAATCCACTACAGACTCCAGTTCATCAAAAAAAAAAATGCATCGTTTAATACGTTTTACACACTGTGCAGAGGAATATTTGGCGCGAAAAGCTGGCCAAATAATACTGGGGGTGCCCCGGTAGCCTAGCTGGTAGTGAGCTAGTCTATCATTACCGGGGTTGCGGGTTCGATCCCCGCCAGAGAAACGTGCACGGATTAATTTAAGATTTTGCACAAGTTCATTTTATAAATAATAAAAATCATACTACTAAATATTGTGAAGATCGTTCCCTAATTTACCATACGCCCCATATAAAGCCTACTTTCGGAAAATAGTTTAGTACGCCTTAAACCGTAACGAATAATGCTATTTTAGTAAAATTTAGTTTGTCATAGTTTCATATGCCTAAAAATCACACTGTCAAATTTCGTGAAGATCGGTCCACAATTTGCCATAGGTCTCATGTATAGCAGGCTTCTGAAAAGGCATTTAAAATGCAACAACGCCAAAACAAACTTCAATCCTGTAATGAAATATTTTGCATTTTATTTACATTAATTCAAATTAAGTTTTATATGACTAGAAATAAAAGCATAAAACTTTCTGATGGTCGGTCAATAATTTAACATCGGTCTAAACCGTAACGAATTATAAGTCTGACGTCGGTTTTTATAAAGATTCGTAATTAATTTTTAGATCCCATATAGAGCCCACTCCTAAAATATTCTAACTATCGCTAGGGGTGTCAAAGATAAGGCACAGCCGAACATAGAACTCTAAGCCCTAATAATTCAGATCAAATTAAACTCTGTTTTTGGTTTAAAATGTGTTTAAACCAACATATCTACACTAAAAGTATTATGCAAATTATAATACTTATATGCACCCAGAGAAAAATATGTTTAAATTTGGTCACCTCCAACAAAACTATTTTTAAAGAGAATTGCAAACATATTATGTTTAAATTTAACCATACTATTGTCACCGAAAAACATATTATTGTTAAATTAGTCATACATCAAGAAGGCACAACCATATTATGGTTGCCTCCGAAAATCTTTTGGTTAGTAATAACTAAAATATGTTTAACATTTATAATAGCATGGTTGATTTTCAACCAAAGCATGTTGCTCTTAGAAAAGAGGAAAATACTATTGTTAATTTAGGAGGACTAATTTAAAAATTATATGTTTGTCGGTGACAATAATATGGTTAAATTTAAACATATGTTTAAAATTTTGTCTAAAAATAGTTTTGTTGGAGGTGACCATATCTAAACATTTTTTTTCTCTGCGTGTGTATATTAGAAATTCCACAGAAAATTCATTTTAAACATCTAAACATTTATTTAAAAACGGATCATTTACATTTCTTTTAAAATAAATGCATTTTACATTAATTTTTTTTTATGTTACAGCATATTCTGTAAAATTTAACAGTTGTTGCTTTAAATAAATATAATTTAACTGACAAAAAATCAAACTACATAACAATATAAGTACGGAAAAACATTATTTTTTCCTAGTTTGTTTTTTGAATAACAAACATTAATGTTAAAAAATAAATTTATTCGTAAAATAACTATATTTTTATTCAATTTCAACAATAAAAAAAAAACAAATTTAATAACCCATCCATCTTTAAACGCATAAAATTTTGCCTTTAAACTACCAATGCAGACCATATGAATTTTACAACATTTATCGTAGTGCTACCACATGTTACTTTTTAAATTACATATAGAGCAATTCCATATGAAAGCGATCACCTTTTGGACGACCCCTCTCCGATTTTAAAATAAATAGTCTCAATCGATTGCCCAGCAAAAAATAATGTACCTACATATTTTTTTTTTTTTTTTATAGTGACTGGTTTAGTGGTGGTGTACACCACTGTCATGTGACAAAATTGAAGAATTCTTCATAAGGGACCTCATTGAAAGTTGTTTTAAAAAAAAACTACTAAAGCGATCGCAACGAGTGATAGCTCGTTGGAAAGGTATTTAATTTAAAAATAACATTTTCCTAATTTTTCTTAGAAATTTACCTTTAAATTTTCCCAAGAAAATTTAATTTTCCGATTTTCCACAGAAGCTCCTAAATTTTCCGGCTAATTTTTTTTTTTAGATTCCTCATAATTTTTGCTTTAAGAATCAGCAATAAAAAAATGGGCCCCGACTCCTTGTTTGGACAGGAGAAGAGCATTTAAGAGACCACCTTGTTAAAAATACATTTTAAAAATTATTTTACAGTTAAAAATACATTTATGAAGAAAAAATCTTTCTTATTTTGCTGCTTATACTTAATTACAATATTTATTAAAAATTTCAATTGTCTTGGCATCATTATAAAATTAAAGTAACTTTAAATTTAGCACGTCGGCAGACGAAGAGTACCGCTTTACATTAATTGACATATCAGAAATATTTGGTATGAAGCAATGAAACTTTTGCGTTCCAGTTATAGTTTTGACATTATTATATCTGTTTTGAATTCGTCGCTCCATGGCATCGTGTTCTTTTTGAGTGCATAAAACTGTGTTAATGGCAATTTCCTTGCTTTGAATCCACGAAAACAAATGTTGTACATTTAAGATCTGGTCAGTATATGGCCTTTGCAAACTTGCCTTAGTCGCCATGCGTTTTAGGGTTCTCCCTAACGCATCGCATGGGCCCTTACCGTGGGACGTCGCGAAAAAGTGCCACTCGACCTTGCAGTTTTGTTCTTCTTCAATTATGCAAAGATTGTAAGAATTTTTTTTATTCTTGTACTGAGAAGCCGCGCCGTCTGAGAAAAACGTTACTTTGTCGATTGCATCCAATTTTGATCTTAAGAATTCAAACAGTTTCATTTGAAATAAATAAACGGACACATAATTATGAGCTAAACTCTCCGCGACAACAACAAGGCTTACGGTCTGTAGTTCGTTATCTTCGTTTTTGAAATAAATGCAAAAAGTGCACTGGTCGTTTGCCCAGTGATAAGCCTGAATTTCATTCTGAACGAGAAAAGTGTAATTCTCGGCAAAGTCGCTTATCACAATGAATTAATTTTGAGCTAATTTCTCCTTACTTTCCTTTAGAAATTTCGATTGCATCTCGGATATGAAATGGTGCGCCTTCAGTTCATTCAACTTGAATCCGAATTCCTCGATGAATTCCGGAATCTGCTTTACCACGGTCTCAAGGGAACATCTGCCGCTGCTAATTATTAACTGTTTGAAATGCACTTCCTGAATTAACAGCTGTTCAAACTTTTCCGCCAAATATTGCTCTAGCTCGTCAATCTTCGAACAATTGTCGCATTTGGACAGATGACAATTTTCCGTGGGGTATGCGCACAACGACTTCGACAGGAGGTCCCTATATGTTTCAATTTCACCGTGAAATACTTTCAATTTCTTGCATGGAAAGAAAATTAATTTGATGTTTTGATGAAACATGCAAACGCAGACTGAATGCGTTCCGTGCCTGTCTAATGCCAGCACGCATTCTTTTGGTCGTAGGATGGCAAACTTAGAAAATTCCACTTTTTCTGCTGGGTATTTCTCATTGAACTGATGGTATGCTTCGAATAGATTGCATAATAATAATCTGCGCTGCTTGTGTACTTTTTCTCCATCTTCACGTGTGATAACATAGTCACGTGTACCTGGGCAGGCGCGGCTGTTGTCATCATTGCAGTAAAAATCTTGAATCAATTTCACCGTTGCTTCGCTGAGGGTCCTTGAGCCAAATTTCTTGGTGGGAGTCGCCAATATGCCCTTCTGTCGAACTAATTCTTTGCTTCTTCTCGCGATGTAAAAAGATGTTTGAAACTGTTCAGAAATCTTGCGTATAGACCATGATTGAGGCAGCACAGATAAAATGAGATATTTCTCCGGAAAAGTGGTCGCTAAATTGAATTTTTTTTTCAACTGCTCAATCATTTGTTTGCCGTCATCAACGTCATCTGCTTGACTGCATTCGTTATCAGAGCCTTCATCAAATATTGTCGCGATTGCACTCATAACCTTGCCTTTTTTTCTCTTTCCTGTATGTTTCACTTCGCAACTTTCTTTTTCTAATAGGCGTTTCACCTAAAGTGGTAATAGCCTCATTCAAAGGACTCAAAGACATATTGACCATCGGAATGTCTGCCTCACTATCAGATTAAACATTTTGTTCACTTGTCATTTCACTCTCGGATTGTGGCTGCATTTGTTTCAATGCATTTGCTTGTTGAGACAAATCGATTTTACACTTGGGGCAAATGAATTCTGCTTCTTCACCGTATTGTATATTTAATTCATTCATGTATCGCTTCGAAACACCAGTTAATTTTAATACTTTTATCTTTTTCGAACGATGTCCACTCTTGTTAAACGGATTGCAGCAAAATTTATTCATTTTACTTTAAATTGTCTTTACAGCTTCACTCTTTACTTTACAAAAAAAAAAAAACACTTTAACACTTTCACGTTTAGTATTCAACTGAAATTTGACTCAGAGTGTGTGAAGTATTTATATTTATTTTTTGGTAAAAAATAGGTAAAAAAAAATAAGCGATATTTGCTTTTCTTTAATAGGAAAATTTGCGTGAACTACTGGTCATAAAATGTTTTTTAAAAGGGACTTAATTGGTTACTGCCAATAAGCCGACCACAGGTCATAAAATGTTTTGCAAATTTTTAAAATTATTAGGTAATAAATATTTCGCCATATTTATGGGAAATCCTTTATCATTTTAGGCGAAGTATTTATTACCTGGTAACTTAAAAAATTTACAAAACATTTTATGACCTGTAGCCTCAGTCGGGTTTGGTGTGCCATTACATGCCACTGCTGCTATTATCCATGGATTTATGGCCGATCTTGTGAAGGCAGGCAGACCATATTCACTACACACTCAACTTGGGGCACTTAAAAAAAAATTGATTTTTTCTTCATAAATGTATTTTTAACTGTAAAATAATTTTTAAAATGTATTTTTAACAAGGTGGTCTCTTAAATGCTCTTCTCCTGTCCAAACAAGGAGTCGGGGCCCATTTTTTTATTGCTGATTCTTAAAGCAAAAATTATGAGGAATCCAAAAAAAAAATTAGCCGGAAAATTTAGGAGCTTCTGTGGAATTTCGGAAAATTTAATTTTCTTGGGAAAATTTAAAGGTAAATTTCTAAGAAAAATTAGGAAAATTTTATTTTTCAATTAAAGCCTGATTCAATACCTTTCCAACGAGCTATCACTCGTTGCGATCGCTTTAGTAGTTTTTTTTAAAACAACTTTCAATAAGGTCCCTTATGAAGAATTCTTCAATTTTGTCACATGACAGTGGTGTACACAACCACTAAACCAGTCACTATAAAAAAAAAAAAAAAATATGTAGGTACATTATTTTTTGCTGGGCAATCGATTGAGACTATTTATTTTAAAATTGGAGAGGGGTCGTCCAAAAATTTGCCAATTTTGATCGTTTTCATATGGAATTGCTCTATAATATATGGGGCACTGATTTACAACTGTTAAGTTTAAACTACGTATAAATTTAAGTTTAGTTCAACTAAACTAGCGTTTAAACGCTCACTGATTTATAACCCATAACTCTATTAATGCTTTTAAAAATTATAGGCACAATTATATTTTAAATAAATAATGGTGTGTAGACCACAGCTAAACAAAAAAACTGTTTTATGGGGTGTACGGCGTATTAACTTATAAGTAGGGCTGCGATTTTCATGCAAATGCCTGTTTTTTTTCGAAAGTCTAAGAACGATGACGACCAGTTATCTTTCTGAATCTTTAAATATACCGCGTTGCAGAGGAAATTTTTAATGAAATGTATCCCTTAATTCCCTTTCCACCGCAGCCAGTAGTAACAAGATGGGGAACCTGGCTAGATGCTTCAGAATTCTAATCAAAAAAACTTTAAGCAATTTAAGAATGTTATTGAAGAGCTCGTTGATACCGATGATTATGTAATTAAAAAAGTAATGCACAGAAAAAATGTTCAGTAGTTTTTTATCAATTAAAAAATTGTTTAAAAATTATTTCAATTTAATTAATGTGATAATTGAATCAATTATTTTTTAGTTGAAAGAAAATTAAAAATATAATTTTGATTTAATTAACATTTTGGTTGTTTTAAATTAAATTTTTAATTAATATACAGTGCCAGCTCGCTAATCCGAATTAATGATTGCAGACCCTGATTCTGATTAACGAGATATTTAGATTACTGGATGTGCTGTTATTATGTATTATAATTCACTTTGTTCGAAAATAAAACAAAAGCCAGGATTCCAAAACAAATTTATTTTATTTTTATTAATCAAGAATGACAAAATTAAAGTTTTTTAAAATATTATGTTTTTTTTAACCTACACTTAAAAGAAAAATCAACCCATCCGTACTCAAATAAATCCGAAGCGGTATCAATAGCACAGTGAGTACGGAGTTTCTTGAATCAAGTACAGAAATATTGATTTAAGCACGATTATTCAATCGCGAAATACTTAACTTATCCATATGCAATCCACGGCTGCCAGATTTGAAGATTTTTATGTGCAAAAATGGTAAATTTGACGATTTTTTAAACGACAAATCTTGATTCTTAGAAACACTTTCATTTATTTGATTGGCAGTAATTTTCTTATCTTAGCTGATCATCATATAAAATACGATTTTTTTTTAGCACAAGGAATATTTTTAAGAGTTATATTTGATCAGTTAGTACTGTTTTAATTCATCCATTTTACAGTCTTTAGTTTGGCTTACACTATGAAAGTTTTCTTTCAGAAAGTCTGAGTTAATTTCAACAGGCGGACGGACAGCCGGATTTGAGCTTCCCTTCTCATAAGGAGCCAGAATATATATACTTTATAGGGTCTTAGATCAATATTGTAGAAATTACAAACGGAATTAGAAAGTTATATTGTATGCCCTTTTACCTTCGGCGAAGGGTATAAAAAGCAGAAAAATAAAAATTCGGTTTAGCGAGCTTGCAACCAATGCGGACTATAGAGTATGTAATACATCATAAATTCAATTCGGATTACTGGATAATTCGGACTAACCACCTTCGGACTACCGAGCTGGCCCTGTATTGATTATATATCAAAAAATATTAATTGATTTTTTCGTTTAAAATAATTTTTGTTGGGAATTGTCAAAACATGAGCTATATGTAATTAAATCAATTAACACATTGTTTCAAACGGCAAAGTTTTTTGATCATTTTTGTAATTAAAACTACAAATATCATTTATTAAAAAAAATTTACAATTTTACAGTTTTTAGTAATCAATATAATCATTTTGGCAATAGGTGCAAAATCAACAAATTGTTTGCTTCATTCTATGAATTTGGTGATTAAAGACAATTTTTAATAGAATCTGGGAATTATTTTCACTTTATTATATTCAACATGTTTAGCTCATAGAATAAATTCGAAAAATAAAAATGTTGAAGACAATTTTTAATTTTTTTCTGTGTATAGGGAGGGATTTATTGGCTGTTTTTAGAAATGGAAGCACAATTTCGTGTGATTAATTATGTTGAAAACAACAATAAAATACGAAAATTGGTTTTTGTTTTCAATATAATTTCTCACACGAAGTTTTGTTTTCATTTCCTAAAAACAGGCAGTTAGTTCACTTAATACACATGTTAAACTGCAGAAACTAAAACTAACAATGTGAGAGGAAGAATAGCCCGACAAATAAAAAAATATCCAAAACGTTTTGCAAAAAAAATTAAGGATTTCATAAATAAAATAAATCTCAAATATTTTCGATCTGATCTTGAATCAAAGTGGGATCTGAAAATGAATTTTCTCCAAATACATTGGCATCCTTCAAAAATGGTCATATAACTTCGGTTGACGTTGAAAGATAATTTTCCATGTTCACAAGCTTTTTGTTCTCGTCATAAAATTTTTTTATATATTTGTTTTCCATTAAATGAAGAAACTATTTTTTTATGGAAACTTTTTAAGTTTTTAGTGCATATTTTGGATTTTTTAGTGCATATTTTAAGCGCATATTTTTGATTTTTTAGTCCATGATAATCTCAGCACTACTTTAAAGTATTAGCGATCTTCTTGTTCTCCTTAAAAGTGTTTACGATAATCGTCTTTTATAGGCAGAAAATCCAAATTAAAAATGCTCAAAAGTTTATGACGACAAAAAAGTATAAGGAAAAGTACATAATGAGCAAAAAAAGAAAAAAAGCTAAATTTGTAAAAAAATCATAAAAAATAATGGCGCAAAGCATACAATTTTTTGTGTGTTTATAATTAGACATTTGAAATTTGATTGTGGTATATAAGATTATTTGAAAATCATTTTTAAAATTTAAGAACCTCTTTTTTTTGCAAAAAAAAAAATATGTATAAAAAACATTTTTTTTTTTTTAGCATAAATATTTCAGATACTTTTTTGCTTAAATATTGAAAATAGCTTTTGGTCAAGTCTTTCAGCGGCGAAAAAAATCAAGGTCGTTTATCTGCAAAATATATCATATAAACATCTTGAAACCGAAAAAAGCGCATGTAATTTTCTTCACTTTCCTGACTTTAGCAGTGTTCCGAAGCTAGAAATCTCAACTTAAAATTCTTAAAAATTCACAGTATGTTGAAGCATTTTGTTGTCTAGCGAGCTGCATACTTAGTTCTTAAGATTTCATTTAATTCAGTTTTGCCTTTTTGGTCAGATTTATGGCTCCCATACTCCTCTTTGCTTTGATGGCATCATCGAACCTTATTTTTAACAAAAATTAACCCGGAGCTCGCGTTACGGTCAATAAAGATCGTTACTGCACCATGATCAAAAAGTGAGATGTGGTTTTAATACGTTTCATACGGCGACCGCAACTATCGGCTTATTGAAATTAAATTTGGCGAAAAGTTGATTTCGAGAAATAGACCTGTCAATTGGCACACGACCTTGAAGTGTGATTTGATACCCTTAGCTACGCGAAGTCACTTGTTTATGCTGCCTTGGAGGCTGCCAACATTGTTCGTGTTATTCGTGACATGTGGCTCGTAATAGTTCAACGTCCAGAATGAGCTTCGTCAAGAACAGCCGCAGTATCCCTATACTAAAACTCAGTTTCATTATTTAATGCCAAATTAAAAAAAATTTTTGATTAAAATTAAATTTGTTGTGTTATTTTTTACAATTCCAAGTTCTATCGGGCTTAATAAAACACCCTTTAAATGAATTGTTAATAATTAAATAATACAAAAAGTAAACTGCACATGCTACAGATTAATTAGGATACCACACACATATAAAAGCCAGTGCTGCCAGCCAGTAGACGATTTTAATAAATTTAGGTAAAATTGCTCTTTGCCATTAACAAAAAACTTTGAGTTCGAAATTGCAAAAATTACATTTAAAGTTGTGTGTTGGATGGGAATGGATAAAGATGGTTGAATTTTTTATAATTTAAACAAACTGTATATATTACACTTGTTAAGAGCTGTCATTCGTTTTTTTGAAGTTGAGTTGAAAATTTAGGTTTTTTTGTGAAGATGTTAAGTGGACACTTATTATATACTGTGCGTACATACTATTTGTTAGCGTAACTAATTATATGGCTAGGCTGACAAATAGTCAAATAATTAAATGAGCACATGTTTTTAACAAATTTTTTATTTATTGTATATTAAAATCGTTTTTATTTTTTTATAATTCTTTTATATTTTTTTTAAAATTATTTTTATGAAGAAAGGAATTTTACAACATTCCTTTCTTCATAAAAATAATTTAATGAAAATTAAATTTAATGAACTTAAGCCTAATTAAAAATAGTAAAAATTTGGATTAAAAACCATGAATAGTTCAACAAAATAACCACAATACTAATTATTCTTTTATATTTTTAAATGATTTAATTTTCAGACAACATTGTTTAAGTTAAACAAAACAAAATTATTTTATTTAAATAAAACTTTTTTATTACTTTTGCTTATTAAGCCATTTTTTATTATTGTGTTAATAGCTGTGTAAATAAATTAAAAAAAAAAACTTTGGCACTGACAATGATGTCCAAAATTTGAATTATTACTAAAATCAAAATGTTGATTAACAGGTTCACTAAAAAATCAATTATACATTTGTTTGTATTATACATATCTTTCGTCTCATGTAGAAATGCCTTAACTCACATAATTCCAACTTTACAGGAGAAGGCAAAAAACGCAATAGGAGCTGTATGTAATAAAATATAAAGTTGCTTATAAAACCGTAATTTTCGATACTATTGCATTAAATTTTTGTGACGAGTTGTACTTGTGCAAAATGTATTGGAATCACTAAAAAACTTTATTTCGAAAAAAATGGAGTTGGGTCCTTTCTACATGAGACCAACGATATGTATATCAGAAGTTTTTATAATATAATTATTATATAAAGGTTATTTTAAATTATTTAACGATTTGAGAATAAAATGTTTTTCATTTGTTATGTTATGTTATAAATAATATTACAAATCATTTTCTTTCTTGATTTTCCGATTCTGTTTCGGTCAAGCCCGACAACTTGATATCCTACATCAAAATATTTGCAGCCACCTCTAATTGTGGTGTAGGTTAAAAAAGGGATATTTGCATGAGAGACTAATGGCGATTTATTTTCTAAGAAATATGTTGCACAAATGTTACAGGTTCTACATTTTTGTGTTCGTTTGTACAAAAAGTACAACAACAGCACCCAATTTTTATTTTGAAGATTGTTATCTATTTTCGAAAAATATAATTTTATTTATTTATGTGCTCTTTCTAAAAAACCGACATGTGATTGTGTAGTAAAATTTATATGAAAGTTACTAAAAAAAACCTGAGTGCTTTTCATATGAGTTTGACTACACAAAAACTTGTCTGTCATTTGGAAACTGCACTTAAATTCAATTCAATTACTTGTGCATGTTCCAAAATGCAATTATTAGGCGCTAGTGGGCTAAGGTCATAATTTATCATATGCCGCTCGTGAAAAAATTGTTTAAGATCAAAATATAAACAGTTTAAGTATTAAAATGGAAAATTCTTTGTATACTATTATCGTTTTAATTTTTTCCAAGCCATTTTTGATGTCCATATTTGCGTCCAAGCCGTAATTGTGTACAGAAACCACTCAAATAGCTTCAAAAATCGCTAATGAGCTCCATTAATGCTAAAAGTGTAATAGTTGTATATAAAAGCAGCTACTTTTGCTCTATTGAAGTTGCCCAACATGTAACACTTCGAGTGATTATAGGTAACATTAAAAAGTGTTACATTATTACTGTATCATTTTTTTCCTCAGAAAGGAAATCGCCATATGAAACGGAATGGGTAATACAAGCCACTTCTATTAAACTTATTTGTCTGGGTCTGTTTAATTTGATTCTTCTGTAAAATCCGAAAACATAACCCACTACTTTAAAACTAATAGTAAAATCTCAAAACCAAGCAGATGCTCGTAGAGTTAAGTAAACGTTTCTTATATCGCAGTCTGATAAACATTCCGATTAATCTAAACCGGCCTACCCAGTACCTCAGGCGCAAAGAGTGCCGAGCATTGAAAGAAACATCTGGTGTATAGACTTCTCCTCATCCTTTTTTGAGAACTTTATAGCAGGTGAAATTCTGTCTTGTAGCATGTGCTATAACACAGACATCTGTCAACACAAACTCTAGAATTGTAATTGCTTAATAAAATAATAATGGTATCAGAGTCGCCTTATAGCCTTAACACAGGGTCTCCACCTGAGATAATATCTAATATAATATCTGAGAGAACGTCGACAGAATGAGAGAACAAATTTCTTTATGTTAATCTTAATATTAAACAAGGGGAACACGTATCTTATAAGATTTCATAATCGACTGATTCTCGTACAGTAAACTTTATCGTTTTTATTATTTTTTATTATTTTTTTTTCGTTTTTTGATTTTTTAGTTTAAAATATTGTTTTTTTAACACTTTTCACAAGATTGGCACTATTTACATTAATAAATTTCACATTTTAATAATGGTGGCTTATTATTGTTTTATATGTGTGTATGTATATGCATTTTTGACAGCTCATCTTATAAGATAATTGTTATAATACTAACACTATTTAAGAGTCCACACGTAAGATAATACTCTCTGCGATTGAATTTGACGTTTGTTGATATAAAAATCTTATATCTTATCTCAGGTGAAGATCCTGTTTAAAAACCATCTTCACCTGGCTAAACATAAGCAATCCATCGATTTCGTTTAAGCAATAGATTATATACCACAAAATATTTTTAATTTACATCTTTGGCCCACTACCTTTTTAAATTTTGACTTGCGATGATCATTACGCTGAAATGATTAGTTTTATTTAATTAGTTTTACTACAATTGGTTTAGCAAAAATTTTTGATTCAACTGAAATTAAGCATCCGTTAATAAAAAAATAGAAACTTGGATTTAGTTGACTTTTATGCGAGTTCCCATTTTTAATATTTCCCCCATTAATTCATAATAAACTAGTAAGTCAACAATTTTAAATTGTATATTTTACAATTTAATATAAAATTAAAAGGTTTAGCGCCCTAGCGGCTGGCAGGCTATCCATGTAAACCTTGTGCGCAAAGTGCAGATCGCAGTTTTTATGATGTTTTTGGAACTTATTGAAAATTGTGAAAATCGGCCCATATTTACCCATAACTTAGAGACAAATACTTCTCCCGAAAATAGCTTTTAATGCCATGGGTTAGGTTAGGTTAAGAAGGATTATGCGCCCAAGGGCAACTTCCACTCGGAGAACAATGCGGTCCATTGTAAATCCCTTCAGTAAAAAGGAAGAAGAAAGAAAGAAGTGAAGAAGAAAGGAGATCACAGATAGATTTTAGATTGTAGATTGTACTACATAGAGCCAAAAGAAGCTCCCTCTACAGTCCCCTCACCAGAAACAACCATCCTATTTTTCTGACAAGCCCAGTAGATCGACTGGAATACATCGTCTGGAAATCTATCCCCCAGCCATTTCTGCCTGAGACCCTGCATCCTAGGCCAGTGGCACAGTACATGCTCGATCGTCTCTAGTTCTTCAGAATCCTCGCATAACCTGCAGAAGTCCGATATTTAATCGTTAAAGCCCTAACAGTACAATGACCGGTCATTAACCCTCTAAGACCACTCCTATCCAAGCCTAATAGAACCCGGGTAGCCCTTACGTCCAATCCGTTCTATCCCTTCAGTACCGGTTAACGGCATCACAGAATATTTCCCGTATCACCTCATTGTAGTGACATTAGGAGCGTTTTACGCCCCGTATCTTACCACTAAGTCTAAACCCGAACCCTCTCTCGCGAGTTCGTCCGCCACATCACTACCATCCATATTGCAGTGTCAGGGTACCTAACACAGCCTTACTGTGAATACCTCCATGAGCACCCTCATAGCTGCTAGTGATGTAAAAAAATTTTGTATTAAAAATACAGTAGAATTGCGAAAAAGTTAACTCTTGGAAAAGTTAAACTCGCGGTTAAGTTAACCAAATTTTAGCGCCCATGTGCCGCTCTTAAAAGTTAACTCTAAGTTAACTTTTCTGGAATAGTTTACTTTGATTATTCATATCATCATAAAAATCAAAAACCATGCACATACAAAATTACATTTTTTAATTTTTAATGATCCATCACACACTAGACTATTTTTTAAGCCGCACAATTTTTGTTCTTTCCGTCACACACGGGATTATATAATCTGGCATAAAATGTGTACATGGCTTTGTATGGATTAAGCCTCTAGTACACGGAATGTAAAAAGCCACATGCGCATGTGGTTCTGACGTAATTTTGACGTCAATGCAAAGCCACAATAAGCATTGCGTGTTATGTGATGACGTCAAAATTACGTCAGAACCACATGCGCATGTGGCTTTTTACATGCCGTGTACTAGAGGCTTTAGTGTTTTTTGCATTTATTTGTTTACGAAAATGTGCATGTATTGGTTTTCTGCTGCTTGTGCAGGGTTGAAGCCGATTGAAACTTTACGCCAACGAAAAACTATTCTCTTCACCGCTCTTGCCCACAAGCAGTCATTTTGTGCTGGCATAATTGTTCTAGTGTGTGAAGGGCCAATAAGAGTATGTTTATATGCAGCGTTTTTTTTCACTAATAGAATTGAGCGCAGATTTCAGACATTCAATAACCGTTAGTGATAATGAACATTTTTGCAATACCGCTTAAACTTTACGATTCTGACTTGAAGTTCCAAAAAAGGTGTTCTGTAAATCGCAATCACAAGAAGTTTGGCTACTTCAAATTGCAAAAGTATGCTCAAGGGAACCAGAATATTTAAAAAAAAACTATGGCAGATCGCAAGCAAAAGGTACGAGTTTAAGAACACAATAAAATAAGTCTGACGTTTTGATATTTCAAATCGTGCGATTGTCAGAACATGGCCGTAATATTTAGTGGCACTAACTCCAACTATATTTAGGATATATGCAAATTGGCGACAATAGCGTTTACGAAAGCAACTATGTCATGACAGAATCCCATATAAACCTTCTTCCTAAAATCACTTAAAGACAAAAAATCTCTTATATATGAACATATCTATATTCGGTACATAGAACTTTTACATGAATCCAGGGCTGTGGAGTCGACAGAAGAAGGGACTAACACCGACTAAACGCTGAAAGTTTTTAAGTGCGACTCCGACTCCTAGTCTCATCTTGATGCTTAATGTATATGAGACTAGTCCTTATTTGACTTTACACCACTAGCGGCGAATGAGAATATACTAAGTTTTTCATTCCGTGTGAAACTCTTTTACTATGCATCTAAGACCCCATAAAGTTATATACTCTGGTTTCTTGAGTAATTACGATAAGTCGATTTCGCCATGTCCGTCAATTAAAAACACACTAATTTTCGAAAAACTTAAAAGATAAAAACAATGTTGGTGCCAAATTGCTTGTGGCTATCCTAAGCAGTTTGAGATTGAAATCCAGCAAATTCCAATCAGTAGGATCAGAGATATAAATCAAAATGTAGAACCACCCCCCTAAAAAATTGAAAATTTTGTTACAAAAACTAACATAAAAGGTGGCAGTATGCACGGCATGACATAAGATTTTGCACAAACTCGTTTTATATGACAAGAAATCATACTGTACAAAAATATTGCTATCATATTAAAATGTGGTAATTTACTGTTTTATAGGACCAGAAATCAAACTGCGTATTTGATGAATATTGGCCTATAATTTACCATATGCCCCATATAAAGCCTACTGCCGGAAAATAGTTTAGTACGCCTAAAACCGTAACAAATAATGCTATCATAATAAAATTTGGTACGTTTTATAAGGCTTGAAATCACACTTTAAAATGTCATACTCTCGGAAAGCAGTTGAGTATGTTAAAAAAACGTAATAAATAATGCTATTTTAATACAATTTGGTACTTCAAAGATTTATAGGACATAATTTACCATATAATTTACCATAAAATGCTCACTCTGGGAAAATATTTAAATACGGCTAAAATCGTAGCAGATATAGATATTGTGGTAAAATTTGGTCCAATTTTGGTTCATAGGGCCAGAAATAATATCATGCAATTTTTTGATTATCGGTCCATATTTACCTTAGATCCCATATTAAGCAGCCTTCTGAAAAGCACTTTAAACGCTAAAACGAATTTCACTAATGTATTGAGATTTGTTCCATTTAGATTTTTAATAACAGAAATCACTCTACAGGATTTCGTGATGAATAGTCGATAATTTACCATGAGGGTAATATAAATTCCCATCCTTAAAATCATTTTAGTTCGGCATAAATTGTTGCGTATCATGATATTTTATTCAAGTTAGTTCAAATTGCTAGAAATAAAAGAATAACACTGTCTGATTGTCGTCCAATTGGTTAAAACCGGAACCAATTTTTATACTGATGTCCGTTTTTATAAAGATTAATAAATAATTTATAGCTCTCATATATTCCAACTGTCGCTGAAGGGTATCAAAGATTCGGCACAGTCGAATATGTCACCCTAACTTGTTTTTAATGCAGTACCTCTTAAATGGTTAGATATAAGAAGAAAATGATTCTATAAAAATTTAAAATCGATATTTGAAATATTGCATCGCCAATTTCGAAGAATTTTGATTTTGGAGAATATTAGAAAACTTTTTTAAATTTGTTATGCCGAAAGATTTTGGAGTCGGAGTCGCGAGTTTTTGTGGGTACTACGACTCCGACTCCGGTACAAAAAACTCAACTCCGACTCCACAGCCCTGCATAAATCTTATCCTCATATAAAATAATTTTGTTGTGGTTACTCTCTCGAAAAATTGTTTTTAAATACTGTGGTGAAGGGTGTCATATGGTAGGGCTTTTAAGTCAGTTTCAAGGATAACTTAAAACCACTTGAGTTTCCCTATTTTAAAAGAGGAACACTTTCCAGTTATATAAAAACTCGTACATGGCTAATGCAAATCTCGGAACAAAAGTTTTGTTTTTGCAAACAAATATTTGTTATCTTCTCAATAACAGACAAACCCGATAAAAAAAAAAGTTAGACAACCATTAAAACTTTATTTAGATTGTTTAAAGTCATAACACATTTATATTCAGTTTCTTTTCAACAGTCGTTTTCTCTTAAAAGGGTCAGTAATATGCATCTTAAATTAGTTTCCTCAACAAAAAAAAAATTATATAGTTTAAATAAATAAACATTAATTACTTTAAAATATTTGCTTAAAAATATACATATTTTCCCTATAGTTTTAAATTAGTTTTTAATTAATATTAACAAGATTTTATGTGTGTTTTTTTTATAAAAATTGGCCCCAGTTTTTGCCCCTTCTTTGCCGCAAAACGTTAAAATAGAAACACACAAACACTGACATTTTCTCATTTAAAACTTTGTCATTTACTTGATTTTATCATAGATTTTTTTTTAGATAAATTGTATTTTAAAATTAATCTAACCTTGATAACAAAACAATATTTGAAGTTATTTTTTTTTTGTTTCTTATTTATTACAGCAAAATTAGTAAAAAAATTTTCGTTTTTAAGTTTTTTTCTTCATTAAAATTTCAAACAAAAATTAAAAATATATACAATTAAAATGTCATCATTAAAAGGTTAACATTTAGTTGCTATTTAATAGGTTTGTTCCCGGCTTTGTTGCACACGTTTCCCTTATGGCTTACTAACGCTTTTAATAGATACTAAAAAAATTATACTTAAGCAAATCTAAAATTGTTTGCTTATATAGAGTTGGAAAATCTACAAACTTATTAAAAAAAACTATAAGTTATTAAAAGGCAATTTTATTTCACTAGTATGGAATGCATTAAACATATTTTTTACCTTGAAATGTAATACGAGAAATACTTCAACTGGTTTTTCATTAAATTTCTTTTTTTTTTTTATTGCAAAAAAAAATAATGGTGATAAAAAGCACGATATTGAAAATAGAAAAAAAATGATCGATTAGCGCATCTTTATAATGTTTTTTGTATGAAATATAGATGCAGTCGTTAAAAAAAAACACTTGGAATTGGTTAGGAGAAAAAGTAATTTTATGTATTACACAGAGGAGTTTGAAAACAGTTAAAAAACTTTTGTTCATTAAATTTTAATTTCTAAAATTTTTATATGATTTTAGTTATTTGATATAATTTTTGCTTTATTTAGCTTAATTTCAATAAACAATTTTCATTATGTTTAACTGATTCATATATTTTTCTTAATTTTCGGTATCTTACAACTTTTTTAAAATTGCTGTAATTCTTATTTTGATACAGATAGGCCTCGACTTACGCTGTCTATTGCGACCGAAAAAATACGTGTAAATCAAATTCGCGTAAAATAAAGTTAAGGATTAGTAAAAAATCATTCTTTGGGAACAAGAATTTAGAATATAGTGTAAAACGAAACATGAGATACAAACAAAATTTATGTTCGGGAATTAAAAATCGCGTTAAATCAAAAATAATATTATTTTTATAATTTCCCAAATCAAAAAACAAAAACCTTTAATTTTATTACTTATTTTAGCACTTTTCTACATTTTTCTTTGTAAAACGCTTGTTATAAAAACCACTTTACAAAAATTACAAAAAATTATAAGCTGTTGCTTAAAATTCCGTGCAAAATAATATGAGTTGCACTTGTTACGCACGGAAAATTAAAATGGTGCTAGAAACATTAAATAGAGTACAACTCTATCAACCGTTTTTCGTTTGTATTTCACAGAAATTT
This sequence comes from Pollenia amentaria, assembly GCA_943735925.1. Taxonomy (NCBI): domain Eukaryota; kingdom Metazoa; phylum Arthropoda; class Insecta; order Diptera; family Polleniidae; genus Pollenia; species Pollenia amentaria. Next base: position 166,748,908 of record OX031006.1, read on the forward strand.
TTTTATATTGTTGTCAAACTACATTTCGCACGAAATACTGAACAGAGTACCAGGCTTTACTGGCATTTAAACTTTTACTATTAAGCCTGGTATTTTTTTCAGTATTTCGTGTGAAATGTTGTCAAACTCAATATAAAAAAAACGTTATGTTATAAATATATAAAAACGTTATGTTATGAAAAATCGCGAGATAGATAAAATTGAGACATGTCAAAATTTTCGTGTGAAATAATCAATGTTGCTCAACATTTTTCGCAAGTTCAAACAGAGTACTAGGCTGAATGTTTTATTTTATTGTAATATGCGGCAGAAATTAAATTTTTATGGTGAAATCGAGTATTTCAACATCAACATTCTTCAAACTTGTGAACATTTCTGCTTCTTAAATAAAAATTGGAACCAGGTTTCCATTTCTTGAAGTGTTTTATATTCGCGAAAAAAAAGAACGTTTTATTAAAAAAATTGTCACTATTATTGTGATTGTTTATAATATGCGCTATTGCAATCAAAAAGGGTTATTACCGTTTAAATATTAATATCCACACCATTGGTGAAAAAGAAATTTCTGAATCGATCTACCTGTCTAACGGACTTTCAATGTAAGCCTTGTGCGCAAGGTACAGGTCTTAGGAAATATGGTAGATTCGTTTTAATTGGTAAGAATCGGTCCAAAATTACACATAGCCCCTATTCAATTTTCTTTCTGGCCACAAATGGCCATCATCTTTTAATATTAATATTTGTATCTTAAATTTAGGACGAAAATATTTTATTGCAACCTACATTCCCGTACCAGATATTATTGGAATAGGTCCATGTAAAACTTTACCATTCCAGAAAATAGCTTTCAATGCCACAACTTCCTTAAAAATTTTTTGCTTTGTTTGGCTAAAATTTGTTGCAATAGGTCCTATTTTGTACCGATAGGTCCGATATGGGACCTGTGGTTCCACAAAAACCCTCTCTCTATAATCACTTTTAGATGAAAAAAGCTTAGAAAGATGGACAATATTCGGACAATATCTGGACAATATTCGGAACAAGGACCTCATATATGAATCTGAAACTCATAACATAATTTTGTTTTGCCGGGCCCATGATTGTCAACGGGTCCCAGATATGGTACACTCTCGAAAATTAGTCTGCAAATGCTGTAGTGTATGGTATCAAATGGTCGCGCTTGACAAAACTTTTCTATTTGTGTTACCTAATTTTATTCAAATAAAACTAATGGAAAACACTATTATTGCGTATAACTTTTATGAGCATTTTCTCATTAGGAGGTTATATTTTTTCCCAACGAAAAACTGCAGATTAAAGAAATTTGCTTTTCTCAATAATTGGAAATAGGAAATAATCTAAAGGCTAGTTTACACGGTAATACAATGTATTACGACTTTGTAGAATCAAAATATTATGAAATTCTCTCCGTGTTTAAAAAAAAAAAAATAAAAATCTGTTGTAAGTATTTTTCATGTTTACACGGATGGTATAAGTAAAATCAAAGTAAAGATATTAAACATCTGAATTAATAACAAAAAAGCAGATGGTCACAGTTTTACAATATTTACAAAAACAACACGAAAATTTCCTGAATTGAGTTTCGTGGTTTTTGTAATTGTATAAAAATGTTACCACCACCTTCAATATATACTTTTAAAATGCACCTCTGGTATGATGAGAATACATAAGTTTCTAAAATGGTTTAGAAAATAAACATTTACCGTCCGTTTGTCAAATTTTGTATCCGTATTCTCTCTTACTCAATACATTTTGCTTTTACATGGTAAGATTTTTCTCATTCTACATCATTTTTTGGCATGTCGTAATACTTTGTATTACCGTGTAAACTAGCCTTAAGGGACATTTATCAGGCTAATAAGCACAGAACGCTTAAAAATACCCAAATAAGGGCAGCTTTCGAAGAAAAAGACGGAAACTGTTTTTTGGTAGTGAAGTCGGAATGTATAGAAACAGTCCGCTACATTCATTACAAATTTGAAGATCTTACTTAAATATTATTTACTTGTGTTGTGGTAAACTAAAACCATAATTTTTAGAACAGTTTAGCAAATAAATCACCCTTAAAAAAATATTTTTATTATTTTGCGGCATAAAAGATGATGCAAAGAGAAATAACGGCAGCTTTCGAAGAAAAAGACAGAAAAAATACAACATCTTCTGGCTCGTGATGCCTCTGTGTACGCGTGATAAAGCCATTCGAACTTTAATACCATGATATTGGCCGTCGCAATAGCGGTTGTTTCAAATATTTGATTGTATTAATGATGCGGCCTTTTTCCTTGATAATATCACCTTAATGCTATACTAATAATACTTTCCGTTCGTTGTTTTTCCTTGTTTTAAGAGAATCGATAAAAATTATGCCACACGTTTCCTAAAAATTGTCCTAAGGGTGCCCCGGTAGGCTAGCTGGTAATAAGCTAGTTTATTAGTCCTGCAGACAGGCACAAATTTCGCGGGATTAGCATAGGGAAAAAAGTTAGGTTACTCCAAGATCTCCCATCCCAGTCTACTGCTTTGAATGTACCATTGTCTTTGCTGCAGTAAAAGATCGCCAACACCCTATTGAAAAAACTTCATGACGATGTTTTATTGAGCAAAAACGCGGCTCCCATCTTGGAAACAGCTTTTGCAAGTCAAGGCGCGATGTATAGCACTTTTTGAAATGTCTTTTATTTCAGTTTGCTTAGGAACCTTCAGCTGTCGATCATTTAATACCAGTTTGTGGATTTTATTAGCCGCTTTTTGCGTGGACACCTCAATTGGTTGACCTCTGTGAGGTTTGTCTTGGCAGCCTTGTTTAAACTCTGTCACCCAATATTTTATAGTCGTAAACGAAGCAGCAGACTCTCCTACTAAGACCTTTCAAATAAAATTATTGAATTACATGCTTAAAAACTCACTGATATTGTTTATTTCCGATGGTTCCAAACAATACTGAACAAGGTGGCGCCTTGAAACTTGAAACATATGTTGTATAAGGTTGCCACTTTTTACCATTTTCATAATTTCATTTTTAAAAGTATTTCCTCATGTCGTCTAACGTTGGGACCGCCTTCGTAGGAATGACTAAAATAATTAGCTATGACTTTTAACCTCCCTAGCTCTCAAGCACTTCACTCGCAATTTCCAATATTGTTACAAAAAGTATGAAAAATATTTGCTGATATAAATGTCATCACTATAATATCAAAGGAGATTTCCATTATTTTGCTTTGCTTTTGTCTAGAACATATGGCATCCAGCCTTAACAAAAGTACTTTTATAGTCAACAATAACAAACAGTTTAAAATAGAATTAAAAAATTTGTTCTGTCTTAGTCAAAGATGTTGTTGATGTTGGCAGCCATTTACCATACATGGGTTTTTGTATGGCTCTAACCTTTACAAACTATGAAATTCAATTTCACCCCAAACCAAGACATTTAAAAGTCACATCTCCCAACACGACATAAAGCAAATACTTGTTTGGAATAAAATATGCATGTACATAAAAATATCTGCTAGTACCGGTTATTGTTTGTAACCATAAGCAACATTATACAATTACTATTAAAGATGCTTTTTCTTACAACAACTTCTATAACGACTGGCTCATCTTAGAAATAAAAAATGAAAAGTTTAAGACCGTTACGCGTGATATGTAACCATTTATCGGTGTTAAAGTCAAATGCAACAACTGACAGATGAAGAAAAAAAACGAGTAAACACAAACCACTAAATATGTTAAGATCGTGTATTTATTTTTACATTTTTGAATCGGTAGACCGGCAGATTGATTGACAAGGCAACACTTTCATTTTATTTACTATATTGTGTGACAACGATGTTTTTTTTCTGTGAATGTAAATAACCAGATTTCATTCATGATTTCTTTTCAAGATTTTATTTTTAAGTCTTGTTTTTGATTTTTTTTTATCAAATGTAATATTTTTTACTGCGTCAACTTGTTATAAATTTTTTAATAAGATTCATAAATCAAGTGTTAATTACTAATTAAAAAATGTTTTTAATCAGGTTTATTGCCGAATAGAAATTCGGTTTTTAGTATATAAGGCGTTTTAAATACATAAATTATTTTGAAAATAATATGTGTTTTTCATTACCACAATATTGTTCTTAGACCCTTTAAAGTATATATGTATGTAGTATATTCTGGGTACTTACCCAGCGGGAAAACTCAGAAGACCTTCTTACGTCAGGCCTTTTTAAAGGCCTTCTTAAAAAATTTTTTGATTTAACTACTATTATTATCTAACTACTAAAGAATGCCTCATAGAAGGCCTTGGACCTTTGGTATAAAAGATAAGATACACCTTCCACACTCGTTTCTATGAGAAGCGAGAAGAGAAGGAGTAACATTTTTTGTTTTGTTTTTTGCACAAGCAAAAGCAAAAGAATTTAGATCCCTTTACAAAAACAAAGTTACATACATGGTGGAATAAGTAGGTGGCAGCACTACGGCAACAAATACAACATTACAACAAAAATTAAAAATAAGTCTCCGTATACGTCAAAAATTATATTAAACTAAAATCAATTTTTGCCGCCGAACGCAATGAAATAAATTAATTTTTAGCCAATTTTTATTTCACTATGGTTACTATCTTATTTAATTTTAATTTAAATAATCAAAAACTCTAATACAATACAATAATCACAGCACAAAACGTGCTTTTTGTAAACATAAACAAAACTTTGACATAAGACTAGACAAACAATACTAGAGCAAAAAATCGTCATCTGGCGTAGTAATGCCACCTGTTTATTTCATCATGGTTACATACATATGTACATATTAATATACCAAATGAAAACAATAATGTAAATCATTTTAGTTGAGTTTTGTTCATTAAAGAAGATAGGTAATTGTGCTAAATAATGAAAATATTATGTAGTATGTATTAACTATTTATATATTTATTATTTTTTATTTACTTTTATATTTTTTGTTTATATAGCAATTATAGTATGTGTAATTCTGTTAATAAATATATATATATATATACTATATATATATATACTAACCTAAGCTTATAAAACAGTAAACTTTTATACTTTTTGAAATTTATTCATATATTATATTTTATATTTAATAAAACCCTTCAATATAACCTTTAATCAAAGGCATTTTTACAAGTATGGTCTTAAAGGCCTTTAATTTAATTGAAAGGCCTTTTAACATACCTTTCTTAAAAACCCTTCAAGATAACCTTTATTCTAAGGCCTTTTGACAGTCATTCTCTGGTAAGCCTTCTAAGAGCCATTTATTTGAATGCGTTTTAGTAGCTCTGGCGAAAGAAAGGAAAGCGAAAGGCCTTCCCCGCAGTGACAACGTGTGTATAAAAGATATGAGTATAGAATGGAGCGAGCAGGCCTTGTACATCCAAAAGAAGGAGTACAGAGGCCTTCTGAAAGGCCTCCGTACTCCTTCTTTTTCCCGCTGGGTATGGATGTAGACTAGCGCAGTTGATTCAGCGGTGTTCGCCTGTCATTGTGTTGGTAAAAAGGGGTTTTCCAATGACTCCATATGTGATGGGGATTAGGTTGGCTTTCTATTGAAATTTAGCCAGAGCGGTCTGCTGGTCCAACGGCTAAAATAAGAGCAACAAATTATTTTTTTACAATTAAAATTCTCTTTTTTATGAACTTTTCATTTTCATATTTTACCTTAAATAAACTCATTAGAATACTTCTAATAAAAGCACTGTGATATTTGACATTTTTTTGTTAGGTTGATTTTGTTTTCGATATATACCGTTATTGCGAAACTGGAGGAGATTGTACAACCTATATTCGCGTAACGGTTTAGTTTTATTCTAAAATGCGCAGTCGTTTTAGAAACATAATTCTTTTTGGCAAAAAAAATTGTTTTTCTAAAATTTCGAAATTTTTATTTCTAAAAAAATTGGAAAATGCAGCTAAGCTTCGAAAATTACATTTGACCCGTCTTGGGGCCATCCTAGGCGCTGCAGGGGCCAAACTTAAAACCATACAAATATGGCGGTTTAATGAAATTCTAGACGAGTCAAATGCAAGACAAGCCCCACTTTATTTTTCATCTCCATCATTTATTTCTAACATACCTTCCCGCTATCTCCATTCCTTGAGGGGGCTCCCATACAAAATTTTTAATACAGACTAGAAATATATTGAAGAAAAATCATAGCTGCCAAGGAGTCGCACCTAGGGTGATAAAATGTATGACCGACCTCCATTAGTTTTTGTTGTTAACATTATGTCTCCACTTGTTAGGAGGTCTCCCATACAAACATTGCGTTTTATGAAATTCATAAGTTAAATTAAAATTTTTCGTCTTTTATGAATAAAATCAAAAGTTGTAAACAGATTTTAATCATTTATGACTTGTTTTGTTTGCAACTTCGTTTTTTTATGTCTAAAAAAAAGTAAGAAGCATATCTGCATTATGCACAGAAAAAATTATTAAGTTTCTCCAATCACCAAATTTGTTCTAAATTCATAATATCAAGCAAACAAGTTGTTGATTTTGCACCTATTACCAAAATGATTATATTGATAACTAAAAATTTTGAAAAAATATTTTCAACAAATGATATTTTTAATTTTCATTAAAAAAGTGATCAAAAAACTTTGCCATTTTAAACAATGTGTTAATTTATTTTAATAAATATTGACAATTCCCAACAACAATTCTACATGTTTAAATTATTTTATTTTAAACGAAAAAAGTCAATTAAGATTTTTTGTTATTTAATTAAAATTTTAATTGAAAATTTATTTAGAAAACTCTAAAATGTTTATTAAATCAAAATTAAATTTTTAATTTTCTTTTAACTAAAAAAAATAATTGATTCAATTATCACATTAATTAAATTTAAATACTTTTTAAACCATTTTTTTAATTGATAAAACAGTTTTTTCTGTGTGAAATATTTTGAAATTTAGCTAAAAAATGATTTCTTCTTTTGACAAAAAAAAAAAAAGTTTCTAATACGACTGCACATATTAGAAAAAAGTTTAACCTTACACTCATAGAAAATTGCATCTTCATATTGATGATGCCCTAATATCATAATTGTGTCAACAATGTTATTACAAATGGCATCAATAAGGCAAAAATGGACATCAATCCAATGACAAACGTCATCATAAAATTTTGTCATGTATTATATGCTATGTCTACAGTGACTAGGGTATTCATTCGGTTAACCATATATCGGTTTCAATTGATATGTTTGAATTGTTATCGCAGAGGGAAAAAGAAGGAGTCGAAATAAATTCTAGAAGGCCTCTGTACTCCTTCTTTTGGATGTACAAGGCCTGCTCGCTCCATTCCATACTCATATCTTTTTTATACACGTTGTCATTGCGGAGTAGGCCTTCCGCCCTCGCTTCTTTGGCAGGTACATAAGAATGGCAACTGGATAGAAAAAAATAACCGAAAAAATAATTAACCGATTATTGACCGATTAAACAAGAACCACGGTTAATTAATCAAACGATTAACCGATTAAATCAAAAGCCCAGTTAAATGAATTCCCTGACATTGACATCAATTCGATGCCAAATAATGTGTATTATTAACATTATTGTCATGCTTAGAATATAAAATAAGAAGCAAAAATTGCCATATTCTTTTTTTTTAATTATTTAGATAAATAAATAAAATTTTCAAAGTAGAGCGATTACGAAAACCATAGCGGGCATGCTGCTGGTGTCTTATAATTGAGACTTCTTTTATAAAAAAAGTGCAGAATACAACAAAAGTGAAAGAGGCATGTGCAACAGGTAAGTAAATAATAATATTCTCTCACCTGGACTTAAGTCAATCCCAATGACAAACTGTCATTAAATTGAGACTAATGAATCGTTTCTTCCACGTAACTGAGTCATCGCGCTGATGACATGTTTTTTTAAACTGACTCCGACTTGTCATTTCTGTGATGCTGGCGTGTCAACCCATTGATGACCTTATTTAAATTTTTGACCCTGATGACAATTTGGGCCAGTGATGTTAAGGCTGACATCACAATGATGTAAAGTGTCCTGGGGTCAAAAACTAAGACACTTGTCATAGTAGTGATGTCATAAAAAAATCAGCGTTACGACGCTTTTTTTGTTAAAGGAAATTTTATTGCGGAATTTCGGTTTTTTAGTTTGTACTGTGATGTACGGGGCTGCCGTAGTTTCAGTATGATTGGACTCATACAAAACAATCCAGGTTGATTAAAATAAAGCTTAAATATTCTCTTTAGTTAAAACTTCTTTGGTATCAAAAATCAGCGACTTATTACTTCACTTAAATATACATTAATAAAATTGTTTTAACTTTCAAATAGACTTAATAAGGTTGGAAAACTTAACTTAATCGATGGTATTGCGAAAAAGATTCTGAAACTTCCCGGGAATTTAGAACATATTTTCCCAGAGTTTTTTCAATTAGAAACCCTAGAGTATTGTTTTCAGCTGTTTAGCGTTTATATTACATATCCAATTGCATTTATGTTCCCAAAATTCACATAAGACAACATAATAATATATGGAAATATCTAATAAGATTCAAGGGTTGATTTTTGTTTCAAATTCCTATCAGAATAAGCAAAGGAAACGAAGCGTAAGGATACAAAAACGAAGCAAAAAACATGAATAAACAATAAATACCTAAAAAAAAATTAAAATTATGTATAAAAACAAAATGTGCAAGAACAGAAATATGAAATAAAATTAACATCATATAATTTTATTTTTTTATTTTTGCTAGAAATGAACTGATACTAAACATGAATGAACACACTTTCAGATTCTAACATGTACCATATGTACTTGAATACGTCTAAGTCAGTACTTTGATGATTGTTTGTTTCCAAGACACAAATTACGATCTACGTGACTACTCATTAAAAAAATTTAAATTAAGCACTATGACTTAGAACAAAATGTCTGTGTACATATCAGGACTGGGAATTTTCAAAAGCGGTGAAACCTAAAAAAGATTATACTCATTAAAAAGTGTAAGCTTAATAAGTTCACTTCTATATCCACACAAGTACATATGGATTTAGGTTCTTAAAGTAAGCCAACCTGGATTCCAAAAAAAAAAAAATTGGGAAATTTCAATACGAGTGATAAGTTTAACAAAAGTCAATTTATTTAAGAAAACATTTTAAGCCTAATAATTAAATAACATTTTCTAAATCAATTATTTATAATTTAACAACTCATACCAAAAAGCATGATTAAAATAAGATAAACTTGTTATCAAATTTTTGGACTCTTTTATCTGCGGTAGCATTTCAAAGCAAATCTGTAGTGTCTGCAGGAGAAATTTTGATTATTAAATTTACAATTAAATCACATTCGTAGGCCAAAATAACTCCAAATCAGGAAATCATCATCATAAAAACCAAAAGCACTTTTATCACGGATCAATTCTGGGAAGCTATATTTTTATCAGTTAATATTTATGCGTTTAGAGTTGATGAAACCAATTAATTATTTTTTCAGAAAATCTTTTTCCGGAAAAAACCTTATAAATAGCCCACGTTTACCCATTTTTCGCCGAACGGTGTTTATAATCACCAGCACACATACTCTTTTTTTTCTTTTTTTTTCTGCCACTTAAAACCTTATTTAAACCTTATTTCGTTATTATATTGTCAGTTTACTTGGTGCGGCGAAAAATTGGTTAAATTCGCCGCTTTTACTACTTACTAAAGGCCATGTCAGATAAAACTTTTGCTTCGCGTTGCGTTACCGATTCGCTTTGACATCTAAGATTAAATATGCATACTTATACGAAACAAGTTACATAAAGTACTTTTAAAGCGGAGCGAAGCAACAAGGTAGACAACTCTCATCTTTTTGCGCGATTTGACAATTGGCTAGTATAATTTTTTTTTTTTTTTCAAATTTTTTTGCCAAATTCAATTCCAAAAAACCATCCAATTAAATTTTTAACTTTTATTTTTATAACAAATAATTAAATGTACAAATTACCAACCGCTTTTATACGTAAACAAACAATGCGTGAGTATTGTCAAAGTTTTCTTTGTATCATACACCTTTTGCTTTGCGTTTTTCTGCCAAAGGTAGAAACGTCAAGCAAAGCGACAAAGTTGTAGCTGACACGGCGTTAACTCACACAAAACAGTTACAAAGCTAGTTCTAGACATTATTACAAATTTTAAATGGAGAAACATTCTTCACCAATTCTATAACTAATAACGATGAACTTTTATATATTGAAAAACTCAAACAATTTTAACTTATCCATCCCTGATCTCACACACTCGCTTTTATAAAAAGAGTTCATTTGAAAAAAGATAACAGAACAGTGAGTTAAAAGAATCATAAAAGAATAGGTTTTATTTTGTTTACATATGTATATGTAAATGTACCACACAAAAAAACAAACACTGACAATCTTAGATTATCACTTGTTCAAAGGGAAATGAATGAAAACAGACAAAAAGTTTAATTTAAATGAAAACCCAGCTTAACCAATAGCTTATGTACTCAAATATGTGACGTGGAACTCATAGTTTATGAACTACAATCTATTTAAATTAAAACAAATGGAGAAAAACTATTAACAATAGCAAATGACTAGTTTGCAGAGTACATTGTAAATACTCAATTTAATTTAAGCAAATATTTTGCACGACTAATTGTAACGCTAAATGGTTTGTTGTTTGGATAAATATTCAAAGAATTGAATATACTTCAGAGATATTTTTTCATATTAGTGTAGGTCAAAATATATAGTATTGAAAAGGACTATATTACTACTACTATATGTATGTTCATACAAATTTAAGTCATCCTAGAGCTGGCAAACTATAGATAGTCACAACATTCGATATTTTCGACAGTTCGTTGACAAATTTGCCCTATCTTGCCACGTTTTAATTTAAACAAGTAAGAAAGTATAGTCACCCAAACCAGACTATATGATACCCTACACCACAGTATTTAAAAACAGATTTTCAAGAGTGTACCTTACTTGGGACCCATGGGCATTCACTGACCCGCCTAAACAAAATGTAAAAGGTTTTTATGCCGAATATTATTTTACCTTCATCCATATAAGATTTTAGATGGGGGCTTATATGGGACCTATGGTTAATTTTGGACCTACCAGCACAACAATTTGTCACGCCTAATCTCAGAATGTGATTCTGAGTAGATCGGTTAACTTACATGTGGGTCTGACACCAATATTTCAAGGTGAAAAAAATCCCTATTCGTAGGAATTTTCTTCTAAAAAATTGCCGTAGGGAAAAATGGACAGATATTTTGAAATCATTAAAATGTAGGGACTTTTTTAAAATGTTGCAAAACTGTATATATTTGGCAATCCTTTTCGATTTGTTACAAATTGTTGATAAGGCAACATAACAAATTGTTAAATTCCTTTGGGTGAATGCTTGCCCCGATTTCAACTTTGATTTTAAAGTAAATTTGTGAAACTCTCTTTTACAAGAATTTAATTTTTCAGAGCACTTTAATAGTGTAATATGGGCATCAAAAACTTTTGGAGTAAAGTCACCTTAATTAAAAATTTGAATAAAAATTAAATTATAACGATTAAACATAACGATCTTAAAAATTAAATTTAGTAAATCAATAAAATTTGTTAAAAATAAAGCTAAACTTTTATTAATTTACTGGTCACGTTTTTTTTTTTGGATTTTTTCGTCAAATATTTATTAGGTCTGAACATATCTTTAGTCATAAAATTATATCTTCAATTTGCATTGTTCGCCATTTTTTAAAAATACTAATGTATCTTCCAGTGCACCAAAATCGTTTAAAACAAAATCAAAGTCAATTAGCCTCTGTTCTACGTAAAATTTAATAGCTTTTTAAACATGATTGAATCAATTTTAATTGAACCACACTTTGACACTGGAAGTACACAGCAAAAAACACAAATGGACAATTATCTGATCAATGTGGCATGATGGGGCAAAACTGAGCTCAGATTCGGATTTAGCATTGAAAAAATCATATGGATCATAAGATTTGAAGTGTCTAACTGTGTAATTAAACTATTTTGGTTCTATGTCAATGCTGTTAATTTGCATATAAAGAACTGACATTTTTTAAATAGATCTCATAAATTGTTGTTGTTCAAATAACTTACATTAAATTATATTATACTTTGCACCGTTTTATAGTAAGCGGAAATTCTCGGAAAATTGAAAAATTAATCCCGCTTTCCCGGGAAAGTAAAAAGTTTGTGAAAAGAAAAACGCTAAAAAGAAACCATCTATAGTCCAATAAAAACAAAACAATCGATTATTTGCCAGTTCTACTTCTATCGGTATACTCAATATTTAGAATGTTTTTCAGTGTTTATCTGCGAATATTTTTAGCTTTCATTCCTAATGTTTTTAAGAACTAAAGTTTGTAGTTTCCTTTTATAGCTCTCACTCTCTCTTACCAAATGTTATACTTAACAAAAAAAAAAAAAAAAAAAAAAAAACAATTAAATAATAATAAAAAAAAAATAATAAAAGAAATAAATAATAAGATGGTCTATTCATTTTAAACATTTACTCTCTTATTCCTAAAAAATCTATACTCGTTTAAAAAGGTTTATTGGACCAATTTTCATAGAAAATTGGCTTTATAAGTATTTTATAATCCTGACTTTTAAAGGGTGTTTTTTTATAGAGGTTTAGTACTTTGAAATGGTATAAAGCAAAGATGGTTTTCTTAAATTGACATGAAATTTACTTAAATCGAAATGTAATCTTCTCGCATTATAATTTAAATATGACTTCTGCCATATGACCGCCACGGGTGGCTCGGACGTAGTCAAATCTTGAGATCCAATTTTCTAAGACTTTTCTAACATTTGGGGGCGTATATCGGCAATAACGCGGCGAATGTTATCCTTCTAGCGGCGTTAAATCGCACGATCTTAGAGGCCAATTCACGGGTCCGAAACGTGAAAATATGCGTCAATAAATCAATTGTGGTACGAGCTATGTGACATGTTGCGCCGTCTTGTTGAAACTACAGCTCTCCTGAACATCATGGTTGGTCAGTTGATGAATGAAAAAGTCAGTAATCATGACTGTATAGTGGTTATTATTGACTGGAACGTTCTGGCCAGCATAGTTTTTAAAGAAGTACGGACCAATGATTTCACAAGCCCAAAAAACACACCAAACAGTCAGTTTTTTTGGATAGAACTGAGACACCGTTCTACACTTGAGGATTATAATCACTCCAAATACGGCTGTTTTGTTTACTGACGTATCCATTCAAACAAAAGTGAGCTTCATCGCTAAATTCGTATTTCAAACAGAACCATGATTTTCAAAACAAATTTTCACAATTTGGAAGCGTTGTTCGGGCGTCTGTCTATTCATGTTGAAATGCCAAACCAAACTTAACATAAATCACTTGACAGATGACAAAATGGCCGCCAGTTAGAAAAGTCTTGGCTCTTAAAGTTTTATGCCTCTATAAAATACCCCTTTATTTTAAATTCTTTCTAAACAAAATTAACTGCCTTTTTCATTACGTCGTAAAAATTTTTTCGTTTGTACATCTACATTTGAAACCAAAAAAATTTTTAGGATTTTTTTTTTTTTTTGTTTTACAAAAGAGAATTAAAATCAACTACGAGAATACTATTTTATTATGAAACAACTAAACAATAAATTTTAAATAAAATTAAATCCAAACAAAGAATTTTTTATTATATTTAAAAAACAGGTAGATTAAAATTTATATGTATACATTTAGAATAGAAAGGACAAATATTTTTAAGATCAATATTTTTAAGAACAAAGAATTTTTTGGATTCTATTTAAAAAACAGGTAGATTAAAATTTATATGTATACATTTAGAATAGAAAGGACAAATGTTTTTAAGATCAATTAAAAATTAATTGTTTAAAATATCAGCTAGCTACAGAATTTTGGGTTTTAATTTGTTTTTGTTCGTCTAGGCATCCTGTTGTGTTCTTGGTATTTACAATACTAGTGATCATTTGAAAAGGTCAATTTAAAAGCAGGTATAATAAAAAGCTATTAATATAACATAGATTCCGTATGAAACATTAAAATATTTTAGGTAATTCAAAAGACCATTGATTGACCTTTTTATCTTCTTATTAAGTGTGTATCCGAATTCAATCTCATTGTTAAAACATTGACAAAAAAAATCGTTCTAAATACTTTACTTAATCTAAGGCGTACCCTGTGTACCTAAACCAAGTTTTATAAAATTTAAATATAACGCAGACTTTCTTAAAAATTTTGTTACCCAAACCACTTTTATAAGTATGTAGCTTAGAGGAGCATTTGCAGTACTATTATCATTCAATCGAAAAGAAAAAATATACAACCACAGAATGTAAGCTGAATGTTAATAAATATATTCTGTTACAGAACCTGTATTCTGTAATCCATATTATATTTAAACAATATCAAACACTATTTTTAAACTCATTACGATCTAAAATACAGCAACTACACTTAAAATATTATGTAGCTATATTCAAAACGAAAATTCATTTTAAGCAACTAAAAATATATTTTAAAAACATATAATTTTCATTTTATTTGAAATAAATAAATTTTACATTGTTTTTTCAAGTTTTTTTATTGTTTTTTTATTTATTTAACAGCATATTCCGTAAAATTTAATAACTGTTGCTCTTCAAAAATATATACATATTAACCGACAAAAAATCAAACTACATAACAATATAAGTACGGAAAAACATTATTTTTTGGTAGTTTGTTTTTTGAATAACAGACATTAATGTTAGAAAATAACGTTGTTCGTAAAAAAACTAAATTTTTATTCAATTTTAACAATACGAAAAGCGAAGTTAATAACCCACAATCAATTACTGTAAAAATTGAATGAGTGTAGGGTTTGCAATACCGAATTAGAGAATAACGTACAATGCATTTAATGTAGCTTCTTAACAAGATTTGATTTACATTAATGGCGATTTCTTTTCTGAGAAAAATATTGCATAAATGGTACATGCTCTACACAAAAGAGATAGAGCATGTACCATTTATGCAACATATTTCTCAGAAAAGAAATCGCCATTAGTGTTCAAAGTAAAGTTGGTGTCAACCTCGAACAATTACCAGCAATTTGCGAAGATGTTAGACTTTTCCCATAAGTAATGCACAGAGCTGAAAATCAACATCTTTCTACATATTCGCAAGATATTCCTTTCTCATTTTGTTCCCTAGAAAAGATGCAATAATATTAAGGTGGATTCATCAATGCGTTCCGAACAATATTTTTGTCCGAAAAAAAAATTTTGTGTTGAGAGTGTTCTGCAGAATGATTCACCCATATCGAAAAATTTGTCGGGAAAAACAAAGCAACCATGTGGATTACAGATGTGAACAATTATGAAAAATGGCAGCGCAAATAGCAAACTCAACTAATTTTATTGAATTGTTTTCTAAAAGTGTGTTAAAGAAAATGGACAAAAAACTGAAATTGATACTGTCATTTTTAATTATATTTATTTTTTTTATATAATTAATCAGCAGAAAACACTTGTTGTGATATTAATACAACAACACTGTGGCAGCTCAGTTCAACTTTTATGTACAAATTAAAGAAAAATTGGCATCTCAGTTCATTTTGTTCTGAACAAGAATTAAAATTGAACCAATTAAACAAAAAACTTGCCGAACAAAATAATTTCTCTCTCTTAAAAGTAAGACGTCACCAGTGTTACCAGGTCTAAAAAATTTTTACAGCTAAATCTGGCATTAGAGATGGCCAAAAAAATGCTAAAAGTGATTTTAAAAAATGCTAAAATTTTTTTACAGATTTTTTGTTAAAAATGTATTACCAGTATGAAATTTTATTCGAAACAAAATAAATTCTAGTGACTTATAGTGACTTTTGATCGAAATTGAAATAAATGGTTATATTTCAGCAAATAGCTATTTTGGTAAAGCATGTGATATGTACACAGGTACTTAAGATAAAATGTTAAATTTAGGGGGCCTGCAAACCTCTGATTTATGCAAAATTTAATCGATTTATTTCTATCATATGCAAAATTTTTAGATAATTTTGTTTTTTTAGTTCAAGAAAAGTTGAAGCTTTAAAATAATTATTTTTTCAGCAGTTAAGAGCAAACAATTTTTTTTCGAACATTTACACTATTGAATTTTAATCTTAATACAAAGTGAAATTTCCTTGTATTTACTTTTATATCGTAATATCAAAGGGCAAATAATATTTACAATCAACATGATAAGGCCATTTCTTATATGTATTCCCTGAATATTATATTTTCTTTAACAAGACAGGTAAGATATTTCCTTCTTATGTTAGAATTATCCATTTTCATACGAAATTTAATTATGTGCACGACTATTTTTAGTCAACATTTATTATAATTTATAAAATTTTTTTTAGAAAAATCAATAAAGCTATTCGTCTAAATTTTGAAAATAAATAATGCCAAAAAAAGCTAAAAACGTTTTCCAAGAATGCTAAATAAAATGCCAAGTGCTAAATGAAAATTTTGCAGCTAAGTAAAAATTTTTAATGCTAAATTTAGCTGCAAAATTTCGTCATTTCGCCACATTCAATATAAAAAAACTTTGTCCGGACAAAAAAATTGATCGGAACGCATGGGTGAATCGAGCTTTATCACTGATAAAATTATAGCAAGTTTTTTTTTATTTATTTTTTTAATAATTTTATTTACTACGTATTATTTTTTTGTTTTTTACCTCCACCAGTGGGTTAGTTTGGCATTTAAAGTTAAAGAAAATTAGCAATATTGTTGTCCAAATTGTTTTTAGTTATCCTAAGCAGTTTGGGATTAAAATCCAGCAAAATCGGTGCAGTAGGATAAGAGTTTTGGAATAAAATATGGAACCACCACCTTAAAAAATTTATAATTTAGCTTCAACAACTAACATAAATGGTACCGAAACGCACGAATTGATATGAGATTTTGCACAAATTCGTTCTATATGACTAGAAATCATACTGCATAGTTTCGTGATGATCGGTCCATAATGTAACATAGTCCCCATATAAAGCCTTCTAACGCAAAGTCGTTTAGTACGCCTAAAACATTAACGAATAATGCTATTGAAATAAAATTTTGTCTGTCACAGTTTCTTCAGGCGAAAAATCATACTCAGTCACAGTCGTTGAAGACAAGAAATTTGGTCTAGTTTAGCTTTGTATGGCTATGTTATTTTGTGATAATCGGTCCATAGTTTACTAGGTCCCATACAAAGCAGCTTTCTGAAAACAATTTATGAAGCATTTAATTTAAAGAAATTGTATTACTGTAATGACTGTTTTATTTTATTCTTTTTTTTTATTCTAGGAAATCATTCGACCGAATCTTGTGATGAGCGATCTATACATTACAGTAGCTCCAATATAAAATCCTCCCCTCCTGAAATCATTTCAATACGCCTTATAATATTTCTGAAATCATGATATTTAATTTAAATAAGGCAACGAATTATAATAATGTAAGGTCAGGTTTTATAGAGATTGGCTAATGTTTTATAGAAACCATATAGATCTCACTCCTGAAATATTCGAACTCTCGGTGCACAGCCGAATATGGCACTTCTGGGGGGCTACTCTCTATTGCGATGCGAATACAATTTCGATGCGAAAGCTAAATGCCAACTTGGTACTCTCTATCACTTTCGCAAAATTGTTTGGAAATTAAGCAATAATGGTAATAAAAATCAAAAATAGCGTGGATTTCCAGTAATGAAATGGCAAAATATGTAAAAAAAAATTAAAATTGGAAAGTTTAAATAAAAGAAATAATGATGATTTGCGAAAAGAAAAAATAAAAAGATGCGAAAGACAAATGCGCAAACGCATTAAAGAGTACCAATCACAAGATTTGCTACAATTTTCTTTCGCATCGCAATAGAGAGTAGCCCCCCTGCTTTTTTTATTACCACCGCAGCCGAATATGTTAAATTTAGACTCGTCGCTAAAAACAACATTTTTCCAAAACTCTATTTCGTGATTTATGTGAAGTTTCGATCGAGCCCGTTTTTCATATTCACTTCGATAATATATAAATGGCATTTTTTTCTTAAAAAAAAAAATTATGTATTTTTAAAACGTTTCGCAATGAATACTAATATTTTTAAATTTTTCAAGATCTTCCGCACTAGTTTTATAGGTTTATTTGTCACAATTCCTTTTTACATTCTGAGTGTTTGTTTGGTCTACCGTATTTATAATAGTTAGAACTGCTGAACGACAAATTTCAGGAAATTCTTTCCTTTTTTTTGCATATATTGAGACGTTTTAAAAAAAATTAAAAAAAGCAGGTTTGCACATAACAATATACTCGTATTTCATCTAAGAAAATAATTACACTGTCGTTTACTTAAGATTTGTTTTCCGGATTTTGTTAGAGATATGATATTGCCTTATTTCTTACTATACATAAATGATTCTAACTATGTTCTGTAAAATTCGTATATAAAAATAATTTTTAATATGGCTTAATTTCATTTAAATTAATTTTATGAAGGTGTATGTAGAGATTATTGGGCAACCGAATGTAGCACTTTTATTCCAGAAATACAATTTATACTCTTATACGAGGAATATAACCTATACCAAAAAGTCTAGAGGTTTATTAAAGTGCCCTTTAGCAAATACATTTGTTTGCCTCTTTTAACTGAAATTAAGGGTTTATTTCGTTCTATAGGAGCATAAATCCCATTGCGCTTCAAGATTTTCCTGACAGTATCATCTCATATAATTTTTTAAAACTTTTTACCCACTTTTGGTGACATCTTAGGGTCTTCCTATACAGAGTTTATAATATATAATTTTTTCTATATAGTTTTACACCTAGTTAATTTTGAAATTTAATTTGGTTTAGATATAAAAACTCCAGCTCCTTTGTGAGTATTGAATAGGTACTCTATGGATTGCCGAATGCGTTCTTTCTTCCTTTTTTATTTTTTTCAATATCCCTTGCTCAAAATATTTTTCAGCAATAATTTTTCTTTCATCAGGATTAAGCTTTTTTCTTAGATCCGTTCTAAAAAAAACTTTCACAAACTTAAATAAATTTTCATACAGCAAACAAACATGTTTTAGAATGTAACAAAATGTACAGCTGCGCATTAGAAAACATGATTACTAGATCAATAGGTATTTTTCTTATGTACGCAAACTTTTTCTGTATCAACAAATCTACTTTTTTTAAATTTCGATGCCTAATTATGAATTATCGTATACTTATTTAACGTCAAATATAGTTTAAGTGTATTGTATGTAGAGTTTTTTTCGCACGTTTTGTATTCCTGTGAAAGCGGGAAATAAAAATCATATTCCCTGGATCCCGGGAATCCCGCTCAAGTTTTTTAAACTTATTTATTTAATTCTCCAATGAAACTAATATTTTTTACTTTCTGCTGTGCCTAAAATAATTAAATCTAGAATACCTATAAGAAAAAGAAAAAAATGAAGGCCCTTATCATGTAAAACGCAACGCAATGCAAAAACAACGTCATAAATATTTTGTTATTTTGTTGTTGCTTTCTACAGAAATTCACATTGCGTTCATGGCCCAATTAGTAGGTCTGCTCGAAACGCCTGCTGATTTTTTGTAGAGTTGGGTTTTTATTTGTAGAGTTGTATTTTTATCGTGTAATTGTTTTTGTAGCTACTGTGTTTGACATCTTGTCCATTTCTTACACAAACAAATACATTGGGTTTTGACATCTTTAACATAATTTACACAAACAAAATACGTGTTAATTTTCTATTGTTGTAGTTTTGCGCAGACCTACTAATTGGGCCATGATTGCGTTTTAAAATTTCAAACGCCCCATAGCTTGTGTCCAAGGCGAATTCAACTGCAGGTGGTGTCGAAACGCCATTTGATTTTGACAGTTCGAGCCACTTTGTTTTGATTTATTAGTGTTTTGTTAGGGATGGTTGATATTTTGGACCGTAAACACTAACAATACAATGCAAAAACCCTAAGCAACAATAACATTTTACATGATTAGGGTCTTATGTTATTTAAAGACACTTAAGAGTTATTTTTGATGACAATTTAATCAGAGAAATCAATATATGTAGGTACGTTTAAACATTGTTATATTCAGAGTTCATTTGCGTAATAGGACTGAAAGTATTGAAGTTTTAGGGGAATATAACTTCTGTAAGAGCGAAAGGGAACTGAAAACAAAACATTACGAAGGAATTCTAATTTTACCAACAATTTTATATTCAGCATGAAGGAGAATGTCTATTCACCGTATTTAAAAACATATTTATTTACAATGTTTTCCCTAATCAGCAGTGGTGAATGAAGGAACTCTAAGTTTGTCATTCGATGTGAATTCATTTTCATATAAGAACCCATACTGACTATATAAATACATTCTGGTTCCTTTAATAATTTGGTTGTCAAATTATTACTACACAGAAAAAAGTGTTTTATCAATTAAAAAAATAGTTTAAAAAGTATTTTAATTTAATTCATGTGATAATCGAATCAATAATTTTTTTAGCTGAAAAAAATTAAAAATTTAATTTTGATTTAATTAACATTTAAGTTGTTTTGAAATAAATTTTCAATTAAAATTTTAATTAAATAACAAAAAATCTTAATTGACTTTTTTCGTTTAAAATAAAATAATTTAAACATGTAGAATTGTTGTTGGGAATTGTCAATATTTATTTAAATAAATTAACACATTGTTTAAAATTTCAAAGTTTTTTGATCACTTTTTTAATTAAAATTAAAAATATCATTTATTGAAAATATTTTTTCAAAATTTTAAAATTTTTAGTAATCAATATAATCATTTTGGTAATAGGTGCCAAATCAGCAACTTGTTTGCTTGATATTATGAATTTAGAACAAATTTGGTGATAGGAGAAATTTAATAATTTCTTCTGTGTAGTTCTCTTAGGAAGTTTGGTATTGAATTCCAGCAGAGTCGGTTCAGTAGTAAAAAGAGTTATGAACTTAAATGTGGAACAACCTCCCTAAAAAATTTACAAAAACTAACAAAAATTGGTGGCAGAATACACCGATTGTCATGAAATTTCAACAAATTCTTTTTAAGTGTCACTTAGTTTCGTCAGATTGGAAACATTATTTTCCTACGGTCCCATATTAAGACCACTCTAAGAAATCATGTAAGCATTGACAAAAGCTTAACGAATAATACTTTTGTAGTGAAACTTAGCATAATCTACTTAGACTTGCAATTTTTGTTGCAATAATTCTTGACTTGTTTGGTGAGTAAGGTGAGAAGATTGGAGAGGGGTAGTCAGTATTTTGTACTCTGCAATTCTGTTTTGTTTCGTAAATCTCACACTTTTCTGCTTGAAGTTGGCGGTAGGTTTATTTATATATAAAATATGAAAGAACAAGATAAACATACAACAATTGCAACCATAGATCTGGAGACTAGTGCAATTTCAAAGAAGAATTTAAAAAATTACAGGAACAAAAATTGCAAGTCTGGATGATGATTTAGATAAGACTCGAAATCACACCACTACATTTTGTGAAGATCGATCGAGTATTAATTTATCATACGTCCCATATAAAACATACTCTCGGAAAACACTTTACTACGCCTTAAACCGCAAAACTTAATAATATTGTTGTAAAATTAAACCGACTATAGTTTGCTAGGTATAGGTAAATATCTTTACTTTACCATTGGCCCTATATAAAACCCATTCTTTAAATTAGCTTTACAGGCCTTAAGCTATAGATAAATTTAACTGTCTATTTCACTAAATGCAAACGAACGCTTTCTTTCGCACAACTACATGTAAATTTTTGAGAATTTGTTTTTGTTTCATATGTATTTGTGCGAAAGAAAGCTTTCTTACGACATCGTGAAATTGGCAGTAATATTGTGGTGAAATTTAGTTCGACAAAAGAACTTAAGACACGAGTGTCACATGGATTTACTAAAATTTAAACAAAAATTCTTCAAAATTTCAAATGGCCAATGAAATTTTTTAAATGATAGGTATTTAAAAAAAAAAATTTAACACATGGGATTAATTGGTCCACATATGGAAGCATAAAACAAACCCGAAAAACAAAATAAACATTTCAAGAATTTTCGTTATTTATATGAACTTTGGCCCAGTTTTATTCAAGATTTATTAAGAAAAGGGGCCTCTATAAAACAAAACAAAAATCAATGCCGGCTTTTGAAATAAAAATTTTAAAGATAAGAAATCTGAAATAACTTAATGCGGCTTCAATTTCTTGTTATCACACTAAAGCACTCCACTAGAAAACGTCTGAAATTTATTAGAAATTCTAATAGAGGTTTTTTGTAGAACAAAATTCACTTCCTCTTAATGAATTGATAGGAGATGTCTTTTATTTGTTGCTATGAAGAAAAAGATAAAAAGTTGAAACTAAATTGAGTACTTACTATTAATTTTTAAAACTATTTTTTAAAAAGATTTTCAGCACAAATAGAAAACTCAAACTATGTATTTTCAATTGTGAAAAAAAACTGAACAGTTCTCTAGTAATTTTTCTCACCAGGAGAATATTCTTACAGAGAGAGTGCATGTGTTTTGGTTTTCTTTATCAGGGTTGTCATATTTATTTTAACCTTTTCAGCCAAATTCAATGTCAAAAATCGCCAAAATCATCAAAGCCTATTTTGATTAGTTTTCACAATAAAATATACAGCTTTTAAATTATAAAAAATTTTCTTTATAAGTCCTAGAAAAAAAAAATTTTTTAATCGCTAAAATACGCCAAAAATTAAAAAAAAACGGCAAGATATATATTTTGTTTAATTATTATTTAAAACAAAGTAAAAAAAGAATAGTGAACACAAAAAGGTACAATATTTACTATTAAATAGTTTATAGTAGCCTTCTTAAAGCAGCCAAAAGAGAATTTTTGTTGTTAGTATTAAACAAATATTGGATATGCATTTGTATGTAGTTGCAGTTCTATTATAAATCTAAAACGATACACTTAATCGCCAAGACTTTCCTCTTGTCATCTTTTTGGGATACATTGAATGGGAATTAAATTTTTTCAACGTACATATCTTGCGGAGGTATAGAAGAAGTGCAACATGTGCCACTTTCATCCAGATAAATTATATTTCATAATAACGCGTCAAGTATTTTGTTTAGCATTCTATTTAGTGGAGTTCATTCTTGAAAGTACTTTAAAACACAGGCATTACTAGTTGGAATTACCAGCATATAAAGTACAGCTAAAGCAAGTTCTTCAAAATGGTACATAACTGCCGTATGGTTATAGCAATAAACTTTTTTATTATTTTATTATTATTATTTTTTTCTTTATAAGTATTTTGAATACTTTTAATGTACAATATGAAACATGTGTATGTATCAGATATGTCGAGCTCTATTATAAATTAAAATTCTTAACTATGTATGTATGTATATACATTTATTAAATATATTATTATTCTGTTCCATTTTTATGCTGTTTGGCAAAGAGTTGTTTAGCTGTAATCCTTTGTAGAACAGCGATCGTTGCATTGCGGTTGTTGATGTCCTCTGAAGTCTAAAATCTTCAATATTTCTAAGTCGGTAGGGTTGAGCCTCTCTTACGTATAGTATTTGTTCCATCAGATATTCTGGAGCTTTTCCGATTTTTATTTTTTGAATAAATTTTTTTGTGTTTAATATAAGTCTTTGTTTTATATTTAGCCATCTAAGTGATTGTAACATGAAATTAATTGATGTGTACCGGTTATATTTTAATATGACGCGCATTGATTTATTTTGAAGTTTTTGCAGTCGTTCAATTTGATTTATTGTGCAACATGAGTATATAATTGTTGACCCGAATTCGAAATGAGGTTTAATCATTGTGTTATATATATAAATTGCTGTTAATATAGATATTTGTTTTTGCAACCTTTTGAAGAAACTTATTTTCTTGCCGATCTTTTCACAAATATATTCGATATGATTTTTGAAGTTAAAATTATGTTGTAATTTATCTTAAAAATTATATTGCTTTTAGTGTTTATTTCCATTATTGTTTTCATTTAATTTCAGTTTGTTCATGTTTAGCCACTCCGTTCCATTTTCAAAGTCCCGATTTAGTTTGTCGTAGCATTCACTATCCAAGTCCGCTTCCGTAAAAAGAAGTGTATCGTCTGCATACAATATTATTTCACATTCATTCACTACTTCAGGCAAATCTTTTATGTACATACATATATAATAAATAGTAAAGCTCCTAGTATTGAGCCCTGTGGTACTCCATAATCATTATTTATTTTATTAGATTTAATATTATTTACTTAAGTCTTTTGTTTTCTGTTTGTTAAATATGATTCAAACCATTTTAGTTCTATGTCCTAGATGCCGTATTTATATAATTTTTGCAGTAGTACATTTCTATCTATCGTCTCAAATTCTCATTTAAAATATAAAAATATTGCAATAATTTTTCTACTTTTTTCTATTTTTTCCATCTCTTTATAAGGTAATTTACTGCTGTTTCACATGAGAAATTCCTCCTTAATTATTAAGTTGTTTGATTCCATATACTTCTCCAATTGACTTAACTACTTTTTCGATTATTTTCTCGCATGTCTTCAATGTGTTTATTGACCGAAAGTCTACGAATTTTGTTGTTTTCGCAATCTGTTACCATAGACTCTTCCCAACTTTCAGGGAATACTCCTGTTCCTAGTGATTTATTTATAATATCTAGTATTGTTTTTCCTATTAAATTCCAACTATTTAGTATCATTTTACTGTATATTTTATTGTAGTCCGCCTTATTTTTTAAATTTGTAAATATAGATTTTAATTCATTTCAGTTTATTGTACGAAATTTGAAAGTTGAGTTTATCACAGGTATTTTGCTGATATATTGCATATTATTTATTTTATCCCTTATTTCCTTAATACTATTTACGAAATAATTTTTAAATTTTTTGGCGATTTCAAAATTCTCCTTACATTCTATTTGGTTAAATATCACAAATTTGATCATATTCGGTATTTTTTGAGAATAAGGGTTTTTATTTTCGTCCACATTTTCTTTTGGTCTTTGGCGTCATTTATTTTGTTATTAATATATTTACATTTCTCGTTTTCAATTGTAACTTTATAATAATTTCTGATTGATTTATAGTTTGCCCACGCTCCTCTCGTGTTTCTTTTGTCCAAAACATATTCATGTTTTCAGGAGTTCTATTTATTTTTTCTTTTAAGAGCATCTTTATGTATAAACAATATTCGAAAATTTTCATCAGCCATATCAACATTACTTAACTCAGTTTCAAGTGCTGATCATACATATGAATGCTTAAAATTGAATACATAAAAATACCAGAAAAAAAAATATTATTTTTTCGTATTATACAGCGATTATCAAAACATATTCACGGTTTATCAAAAATAGCCAACAAAATCGCAAACTATATATTTTACAAATGGCCCAAAAATAGCGATGTCGCCAAATCACAATTTATGACGACAAACAAATTTTAAAATCGCCACGAATGGCTAAAATCGCTAGATCAGACAACCCTGTTCTTTATTCATAAACGTTTTTCCTGGCACTAAGAACAGAGATGCCAGATGATTTTGATAAGAAATCAGTATATTTTCAAAAAAGTCGGCAATATCAATAACATTTAAGGGCACGTTTTAGAGATTCCTTGTGCCATTTCTTCATTTTCGCTTCCTTATCTCCAGACATGCGCAATAGAATATAAGTCAGGGTGTTAGGGAGGACTATGGAGCCGGCGTGAGAATAATAAAGCAGACACTCCTTCACTGAAAGTGCAGTGTGCATCGGATCGTTATATTGATGGAAATCAACCGAAGCTTGCAATTTTTTTTTTCTAATATGCTCTAATATTAGTGTTGATCCATTATGCCTTCAAGAAAGCTAAATTAATAACACCAGCTGCCCTTATGCCCCCAAACCATTACGTTTCCACATCCATGTCCCACAGTTAGAATTATTTATTTTTGTTTGGAGAGTATTATTAGGTTTTCGCCGGAATTTTGATCAAAAAGAGTCAGAAATAATTAAACAATAATATAATTTATAATAATACCCATTCTAAAATAAAACATATTTTTATTAAAAAACCGAACAATGCAGCATTTACTAATGTTTATAACATATAAAATAACAATAACATAAATAAAATAAACGTTTTGCAAATAAAATGTAGTTAGTTTAAAAAATGTATGTAAAGTCAGAGACTATAGTTTAAATATACACTTTGAATTTAGTGCTTAGGAAAAACTTAAGTCTTTTCGGAAATTTGTAGTGTGTAGTTTTGTTTCTCTTTATCGATAATAATTAACTAAAAAAAATATTGACTATTGCATACATTACTGTAATTATAAGGAAATAAACAGAAAAAATAGCGAGGACAAAAGATTAAATACATGTTGAGTTATTCTATAAAAAAAATTGCATCTCTTGAATAAAAAATACAAAACTTCAGTACATATTTGGATCACCCTTACTTTCTACTACAGCTTGGAGGCAACGTGGCATTGATACCAACAAATTCTTTGTTTCGGAAGTAGTTATTTCTGACCATACTATTTAAGAGCACGTTTTAGAGATTCTTGCGATTAATTGCTTCAATTCTTAATTTTCACTTCATTATATCCCAAACATGCGCTATGGAATTTAAGTCAGGGTGTTGGCGAGGACTATGGAGCCCCCGTGGAGAAAACTTCACTGAAAATGAAATGTGCTTCAATCGGTTTCTTGCTCGAAAATCCAATGAAGTTCAAGGTCTAGTTTATCAACCGAAGCTTGCAAATTATATTCTAATATTCTTATATTTGTGTTGATCCATTATGCCTTCAACGAAAAATAAATCACTAACTCCAGCTGCACTAATAGTCCCTAAACCATTACGTTTCCACATCCATGTCTCACAGTTAGAATAAAATTTTTTTTTTTGGAGAGCAACATTAGGTTTTGCCGGACTTTTGATCGCCCATCGCTTCAAAACAAATTAAATTTAGTTGTTCGTTGATTTAATCAAGCGCACTTGGCGGGTTTCTGAAATAAACGATTCAATTAAAGTTAACCCTTATTCTTTTGTAATTTTCTATCCATCTAACAAAATTACATATAAAGTATTATAGGTATGTTTTCATTAAAGAAAATAAATTTTAATTGAATTTCTTAAGGTTTAAAAATTATTTCTTGTTATATTTGGTCATAAAACCGATTTTTTTTTTTTTTTTTTTTATTTAATTCTTCTATACTTTATACCTAGTTGAGTAGGTATTTTTCAAATAAAAATTACAAGCTCTGCATATAATATTTATTGAAAGCACCTAGAAATTTTTCTTTGATAGAAGCGCTGACTTATGTTTTATTAGTTTTTTTTTTTTTAATGTAACAAGTGTTTCTCAAAAAATCAGCATTTTTGGAGCAAAAATCGGCAAATCGACACTTTGATAATTTTTAGGCCAGAAATCGGCAAAATGCTCATAAATCGACAAATATGGCACGCCTGTTAAAAAACGCTTTTCTTTACACTCAGAACAAAAATAACAACCAGAAGAGAAACTAAATATATATATAAAAACAAAATAAATGAATTGCGATTAAAGAAAAGATGCAAATACAGCAAGCAAGCAGGCAGACAATAACAAAAATAAACCGTAACAAATAATGTTATACCTAACACAAATTAAATGTTTTGCTGTACGAGGGGCAAGCACGCACGTTTGTCGACGCTTTAATTTAAATCATTTGACTTTTTATACACATTTATACACTCGTCGCACTCAATTTTATTAAAATATAAATATCATACAATTTATGAACATGCATACATGTACAGATAAGTTTTTTGAAAATGCACTTACTTTAAAATTAAATTGGCACCCAGTGCTGTCTGAATGATTTATTTTCTTTTATTTAATAAAATATGTTCCACTTATTAATTTTATACTTAATGAGGATTTTCTTATAAAAAATCCTTTTTCCACTCTTCTTTTTTGTTAATATTCTATTTATTGTTTGACATTTTTTGTCGTTTTTCTCACTTCACTAGTTTTTACTGTTAAAATTCCGCGTCCGCGCTTTAAGAATAACAGTTGTATACTGATGTTATTTCGTTATTTGCTTTATGTAGATAAATTAATAAACACACACACACACACTTAACAAAAAAACTGTAATCTCCCACTTACACAGTGTGACCAGATCGTAACAATTTATACAGCAAAAAATGCTAAAAAAAAAATATTTTAAAAAATGCTTCAAATAATGCTCATTTTTCAGATATTTGTTAAAAATGTATTAATTCTTAGAAAATTAAATTAAAAATTAAAATTTAGGAGCCATGCATGGCAATCCCTTACGACGAAGCAAGTTTCTAAGGGAAAAAGAATATTAAAGAACTGTAACAACAACAAAATTCAATGTGTTAAGCGGATCATTGCACTCACTCGTAATATGAAAAAACTATTTGAATAAATAAAGCGCTTTTTGGGAAAATATGCATTGCTTTATATTGGAAACTTGCCATATAAATTTCATGCCATGCGTCAGCGAAACTATTGGGAGATTGAATTAGTTAAAGATATATTAAAGTTTTAAAATTCCTAATTTTTTAGCAGTTTAGAGCAAAAAGTATTTTTTTTAGACATTAACACTAAATTTTCGTATCTTGGTAGATATCAAATATATAATTTGTTAATTAAATTTTGATCTTACTATATGAAATGGTCTTGTATCGTTATAATTAAGATTTCTGAGACTCCCTTAATATATATGTATATAAATATGTTTTTTTTTTTTTTTTTTGACTAAGCATGGAAGGTTGTTAAGGGAGAAATTTGTTTTTAAGTAATCTCGCTAATTCCACCAAAGTTTTAAAGAAAAACTAAAAAAGCTAAAAAAAAAATAATTTATAAAAATGCTAATAAAAATGTTTAATGCAAAGAATGGTCCCACTGGTTTTTATTCCTTTTTTTTAATTAAATAATTGCAGTTAAAATAATTAAATTTTTTTTAAAACAACCCAAAAAAAATCAATGTTATATGTCATGACTTTGGAAGCATCAGAAGAGGGTGGAATAAAAACGGGTGCACAAATGTTTTCTTATTTGACTTAAAATTTATTAAAAAACGTAAAATTGGTGCAATAAAAATTTCACCATGAAGACGCAAATGCAACTTTTAAAAGAAACCAAAAAATTTCAGCGACAATAATAAAATTTTCAAAAGTGAGTATGCAAAGGTAAAACTAGCCACTGCTATATGGAGGCTACAGAGTTGAAGAGAACCAAGTCAGAAAAGAAAATTCGAAACTTTTTTGAGTTTGAGTAATTGAACTCCCATAAATTTCGGGCGTCATTGACTTAAGTTCATGACCGTTACCTAAGGAATGAAACAGATTTGAATGAGTCTGTTACAGAATTGGATAGAGTTAAACTTTGCGGAGAACATCGCAAATATATGTATTATATTTCATGACTTTTTTCGATTTAGCTTTGAGCCCTCAATTTGTAAATGTTAAGCAAATAATGTAAGATTTTGCCTAAAGAAATTAGAAATTATATGTATAACAGAATTGAAATTATGAAATTTCAGTGTAGAAACTGTAAAATATGCACAATTTTCAGAAAAGCTTGTTTTTAAAACCAAAAAACTTCAAAACGGCTCAAGCTTAGGAAAACTGCAATAAACAGATAAATCTGCACATTGGACAAATTGCCGCGTTTTAACTAGGCCGAAAGCCCCTTTTTTCGTCGTAGCGCCTTTAATAAAAAGACGAAAAATGGTTTTTTCGACGAATTTTTTAAATTTTTCGCGGTAAATTGACGAATTTTCCACAAATTTATGTTTCTTACCCTGGTTGGCTGTTCGCTCAGATAAAAAGGATAAATTTCAATTTCTCTTAATTTCAAAGCTACATTTACATAAGGTAGCAGTACTAAAGAAGCCTATCGTGGTTGTCCTTTTTTACATGTAGTTTTATAAGGCTTCTATATGTCAAGTCCAGGTCTTCAATATGCCAAATCTATATAACTGCATGCAAACAATTGCAGAAAAGTAGTAAAATCGACGAGCGGTAACCCTGAAAATATGTTGTGTTACGCTTGTTGCCAAATATGCAGATTTATCTGCATTATTATCTCTTTGTTTAAAAATAAGTTGTTTTTTGTAAATTGTGCAGATTCTGGCAGTTTTTACAATACAATTTTGTTACTTTCAATTTTGTTGTTTTATTTCTTAAGCATACCTAATTTGCTTAGCATATACTCGTATAACAGTAAAAAGCTTTAGCACTAGTTAGCGCTTTAACAGTTTGGAAAACAAGTTTTAATATCTTGTCATACGGGTATTAACAACGTAAAAGGTACAATTTTGACCCACAATTCTAGTCTAAAAAGTAACGTTTTTCGTTAATAATATAAAATTTTTATGTTTCTGTATTACTCTTGTATTAAAACAAATTATGTATATTATGTATATATTTCGTCGTAGCGCCTTTATATATATATATATATATTTTGCTATTTTAATGTTTTTTCTTAATATGCGGTTTTTTGAAAAATAAAAATAAAAAAAAAATTATGGCAACGCTGCAGTACACTAAGAGCGTGATGCTACCTACAGACGATGGAAAATAAGTTGAAACATGTATTACTACTCATGTTTCAGTTTTCACTATACACGATGACGCTAAAATCGAAACATCCGTATTATGTGTTTGTAGAATATGGGCACTTCCACAGAAGTGTCACCTAACGTCACCAAACAATTAATCCGCACTGCATGCAACAACTGCTCTTAACAAAATGAGAAAGAAACAAGTGAGAGTGCTATATTCGGCTATGCCGAATCTTATATATCCTTCACCATGGTGCGATAAGAACAAAAGGATATTTACATATATAAATATTATATATCTGTGGTATTAAATAATAATGGCTTAAGTCGAAATTTCTTGTTTTGAGATATTAAGGGTTTTGTCTAAAATTAATTGTGTTTGGTTTTTATATAACATTTTTAGCCACAGAAAAAAATGCACATTTATTTAGAACAACAGAAAAAAAGAATTTATAAAACAACACAACATGGGATTTATAGGAACAATTAGAGGTAGTCGTGGTTTTTTGCTCATATCTCAGCAATTTATGGACCAATCGTACTGAATTTCAATAGCAAACAATTTCGGACTATATGAGACATAAATGTATAACAACCTAGCCTCCATCACATACTCAGATATAACAGAGGCAAGCTTTAAGAGCCAAACAAAAAAACATACGGCTTGGGAAACATGCACTCTCCGTTAACAAATAAACCACACGACCCTAATTAATAAGTTTTCAATAAATTCTAATCAAAAAGTTTTATTCTTTATAATTTTCGATTTTTCTACAAAAATGTATTAATCGTTTGTCAAATACCCCAATTTACAACGCAAAAGGATTGTACAAACGTATAATTTTTACATGTTTGCCAAGCCGTTTGAGTAGTTTATTTGGCTTTTACTTTTGAAAGTTTCTTTTTTGTTTCTTTTTTTAAGTTGCATTTTAAATTTCATTGTAAAATTTCTATTGCAGCAATTTTTCATTTATGTTTACTTGACAAATAGCAAATATTAGCCGAAACTAAAATAAAATTTGTATTAAATGAAGAAACAAAACAAATCGCAAGACTACATGTACTTGTGTTCCCATCTTAATTAAACTCTCTTTCATCTAGCCAACAAAGTAACGATATTATTTAATATAGTTAAAAAAAAATGAAGTAAATTATATATATATTTTTGGTCTATGTGCAGTTTTTTAAAGTTAAAATCAGTTTTCCTTAAGATGCAGTTATGTTCAAAAAAATGATGGCGACACACGAATTTCAACCAGAAACATAACTACACACGTAGCAACATTAAATGATATATGCCCATATTTCTACTAATGTTTCCCCGTATTTGGGCAGCATGAGAGTCACAACGCACTTTAGTGATTTCTTTTCTGTGAAAAAAATGTTACAGTATATACCTGTAACACTTTATACTGTTACCTATAATCACTCGAAGTTGCACACAATGTAACGTGTGCAACTTCAAAAGGACAAAATGAAACAGGATCAATCAATTTCTTATTTATTAACTCAATTAACAGCCCAAATTTTGTTAAAAAATCTGCTCCTATAATTGGTCGAGTAATATTGGCAATAGTAAAAACAAATGTAAAATCTCTACGTAGGCCTAAGTTCATTTTCAAAATTTTTTTTGAAATATCATGACCTGGTTCTATATTATAAATCTCAGTTTCATTAGATATAAGATAAGACATTGGAAACAACAAGGGCTATGTTAAGAGTTTTTGGAAGTTTCCTAAGCCACAAATTTTTGAGATATTCAGAGTATATATTTTGAACTGCTAATTGTAGAAGATACCTATACAATTCTGAAGGTTTTCGATCTCCAATCACTGAATCAGTAAAAAGTTCATCAAGTTTTCTCTGTTTAGTCAAAGAATAAAGTTCCAAAAAAATTGATTGAGCTGGTTTCAATTACAACTGTTTTTTCCAGTCTATGCTTTATACATAAACATTTTTAAACAAAAAAAAAGTAAATTGTTGTATAATTTATTAAAAAGTAAAGGTTGAATGAAATAAAATTTATAAAAAAGTAAATGTTTGAACTATTTTGAAGATTTGTTTTCTTTCTTGCTGCCTATTTTCTTGGCTGGCGGCGGAGGAATGTGTTAGGAAATTCTTGTTTCTTTTAATTGGGTGTGTGTGAAACGGTAGTTTTTAGAATTTATTTTCCAAAAAAAAATGGAAAATTGACTTGTTTTTCGGTGGAGATCCAATGATTGATGAAGTCTAAAAAAGCTTTAGCTTTATTCCAAATATCTATAGATACAATTTTTTAATGTTTTCAATGTAATTATCGGCCATTATCAATTTATCATCTAAAACAAAACGAAATTCAAAGAAAGAACTCAACCCGTACTCATAAGTTTTTTCATATAACGTCAAATTTACCAATTTCAGTTAAAATGAACTATTACTTTAACTTCCAGTTAACCATATGTTTTTGACAGCTATAACTAGTTAATTATAACTAAACTTGGTGAAATTGGCCGTAAGTAAGAAAAAAAAAGGTAAAATGCGTTTTTAAAATCGTCAACTTTTTTTGATTTTGCCCAAAAATCCTAATGTCGCCAAACACAAAATTTCATTGCCAAATAGGTTCATTAGTCGCTACGTTTGGCGAAAAATCGCCCATCTGACAGCCCGAATTGGTGGCACCAAAACTAATTTAACACAACTTTTTTTTGGTGTGAAAAAATCTTTGTACAATAAGATACACCTATTTGAATACCATTTCAGTACAAAAATTTTACAATCAATTTTACAAACCACAATAAGAACAACAAGTAAAGTAGTTTAAGACGTACCAAATCATACGCTAAAAGTAATTTTGAATACATTCTGTTAATCGTTAATTTCTTTTTAAAAAGTTTTGTATACGGTCATGTTCTGTAAATTGAAATCACGTGAAATTGAAATCGAACAAGTTTTGAAAACTCTCCCGTGTTCAAAGTTCGTAAAAATATTTCCTTTTATATACCTTATACTTTGAGGGCCACTTTTCTCTAACTAAACTACTTTTGAAATCAGGAATAGCTACGTTCATTTTTACAAAAATTCAATTGAAAATCTTCATCGATTTCAATTTCACGTGATTTCTATTTCAAGAACATGGCCAATAGAATTTATGAAATTAAAAAAAATTTTCTTTTCTAGTGCAAATGAATAGAAACAAATTTTTTTTTTATTTTTTTTTTGTTGTGTTGTTTTTTTAAAAAAATCCTGAATTGTAAAAGGCTGTTTTATTGTTATATTTTTATTACAAGATATCATACTCTTTATGCAAAATTAATTCAATATACACTTTAAATAGAATAGAAATTCTAAACTTGGTGCGTTTTTTTATTAAATGGCGCCTTTTGTTTTTCTCCATTTTGTTGCGTTTCGAAATTGTAAAGTTGGCAACGCTGCTTATTATATACAAAAATAAGAGACACAAAAGAAGAAAAAGGAAAAATGTAAGAATATTTTTTTAGTCTAAATTCACACGTTTCATCTTTAGATGCTCAACTCTTGTGTTTTATGGAGAGGGAAGCAAGAAGAAAAGGGGTTGGTACGGAGATGTCTGTACTTGGGCAGTACGCTTTGTGTTCTCATTCGTAGGTATATGCACAACAATGGCTGCATGTAAATTTTTTTTTCTTTTTCTCTTTGGTTCTCTTTATATAAAAGTGTTGTTGTTTTGAAGCAAAAAAGTTGAAACCGGTTGCTGCGTGTGAACGTAATGGCATCTTCAAAAGGGAATTTAAAAGAAGTTGAGCATCAAAAGATGAAACGTGTAAATTGAGACTTATTTACCAAGTGTTGAGTTTTAATTTTATTTACCACTAAAAAGTAATCCAAAATAAAGGCACTAGCGGTATTCACCCTTTGTATTAAGTGTACAACTCTGTTATATTTAATACGATTTTATACTTCAAAGCGTGAGTGTCTTTTTCGTATGCATTGTAAATTAATGAATTTGCTGAGTGAGAGAAAGAGACAAATAACCTTTCTTCAACTGTTTTATTCTGGTAAATTCACACACTTTGTTTACTACTGCTTTTTGTGGGATTTTTCAACCACAGCGTAGTATATTTTAGTCTAATACATTTTGTTGTTGCAGTGTTGTAAATGTTAGTATTTTTACTAAAATTATAAGATTAACAAGGTCTACAAGGGACTTTACTATCAAGGGTGAATTCCGCTACTATATTATCGACATATTGCTGTTGTTAAAATACTGCATTGCGACAATTGGTTTAAGAATCCACTTTTTTGGTCAACTATCGTCACAAATGGGTTGTTTTCTTGGCTATGTTTACAATAGTCATAAATGGGCAGGGTTCAGAAAGTACACATCATACACACAATGTACTGATCAAAAGCAACACAACATTTTAATTTTTCCAGAAAGCTTTTTAAAAAACAGCAATGTTTACAAAAAAAGTACGTTATTCAGGAAGTAAATTTTTTAATTACATATAACCAGTGTGGCCATTTTGGTATTTTTGCAGCTAAATTTAGCATTAAAAATTTCAATTTAGCTGCAAAATTTTTATTTAGCACTTGGCATTTTATTTAACATTTTTAGAAAATGTTTTTATCTGTTTTTAGCATTATTTAATTTAAAAATTTGGACGAATAGTTAGTTCTATTGATTTTACTTAAATTTTTTTATAAATTTTAATAAATTTGTACTTAAAATAGTTGTACCTAAAATAATTTCATATGAAAAGGGATAATTCTTATGTTAAGAAACATCCTACCTGTCTTGTTAAAAAAATAGAATATTCAGAGAATATTAGAAATGCCCTTATTATGTTGATTGTAAATATTATTTGACCTTTGATATTACGATAAAAAGTAAAAGGAAATTTTACTTTGTATTTAGATAAAAATTTAATAGTGTAAATGTGTGAAAAAAATGTTTGTTTTAAACTGTTGAAAAAATAATAATTCTAAGGCTTCAACTTATTTAAACTATAAAACATAAAATGACGTAAAAAAATTTGTATCATGGAAATAAATCGTTTGAAATTAAAATTTAATCTCAACTACCTGCGCTTCATATTTATGTATGTGTACCTGATGCTTAACAGAGAACTGCAACGAATACTAAAATTTGGAGTATATCCAATCATGTACTCTGATTTATATTTATTCAAGCCGTTTTTGTTCCACAATAAGAAATGATTTTAATCTAAAGAGCTCATTTCAAGCAATCAGCTTGAATTGTTGTACTCGCAACGAACATGAATGTTGGTAAATGTTTTTTCTGGTATGACTACAGTCACCGCAAGCATTGTTTTACCAAAATCTATCCACTTGTTTAAATATAACCATTTATTTAAATTTCGTTCAAATATAAGTCACTACAATGTATTTTGCTTCGAATAAATCTTCATTTCGGTAATAAGCTTTTTAACAAAAATCTTTAAAAAATTTTAGCATTATTTTTAGCATTTTTAAAAATAATTTTTAACATTTTTTGGCCATGTCTAATGTCAGAATTAGCTCTAAAAAACTTTTAAATCTGGTCACAATGCATATAAATAAATATTAATAGCTGCTTTACACTATCACAGAAGTCTTATTTATTATTTTGAGGTAACAGGAGAACAGAATCAAGTAGTAGGTGAATTTCGTGTAAAGCTTTTAGCAAAAACGCTATAACTCTAGAACTACTTAAGCGTTTGAAATCAGTTTAGGCTAATCTCGTATATCTTGAAGCGGGCTACTTTTCAGACTATACATTTTTATCCAAAGTCCACGCTCACCGTATGTTGTTGAGCTTTTTATCTAAAAAACGCTGGAAAAACCATGACTAACTAGTAAGCGTTTTACATTTTTTACCAGCTACCTCCTACACGCTTTTTCTGCTCAGCATAACATTTTCAAGCGTTAATCTCTAAGCGTTTTTAAATTTAACTGAAATTACTTTCGTAATTTGCATGAAAATTATTTTGAGGTAACAGGAGAACAGAATCAAGTAGTAGGTGAATTTCGTGTAAAGCTTTTAGCAAAAACGCTATAACTCCAGAACTACTTAAGCGTTTGAAATCAGTTTAGGCTAATCTCGTATATCTTGAAGCGGGCTACTTTTCAGACTATACATTTTTATCCAAAGTCCACGCTCACCGTATGTTGTTGAGCTTTTTATCTAAAAAACGCTTGAAAAACCATGACTAACTAGTAAGCGTTTAACATTTTTTACCAGCTCCTCCTACACGCTTTTTCTGCTCAGCATAAAATTTTCTAGCGTTAATCTCTAAGCGTTTTTAAATTTAACTGAAATTACTTTCGTAATTTGGCATAAAAATTATTTTGAGGTAACAGGAGAACAGAATCAAGTAGTAGGTGAATTTCGTGTAAAGCTTTTAGCAAAAACGCTATAACTCTAGAACTACTTAAGCGTTTGAAATCAGTTTAGGCTAATCTCGTATATCTTGAAGCGGGCTACTTTTCAGACTATACATTTTTATCCAAAGTCCACGCTCACCGTATGTTGTTGAGCTTTTTATCTAAAAAACGCTTGAAAAACCATGACTAACTAGTAAGCGTTTAACATTTTTTACCAGCTCCTCCTACACGCTTTTTCTGCTCAGCATAAAATTTTCTAGCGTTAATCTCTAAGCGTTTTTAAATTTAACTGAAATTACTTTCGTAATTTGGCATAAAAATTATTTTGAGGTAACAGGAGAACAGAATCAAGTAGTAGGTGAATTTCGTGTAAAGCTTTTAGCAAAAACGCTATAACTCTAGAACTACTTAAGCGTTTGAAATCAGTTTAGGCTAATCTCGTATATCTTGAAGCGGGCTACTTTTCAGACTATACATTTTTATCCAAAGTCCACGCTCACCGTATGTTGTTGAGCTTTTTATCTAAAAAACGCTGGAAAAACCATGACTAACTAGTAAGCGTTTTACATTTTTTACCAGCTACCTCCTACACGCTTTTTCTGCTCAGCATAAAATTTTCAAGCATTAATCTCTAAGCGTTTTTTAATTGAACTGAAATTACTTTCGTAATTTGCATGAAAATTATTTTGAGGTAACAGGAGAACAGAATCAAGTAGTAGGTGAATTTCGTGTAATGCTTTTAGCAAAAACGCTATAACTCCAGAACTACTTAAGCGTTTGAAATCAGTTTAGGCTAATCTCGTATATCTTGAAGCGGGCTACTTTTCAGACTATACATTTTTATCCAAAGTCCACGCTCACCGTATGTTGTTGAGCTTTTTATCTAAAAAACGCTTGAAAAACCATGACTAACTAGTAAGCGTTTAACATTTTTTACCAGCTCCTCCTACACGCTTTTTCTGCTCAGCATAAAATTTTCTAGCGTTAATCTCTAAGCGTTTTTAAATTTAACTGAAATTACTTTCGTAATTTGGCATAAAAATTATTTTGAGGTAACAGGAGAACAGAATCAAGTAGTAGGTGAATTTCGTGTAATGCTTTTAGCAAAAACGCTATAACTCCAGAACTACTTAAGCGTTTGAAATCAGTTTAGGCTAATCTCGTATATCTTGAAGCGGGCTACTTTTCAGACTATACATTTTTATCCAAAGTCCACGCTCACCGTATGTTGTTGAGCTTTTTATCTAAAAAACGCTTGAAAAACCATGACTAACTAGTAAGCGTTTAACATTTTTTACCAGCTCCTCCTACACGCTTTTTCTGCTCAGCATAAAATTTTCTAGCGTTAATCTCTAAGCGTTTTTAAATTTAACTGAAATTACTTTCGTAATTTGGCATAAAAATTATTTTGAGGTAACAGGAGAACAGAATCAAGTAGTAGGTGAATTTCGTGTAAAGCTTTTAGCAAAAACGCTATAACTCTAGAACTACTTAAGCGTTTGAAATCAGTTAAGGCTAATCTCGTATATCTTGAAGCGGGCTACTTTTCAGACTATACATTTTTATCCAAAGTCCACGCTCACCGTATGTTGTTGAGCTTTTTATCTAAAAAACGCTTGAAAAACCATGACTAACTAGTAAGCGTTTAACATTTTTTACCAGCTCCTCCTACACGCTTTTTCTGCTCAGCATAAAATTTTCTAGCGTTAATCTCTAAGCGTTTTTAAATTTAACTGAAATTACTTTCGTAATTTGGCATAAAAATTATTTTGAGGTAACAGGAGAACAGAATCAAGTAGTAGGTGAATTTCGTGTAAAGCTTTTAGCAAAAACGCTATAACTCTAGAACTACTTAAGCGTTTGAAATCAGTTTAGGCTAATCTCGTATATCTTGAAGCGGGCTACTTTTCAGACTATACATTTTTATCCAAAGTCCACGCTCACCGTATGTTGTTGAGCTTTTTATCTAAAAAACGCTGGAAAAACCATGACTAACTAGTAAGCGTTTTACATTTTTTACCAGCTACCTCCTACACGCTTTTTCTGCTCAGCATAACATTTTCAAGCGTTAATCTCTAAGCGTTTTTAAATTTAACTGAAATTACTTTCGTAATTTGCATGAAAATTATTTTGAGGTAACAGGAGAACAGAATCAAGTAGTAGGTGAATTTCGTGTAATGCTTTTAGCAAAAACGCTATAACTCCAGAACTACTTAAGCGTTTGAAATCAGTTTAGGCTAATCTCGTATATCTTGAAGCGGGCTACTTTTCAGACTATACATTTTTATCCAAAGTCCACGCTCACCGTATGTTGTTGAGCTTTTTATCTAAAAAACGCTTGAAAAACCATGACTAACTAGTAAGCGTTTAACATTTTTTACCAGCTCCTCCTACGCGTTTTTTCTGCTCAGCATAAAATTTTCTAGCGTTAATCTCTAAGCGTTTTTAAATTTAACTGAAATTACTTTCGTAATTTGGCATGAAAATTATTTTGAGGTAACAGGAGAACAGAATCAAGTAGTAGGTGAATTTCGTGTAAACTTTTAGCAAAAACGCTATAGCTCCAGAACTACTTAAGCGTTTAAATCAGTTTAGGCTAATCTCGTATATCTTGAAGCGGGCTACTTTTCAGACTATACATTTTTATCCAAAGTCCACACTCACCGTATGTTGTTGAGCTTTTTATCTAAAAAACGCTTGAAAAGCCATGACTAACTAGTAAGCGTTTTACATTTTTTACCAGCTACCTCCTACACGCTTTTTCTGCTCAGCATAAAATTTTCAAGCGTTAATCTCTATGCGTTTTTAAATTTAACGGAAATTACTTTCGTAATTTGCATGAAAATTATTTTGAGGTAACAGGAGAACAGAATCAAGTAGTAGGTGAATTTCGTGTAAAGCTTTTAGCAAAAACGCTATAACTCCAGAACGGCGGCATGAAATAACCCCCCAAAATATAACGCCCCAAAAAAAATATGAAATAACCCCCCCAAAAATTTGTACAGAGAACAACAAAAACGATTTTTGGGGGGTTTTTTCTTTTTTTTGGGGTGTTATTTCATTATTTATTTTAGGGAGTTATTTCATATGAAATAACTCCCCAAAAATCTGAAATGAAATAAGTCCCTAAAACTATTTTGGGGACTTATTTAATTTTTAAATTACATATTTTAAAAGTCATAATGATGATAAATTGTGTTTTGTTATATTCACTGCATACGTTTACCAAACATAAAAAAGGGACTAAGTATCAAAAACCATAATTTCAGAATCCTAAAAAAATTGGGATTATTTTTAAGTTCTGAATTTCAGAACTCGGAATCTCTAAGTCCCGAACTTTATAATTTCGAATTCGAAAATCCCGAATCGCTAATTTAAGCTTTTCTGCAATGATTTTATCCTCTATGGTATTTCAAACATCGGCTTCGCTTACTAAAGCTTTTCTGTTTAGTCGGCCTTTGGCCGGGCGCAAGAACTTTTTCCTCTATAGTATAACAAACACCGGCTTCGCTAACTAATGCCTTGTGCCCGACCGAAGACCGGGTTAGCAGAAAAGCTTTAGTTAGCGAAGCCGGTGTTTGGAATACAATATAGGGGAAAAATCCTTGCGCCCGGCCGAAGGCCGGCTATGCAGAAAAGCTTTAGTTAGCGAAGCCGGTGTTTGGAATACTATAGAGGAGAAAATCCTTGCGACCGGCCGAAGGCCGGCTATGCAGAAAAGCTTTAGTAAGCGAAGCCGGTGTTTGGAATACTATAGAGGAGAAAATCCTTGCGCCCGGCCGAAGGCCGGCTATGCATAAAAGCTTTAGTTAGCGAAGCCGGTGTTTGGAATACTATAGAGGAGAAAATCCTTGAGCCCGGCCGAAGGCCGGCTATGCAGAAAAGCTTTAGTTAGCGAAGCCGGTGTTTGTTATACCATAGAGGAAAAAGTCTTTGCGCCCAACCAAAACTGAACAATATGTATTATATTGGGGTCTTATTTCATTTCTGGAATTGGGGAACTATTTCATATGAAATAAGTCCCTAAATATTGGGGACTTATTTCATTTTGATTTTGGGAGTTATTTCATTTCATTAGGGATTTATTTCATTTTAAGAATTGGGGATTTATTTCATATGAAATAAGTCCCTAAAAATTGGGGTTTTATTTCATAATTTTTTTGGGGACTTTTATTTTGGGGGGTTATTTCATGCCGCCCTCCAGAACTACTTAAGCGTTTGAAATCAGTTTAGGCTAATCTCGTATATCTTGAAGCGGGCTACTTTTCAGACTATACATTTTTATCCAAAGTCCACGCTCACCGTATGTTGTTGAGCTTTTTATCTAAAAAACGCTTGAAAAACCATGACTAACTAGTAAGCGTTTAACATTTTTTACCAGCTCCTCCTACACGCTTTTTCTGCTCAGCATAAAATTTTCTAGCGTTAATCTCTAAGCGTTTTTAAATTTAACTGAAATTACTTTCGTAATTTGGCATGAAAATTATTTTGAGGTAACAGGAGAACAGAATCAAGTAGTAGGTGAATTTCGTGTAAAGCTTTTTGCAAAAACGCTATAACTCCAGAACTACTTAAGCGATTGAAATCAGTTTAGGCTAATCTCGTATATCTTGAAGCGGGCTACTTTTCAGACTATACATTTTTATCCAAAGTCCACGCTCACCGTATGTTGTTGAGCTTTTTATCTAAAAAACGCTTGAAAAACCATGACTAACTAGTAAGCGTTTAACATTTTTTACCAGCTCCTCCTACACGCTTTTTCTGCTCAGCATAAAATTTTCAAGCGTTAATCTCTAAGCGTTTTTAAATTTAACTGAAATTGCTTTTGTAATTTGCATGAAAATTATTTTGAGGTAACAGGAGAACAGAATCAAGTAGTAGGTGAATTTCGTGTAAAGCTTTCAGCAAAAACGCTATAACTCCAGAACTACTTAAGCGTTTGAAATCAGTTTAGGCTAATCTCGTATATCTTGAAGCGGGCTACTTTTCAGACTATACATTTTTATCCAAAGTCCACGCTCACCGTATGTTGTTGAGCTTTTTATCTAAAAAACGCTTGAAAATCCATGACTAACTAACTAGTAAGCGTTTAACATTTTTTACCAGCTCCTCCTACACGCTTTTTCTGCTCAGCATAAAATTTTCAAGCGTTAATCTCTAAGCGTTTTTAAATTTAACGGAAATTACTTTCGTAATTTGCATGAAAATTATTTTGAGGTAACAGGAGAACAAAATCAAGTAGTAGGTGAATTTCGTGTAAAGCTTTCAGCAAAAACGCTATAACTCCAGAACTACTTAAGCGTTTGAAATCAGTTTAGGCTAATCTCGTATATCTTGAAGCGGGCTACTTTTCAGACTATACATTTTTATCCAAAGTCCACGCTCACCGTATGTTGTTGAGCTTTTTATCTAAAAAACGCTTGAAAATCCATGACTAACTAACTAGTAAGCGCTTAACATTTTTTACCAGCTCCTCCTACACGCTTTTTCTGCTCAGCATAAAATTTTCAAGCGTTAATCTCTAAGCGTTTTTAAATTTAACGGAAATTACTTTCGTAATTTGCATGAAAATTATTTTGAGGTAACAGGAGAACAAAATCAAGTAGTAGGTGAATTTCGTGTAAAGCTTTCAGCAAAAACGCTATAACTCCAGAACTACTTAAGCGTTTGAAATCAGTTTAGGCTAATCTCGTATATCTTGAAGCGGGCTACTTTTCAGACTATACATTTTTATCCAAAGTCCACGCTCACCGTATGTTGTTGAGCTTTTTATCTAAAAAACGCTTGAAAATCCATGACTAACTAACTAGTAAGCGCTTAACATTTTTTACCAGCTCCTCCTACACGCTTTTTCTGCTCAGCATAAAATTTTCAAGCGTTAATCTCTAAGCGTTTTTAAATTTAACGGAAATTACTTTCGTAATTTGCATGAAAATTATTTTGAGGTAACAGGAGAACAAAATCAAGTAGTAGGTGAATTTCGTGTAAAGCTTTCAGCAAAAACGCTATAACTCCAGAACTACTTAAGCGTTTGAAATCAGTTTAGGCTAATCTCGTATATCTTGAAGCGGGCTACTTTTCAGACTATACATTTTTATCCAAAGTCCACGCTCACCGTATGTTGTTGAGCTTTTTATCTAAAAAACGCTTGAAAATCCATGACTAACTAACTAGTAAGCGCTTAACATTTTTTACCAGCTCCTCCTACACGCTTTTTCTGCTCAGCATAAAATTTTCTAGCGTTAATCTCTAAGCGTTTTTAAATTTTACTGAAATTACTTTCGTAAGGCATGAAAATTATTTTGAGGTAACAGGAGAACAGAATCAAGTAGTAGGTGAATTTCGTGTAAAGCTTTTTGCAAAAACGCTATAACTCCAGAACTACTTAAGCGTTTGAAATCAGTTTAGGCTAATCTCGTATATCTTGAAGCGGGCTACTTTTCAGACTATACATTTTTATCCAAAGTCCACGCTCACCGTATGTTGTTGAGCTTTTTATCTAAAAAACGCTTGAAAAACCATGACTAACTAACTAGTAAGCGTTTAACATTTTTTACCAGCTCCTCCTACACGCTTTTTCTGCTCAGCATAAAATTTTCAAGCGTTAATCTCTAAGCGTTTTTAAATTTAACTGAAATTGCTTTTGTAATTTGCATTAAAATTATTTTGAGGTAACAGGAGAACAGAATCAAGTAGTAGGTGAATTTCGTGTAAACTTTTAGCAAAAACGCTATAACTCCAGAACTACTTAAGCGTTTTAAATCAGTTTAGGCTAATCTCGTATATCTTGAAGCGGGCTACTTTTCAGACTATACATTTTTATCCAAAATCCACGCTCACCGTATGTTGTTGAGCTTTTTATCTAAAAAACGCTTGAAAACCCATGACTAACTAACTAGTAAGCGCTTAACATTTTTTACCAGCTCCTCCTACACGCTTTTTCTGCTCAGCATAAAATTTTCAAGCGTTAATCTCTAAGCGTTTTTAAATTTAACTGAAATTGCTTTTGTAATTTGCATGAAAATTATTTTGAGGTAACAGGAGAACAGAATCAAGTAGTAGGTGAATTTCGTGTAAAGCTTTCAGCAAAAACGCTATAACTCCAGAACTACTTAAGCGTTTGAAATCAGTTTAGGCTAATCTCGTATATCTTGAAGCGGGCTACTTTTCAGACTATACATTTTTATCCAAAGTCCACGCTCACCGTATGTTGTTGAGCTTTTTATCTAAAAAACGCTTGAAAAACCATGACTAACTAGTAAGCGTTTTACATTTTTTACCAGCTACCTCCTACACGCTTTTTCTGCGCAGCATAAAATTTTCAAGCGTTAATCTCTAAGCGTTTTTAAATTTAACGGAAATTACTTTCGTAATTTGCATGAAAATTATTTTGAGGTAACAGGAGAACAGAATCAAGTAGTAGGTGAATTTCGTGTAAAGCTTTCAGCAAAAACGCTATAACTCCAGAACTACTTAAGCGTTTGAAATCAGTTTAGGCTAATCTCGTATATCTTGAAGCGGGCTACTTTTCAGACTATACATTTTTATCCAAAGTCCACGCTCACCGTATGTTGTTGAGCTTTTTATCTAAAAAACGCTTGAAAAACCATGACTAACTAGTAAGCGTTTAACATTTTTTACCAGCTCCTCCTACACGCTTTTTCTGCTCAGCATAAAATTTTCAAGCGTTAATCTCTAAGCGTTTTTAAATTTAACGGAAATTACTTTCGTAATTTGCATGAAAATTATTTTGAGGTAACAGGAGAACAGAATCAAGTAGTAGGTGAATTTCGTGTAAAGCTTTCAGCAAAAACGCTATAACTCCAGAACTACTTAAGCGTTTGAAATCAGTTTAGGCTAATCT
The DNA here is from genome assembly GCA_943735925.1 of Pollenia amentaria. Taxonomy (NCBI): domain Eukaryota; kingdom Metazoa; phylum Arthropoda; class Insecta; order Diptera; family Polleniidae; genus Pollenia; species Pollenia amentaria. The sequence continues at coordinate 166,793,757 of OX031006.1, forward strand.
CGTATATCTTGAAGCGGGCTACTTTTCAGACTATACATTTTTATCCAAAGTCCACGCTCACCGTATGTTGTTGAGCTTTTTATCTAAAAAACGCTTGAAAAACCATGACTAACTAGTAAGCGTTTAACATTTTTTACCAGCTCCTCCTACACGCTTTTTCTGCTCAGCATAAAATTTTCAAGCGTTAATCTCTAAGCGTTTTTAAATTTAACTGAAATTGCTTTTGTAATTTGCATTAAAATTATTTTGAGGTAACAGGAGAACAGAATCAAGTAGTAGGTGAATTTCGTGTAAACTTTTAGCAAAAACGCTATAGCTCCAGAACTACTTAAGCGTTTTAAATCAGTTTAGGCTAATCTCGTATATCTTGAAGCGGGCTACTTTTCAGACTATACATTTTTATCCAAAATCCACGCTCACCGTATGTTGTTGAGCTTTTTATCTAAAAAACGCTTGAAAAACCATGACTAACTAGTAAGCGTTTTACATTTTTTACCAGCTACCTCCTACACGCTTTTTCTGCGCAGCATAAAATTTTCAAGCGTTAATCTCTAAGCGTTTTTAAATTTAACGGAAATTACTTTCGTAATTTGCATGAAAATTATTTTGAGGTAACAGGAGAACAGAATCAAGTAGTAGGTGAATTTCGTGTAAAGCTTTCAGCAAAAACGCTATAACTCCAGAACTACTTAAGCGTTTGAAATCAGTTTAGGCTAATCTCGTATATCTTGAAGCGGGCTACTTTTCAGACTATACATTTTTATCCAAAGTCCACGCTCACCGTATGTTGTTGAGCTTTTTATCTAAAAAACGCTTGAAAAACCATGACTAACTAGTAAGCGTTTTACATTTTTTACCAGCTACCTCCTACACGCTTTTTCTGCGCAGCATAAAATTTTCAAGCGTTAATCTCTAAGCGTTTTTAAATTTAACGGAAATTACTTTCGTAATTTGCATGAAAATTATTTTGAGGTAACAGGAGAACAGAATCAAGTAGTAGGTGAATTTCGTGTAAAGCTTTCAGCAAAAACGCTATAACTCCAGAACTACTTAAGCGTTTGAAATCAGTTTAGGCTAATCTCGTATATCTTGAAGCGGGCTACTTTTCAGACTATACATTTTTATCCAAAGTCCACGCTCACCGTATGTTGTTGAGCTTTTTATCTAAAAAACGCTTGAAAAACCATGACTAACTAGTAAGCGTTTAACATTTTTTACCAGCTCCTCCTACACGCTTTTTCTGCTCAGCATAAAATTTTCAAGCGTTAATCTCTAAGCGTTTTTAAATTTAACGGAAATTACTTTCGTAATTTGCATGAAAATTATTTTGAGGTAACAGGAGAACAGAATCAAGTAGTAGGTGAATTTCGTGTAAAGCTTTCAGCAAAAACGCTATAACTCCAGAACTACTTAAGCGTTTGAAATCAGTTTAGGCTAATCTCGTATATCTTGAAGCGGGCTACTTTTCAGACTATACATTTTTATCCAAAGTCCACGCTCACCGTATGTTGTTGAGCTTTTTATCTAAAAAACGCTTGAAAAACCATGACTAACTAGTAAGCGTTTAACATTTTTTACCAGCTCCTCCTACACGCTTTTTCTGCTCAGCATAAAATTTTCAAGCGTTAATCTCTAAGCGTTTTTAAATTTAACTGAAATTGCTTTTGTAATTTGCATTAAAATTATTTTGAGGTAACAGGAGAACAGAATCAAGTAGTAGGTGAATTTCGTGTAAACTTTTAGCAAAAACGCTATAGCTCCAGAACTACTTAAGCGTTTTAAATCAGTTTAGGCTAATCTCGTATATCTTGAAGCGGGCTACTTTTCAGACTATACATTTTTATCCAAAATCCACGCTCACCGTATGTTGTTGAGCTTTTTATCTAAAAAACGCTTGAAAACCCATGACTAACTAACTAGTAAGCGCTTAACATTTTTTACCAGCTCCTCCTACACGCTTTTTCTGCTCAGCATAAAATTTTCAAGCGTTAATCTCTAAGCGTTTTTAAATTTAACTGAAATTGCTTTTGTAATTTGCATGAAAATTATTTTGAGGTAACAGGAGAACAGAATCAAGTAGTAGGTGAATTTCGTGTAAAGCTTTCAGCAAAAACGCTATAACTCCAGAACTACTTAAGCGTTTGAAATCAGTTTAGGCTAATCTCGTATATCTTGAAGCGGGCTACTTTTCAGACTATACATTTTTATCCAAAGTCCACGCTCACCGTATGTTGTTGAGCTTTTTATCTAAAAAACGCTTGAAAAACCATGACTAACTAGTAAGCGTTTTACATTTTTTACCAGCTACCTCCTACACGCTTTTTCTGCGCAGCATAAAATTTTCAAGCGTTAATCTCTAAGCGTTTTTAAATTTAACGGAAATTACTTTCGTAATTTGCATGAAAATTATTTTGAGGTAACAGGAGAACAGAATCAAGTAGTAGGTGAATTTCGTGTAAAGCTTTCAGCAAAAACGCTATAACTCCAGAACTACTTAAGCGTTTGAAATCAGTTTAGGCTAATCTCGTATATCTTGAAGCGGGCTACTTTTCAGACTATACATTTTTATCCAAAGTCCACGCTCACCGTATGTTGTTGAGCTTTTTATCTAAAAAACGCTTGAAAAACCATGACTAACTAGTAAGCGTTTAACATTTTTTACCAGCTCCTCCTACACGCTTTTTCTGCTCAGCATAAAATTTTCAAGCGTTAATCTCTAAGCGTTTTTAAATTTAACTGAAATTGCTTTTGTAATTTGCATGAAAATTATTTTGAGGTAACAGGAGAACAGAATCAAGTAGTAGGTGAATTTCGTGTAAAGCTTTCAGCAAAAACGCTATAACTCCAGAACTACTTAAGCGTTTGAAATCAGTTTAGGCTAATCTCGTATATCTTGAAGCGGGCTACTTTTCAGACTATACATTTTTATCCAAAGTCCACGCTCACCGTATGTTGTTGAGCTTTTTATCTAAAAAACGCTTGAAAATCCATGACTAACTAACTAGTAAGCGTTTTACATTTTTTACCAGCTCCTCCTACACGCTTTTTCTGCTCAGCATAAAATTTTCTAGCGTTAATCTCTAAGCGTTTTTAAATTTTACTGAAATTACTTTCGTAAGGCATGAAAATTATTTTGAGGTAACAGGAGAACAGAATCAAGTAGTAGGTGAATTTCGTGTAAAGCTTTTTGCAAAAACGCTATAACTCCAGAACTACTTAAGCGTTTGAAATCAGTTTAGGCTAATCTCGTATATCTTGAAGCGGGCTACTTTTCAGACTATACATTTTTATCCAAAGTCCACGCTCACCGTATGTTGTTGAGCTTTTTATCTAAAAAACGCTTGAAAAACCATGACTAACTAGTAAGCGTTTAACATTTTTTACCAGCTCCTCCTACACGCTTTTTCTGCTCAGCATAAAATTTTCAAGCGTTAATCTCTAAGCGTTTTTAAATTTAACTGAAATTGCTTTTGTAATTTGCATGAAAATTATTTTGAGGTAACAGGAGAACAGAATCAAGTAGTAGGTGAATTTCGTGTAAAGCTTTCAGCAAAAACGCTATAACTCCAGAACTACTTAAGCGTTTGAAATCAGTTTAGGCTAATCTCGTATATCTTGAAGCGGGCTACTTTTCAGACTATACATTTTTATCCAAAGTCCACGCTCACCGTATGTTGTTGAGCTTTTTATCTAAAAAACGCTTGAAAATCCATGACTAACTAACTAGTAAGCGTTTAACATTTTTTACCAGCTCCTCCTACACGCTTTTTCTGCTCAGCATAAAATTTTCTAGCGTTAATCTCTAAGCGTTTTTAAATTTTACTGAAATTACTTTCGTAAGGCATGAAAATTATTTTGAGGTAACAGGAGAACAGAATCAAGTAGTAGGTGAATTTCGTGTAAAGCTTTTTGCAAAAACGCTATAACTCCAGAACTACTTAAGCGTTTGAAATCAGTTTAGGCTAATCTCGTATATCTTGAAGCGGGCTACTTTTCAGACTATACATTTTTATCCAAAGTCCACGCTCACCGTATGTTGTTGAGCTTTTTATCTAAAAAACGCTTGAAAAACCATGACTAACTAACTAGTAAGCGTTTTACATTTTTTACCAGCTCCTCCTACACGCTTTTTCTGCTCAGCATAAAATTTTCAAGCGTTAATCTCTAAGCGTTTTTAAATTTAACTGAAATTGCTTTTGTAATTTGCATTAAAATTATTTTGAGGTAACAGGAGAACAGAATCAAGTAGTAGGTGAATTTCGTGTAAACTTTTAGCAAAAACGCTATAACTCCAGAACTACTTAAGCGTTTTAAATCAGTTTAGGCTAATCTCGTATATCTTGAAGCGGGCTACTTTTCAGACTATACATTTTTATCCAAAGTCCACGCTCACCGTATGTTGTTGAGCTTTTTATCTAAAAAACGCTTGAAAATCCATGACTAACTAACTAGTAAGCGTTTTACATTTTTTACCAGCTACCTCCTACACGCTTTTTCTGCTCAGCATAAAATTTTCAAGCGTTAATCTCTAAGCGTTTTTAAATTTAACGGAAATTACTTTCGTAATTTGCATGAAAATTATTTTGAGGTAACAGGAGAACAGAATCAAGTAGTAGGTGAATTTCGTGTAAAGCTTTCAGCAAAAACGCTATAACTCCAGAACTACTTAAGCGTTTGAAATCAGTTTAGGCTAATCTCGTATATCTTGAAGCGGGCTACTTTTCAGACTATACATTTTTATCCAAAGTCCACGCTCACCGTATGTTGTTGAGCTTTTTATCTAAAAAACGCTTGAAAATCCATGACTAACTAACTAGTAAGCGTTTTACATTTTTTACCAGCTACCTCCTACACGCTTTTTCTGCTCAGCATAAAATATAGCTACAGAGTACTGGATTTTTCTTTAGAATTACATATGTTTAAATTTTTTGGAGTTCAGATCCATCATTGGGTGCCCCGGTAGGCTAGCTGGTAGTGTGCAAGTCTATCAGTACCGCGGTTGAGGGTTCAATTCCGGCCGGAGACTCTGGTCTCCTGCAGACAAGCGAAGAGCTTCGCGGGATTAGCGTAGGAATAAAAAAAAATGAGTAAGGAAGACATAGTTGAGTTTTGTAGCTAAGAAGAAGTTTAACATCATTTTCGAATATATAATACACGATTGTAAATCATTAATGAATAAAAGGAAAAATACTGGACAATACAAGTGACTATCTTGAGGGACTCCAGATGGAACAGGTATATCTTTAGAATTACAACTGCGAAACAGTGAACGCACTGATACCTCCCCTTAAGATAAGTGGACATAAATAATAAACTAGGAAATGAATAAAATGAATTAAAGAGAATAGTTCAGAGGCCCAAAAATTGGCGACTTACTTAGCATTAGTTCTGAATGAAAGACTTAAGGGTTAATTGAATAATTAAATCTATTTTTTTATCTCAAATTCTACCAATATTTTAAAGACAATCGACTTCAATCGTATCGAAAAAATGTCTTACTGAGCTACATGACTATGCATTCTTAACTTGTGGAAGAAATGGTCACCCCTACACTTAGTAAAAGTTCTGAAAAAGTTAAAAATGGTCTTTGGAGCGTTTGTGGAGGATGCGCCTTTGTCCATCCTAAGCTGTTTTTCTGCTAAAGAAGAAGTCGAGATTTACTTTAGACCTCCTAATATTACTAGGGACGCAGATCCGCTTGGTGCAGAAATACATAAGTTTTCAAATGAGTTCTGTCGCATCTGAGAGAATTTTTTCCTTTGCAGGTCTGGTTCGAACGGGTTTGCGATCTCCGAAAAAGTGGAGAATATCTTGTATTTTTAACAAAAATCTTATAAATTTCAATTTTAAATATTTATAATTTCTTACACTGTTCTTTTCTATAAAACAATCTCTTACACTCGCTCTGTTTCTTTACATTTTGGGTAAAGTTCGTGAAAATGAGAATTAACTCACAAAAGGCCCTATCTAGCACAATTTTATAAAAAATATAAAATGGAAAGAAATTGTTAGCGCATTAAATTGCTCAGAGAATTTAATAAAAAAAACTGCGTTTTAAAAAAAATCGTGACTACAAAACTATAATTTGTATTAAGTTTTTTTCATCTCCTGTAAAGTAAGGAAAACGTTAGTTAAGGCTTTTCTATACTTAAGTTACGATATATGTATATGTATATGTATACTTATAATTACTTTAGGTAATTTTATTTCCACGTGTTGATTTTATTTAAAATATATAAAGATAGTCACTGTTGTCGTTTTTTAAGCCACAAGGTCTTCGGAACTCCTGATAACCAGAATGCGTCCAAATATTGGCGACTATAAAAAAAAATTAAATGTTTACTTGAACGATTTTTAAATGTATTTAATTAAACTTACTTTTCTTGTTGCCGTTCAAAACTGGACAACCGGCATGCATAGTTCTAGGATCCACCTTTAAAGACTTATGTAAATTGTACCACATGACCATGGAACCTTTAACCGGTTTAACATAGACATCTAATATGGGAAATACTGTGAAACCACCTTCTTCAACATCGGAAAGCTAACGAAAAATATAAAAATGTTATTTATATGTATTAGGGTGGGTCAATTTTTTCGGGCGGGAAAAAACGTGACAGGCGTATACCAAAATCGAAATCTACACAAAATTCTAAGAAAATTAACCATAGAAAGTAGGGGTCCAAAATGAAAACCTAGCTCCCGACGAGAGGCTTGATTATGAAAAATAAAAAAGTAGCAACTTCTGGTATATCCATACACAAATATAGTTGCTTTTTTGGAACTTTTTATTGCATTTTTTAAACCTTATTATTATGTTCCCACTAACTATTGATCAAGATATATGGAACATTGTTGTTGCATCGATATTATGTTTTAATTTTTATACGAATTACGAAGATTTAAAATGAGAATGAGTTTTTTAAGCTCCGCTCTTCTCTTTTAAAAATTATAATTTAGTATTTTGCTATGAAAGTTATTAGCAAAGACTAATTCGAATTCAATGTTATTAATAGTTCTAGTCATTGTAGAAGTTTACCGTTAATGCATTTTATAAAAACGTGGTGTTATCGTGATATTTTAAAGTATTATTTCTTAATTGAACGAGAAAAAGAAAAATCAAAAAAACAACAATCGTATTCAAGATTTTCTCCGATAATTGCAAACAAAATAATTGAAATTTGGGAAAAAAATTAATATTGCACTGATAAATAGAAAAAGCATTTTAAGAAAACTGAATATAATTCTCAACAAATATCATAAAGAGGTAAAAAACCTATCAAGTGGTAATACATTTTCAGTATTTGAGACATCGTTGAATGATATATTTTATATCGGTAAATGCAGTTGCACAAAAACAAGGCCATGTTTCTGTGGATTAATTCCTGATCCTCTCGAAGCATTCATGATTGACCAACACACCAGCAGAAAGAACACAATTCCTGAATGCGTGCTTAATATAGTAGACCAACTGTCCAGCGAATTCCCTGCTACCTTAGATCCTTCATATATGTTCGACTCTTCGCATATGTAAGGTTCTGTACTACTAGTACCGTGCAATATATGTATTTATGTATGGAAAATTTACAAGATGGATTAAATGATATTTGAAGATACGTTTTTTTGTTTTGGGGCACCCTATACTTTTAGGCATTTTTACTTTTTTAGTATTTCTTGTACCACCGATGCAACTACATATTCTGTGAAGTTTCTACCTCTAACGGTTTGAAAGTTACAGCCAAAATACAGTTTCTTCTATGGGGACACCTGTAAGGCTTCCTATTTTTGTTGTTTTCAGTGTTTGTTGTTGTAGATGCCACCTAACTACATATTCTGTCTAAATTTTAGCTCTCACCGTTTCCTCATCGTTCCGGAGAAGGGGCACTGTGACGGACGGACGGACAGACGGATGGACGGATGCACGGACAAAGAAGTCTCAGTAATAAGGTTCCATTTTCACTCTTTGAGTACGAAACATTAAAAATGTGTAATTTTTGCATAAAACAGTATTTTGCTCTCATTACCTATTCTTTTTTGAAACCAATTTTCAATATTCCATTATGTCTCCGGCGGGAGCTAGGTTTTGATTTTAGACCCATACTTTCTTAGTCAAGTTTTCTTAGAATTTATTGTAGATTACGTTTTTGCTATACGCCTACTTACAAAAAAAATTGACCCACCCTAATATGCATACAAATTGTATGTATCAGGTTCAATCAATTGAAGTAATACGAAGACTTCACTTTATTTAACTTCTCTTAAAACAACTTACATAAAACATATTTGTAGATATACGATCTCCAAGATAACCATGCTGATATTCATACTTTAACGAAAAATATTTAAACAAAAATTTGGGTAAATTGTATTATTTGACCTACCCCGAAGAAATCATAATGTGTATCATATTGTCCACCAATTCCATAATAAGCTATTTTCATGTCTTCGGCATTAGTTAAATCGAAACCAGTAATGGCGCCCACAATTTTGTACATCATTTTAGTAATATTCGATGTTCCTCGATCAACCTTTGTTTGCTGACTCACCCGACCTTTAACGATAATAGTACTGTTATAACCATATGTTACTGCAGCCCTGCGCATTTTGTTATAAGTTAAACGCAATAATTGCGATATCTGGTCATCATTTATCAGATTATGATATAATGTAATCGGGGGACTATTCAATAAAGGTTCAACTTGAACCGGCGATAAGGTAAAAAACGGGTGTAATTTAGAATCTAATTTACAATTTAGTTGCTGTAACTTTGTCTGACTTTCTCCACGGCACAATCTTGCATAAGTATCATCAATTGTAACTGCTAAGTCCTCTACGCCACTGATATTAGTTTGAATATTTAATAAAAACTTTTTTGTCAGCTTTACACTACTTGCTGGATCATTTTCTAATACACCATCTAAGTGTTTTATAGCTGTTTTAGGTTTACCAATATCCTGATAGGCGATAGCTAAATATTCTTTGATGTGAGTGGTAAAAGTTAATTTGATATCGTCTGTTTCTTCGCTATTTTGTAGCTTTAGGTGAGATTTCTTCAGCCAATTGATGGCAAGATAAGGACTGGAATCGTCTAATAAAGTGGTGCCAATTTCAAAACAATCGTGCCAGTCAGGTGGTTTGCTGGAAATATAAGAGTTTTGAAGGTTCTTTGATATCTTACATACACTCATAGAAAAATTCATCATTATATTGATGATGTCCTAACATCAGAATTGTGACATCAATGTTATTATAAATAGCATCAATGAGGCAAAAAGTGGCATCAATCCAATGACAAACGTCATCATGAAATTTTGTCACATTTAATGCGTCATCTATGCTATGACTACAGTGACATCAAGCCGATGCTACAATTTGTGTAATATTAACATTATTTTCATTTTAAAAAAGTAAAATAAGAAGCACAAATTCCAATATTAATTTTTTTTAAATTATTTAGTTAAATACATTTAATTTTCAAAGTTGAATGATAACGAAAACCATGTCGGGCATGCTGCTGGTGTCGTATAATTGAGAGTTCTTCTGTAAACAAAGGACGGCATACAACAAAAGTGAAACAAACATGTGTAACGGGTAAGTAAATAAAAATCACCCCTATTATGTAAGTCGTTGTCGACATTAATTTTTATTTGTTGTCACATCAAGTCGACGAATACATTACTTCGACGTTAATTTGGTATTTTATAAGAAAGTTGTGTCGACGTCGACAAGTTATCGAAAATCTGAAATAAAAAAATTCCCATCTCCAATTTTTTTTCTTCATCATTAAAGTTAATTTTTTAAAGCTATTTATCATGCTATCTATCTATCATGCTGCTGTCAGAAATTTTTTCCGAACTTTTAACATTCCTTATAGTTTTAGGGACTTTTAATTAATTTTATGGCTTGTTTGAAATATTAAAAATTTTCGCTATTTTTGCAAACTTTTCCAAATTTTTTGCAATTTTGCGTAGTTTTGTTGCTCTTTGAGGCAATCGTCTTAAGTTAAAAATTTTCGCGAATTTTCGCTATTTTAGCTAACTTTGCCGAATTTTCGCGTTTAATTTACTATTAAAATTTGTGCCCATAACTTATTTTAAATTTGCATTTTTTTATTTTAACGGACTGAATAATAATGATTTTATTCTACTTAAACTTTCTTAACTTTCATTTGAGTCGTCGCAAAATTTCCTGTCGACTAAAACAGAGACAATTTTACTCGACGTCGACTTAAAAGCGCCCTAGAATATATCAAGTGAATAGTAATCGATTATTGTCAAACACGACTCAGAAAATATAATTACTGTTCCGATGTCGTCGATTCATGTCGACGTCGGCTTTCATAATAGGGGTGAATATTCTCTCAATTTGACTTAAGTCAATACCAATGGCTCAATTTAATGACAGCCTAATGAGTCCATGCTCCGATTTTACTGAGGCATCACACTGATGACATGTCTTATTAAACCGACTCCGATTCGTCATTTCTGTGATGCCAATGTGTTATCCCATTGATGACATAATATCAATTTTTTGCTCTAACCCCAATTTGGGACAATTTTCTATTAGTGTTAATAGATAGTAGATACGGGAACAATTTTTTTTCGTTGGGTTTTTAGTATCTTATTCTCCGCCAATTTTGATGGAACATAAATAGTTTTAAATAAATAAATTCTTAGGATAAAAGTGGAAAACCCTTTATGCAATTGCTTGCAAACACACTTGCACACAAGTATAAACAGTCACTGCAATCATATTTGATCGCAATCGTTTCCCCATTTAGCAAAAATTAATCGCTTTTGCAATCGAATTCTTATTTCGCTTTTGCTATCGAATTCTTATCGATGTGTTACATTCGGAAAGAAGTGTGCAACTTGGTACTACATATTTACATTAAGAATCTACTAAGGCTGGGCTGTTGAGATCTCAGTTAAACTAGGTTTAGTTAATCTGAAAACAGATTTTTGACGCCATTACCAAGATTGTATACAAAATTTTGACTGAACAACTGTTTTGCTTAAAATGTTGGTCTTGAATGAAGTAATAAAAAAATCACATTTCGCCGGAAAAATAAGAGTTTCATATTACGTCACACTAAGTTTAAACTTAATCTACACTTCAAAAACCCGGCCTAAGTGTCTACATTTAATGACGAAAGGATAGTTTAATATCAATTTACTTTTGCAGTACCGCTTTTTTCACTAAAAAAAATAGCCTTTAAGGTTAAGTTAATCTAAAAACAGATTTGTGCCGCCATTTCGAGAGATAAACTGCTCATCAAATTCATCCTTCAATATGTCCATTGTTTCACGAGCTGTGTGGCATGTGGCACCATCTTGTTGAAACCACATATCAACCAAGTCCAACTCAGCCAATTGGGGCAATACAAATGACAATAACTTTTACGTTAGCTACTATGCCATGAATAAATGTTGTATTGGTATATCTAAAATTAATCATATCAATTACATAAGTGTAGCACACCTGCTTCCAATCGTAATCATTTGATCATAAGGATCAAAGTCAATTCAAAAGGGCAATTAAGTCATTTTCAATTTAATATTACAAAAAACTAGAAATTCTGACTTTACACATTTTTTCCCAACTTAAGAAATTTTCTAAAATAATAACTTCGACTCTAATAGAGTATTGAAGTTTTTAATGTGATAAATATGCAAATATACGAGGGCGGATCAATAAGTCCGTGACTTTTGGAACTTCCCTCGTAGTTATATGTTGTTCAAAACATACAAACTCGTAGATTTTTTTAAAAATGGAACAAAGTGAATTTCGAGTGCTCATTATTTTTTGCGAAAAAAAACCGTCAATCAAACCAAGGAAAAGCTTGATAAATACTATGGAGACTCTGCACCATCGATTTCAATGGTTAAAAAGTGGTTTACGGACTTTCGTTGTGGTTGCACAAGTACAAATGACGCTAAACGTTCTGGACGGCCAATTGAAGTCACTATTTTTTTTTTTTTTTTGGAAGGGATACACAAATTGGAGAAACGTTGGACTAAGTGTATTGAGCTAAAGGGAGGTTATGTTGAAAAATACATTTTTTTTTTTTTTTGTAAAAAAAAAACTGTGTTTCATTCAAAAAGTTACGGACTTGTTGATCCTCGTATTTCCCCAAAAGCAAATATTTACTTTCCAAAAGTAAAACTATCTTATTCAATTCACAAAGTGTTCTATTGTGTCGTATTAGTTGTATTTGCTATAATTTTATAAATGTCACCTATATGTTTGATCCATAACAAATAAACTCACCCATATTTCTCCCCTTTGGTAATTTCATCAGCGCTTAAATTATAAACAGTTTGTAAACGCCTCAAACCTCTAATGGCACCTTTCAATTCATTATCATCCGGTAGTTGAAGAAACTCTTTTTCAAATTGGTTTGATAATTCTTCAATATCTATAAGGACATATGATAAAAAATATTTTATTAAAAAATAATATGCTCATACCCAAGGCGCATTTAGCAAGGCTGTGCATAACAGCCGTACCTTGAAAAAAAACGGAAAGCGGAACGGTTTCTTCCGCTTAACTTTTACGCTGTTTTGCCATACCTAAACAAGAACGCCAACCTTGTGTCACAAACAGTAGTGTTAACTTTCTTGTTTTATAAAACCCGCACAATAGAAATAAAAAAATGGAGATAATGCCATTAGATTGGCCTTTAAAATAGATAATTGCTATTATTTTTTAACCAAAAGCGATTAACTTCACTATTAAACGCGCTGTCAAAATCGGATTTTCCAATTGAAAAGCGTTGGCGACGCGCTGTTTCGGTATGCTACATAGAAATTGTATGATCATAAGAATTGTTGACATTTGAGAAAATGTTTTCCGCTCTCGTTTAGGTATGGCTGTTATGGAAGACAAGACGAATTTATAATTCCAAATTGTCCAACGTTTTTTTAATTTGTTTGTATGTTCATGTGTGGGTTCAATTTTTTTTGTTTTATATGGAGACAGTTTTGACAATTTGAAATTTTTCGTAACCATAAAAAAATGAGAGAGCGCAGAGTGTACCTTGTTAAATGTGCCTTGTTGATACCATTGCCCAATTAGTAGGTCTGCTCGAAACGCCTGCTGAGTTGTGTTTTTAATCATAATAAATAGGCATAAATGGGCAAAATGTCAAAAGTTGTTTACATTTTTTATTATATTTTTTTTAATATTCTTTTTGATTTCAAGAAATCGTTGTTCTTATTGTTAAAATAAAAATAATATATAAAAATTGTGGAAAAAAATTGTGAATAAAAATTTTAAATAACCATATTAATAAAATAAAAAATATATAAAAACATTAAAAGCGTTATTGTACAGTGTGTAAAAACATTTTAAAAGTGGATGCGGTACGTTATTTTCATTGCCAAAAGACCCAGTGGAAAGTGCAAAATAAGGTAACATTTGGGGCAGGAATTCGGCCCCATCATCACGTAAAATTTGCGCAGACCATTTTTCGGAAGCAAGCATTGTACGCCAAAGTTCCGGTTGAAAATGTCCATTAAACAAAATAAATACATGATAAAAACAAAACACATTTTTCTGAACAGGTGACAAGTTTTTGACATTTTTAGCATTTTGTTTGTTTTTTCTATTGTTGCATTGTTGTAGTTGTGCGCAGACCTACTAATTGGGTCATGGTTGATACCTGTCTGATAGAACTTTAGTGCTCAGTTTTCTATGATACTCATTCACTCACTCACCTATTTTGATATCAGAAAATTTAACGATTTGAAACAAATCGTTCCAATCCTTAACCAGGCGTTTGACTAAAGTAAAAGCGTTGATGGGATTCCCAATATAATCATTTACATCCACTTTAGACAACTCGTGTTGAAATTTAACATCTTTAATAAATCTAGAGAATGATATAAAAATATTTTTTTAAAAACAAAACAGAAATAAGTTAAACCAATTAAGTTCACCATACTGTATGTAGAAATATATAATAGACAAAAAGAACAGAAAATTTACAGGAAAAACTGTTCACTTTTAATTCACGGTAGGCGTGCTTACCCACCGAAATAGGGGAAAAAATAACGGCGACCATTAACTGCAGGGAAAACAAAACTTATTTATTACAATTAATATTTTACAGAAAGGTAATAAAAAAAATTTATACAAATATACACATACACTGCGCATCATCATGGTAGCGCCCATATTGTATTATGCGTTGCTTTCGATTTCTCCAACATTTACGAAAAGTGAAAAAATTTATTCCAAGTCAAGTTTTATCAAAACTAAAGAAAATAATCGTTTAAATCCTAAACATTTAAGCCAAATTATTTTTCTAAAAGATTATTTTTTAAGTTCTCCTTAAACTATTAAAGTAACTACTAAAATGATCTTACAGTTTATTTTTTAATAAATACATAACTGGGTGATTCACAAGGTGGTCATAAAGTTATAAAGTCAGATGTCTTAAAATAATTACAAGAAATATATATGACTGCTGTGGGCAACCGCTTACAATTTAGATTTCTACTGTACAGTTATAACGAATCAATGAACACAGCATTAACTTTTTTATTTTGTTTGAAACACAACAATATTTTTTTCTACAACTGTAAAAAAATATTATTGACGATATGACTAGATGACACCTTGTGAATCCCCCAAATATTAATGTATTAATTAAAAAATATGTATTTCATATTTAAGATTTTTTTTTTGCTCGTTTTAGTTCAAGAATTTGTTTGTTTATGTTTTTTTTTAGAAATTAACACCAAATAGTAAATAATTTATGCATTTTTATTTATTGAAATTACTTACTTTATAAGAAAATTTATTAATCGGTTACCCGATCAATAACAAAATTAACCGAATTAGCAAAACCATTTGCACAAGACTGTTAATTGTGCTTAATATAAAACAAAATAATTATAAAATATTTAGATCAATTTGAATTAAACATTTCATTGCGATTTTTTTTTGCCTTTTGTTGGCAATTTTAATAAAGCTATGTTTTATGGTGTTATGGAAAGAGATATTTTGTTATTAAAAAGCTATCTAACAAATCGTCAACAGTTCGTTCAAATAGGTGTTAACAAAAGTAGTACACGATGTGTTCAAAATGAAGTGCCACAGGGTAGTGTACTTGGTCCATTACTATTCAGCATTTTTATTAATGATTTGCATAATCTTGGTCTTAGTGGTAAAATATTTATGTATGCAGATGATGTTTGCTTATTTTACCCTTATAAGCATGAAACTGTTGTCAAAGCTTACATGGAACGTGATGCAGCCTTAATATGTGAGTTTGCTAGAATAAATAAGTTTATCTTGAATGCTAATAAAACTCAGCTGATAAGATTTAAGCCAACTTCTAATAATATAAATGTTTCGATAATTGTTGATGGAAGAGATATTATGGAAGTTAAGTCTGTTAAGTACTTAGGAATAAATATTCAAAACAATCTTGTTTGGGACAAACACATACAATCGCTTAGAATAAAAGCCGCGCAAGCCGTTGGAATTTTGTACAAATTCAGAAACAAATTTCATGAAGATTCGAAACTTGTCATATATTATGCTTTAATCCACAGTCATTTTAATTATTTGGCCATTTTGTATGGATATAAAAAAAGGAGCTTTAAAGGTAGTCTATAATTTACCAATATTATATTCTACTTCATCACTGTTTACGGAAATATGTCAAACTATATTGCCAATATTTGGTATTTACAAAATGCAACTTTTGTTATACGTATTCAAATGCTTGAATAACATTGGACATCACACCATTAAATTTTTACCAAATCAAAATGTAATTATTACTAGAAATAGTCAAAATTTAAGAATAGCCCGATGCAGATTGGAAACAACTAAGCAGCGTGTTGAGTTCATGGGTACCCGTGAGTATAATTATTTGCAACAAGAGATAAAAAACGCAAATAGAATTTCAATATTTAAAAAATTACTGAAAAAACACATTTTGGAACATGTAGATGAGCTTCTAGGGTAAAATTTATTCATTTCTTATTAAATATATCACTTTTTTTTTTTTTTTTTTTTTTTCTTTTGATTTATGTATGTATGTATATTAAAATTAATTGTAAATTAACTTTGCCAACTTGCCTCAAAAATGCCACTGGGCGCTGAGGCCACCTAATGTTATGAATTAAATTGAAAATAAACTTAATAAATAAATAAAAAAAAAAAAAAATTATGTGTATTTGTCATTTGGAATGTCACTTTTCTACACATATGTAATTTCATGTGTGTGTCAAAATTTGAGTAATACATAAGGTTTATAATTTTAATGTTCAAATGTTGGTATGTTAAGTACATTTAATATAACCTATCAAGAAAAACCATCTTAAAACAGCTGAGAGGTTATATGTACAAAAATTAATAATTTTTTGTGTATTTTTTATTATTTATTTACTATAATTATTTATATTTGATACAATTTCAATTAATTTTTGCCGTCACAAACAATTTTGTTAATACGAACCAGCTGATGTCAGATGCTTTGTCACTTGAAAATATAACTCGTTCTAAATCAAAAATGTCGTATGTACTGTACACAGAGAAATAACACATGATATTGTTTGGAGGTGTTCAGACGATATGTACAAATTTAACATGTGAAAAAGTGACAATCCACATGACAAATACACATTATGTGAACATAGCTTACGTAAGTATATAATTTATTGATCTTAACGTATGTGCTATTGTTTTTAAAGCATGTGCTATTGTCTGCTGTTGTGATGTGTTTTTACGCGAGTGTCGTTTACGTTTAAGGTATCGACGTTGTTGCTTATGTGTGTGTTGTTGTTAACATATATAGGGTCATTCAAGTAAAGATACTTTTTTCAATAGCCTTTTTTGACAGATCACGTGTGAGTCGTGTCATGCTATTTTTGTTTAGTATTGTTTGGCATTTCATAACTGAAGCCGCTCGACCTTCCCAAGCGACATCACTTCGCTCTATGGGCTCTTGAAAAGTTCCAAGAAGATCCGACGTTTTCGAGGCAAATTTTGTTCAGCGGTGAGGCCCATTTCTGGCTCAATGGGTATGTAAACAAACAAAATTGCCGGATTTGGGACGCAGAGCAACCTGAAGAGATTCAAGAACTGCCACTTCATCCAGAAAAAACAACGGTTTGGTGTGATTTGTGGGCCGGAGGAATCATCGGCCCATATTTCTTTAAAAATGATGCCGGTGCGAACGTAGCCGTCAATGGCGACCGTGCCATGATAACCGACTATTTGATGCCTGAAATTGAAGCTCGTGATCTCGGCGACATTTGGTTTCAGCAAGACGATGCAACTTCCAACACATCGCATCAATTATGGACTTATTGAGAGAACACTTCGGTGGGCACACAATTTCACGTTTTGGGCCGGTCGATTGGCGACCAAGATCGTGTGACTTTTTCCTGTGGAGATA
Source organism: Pollenia amentaria (assembly GCA_943735925.1). Taxonomy (NCBI): domain Eukaryota; kingdom Metazoa; phylum Arthropoda; class Insecta; order Diptera; family Polleniidae; genus Pollenia; species Pollenia amentaria. The sequence goes on from OX031006.1 coordinate 166,811,173, forward strand.
TGTAAAGTCTAAAGTTTATGCGGACAAGCCCGCTTCGATTCAGGCTTTGGAGGAAAACATCACGCGTGTCATTCGCCAGTTACCAGTCGAAATGCTCGAACGAGTCATAGAAAATTGGAGTCAACGGATGGACCATCTGCGACGTAGCAACGGCCAACATTTGATAGACATAATCCTCAAAAAATAAATGCCAAAGAATGTTCTTTCAAATGATAATAAACATTCCCCATTAAATTTGAATTTTCTATGTTTTTTTCTTTAAAAAAGTAGGGAACCTCGAAATGGATCACCCTATATATGTGTTGTTGTTAACATTAATGTTGTTGCTGTTATTGTTAACATGCGCGTTTATGTTAACGTGTATGCTGTTATTAGCATTAATATTGTTGCTAACAAGTGGGTTTTACTTTACGTGTGTGTTGTTGTTTCCAAGTAGGGTGTATGTTGCTAACATATAAGTTGTTAAAAAAAAGTTGTTGTTCGGGACGATCATATGTGTGCTCTTATAAACATGTTGATTTCTGTTTACGTTAGTGTTGTTGACGTATATTTTGAATAAAACTGCGTGCCTTGTATACAATTAGAAATTAAAAAAAAAAATAAGTGCATACATGCATTTAAATAACAAAAAATATGTTTAATACACAAAAAATTTGTTTTCGACATGTTTATCTAGAAATTTCTTTCAGTGCACCCAAAAACACTGACCACTTCATATACATTTTTAATTGCCTCTCTTTGTGATTACCTCTGTTTTAGATTATGTTGAATTGTGTTGTTGACGTGTATGTTGTTGTTCACATGTGTGTTATTGTTACCGTGGATATTGCTTACAATTGTAGTATTGTCGTTGTTGACTGTTAACATTTTATTTTATGTTTACGTGAGCGTTGTTGACGTGTGTTGTTAACATGTTCGTTACTGTTAACGTGAGTGTTTTTGCTGTTAACGTTTTGGATGTTGTTGACGTGGCTGTTATTATTGACGTATGTTGTTTTGCGTGGATATTGTTTGCGATTGTGTTATTGTTGATAAACGTTTGGTTTGTTGATGTTTTAGTTGTTGTTAACGTGAGTGTTGTTGACTTGTGTGTTGCTGTTTACATGTGTGTTTTTGCTAACGCGAGTGTGGTTTATTTTTGGGCTTCTTCATTGCGATTCTATGAAATACTTTTTTAAATGTTCTTCTTTGATAAGGATCAGTAATTCATATTCATCAAATATATTGGTAGTTTGTTAATTATATTTGGAAGGGTAGTATACAATGAATTTTTCTCATAGTTATTTCTGTGTCGTACAACCTTGTATCTACCATCTGTTAGAAGCGTGATCTATAGGCTGTAAGAATCGCTGATCTTTGCAGAATTCGTTCGCAACTGTGCTGTGACAAAGGCTTTTAATATAAAGGATATGTAGATTGCTAGAAATAATGTTTGTATTGCTGTTCCTTTGTTTAAGTGAACGAATGTTTTTATAAGTGTTATTGCGCACAGAAAAAAATGTTGCCCCAATTAGAGCATTAATCAAAACTAAAATCAGTTTAAATAAAAAATTTAATCAAAATAATTAAACGTTTAATCATGTGAATTATGTTAGTTTTTGTAACAAAATTTTAAATTTTTTACGGTGGTGGTTCCACATTTGGATTCTTAAACCTTATTCTACTGATCCGATTTTGCTGAATTGCAATCCAAATCTGCTTAGGACAATTAGATGCAATTTGACACCAAAATTGTTCTTTTCTATTGAATTATTCGAAAGTGAGCGTGTTTTCAACAGACGAAGAGACAGACGGACATGGCTTAAATGACTAAGAATTACTCAAGGAGCCAGAAAATATACTTTATGGGGTCTTAGATGAATAGTAAAATTCTTTTACACGAAATGATAAACTTCGTATACCCTCATTCATTTTATTAATATTTGCATATTAAGAAACTAACTGTGCGATGCTTTCCGTGGATATCTTTTGGTACACGTGCACCTAAAAAGGCTAAGGCGGCTCTTCCGGACAACAAGATTATAACTACAGTTTTTTTGGGATTCACGCGGTAGCATTTACATCTTTAATATTCAAAAGAAAAAAGTGTTGTTCCATTTGGAAAATGCACTGGGGCACACTTGAATGTCACTTTTACTAAAATCCAAGCATTTGACTACGAACTGCTATCCAATCCAGCGGAATCTCCAGATTTTGTCCCATGCGACTTTTTGCTGCTTTAAAATTTTAAAAAATTACTGGGTTTGGTTCAAACGAAGAGGATATCATTGAAACAAACGCCCATTTTGAGGGTCTTGAGATATCTTATTATTTGGAGGGAACAAAAAACTTGAAACGCCATAAACTAAATGTATCGAGCTTGAAGAAGACTATGTGGAGAAATAAAGTCAAAAAAATATCAAACTGCACTCGTATGATCCATGTGGCATTCCACAATTTAGAATGTTTAACTATATGCATATATGGTGCATGTACAGTTTTATTAAATACTGTACTCCTGAAGGTGGTGACAAACTTTATTTTCTTCTTCAAATTGATTGGTCAAAAAAACTTTTTAATATTTTTATCGTATATAAATATATGATATACGTTTTTTTTAAAAAAATGTGGACAAATATTTTTAATTAAATTTTCAGATTTTTTGTGTTGTAATCCTGGTAGATGTTGATTTTATATTTACCTTCGGGCACTATCAATATTCTGTTTTTGTAATTGCAAATGTTGTCTAAAGTTTTGTATGATTGCTGCCTCCATGTTGGCTAATATTTTCAAACTTTCCACTGAAGAATAAAACTCTCCATGCGCCATAAGATAGCAGCGGGAGAAGATGAAGACCATCAACCACAGGCAACAAAAGGAAGACAATGGTCTAATATTTGTTATTGCTTTTTCTTTTGTAATAGTTGTTGTACTTAGACTCATTTCAAAATTTTTTGTTTTCTATTCTAATGATAATTAGAATTAATTTGAAAATGTTTTTAATGGACTGTAAACATACAGTTAATAACAGACACCTCCTTTTTCTACCCTGTTATTACAGCAGGCTTTCGAACCGAGAAGAGTTTTCTGATGATGTTAGTTGTTACTCGTTGAATGTTATTTAAGTAACTAAAATTGAGTTGTCATTTTTTTTAAAGCGTCATGAACAGGGTCTTAGAGTTTCGTTTAGTTTAAGCGTGTTAATAATAGAACATATAGTGTCAACAACAACAACATAAGTAAATTAACTTAATACGAGTTTAATATTGTCTTTAAAATAATAGTTTAAACAGACTGTATAAATAGTAAACAAATGTTCAAATAATATTTTTCTTTTTATAAACAATTGTCTATTTTTCAATATTTGATGTACGGCAAATTTCTTGCAAATTTTGTGTTATTGAAATAATTACAAAATATTTTTATGCCGTCCACTACAACTAATGGTGAAGAGGATATACTAAGTTTGTCATTCCGTGTGAAACTTATTTAATATTGATCTAAGACCCCATAAATTAAATATATTCTGGCTCCTTGAGTAATTCTAAGTTGATTTAGACATGTCCATCTGTTGAAAACACGCTCACTGTAGAACAACTCAAAAGAAAAAAACAATATTGGTGTCAAATTTTTTCTAGTTCTCCTAAGGAGTTTGGGATTTATATCCAGCAAAATTGGTTCAGTAGGATAAGAGTTATAAATCAAAATGTTGAAAAACCACCCTAATAAATTGATAATTTTGTTACAAAAACTAGCATAAATTAAATAAATAAACCATATTGGTATAAGATTTTACACAAATTCGCTCTATAATACAAGAAATAATACCACGAAATTTCGAAATTTTATTATTTACTAAGGCCTCACATAAAGCCAACTCTCGAAAAACACTTAGTTGTAATTTTTTGATGTTTTTGTTCACCGAAATATAGCAAAGTTGTAAACCATAATACCAAAATTAAGAAATTACAACTTAACTGAGTTGAGTTGTTACGGTTCACAACTCAACTCAGTTGAGTTGTAATTAAAACAACTGGTTGTGATGAGTTGTAATTTTTTGATGTTTTTGTTCACCGAAATATAGCAAAGTTGTAAACCATAATACCAAAATTAAGAAATTACAACTTAACTGAGTTGAGTTGTGAACCGTAATAGGGGCCTTAAGTACGCCTAAAACCGTAACGAATAATGCTATTGTAATAAATTTTGGTCTGCAACAGTTTTATATGACTAGAAAACACACTGTCGAATTTCGTGAAGGGACCGCTCTAATTTACCAAAAGCCCCATATATACCCTTCTCTCGGAAAAAAATTTAAGTACGTGTAAAAGCGTAACGAATAATGGTATTATAATAAAATTTAGTCAGTCACAGTTTTATAAGACTATAACTCACTTTGTCAAATTTCGTTAAGATATGCCCATAATTTACCATAGGACTCATATAAGGCCCACTCCGGATGTAGTCTACCTGTAGGTGGATGGTATCAAAGATTCGGAACAGTCCAATAAAGCACTCTTACTTGTTTTTTTTTTAATGAAAACAGACGTATATTCGAGGTGTTCAAATAAGTTCATTATTGTTTTGGTTTTTACAACACCAACTTTGTTTAACCCTAGAGTATTAATGATCGACGTTTCGACGAGCATCGCTCCCTTTTAATTAATTTACTTTTAAATGGGTGTGCCTAAAACTCTCAAATTTTGTATGCTGTAAGAAGATGATTTACTTTTGCTGTATGTAATTGTGGTCTTTAAACGGCGGTGCTGGTAAATGGCTTTTATTGGTTTTGTACTCGTCGAATCGTCGAAGGTTAGTATTAACGTGACTTTTTTTTTCAATTTTGTGAGCCAATATTGCAAATGTTGTTACTCCAAGTAATAGTGGCAACAATGACCAGCTAAGGAAAAAATACAAAAAAAGAAAACAAACGAAGTATGTGTAGAAATGCTAAATATCAAACTCAAAATGTGATATATGCGATAAACCCATATGCAGAGAGCACAAAGTTGAGCTTTGTTACTCTTACTCAAAGTGTTATTTAAAAAGATTTTTTTATTTTTATTAAAGCTATAAATGTATTTTTTAAGTTTTGACTGTGTTTTGGTTTTTCAGTTTTACTTACAATATTTTTTTTAGGTACTTTTTTATGATCCCAAAAATATGTGAAACATAGAATTAATTAGTAAAAAATTAAATATTTCGTTTATCTATATGAATTAAACTTAAATTATTTTTTTGTATAAGGTGCCACAATGATAAATAACATTTATTGAAAAAGTAAATTTGGTTTAAAGCCAAAGTTATACACAGAAGAAAGTGTTTTATCAATTAAAAAATGGTTTAGAAAGTATTTAAATTTAATTAATGTGATAATTGAATCAATTATTTTTTTAGTTGAAAGAAAATTAAAAATATAATTTTGATTTAATTAACATTTTAGTTGTTTTAAAATAAATTTTCAATTAAAATTTTGATTAAATAACAAAAAATCTTTATTGACTTTTTTCGTTTAAAATAAAATAATTTAAGCATGTAGAATTGTTGTTGGGAATTCTCAATATTTATTTAAATAAATTAACACATTGCTTGAAATGGCAAAGTTTTCTGATCACTTTTTTAATTAAAATTAAAAATATAATTTATTGAAAATATTTTTTCAAAATTTTAAAATTTTAAGTAATCAATATTATAATTTTGGTAATAGGTGCAAAATCAACAACTTGTTTGCTTGATATTATGAATTTGGAATACATTTGGTGTTTGGAGAAACTTAATAATTTTTTCTGTGTAGGCAGTTAAAAAATAAATCGTCGAATCGACGATCATTTGTTACAACGTACGTAAAAAATGTTTAGTATTCTAGGGTTAAAAACTATAAAAAACACACAACAAAAAACAATATACATACTAAACGTATGTCTATGGGTAAGGATCCCAGACTATTGTCTGACCATATGGAGTCCGCACTGGATGTCCTAACAAAGTGGTGGTGGACTGGGTGTTAATCCTGCCAAAACGGAACTGGCTCTTTTACAGGAAGATACAAGATTCCCAAATTTGATAGCCCGAAAATAAATAGGGTCTCACTGACACTGCCCGATAATGCCAAGTATCTTGGGCTAGTATTGGACAGCAAACTTAACTGGAAGATGAACACCATTTGCAGGACTGCTAAGGTGGCAACTGTATTATATTGCTGTAAAAAGGCCTTAACTGGGGAATCAACCCGAGGAATGTATACTGGCTATACGAATGTGTCATTACACCCATTATATTCTCCGGTGCGTCTGTTTAGAGGCCGGCGCTCAAGGGGAGGAGTCATCAAGTTTGAACGTATGATGAGAATGGTGGCAATAACGGTAGTAGGTACCATAAGAACCACCCTCCCTAGTTCATTGCTTACAATCTAGAAATGGCTACCACCAGACAATGGTTAAACATATGTATGTATAACGAGATGGTTTAACATATGTATAATATATGTGTTTCACTCCCAAGGAGTAAGCAATTTATTGCGTACAAGTTTCATCTTATTGTCAGTCAGAGATGGTTTGATGAAACCACCTGTGGGGAAACCAGGAAAATCTGGCCCATCATAGATGAAAAAGGACTCGGCGGGCATTACAGCTGTCCAGACATTACATGAGATACCTAATTGCGGTCTCCAAAAAAATTTTATTTTGTCACTTACAACGTTATTGGCAGCATTGCTTCAATTATTGTATCCTTATCCGATCGCCGCACACTGGTTCATATTTTGAGAAGGCGGCCAAAACTATTTTTTTTTATGTTCTCCGATTTTGAAATTTTTTTATTCATGTGAAAGTAAATACTAGTGAACCTCGGGAGCCAAAAAATGTCAACCCTATTTCAACTATTTCATTGAGAACAGGGTGGTCCCAAATGGACTTTCTCAGTATTTGGTTATAGTTTTGAATTTCTGAGTAAACTTTTGAAGTTGAAATGCTCATAACTTTTTTGTTTTTCAAGATTTTTTGACAGAATAAGTTTTGCCAAGAATTTGGTCACACTAAGGCATACTGCCATTTAACACCTGTTTGCGTTGTATGTGGAGAATTGCATGGTACAGCTCTCTGCGATAAGTCTAAAAACGACCCCAATGTAAAAAAATGCAGCAACTGTGGTGGTAATCACACTGCCAACTATAGAGGATGCCCTGTATACTCTATCGTCAAGCGCTCGGTTGGACCGAAACCTAATCCACCTCAAATTCAGGAAACACATCAAAATAATACTAATGACATTCAGGTACCGCAGCCTAGTAATAACAGAACATCCTACGCTAACGTCCTAAAATCAAACCATATGCCAATGCAAGGTGATTTCCCAAATAATGATGAGACCCCAGTTTCTAATTTAAGTCGTCTAGAAAAAACCATGGAAACACTAGTACAAACAGTAACAAACTTTACGAATACAATGGGTAATATGATGCACGAAATGTTAAGAATGCAATCGATGTTATTGCAAGCTGTACTTAACAAGCCATGAATTGTTTAAAAATTTGTTTTTGGAACGCAAACGGCATTCGCCAACATAAAAATGAACTAGAATATTTTCTTAAAAGTAAACAAATTGATGTAATGATGGTTTCTGAAACTCATTTGACCTCTAGAAATACGTTTAAAATTAATGGTTATATATTATATGATACCAAGGACCCTCGAGATAGAGCTTGTGGAGGTTCTGCTATTTTGATAAAAACCCGAATCAAACACTACTTAATGTGTGATCATCGTGAAGATTATCTGCAAGCAACGAATATTTGCGTTGAAGAGCTAAATCGAAACTTTGTACTTTCATCTTTATACTCTCCACCTAGATTTTCAATATCAGAAAGCCAATATTATAAATATTTTAAATCATTAGGACCCTGTTTCCTAGCCGCTGGCGATTACAACGCTAAACATACCTTCTGGGGTTCACGGCTCATTACACCAAAGGGTCGTGTTTTGTATAATACAATGTCTAAAATGGATTTAAATGTGATCGCGAGTGGACAACCAACTTATTGGCCTACTGATCAGCAAAAAATTCCAGATGTCATCGATTTTGGCGTGGTTAAAAACATCCCCGCAGAAACGATTCACGTTGAAGCTACTTTAGAATTATCTTCTGATCACACACCTACAATTCTTACCATATCAAACCCTTATAGAATTGTATCTCCGTCTGGTTACTTAGTGACGTCAGCCACACAAATAAATTGGTTAAAATATAAAAAATATCTCAGTACCCACTGCACTGAAAATATTCCGCTTAGAACACCGGAGAATGTGAATCTTTCTATTGTAAATTTTGACAATTATCTCAAACTAGCTGTTCAACATTCTAGCATAGCCCGCAAAAATATCAAAAATAGTAAAATATATTCTGCAGATGTTGAGCGTCTCTTGACTGAAAAAAGGAGAGCTCGAAGAGAATGGCAATTGCACAGATCCCCTCAACTTAAAAATTTACTAAAAGAGTGCACAAAAAGGCTAAGAAACTTACTGCAGTCTCAAAAAACGGCTTCTCTGGCAAAATATCTTAAGGAACTTGATGCAACTCCTCAATCTGATTACTCATTATGGCGTGCAGCTAGAAATCTTAAAAGACCAGTTATCACTAAACCACCATTAAGAAACTTAAATGGACGCTGGGCACGAAATGACATAGAAAAAGGAAATATTTTCGTTAATCATTTGAAAACCGTATTTACCCCTCATACATCTTTCGATACTGCGGTCGAGTTACCACCTGTTGCTGTTAGATCAGCTGTTCCACTAAGGTTTGAAGTAAGAGAAATCGAGAAGGCTATTCATGATTTAAACCCCAAGAAAGACCCTGGTTTTGATAAGATCAGTAACAAAATGCTTTTGGAGCTACCCAGCATAGCAAAGAAAATTATTCTACTAATTTTTAATGCTATTTTACGCCTTGAATACTACCCACAAGAGTGGAAAGTATCCTTAGTTACCATGATACCTAAACCAGGAAAGGATCCCACAAAAGTTGAGTCATATAGACCTATAAGCTTATTGTCTAATATATCAAAGCTTTTTGAGAAACTTCTAGTGTCTAAATTAACTCCGATTTTAAATGGTAACAGATGTATTCCCAATCATCAATTCGGTTTTAGAAGAAAACACAGCACAATTGAACAAACTCATCGAATAGTAAATGTCATAAGAAAAGCCTTTGAAGAAAAAAAATATTGCTCAGCACTCTTCATCGATGTGTCTCAAGCTTTTGATAAAGTCTGGCATAAAGGGTTACTACTGAAATTGCAGCAAAACTTACCAGCAAATATACACAAGCTGTTAGAAAGCTACTTAGTCGGTCGTCAATATATATTAAAGAAGGCGAATTTTTAAGTTCTCCACAGCCAATTAACGCTGGAGTCCCACAAGGCAGCATCCTGGGCCCTCTATTATACTTAATTTATACTTCGGACTTGCCAACAAACAGCTACACCCATACCTCAACATTTGCGGACGACAGAGCTTTTCTAAGCGTACACGCAAACTGTCAAGAAGCATCTCGTTATCTACAGGATCATATATTTGAACTAGAAAGGTGGTTAAAAAAATGGAGGATAAAGATCAATGAGCAAAAATGCGCACATATAACATTCACATTGCGTCGGGAAACATGCCCCCCTATTAAAATAAATAATCAAATAATACCCCAACACTCGCATGTAAAATACCTCGGTATACATCTAGATCGGCGTTTAACGTGGAAATGGCATATAGAAGCGAAATTAACTCAAATGAAACTAAAAGCAATCCAAATTAATTGGCTTATTGGAAGAAATTCTGTTCTTAGTCTCGATTGCAAACTTCTACTCTACAACTCTATCTTAAAGCCAATTTGGTGCTACGGTATTCAGCTATGGGGCACTGCCTCGGCCTCAAATATCGAAAAAATTCAAAGGCGCCAAAATAAACTTCTTCGAATAATCACAGCCGCCCCCTGGTACGTCAAAAACTCAAATATCCACAAGGATCTCAATGTGCCATTAGTAAAAACTATGATAACGAAATATGCAGTAAAATATTTAAAAAGGCTGGAACTGCACCCAAATCCATTAGCTAGAAATATTTTAAATTATGGCGGCCACACTCGCTTAAGAAGAAGAGACACTGCAGCACTCACCCAATCAGATGAGCGATAAACTCCTATATATGTAAACAGAAACCGTGATGACTAAATCTTTTGTGTTTGGCACTGGCAGGACATAAAGCAAATATTAGGATAAGATTTGATTAATTATTGTTAGTTCATATTTAATATATGAAGATTCAATAAATAAATAATGAAAAAAAAAAAAAAAAAAAAAAAAAAAAGAATAAGTTTTGTGTATTAGTTTATCTTATTAGCTATACGTGGTTTAAAGCATTAAACTCTGCGACCTGTAGAACTATTTAATTTTCTTTTTTTTTTATGTCAAAATTTCCCCTAAATTTCCTATTTTATAGAACATAAGTCCTGCCCGTCAAAACGCGTCAAAAAAAAATCTATATTCTCTTGCAGTCCAGAATCTAACATACATTTCTATACCCCATTGTACACACATCTGGATACGATCTTGCGAACTACAGCAATTTCTGTGACCCAAGGTAAGATATTCGGTTCAAAAAATAAGTCCTGCAAGGAAACATTACTGAAATTAAAGAAGGTGAATCTTAAAGAATTTTCGACAAATAAAGCAGTTCAGGCCACATAAATTATCTAGCACGTCAGGTTATCTATTAATTTGGAGAAGGTAAAGGTATTGCCATTGTTATGAACTTATTGTGGGTGAACGGATGCTGAAAACGAATAGGCGACATAAATAGATTAACACGTTAGATTTTTGAGTAAGTTAAAAGGTTAAACATTAGTAAATAGCCGCAACATAAACTACATAGTTTAATTACCTGAAAATTGCAACTTAATTTAAAAAAATGGAAGAGCAGTTATATTTTACGTGAAAATTACCTACATGTACCCTGTTAATTTATTGCCGGTATGTTATCCTTTTAAAAAGTGTGAAAACAGGGGTTTTTTTATGTTTCAAAGAAATGGTAATAAAAGATTAAATTTGTAATTAAAAAAGGGTTTTATATGTTTCCAAGAAGTGGTAACAAAAGATCATTTAAAAAAACTTCTATCAAGAGTATAAAAATGCATGCATTCATAATTTTACCTTCATTATTGTTTAAACAATCGCTAAGTTCAGTTATAAAGTTCTCGCAGATATATCTTTTCAACAGAAAGATGAAAAAGATTTTGTGTTACACATAATGAATAATCCATTCTTTAAATTATGCAACGAACAAGAAATCAAAATTCATAAGATAAAAATTAAAAATTTTTCATTTACATTAAGAAAACGGTACCTTAAATGTTCTAAAAACAAGAAAATTTTTTACTTACGCAACGAAAAATGGCTAACAAATGATCTGATTTTTAAGAAGCTGTCAATTACCGCTAAGGAAACTGAAAAAGTGGGTCGGCCCGCAAAACAAATTGACAATTGCAGTGAAAGATCACGAAGACGCAAGCTTGCAAATATCAATGAAGAAATTTCTCATAGTATGATAAAGGATTCATTTCTGCATCAAATTCAACCAACGCAAAATAAGAAAACAAAAATTGCAATAATTGAAAAAATAGTGGAAGCGAGCCCTAAACGCACAAAGAGGATTTTAAAAAGTATGCCTACACCAACTGAAGAAATGAAATTTACTCCAGAAGAAGCATTTGCACTATTTTTGGATTTTAAACTGACAAAAAATCAGTATACAGAACTGCGAAAGCGAACCAATGAAAAAAATTGTGGAATCTTTCCAGCATATGGAGATTTAGTTTCTGTCAAAAAAGAGTGCTTACCTTCACAAACGGCTATTAGTGTAACTTCAGCAGAAGTAAAATTGCAGGCTCTTCTCGAACACACTGCAGAACGATTATTAAATACACTTGATGCTGACTGTTTAAAAAAACTTAAAAATTGCAGCAGCACTTTATTTTCTAAATGGGGATGTGATGGAAGCTCTGGTCAGAAACAATACAAGCAATGTAATTCAGAAAACTCATCTGATGCTTACTTATTCATGATATCTTTCGTTCCATTACGTTTAAGAAAAACTTATATTGGCTTAGAGCCGTCAACCAGTAGAGTTACAGCAATGGATGTATGGAAAAATGAAATTCCCTCTTCAACAAAGTATTGCAGACCAATAAAGTTTGTTTACAAAAAGGAAACTAAAGATGTCATACCTGAAGACGTTCGAAAAATAAAAGATCAAATTAAAGAACTTAAACCGGCAATATTTAAATTTGATGACCAATGCATTGAAATTAATTTTCAAATGTTCCTTACAATGATCGATGGAAAAGTTGCACAAGCATTAACCGAAACAAAGTCTTCGTCAAGCTGTACCATATGTCAAAAGTCAATTAAGCCAACCCCCATCACAACACAACAGTTTCAATGAAGCATACGAATTTGGAATGTCCCCTCTTCATACTAGAATTCGTTTCATGGAGCATATTCTTAAATTGGGTTATGATTTGGAATTTGGCCCGTTAGGCGAAACAGTGAGAAAAAACAAAGAAAATGTGGAAAAAAGGAAGCAAAGAAAAAAACAAATTCAAGAAAAATACCTTCACCTAGGCCTTATAATTGATCAGCCAAAACAAGGAGAAGGAAATTCAAATGATGGAAACACTGCAAGGAGATTCTTTTCCGATCCAGAAACTGCAGCATCTATCACAGGAGTACATTTTGAATTAATAAGACGATTCCAGATCATTTTACAAGTTATATCATGTAGCAGAAAGATAAATGCAAAAAAATTTGGCCAGTATGCAAATGAAACAGCAATTCTTTATAACAAAAAATACTCTTGGAGACATATGCCAACCAAAAAGAAACAAAGACTACAGATTCTTCCGCGAGCATAATACAAGAAAAAAGTCCAGATGTTGTACTAATGAAGATCTTATTACTATTTTGTTGTGCACATCAGATCCATATATGTCCAGTATTCGACAAAAATGGAAATCAACCTCAATCGAATTAGAGGAAGAAGCTAAACAACTTCTGGAAAATGAAACCAAAAGCTATTTAGAAGAAATAATTTGTTTTTGATTTAAGTATATATTTGTATTAATATATAAAAATAAAATACAAATCTCAAACCAAAAATAAAAGTTGAATTACCTAAAATGTTATCGATAGCCAAGAATGCTATTTGGGCATTTTTCAAAAAATATTCCTTTTCAGTTTTATCCTTATAACAACTCGTCTCGTCCCAAAAAAAAGCCAACCTTTGGCCCCTGTGAATATTGGGACTAAAAAATTTACAGGGGCCAAATATTGGCATTTTCTGACAGGATCTAAGTTCGACAATAAAAAATAAGTATCAGTTGTAAAATACAAGAGAAATAATGATAAATTATAAAAAAACTCATATTTGAAATATTCAACTTTTACACCGAAACTCCCCATAACTTTTGCTCCTATCAGTCGAATTTAACGTTTTATAGCGCAAATTAAAGCCTAATATCGCACCTATCGAGCAAAAAAAATCGCATAAAAAAATACCGATCCAGTCAAAAGTTATGGAATTTTGACCGCCTTCTCGTAAAATTTCCCACTGTGCGCCGTTGAAGGCTATTTTCAAAAAAAAAAAAAAAAAAAAACAATGTAAGAAAAGATAAACCGTTGCAAATAAGACTTTTTGAGTGTTTGTAGGTAATTCTCATTCCCTCTGTAGTCTTGTTTGCTGATAGCTTTGGCTTTTCTAAAATTATTTAGGAGAACATTTCCTGATGATCTGACCTAAGCAACCAGTGAAACGCGCATAGGAACAGCTTATCCTCCAACAATAAATTTCAGAATTTTTATAAGTTATTAAAAAAAGGGAATTAAGCACAACGAACAAAATCTTCTAATGAATAATTGTATTCCCAAAAACAACTTTCATAATAAAATTTTTGCAAGTGCACGTGCATAAAAAACTGAACTGGAAAAGTGTTTTTATTTTGATTTCTTGCGAAAACAATAAAAGCAATTTGTTTTTGTTTTTTCTTTACCCACTTACAACTACAATTAATGTTGGGAGAATTCCAACTAATTGTAGTAGGGTATGTAAGAAAGGATAAACTCAATGTTTTATTGTTGTTATTTTGTTTAAGCTTTGATATCGTTGCAAAGAAGACTTTTTGAGTGTTTGTAGGTAATTCTCATTCCCTCTGTAGTCTTGTTTGCTGATAGCTTTGGCTTTTCTAAACTTATTTAGGAGAACGTTTCCTGATGATCTGGCCTAAGCAACCAGTGAAATGCGTATAGGCACAGCTTATTCTCCAACAATAAATTTCAATATTTTTATCAGTTATTAAAAAAAGGGAATTAAGCACAACGAACAAAATTTTTTAAAAAAAAACAACTTTAAATATGTTTTCGATTTCCTGTAATTTTAAAATTTTGATGAGTTTAGTAAAAGAAAACTGAATACAAATTAAAACAAAAATTTATTTGTTTGCAAAGAATTAAAAAAAATTTTCGAAATGTGAAAACCCAAGTTTGAAATTGAATGAAACTAACTGCATGTTTTTAATTTCTATAAAAATTTTCGTTTGGGAATTTATATTGAAACAACGATAATAAAACTCAATTTTTTTTGTTTTCAACACAAATTCCCAAAGCAAAAGTTTTTATTTTACTTTCAAAAAATAAGCAGTAAAAGTTTTAAAATAAGACTCAAAGTATTTTCATGTATATTTGTACAACTACAATTTATTTACAATATTTATAAAAATAAAGCTTTTAATAAGTAGGAATTATAAATTATCCTCTATAAATTAAAAAAAGTTATTTTGTAATTTTTTTAACAAGTTTATAATTCAATTTCTATTTTCATTTTCAAAACTCTTATATAAATAAAGCATATTTTTGTATATACATATTTTTAAAATATAAAAGTGTTACTTATAATAATAAAAATATGTATTTAATAAATACTAAATAAAATTGCTAAAACAATTTTTGTCTTTGTAAAAATAGTATGTGATTTTTTTTTTGTAGTTAAATATTTACACCCTGAAGCATACAGTCTGTGACTAGACCAAACAGCACAAACAACACTAAATCCCCAACACGGAGGCATCTAACTCCATAGATCGATTCTTTTAAACAACTGACTTCTTTGAAATAATTAAAGAAACGTGCTCGTTTAGTCTTCTATAACCGTAAATGAAAGTGTTTGGCCTTCGTAGGGAAATATACCGCCTAATATGTATTTATAATTACCAAAGTGACGTATACGATATTCACCGGGTAATGTGTTGGCGCTAATTGTCCAGTGTATATGAGCTTCACTAAAGCCTAAAATCAAATGAGTGCGTTCCCAAATAAATCTGTAACAGAATGAGAGGGATGAAATTTAATGCTATACATCTATGGACTTAAAAACAACTTACTTAGTATCCCAACTAGCATCTGTATGCACAACTTTCCATCTTTCTTCGTTGATTTTACGTTCCACTGCTAAATACGTTTTTTCATGAAACAGATTATTCCTTGGATTACCCGATACGAAGGTGACTTCGACGGTCTCATTAATTTTATATTGTTTTTTGGGTTGTTTCTTAACGAAGCCGAAATCTTTGTCCAAAGGATGACCATCAAAAATAACTCCTGTATTCATGGACAACATACGATCATTCATATAGGGAGGGTTTGGACCAGGATCTATAATTTCTCCTCTTAGCATGGCCTTAGTTAAACGTTCAAATACATCCATGTAAATGGTGTGGGTATTAGGTCCAAATATCGTGGAAGCAGCCTCATAACGTTGAGCTTGGTATTCTTCTGGTGTGGTTATATAACTGGAATAGAGGTTGGAGAGACCCGCCAATATAATATCAACATCTTTGCCACCTGTAGCTGCTGCTACCGCTCTTACTTTATTGCGTAAACGTCTGCCAGCCATAGTGGTTAATTCCCCAGGAACCGCGGTAATAATAATATCACCAATTTGCACTATTTGTGTGGGCACAATTTTTGGTTGCCATTCGTAAGGAAAAGTGGCCTAAAATTTAAAAAAAAAATCTTAGTATTTCTTATTTTTATATTGAACAAGAAACTTACTCTGCCGGTAGCCAACAATATTGGTTTGGGTGAATGACACGTTATATCGTCCTGGGTAGGTGGGACAATAAAATCACGCACTAAATTCCACATGGCATTTTCCGTTAATGTACCCTGTTCGAAATTAAAAGCACCGGGACCATCTGTAGTACCCGCTGCGAAACTATAACCCATGGCCGGTTGACAGCCGCGAATTTTATCAATTTTACGGAGCAAGGGACTGTAGGTTGTGCCGTTATAATTCGGCATATCAACAAATTGATGAATATAATTTAATTCGCCGGTAATTTCACGTCCATTATTATCTTCCTCACTAGCTTCGTTTAATAAACGCTGCAAAAAATGGTCATATTTTCAGTTTTTATAATCTGATATTAGCCGAGTGAGATTTATACTAATTAAGTTAATGACAATGATATCTTTGTTAATAGTGTTTATGATTTTTATTATTTCCGATCTACTACTTGAAATACGCGGCACGAAAAATACTTC
Source organism: Pollenia amentaria (assembly GCA_943735925.1). Classification (NCBI taxonomy): domain Eukaryota; kingdom Metazoa; phylum Arthropoda; class Insecta; order Diptera; family Polleniidae; genus Pollenia; species Pollenia amentaria. Next base: position 166,827,791 of record OX031006.1, read on the forward strand.
GATCTTTTTTTAAGTGTATTATATGTATTTAAATGATTAAAAAACGATATTACAATGGTAACGTAATGACTTAATAGTTTATAATAGGTTTTGTAACAAAATATCATATTTTTAGGGAGGTGGTGCCACATTTGGATTTATGACTCTTTTCCTACTGACAAAATTGTGGTGGATTTCAACCTTATTGTTGAGTATTTCGAAAGTGAGCGTGTTTCCAACAGACAAACAGACGGACATGGCTAAATCGACTAAAGCTACGGTCACACTTATTAAATAAGTGAACATATAAGCACATCCACTAATTTTATTTATAGTTCGCTACATTAGGACAACAAGATCGAACATTGTCGCGAGTTAGTTAGATTTATCATGGTCTTAATATCACAAAATAAAACTACTTGTACTGCCAGACACAGCAAATAACTATTTTTTGTATGAAGTAGTATTATATTCAAAATAAATATTGCTGTTAAAAGATGGTTACGTCTTTTTCGTCAAATATTTGCCATGTGTGACCGTAGCTTAAGAACCCAACAAACCAAAACAATTAAAAAAGTACTTGTAGCAAGCTTAGTAACATAAGCTTTAAGCTTAGAAAAATGTTGTGATTACTATTATGAAAGGCTTATTAAAACTTGTTTAATAATGAAAACTGAGCCCTTGCAATAATATTACTTGTCTTTAAAATAATGTAAGCTCAGAAATGCAATTATAGAATAAGCATACAGAAAAATACTTTTCGTACTTACAGAAGAATACTTTACGAACACTCTGTTTAAATTTATATGGCATATTTACAAAAAGTTTTTAATAATATAATATTTAATTACTTTTTTAGATTGTGCACTTCACTCAAACAAAAAAAAAAAAAACAAATGCTGAAAACTTTAACTTGTAATACAAAATTTAAGCAATGTTCACACCTATTAAATATTTGACGTCCTACACGTAACCACTAGTTTTATTTAAAAATTATATGCTTTTGCAAACGTTTGGCAAGATCAAACATCAGTTAACATTTTCTTACTAACATTATACAATTATGTTTTTATAAATAAAGTTTACTAAATCAATAGAAACTTTTAAAAATAAAGCTTAAGTTTGAGCAATTAACTGGTCACGCTTTTTTTGGGTTTTTTCGTCAAGTATTTGTTAGGTCTGAACATACCTTTTGACACGCGTTAAATAACGGTACAGCAGTCTCAAAAACACTTACAAAACTATAGCGAGAATAAGTCATTTGCAATCATATTTGTTGTGATGATGTAGGAAATCGCTTATCATAAGCTTATTCAATAACTCATTTACCTTTTCCTTGTGGAATGGTCTGTTGGGAATTACTCAAGGATCCAAAATATATGTACATATGTATACTCTATGACAAGTTAAGTATATCCACTTCACAGTTTGTAGCGGAGGGTATGAGAACAAGGTTTCGCAGGATTAATATTAATGCTATGCACTGACTGAAAACTACTCCGATGAGGACTAAGATTGATTTTTAGAACAATTAAACAGCTGTTTTGAGATGCAAGTGTGCAGGGGTGATATTATGCTTCTCTAGGGTGATATGAATACATTTGTCGGTCATTATAACACTAAAGTTGAGCGCTATATTGGCAAGCACGGAATATGTAACGGAAATGGCAACGGCAGAACAGTCTACAGTACAACATTTTTGTAAAAGTGGCCATTTTATTGTAAGATGTTCAGTCAAAATGTGCAGCTGATATTGGTAATCATCACTACCTTCTTGTTAATACGATAAGGCTAAGGATTGCTGCAGTTCGCATTATTGTCAAGAAAATGCATGTTAAGTTTGATAGATCCAAACTGCGTTTGAAATTATATCACACGAATTACTGATTAGTCCTCAAGATTTAAATCAATTCTAATAGCAGTGGAATGAACATCAACTAGTTCTTAATTTAAGGTTAGACAGACAGACAGAAACGATGCATCCGAAATAAATTGTATGGATTTGTGCGGAAGGTATCAACAGGGTACCTTGAAGATCAAGCAAGAGCTGCGTAGGAAGCTGCAAGAAATTGTGATGTTAAGAAACTATGCAAAATAACAAGATGTCTGTCTGTAGAGCCAGCACATAAATGCGCGTCTATTTAAGACACTGATAACTACAACCAATGAAGAACTAATCAGATGGGTTCAAAATTTTAATATCATCCTCATCAATTGGACTTTTACCCGTTAACCGGCACTTAAATAAATACCACCGAAAATTTCCCATAAAAAGTTTGAAGGATGGTAAAACTCCAGGAAATGAAAACTAACAAGTTATTGCTGTTGTTGTTGTAGCAGCGACACCTGAATAGGAGGTGTTGCTGAATTAACAGTCCTTGGCCGGTGTTCATTTGAAATGTGAGTTGTTCCAATTCGGGTTCCGTGAAAATTACTCTTGTTTGGATCTTATAAATATAGTAGGAATTATATTTTGACAATGCAACGAATTCGAAACAAATGTATATGTGGCCATTATCGGTTTCAGGAAAGCGTTTGGCTACTTAAATAGATCGTACTTATGGAATACTTTAGAAAATAGAGGAATACCGTAGAAAATAATAAGCCTTCTTTAAGTCTTGTTTACAGAATGCTGTTGCAGGGTATTCCGCAAAGTTGTGCTGTCTGAGCCATTCGATGTAATATCTGGAGTAAGACAATGCTGTATGTAGTCGCAGTGGAATCCATTTGCGCATCTTGAAGATGTTGAATATGGTGACTAGGGATGGACAATAAATGTGGATATATCAAAATATCGATATTTAAAAAAATTAAAATCGATATATATATATATATCGCCGATATTAAAATTATCCATATATCGAGACATTGATATTTATTTACGACTATCGAATTCGATATTTTTAAGATCTCTTTATAATAAAATTCAACATTTTAACCTTTATTATGGCGTATTAGCACTCATGAAAGTTGGAATGTTAATAATAAAAAAAACATTTGGTTTTTTTTTGAGCATGTTCTTATATATTAAAAATAAAATATTGCACAGTTTACTTGTATAGTATGTGTCACAAGTTTCGTTTACCGGCAGTATATAATCCGGCATTATATAATCCCAATTAATTTTTTTTTTCGATTTTATATGGCGAATAAATAAAAATTTTTTGTATTTACTCTTTTTTGAATATTTTTTATTGTAGCATTAACTGCCGGTCCCGCGGTTTCAAACGAAAACTTCGTTCGCATAACTTAACTTAAAAACTAAATTTAAAAATTGATTTTGGTTTTAAATAAAAGTTATGCAAATGAAAGTTTCGTTCGAAATCGAGGGACAGGCAGTAAATTTGAAATTAAAAGAAACAATAAAAAGTTAGAATGGAATTACATGTAATATGTTTGTACATACCTATGTAAATATGTATTGAAATTTAGTAATAATTTCAGCTTAATACGTTCGATACATCGATATTTTTAATTAAAAAATATCGATATTCTTAAAAAATATCGATAAGATATATATCGATATATTTTTTAAATTTTCCCATCGCTAATGGTGACGACATGGGTTTGATCAGCCATAAATTGAGTAATCTCCAGAAACTGTAACGGTTTCCGGACCTAAGATGAATATCTAAAAGACGAAATTTATGTCTGGTAGCTACAACGAGGGGCACATTTTTTTTTTTTTTTTTTGAACATAGGGGCAAAAGTATATCAACAGCTATATTTTGTTAAGAATAATTGATAACATTGGAAAGGCAATTTTCTGTAGATATACAATATACAAAGATGTCACAAAGATCCAAACATAATTTTTAAAGAAAAAGACAAAAAATTACAGAAATAAAACAATTTTTTTTTTTTAATTTGTCAGTACATTAGTCCTAACGAAAAAAAAAAACAACTGCCAGTCACTCCCTAGAATGAATGAAATTGTTTACCGCGCCCAAATATACAGCTCTTTTTTTACATATAGCGCCGCCATTTGAAGCCCGATCTCAACGCATTATATACCATTGTGTATGGCTTGACTGTAGCTTAACAATGATATACGATGTTGAGATCGAACTTGTAATGTCGGCGGAATATATAAAAATCAAAAGATGTTGTATTTGGGGAAGTTGGAAAAAAATGTTTTTTAACTTCTAGAAACTTTATTAATTTACCATTCATTTTGGGTTAGGTTAGGAAAAGTTGTGGACCCAAGGACACACCTTAACTCGGAGACCAATGCGGTCCATTGTGAATTATTTATTTTGAGTTTTGAGTTTATCTAAAATGTATGTGAAGAGGAAAAAGGGACTTAATTTTAAGGAGTGTCTTAAAAATTATTACATTAAATGCTATACATACTAAGTTTTTAAAGGATTCTTGGGACTTGCAAAAAATTAGTGATGAGGTTTAAGGAGCCGAGGTGACATAAGTGGAGCCCATAGTTTGACGTTGGATTAAAAGGTCACCAAAGGCAAATAATGAAGCCATAGTCCAGCCATGAACATCGCTATGCGATATGATATAAAAAATAAAAAGCGCTGTATTTTGGGGCGTGGCAAAAATTGTTTTTCCTGCTTTAGAAACTGGCACAACTTTTTTCGACATATATTACATAATTTGAAGTTATTTGATTAGTTGGAAAAACATAAAAAGTATAAAGTGCAAATATTGTAAAAAAAATGTAATAGCGCAAAAATCAGCAAAAAGTTTAATCTGGATGCAGATAAATTCAATCTGTTCTGTGTATACTATAATATATATGAATCTAATGAATCTCTCACTCTTAATCTTGTAAACTAAGAAAGTCTTAAGCCAAAAACTGTGAATTACCAACTTAAATGGGAAATCGATTGTGTACTACGAATGCGAAACTTGGATGAGTACAAGAAACATCGACAAACGCTTACAGGATTTCACTAACAAATGCCCTAGAAATATAGAAATATAATCAACAATGCGACAAATGAAAATCCAGTGCCATATAAAATGAAACATCGCAATTTGCGAGGGATTGGCCATATACTTAGAAAAACGAAGTACTTTTGATAAGGTGATGCGTGCCGCAAAATATAGTTGGAATGATGTATGCCGTTAAGCGAATAATAGAGTGAAAAACAGAGGAATTGTTACGGCTCTATGCTCCAATGGGAGAGATGCAGTACTTTTCGCTTATATCCCACTACTATAACTTTTGTGGACTATTACCAAATTTTTTATAAGCCATTTTATGGATAATAAGTGAGTCCTACTATAATCCACATTTTGGGCTATATAAAAATTATTTTCGTCAATAAAACCACTTAATAAAACCGTTTACTCATTTTTTCTACATTTATGAAGCAACCAAAATTTTACATTTCTAAAAGATGCCAGAAAGCTAAATAAAAACATAATGCTAGTTTGTTAAAAAAAAATATAAATAACAGAGTGGACTATAAGCGAAGTTTTAAACAAAAATGGACTAAATGCGAAATGGGCCTTAGAGCAAATAATTTGTATGAAATTGGAAAAAAATTGCAAGTAAATATGACAGTTTTAGCTTAAGTCCGTTTTTAGCTTTTAAGCGGAATGGACTTTAAGCGAAAAGTCCTGTATAAAACAGAGGAAGAAGAAAGTTGGATTAAAAACCCACAATTTGCATTAACAATGTAACCACATGATATTTTGATGAAAAGAAAATGAAAAAAACCTTCACTTACCAGAGCACCTTCTGCCAAACGTTCACCAATAATTTTCGTACTTTCAAACATGTCTTTACCAGGGCCTGAAGAAAAACATTCACCTTCTTTGGCGGGACATTTGGAGGTTAATAAATCACAAGAATTGCCAGTATGTGAGCACTTGGGACCTAATATATTTGGCGACACATCTCCCAAGTTAGATGAGCAAAAAGCACCTACAAATTTTCCCTAATAAAAATAATAATAATTAAAATTAAAGAAATCAGTAAACTATTACTTGCCTTTCCTGGTACTTTATTAGCATTATATTCTTTTTCCAAAAGCAAAGAAGCATAGCCAACATTATCACTGGATACCAATTTATTGGTATTATTCATGGAAGTGGCATGTACAGCATACCAATTAAAGACACCCAATATGTTATGCTCCCTATCGATAAAACGCAACTGCGTCAATTCTTTATCAACATCGTGCTCATATTGGGCTCGTTCTTCGGCTGGGTTGCGCAAATAGGAAGTGGGAGAACGATTGATATTGGCATTAAGGACCACAGTGCGAGAGAGATAGATTTTACCCTGTACCATATTATCAGTGGCACGTTTAATGCTCTATGATAAGAAATTTAAAACATGAATATACAATTTATTTTTGTTATTCAAATTATTGTTAACCATCTTACCAAATAAATTCCATTGGCCATGGCCTCAAAAGTCTGCGGGACAAAGCCTAAAATTGATATATCATATAACAGATGCATTAGAAACCCACCAGGAGCACCGTGTGTATGTGTTCCACTAATAACAACATTTTCATTGTTGTAAATGTCACCATAACGTGCTTTCAAACGTTTAATTACCTGCAATTAAAATTTAAAGTTTTAAATGTTAGATTTTTAGTTAACGTTTTACAAGTGGTTAATTACGAACAAGTTAATTAAAAACATTTTTCAATCGTAATAGTTTTTTTTCATCGTGTTTATGTATAAAAAATTTAATTATGTATTTACCTCACGCTTAACACCATAACCCATCATACCGGCATCCACCGATACAAAAGCGATACGCTTATTATTTTCATCTTCAACTACAAAAGCACGAGCAAATTGTCTCAAATGAATGCCTCGGCCAACTTGCTTAATGCTTGCATAACCCATCTAAAAAGACAAATAATAAAGATTTTGAATTTTTTTATAAGGGCATCAAAAAATTTTAATTTCTTTAAAAAAAATATGAAAAAATATAAAAAAAAAAATCAAAAACTTTATTTTATTTAATACTAGGCTTTACCCGGTGCGCTTCGCTACCGCTATTGAAACAAAATCAGTAAAAAATTTAAAGCAGATCTCATGAATTGATAATAAAATAAATTGTAATAAATTTACTGTTACCGTTCTTTTGATATAGATAAATCTGCAGCCTTCATCACTCCAGCCCACTTTTTTACTGATGTTTTGTATAGAAACTGTTTGTTCCAAATTTAAAAACTTTTCTCTAGATTGTATATTGAAATTTAAATTGTCCCACTTCTCCAGTCTATAACCGTTCTCCAGAAGCTGTGATTTGTTCTTCCTCGACGTATTGTGGCTTGTTAATGTGGCTTTGTAGGCACAAATCACAAGTAATTGAAAATTGCTTGTGATTTGTTCGATGTGTTAGTGGGCTTGTGCGCGAACATTTTAATTTTTTTTCATTTTATGGCTAAAAAATCAGTGAGTGCTTAAACGGTGGTTTAGTTGAACTAAACTTAAATTTATGTGTAGTTTAAACTAATTAGCTGTAAATCAGTGTCCTATGTATTTTATGTATTCTCGTCAAATTCATTGGTAGATTAAACGCCCAATTTTATGCGTTTAAAGATGGTTTATATGTTTACTGATTTATAGATTTGTTAGTTTAAACAAGTTTTAAAGCAAAGAGAGTTTAACTGGTTCTGATTTATTAGCCCTTAGTGTACAACGAAATGAAATAACATGTGAACGCCTGTTTTTTCTAAAAAGCCGGTCATTCGGCCATTTTCTTATTTCTTTTTAATTTATTTTTTTGTTGTGTACACAAATTATCAAATTGCAATTGCATCATCCACTTTACAATTCATGTTTTCTTTTTGGCATTTAAGGTTGTTGTGATTTGTTCGTCGTGTGTGGAGAAATGGTATACGAACAAAAGACACGCACAAATCACTCGTGTGTGGGCAGCTGAAAACACCCAATTTTTTGACAGATGTATATTACCAAACAATTCGTTCCAAACTAAAAAATAGGAGGTGACACACCCATTTCGCCAATCCAGCCCACTTTTTAGGAGATGGTGTATATTTATAACAAAGTTATTTTGTTTCAAGTTTGAAAACGTTTACTGTTACCATCCTCCAGATATAAAGTAATTCATATTGTATTTTCCAATTGAGCCTACTACTTTTTGACAGACGTTGTGTATTGATAATCATGATATTTGTACCCAATTTGGAAGCTGCTACCGTTCTCCAGATATACTGAAAACTACATTGTCTTTAGTATTAAAATTGCTTGCTTTAAAATAGCAACAGCACTTAAACTTTGGCTTTGCATATTTTTTTGCAGCAAATTAAAAAAAAAACTGTATTTCTGACTCTGTTAGATTAAAAAAGAGACAAAAAGAGAAAGTAAATAATTTGCTTAATCTCACTATGTCTATGGTCTTTGTTTAAGCTGTTAGCAAAGCAAGCACTTTAAAAAGAATTGCTGACTGCTTAAGCAGAAAACATACACATAGTGAGCTTAAGCATACATATTATTTACCCTCTTTTTCTGCTTATGCTGTGTTGCCAACCTGATTGTCTTTGTATGGTAGGTGCCACGCCCACTTTGCCAATCCTGATCACTTTTTGACAGATGTTTTGTGTTGATAACCATGTCATTTGTTTTACATTTGAAAACTTTTACTATAAGGGTTCGTTGTATTATCGTTGCCACGCCCACTTGAAAAATTACAAATATTTATATCCTATATTAAGCGTCTGGAAATTTAGAAAATAACTGTAAAAATTTCTCAGAAAAATCGGTTCAGTATTTAACGAGTCTATAGGAAACAAACAAACAAAGGCTTTTACATTTTAATACACATATGTACATTCTTCTTAGGGTGGGTTTTAAGGTCTCAGTTTAACTAGTTAAATAGTTAATCCAAAAACAGATTTGTGCCGCCAGCTTAGTGTTGCTTAAAATGTTGGTCTTTAATGGAACATTACAAAAGTCACATTTCGCCGGAAAAATGTGTGTTTCAGAGTACGTTATTTAAAAGAATTTTTACGAATATAATTTAAAAGTGAAGTGAAGATTTTTAAGAAAATAAGTAGCTTAATTTTAAACCTTAAGAATTAATTTTTTTTTTTTTTTAGTTCACTATTTATATAAGATCTAAAACTTGTTACATGGGATCTCCACGCGCCATAAATTTGGAAACAATTATAAACTCAACCGTCATAAGTGGCCAAACTACATACATAAGAAAAACTTCGTGCGGACTTCGTGTTCATCCGTCTTTAATATTGCACTTAGAGACGTGCCGTTACAGATTTTAACAACCACTGATCCCAAAAGGTTTACGTGTCTAACAACGGGAGATTTTGTTAAAACATTGAAATAATTCTTGATTTATTATCAAAAAATTTTTTTTTGGGAATACATAATTTTCTTCTATTAAAAGATTTTATTTATTGTGCTTAATTCCCTTTTTTTAAAAAAGGTAAATACACTGTTTTATTGTTGGTATTTTGTTTAAGCTTTGATATCGTTGCAAACAAGAGGTTTTGATTGTAGCTAATTCTCATTCCCTCTGTAGTCTTGTTTGCTGATAGATTTGGCTTTTCTAAAATTATTTAGGAGAACGTTTCTGATGATCTGGCCTAAGCAGCCAGTGAAACGCGCATAGGAACAGCTTATCCTCCAACAATAAATTTCAGTATTTTTATCAATTAAAAAAAGGGAATTAAGCACAATAAATAAAATCTTTAATGGAAAAAAATAATTCTTGAGTTTGTAAATGGTGAGTCCGATTCGAATAGAATTGCAGTTGACAATTAAGAGCTCGTATTCGAGTTAAAGTTTTGTATTTGGGGTCTATAGACCTATCAAGAGGGAAGCCATAGGTTCCCAAAGTAAGGCACCTCGGGTATTACCAAAATTAAACCCGATCCAGAGTTCTTAATTCACATTTTATCAATGGACTGTACTAGTCGAGTTTTTAACGACATGCATAATTTGTCTTTTATGTTTTAGGAAATATCCGACTTTGAAAATTAAAATATGTTAATTTTCCCCTTCATTGCTCGGGGTAGGATTTTCAAATGTAATGTTCAGCTTCCTCCCGACCTTCTGAATTACGCTCAAAATCTTTTGTTATTGAAAAGTTATATGCATTTGAATATAAAATTCTGAGAAAAGTCGGGTTTTGCCATTTTTAAGCTAAACAAGTTTTAATTATTTTTTTTATTTATAAGAAAATTGGTGTATGTTACAGTATGTTACAGTGTCGGAACAAATAATGGGGACGCGTGACATTTTTAATAGGTTCTTTAATTTTTATCTAGTCATAAATAAGATGAATACAAGTATATTTAGCTAGAGCTTTTCAATTTGTCTATATCAGAAATTAAATAAGTAAAAGTTTAATTTAAAAAAATATTTCTGGAAAAAAATAGGGACGTTTCAATATTGTAACTTTTTGCTACCAACCCATATATTACTTTGAAATTTGGTAAAAGCTCCTTTCATTTCAAATTCTTCTTTGCATCTCCGCTTCATTGAATCCACGAGATTGGCAAAGGTATCCGGGGAAACCTTGAACTTTACAAAAAGTTGAACAAGTTGAATGGTAGTTCCCTTTCCCCTAGGGTACATAATGTATGTTAATTAGGAAAAGTTTTAAGTAAAAAAATTAAATAAATTAAATTTTCTCCATTAAGAAATAAAATCCCAAGACTAGGTAACGCCAAAATTCAGGAAGGGGTTTTTAATGGTACCGACATACGGAAACTATTGAGTCGTCAAGATTTTGACCAAGTTCTGACAGACCGAGAATTAAATGCATTGAAAGCAGTCAATAAAGGACTTTTGGGTAAAGAACGCAAAGACAACTACAGTAAACATGTTGGCAGCTTTCGATGAAATTTGGGTTAATATGTCCTACAAAATTCATCTATTGATCAACTCGCCCAACAGTTGCCAACTGAATCTGATGAGCAAGGCGAACGTTATCACCAAACTGCGCTTTCATTTGAAATTAGATAACTATAAAGTGTGGATATTTTGAATTCCTAGATTTTTCTCTGTCAGAGTGCACAATTTAAACATGTTAACGATTGAAAACTATTTTCGTTTCAGGTACAGATGAAAGAAATTTCCACATCCAATACTCGCTGAAATTTGTTGGTGGTATATAAACACCTTTGAAGAAGAGGAAAAAGAGGAAGAAGGGGAAGACAAAGATGAAATTCCAGAATATCTGTTGGACGAAATTATCGACCTTTCTGATGACGATGGCGATGACCAAGATATTAGAGAGAGCAGTGATGTTGATCCACAGCCGCCTGATAAACGGCAACGGGCCAAATAATTAATTTAATTTATTTAATTTTTTTACTTAAAAATTTTTCAACTAACATTTGAAAATTATATTTTTTTCCATATTTTTATAATTTCTTTTTCAATGTTTCTTCAAAACCAACACTGAACAAAATTGGTACATAAAAAATGAGAAATAAATTAATATTAAACTGGAAAACGCAAGTTTTGTATTATGTTTGTTTTCTTTTCAAATGAAATTTATTGAAGAAACTGAGAAGCATATTATAGATTAAACAGAAAGCAAAAAAGACTAAGTTTTGTAGAAAATATTTTCAAAAAACATGAAAAACAAATAATTTTTCCAACATTTTGTTTCATAAGCACCACAAAAATTTTCTAAATCACTGTTGCACAGTTCTCTAGCAATAATTTGGCCTCTACAGATTTAAAAAATATCAATTGGTCAACGAGTTATAAGCAAAAACCCATATAAACAATATGCTGAAAATCGGCACTTGACTGCAAAGGTTGAAGGTCAATTAAGAAAAAATTCGAACTAACATAAACAAACGCCGCGATACGGGTGTTCTAATTTAGCCTCTATTTTCAATTTGTTCCACAGTGTATTGCTATATATTGCTAAAACAAATTTTAGTTCCTATGGGCTCCAGACCCTCCCGAAATAGACGTATTTCATTTACAAATGACTAATTTATGCCTTGTTTTCTCCAATCGCAAAGTTAAAATCGAAAAATTTTAATTATTTTTTGTATGTAACAATATGTTCCTAATAATTCAGTAAAAGAAATCCTGCGTCCAGTATTTTGTAAAAAAAAGCTGAAAAGATTTATGTTTTGGGATTTCCTGAAGTTTTTTTAAAACTGTGGGATTCATTTAAAAATTTTTAAGTTAATGTTAATTGTTTTTTGAAGCAAAAAAAATCTGTAGAGTTGTAAACTTTGTTAAAAAATATTTAATAAAATTGTTATTGCATAATTTAATATTTATATTATGTACAAAACTCAACATACCCAATTTTTGAGCTGATCTCTTAAGAAGAGGTACAAAATTTTCATGACTCGCGATCAAAGCAGTCAGATTAAATGTGTCGAAAACCGGGTAATTTAAAAAAAATCGTCAAATTGGCAAACTTAAGTCATTATAAAGTAAATTTTTTAGTTTTTAAAAATGTTTAGCTATTTTCCGTTTGTTTGATTTGAAATAAAAAAATTATATGCATCGCACTTGTTCAACAATACTGTATTAACTCAAAATTTAAAAATTTTCCGTAGAAGAAAAACGATTTTTAATTTTACTTTAAGGCATATGAAAATGAATTTTTAAACCAACCGTTTCATTACCAATAATAAGACAAAATAACACGATATTTTTACAGCAGGTAGATATGAATATAAACAGCCGTATTCATAACGAAAATTTGGCATGAAGTTAGCACAAATTTCATTCATAATATACTAACCAAACTCTGGCTAACGATATGCTAAACTCTTGTTAACGAGCTGCCAAACGTTTGCCACCTTGTGAAAAACAGGAGTTTAATGTTGACTAATTTTGTTTGTTTTTTTAATTCACCGTCTTTTTTTTAATTAAGTCTTTTTTAAAATATTATTTTAATTTAAAAACATTTAACTTTTTTATATGGGGAGGCAAAAATAAAAAAAATTATGAAATGAAATAACAAAACCAGCGATGATTTATGCAAAACGTGTTGCATTTTTGAGCACTATAATGTGGCATCATTAATATTCAGAGTTGATTTATTAAAACTTAGCAGACGGATAAAATTCGTTATGAATAAACTCTGTGCTAGCAAGCTACTAAGCTTAATCGGCATTCTAGTTAGCAGCTCGTTGTACGTAGTGTACAAACTGTGGCTAACTTTTTGTTATGAATACGGCTGAAAGTGTATATTGTTTCCACAAAGCGAAGAAATAAAAAATGTTGAGTTAATACACTACTGTTGGACAAGTGCAATATGTATTTCTTGTTTTAAATAATCTCTAAAAATAAGACCGCTATTCTCACTCCCATTGACTATAAAAATCGAAAAATATTTGAGAAACATGTTGGTAGTATGTATTTATAAGTTGATTCTCGAAGGTTGTCAACAGATGACTTTGCTTGTCTTATATTATTCAGGATGTCATATATCCGATTATAGTCGTTGTTCCGACAAAATTAGCTTTGTGTTTTTCCTGGGGCGTCAGGAGCGCAAAACCAAAAACGTTTTATGTAGGTACCTTAGCACATGTTTTTAAAGTGAAACAGTTCATTGAATAAATGTTAACATTGCTTTAAACTTCACTTATTGGTTTTTGGGCAGCTATAACAAATTTTTTCGTAAAACTTCACATATGTAACTCATTTTGTTGGAGCATTTCTAATAATTAATTTTTATTTTTTTTACATATACAGTACTTTTCGCTTATAGTCCTCTACTATAGTTGCACAACTTTTGTAGACTATAAGCGAATTTGGACTTTAACCGATATTTTTTATACGCCACTTTATGGATAATAAGTGAATCTTAGTATAATCCACATTGGTCTATATAAAAATCATTTTCTTCAATAAAACCGTAACCATAAACTACTTTTATGAAGTAACCAATATTTGACATTTATAAAAGTTGCCAGAAAGATAAATAAAAACATATTGCCCGTTTGTTAAAAAAAAATATAAAAACCAGAGTGGACTGTAAGCGCATTAAAGGCAATGTCAGATAAAACTTTTGCTTCGCGTTGCGTTACCGATTCGCTTTGACATTTAAGATAAAATATACATACTTATACGAAACATGTCACATAAAGTACTTTTAAAGCGGAGCGAAGCAAAAAGTTAGCCAACTCTCATCTTTTTGCGCGCTTTGGCAATTGGCTAGTATAATTTTTTTTTTTTTTAATTTTTTTTGCCAAATTCAATTCCAAAAAACCATCCAATTAAATTTTTAACTTTAATTTTTATAACAAATAATTAAATGTACAAATTACCAACCGCTTTTATAAGTAAACAAACAATGCGTGAGTGTTGTCAAAGTTTTCATTGTGGCATACACCTTTTGCTTTGCGTTTTTCTGCCGAAGGTAGAAACGCCACGCAAAGCGTCAAAGTTGTATCTGACACGGCCTTAAGTATTAGAAACGCATGCAAAGAAAATGTGGCTTTTAAGCGAAATAGACCTTAGAACAAATATTTTGTATGAAAATCGAACAAATCTGCAAGTGAATATGACAGTTTTGGCTTTAATCCGTTTTTGGCCTTTAAGCGGAATAGACTATAAGCGAAAAGTACTGTAGCTGTTATGTTTTGGAGAAGGAAGGAATATTTTTTTTAAAAACTTTGCAAATTTTAAGCAATATCTTTGCTGAAATTTTTATTTGGAAAGTCAAATAAGACATCATTAAATTAATTTATTAGTTTAAGAAAGGTATTGAAACTTTCGAAAAATTATGAAACACCTGCAGATATAGTTATCATACTACCTAGATAAGATACAGATGTACAATCGGATATAAATAATAAATAATAAATATAAATAAATAAATAAATAAATAATGAAAGCTGGCTTGGCAAAATAAATTTTGCATCCAATTGATGCACCCCTTTTTTCATTCAGATGACTTTGTAGAAGTGCAGGCATCATTTATTTCTACTGGATCACAAGATCATTCGCCTAAACGCAATTATTCTTTCCCAACTTATTCACGAGTGTAAGCTTACTCAAAGAACTGCAGAAACTAAATATTGGATCTACTAAAGCATTATACGAAAAGCGTGTTTTCTAGTAAGTAATTGCAGTTTAGAAGATAACCACAGTTTCCAAATGAAACATTAATGCACATACGACAGCTTACAGACAAAAAGTTCCCTTCAGGAGATTAGGAGTTAATTGTCAAAAAGTCACTTGTACAATTACTAGAACAAGAGGCACTAGTGGTAACGGTGTTAGAGTTGTTATATAAAAATACTAGTGCTTATTAGTACCAGTACGTGATGTAGTAAAAGAGCACCACTTGAAAACTGATAGCATTTTTGTGCAAAAATTTTTTTAAAAACAAAAATTCGTATTTTAATACTTATTTTTAAATTTGATTTGAAATAATTTCTTTATAATTTATTTACGGTCATGTTCTTGAATTCAAAATCACGTGAAATTAATATCGAACAAATTTTGAAATTTATCCTGTGTTTAAGGTTTATAATAATAATATTTCTTTGTATATGCCTCATATTTTAAGGTCCACTAACCTTTACCACAACCTCTTTTCAGGAAATGGTGCGTTCAATTAAAAAAAAAAATGAATTGAAAATATTCAACGGTTTTAATTTCACGTGATTTCGATTTCCAGAACATGGCCGTTAAGCTCCCAATTGGGTCAAAGTGTAATGGTACGCGACTAGAACCAATGGTACTAGTAATTTTCGAAGCACGCCCAATGCTAATTTGAGCATTAAGATAGTATAGGAAAGTAGACAGTCGAGAACTAGTACTGGTGATCTTTGTACTAGTTTGGTACTAGCTAGGTACTAGTTCGATCTCCGGCAGGGTTGTTCTCCATTATAATGCTGCAGTTTCTCTTCAGCCAAACAAATGCTCTTTTTTATAACACAAAAATTAAAAAATATGTATAATCTTCTTAATATATAAAAAATCCGTGTCACTGTGTATGTTTCGAATAAACTCAAAAACGAGTCAACTGATATTCATGAAAATTGGCATATATATGTAATTTGGTCCAACTTAGATGATAGGATAGTTATTATTTAAATTAATGGCCTGGGGGCGGAGGGGCGTGGCAAAATCCATAACTTGAGAACGGCTTGACCGATTTGAACGATTTTTCTTTAAAATGATCGCCATGGTCCAACTTAGGTTTTTACGGAAAGAAAATTTTTCCCCGCCCACTTTTACGCCCACTTTTTTCGATTTACCTAAAATCAGAAAACGGCTCCATCGAGTTGACTAATTTTTCTTTCAAATGTTCGTATTAATCAACTTTAAGTTTTCATCGAAAGAAAAATTTACCACGCCTACTTTTACGCCCACTTTTTCTATTAAGCGCATAACTGGAGAACGGCTTGACCGATTTGGACGAGTTTTTCTTTAAAATGATCGCCATGGTCATTGCGGTAAGAAAATGTTGCCCCGCCCACTTTTACGCTCACTTTTTTCATAAGATTCACAGCATATATATACATACATACAACCATATGTATTTTCAAATCAAATGTAAATTAAACATATGTATATGAACAACATTTTAATTTATAATATTATAATGATGAAACAGAACTGGGGATGAACGATGTTTTACATGCAGTTTGACATGAAATTTTGCCAGAGAATGCGGTCGTGAAATAAAATCAATTTTATTTTGAGGATGATAGGTATTTCATGGATTTTTATTTAAAGGCCGTAAATTTCGTAAACAAAGAAAAATAAGAACAAAAGAAAAAGAAAGAATTGAGAGACACTTATTCTCTTAACAATGCTGCCATACTTTCATTCAATTTCATACTTTTTGTAAACAAAGAAAAATAAGAACAAAAGAAAAAGAAAGAAATGAGAGAGAATTTGAAGTTACTGCCGACTGGTAATGCTTAGGGCCAGCAACGCGGACCCGGGTCAGCTAGTACTATTTAAAAAGTAGTTTTTATAACTATATCTTTAAATTCAACCAAGAAGAGAATAAGCTCTATTTTTCTATGAAGTTGGATGTATTGCCAATTTGTTAGCTGAATATCCACTGTTATCTTAAGTTGCCGGGTGAAAACACAAATCACCAAATTGTTTCCGTAAAGTCACTGAAGAAAGTATGTATTTTAAACAAAATTAATTTCATTCCAAAATTCCAAAAAAGTTCTGTACATTAAAAGGAATGTATTTCGTATTTTAAAAACAGAACATTGAAATGTTAAAAAATAGTAAATTGTAATCTTTATGCATATATTTTTTGAGTGATTGCAGACTTCGTTATTTTGATCCTTCTATTAAAGTTTCTTAGTGCACCCAGAGGAAAAATATTTTACAATATGGTCACCTCCAGTAAAATTATTTTAAACGAACAATTTAAAACATATTATGAAGAATATTGACCATATTATTGTCAACGGAAAATGGTTAAATTAGTCATCCATCAAGAAGCCACAACCACATGGTTGCATCCATACATGATAGTAGAGAAAAAAAACTGAAAGAAGTTTGGTGTGTGGTGTTGTAAGTAAGAAGATCGAAAAATAGATTTTCATTATTTTTGGAATTTAACCACGTGGAATGCTAAAAATGCGTACATAAAAGGGTTGGACGATAGATGTTTGATATATTATGTATTTATTAACAGCCCTGGAGCTAATTCTGGCAGTCATGATTCTTTCAGTCAATACTGAACGAATCGAATTTATTTTTTCAGCGTTGTGAAAACTTAAATAAATGATTTGCAACACTGAATAAATAATTTCGGTTTGTTCAGTATTGACTGAAAGAATAAGTAATAAAATTGCCTTCGAATCGAGAAAGTATTCGATCACGACTGCCAGAATTATCCCCCTGTTCTGAAAATCACTTTTATTCAAATCGCAGGTGTGATATTTAGGCGTCACCGAGCAATAGTAACAAAAACCTTCAGCTCGTTGTATTGAAACAAACCAGACCCAGGCCACCCTTTTTTTGATATATGTACAATAAATGAAATACTCGTTAAAATCTATATGTTGTGAAAAACGGTTAAGTGAATACTTGTTTTTCTATGAACATTTTGTGTATGGGTTACACATAGCTACTTTTGTTAACTTCTGAACTAGTTAAGATATCACTAAACGGTTTGGTGGGTAGAAGTATCTTTAACAAAGGTTTAAAATGGTGTAATATGTTGCACATAACCCATGTTGTCAGAGAAACGACGATATCCTAAAAAGATTGAGAATCTAGAATTTGAGACGTGTCTCGAATAAGATCTGTAAACATTAAATAAAACAGGAAAATTTTGTGCCACATGAACGGAGAGATATCAAACAAATTCTGTTTCAGTGCTTAAAAATGGTTGATAAATGGGTCTATTACCAGAAACCCACTATAAGTTTTACATTTGTATTATGAACTGCTTATTCGGGACAATTATTATCAATCAAATAAACGAAAGTATCCAAGAAGTTATTCAAAAATACGACATAACACTAAAAACTTTTGTAAATTAGTACGAAATATGTCATTTGAAAAATCGTCAAATTAAGGGTATAAATCGTCAAATCTGCAATGGTCCATGTTTCGACCCCAAAAAGGTCAAATTTGCCAGCCGCGCTTACGACGCATAGTTAAATCGATTCAAAATAAATATTAAATATCAACGCCCAAATTTACAGTCATTAGTTGGCTAATAACAATGGTTTAATATTATTTCCAGCTTTTTGTTAACCATTAGTTAAACCATAAAATGGCTTACTTCTAGTTCGACAACAGCTGTTGCGTTGAAAATTATTATATAATTGTTTTTATTTTTTTTTTTGTGGAAAATGACTATTAGAAATTGTACCCAGACGCTATCTTATCTAGTATCTTCTCTTTTCTATAACATTTCGGTATTTTTTCATCTTTATAAATAATAAAAATGTAAAAAAAAACACTGCTACCATCATTGAAATATAAAAGGTATTCACGTCAGTTTTTGTTACCCTTGCAACTGTTGCACTTATTTGACTTGAGCAACCCATTTTGTTTGCACCTTTTCCGAAACAATTTTTAAACAACGCACCTTTCATATGACTATATAAATTTTTTTAATAAATTTGAACCGTAATTTCTTAAAATATACACAAAATTAATAACTTTATTACTTAACAAATCAAATTTATAACTCATCAGTATTTTAATTATTTCTGCTTCTTCAATTTTTTTAAGCTTTTTATTTTTTAATTGTTTAATTTTTTACAAAGTTCATCTTTAAACACTACAATTTATAATATTTTTCAATTCAAAGCAAAACATGTACGTCAAAATGGAATTCCTGCGTTGTTGTTTAGTGTAGAGCACGGATGTTAAAGTTGGTACAATTGTACTTTTTTTGGTACTTTTTGACCTTCTTAAGTACCGTGGTACTACCGTGTCTCATTTGGTACAATTTAAAAATTTGTCATAGTTCCCCCTTTTTGAATTTTTAGTATAGCAAACAGTTATTGAGTCTTTTTTCGTTGCATTTATGTGGTACAGCAATTCGTAAATGTAATGGGCGCTTAAATATGGTGTATAGAGCGCTTAGTCCCCTTTTACAAGTTGGCAAGTAACAGGCAGACAGACGAAGTTTGTTGGTAAGGAGGCGACGTATGCGTGACACATTTGACTTTTTTCCTGCCTTTCACTTGCCGCATTGTAAAAGGGGATTTATGGTACCCACAGACGAGGCAACATTAGTCAAAACCTGTGTTAATACTTTTGTTCCCTTTTTACCACAGACGATTTATAGTGTCAGCAAAACAACAGTATTGTTTGTTTTTTTTTGCGTATAGAAGTACTACTTAACTTAAAAAATATATGCAAAAGAAATTTTTCATATCCTGCTTTTTTGTTTTTCTTTTATAACTTTCACATTTAACATCCCATAATTCTGTAAAATTTTTAAATTTAAAATTTTTAAATTTATTTTTCATTGTTTTCAATGTTCGTAATTTTTCCTTTTTATGTACAATTGAATTTTTATGTACTTTTTTTGTTGTTTTTATAAATAAAAAAAAAAAAATATAAAAATGGTACAGTGAAGGTACCATTGGAAGTTGGTACAAAATTTAAAACCCTATTTAACATCCCTGGTGTAGAGTTTAACATTTTTTCAACTTGGCAATGTCATAAAAAGTTGCAACATTTTTATGCCTTTACTCTGATAATCTTGCACTTACTAAGACCCCGACAATTTTGCATCGTTTGGGCGAAATAATTGTCTATGTGGTTGTTGTTATGTTTCTGCACTTATGTGCAATTTTTGACGTGAATACCTTTATAGTATTTTGATAGAGTTACCATTTTTTGCTCTGATAACAATTTTTAGTTAACTACCCTGCAGGAGATTAAGAGTTAATTGTCAAATTGCCAGTAGTATAATTACTAGAACAAGAGCTACTAGTGCTAATTATGTGTACCAGTAATTGATTTAGTACTAGGGCACCACTTGTATACTGATAGAATTTTTGTATAACAAAGCTAAAATTCGAGTATACATATATTTGTATTTCGATACTTTGATCTTAAATCATTAATTTATGACAATTTTATTATAAAAAATTTTAAAATGCAAAATGCTAATTTTTTCTATAGACAAGAACTAGTAACAAACTGGTTCCTAAGCAGCCAATGTGGTCCTAGTGTACTAGTACACGTCTAGAACCAATAGTATTAGTGATTTCCCAAGCACACTCAATGCTAATTTTAGCATTAATATGGTATAGAAAAGTTTACAGTTGAGAACTAGTTTTGTATATTTTTGTACCAGTTTGGTACTAGTTCAATCTCCGGCAAGTTTTGTGCTTTTAGGAGAGAAGGGCAAAGAGAATGCTATTTATTTTCTTCTTTCTCCTAAAAACTCAAGACTTGACGGCTAAGACTTGAACAGTGTGAATCAGCACTAATATACTGTAAATATGAAATGATAGTTTACCAGTACAAGGGTGTTCTGGAAATTGAAAACGCAAGAATTAAAAATTCGTTTTTTAAATAAGATTTTTGTAGTAAAAGATATACAAATACAATACAATACAAATACTTCTCTATTAGGGATGCCAAACGGGAAATCCCGACTCCCGGGATTTAATTTTATGAGTCCCGGGATTTTTAACATATCAACTTTTATGTACAAAACTGTTCGTTTTTATTGAATTTTTATACTATATACAAAAAAAATATAAAAATTATATTTGAGTTATATTTTTTATTGCAAATAATTCTTATTTTTGAGTTTAATTTTTCTTTTTGGAACACAGCGAGCATTTAAAATTTTTAATTTTTGCTTGATATATGACGACTATTTCTGGATTTTTGTATTTTGCTTAATAAAAACCATTATTTTAAGTAGAAACGATATTTAAAGATTCACATCTCAAACTTTTTTTACAATTACGTTTAGCAAGTTCAGCTTTGGCTTAAGACATAATACCAAAATAAAAATGATTATTTTTATGCAAAATATAGAAATCAAGAAATAATTGTTATATATCTAGCAAAAAATAAAAAAAATTCACGATCCAATTAAAGTTTTATTCAGAAACTAAAGAATAAAAGTTGATATAATTATAACAATTAAGTCTTAATATTGATGAAATAGCTCATATTCCTTCCGGTCCAATAATAATAAAGAATTTACTTAAAAAACATACGGTAAATAAAATAATTTTTTTATAAAAAAAAACACTATTTGACGTATTCATAAATAAATTATTAAAACTTTAAATCGGTTTTAAGGAACAAGTGGATAAACATTTTGTTTTAAAATAAATTTCAAACGTACTTAAATTATTGATTATGAATCTCGCCCTCACCCTGGAGGTGTACTGCACTGCAGTCGACATAGTTTTATAGTTTTTAATTCAGCTATCGATATCGATGAGGGTCCTACACTTTGCATTGTATTAATGTCGTCACAACTTAATTCACATTAAAAAAAACATTAAAAAAAAAACATTAAAAGTTAAAAACCGAAATGAATTGATCTAGAAAAACAGTTTGATCATGGGTGAGGCCAGTGTTATAAACATATGTATAAAATAAATTGTTTTGTTTTTTTCATGTTTAAAAATTTATGTTACGTATATAATACCTTTTGAATATTCAAAAAGTGTTGTTAATTAAACAAAAAGTAGCATCTTAAAGAAACACATTGATCCCGAAAAATCCCGAAATCCCGGAAAATCCCGGGATTTTCAAAAAATCAGTCCCGATTGGCATCCATATTCTCTATTAAACAGAATTATATAAGAAAATTATAAAAAAATTGTATTAAGAGTGTATTAAAAATAACTTCAAAATTCTTGCGTTTTCGATTTCCAGAACACTCCCGATAATTTTAGATTACTAATAATTTAATAATGACTGTAAATTTGGGCCTAGGTAAATTTTTTGAAGATTCAAACAAGTTTTTTTTAATTGTTTTAAAAAGTTTACTTACAAAGATAATTTCTACTGGAGGTCCTGTAATATCGGCTCTTCCTAAGCCTATTTGATACGCCTCCACCGTTTGCCATTCTAAGGATGAGAGGCATAAAAATGCCAATGCACAGGCTGCACTGTAAAATTTAAAGTTCATTTTCCAAAAAATAACAAAACATAAGGATGGATTTCCAAAACACAGTCGTTCGCAGTTAAAACTGTAAATGAAACAAAAGAAATTAATAAAATCATTAGTAAGTTTTCAACAAGAATATAACTTTGTAAAGATAAATAACTTTTAGAAGCGTTTTGAAGAAAACATAATATTCCGCATAACAAACAATACAGTCGAGCGCAAAACTTTAGCATAATGTAAAACTTTAAAGATGTTGCTCAGTCGCATTGAAATATTGTTTCGAACTCAAAGTGTTGATTCTTGACTCGCCTACCTGTATTCCAATTGAGTCTCTAAATCATTTCTTAAATTTATATATATAACGATTTCATACCGATCTAATTTTTTTCTAGTTATCTAACAGCTTAATTAAAATTAATTGCCTGTTTTTCAAAATAAAATAACAATTTTCGCTTGGGAATTTATATTAAAACAACAATAAAAAAAACTCAAACTTGTTTTTGTTTCCAATAAAAATTTCCAAACGAACATTTTTATTTTAGTTTGAAAAACACTCAGTAAATGTTCAAAATGTAAACAAGATATATAAATTTTTCTTTCCATTTTAAATTAAATTTTTTAGCTTAACTAAATAATTTGTAGCTGAAAAAGAATTCTCTTATTGTCTTGCTTCACAAAATAATGCAAAAAATCTTTTTTGATACGTTTCCTAAAATGATGTATCGGTTCTGACAATCGCACGATTTAAAATCGCAAAACGCCAGATTTATTTAATGGAATGCTAAAGGACCTGCATTTGGCATGCGATCTGCCAAAGTTTCTTAAATATCCTATTTCCCTTAAGTATACTTTTGCGGTTTTAAGTCGCCAAACTTCTTGCAATTGCAATTTACCTATTATGCGATTTAAAGTTAGAATAACAAATGTTAAGCGTTTTGCGATTGTTTAAACATGATCGATAGACTTGTTTTATTTAAATGTACCTTAATTTTAAAACTTGTATCTTTTTTGCTATATTTCTAAGCCCAACTGTTTATGTCTATGTTTCAAATGGAAGAAAATTGCATTTTGATTTTATTGTTAATAGGTGCGTTCGAGAACACAAAAGTTTTTACTACTTTTTATTGAACTTTACTGCAGTTTACTAAATTGCGTTCGCGTACACAAAATACAGTAAGCAAGAACAGAAAATGAGAGCGTCAAGTGGCAGTTCTTGACTGAGTATTAACAAATTTTTACTGCAGAAATTTTTGCAGTAAAATTTAGTAAAACAAAAAAAAATTTTTTCAAAAGGTAAACAAGCAAAAACAAACAAATTAAAAGAATACAAATTGTGAAAAAATGGTTTAGTAAAAGAAAATTTGAAATAAAAACATAAAGAAAATACATATTGTTAATCAAACCTGTTTGTGAAGCATTTATGTGGCTAAATACCAATTTTTGAAACCTTTTTGGTAATTTAAATTTTTTAGAGTGGTAAAAGTGTAAAGTATTTGGGTACTTAGAATTGCACTTGTTTTTTAAGTAATCAATAGCAAAAAAATTATTAATGTTCTTTTGTATGAATTAACTCAGGCACAAATCAGCAAAATCAAATAAAATAAAAATCAAACAAACAAGAAAGATAATAATTTCATATAAATAATTTCTTTGTAGTTTTCTTAAATGTTTGTGTTATTTAATCGAGGACCGATTAGAAAACGAGTTAAGTAGTCAAAAGTGCAAACATTTTTCAACACTACATTTATTTGCCATCAGCTTTTCCTATATTTTACGAATTTTTACAAATATCTGTACTTTTTTGGGTAACAAGTTTTTTTGAGGGTAATTTTTCATTTTACTCGGTAATTACTCATTAACTGTGTTTTACTGTGGAAGTACTCGAACGCACCTAATGCTGTTTGCTTGTTTGTTTTTAAACATATATCGCTCATTTCGTGCAAGACCGTCACAACTCAAAATTTGAAACTTTACAGGAGAGCCTTTTTAAGATTCCAACCTATTATTTCTCACCTTCTCTTTTACTAAAATACAGTTAAAAAATCAAATGTTTCTTTTTTGCTACAAAGAAAATCACATGTACAAGAGGAATGCCAAACACAAACTGAAATGTGACCTTGTTGATGTTAATTGCTCAAGTTTGTTACGAAAGGTCATAGCGTCACAAGCATCTGTATTACTGTTATTTTTTCGATTATTCTCTCCGTTCTTAGATCAATTTGTAGAGATTTAAGAGAAGAACATTTCTGCATTACTAACTCGAAAATGCCAAATTTTGAGTTGTGACGGTCTTGCACGAAATGAGCGATATTACAAGAAAAACAATTAAAAAATAATAACAAAAGCACAATCATTATTTATATTTTGTGAACAAAGAACCTCGTTTTATTAAACTTCTCTATATTTTCTTGGCACAAGAAACGCAAGAAGAACAAAAAAACATATACATACAAACATACAATTTTATCAGTGAAATACTGGTATCAATGGAAAAGTTATTTTGAATTAAATGCAGTAGGACACGGTTATATCGTCCACAGATTATAAGAAAGCAAATCCATATAGTTTTTCCGGCCACAATGGAATTGTTTGGTACTTTTTAATACGAATATACATTAATAATAAAAAATTAAAATGTCGATCACTCGAGTTCAATTTAACCAAGTTTTACTGTATACAAATATTAGATGTGTATAATATACACCGTATATTAACTTTACTAGCAGAAATTTGCAACGAGGGAGTAAATTAAAAATTTACAAAATTTTTCTCTTAATTTCATAAAAAAATAAAAAGGTAAATTAACGCTTTACCAGCAAAAACTAACATGTCAGGAACATTGGACACGTTCATAAGAGGTTACTGTTCCTTAACCGTTAAGTGTTTGTCTTAGAAACAGGGTTGCCGTTGGAAATTTTCTAAAAGGGTCACAAAAAGGGGATTTTCCAGAAAATGGGGTTAAAAAAGGTATTTCAATTTAAAAGGGTCAAGTTTTTTATAAGCAGTATTTTCCATTTTAAAGACAATAATAAGAACAAGTTTTTTATAAACAAACAAAAAATATTTATTTCAGGAAGGAAGTGCTCAAGAAACTTAACTTTTTTATGGAAAGCGCTTTCCTGTTATTAACACCTGACAAAAAGTTTGCGTTTTAACGTTATTTTCCCACATTTTGTTTTTAACCGATTTATCGATTTCAAATATATTTTTGGGGTTTGTTTCAAATTTTACATCTGTTCGCGAATTTTTGACATGTTCGCGATAGAAGCGATTTTTTCCTGTAAGTTTTCTTGTTCATAAAAGCTTTTAGGATTTTTAATAAATATTAACCTTTGCTATCATACCGCTGTTGCCAAATTTTTTTAAAAAATTGCGCTATTTTAGCCATTTTAGCTGAATTTTTGCCATTCATTTAGTTTTAGGCACTTTTAATCAATTTTGTGCCTTGTTGGAAATATAAAAAAATTTTTTCGAATTTTTCAATTATTGCGTAGCTTTTTTGCTCTTTGAGGCGGCTATCGTTGTCATTTTAAAAATAGCCCACTATATAAATCTAAGTCACCCATTTTACAGGGCAACACCAAATCTGTCGATTTATACGGAGCAAAAGTTCAATACCTTATGCCATTAGTAAGGGTGAATTTTATAAAATAAAACCCTTTTGGAGAGCAAAACGTTTTTAAGAAACGAACACCAAATTGCAATTTTGAAATAAAATGTTACATTTTTTTTGTAGAAAAATTGTTCAATAAAGTAACAATAAATATAAAAAAAAACAAATATGTACATATGTACGTATGTAAATATGAGTTACGTTTGATATTAGGGAAATTGTAATTTAATTTGTACTTTATATTAAGAGTACTTATAAGTACTTGTAATTAAGAATAGACTTGAAGTCCATTCCTCCATCTCCGCTTCGAAAAAATTATGAGGAAATAGCATGGAATTGTACGTTTCTACTTTGAGACTATTCCAAAGTTTAGTTTTAAGCAATGCTTATTTCGAAAACTCTTGTTTAGCTGAAGCACGACTGTTCAGCAGTGTTAGCAAAAAACCAAATGTGAGTGCTATTTTCAAAAAGGGTTTAAAAGTGGCACAAAATAGTTAAAAATTATACAAAAGGGTAATTTAAAAAAGGGTCATAAATGGTATCAAAAACGTCAAAAAGGGTCAAATTGATACTTTAGTATCACAGCGGTAACGCTGCTTAGACCCGCATAGCTGGGAAATTCTGCTCAAATCAAGAGTTGCCTAAGGTAAACATGTTGTGCTCAACCTGAACAGCTGATCGAAGAGAGTTATTTATTAGTTTAGTTAAACTAATTTATTTATTTTTTTATTTATTTTATTTATTTTAAATTGTTTTAATTTATTAGCTTTTATTTGTACAACGGCAAGAGCTAAATTTTTCAAATTTGGTGCGAATATCTTGGTTATCAATACACGACATCAGACAATCTGGGCGGGATTGGAAAAATGGGCGTGGCACCTCCCACACAAAGACATGGGAAAGCTCAGTAACCGCTGAACCGATCTTTATGAAACTTTTACGGTATATAACTGATGGTCTGGGAGGTGCTATAGGCTAAAAATGTTTTTGATGCGGTGCTGAAAATGACCCCAGGAATATGGCCCTTAAGTTGTACATGAGACACAACAACACGCAATTTTGGGGCAATTTTTTTGTTTTTTTTTTTGGGCATTTTAAGTGAAATGAAAAATTACCCCAATATCACGGAATGAATAATGGCCCAAATAAAAACACATTTTTTACTTACAAATTATAATTAACATAGTTGTTTTAATTAGTCTGCCTTTTAAATTCTTCCCAACCGCTCAAGAACCGATAAGCAGATTTTGTTGTAACAATAGTCAAATTTTCAATACTACTTTATTTAATTGTATACAAATTAAAATACAAACTCCTTTTTCTATAATTCATTTGCAAACCTGTGCGAGGGCACACCCACAAATACAACTACAATGATTGATTAAAGTTTTTATTCTGAGGCCCACCCATAAGAAACATTTTGAGTTTGAAACAAATTGTGCTTTATAAGTACATATTTATATTTTAAGAAATCTTTTTAAGGTTTTGTATAAAAATGATCGATTTATCATTCTTCCTGTTTACTGTCATGATATGATGCTATGAATTTTCGATTATTTTAAATTTAATTTAAATTCATTAATTAACAGAAATTTAAATATATTAAAATTAAAATTAGTTCAAGAATAGGATTTCTTATAAAAAATGTTCATTTGACTTTTTCTATTTCCTGTTTTGCACTTCTGTAACTTTTAACTACAAAAATTTGTCGTAAAGTACTCAAAATTCGGTAGTTAACGATAACACAGGTCAAAAAGAGTTTTGTGGCTGTGGTTTTGCAGTCAATTTGGATAAACATTTAATAAACAAAGTAAATATGTAAGTACGAATATAATTCAATAATAAAATTTGACGACTTTTCGTTATAAATATAAAAAAAAAATGTTTGTTTTTTCAAAATTTCCTTGAAATTGTTCATTTTCGTCCACACTTTCCCAATATCTACGAAACTATTTGATTTTTATATAATTGAGTCGAGTGCATAGGTCTCGCGTTATTTAAAATTATGTGTGCAACCTCCTTATTTTTTTATATAACGCTCCCGAGAACCAGTTTCAACTCTGCATTGAATACTGAGGTTCATATAAAAGATACTATAAATATCGTATACCTGTTTTAGACTATGCGACATGTCCCTATAACAATATTTTTATTTTATTTTTGTGTCCCTTATATTATCGTATAGTTTCAGACGTTACGTTTTTTGTTGCAATCTACAGGTTAAGTCTTAAATTCACAATGTTTACGAGACAAATTAAAAGGAACATTTTATTGATTTTACATTTCGTGCGTTATTGTTTACCCCACAAGCTTCTCTGCGCCATTTGTCCCCAATCTTCCGTATCACCACATTTCGCATTATCTGAATCAGGCATTATATCGCATTATCTTAATCAGGTATTTGATTCGAAATTTCCCGGGAAATTTAATTACTAGTCAGCGACAACAAAAATTTCGTTTGCGTCACTGTCTTCTTTAACATTTGTGAAACTCAATTTAATTAAAAAATTGCAGCCATATTTTTGAAGCCAGGTTTCTCACTTTCCTAAAAAATTTTGAACTTTGAGTTGTGCCTGTTTTTGAATAAGTGGGCGATATGCTCCTTTACTACAATTTTAATAACTTACAATACTGCATTTTACTTTTTTACTTTATAATGATAATTACAGTAACCACATAACATCTACTTACTTCCCTTTCCTTAAAAACAATTTTTTCTAAATTAAGTTAATTTCGTAGATGAGGAGTTGCCGTTATGATGTCAATACAACCGGAAGATTGATTCATTTCACCTGCCCATAAAGCTCACCAAACATTGAGTTTTTAGGGATTTGATTACGTTACGACAATGGACTGGCAATTATCGTCGCTCCAAATGCAGCAATTTTGCTTATTGGCTAGCCATTTAACTAAAAGTGATGACTTTGGCGTAAGCCCTGTCCTGATAAATTGTCAAACCAAACTAACCTCAAAGCAACAAGAAGCGCTGCTAATTTCTATTCTTTTCCTCTAAAAGAAACACCCGATACCTCTTTTTTATAGGCCAATATGCAAGTTTTATTTGTTTAATCATTATAAATGTAACAGGTGCTAAAACTTGATTTTGAAAAAATGACCTTGAAAAAATATACACAAAACTGGAGAGCAGAGTATGCCATACAAGAGTAAGCGATTACAAAAACGTTAAAGTGAGATTGTGTCTGAATTGCATTTTTTTTTTTTTTTTTTTTTTTGAAAATGTTGTCGTAGCACACTTTTGAATTGTTTCGAGTGATTCGTAATGAAGGAGTTTTATAAATTGCAACAAAAAACTTGTCTTGTGCACTTAAAAACAATTTTCGATATACAAAGTCCGTTTACAAATTGTTTTATTATGAGTGAGAGACAAAATTCGAAAATTTAATTAAGACAAATTCACGTTATTTTCTTTAGGTTTTTAAACATTTTTTGTTAAGCTTTGAAAATGTTATTATTTGGACATGTACCGTGCCGTGTTAAATCTAATACTGACTACTGTAGTCCTTTATCCGGCTTTGTCGAACCTTTTTCGCTATGGTTTTTAAGAAAATTTTTTTGGATGCCAGTTTTTAAAATATATATTTTTATCTGTATATATATATATATATATATATATATATAAATCTGGTGCTACGATGTTTTTGTTTGAACTCCTCCAAAAAGGTAAATATTAGAATATTAGAAATTGATACCACTATTTTTTTTCCAAACTTAAGAGTTAAGTTTTGTTTATTATTTGCTTTTAACAAAGTAACTTCTGTTTGAGGCTTAGATTTGGGCACACCATGTTTTTCACACGAACAATTATACGCTATAACAATTAAACCCTAATAGAACCCCGGTTGCCCCTGCATCCTATCCGGGCCATAACGCCCTCGACACCCTGCAATCCGTTCTATTCCACCACGTGTTGGCTAAGGACGGACTAAAAAAAAATATCGTGCACTCAATTGCCTTTCAAAATTAATATTGAATTTATTTAATTTTTCTATTTTAGAATAAAAAAATATATAGAATGTGGGAATTATTTTTTTTTTTCATAAATTACTTTATTATATTCAACATTTTTTTCCTATTTTTTTCTTTTTCATTTTTTTCACAGAATAAATTCGAAAAAAAATGTTGAATAAAAAAATATATTAATTTATTCACTTTACATTTAACATTTAAGAGATAAAACATTGAATATATATGTTACGTGTATGCTATAGCACCGTATTTGCCATGTAATGTAAAGAGGAATGTTGCTATGGCATTATGTCTGCCTATATTACTATATGGACTTGAAGTTTATTCTGGGGTATCACAAACTAGTATCAATAAACTTAAACAGTGTTTTAATAGAGTAGCGCGTTATATCTTTGGACTAAAATATAGATCGCACATTCATATGACTTCTTATACTAAAAATCTTTTGGGATGTGATTTTGAAAGCTTTATTAATATGAGGATGTTATTACAATTTTATAAGATTTTTAAATTTGGAAATCCTGTTTACCTTAAGGACAAATTCAGTTTTGGACACTCTACTAGAACTAGTTTATTGATCATACCTAGACATTCTACTCAAATTATGAACAGGTCATTTACTGTCAGAGTCTCAAGGATGTGGAATTCGTTCATATCTTGTAGAGAGCGCGCGTTCTCAAATTATATTCCTAAGTTCAAGAAAATACTATTAGAAAATCTGTAGAGAAGTGGAAGTTGACTGTATAAATTTGCCACCTGTGGCTTGTCCTTAAATCTTTTCAACATTTGTGCAATAGGGGGGTAGTTAAGAATAGTAATACATTAGTTAAGAAAAAGAAAATGTAATATTTGCCATAAGAATTAGCTGGATTAATTTGGCCGCCAGGGCTTACAATCCCATACCAAATAAATAAATAAATAAATATATATATATATATATATATTATTAACTAATCTTCATAATCAGCATTAAAATTGGTTGCGGTTAAGACCTATTTTAAATAATTGACCGACAATCAGAAAGTTTTATGCTTTCCTTTTTATAATTCGTAACAGTTTTACCCGAACTAAAATGATTATCAAGAGGATAATTTTTTGGACCAATGGTAAATTATGGACTTATCATCCCAAGATTCTGTAGATTGTTTGTTGGTATAAAAAAAAATAATTAGAATACATTTCAATATAACAGTGAAATTAGTTTTAGCGTTTACACTAAATTTCAGAAGGCTGCTTCATATGGGATCTAAGGTAAATTATGGACCGTATATCACTAAATTGTATATTTTTCTGGCCATATGAATCAAAGTTGGAAGAAATGTTACAGCAATATCTACATCTGCTACGGTTTAGGCGAATTTATTTATTTTTTCAAATTGGGTTTTATATGGGGCTTATGGTAAATTATTGACCGACCATCACAAAATTTATAAGTGTAACTTCTAGTCCTATAAAACTGTGAAGCATTAAGGGCCATTATTACAACTTACCGGTAAGAATTTGGTCCAACGTATAAAAAGTTTTTCAGTATAACAACTTTCATTTAAACTTAAAGGGAAGTTCATCTTACCGGTAAGGTTAAATTAAAAATTAAATAATAAACAACTTGTTATACGCCCTACAAAGTCCTACCTTTAACTAATGGCAAGTTGTAATAATGTCGCTAATGTACGATAGTATTATTTATTACGGGTTTAGGCGTAATAAGCAGTTTTCCGGGAGTAGTTTTTATATGGGCCCTAGAGTAAATCATGGACCGATCTTCACGAAATTTGACAGTGTGATTTCTAGTCATATAAAACAGGTAAGAAAATTTAAAAATTTGTTTTTGTTTTAAATCTAAGTTAAACGGGTCACTTTTGCGCTCGCGTTCTACAAACAGGAAGTAAGATAGAAAATTATATAGAGAATTTATTGGAGAAAATCGGTAATTTGTATGACAATTTTATGGGAGGTAGATGAAACTATTGGGCACGTTGCAATTACCAAATAAGCCATTATTATTATTTTTATTATGTCCTGTGGTTACTATAAGGAACAATCAGCCACCACAAACTGATTCCATTCGATTCTATCAGATGTTTTATGCTTAATTTCTCTCCAACTAAGACCACTTTGAGTAATCCCGTATTCCAGTTGGCGCCTTAATGTGTGCAATGGACGGCCTCTTCTTCTTGTAATACCCTGGGGTGTCCAGTCAATGGCGGCTTTTGCTATGTCTCTTGTGGGCCTGCGCAGCGTGGATTGACCCAACGCCATTTGCGATGAAGTATTTCAATCTGGATTGGCTGTCGATTAGTTCTACTCCATAGCTGTACGTTTGATATTGTTGCACGCCAGAATATTCGAAGAATTATACGCAAGAAGCGGTTGACAAACATCTGCACAGCATTTATATCACGTGGCAATGCGTTCCACGTATCGCTGGCATATAGAATCACGGATTTCACGCAGACGTTGAACAATTGACTCTTGGTGTTTAAGGAGATTACGGTTGATTTCCATATTTTACTTAACATGCCGAATGCTTGATTGGCTTTTGATATTCGGTTTACCACATCATTGCTAGAGGCGCCAGTGCCTGTTATTATGCTACCAAGGTAGCAGAAAGATGTTACATCATCTAGTTCCCACAAATAAGCTATATATAAAGCAAATATATGATCAACATTTAGATGCACCATTTTCTTTATCATATTCGTCAAAACCCCTTATTCCAGGAAGGACATTTGTATGGAGGTCAACTGAATAACGCGTTGATTTGGCTGATTTCTATACTCTCCACATCTGGTTGTAAAAAGGGTATAAATACTAAGTCTGTAATTCCGTGTAAAACTTTTTTAATATTCATCTAAGGCCACATAAAGTTGAGAGATATGTATATTCTGGGTCCTTGAGTAATTCTAACAATTTTAATGTCAAATTGTTTCTTTCTATTTCTCCAAAGCAGTTGAGGATTGAAATCCAATAGAAAGAGAGTTAAGACCCAAAAATAAAACACCGTCCGTAAAAACTCGATATTTCTATTAAAAAAAGCTTATATAAATTGGTGCCGGCTTATCATTAATTTTTATGCAAACTTGAATGATTTGACGAAAAATTATATTATCCAATTGCGTGAAGATCGGTAGTTTTATTAGACTTGAAATCTGCTAAAAAAAGCACCAAGCTTTTTAAAGATCGGTCTATAAATTACCAAAGGCCCCATGTAAAGATCAGTGTCGGAAAATGTTAATCCCTAACAAATAACGATAACGCCTAAGACCCTAACAAATAACGATATTGTAGCTAAATTTAGTTCATTACAATTTTGTAAGGGTAGATAAAAATCATACCATATCTCTCATATAAAGACCACTATTGGAAAATACTTGAATGCGCTTGAAATCATAGCAAACAATGCTTAATGGTAAAATTTGGTCTAATTTAGTTTCATAAGACTAAAACGCTCCATCAAATTTCGTCATAATTTTTTTAATTTAGTTACATAAGACTCAAGCGCTTTATCCAATTTTGTCATAATCAATCCACTATTTACCATAGGGCAATTTTAAAATCCCCTCCTGAAAATCACTTTAAGGCCTGCTGAAATATTCTTAGTCTGCGTGAAGAATATCAAAGATTCGGCGTAACCGAATATAGCACTCTTACTTGTTAGTATTGAAAACGAAAGAAAATTTTCAAACATTATATGAATGATATTGCTCGAAATCCTTTATTTTGGGACTCGACCCATTAAAAAGCATTATATAATGTAAATTACTAATTTTATATTAGGCTTATTTTACGTTTAAGTTCAAGTATTGTTGGTAAACATGTGATGCAATTGTTTGTTTGCTCAAATTTTGTACCCATCTTGCTGAATTTAAATTACAAAATTATTGCAACTATTTATGACATTAAAAAATTCTTGCGCCCGGCCGAAGTCCCAACCATGATTATTAAAACCAAACCTATACAATTATACTAGCTAATAACAAAGTCCACGCGGTCAAACTGGCATCGTTAAATCAACTTTCCACTTAAAATTATCTAAAATATACAGATATACTTACTGGGGTCCAAGACTAATGTTGTAAAAATTATAAGCTGAATAACAAACTTAAATTATAACCCTTTCCACTTGTAGTGCTATTAGGAGCTTCAGTTTGCGACGCTGGGGTATGATATACCATAGAGGAGAGAATCCTTGCGCCCGACCGAAGGCCGGCTATGCAGAGAAGCTTTAGTTAGCGAAGTCGGTATTTGTTATTCGATAGAGGAGAAAATCCTTGTGCTCGGCCCAAGGCCGGCTATCCAAACAAGCTTAAGCTAGCGAAGCTGATATTTGTTATACCATAGATGAAAATATTCTTGCGTCCGGCCGAAGTCCCAACCATGATTTATAAAACCAAACGTATACAACTATTACACATATTGGGGTTTTGTTACATTTCAGAAATTTCCTATGAAATGACGCACCATGCTTTGGGATGTTATTTCATTTATTTTTTGGGGAGTTCATTCTGGGGGGTTATTTCATGCCGCCAGCGAATATACGTATTTCCGAAAAACAAAATAAAGTAAAAAACGGTAAAAAAAATTCTAACTGAAATATGTTTCAGACTATAAGAGATTACTAAGTGCAATAACTGGAATTTAATTATCTTCCTACTAGCTAATTACAAAGTTTATTGTTTAGTATTTTGTTTAAGCTTTGATATCGTTGCAAAAAAGACTTTTTGAGTGTTTGTAGTTAATTCTCATTCCCTCTGTAGTCTTGTTGGCTGATAGCTTTGGCTTTTCTAAAATTATTTAGGAGAACGTTTCCTGATGATCTGGCCTAAGCAACCAGTGAAATGCGCATAGGAACAGCATATCCTTCAACAATAAATTTCAGTATTTTTTATTAATTAATAAAAAAAGGGAATTGAGCACAACAAACAAAATCTTTAAATAAATAATAGTATTCCCAAAAACAACTTTGATAGTGCTTTTCCACGATTAGGTTTAATAAAGCATACGGTAAATTATGTATAGAACTTCTCAAATATTTGTTGAATGATTTCCAGTCATATAAAACGAAATTTTGCAAAATTTAATGATAATCGGTGCATTCAGGCACCAATTTATGTTAATTTTTGTATACAAATTTTAAATTTTTAGGGGGTTGTTCCACTTTTTGGTTCATAACTCTTTTCCTACTATGTCTTTAATGCTAGATTTAAATTCCAAACTGCTCAGGAAAAAAATTTTCACACCAATTTTCAGCAGAAGGACAGACAGACGGACCTGGCTAAATCGATTTAGAATTATATACCTTATATAGTCTTAGATGAATCTTTAAAAAGGTCTCACACGGAATGACAAACTGAGTATTCTCTCATTTAACACTAGTGGTGTAGGGTATATATATATATATATATATATATATTAAATATGAATATAATTCAGAGAAGGAAATAGGAAACAAAAAAAAATGATTTTCTAATTTCCTTAAAGAGAAAACTGTTCTGACATTTTTAATTAAAAAAAATTTATGAATTCTAAGTAAAAAATTTCATACATAAGTATTTTTAAATATTCTTAAGTTGTTTTCAGAATATTAAAATTGGTATACATTATTAATAGTGCAAACATGTTATTTGTTTATAAGCAAAAAAATAAAAAATAAAAATAAAAAACAAGCATTTAAATTATTTTAAGTTCGGCTTAATGTTACTACACTATTCGCATAATTAATTATTATTTTTTTGTTATTTGTTTATTCTTCTCTTTTTCTTTAGTGCTTTTTATGTTTAACACTCGCAACAAAGTACTAAGCGGCTTAATGACATTGAAAATTGAGTTTTTATACCCTTTATCACAGGTGAAAATAAGTTTAACATTCCGTTTGTGATTTTAAAAATATTGATCTTAATTCAGCTGATCTGAATTAAGTTGAGTTGAGGTTTTACGACTACCCTAAATTTTATGGGAACTTGGTTCAAAAATGGCACATCTCACATTAAAAATCCATAAACCTGTACTTTTTAAACTCTCCTTTAATCTATGAATACGAATATGAGCTAGGAGGGCCAATTTTGGCTTATTATTTATATTTGATACTCCTCTTATAACAATATATATATGTATATATATATATATATATATATATATATATATATATATAAATAAGCGGACTGATTTGTAAGCACAGAAATTTGTCGATATTGTGCCATAGATTTTTCGATAGCTTTTGGCATGAGGAGAAAAAATTCCACTACGACATATCAAAAAAATCATATGTCATATTTCAATTTTTGACTTTTTCTCATCTTTTATTTTTAAGGTTTTTTTTACAGTAAGTAAAAAAAAATCGGCTGATATAGTTTTATTTTAAATATTAACATTCTAAAGTGAAATTGTACGCTAAAAACGATGGCGATGGCAGTTATTCCAAAAAAAAATTTTCTTAAGGTTTTGGACGAGTTTTTGTCGAAGAATTTATTTTTTTACCCATTAATTTTTAAGGTTTTTTTTACTAGGTATTTAAAAAAATCGCCGAGATCAAGTTTTTTGATATATCCTATCCAAGGTAAAATTGTACGCTTAATACGATGGCGTTATAATTTTTTTCGAAATAGAAACATTTTTGGGTTTTAAGACGAGTTTTTATAGAAAAAAGGTATTTTGTTTGTGCAGCATTAAAAGTGTAATTTTGATACACAGAAAAAATTATTAAATTTCTCCAATCACCAAATTTATTCCAAATTCATAATATCAAGCAAACAATTTGTTGATTTTGCACCTATTACCAAAATGATTATATTGATTACTAAAAATTTTCAAATTTTGAAAAAATATTTTTAATAAATGATATTTTTAATTTTAATTAAAAAAGTGACCAAAAAACTTTGCCATTGCCAACAACAATTCTACATGTTTAAATTATTTTATTTTTAACGAAAAAAGTCAATTTATTTTTTTTGATATTTAATAAAAATTTTAATTGAAAATTAATTTCAAAACAACTAAAATGTTAATTAAATCAATATTAAATTTTTAATTTTCTTTCAACTAAAAAATAATTGATTCAATTATCCCATTAATTAAATTTAAATATTTTTTAAACCATTTTTTTAATTGATAATACACTTTTTTCTGTGTTAATATTAAAACGTTTTTATTAGTTGAAGCAAAGCCGCGAATAACGTTGTAAAAGCCACTTTTTGCAAAAACAGTTTTTTTGCAGATTAGCGTTAACATTACTCTCTTACACTGTTTAAACGTCAATTCACCCAAAATTATGCAACTTAACGCCATCAAAATGCGATACAAAGAGTCAGCCAGTGGAAGAACGTTGTAAGTTACTTAAAAAATGATACAAACGAACTGGTTTTTCAAGGTGGAATAATGTTCTAAAAGCCGCTTGCGTAGTGGAAAAACGTTTTAAATGACATCGCGATTGTGGATATGAAACGTTTTTCTACTAAAAAAAAGAATATAAACTGTAACTAAGCATGTTATTTAAAATTCGATTTACTTGATATTTTGCATAAAAGTTTTTATTGTCATTATTTATGATAATCTAAAAAAAAATTAAAAAATTAATAATCCTGCCTTCTAAAAAGGTTTTTTTGCTCTCCTGAAAAATATTTATTTTGTAACTTACAACGTTATTCGCGGCTGTGCTTCAGTTATTAAACAAAAAGACGAAAATCATGCATACTATGGGGTAATTAATTTAAAAGTAATTTTAAGTAATTTAGAAATAAAAACAAAATATTTTGGTGGACGTTATTGCTTTTGTCAACAAAACGTGTAATTCTAAATTAACCTCAAATAAATGTCTTTTTCCATAAATATAAACTTTTTCCTTGAAGAAAAGAAAACAATTATGTTTTTGATTAATATAATTTTCTTTCAGACAGCCTCAGCATAAAATACTGAGAACTTTCTAATGATTTGATTTGTGAAATAAATAAGAAGAAAAAAAACTGATGGTGTTCACAATTTTATTACCAGAGAAATTTATTTAAATAACCTTTCAAGGGAAAGTTAATGACTTTTTCAAGCAAAACCAGAACTGATATTGTCTGTATGGCTTATACGCAGGGGGCTAGCGTATTTTCCTCGTGCCGAATTTCAAAAATATTATTGGCTAGTTTTGAGATATTCAGTTTTTTTTACTTTTTTTCATATGTTGGGAACCCCTTAAATTCAACTATTCCAAAACTCAAAAACATCAGCGTGCCTGGCCATGAAATACTCTTAAGAAATTATAAATGTACGTTATTATATACAAATGTTTCTTTTTTAATTTTTATTCGTTTTGATTTAATACAGTGCAACTGTTGATATGATAATAAATTATTTAGGTACAAATGCTTAAAGATTTTAGCAATATATATTTATTTTATTTGATAAGATTAAGAACTTTTTTTGCCTTTGAAGCTTTGTCCAAATTGTTAGTGTTTTTGAAATATTTACAATCATTAAAGGTCTGCCAAAAGAAAAGTCTATCGAATGCTATAACAAGTCAATAACCAGTCGTTAGACAATTTATTAGAGAATAATTTTATGTATAATTTGTAACCAATTCCAACCAATTTCGCTGTTTTTTTAATTTTGGAGTAAAAAATGTGCTATGTTAAAATGGGTTTTGTTATAGCAATAATATAATGAATTACAGCACAGCTTAACTATGCTGTAAATCATGCATATCGTTTACTTAAAAACATTTCTATTTAGACAAGAATGAAAACAAAATATTTAATTGATTACTTATTTACAAAAAAAAACTCGATTTAAAGTTTGCAATACCGGAACTTTACTGTTTTTAAAATGTCGTAGAAATTTTTATATAATTTTCCAAATTCCAAAATCATGAAAACATTAACTGCCAGGCCCACAATATCGACAAGAACATTTCTTTCGCATTTTTATATTGAAAACAATAATAAAAAATTTAAATTTGTTTTTTTTTTCAATATAAATATAAGAAAGAAATGTTCTTGTCGACATTGTGGGCCAGGCTGTAAAAGCTAATGCGAATTTGTTAATATTATATGAACAAATAATACTACAGAAGTTCGCAATAGAGAAACTCTAACGTATTTCCTTAAAAATTTCAGATAGAATTATTCAGTAGCCCAATCAAATCATTAAATAATTTTGTCCGGCTAGATTCGGAATTTATGGTCAAATTTTCACCTTTCGGGTACCAGTTATGACCTAGTCCTGATTTACCCCAGAGGATGAAACACCAAATGGGTGACATACAAAAAAATCTATACGATTTGTTTGGTTTAAAAAAATCAGATAAATCGACGTTTTATATCACCTGGCGTCTAAACAAGTTTGCAACCGAAAAAAAATATGGCACGATTACGACCCCAAAAAAAGAATTAAAAAATTGTTTAAAAACAAAACTGATTTTTGCTGATTTTTTTTTTAATAAATTTTTAAAAAACACAAAAAGTTTTGATCTATAAAAAAAGGCATTTTTAAATGTACGATGAAGGGTATATAAGATTCGGCAAAACCTATTAACAGCACTCTAATTTGTTTTGTTTATTTACCCATACCATAATACTAAAGCGGGTACAATACGTTTGTGCTGATGTATGTATTACCGATCCGTCCGGCTGGTTGCCTTATTGTCTGTCTAAGTAAACCTTGTGCGCAAAGTACAGGTCGCATTTTTAAAGATTATTTAATGCAATTTGGAACAGGGGTTATAATTGTCACAAAAACAACGCCTATTAAAAATAATGCTTGTTTGTTTTGTTTGATTATTTTTTTTTTTTTTTGTGAAAGAAATATTCTAAGTATATACATGATGATATTTATATCAACGTCTTTGAGCCCACAAATCATGTTATTATGTTAATCATCTTACCAAAAACGTTACAATTGGTCTCATATAAACTACCTCTCTAAAAGCGATTTAAGGCGAAAATAACTCATAAAGACATTCAAACAAAGATATCCAGATAACATGCGGTATAAAGAACTCTTATATAAATCTTAACCTTATAAAAAAAATTTACATCATCGGTACATGATTGTCCTTTGCTCGCAAATAGGGTACACACTCGAAAATTTGTCTGTATATACTGAGGTGTAGGTTATCAAATAGTCGAACTTGACCGACTATACTTTTAAATTTTATTGAAAAATTTAACGTATAGTATTTATAACGAAAGTAAAAATTTTTATTTAAAAAAAAAATATAATAAAATTAAAATATTTTACAAAAAAAAAAATTGCACTTTTGGTGAATAATAAAAAAATAAAAAAAAGCTCGCTCGATGGCATAATAAAAATAGTTTGTACAAACTAGAAAATATAAAAATAATTTAACTATTTTAGTTCTAAAATTTATCAAAATGTTAACAAAAGCAAGATTAGCAACTGAAACGAATTTCGGTATCGGTATTAAAATATTTTCTATTTAGGTATTGGTATTTTAATTATACCAACTAAACTACAACTCAACTGTAGTTCAGTTGAATTTTGCAGTGGTTGTATAATGGGGTTTTAAATTGTACCAACTTCCAAAAAAAAGGTACTTTTTGGACCTCCACGGTACCAATTTTTTTTAATTTATTAAAACAACAATAAAAAAAGTATATAAAAATTCTATTGTACACAAAAAAAAAGAACAACATTAACAAAAACTATATGTATAAATAAAATAAGTTACGTAAAAGTCTTGTAAATATATGAGATCAAAATCAGGCACTTATTTGTTAAGTTAATAAACTATTTCAAATTTTGACATCATATCAGCATGAATTTGTCGATCTTAACCAATCCCTTGTTTGTATGAGACTTGATAATGTTGGCACATGTCGTATGTGTCTTTCTTTAGCTTTTATTATATTTCGAAAAGAAAAAACTCTTTCCACATTTGCAGACGAATGTGGAATGAATACAATTCCAGCTATGGCTCTAGAAATGTCAGAAAACATATGGACATTCATCTCAACTTGTAAATTAGCTTCTGCCGCCCAAAAACTAAGGCCCTAATCATGTAAAACGCAGCGCCACGCCAAAGAATAACATTGAAAGCACAAACAATGTCAAAAATATTTTGTAATTTTGTTGTTGCTTTCAACAGAAATTCATGTACCGTTTTAAAATTTTCAACGCCACAAGCAATGGAGCGTTTGAAATTTTAAAACGCAATGTGAATTTCTGTAGGAAGCAACAACAAAATTACAAAATATTTTTGACATTGTTTGTGCTTTCAATGTTATTCTTTGGCGTGGCGCTGCGTTTTATATGATTAGGACCTAAAAACGTGTTCAGTTTATAACAACTGCAGTTTTTTTTTTTTTTTTTTTTTTTTTTTTTGACCAGCACTCAGGGGATGACCCCTACTAATGCAATGCATTGTGTTGGAACTAGGAAAATAGGTTATGGGAAGGAGGAAAGAGGGAGTAGTGCTTGTGAACATTCGACTTGAACTTATTCATGTTGTAAGTTAGAGGGAAGACTTCAGCAGGAAGATTATTCCACATACGAACAGTCCGGCCAAAAAACGAATTTTCCCTGTAATGCGATGTACGATTCACCGGCCAATCGACCACAAAAGGATGGGCTCTTGAGGAAAAACGTGTATTACGAACAAAGCTATGGGTTTCGGGAACCAAATCCCTAATTTCATCAGAACACATCCCGTTGTAGTAACGATAAAATAGGCAAGTACAACCCACATTGCGACGGTGCTCAAGGGAGTCAATAGAATTGGATACCCTACTGTCGCCAATGAGAACCTTCGCCCTCTCCTGCACGCGATCGAGAAGCTCCAAAATAGACTTTGAAGCACCGGCCCACACATGAGAGTTGTATTCTATTCGCGGTCGGATATAGGTGGTATAAATAGTAAGGAGATCAGATGGAGTGAAGTATATCTTACACCGTTTCAAAAAACCGAGGCACTTTAATGCTTCTTTCGACACCTTAAATAAATGTTCTGTCCATCGGACATCACATTGTATCCTCATGCCCAGAACATCAAGAGATTCTGTTTCCAGCAGTTGCTCGATATCAGCTAAGGCTCTAAATGAATTGTTGATTGAATCAAAATTTGCAATTTAATTCGGGAACATTTTTACTAGAAGAAGTACAATACTACTTGTTTTACCTGAAATAACATTTTCAGGGGTAAATTTATGAAACCACATTAAAACTTCGTTATTAAAATTGACTTTGGATCTCAAAATTTTTATATAAAATTGTTTTGCATTTTCTTTCATTTCTTTATCAATATCAATATTGATATTATTTGTAGAGATATATAAATCCACATCTGTTCCGCAATAAATTTCTTCAAAGGGCATGTGATTTTTGTAAAGGGGTACGATAGAGATATCACATTCATCTGAAACATTTGTATTCATGAAATTACGTAAAATTTGTATTCATGATATTTGGCGGAACAAAAAAGTTAAGCTGGGATCACAAGATTGCCGCAAATGCATTAATATGACACAATTTTGATTGTGCTTTTTTGACGCACAATAATGAAATTGCACCAATCAAATATTCTGAAATCACACGAAAAAACAGGGTATTTTTACAAATTTAATTGCCGCTAGTCCGCAACTTTTTGAATTTTACTACCGATGTCGTTAAGTAGCGAGATATATCGGTTACTTTAACGAATTTGTTATTCTCGTTTTAAAGTTAACAAATATTTTCTTTAAGAAATATTAACGACAAATATCGGTTAAAATGTAAAAAACGTCAAAGTTTAAATATTTCTAAAAATGGTTAATATTTATAATCAAAAAATAAACAGAAATAATTATCACATTATTTTTGTTAAAAAATATAAAATAAATTCGCTTTAAAGAATTGCAATACATTTTCATCCGTTTTCCTGTATATATTCTTTAAAATTGTTTATTATATATATTATTTAAACTATGTTTTGAACAAAAAATTAAAACTTTATTATATTTTCAGAAATAGATTCTAAAATCGCTTAAAAGTGATAAATTTTTATCGTTTCGAAATCGAGCGATTTTCATCACATACCTAAATATTTCTTAAAAAGAAATAATACTCCGTTTGATTTAAATTTTATTAAATATCTTGAATAAAAATATTCATCCTGAACAGCTATTGCACTAATTTAAAAAAAAATACATAATTACAATGAAAAATAAATAAATATGTATGTATTTATTCCTACTCAAAGAAACTAACAAAAGAAAATTTATTTAAAAAAGGCACGGTTGCTATCAAGTTGTCACACGATTGCCGCACCAGGGTTGTATTTTATTGGTGAAAGTAAGCACAATATTGTCCTCGATTGGTACCTGAGCCATTTGATTGTGGAGTCACACGATTGGGGTATTCAAAAATAAGAAAATTGGTGCGTTGCGGCAATCTTGTGATCCCAGCTTTAGCCTTTGTAAAAATACATGCATTCGAGCATCTTCTGATTGCATTTCTAAATTGACCATGTTAATATTTTTAAGTGTATATTGCATAATTAAAAATTGCAATTTAAAAGTAGGATTTTAAAATCCTGATGTGTGTGATTCACTACTAAAGCTGACGATTCCCTATACCATTCAGTCGTATGATAGTGTTACCTAAAAATGTAATGGAGTAAAAGATTTTTAGACAAGTCTGTCACTTCCGAATATTTATAAAAATTTTCATAAAATGATATATTCTTTGCATTTGCATTTGCTTGTAACTGAGTAATACGATTTTGCATATTTCTTGTGGGATAGTGTGGTATTGGCAACAGATTTTGGATAAATTGTTTATGTCGGATAGATATTCTGTCAGATTTGCGTGTGAATGATCGTGCGATTGTTTACGATAGTTAAACCGGGCCTTAAGGGTAGTTTACACGATCACACAAGTCGTACGTATTTTGAGGAAAATACAACCCTGCCATGATAAGTTGTTATTGTTTTTCGAAACATTTCAAACAACAATTAAAT
The DNA here is from genome assembly GCA_943735925.1 of Pollenia amentaria. Taxonomy (NCBI): domain Eukaryota; kingdom Metazoa; phylum Arthropoda; class Insecta; order Diptera; family Polleniidae; genus Pollenia; species Pollenia amentaria. The sequence goes on from OX031006.1 coordinate 166,871,802, forward strand.
CAGAGATGTATGGCACTCGAAAAGATAATAAGGCCATTCACAAAGTGTCACATAAATGCCAAATTCAAAAAACTATGGGATATACAACCAATATGACACAATGGAATACCCTGTGAATTGCCTAAAAATAGAGCTTTTATTACAGCCGGAAAAGAGGCGGTCTTGGTATTCTTTATCAGCTTTTGGTATCATTGGTCGACGACCAAAGCTTTTTTTATTGCTGGTGGAAATTTCAGAACAGACTTTGTTAACAGAAAAGAAAAAAAAAAGAAAATGAAGAAAATTAATTAGCAAACAACCGTATACAGCTGATCGGTTTGCAGCACTTGATATATGAATACCGCTTTTTCAACAATGTAGACTATAGACTCTTCAAAAGACGACTACGATATTTCCTGTTATCTTGGCTTTTTATTCTTAAGGTTACGTAAATTTTACACCAATAATATTAGGAATAACCATTTAAAAGTTTACATTTCTTTGACTTTTAAATGCTCTAAAAAGCCTTGATAATAGGGAGATCGAACGGATATTATTCGACCGGTTTTAACCGGTTAGTTTCAGTTTGCCCAAGTCGGTTATTTTAAAATGTCCATTTTTCGAATATCGAATAAACCGGTTATTTTGGTATAATTAACCGGTTATTTTAGCAATGTGCAATTTATATACATTTTCCTCACTCTTGTTGTAGATGTACCCGTAATTATGGTATTTTCTAATTGAATATTGGCTAAACTTAAACTTTTTATGAAGAATGTCAAAAAAAAATGTAACGAAGGTCAAAAAATATTACGAACACTGTAAATACAAATCGCTTATAAAAGCGAACTATTCAAAATACTACAAAAACGTGTTCAGTTAAAAAGTAAATAGTTATTTGTGCAAGAGTATTCTAAATATTAAATAAATATTTTTATATAAATGATATCTCTAGATATTTTTCGAATTCGATTAAAAAGACAAAGTTAAGTGCTTGAAGTGCCCTAAAATGATAAGTTACAAAGGTTCTTCCATGTCACGACTTATTAATCACCTTTCATTAGTGTACATGCTTGACATTAATGTGATCCAAATGAAACTTAACTCCGTTCGAAGTAGTTCTAAAAAATCGACAAATAATACTTTACTTAAATACGCTGCAAAAAATGAATTATTGGGTGAAATATAAGCCAGTTGTGTTGCCGAGGACGAAATGCCCGATAATGCACTTAAAACTCTTAAGTAGTTCTAGCATCTCTTCATGCTGAAAATAACAACATTACGGCGAAATCAACGATATGGGAAAAAATTCTACCAGTTTTATTTATTAAAACACCAAGAACTAAAAAACAAAATTGAAGAAATCAAATAATGTCATGGAATGTTTTAAATTGTAGTCGACGAATTGACAAATATTTTACACAAAAAAAATGTTCAGTTCACTATTCGTTTCTATAATGCTGAAACAAAATAATTTGAAATAGATAATAGATCCTGGCTAACAGGCTTTGTTTGCAACTTTCAAAAAATTTGGTTGATTAATATAGATAGCTTAACCGCCAACAAATTAATTCATTTAAAATAAATTTGAGAGAATGTTTAAAAAAATAGCTTTATAAAATTCCTATAATTTATTTGCTTTTGTGAAACGTTTGTCTAGATCAAATATCATTCAACCGTTTCTAAATTACATTATACAAATATGTTCTTACAAATTAAGTTTAGTAAATCAATAACAAATATCGTAAAATATTTGTAAGGTCTGATCTAAGTCATATTTATGTATTTTGTGGGTCCTTACCTTTGCAAATTGTTTTGTTTTTATTCAACTTAACGTTTTATTTTAAAAACTTATTTGATTTTTGAGTTTTTAAGTATTCGAATTAAAACCGGTTAACAGGTTATTTAAAAATTGCTTAACCGAAAACCGGGTTTTTTAAAATAGCAACTATTCGTAATATTCGAAAACCGGTTATTGAAAAAAGTCGAATAATCGATCTCCCTACTTGATAATAAAGAAAACCACAAATTAAGTTTTAAAATCCCTGTTGACTGTCATAGTAGGTATTCATATAACAAAAATTTAAGAAAAATTTACTCTAAAAAGACAGAGATTCACTATTCTACACAATCGTATGATTCATTCACACCAGGGATGTTAAAGTTGGTACAATTGTACTTTTTTTGTTATATTTTGACCTTCTAAAGTACCGTGGTACTACCGTGAATTATTTTGTACAATTTAAGAATTTGTCATTTTTTCCCCTTTTTGAATTTTTAGAATATCAAACAAATTATTGCGTCCTTTCAATTACATTTATTTTTTTAATTATTATTTCTTTCATCAGGATTAAAAAAAATTCTTCTTTTAAATTGCAATTTTTATTTATTCAATATGCACTTGAAATTATTAACATGGTTAATTTAGAAATGCAGCCAGAAGATGCTCGTATGCATGTTTTTTTACAAAGGCTAACTTTTTTGTTCCGCTAAATAGCACGTAATTTCATAAATAAAAATTTTACGTAATTTCATGAATACAAATGTTTCAGATGAATGTGATATCTCTATCGTACCCCTTTACAAAAATCACATGCCCTTTGAAGAAATTTATTGCGGAACAGATGTGGATTTATATATCTCTATAAATAATAGCAATATTGATATTGATAAAGAAGTGAAAGAAAATGCAAAACAATTTTATGTAAAAATTTTGAGATCCAAAGTCAATTTTAATAACGAAGTTTTAATGTGGTTCCATAAATTTACTCCTGAAAATGTTATTACAGCTTTAGCTGATGTCGACCAACTGCAGTCGTGAAAATTTATAATTTATAAAATGAGCTGAATGTCCTGACATTTCTAGAGTCGTTACTGGAATTTTATCCATGTTTTTTCTTTTCAAAATACAATAAAAACTAAGGAAAGAAACAGACTACATGTGCCAACATTATCAAGTCTCATACAAACAACGGATTGGTTAAGATCGACAAATTCATGCTGCTATGATGTAAAAATTCCAAATAGTTTATAAACTAATCAAAAAGGTGCCTGATTTTGATCACATATATTTGTAAGACTTTTAACATCCCTGATTCTCACTTAAGTCTGACAGAATTCTAACCTACATTAAAAATGTCTACAAAATCGGTTTTCAATGCCAGACTGTCACACAAAAAAAGATGAAAAATCATATGACTCAGCCACTTTACAAGAAATGCAACTCTGTTTGCATAGAATCTATCATTTTATGAAAATTTTCATATATAGTTAATCACCCTGCATCCAAAACACCACAAAATCACACGTGTGATCTTAAAAGCACATGTGATTTGAAATAAGTTAATTTTCGGTACACTCTCGAAAGCTTGTCTGTATATACTATTTTGTAGAATATCAAATGGTCGGTCTTGACCGACCATACTTTCTTACTTTTTTTTTAATTTTATAAAATAATAATAAAATAAAAATAAATTAGAGTCTTAACGAATTTATTTTAAATTTCTGCATTTGTGTGCGTTTTAAATTAACTAAAAGTTTAAACCTTAAGAATTTTAAAATCACCAACAACCTTTAAAATCTTTAGAATAGGTTTTATAAACTACTAGCTTAACCCGGTGCGCTTCGCTACACTGGCAAAAAAAAAAATTTTGTCCTGTAAAGGTTGATAGCTCTTGTGTTCAGATATATGGTATTTAATATGTCTTCTATGAGGGGTACTGCTCCTACTCTGTCTACCCCGCACATTTTTATATTGAAATTTATAGTTTACTATAATAGTAGCTTTAACCACGTTTGAAGACTCTCCCTTTAATAGTTCTTCAGTTGAGCGATATTTAATGTATGCATCCTATGGGAGGTATTTCCCCCCCTGCGCCTACCCGCTTTATTTTTATTTTCAAAAGTGTAGTATACCATAAGAGTGACTTTTAGAAAGTTTGAACATTCTCACTATTACAGTTCTTAAGATATGCGATGTTAAACATTGGCGTCCTATGGGGTATTCCTATACCCCCGCTGCTATTTTATTTCAATTCCGGGGCTCAGAAGATCCTACTACAAAAAGTTCAGCAAAATGCGTGCAGCGGCTCTTAAGATATGCGATAATTAATATTGGCATCCTATGGGGGGTACCAATTCCCCTGCCCCTATCGAAAAAATAAGTAGCCTATTTTATTTTTAGGGCTCACGTGATGTTACTGTAAAAATTTCAGGAAAATCGGTTCAGTATAATATTGGCATCCTATGGGGGTACCAATTCCCCTGCCCCTATCGAAAAAATAAGTAGCCTATTTTATTTTTAGGGCTCACGTGATGTTACTGTAAAAATTTCAGGAAAATCGGTTCAGTATAATATTGGCATCCTATGGGGGGTACCAATTCCCCTGCCCCTATCGAAAAAATAAGTAGCCTATTTTATTTTTAGGGCTCACGTGATGTTACTGTAAAAATTTCAGGAAAATCGGTTCAGTATAATATTGGCATCCTATGGGGGGTACCAATTCCCCTGCCCCTATCGAAAAAATAAGTAGCCTATTTTATTTTTAGGACTCACGTGATGTTACTGTAAAAATTTCAGGAAAATCGGTTCAGTATAATATTGGCATCCTATGGGGGGTACCAATTCCCCTGCCCCTATCGAAAAAATAAGTAGCCTATTTTATTTTTAGGGCTCACGTGATGTTACTGTAAAAATTTCAGGAAAATCGGTTCAGTAGTTTCGGAGTCTATAAAGCGACAAACATACAAACATACAAACACACATAATTCATTTTTATATATATATAGATATATAGATTTTGTTTTTTTTAAAGAAAATTAAAAAATATTTAGCGATTTTCCGGAAAGTTAAAACGGTCGGTAATAAAAAAGCTCTAATTGTCATTTAGAACTATTAAAAAATAACTTGACAAAGCGTGTTTGAGTATCAGGTGCTTTTTTAATGTAATCGTACTTAAGATTTTTATTAAATTAAGTTTCTTTTTATTATTAAATTTAACATCTTTAGTATGAATATTCGAAAGATTTTTTTTATCGCACAAATTAAACACGAGCATATTTTTTCTTAAGATTCTGAAAATATTTTATCCAAATAACTAAAAAAAAATTATCAATTAAACAGATACAGGATTAACTATTAAAAACTGTCTTTTGAAAGATTTTAATGCACAGTGGGCGGAATGATACATTTTGGAAAAGGGGATAAATTCAGAAGCTTCCTTTTATTAACTTACTAGCTTAACCCGGTGCGCTTCGCTACACTGGCAAAAAAAAAAAAATTTTGTCCTGTAAAGGTTCCCAGCTAGCATTTTCTATCGTCTGGGAGTCTACTGGGAATCTCATGACGAGTGTTTTTGATCGTCGACGAGCTCATTTTTTAATTGTAGACGATTCCTCGCACGGGAGTAACTGTTACACAAGCTGATTCCTCTGTGAGATACTTCTACAACACAGCGGAGGACGCTTATATTAATCGTAGAGGGAATCGTTTACGATGTATGTAGAGATTATCTAACGAGTCTTTCAAAAATCATGCCAAGAGTCGTATGAGACTCATAAAGGGATTATTTTACAACTCGTGAAATGCTCAGCCGTATAACTGAGCTACCTAAATAAGGGCATCAAGCGTGTTTTTCATGTCAAAACTTATAATTTTCATACAATTTATATCAAACAAACCTTAAGGTCGGGAAATCAACACCATCCTGCCGGAAAATCTTATTTTACAGATCCTTAGGTCGGTTTGTTTTATTGAAATTGTATTGGCAATAGAATTTTCATATTTCAAAAACGCTCTTATTTAGGTAGCTCAATAATTCTTATATGACTCTTACAGAGAGTCTCAAAAGGCTCATTCCAAGATTAAAAGACGAGCGTGTCAAAAATTTAAAAAAAAAATTAAAAATAAAAAAAAAATTAGATGTTTTTGTTTTTGTAACTCGTCAGATAATCATTAGAAGACTCTTTTAGGAGTTGTATATTGAACATAATCGTCTAACAAACAGCCTATGCTAGCTGGGTTGATAGCTCTTGTGTTCAGATATATGGTATTTAATATGTCTTCTATGAGGGGTACTGCTCCTACTCTGTCTACCCCGCACATTTTTATATTGAAATTTACAGTTTACTATAATAGTAGCTTTAACCACGTTTGAAGACTCTCCCTTTAATAGTTCTTCAGTTGAGCGATATTTAATGTATGCATCCTATGGGAGGTATTTCCCCCCCTGCGCCTACCCGCTTTATTTTTATTTTCAAAAGTGTAGTATACCATAAGAGTGACTTTTAGAAAGTTTGAACATTCTCACTATTACAGTTCTTAAGATATGCGATGTTAAACATTGGCGTCCTATGGGGTATTCCTATACCCCGCTGCTATTTTATTTCAATTCCGGGGCTCAGAAGATCCTACTACAAAAAGTTCAGCAAAATGCGTGCAGCGGCTCTTAAGATATGCGATAATTAATATTGGCATCCTATGGGGGGTACCAATTCCCCTGCCCCTATCGAAAAAATAAGTAGCCTATTTTATTTTTAGGGCTCACGTGATGTTACTGTAAAAATTTCAGGAAAATCGGTTCAGTATAATATTGGCATCCTATGGGGGTACCAATTCCCCTGCCCCTATCGAAAAAATAAGTAGCCTATTTTATTTTTAGGGCTCACGTGATGTTACTGTAAAAATTTCAGGAAAATCGGTTCAGTATAATATTGGCATCCTATGGGGGGTACCAATTCCCCTGCCCCTATCGAAAAAATAAGTAGCCTATTTTATTTTTAGGACTCACGTGATGTTACTGTAAAAATTTCAGGAAAATCGGTTCAGTATAATATTGGCATCCTATGGGGGGTACCAATTCCCCTGCCCCTATCGAAAAAATAAGTAGCCTATTTTATTTTTAGGGCTCACGTGATGTTACTGTAAAAATTTCAGGAAAATCGGTTCAGTAGTTTCGGAGTCTATAAAGCGACAAACATACAAACATACAAACATACAAACATACAAACACACATAATTCATTTTTATATATATAGACTAGCTTAACCCGGTGCGCTTCGCTACACTGACCGCGCACATTTTTATATTGAAATTTATAGTTTACTATAATAGTAGCTTTAACCACGTTTGAAGACTCTCCCTTTAATAGTTCTTCAGTTGAGCGATATTTAATGTATGCATCCTATGGGAGGTATTTCCCCCCCTGCGCCTACCCGCTTTATTTTTATTTTCAAAAGTGTAGTATACCATAAGAGTGACTTTTAGAAAGTTTGAACATTCTCACTATTACAGTTCTTAAGATATGCGATGTTAAACATTGGCGTCCTATGGGGTATTCCTATACCCCCGCTACTATTTTATTTCAATTCCGGGGCTCAGAAGATCCTACTACAAAAAGTTCAGCAAAATGCGTGCAGCGGCTCTTAAGATATGCGATAATTAATATTGGCATCCTATGGGGGGTACCAATTCCAATGCCCCTATCGAAAAAATAAGTAGCCTATTTTATTTTTAGGGCTCACGTGATGTTACTGTAAAAATTTCAGGAAAATCGTGCGATAATTAATATTGGCATCCTATGGGGGGTACCAATTCCCCTGCCCCTATCGAAAAAATAAGTAGCCTATTTTATTTTTAGGGCTCACGTGATGTTACTGTAAAAATTTCAGGAAAATCGTGCGATAATTAATATTGGCATCCTATGGGGGGTACCAATTCCCCTGCCCCTATCGAAAAAATAAGTAGCCTATTTTATTTTTAGGGCTCACGTGATGTTACTGTAAAAATTTCAGGAAAATCGTGCGATAATTAATATTGGCATCCTATGGGGGGTACCAATTCCCCTGCCCCTATCAAAAAAATAAGTAGCCTATTTTATTTTTAGGGCTTACGTGATGTTACTGTAAAAATTTCAGGAAAATCGTGCGATAATTAACATTGGCATCCTATGGGGGGTACCAATTCCCCTGCCCCTATCGAAAAAATAAGTAGCCTATTTTATTTTTAGGGCTCACGTGATGTTACTGTAAAAATTTCAGGAAAATCGGTTCAGTAGTTTCGGAGTCTATAAAGCGACAAACAAACAAACAAACAAACAAACAAACATACATAATCCATTTTTATATAAGTATATATATAGATTGGAGAAGAATAAATGTTTTTATATTAATGTAAAGTTCTTTAAGCTTTTTAGACAAAATAATAAAATAATTTAAAATCTTTAAAGTATTATTTAAACATCCATTTTTTAACTCAAAAAAGTGGCTTGTTTTACTTTTTTTTCATGTTAGAAAATTGGACTTACATACATATTAATTGCGAAATTCCTAAATTTCTTGCAAACTTCAGCTGGGCGTGTTAGTGGTGTTTTACTCACGATCGCACCACGAAAGAAAATGTAATCATGCATGCTCATGCTCTAGAAATTTTGAATTTTTCACCCGCATGTTCGCTCAGCAATGAATTTTATTGTATGTACAGAAAAATTTCGAATATTAGACACCAGCAGAATGTAATGCATTTTCTGGCCCGCTACGGCCTTCGTCGTCATTATTTGTGTCACAGTGGATACACGCAGAGAACAAATATGTTTAAATATGGTCACCTCCAACAAAACTATTTTTAAATAAAATTGTAAACATACTATGTTTATTTTAATCATATTATTTTCATCGACAACCATATTATGGTTAAATTAGTCCTCCATCAAGAAGACACAACCACATTATGGTTGCCTCCGAACATGTTTTGGTTGATAATAACTAAAATATTTTTAACATTTATAATAGCATGGTTGAATTTCAACCAAAGCATGTTGCTCTTGGAAAAGAGGAAAATACTATTGTTAATTTAAAAACAAATTATTTTTATATTTAACCACGCTTGTCGGCGTAACACTTATCTTTGACGGCACCCCACAAATAAAAGTCCAACGGTGTCAAATCGCAGCTCCGAGGTGGCCAAACGACATCAGCTCTGCGGCTGATAATGCGATCTTCAAAAAAAGGGCGCAAAACATCGAGTGTAGCTTCGGCTGTGTGGCACGTAGCGCCGTCCTGTTGAAACCAAATGTTGCCAATATCCTCCTTTTCAATTTTTGTGAACAAAAATTCGTGGCCCAATAACGATCGCCATTGACTGTAACGGCCACTCCTTGCTCATTTTCGAAGAAAAATGGCTTCACGCTCACTTTCTGCCACAGCAGCAATATTCTAGGGTGTACGCATTGTTTTTGGCTTTTCACGCTTTGGTTTATCGATGAGGATGCCAGTTTCTTTCACTTTTTTCACAAGATAACGAACATACGGAGCTGACGGTGCTTCTCTTTTTCCAAAATCCGTACGCAATTTTCGCACACATTCTGCAACATTACCATGATTTTCAAAGTAATGTCGCAATATTTCCCAGCGTTGTTCAAGCGTATACACAACCATATTCGTTCAGCAGAAGGATAAAACTAATTATCTGTCAAATCAGACATGAGCTAAGTGTTATCATTCACGAAATAAGGACTAGTTGAAAAAAAACGTTAGATGGCTGACCCTTTATTTAAACATTCACTTGTTTATCTACATATATAAAATTGTAACGTTACTGACTGACTGATTCATCATCGCACAGCCTAAACGCCTGAAGCTCTCTCCCTAATTTGATCCACTAAGACTGGATTTTTGGAAATTCGAATGTTTAGGGGGTAAAAATGGGTAAAAACGGTTAAATAACCTTATATCTCCAAAACTAAAAGAGATACAAAACAAATTTACTTATATACTTATCGTTGTTCTTTAAAAAAATAAGCGGACAGGTGTCTGGTACTTTTTGGAAATTCAGCTCTTTAACTGAGTAAAAGGGTAAAACCTGTATGTTGGTACTTTTTTGTCCCCCATCTATCTTTTAAACCCATTAACATAGAAATAAGAGCTATATCGCATTTGAAACTTATCTAAAATTTGGTACTTTTTCGGAATTCGCACATTTAAAGGGTAAAAACCGTAACTATTTTTGGTACTTTTTTTAAAAAACATTTTGTTTATTAATTGCCACATACAAACGTATTAAATTATGGGCTCCCACTACGATATTGAATGTTTTTTATGCTTTAATAGGGAAAAATTTAATTTCTTACTTTAGCTTTTTGGATCTACAACTGGCAGTTTTTTAATAATCGTTAATATTGGACCTAGAAACATAAACTTTAACATGCAATGTACTGAGTAGATAAGAACCTATGAGGGTACTTTTTGCTCTTCAACTGGTACTTTTTGAATTTCCATTAGTATTAAATCTAGAAACATAAAAGTAAACATGGAAAATCCTGAGTGAGAATTCGTTAGAGGGATCTTTTTGGTACTTTTTCGTTCCTTGACTGGTACGTTTTTTAATTTTCGTTAATATTGGACCTATGAACATAAAATTAAAATGCATGGTCCTGAGTGAATGAGAATCTGTAAAATGGCTTTTTGATATTTTTTTGTTCTTTAACTGGTACTATTTGAATTTCCGTTGGTATTGGACTTAGAAACATAAAATTCAACATTTAATGTCCTGAGTGGACAAGAATCTATAAGAGTAAAATTTGTGGTACTTTTTTGTTTTTTTACTGGTACTTTTTGAATTTTCGTTAGTATTGGCCCTAGAAACGTAAAATTAAACATGCACGGTCCTGATTGAATGAGAGTTTGTCGGAGGGATCTTTGTGGTACTTTTTCGTTCTTTAACTGGTACTTTTTTTAATTAAAGTAGTACTTTTTTAATTTAATGCTTATTGTTGTTCATTAAATAAAAAATTCGGCCCTTTAAGGGAGTAAACGTGTTAAGCCTGCATTTTGGTACTTTTTTGTCCCCCATCTATCGCTTGAATCAATGCAAATTTAAATAAAAATTATATAAAATTCGTAACTTATCTTAAAAATGCAAGTGCAAATTTGGTACTTTTTCGAAATTCGAACGTTTAAGGGGTGAAACTCGTACCTAATTTTGTTACTTTTTCCAAGATATTTTTTTTCCATCTACTTATCTTTCATCGCACAGCCTAGACGCCTGAAGATAAAAAGTTGACATTTGGACCGGAGGCAGGCCTCTCGCCAAATCGATCACGCTTACCTCATATCTGCTAAGCTAAAGGAGATACAAAACAATTTAATACTTATTGTTGTTCAATAGAAAAAAGGCGGTAAAAACAGAAATTCGCTAACCTAACTTATAGGCGACTTCGTGATGTATATGGCGGACATAATTTTCTATCTTAACGGGCTTGTTAATAAACAAAAATTACCGCATATAAATTGAAACCAATCCACAACTTTCTCCTATACATTCAGGAAAATGCAACGTTAAGTTCAGTTAACACGCGGGTGGGATATTAGGACCTTATTTTCAAAAGCGAAGCTGGTAGGTTGATTTCGATTATTGATGTCAATTAGCCACCACGGTCGGGCGATGTGACATCAATCGATTATTTCCCGTGGGGATACGTGAAACCAGCAACAAATGACGCTTTGGACGCACGGCCAATAATGCTCGAAAAAGTGGTCCAACATTAAACGTCTAGAATGCGTTTCGTGAAGGACAGTCGCGGTGCCTATATGTCATGTATTGCTCTTTAAAATTATATTATTTTTTTTTTTTTTTTTTTTTTTTTTTTTTTTAATAGTTCCATTGGCTTACTAAGCACCCTTATACCTTATTTAGTAAACCTAATTTTTTCAATGGTTTCAGGCAACACCCTCATTCATAAATCAGCATTTAAAAGTGGTAAAAAATACAATTTATTACTATTTGGAAAATTTCCCCCTCGATTATTTTTCATTATGAAATGAAGCTCATATTTTTTGAAATCTAAAAGTCGGTTTAGGGCCTTTCATTATCAAGCATTACAAAATGTAAGTATATTAACTTGGTTGGGTGCATTTTTTGTAACAACAATATTTTAAATGGTATACATTTTTTCACTAAAATCAAATCTTTATATTATGTTTTTTTCCAACGAAAGAATTTCAAATTACACCTGGTCAACACCTATAAGAAATTACCCACGATCTATGGACGATATTAAAAATTATATCCAATTTGGGTAATTAAACACAGAGAGGTAAGACTGGTATTAAGTCAAAACTATACATTTTTGACTTATGATGTTGTTGTTGTACAAAAAAGCATATTTTTGCAAGCAACATGGTCCAATTAGTAGGTCTGCGCACAAGTACAACAATGCAACAATAGAAAAACAACACGCGTTTTGTTTGTATATACAAATTGTAAAAATGCCAAAAACTTGTCACCTGTTAAGAAAAATGTGTTTTGCTTTTATCATGTATTTATTTTGTTTAATGAAAATTTTCAAACGGAATTTTGGTTCCGAAAAATGGTGTACATTTGCCTGCCACAAATATTACACCATTTTGCACTTTCCATTAAGTCTTTTGGCACTAAAAATAACGTACCGCATCCACTTTTAAAATGTTTTTACACACTGCACAATAACACATTTTAATGTTATTACACTTTTTTATTATTATGGTAATTTAAAATTTTTATTCACAATTTTATTTCCAATTATTATATTTTATTTTTATTTTAACAATAAGAAATCCCATTTCTTGAGATCATTAAAAAAAATTTATTGAAAAATGTAAACAACTTTTGACATTTTGTCCATTTATGCCTATGTATTATGATTAAAAACACAACTCTACAAAAAATCAGCAGACGTTTCGAGCAGACCTACTAATTGGGCCATGAGTACAAGATATAGTCATAAGAAAGTTTGTTCTCAATTTTAATATCCATGTAATGTCAAACAAAAGAATGTTACGAAACAAAAATTAAAACAAGCGTCAAAAATCAAATAAATTGATTTTTTTTCTAATTTTTTAATATAAAAATTTTGTAATACCAAATTTAAATCAAAACATTTCAATTAGACAATCGCCTGGGTTCTATATTCCACTACAAACTGTATTCTAGAAAAGTAATGAAACGTTATTTTCATGGTGACTTAATTTTCATTTTGTTTTTTATTAACAACTATATAAAAAAATGAAAAAATTGACATTTGGACCGGAGGCAGGCCTCTCGCCAAATCGATCACGCTTACCTCATATCTGCTAAGCTAAAGGAGGGATATTAGGACCTTATTTTCAAAAACGAAGTTGGTAGGTTGATGTCGATTATTAATGTCAATTAGCCACCACGGTCGGGCGATGTGACATCAATCGATTATTTCCCGTGGGGATACGTGAAACCAGCAACAATTGACGCTTTAGACGCACGGCCAATAATGCTCGAAAAAGTAGTCCAAAATTAAACGTCTAGAATGCGTTTCGTGAAGGACAGTCGCGGTGTCTATATGCTCAGTGCCTATATGTCATGTATTGATCTTTAAAATTATATTATTTTTTTTTTTGTTATTTTGAATAGTTCCATTGGCTTACTAAGCACCCTTATACCTTATTTAGTAAACCTAATTTTTTCAATGGTTTCAGGCAACACTCTTATTCATAAATCAGCATTTAAAAGTGGTAAAAAATACAATTTATTACTTTTTGGAAAATTTCCCCCCGATTATTTTTTAGTTTGAATACTTTTTCCGATACACTTCGAGTTTTAAATCATTATGAAATGAAGCTCATATTTTTTGAAATCTAAAAGTCCGTTTAGGGCCTTTCATTATCAAGCATTACAAAATGTAAGTATATTAACTTGGTTGGGTAAACTGTGCATTTTTTGTGTCAACAATATTTTAAATGGTATACATTTTTTCACTGAAATCAAATCTTTATATTATGTTTTTTTCCAACGAAAGAATTTCAAATTACACCTGATCAACACCTATAAGAAATTACCCACGATATATGGACGATATTAAAAATTGGATAATTAAACACAGAGAGGTAAGACTGGTATTAAGTCAAAACTATACATTTTTGACTTATGATGTTGTTGTTGTACAAAAAAGCATATTTTTGCAAGCAACATGGTAGAATTAGTAGGTCTGCGCACAAGTACAACAATGCAACAATAGAAAAAACAACACGCGTTTTGTTTGTATATACAAATGGTAAAAATGTCAAAAACTTGTCACCTGTTAAGAAAAATGTGTTTTGTTTTTATCATGTATTTATTTTGTATAACGAAAATTTTCAAACGGAATTTTGGTTCCGAAAAATGGTCTGCGCAAATTTCATGTGATGGGGCCATATTCCTGCCACAAATTTTACCCCATTTTGCACTTTCCATTGGGTCTTTTGGCACTGAAAATAACGTACCGCATCCACTTTTAAAATGTTTTTACACACTGCACACTAACGCATTTTAATGTTATTACACTTTTTTTTATTATTATGGTAATTTAAAATTTTTATTCACAATTTTTTTTCCAATTAATATATTTTATTTTTATTTTAACAATAAGAAAAACCATTTCTTGAAATCATTAAAAAAAATTTAATAAAAAATGTAAACAACTTTTGACATTTTGCCCATTTATGCCTATGTATTATGATTAAAAACACAACTCTATAAAAAATCAGCAGGCGTTTCGAGCAGACCAACTAATTGGGCCATGATTACAAGATATAGTCATAAGAAAGTTTGTTCTCAATTTTAAAATCCATGTAATGTCAAACAAAAGAATATTACGAAACAAAAATTAAAACAAGCGTCAAAAATCAAATAAATTTATTTTTTTTTTAATTTTCCACTACAAACTGTGTTCTAGAAAAGTAATGAAACGTTATTTTCATGATGACTTAATTTTCATTTTGTTTTTTATTAACAACTATATAAAAAAATGAAAATTATTTTTTGCTCTTCTAACATACATATATGTACATTAGGGGTATAACTTTTGAACAATTTTTTAAATTATCAAAAAATACCTATCCATGCCATATAGACCATGAAAATCTATGATGAAAAGTGGGGTCACTTTTTCGCGGGCGTAAAAAAAGTTCCCCCCCAAATCACTTTGAAGTTTAGTATTTGGATTTTTTTTTTGTTTATTAAAAATACAATATCCTTATTGTAAAAACACAAACCATTCATTTATATTTTTATGCTATTTCACAAATAAGACTTATACCCCCAATTATACTACATCCAAACAGTTAAAAGTATGTTAAAATAACACGGAAACTATTTTTTTGAACAAAATGGAACCAACCTCACAATCCCAATTGTTTACTTTTATTTTCATTTGTTTGCAGTTTTGCTAAGACAGAGATGTTCTCTATCCCATATACTCGTTTAATGAAATTGATTTTGAATCTTTAAAGCAATCACTGGAACAATTTTCACATGCTCGGGAATGCTTTCTTAAACATTGGGTGAGAGAAGACTCTAAAATTCACAAACAACAACGAAGTAACATTTGCGCGGAACGTGGAATCAAACTTGTGCAAGATATTTTTCAACATTGCAGAAAAACACGCACTATGAACTTAAAGTTTATTTCCTTCAACAAAGATAATTTTTAGTATCTGAAGTTAATATATAGAACATGACTGTATGTATGGTATTTAAAAAATAAAAATTCATATATTATTATTTTTTGGAAGCTTTTAGAAAAAACGGTTTGGGGGGGAGGTTTTTTATCCAAATTGATCTCAAAAAACTGTTTTCTTGATATATACATCAGTGGCCACCCCGTCGTGATAGGTATTTTTTTTGGTTATACCCCTAATGTACATATTTAAATATGTTACTGACGTCTTGCAAAATTTTAAAAAAAATTTCATTTGTTGTAATTTTGGTCTTTATAAAATCATGTAAATTATGTTGTATTGTTTCCAAACTTCTTACTTTTCGTTTGGGCTCTGCAACTTCATCTGACGTTTCATCTAAAAATGTATCTTCGAAACTTTTGCCATGTAAGTTTTCCAATTCAATGGGCTGGTTTGTCTCTTTTCTAGAAACGCCGAATTATACACATTTTAAGGCCTCGAAAGCTTTATAAAGACCGCAAAGCTTTGCAACTGCATCATCTTTAGATAAAATGTACTGCTTATTGTTAGGACTACCACCAGATGCTGACGTATCGGCTCTGTTCTCGGCCCATTTTGTTGCAAATGCAGGCTTTTCAATCAGCCCAAACCTTTTTCAAGCACAAGGATATTTTTTAGAAGGACCTATGGAAGTCAGTTCTCTTACTACGACCTTTCATAGCTGATCACGCACTGCCCTATCACCCTTATAAAATCCTTTAACTAGTCCAAGATTTGTTCATGAACATTAGCAACGCCGCTTCTTGTTTCGAATTTTTGTGCTTCCCCCTTAAAAACAGAAATAAACTCACCATAAAGAAATTTACTTGCACAATTTTATTAATTTACTCACCTTTTATTATTTTCGCAACAAATACATATACATATATGTAAAAACAGCTAGAAAAAATAATATTTTACAATTTTTTAAAAGTATTTTCTTTCACGCGGCTGTTTGCTGTCGATTTAAAATTACTTTTTTTGTAGTGAAAATGATGTAGAACACAAAAATTCCTATTGAAACAAGCTGGAAATTAAATTTTACTTTTCATATCACTTTAACGATTTTAAGAACACAAACTGAGTGGAATTTTCACTTTCATTTCATTTGACGAATGTAGAACACAGGCGAATATCTTGAATAATATATAATTTTGTATAAAAAATTAAGTTTGCAGTATCTAAAAGTTGCAAAATATGTTGAAATTTCAATATTTGAAATTGAGTATGATTTTTCGTTGTTTGACATTACAAGGGCAAATAATAGGGTATTCATTCGGTTAACCGGTTAATTACCACCCGATTAACTGATCGATTAATTTAAAATTGGCTTTTTTTGATTAACGTTTTAACCGGTTGATTTCAGACGATTAACCGATGTAACAAAATTTTAATTTTTTGTAGTACTATAACATAATTTTTTGTGTTTTTAATTATTTTTTTCGTCTCATATACAAAAGGTATGTATGTGTTTAGAAAATATTTTTTCGTGCAATCAAAGAAGTTATTCAGTGATCTTCAGTTAATAAGTGTTTGCTGTCAACAGCTTTTTGTTTCACGTTAAAACAGGACTCTAATTACATAATGGAAGATTTTATATGTTTAGAAAAATCTAGGCAGAGGACTGAGAAATAAGATATTCTGTATTATGGGTTGCTTTTGAGTTATCCAATATCTACGATAAATTTTTTCAAAGTAAAGTTTTATCAAAACTAAATCCTTAACATTTAAACATTTAATCCTAAACATTTAAACCAAGTTATTTGTATTTATATGATCTTCTTAAACTATTACTTTTTAATTAATACATACAAAACATGTATTAATTAAAAAATATGTGTTGCTCGTTTGGTTCAAGAATTGTTATGTTTGTTATGTTATTGTTTTTTTTTACTAACAAACTCCAAATAATAAATAATTTATGCATTTTTATATATTAAAATTAATTAATATATTATCAAAGTTGTTTTCGGGAATACTATTATTTATTAAAAGATTTTGTTTATTGTGCTTAATTCCCTTTTTTTAATAATTGATAATTGAAAGTGTTTAGACCAGATCAACAGGAAACGTTCTCCTAAATAATTTTAGAAAAGCCAAATCTATCAGCAAACAAGACTACAGAGGGAATGAGAATTACCTACAAACACTCAAAAAGTCTTTTTTGCAACGATATCAAAGCTTAAACAAAATACCAAACAATAAATCAATGATGAGTTTATCTTTTCTTACATTCCCCCTACAATTATTTGGAATTCTCCTAACATTAATTGTAGTTATAATTGGGTAAAGAAAAAACATATTAAAAACAAAAACAAAGTGCTTTTATTGTTTTCGCAAGAAATCAAAATAAAAACAATTTGCCAGTTCAGTTTTTTATGCACGTGCCCTTGCAAAAATTTATTATCAAAGTTGTTTTTGGGAATACTATTATTTATTAAAAGATTTTGTTTATTGTGCTTAATTTCCCTTTTTTAATAATTGAATTAACAAAATTAACCGATTAAACCAAAACCTCGGTTAATTAATCGAGCGGTTAACCGATTAAAGCAAAAGCGCGATTAAATGAATACTCTAGTAAATTATGACGATTCTCCCTAATGAAACTACCTGTGGGCTTATTCCGGCAGTCGTTATCGAACATTTTTTTATTTCAATCAATATTAAACGAATCGAAATAAGTTTTTCTTTGTTGTAACGCATTAATTTGATTTTTCACAACACTGAAAAAATAACTTCGATTCGTTCAGTATCGACTGAAAGAATTGGAAATAAAATTGCTTTCGAATTGAACAAGTATTAAATAATGACTGCCATAATTAGCCCCCTGGTATTTTTTATACTAATAAAGGCATTAATATAAGGACCTTTTGTAAATTTTTTCGATTTTAATTTTACGTGAATTCGATTTCACTGGTTTCTGAAAATTTTGATTATTTGCTGATCACAAGTAAGCAAAGTAACTTGACCTATTGCGTTAATATTTTTCTTAAAAATTAATTTTTATTAATAACTGGAAACTTTTTCTTTCTGCAAACATTAAATATACAAACTGTGCATACGTACATAACTACGTACGTACATATTTAAAAGGCAACTTACCGTAAAACTTTTTTCAAATTCTGTTTGTAGGTACAAAAATTCGCTTGAAACGTTGTTAACACTGCAACCAAAGATTAAATTAAATAAAGTTTACTTAACAAAAAGAAAAACACTAGCAAAATTTTGTAAAATATTTTAAATAAAAACCTTAAATTTTTATAAAATAAAAATACTAGATAGGTATATTTTATTTCTTACACCTTTTTGTGACTGTATCTTCCTTTGCAAAACTATTTCCACAACTAATTTTAATAATAAAAATAGATTTACACAATATAATTTATTTATTTTAATTCACAAAAATAAAAAAACACAGAATGAAAACTGATGTCAAATTCACATTTATCACACGTTATTTATCAATTACAATGTGAACGAACATGTTCTGATGGTGATAATGACGTTAGTCGTTGTTGCTGTACTTTACGCTCGACAAACAAAATTTGATCATTTTATTCAATGATCTTGATTTGATATATTTTGGAATTTTCAAATTAATTCAATTTGTTTAAACATATCCATATTATAGTTAATAGGTAGTATGCTAGTATTTATTTGTGGTACCTACATTAGAAAATTATTAAGGTTTTAATTAACATCCTCTCTTTGCCAAATTAAATTCGATATTTTATCTGAATCGTATCAGCATTATTTTACACTGTTAAAATTTTATTTGTAAATTATTTTTTTGTTATGATCGTTTTAGTGTAGTGATTATAATCAATTGCACCCAGTTTTTTTATTTATTCATTTATTTATTTATATTATTTTTACTCAAATCTAAGCAAAATTTAGTTTAATAAGCGTAGACGATTGGGAGACGTGCCGTGCCAACTTCTTGTACGATTTTTTGAAAACTGACCGTTGAATTCATTTATATTTCCAGCAAATAGCTGTTTGTTATTATTTTTATATTTGTATTGTGTGCATGCACAATTGTGCACGGTTGCCAGATTTAATGACTTTTGGGCCAAAAATTACCTTGTGACGATTTGAAATGAAGAATTATTAAAGAATGGATTTACACTATTATACTTTGTATTAACACATGTCAAAAACTCAAGTAATAAGTAAAAGTGTGTTAGTTTGGATTAGAGATGAGCGATATTTCTGTACCTATGATTTAATCACTGTTATTGAAAAATTACGAATCACAGTTGTGATCAAGGCGAATTCAACTATAGGTGGTGTCAAACCCCCATCTGATTTTGACAGTTCGAGCCAATTTGTTTTGATTTGTTAGGAATGGTTGACGTTTTGGACCGTAAACACTAACAATGCAATGCAAAAAACTACAGGTGGTGTCGAAACTAGAACAAATCAAGAACAACAGAAAAAACATAGGGGTTCTGGTATTGCATTGTTAGTGTTTACGGTCCAAAATGTCAACCATTCCAAACAAAACACTAACAAATAAAAACAAATTGACTCGAAATGTCAAAATCAGATGGCGTTTCGACACTACCTGTAGTTGAATTCGCCTTGGAGCAGTGATTTTTAAATCACGTTCACTAATCACGTTGTTCCTTAAGAATCACGGGATCGTTCTTCACTAGTTTGGATGCAATGCATTATGAAAATGACACGTATTATAAAAAAAAAAAATTATCCCATACGACTTTATAGCACAGATTACACACAGATATGTAAAAAGTGACGTGTGAGAAAGGCCCAAATCAATTGCGAGGGCAGCTTTCGAAGAAAGAGACAAAAAGCGTTTTTTTGGTAGTGAAGTGGCAATGTATAAAAACAGAACAATATAACCAACACAAATTGCATGATCAAAACAAAACACAAACCACGTTTAAAAAAAGCATTAGTTCAACAAACGTTTTATTTTGTGCAAAAAAATGTATTTAGCAATATTGTTTAGTTTTATAATTTTTTTTAATTACTTAAATATTATTAACTAAGGCAGCGGTAAAGTTAAAAGTTAATTTTTAGAACAGTTTTGCAAATACATAAATCTCAACTAAATAAATTTGTGTTCATTGTTTTGCGGCATAAAAGAGGGTTTAAACTTTAAAAAATCAAAAAAATCAGTACAATTGCATAAAAAACAGTGCATTCACTTTTTTAATATAAAATTGCATATTAATACACATAAAAAGCTATAATCTTTTTTAAAACAAAACTTGAATTCATTCTATAATTTGAACAGTGACAAATATTTGACGAAAAAAACTTGACCAACATGTGAACTAAAATTGTATTTCCTTTATTCTATTATATATTTTGAATATATTTCAACATAAAATTAAATAAAAGTAGTTTTTTGCTATATCTACCAGCATAAACAATTTCATTTTGCAATTAAGAGGTTTTGCTGAATCTCTTTTATTTTGCGGAAACAGCCAATGTCTAATTTAACCGAGAACAGCTTCAAAAGGGTTTTGAGCCAATTTCACTTAGAACCAGGCATCAGAAATTAACCGAAAACTTAAAATTTAAGTTTTTCATTTGAAAAATTCAAAACTCATGCGTACAAAATAAATTTTTTTTTTCTATCAGTTAAAAAAAAAATAGGAAACACAAAAAAGATATTTATTTTTTAAGTACAATATGTGTTTTGTACATGAAAAGAAACAAAAAAACAAAAATTTGAAAAATACACAAAAACGTTTTTTTAATTTTTTTTTTTTTTTTTTTTTTTTAAATATTTATCATTGGTGTTCAAAACATGTTTTCAACTGTACAAAAAAAAAAAAAAAAAAAAAAAAATTATTTTGTGTTTTTTGTTCTTCTAGGTTCAAAATAATAAAGTTCTTAAAAAAAAACGTTTTTGAGAAAAATATTTGTTTTTTTGTTTTTAGAAACTAACAATAAAAACTCAATTTGAAGTTAAAATTGAGAATTTTAATTAAAATTATAATATAAAATTGTGTTTAAAATTGCAAATGCAAAAAATCCTTAGAGATTCTTAATTATCAAAACTAGCTGCTGTTGCATTAGCTGTACCCGCAACACAGGTATCTGTGGAGGCAGCCTTCAGTGCTTTGCCAATTATTATGACCAAAAATAGAAGGAATTTAAGTTCTGAGCATGTAGAAAATTTATTGTTGCTCAAACTCAACATCAAGGTAATTGATAAGATTACTATTTAGTTCTAGGATAATCTTTATCATGTTATAACTACTTATTATTTATTAGCTTTATATTTTTTCTATAATTTTGTACGTATGAGTTTAAATTTTGTCAATTAAAAAAATTCAATTTTTAGTTTTCGGTTCTTTTTTTTTCATGTACAAAATAATATTGTACTGAAAAAATAAATATCTTTTTTTTGTGTTTGCTTTTATTTTTTTAAACTGATGAAAAAAAAAATTATTTTGTACGCATGATTTTTAAATTTTTAAAAAGAAAAAATTAAGTTTTCGGTTCTTAATTTTTTGTACAAAAGAACAAAAAAAAATATTTTTCTCAAAAACGTTTTTTTTAAGAACTTTATTATTTTGAACTTTAAGAAACAATATCAAACAAAATATTTTTATCTATTTTTGGTTATTGTACAATTTAAAATATTTTTCGAACACCAATGATAAATATTTTTTTAAAAACATAAAAAAAAAACGTTTTCCGGTCCTTGGTTTAAAGAGAAATGCAAAAGGGCAGCTTTCTAAGAAAGAGACAAAATATCTTCCGTCTCGTGACATATCTGTGTGTAATCTGTGCTTTATAGTTTGTTTAATATTTTTTTTAAGTAATACTTTTCATATGATCAGGGTTGCATTTTAACAAAATCATGCTTATGTGTGATAGTGTGAATGCAAACTTTAATGTACAATCAGATTTTTTGATACTCGGAACAAAAGTCACAAAGTATTATGAAATACGTAGACTTGTGTAATAGTGGAAACTAGCCTTAAGTATTTTTTACTTTTTAATAGCTATTACCAGTGTGACCATTTCTTGAAATTTTTTACAGTTAAATTAGGCATTATACAAGGCCAAAAAATGGTTTAACAAAATGCTTAACAATAATGCTAAGATTTTTGTTAAAAGTTTATTAACAGTATGTAATTTTTTTCGAAACTTAATAAATTTTAGTGAATAATTTTTGAGAAAATTGGAATAAATCGCGATATTTAAATTTGTTTAAATTATGCAAACCTCTGATACAAGCGATTTTACTTCTATGCTTTTCTCCGATTAAAAAGATTTTTAAAAAAGATTTTTTACACCAGTTTTATTTTAAGAAAGGTTGGAGTATAAAAATTTTAAATTTCTAAGTAGTTTAGAGCAAAAATTTGTTTTAAGATATTTCGTTAGATTAACACGAAATGTTTAAAATCATAAAAATATTTTTAACTTAATAAAGATCTACAAAACAGATTTTCTATGAAAATGTTACTTAATAAACGTTTGCTAAATTTAATGGTCGTTTATGAATACAGGGTTTATACTATAGAATATTAATCTTGAGATCAACAATTTTTCTTTATAAAGGCAACTACAATGGACGTCCATTAATACGAATTAGGTATATAATGTCAGGCCTCTTGGTAATGTTGGAAAATTGGTGTTATTGGACTACAGTTTTTATTTAGGTTTATATACATACATGTAATAAAACACATGCGGACAGCTTAGCTTAAATTTATTTTTATTTTAAACAATAAAAATAAGAAAATAAATTAAAATATTAAAATTCAAGTGAATTGATTGTGTAAATATTGGTTCGCTATCTCGCAAGTCTGAAAGGGAAAGGTCATCATCATCATTATATATTTTCTAGCTTTTTATTTTTAGCGAATTACCAGAGTGCTTTTAATAAATTTTTCATTTTAGGAGATGTTTTAAGATCTTAAGTTGAGACTCGAGTTTTCGATAACAGACTACTACGATAATTAAGCTTTCACAGTCTTATGGCATGCTGCTCCATCGATAGCATTAATGTGGTGAAATTAGGTGGCATATACATACATAGCCCAACTAGTGAGTTGGTATAAAGACAAAAAAAAATTTGGCATTTGACCGAAGGAAATAATAAAAAAAAGCTTAATTTAATTCTTATAGAGAAAAACGAAAAAATTCCTAAAAAAAAATTTTTTCGTATTATCGATTAGCAAAACTTTTTGTTTATTCGTACTATACTTGTACTTGTTTATTCGCCTTTCGACTATTGAACATTCGTAAAAACGAAAGTACGTTCTATTCGACGTCCACTGTATGTATATAAAATTAATTTTTATATTACAATGTAAAATTGCTTTGTACTTTTATATTGTAATAACTGAATGGTTAATAATTTATAGAATCACCATTATTATCGATTTCCATACAAAATTTCTTTTTTAGTGCAACTATTTTTAGTCAAAATTAATTTATAAAAAAAATGTTGTTTAAACAATAAAACTATTCTTACAAAATTTTTAAAATAAAGCTAAAACAGCTAAAATATTTTATAAAAATGATAAATAAAGTGACAAATGCTAAATGAAATTTTGCAGCTAAATCAAAATTTGTAATCATAAATTTAGCTGCAAAAATGCCAAAATTATCACAGCTCCAAAATGGGATAATGAGACAGCTCCAAGTCATTCTACTATGTCGACTTAGCATGTTTTAATTTTTTTACGTTTTTGAATTAAGAATTGCTCAACTTTAATTCTGTCAAATTTTGAGTTAAATCCAATATTATGCACAAAAAAATACTTAGCATACAACTAAATGTTGTTTCGTAAACTTTAAGAGCTTCTCGTGCAAAACTCACTTTGTCGACTAAGCATATTTTAGAATTGAGTTGTCGATATTTTGATTTAATTGATTGCGATTGTAGTCATTTCTATGTTTCACAAATTCTAACACCAAATATCTTAATGCCCAACCAGAATGTCCATAACGTGGCTTAAGCAACTGTACGAATGCCTGTAAATCATAAAGGTCATACCACATTGAACTTGAGGGAAACATTTTGTTAAGTTATATGAAATTGTCATTTACTTAAGCAAATAATAGACTGTTCGTCATTTTTTGACAGCTCTTTAAAGCTATCTAATCGCAATGCATATTTTGCTTAGTTTAATTACAAACGGTGTCATTTTATGCTTCAGATTTTAACTGTAGGTTTATTATTCATCCCTGGTCACAGTCCGATGAAAGACCCATTTTTTCCCCAACTCTTATATGCAAAATCAGCGCTTGATGTTTTTCGATTACCATACTACCCAATTTTCTTGCTGTTAAATGAATTACAATTTGAGGAATTCCATTTTTTCGCCAAATTTGACGATTTTCTACCAACTGGTATCTGGCAGCTACTTATGCGCTGAAGTCTTTTTGTTTTCTTTTTTGCTTTTGTTTCGTGTTTTTATTTATTTGTCATATGTGCTCTCATGTGCAGAGAGTAAAATACCAAATGACTGTGATAACCGTGATCAGTGTTGCCACTACCAAAGAGTTTATAACCAAAATGTAAAAATAAATTTACCAAATGCAAAAAAAAATAAACAAAATATTTATGTATTAAAAATACAATTTTATTTGTACGCCAATAAAAAAATATTACATATAAGTATGTACATATATAGACACATTAACCTCTGGATAGACTCTATAAAATGACAGTATGTTAATGATGCTCTGGAAGGTACAATAGACGTTATTCATTTTCGAAGTTTTGAGTGACATTGGCACCTTCCGTAGCTAACTGTATGAGTTAAAGCATTTAAACTCTTGAAGAATCGACAGACTATAAATCTTTGTACATTACTAATTTCATATTGCCTCGGTAGGATTAGAGAAAAGGATACTCCAGGTAATGGTTATTAACACTTCAAAGTATATATAGCTTAATTGATAATCGGTTACATAAAAAATCGATATAAAGTGAATAAAAAAGGGTATAAATATTTAATTAATTACATATGTCCAGAAAAGCCGAACTGGCAATGGAAGTACTAACCATGCAGCCACACGATTGTGTGTTGCTCTCAAGTTTTTTACACATACTTCCTGTCAAAATTCACAAAATGTGAAAGCAATTTATTTTCAAGATGTCATAAAGAAAACAACTTATAAAGAAAATCGAAAAAGATCCTCACTAAAATTGTAATTAGCTATTTTCTTGAACGTTAATTGAAACCACAGTTAGTTCTGTGATTGAAACACTCAACTTGAAAGAGAAACTGAAAGCAAATTTTTTTCAATATTGAAATATATCAGTGAACTGGCAAAAAAGTGTGAGGGTATTAAAACTAGAAACACAAAACCCCAAAGTGAAATAAATTGGTTATTATTTAGTGGAAAAAGTAACCAAATTGGAAAAAAATTACACAAGTACCCATTGCGAAAAAAGTAGCAAATTTTGGTTAAAAATAACCAAAGCGGTAGCGCTGACCGTGATGTCAAAGTAGTGCTACCATATTTTTTTACAAAAACTGAAAATTTTCAAAATAACTAAATCTGTTTAAAAATATTAAAATACAAACAAATTTGGGGTATTCACAAGGTGTGCTATCATGGTTTATTGTCATAATGTTCTTACATTTTACAATGGTTTAAAAATATTGTTGTTGGTTTGTAAACAAAAAGTGTCTTAAATAAATAGAACGTTGCTTGCTATGTTTATTGTGCTGTCGTAATTAATAGCACATTAAATTATGAGGGGTTGCTCACAACAGTCGTATTTTTTCATGTTATTATTTTAAGACATATGACTTTATGACACCTTGTGAATCCCCCAATTATAAAACGTGTTTGCGTGTACTTTAATTATTTTTGAGTGATGCAAAAACAACAATTTTTCTATTATAATAAGCCAATTAACAAAGTGTTCTAAAGTGGTGAGTACTTAAGTAATATTTTAGACTAAATAGCACTGTTGTGAACAGCATGTTGTATAAAAATGTGATAAATTAGTGTAAATGTCAAAATTAACTGTCAAAAAATATATGTACAAGCTTTAATTTTTTTAATTATGTATGAATCTATATATATAAAAATGAATTATGTATGTTTGTTTGTCGCTTTATAGACTCCGAAACTACTGAATCGATTTTCCTGAAATTTTTACAGTAACATCACGTGAGCCCTAAAAATAAAATAGGCTACTTATTTTTTCGATAGGGGCAGGGGAATTGGTACCCCCCATAGGATGCCAATATTAATTATCGAACCGATTTTCCTGAAATTTTTACAGTAACATCACGTGAGCCCTAAAAATAAAATAGGCTACTTATTTTTTCGATAGGGGTAGGGGAATTGGTACCCCCCATAGGATGCCAATATTAATTATCGAACCGATTTTCCTGAAATTTTTACAGTAACATCACGTGAGCTCTAAAAATAAAATAGGCTACTTATTTTTTCGATAGGGGCAGGGGAATTGGTACCCCCCATAGGATGCCAATATTAATTATCGAACCGATTTTCCTGAAATTTTTACAGTAACATCACGTGAGCCTTAAAAATAAAATAGGCTAATTATTTTTTCGATAGGGGCAGGGGAATTGGTACCCCCCATAGGATGCCAATATTAATTATCGAACCGATTTAATTGAAATTTTTACAGTAACATCACGTGAGCCCTAAACATAAAATAGGCTACTTATTTTTTCGATAGGGGCAGGGGAATTGGTACCCCCATAGGATGCCAATATTAATTATCGCATATCTTAAGAGCCGCTGCACGCATTTTGCTGAACTTTTTGTAGTAGGATCTTCTGAGCCCCGGAATTGAAATAAAATAGCAGCGGGGGTATAGGAATACCCCATAGGACGCCAATGTTTAACATCGCATATCTTAAGAACTGTAATAGTGAGAATGTTCAAACTTTCTAAAAGTCACTCTTATGGTATACTACACTTTTGAAAATAAAAATAAAGCGGGTAGGCGCAGGGGGGGAAATACCTCCCATAGGATGCATACATTAAATATCGCTCAACTGAAGAACTATTAAAGGGAGAGTCTTCAAACGTGGTTAAAGCTACTATTATAGTAAACTATATATTTCAATATAAAAATGTGCGGGGTCAGTGTAGCGAAGCGCACCGGGTTAAGCTAGTATAATATAAAAAGTAAAAATAAAACATAAAATATTTTATTTAATTCTTCCTTATTCATAAAAAATAGACAGGTTAATAAAGTGTTTTTTAAATAAATTTTATGTGATAATTTTTTTAAAAAACCTTTAAGAAAACTGAAAAATGTTACGCCTTTTTTTATATTTCTCAATTTTATTATATCTTAATAAAAAAAATTCAAAAATTTTGTCATATACATTTATGTTATTTATTTAAACTTTAAATCCTTAAGGGCCAATGAATAAAAAAAAGAGATTTATAATGATACCAGTAGGGCGATTGGTCCACAAGCTGGTAATTTCAAAATTTATTTGGGATCATATATTCGGAGAGCGGACTTGGGCGTTTTTGCAAATTTTAGGATATTAAATCCAATTTTTTTTTTTATGTGTATTATAAAAAATTTAATTTTACTGTCTATCATCCCCGGAGAAACTAATAATTTTATGCAAATAAACTTAAGATCTTTCAACTTAAAGGATAGAAAATTGTGATCAATTCTTTTATTATGTATCACCAAGTATCGGTTTACCTTCTGAAATCGATTTCCTATGATGAAAGATAATGGTTTTTAAAGCGGACATCACAACAATCTGAAATCACTTCAATTTTTCTACAAATATGTAGTGTCCTATTTTATATGCAAATTTTGAAAAAGATGATGAATTGAATTTAAGGTTTAAAATTGCTGTGTAAGTTTGGGAAGTATGTAATTAAGAAATAGGACAAAAACGGGAATTTAAATTTTGAGATGGGGATTTTTGGGGACTTCAAAAATTTAAATTAGGTGATAATTTTAATGAGTCACAGTCTCTCCATATCTCTTTCTCTCTCCTGCTCTTTTTGTCAGTAGCATTCTTTGTTATTGTTTGTCTTTGTTATCAATCATTTTGTGGTTCTTTGTTTATAAAGCGGAGCGCATAATAATGTGCTCCACCAAAAAAAAGTTTACAAATATACACTTGCACTTTTAATATACAAACAAAAACAAAGTGATGACTTTGATTTTGCTTTTCTGTTATGCTTAAAAAACATTTGTTTGTCAGCTAGTATTGTTGTTATTCTCATAGTAATCGCCTTTATTATTATTTTTGTTGCTTTGTTGATTTATTTAATTCATAAGATTTGCTGTTTTTTACACTTTTCAAGCCAAGTTTTTTTTGTATAAAATACCGGCATTTAAGTATTTAGCGGTAGCAAATTTATCGAACCATTTAGTTATTGGCTATCTCTTTTTCTGTCGTTTTTTATTTTGTCTTTTCTGTTGCTTAATTTGATTTCGATTGTTTTTTTTTTTTTTTGTAATTTATATGTAATTTTATTAAAGTGTGCCAAAGTCAACTTGTAAGTGTTTTAGTTTATTTATGCTTTTATTGAGTCCAATTTATTTTACTAACTAATTTTTATTAGTGCATCACTTTTCTTGTACTTTTTGTTGGCTGGTTGGTTTGTTTTTTACAGCATCTACCACTAGTGGTGAAAAAGGGTATATGTACTAAGTTTGTCAATTCATGTGAAACTTTGATAACATTGATTCATATATAGTGAACATATGGGCATTTCCATGTCATCGTACGCGACATTTGTACGCATTCGGAGCAATAGAGTTTTTGCACAAATAGTAGTAACTGGAAAATTTATTTATCGTTATGTTTCTTTTAGAGGGTACTACCTATATATGAAAAAAAATAACTATTACATTCTGAACCTAGTCCAAAATATCTATCAAAATAGGTGTATATCGTACGTGACATAAAACGGAAGTGATTTTAAGGTGAATGTAAAAAAATTCGAAACTCTGCGAATTGTTGGAGGTATTTTTCCTTTTTTTAATTTTTTACATTAAACCACATATTTTTCCGTTATATCCGTAATTGGAAAAAAGGGTGGTTTTATAATAAACAATATTTAATATCGATCGTATCATACCGCACGTGACAGATTTTTCTCTTATAGTATTTACAATGTATGAAATATATTTTTGATAAATATGTATGTACATATATGTCTACAAAAACTTAAAACAAACAAGTCAGAAAGTATAGTGAGTCAAGACCAACCATATGATACCCTACACCATAATATTTTAATAACAAATTTTTGAGAGTGCACCCTATTTTTGACCCATCGCCAATCATGGCTGCCGGAACATAATTATGCCATGACATTAAAAGTTATATAAAAGTTGTTTGTGCCGAATATTATTCAGATATATTTATCTATATGAGATTTGCTTGCCTCTCACCAATTTTAGGAAGGGGGTTTATATGGGACCTATGGTTAATTTTTGACCTACTAGCACAACATTTTGTCACGACATACTATATAAAGTTATTGTCGCCCATTTGTGTGTCAATACCAACATGAATAAGGAAGTTATAACATTAAAAGCTATTCTCGTATGGGTGCTATGGTCAAATATCGACCGATACCAATAATATTTGTTTAGATGATAAAGATTGCAAACACATAATTTTTGATCATATTTCGACTTAATACCAACATTATAAGATGATATATTTAGTTGCGTTTATAGTACATATACATATAATACATATCGTACGTGATGACGCTAAATAGCTTATAAAATTTTAAGTATACCTATTTAAAAAAAATTCCGATCAATATATTTTTTTGCAACGAATATCTTGCTTTGAACTTTTATTTTGAAACACGCACGACTGATCAAATACAAATGACAAACACGCACCACGTACGTGACATTGGAATAGCATCCAAACAAACCAAAAAATATATCGCTAAGCTCAATATATATGTGGTCTTTCCTCGTGGATTTTGTTCATTGTTGTTGTAACATTAATTTTAAGTAGGGTTGCCAGTTTCGAAATCAGAAAAATCAGTACATAAGAGAAAAAAAATCAGTACAATTGCATAAAAAACAGTGCATTCACTTTTTTAATATAAAATTGCATATTAATACACATAAAAAGCTATAATCTTTTTTAAAACAAAACTTGAATTCATTCTATAATTTGAACAGTGACAAATATTTGACGAAAAAAACTTGACCAACATGTGAACTAAAATTGTATTTCCTTTATTCTATTATATATTTTGAATATATTTCAACATAAAATTAAATAAAAGTAGTTTTTTGCTATATCTACCAGCATAAACAATTTCATTTTGCAATTAAGAGGTTTTGCTGAATCTCTTTTATTTTGCGGAAACAGCCAATGTCTAATTTAACCGAGAACAGCTTCAAAAGGGTTTTGAGCCAATTTCACTTAGAACCAGGCATCAGAAATTAACCGAAAACTTAAAATTTTAGTTTTTCATTTGAAAAATTCAAAACTCATGCGTATAAAATAAATTTTTTTTTGTCAGTAAAAAAAATTGGAAACACAAAAAAAGATATTTATTTTTAAAGTACAATATGTGTTTTGTACATGAAAAGGAACAAAAAAACAAAAATTTAAAATTTGAAAAATACACAAAAACGTTTTTTTTTTTTTCTTTTTTTTTTTTTTTTTTTTTTTTTTTTTGAAAAATATTTATCATTGGTGTTCAAAACATGTTTTCAAATGTACAAAAAAAAAATAGTTAGTTTTTTTGTTCTTCAAAGTTCATAATAATAAAGTTCTTAAAAAAAAACGTTTTTGAGAAAAATATTTGTTTTTTTGTTTTTAGAAACTAACAATAAAAACTCAACTTGAAGTTAAAATTGTGAATTTTAATTAAAATTATAATATAAAATTGTGTTAATAATTGCAATTGCAAAAAATCTTTAGTGATTCTTAATAATCAAAACTAGCTGCTGTTGCATTAGCTGTACTCGCAACACAGGTATCTGTGAAGACAGCCTTCAGTGCTTTGCCAATTATTATGACCAAAAATAGAAGGAATTTAAGTTCTGAGCATTTAGAATTGATAAGATTACTATTTAGTTCTAGGATAATCTTATCATGTTATAACTACTTATTATTAATTAGCTTTATATTTTTTACTATAATTCTGTACGTATGAGTTTAAATTTTGTCAATTAAAAAAATTCAATTTTAAGTTTTCGGTTCTTTTTTTTCATGTACAAAATAATATTGTACTGAAAAAATAAATATCTTTTTTTTGTGTTTGCTTTTATTTTTTAAACTGAAATTTGCTCCAATTTAGTACTTTACAACGCTGATGAAAACATTTTTACTGTATTTAAATTTGGTCCAATTTAGTATTTTAATTCTATAAATCATTCTTCCCAATTTTGTAAAGATCGGTCCATAATATTGATAAAATATTGATAAAAAAAAACTTATCAAATAATAAAATGCTTATTACTGTTTAAATTAATGGATCTCTTACTACTTAATTTTTGAAAGCGAACGTATTTGATAGGACAACAAAATAATTTTGCATATTGGGTACTCTATATTTACTTTTTATTAGAGTTATTGAAAGTTTTATCAATCGTACGTTAAACTTGTAAGTTCGGATAATCAATAAAATTAACAGCTAATTTTAAATTTAACCAATATTTTATAAATTTATTATAAAATGCCCGCATCTTTGATATCCTCTACCGACAGTTCGAATTTTAGGCGTTTTAGGCGTGGGCCTTATATGGGATCTATAAATTATTAATAAATCTTTATTGAATCGGACGACAGTATTAAAATGGGTTGTGGCTTAGACCTAAATATGTGACATAATTGACCGACAATCGGAAAGTTTTATGACTTTATTTCTAGTTATATTTAACTTAATTTTAACAAATTTAAGCAAAATATCATGGTTGTAACAGTTTTATCCAAACTAACAGTGTGGCCATTTTGGCAGCTAAATTTAGCATTAAAAATTTTTATTTAGCTGCAAAATTTTCATTCAGCACTTGGCATTTTATTTAGCATTATTGGAAAGTGCTTTTTTAGCGTTATTTATTTTAAAAATTTAGACGAATAGTTAAATTGATATTGCTAAAAACAACTTTTATAAATTATAATAAATTTTGACTAAAAATAGTTGTACTCAAAATCAAATTTCGTATGTAAATGGATAACTCTTATGTTAAGAAACATCTTACCTGTCTTGTTAAAAGAAATAGAATATTCAGGGAATATTACAAATGTCCTCGTCATGTTGATTGTAAATATTATTTGCCCTTTGATATAACGATATAAAAGTACAAGGAAATTTCATTTTGTATTTAGATAAGAATTCAATAGTGTAAATTTTTCAAAAAAAATTTTAGCTCTAAACTGCTGAAATAATTTATTTTAACTTCAACTTTTCTTAAACTATAAAAAATAAAATGATCTAAAAATTTTGTATATTATATAAATAAACCGTTTAAATTTATCATATATCAGAGGTTTTCAGGTCCGCTAAATTTAACATTTAATCTTAACTCCCTGTGCTATCACATGCTTTACCAAAATCTACCGTTTGCTTATATATAACCATTTATTTCAATTTCGTTCAAAAATTGGTCACAAGAATGTAATTAGTTTCGAATAAAATTTCATACTGGTAATAAATTGTTAACAAAAATCTTTAAAAATTTTTAGCATTATTTTCAGCATTTTGGAAAATCATTTTTAGCATTTTTGGCCCTGTATAATGGCAGATTTAGCTGTAAAATTGTTTTAGGCCTGGTCACACTGCAAACTAAAACTATTTTCGAGAAGGAAATTTATATTGAATGATGAATTACACACAGGGACCGTAACAGTTATTTCTTTTTCATAAAAGTCAGATGATAACAGTTACTTTTTGATTTTTATTTTTTTGAACAAAAATAACCGTTATTTTTTTTTGATTTTTATTTTTTCGTTAAAAAAATAATAGTTATTTTATGATTTTTATTTTTTCGTGCATAAATAAAAGTTATTCTTTAAAGAAATGTACGTGTTATAATTATTTAGTTGACTATAAATATTTATTTTAATGCGCATAAGATATCCACATATGTATATTAATGATTTATCACACATTTAAATAAATATTTAAAGACAACTCAATAATTATAACACGTACATTTCTTTAAAGATTAACTTTTATTTTTGCTCGAAAAAATAAAAATCATAAAATAACTGTTATTCTTGATCGAAAAAATAAAAATAAAAATATAACTGTTATTTTTGTTCAGAAAAATAAAAATCAAAAACTAACTGTTACTTTTGTCCAAAAAATAAATGTAATTTTTGATCGAAAAAATAAAAATTAAAACTTTAAAAATCATAATATTTTATCATAGAAAAGTTCATAAGGATCAATATGGTATATTTGAATCAGTTTGCCAGTATTTATGTACTTCTAAATGCTTTTTGTTTTAAAATTTTAAAATAATTGTTATTTTCGGTGCCTGATTACCAGTGCATGATATGTTAGTTTTTGTAACAAAATCATCAATTTTTTTGGGTGGTGGTTAAACATTTGGGTTTATAACTCTTATCCTACTTAACCGATTTTGCAGGACTTCAATCCCAAACTGCTTAAGCTTCGAACAGACGGTGGTCAGATCTTACAATATTGGTAAACAGCGTTGCTTAATTTGCATTAAAACTGACCAAAAATGTCTTGCTGCTGTGTGAACATTGTAAGCTCATTTGTATTTGGCAGACGTGTAAAGTAAATACATCTGACAATTGGCTATTGGCAAAGCCTGTTTACAATATAGTATGATCTGACCACCGTCTGTTCGAAGCTTTAGGATAACTGGAAGCAATTTGACACCAATATTGTTATTTTCTTTTGAGTTGTTCAAAAGTGAGCGTGCATTCAACAGACACACATGGCTTAATCGACATAACACTACTCAAGGAGCCAGAATATATATACTTTATGGGTTCTGAGAATTACAAGCTTAGTATGCTCTCATTCACCACTAGTGGTGGTGGAAGGTATAAAAATTAACTAATTAACGTTTTTCAATAAGGCAACACTGTTACAAGCAATAGACACTATTTAAAGAATTTGCGAAAATCTGAATTGTTTAAAAAATATCGTAATTGGAGACTTGTGTAGTCTCTCTGACAAAAAAATATATTTTGCTTCCGAAATTGAAAAAATTTTATTATACATAGCATAAGATGGTAAGAAAAGTATCGCATTTTGGTGATGTCATTACTAGAAGTATTATCTTAGCGCAAAATAAAAGCTTTTTAAATTTCTTGAATTTTTAAATGATTATATGATGGCGAAGCAACACTCCAGTCACATCGCCATTTCAAAGCAATAATAATCCAATTCGGACACGGTTTTGGTCATCGGTAAATGGGAACAACAAATTTAACTATACACTATGTAACGGATTTTAGAAAGAATTTCTTATAAGCGTTTTTTTTTAAGCAAATATTTTTTATAAGAAATTTATTTCTTAATCCAAATTTCGATATTTTAATTAGGCTTAAGTTCATTGAATGTAAATTTCATTAAATTATTTTTATGAAGAAAGGAATTTTACAACATGAAATTATTTAAAACTTATTGATAATTTTTCATTCTTGACTGAGCTGAGAATTGAACCCAGGCTTTCACGGACAGGTTGACTGACTAGTTTTGATTGTACACTCGTTTACACTCGTTTTACACTCACCGCCATTGAAGACGGATGACGTCAATAGTCAAACATCAATCTTTAAACCAAATGGTATTTTACCTTGGTAGATCGAAATTTGCTTTGAGTGAATGATTATCTGTTTAATTGATTTACATGTTCTTCCTAACTTCTGTTTTTCGTACTTTTTGTCATGAATTCTTCTTTAAATTCAAAGTACATTTTTTTGTTTTTCATGTTTTTGTCTTTCTTTTTCTTGTTGGCCTTTTTCAGCACATCTTGAAGGACAAATGTAAACATATAGCTCGTGCCTAAGCTGTTAACAATAATTAGTATTGTGGTTATTTTATTGAACATGTAAATCAATTAAATATATAATCATTCATTCAAAGCAAATTTCGATCTACGATTCAAAATCTAAAATATGAGATAATTTGGTACACTAACGACATTGAACCCCAATTATGTCTCAGAGTCATTGCAAATATGGACCATTGGATAGAGGTATGCTGCCGAAACCGTGGCGAGCATTTGGCCGATATTTTTTCATAGATCCTTCCATCATAATAAAAACTATTAAGACAGTTCCCTTAAAACTTTTTGTTTCATTTACAATTAACATCGTGGTTGGATATTTTGCGTAACTAAATAGAGTATGGCCATGTAAAAAAATTATTATAAAAAGTATTTTTATACGTATTTTTATGACTGGTGTATGGCAAAATTTTTCTTGTATCAGTTTTTTTTTTTTTTTTATAAAAAGTTTTCCTATGCAGAATATTTTTCATATTGACACATATGCAAAAAGATACGGTGCTTTTGAAATGGTTTCTTGTGTGCATTTTTTGCTTATATGAGATGTACTTATATATACGTTATCTACTGTACATACATAATTAATAAATGAAATTGGTTGAATTTATTAAAAAAAAAAAATTATTATCCTTTCAAAGGGATAGGATGGGAGAATGGTAAAAATTAACAAAAATATGTTTTAAATGACAAATTCATTTGGTATTGCAGATCCGCCAAATCGGTACATTATTTTACACAAATGCCCAATATGTCGACCTAACGATATAAAATTAAGCTCAAAAATTTTTGGCATAGAAAATAGACAATCGACTTCGACTTGGATTTTGATCAGGCTATTGACCTTGGAAATTAAAAACAATAAAAATCCGACCTTGGAAATTAAAAAGCAATAAGAAATCCGGCATCGATTCGCCAACTTATAGACTTCGCGATTTCTATGGCACACGGATCATGTTTAGCTTAACGCTGATAACTTGAGTTATCGGACAATTTTAGTTGATATTAACAAGCAACAACAAAAACTACTGGAGCAGTACAGAAGTTTGCTTGTAAATAAATACCATCGCCCAATACTATGATAGCTTCGAGCTATCGGATTGAAAAAGAAATAGTTTAAACATTTCCTACTGAGCAGGAATTATTTATGCTTTTGAAGCAATAAAGCCCGTAAAAACGTTAATATGATTCCACTATAAATTTTAATTTTTAAAATACTTTGCAAGTTTTTGTAGGGAATGTTTAAACTTACTTTTTTATATTATTTTTACTTTTAAAGGACACAAAAGTCATGAAATCATTTTCTGTGTAATATTTTACTTGTCAAAATTTGTAGATTTAATAAAATTTTTGCACATACATATGAATTCCAACAAAAAAAATATTAAGCCAATGTATTTATATGATTCAATTTTATGTGCTGTTTTTAAATAACAGGCAAGTAATTGTGTAGTCAAATTAATATGAAAACCACTGTTTTTTTAACGATTTTCATATAAATTTTACTGCACAATCACTTGCCTGTTATTTAGAGAAACAGCCCATTCAAGTTTTCTAACCATTTCTTTACAATTAATGGGTGCGTTCGAGTACTTTAACAGTAAAATTCAGCAAATGAGTAATTTCTGAATAAACTGAAAATTTACTCTCAAAAAAATTGTTGCCCAAAAAAGTACGCGAACGGAAAATTCGTAAAATATTGGGAACAGCAGATGAAAAATACATATAGTGTTGAAAAATGTTAACACATTTGACTACTTAACTCGTTTTCTTATCGCTACTCGATTAAATACTTTTTATAGCACGAACATTTAAGGAAAATACAAAAAAATTATTTTATGTAATCTTTCATGTTTGTTTTTTTTTTATTGATTTTGCTAATTTTTGTCTAGGTTAATTTATTCAAAAGAAAATGAATAGTAATTTTGCTATTGATTACTTTTAAAAAAAGCGCAGTTTTAAAAGTAAGTACCTCTTAAAAATTAACATACGGGCATGTTCTGAAAATCACGTGATTTCAAATCACGTGCTTTTAAAATCACGCTGTAAGTTTGTGGTGTTCTGAAAAACATTTCGTTTTTATGTTTCAGTTAAAATCACGCCAAAACATACAAAAACGGAAACACAAAAATATCAAACGTGTGATATTAAAAGGCACATGTGATTTGAAATCACGTGATTTGAATTAAAGTGATTTTCAGAACAGGCCTGATAATAAAAAAAAGTTTCAAAATTTGGTATTTAGCCATATAAAATAAATGTTTCACAAACAAGTTTAGCGCATTAATGTATAAAATTAATGCGCTAATGTATTCACTCTTTGTTTTTAAAAATAGGGAAAAAAATCCCCAACCACTATTTCGAGTGGAGTTAGAGCCCGGCGATGTTAAGCTAAAAAAAAATGAAACGCATCCCATTTACAGTTTAAAATACATTCTGTACAGAAAAATCACGATAGAGGAGCCGCACAAAAGAAATGGGCCCGTTCAGTGTTTAAACTGCCAAGAATTTGGTCATACTAGGGCATACTGCCATTTACCCCCTGTTTGCGTCGTATGTGGAGAATTACATGGTACCGTCCGGTGCGATAAGTCCAAAAATTACCCTAATGCAAAAAAATGTAGCAACTGTGGTGGTAACCACACTGCCAACTATAGAGGATGCCCTCAAACGCAGGCAACTCATCATGGAAACACGTACGGCGTCCAGATGCCTCAGCCAAATAATAACAGAACCTCGTACGCTAATGTATTAAAATCTAATCCTATGCAACTGCAAGGTGATGTACCAAATAACGATGAAATTCCCATTTCTAATTTAACTCGGCTAGAAAAAGCTATGGAAACATTAGTGCAAACAGTTAACAATTTTACTAACACAATGGGTAACATGATGCAAGAAATGTTAAGAATGCAATCGATGTTATTGCAAGCTGTACTAAACAAGCCATGAACTGTTTAAAAATTTGCTTTTGGAACGCAAACGGCATCCGCCAACACAAAAATGAACTAGAATACTTCCTTAAAAATAAACAAATTGATGTTATGATGGTTTCTGAAACTCATCTGACCTCAAGAAATACGTTTAAAATCAATGGTTATATGTATATTATATGATACCAAGGACCCTCGAGACAGAGCTTGTGGCGGTTCTGCCATTTTGATAAAGAAACGAGTAAAACACTACTTAATGAGTGATCATCGAGAAGACTATCTAAAACCAACGAACATTTGCGTTGAGGAATTAAATTGAAACATAGTAATTGCATCATTATACTCCCCACCTAGATTTTCTATATCAGAAAGCCAATATAATAAATATTTCAAATCATTAGGACCTTGCTTCCTGGCTGCTGGCGATTATAACGCTAAACACACTTTCTGGGGTTCACGACTTATTACACCTAAGGGTCGTGTTTTGTTTAACACAATTTGTAAAATGGATCTAAATGTGGTCGCGAGCGGACAACCAACATATTGGCCTACTGATCAGCAAAAATTTCCAGATGTTATCGATTTTGGAGTGGTTAAAAACATCCCCGCAGAAACGATTTATGTTGAAGCTTCCTTAGAACTATCTTCTGATCACACACCTACAATTCTTACAATAACAAATCCTAATAGAATTGTATCTCCATCTGATAACTTAGTGACGTCAGCCACTCAAATAAATTGGTTAAAATATAAAAAATATCTCAGTACCCACTGCACTGAAAATATTCCGCTTAGTACACCGGAGAATGTGGATATTTCTATTGTAAATTTTGACAGTTATCTGAAACTAGCTGTTCAACATTCTAGTATAACCCTCAAAAAAACCAAAAATAGTAAAATATATTCTGCAGATGTTGAGCGTCTCTTGACTGAAAAAAGGAGAGCTCGAAGAGAATGGCAATTGCATAGATCCCCTCAACTTAAGAATTTACTAAAAGAGTGCACAAAAAGTCTAAGAAAGTTACTGCAGTCTCAGAAAACGGCTTCCCTGGAAAAATATCTTAAGGAACTTGATGCAACTTCTCAATCAGACTACTCATTATGGCGTGCAGCTAGAAATCTTAATAGACCAGTTATCACTAAACCACCATTAAGATACTTAAATGGAAGTTGGGCACGAAATGATATAGAAAAAGGAAATATTTTTGTTAATCATTTGAAAACCGTATTTACCCCTCATACATCTTTCGATACTGCGGTCGAGTTACCACCTGTTGTTGTTAGATCAGCTGTTCCACTTAGATTTGAGATAAAAGAAATCGAAAAGGCTATTCATAATTTAAACCCCAATAAAGCCCCTGGTTTTGATAAGATCAGCAACAAAATGCTTTTAGAGCTACCCAGCATAGCAAAGAAAATTATTCTTTTAATTTTTAATGCTATTTTACGCCTTGAATACTATCCACAAGAATGGAAAGTATCCTTAGTTACAATGATACCTAAGCCAGGAAAGGATCCTACAAAAGTTGAGTCATATAGACCTATAAGCTTATTGTCTAATATATCAAAGCTGTTTGAGAAGCTGTTAGTGTCAAAATTAGCCCCAATTTTAAATGTAAATAGATGTATTCCTAACCATCAATTCGGCTTTAGAAGAGAACATAGCACAATCGAACAAACCCATCGTATAGTAAACGCCATAAGAAAAGCCTTTGAAGAAAAAAAATATTGTTCCGCCCTCTTCATCGATGTTTCCCAAGCTTTTGATAAAGTCTGGCATGAAGGGTTATTACATAAATTGAAGCAAAACTTACCAGTAAACACACACAAGCTGTTAGAAAGCTACTTAGTCGGCCGAAAGTTTATTATTAAAGAATGTGATTTTATAAGTTCTCCTCAGCCAATTGACGCTGGAGTCCCTCAGGGAAGCATCATGGGTCCACTCTTATACCTTATATATACCTCAGACATGCCAACAAACAACCACACCATAACTTCAACATTTGCTGATGATACAGCTTTTCTAAGCGTACACGAAAACTGTCATGAAGCATCCCGTTACTTGCAGGATCATATATTTGAACGGGAAAAGTGGTTAAAACAATGGAGGATAAAGGTCAATGAGCAAAAATGCGTACATATAACATTCACCTTGCGTCGGGAGTCATGTCCCCCTATTAAAATCAATAATCAATTAGTGCCCCAGCAATCGCATGTAAAATATCTCGGTATTCATCTAGATCGGCGTTTGACATGGAAATGCCATATAGAAGCAAAACTAACACAAATGAAACTAAAAGCAATTCAAATATATTGGCTTATTGGAAGAAATTCTGTTCTTAGCCTCGAAAGTAGAAGTTTGCATACTTTATAACTCTATATTGAAGCCAATCTGGTGCTACGGTATTCAGCTATGGGGCACTGCCTCGGCCTCAAATATCGAAAAAATTCAAAGGCGCCAAAATAAACTTCTTCGAATAACCACAGCCGCTCCCTGGTATGTTAAAAACTCTAATATTCACAAGGATCTCAATGTGCCATTAGTAAAAACTATTATTACGAAGTACGCAGCAAAATATTTAAAAGGGCTTGAGTCGCACCCAAATCCACTTGCTCGAAATATTTTAAATGACAGTGGACACTCTAGATTAAGGAGAAGAGATACCGCAGGACTCCTCCGAAGGGAAGACCGCTAAACATCTACATATCGAGCCTTTGGTGCAAGACCGTAAGTAACTCAAAATTTGAATTTTTTGAACTGGGTATGCAGTAATGATCTTTGGGGATATATCTATCTGAAGAAAAAAAGATCATGGTTCTATCTCTAACTGTTCAGATTTTACAGCTAAAAATGGCTTTATTGCCTCTAGCTTTGTCCAACAATATTTATTTGCAATAATGAAATATATCCTTTAACTTACAAACAGAAAACAAATTGTGAAAAAACAATAAGGCAATAATTTTTTTTGCTACGTTTTAGGCACAAAAACACAACTGCATAATTTGTGTTCTTTTTTACTTGTTCGTATTATTTCACAATTCATCTTTGTTGAAAAAAAATTAGTTATCATTTCTTCTTATGCTTTATTTGCTATATCGATATACTCCGAATTAATTCATAATTTTGTCGTTAATTTTGTGACAATAACGATACATTATTGATAGGTTGATACAAAATACTTAAATATAAATAAATATTTCATATTTTTAGTAATTTTTTACCTAATTTAATTATAAAACATTCCTCTTTATTAAAAAACTTGTAAAATAATAACTTTAGTAAACGAAAATACTATCAAAAAGGTGATTCAAAACTTCAAATGCATTTTTCTCAGTTTTTTTTGACTTACTATGGTATTGCACCAAAGGCTCGATATGTGAACAGAAACCGTGAGGAGAAAAATTTTCGTCTAGCATTGGCAGGACAAAAATAAAGTATTAGTATAAGATTTGATTAAATATTGTTAGTTCATATTTAATATATGAAGATTCAATAAATAAATAATGAGAAAAAAAAATAAGAACTCTTTGTTTTTAATTAAATTTTTCTTTTATTAAAAAATTTTTCACAATTTGTATTCTTTTTGTTTGTTTGCTATTGCCTGTTTACCTTTTGAAATATATGTATGTATGTTTTTTTGTTTTACTAAATTTTACTGCAAAAATTTATGCAGTAAAAATTTGTAAATACTCAGTCAAGAACTGTCACTTTACGCTCTCAAGTTGTGTTCTCATTTAGTGTATTTTGTGTACACGAACGTAATTTAGTAAAATGCAGTAAAGTTCAGTAAAAAATCGTAAAAACTTTTGTGTTCTCGAACGCAGCTATTATAAATTTTTTTTAAACAATTTTAATTTAAAATTAAACTTACTTTGTTTTTAATAGCAAAAAATAAAAATAATAATCATACGTACTTAAAAACCCCCAGAGACCAACTGAAAGCCAAGGAAATATTGAAAATATAAAAAACTACATACCTACCTACTTATATTATATAAAATCTACTAGCGGACAAGTTCAAGAGGTTTTTTAGTTTATTCCAAACAACCGTACCGAGGGTATTTATTATATCAATACAAAGATAAAGACACACATAATCGGATTAAAAATATTTAGATTAGAAAACAATGTTTTGTGCAGTTGTTGCATGGAATTAGGAATATTTAAAAAAGTGCATACATAAATAAAACTAGAAGTGAAAAATTTATGAAGGAAATAATATAGAAAAAGAAAACTTAAAATTAAAAGTAGTAAAATGTTTTTGAAATACATAGGTACATACATTTTAATTGTGTGCAATATTTACGCCTGCAAATTAAGGCCCTAATCATGAAAAACACAACGCCAAAGAATAACAATGAAAGCAAGAACAATGTCATAAATATTTTATAATTTTATTGTTGCTTTCTACAGAAATTCATGTACCGTTTTAAAATTTTCAACGCCACAAGCAATGCAGCGTTTTAAATAAAAAACGCAATGTGAATTTCTGTAGAAAGCAACAACAAAATTACAAAATATTTTTACTTTGTTTTTGCTTTGCATATAATTTTTGGCGGTGCGTTGCGTTTTACACAATAAGGGTCTTAGTCAGTTTAATATAGCACATGCTCTAATTGAAAAATATTACACTGCAAATTTGAGCTGATATTTACAGTATTTTTTTTTTTTTTTTTTGCTTTTACTAACTTTGACAAGTACACTGCTAAATACATATCGTCTAAAACCACCTTTAACGACTACTACATTTATTACCCCGGGTCTCTACGTAGCAATATTTATTGCGGAAAACGTCAAATTTGATTATTTCATAAAATTTGTTGCCATGAGTGTCAATCCATGTCTTCTGATTGCTTCAGCAATTACTGCTTAGTCATCGACCAGACTTGCAATTTTTGTTGCTGCAATTTTTAAAAATTCTGCTTTGAAATTCCATTAGTGTCCAGATTATGAAATTATAGTTTTGCAATTTTTGTATATTTATCTTGTCTTTCCTCTTCTTCCTTTTATATTTTATATATAAATACAAAAACACCTACAGCCAACTTCAAGTTAAAAAGTGTAAGAATAACAAAACAAAACGGAATTGCAGAGTGAAACTGCGTACCCTTCCTAATATTCTCACCCCTCTCACCAATAAACGCAAGAACTGCTGCAATAAAAATCGCAAGTCTGGACGATGGCTGTCAAATTCGTTGTCATTTATCCGACTTTTCATTTTTCTGTACGTTTGTTTATGGCGTATTCACGTGTTCTCCAGCAATATAATCAGCAATAAATGCTCTTATTCATTACACACTTAAGCTTTGCTCACATTATGTGTATTTGTCATGTGGATTGTCACTTTTCAACATGTCAGATATGTACATATCGTCTGAACACTTCAAAACAAAATCATGTGTTATTTCTCTGTGTACAGCACATACGACATTTTTGATTTACTTGAGGGTTACACGATCAAGTTTTGTCTATCAAGTTTTAATACACTCATACTTTTTTACTTTAAAATTCTCTTTCAAGTGAGTGTATCCATTTACGTTAAAGAAAACAGCTGATTACAAGTTTGGTGAGAAAATTTTTCGTTTGTCTTTATAAATTGTTCTCTTGATGACATCTTGAAAGTAAATTGCTTCAAAATTGCGTGCAGCCTACGTCACAGCTTCCAATTTTTGGAAATTTTGACAAACTGTATATGTAAAAGACTATCAAGAACAACTTGATCGTGTGGCTGTAGTGTTAGAACGAGTTCTATTTTCAAGTGACAAAGCATCTGACATCAGCTGGTTCGTATTAACAAAATTGCTTGGAGCGGCGAAAATTAATTGAAATGTTATCAAATATAAATAATAATAATAAAAAATAAAAAATACTCCGCTGTTTTAAGATTGTTTTTCTTGATAGGTTATGTCAAATGTACTTTACATACCAACATTTGAACATGAAAATTATAAACCTTATGTATTACTCAAATTTTGACATACACATGAAATTAAATGTGTGTAGAAAAGTGACATTCCACATGACAAATACACATAATGTGAACAAATGAAACTTAACTTACCGATGTGGTACATTTAAATTCAACTTAAGTTTCCATTGGATTAACTTAGCAATGTGGCCTCAATATCACAACAATATAACAACAACATGCAAAGCAATAACAACCAGCTGTTTTTTAAGCCACTGTGCAAGGCGAATTCATTTATCAGGTGGCGTTGAAAGCACAGCTGTGCTACTTTTTTTCTTACTTAGAGAGAAATGTCAAAAGTTGCTTGTGTTTTT
Source organism: Pollenia amentaria (assembly GCA_943735925.1). NCBI lineage: Eukaryota > Metazoa > Arthropoda > Insecta > Diptera > Polleniidae > Pollenia > Pollenia amentaria. The sequence goes on from OX031006.1 coordinate 166,916,425, forward strand.
GACACATCGATCAGCGAAAGCAGCAAAAAAATACATTAGCGGAATTCACCCTTTATAGTAAAGTCCCTTGTAGACCTTGTTAATCTTATAATATTGGTAAAAATACTAACATTTACAACACTGCAACAACAAAATGTATTAGACTTAAATATACTACGCTGTGGTTGAAAAATCCCACAAAAAGCAGTAGTAAATAAAGTGTGTGAATTTACCAGAATAAAACAGTTGATGAAACTTTATCTGTCTCTTTCTCTCACTCAGCAAATTCATTAATTTACAATGCATACGAAAAAGACACTCACGCTTTGAAGTATAAAATCGTCTTAAATGCAACAGAGTTGTACACTTAATACAAAGGGTGAATACAGCTATTGTTGTGTTTTTGGTGTTATTACTTGTTGTAGTATGGACGGCAACGTATATATGAATTCGCCTTCCCACTGTGTAAATAACCAAGGCGAATTCATTCCAGGTAATCTTGGTAGTACAACAAGTACAACTCGTACAAAAACCACAAATAGGGTTGCCATTCGTACTGTTTTTATCAGTACATGTACTGTTTTTTGTTTAAAGTACTGATTTATGCATTACTAGCAAGTCAGTACGCAAATGTACTGATTTTTTCATTAATGTACTGGTGTTGTACTGTTATTATATATTGATTTTGTTCAGTATATAGTTTGTCATATTGTCAAATTGTTTGTCATGCAAATATTAATACAGATGTTCTTATCGATGAGTTATTAACAAGATTTTTGCCGAGTCAGTACGAAAAAAGAAGACAGTAGGAGAAAAATGGAAAGTGTTTATACATGGTGGTGCGTTTACGAATTTGACGAAATATGGATTTTATTTCTTCCATTCCACATTCAAACGCTTTTAAAGAACAAGTCTGTAGTTTTCAAAGTGGAGCAAAGAGAGAAACAGGCTCCTAATATAAAATCTAAAGAGTGACTTGCAGATAAAGACAAACTTTGGTTATAGTTGTAATGTGTTTTACAATTTCTCGAAGACTGACAACAGGAATGAAATTGTGGACAATGTACAAAAAGGCCATACAAATTTTTAACTTGCAACATTGTAAATAATTATGTCCAAACATAAATATGGAAATATATTATTTATAAAAATCTATAGCGCAAGATCGTCTGAAAAACGATTGTGCCTTTTACAATAATTACAATTATTAATAGTAATTAGTTGTAAATCACTTTTAAATAATTTTTTTAAATTATTTTGAAAATAAATACATAACAAGCTTCGTTATTTCAAGTGTTTAATGGGGTTTTTAACATTGTTGTCCTTATAACTGTAGCTTTTAGCTGTGCTAAAAAGGTCAATGTCAAATAATTCATTTTTGAGAAAATTTAAATGTTAGTTTTTTATAGAAGAGTTCTAAGTGAAATTGGCTAGCAAACCCCTTTTGAAGCTGTTCTCGGTTAAATTAGACATTGGCTTTATCCTCAAAATAAAAGAGATTAAGCATGACCTTTTAATTGCAAAATTAAATTAATTTTGCTGGCAGATATACCAAGAAACTACTTTTATTTAATTTTATGCTGACCTATATATAAAAATATAATAGAATAAAGGAAATAAAATTTTAGTTCACATGTTGGTCACGTTTTTTTTCGACAAATATTTGCTAGGTGTGTCCGTAGGTTAAGAAAATATCTAATGCAACAATTAAGTCAAAATAGCAAAATGTTAAAGAACTCAAATTTTGCTTTTAATAAAATTTATGTTTCTTTGAAAAAGCTAACAAGAAATTAAGAATCAAATTTTTAACAACTTGTTGTGTTTTAGATTTTTTTGTTGTTCATTTTGTATTCCCGCTATAAATATATAAGGAATTGAATTATTATTTAAAAAAAAAATCAGTTTTAATAATTAAATTTTGTCACTATTCAAATTATAGCATGAATTCAAGTTTTGTTTTAAAAAAGATTGTGCTTTTCATGTTATTAATAGTCAATTTTATATTAAAAAAGTATATGTACTGTTTTTTATGCAATTGTACTGATTTTTTTCTGTTATGTACTGATTTCTCTGATTTCAAAACTGGCAACCCTAACCACAAACAATTTGTTTTTGTAAAATCATTGTACAATGTCAAAAACCGAAACACATCAAAACAGAAACAAAGATAATAAACAAAATTTTGACATCCAACAATTATAAAGCTAAAGAAAAAACCTGTAATGAATTCGCCTTGGTAAATAACAAAACTTTTTTCTGATATGTTTTTGTATTTAATAGTGCTACCATACTTTTATAGTAATTAAATAAGACTTTTTAAATGAATCTCAAAAAAGAAATCTGTATTTAAATACGATTTAAGTTTATATGAAAATTAACATAAAATTGATTTAACACTTTCTTGAAAATTGGACATTAATGTTTCATCTTAGATGCCAAAGCGAGTATGTAACGCAACGCGAAGCAAAGTTTTATCTAACATAGCTCAAGGCGAATTCACTAGAAGGTGAGGTAAACTCTACAACAACACTGCTTCTGTGGTCCGATTGTTAAAAATATTGCTAGAAAAAAACATTTGTTTTTATAAAAAACTAATTTGTGTACAAGTTTTGACAAATCGACCATCGAATAAAATAATCATACAATGACTTGACCCCACCTTCTAGTGAATTCGCCTTGGCATAGCCTTTATTGCGCCATTGTTCTGCCGACGTTTTTGCTTGTGCTTACTTGGAGACCACACGATCAAGTTTTACCTTACAATTCCTTTCAATTTGCAATACACTCTCACTTTTTTACTGACACACTCACACTTTTTAAATTGAACACGGGATTGCTCCGAATTTCATCTTTTCATTTGTTTGGCAATTTTACGTCCAATTTAAAAGCTGGTTACAAGTTTAGTGAACAACTTTTTCGTTTGTTTTTATAAATTGTCTTCTTTATGACATCTTGAAGTAAATTGATTAAAAATTGCGTGCAGCTTACGTCACAGTTTTCAATTTATGTAAATTTATATATTTAAAAGACTATCAAGAGAAATTAATCGTGTGGCTACAGTGTTAACAAAAAAAAAATTGCTACGTGAAGAGGTAGCGTTATGTAATTCAATATTACATGGCGTTTACATTTGCCAGTACTGGCAAGACAGTAGCAATAAATACAAACGTTTTCACTAATACACCCAACAAACACTAAGTCAAACCTTTGATATGAAATGACTATCATTTGACATCAAACACAATTTTCAATCCTTTTTCAACAGTTTTATATTAAAATTTGAATTCAAATTGTTAATGATTTGCATGTAAACATTTGACATACAATGTTTTATCATTTTGATTTCAAATTGTTATCAAATGTTATTCTCAAGTCAAAAAAAACTTAACAGCACTGAAGCGAAAAATAAATGTTAACATTAAAAAAATCGCAACAAATTAAGTTTTTTCAAATGCGAATTCACTTCACGTAATATGTAGTGTAATACATTTAACTTTAATCACCATTTTTAATGCTTACATTTATTTTTCGCTTCAGTGCTGTCAAGTTTATTTTTGATATGAGAATTACATTTGACAACAATTTTATATCAAATTTTTAAAACATTATATGTCAAATGTTTACATTCAAATCATCATCAATTTGAATACAAATGTTAAAATCAAACAGTTGAAAAAGGTTTGAAAATTGTGTTTGATGTCAAATGATAAAGTCATTTCATATCAACGGTTTGACTTCGAGTTTGTTGGGTACTATCTTTCTAATTTCGCAGACAGTAAAATTGGACAGTGATTTGACATTTGCTGACAGTAATTTGAAGTTTTGTTCGCATAAGAAAAAAACACAAAAAAAAGTAAACAAAAATAAATATATGTTTAAGTGAAGTGTTATGTATGTTTACACAATATAGTTGTTTTATGATATTTTCTAATTTGTTTACTTCATAAAAAAAAAACGTTTAGCTTGAACTTGTACTGCAACATTCACCTTAGACATTTTTTCCAAATTGAACTGTCTTAATTACTGGCTGAACGCTTACGTCACGAAGACAGTTAGTAGTGTTTTGTACAACTAATATGTATTTTCTTTTCCAGTACTGCCAAGTGTAAGTGCTGGTTCACACTCTTCAAGTTTTAGCCGTTAAATCTTGAGCTTTTTGGAGAGAAAGGAAAAGATAATGCCATTTATTTTCCTCTATCTCTCTCTCCTAAAAACTCAAGACTTGACGGCTAAGACTTGAAGAGTGTAAACCAGCAATTAATTCTGTGTTATACATTAACACTATGGCATTGCCAACATTACCATTGTGGCAAAACTAATATTGAGGCTGTTATTGAAATTTAACGACTACTTCTTAAAATAGCGAATATATTAAAGTAACATTTATACTGGAATATTCTGTACTTTTGTAGCAGTAATAATTTTCATTTTTCAACTTCATCGCAAAGTTTAAGGTTCCTAATACAACAGGTGAATAATAATAAGCCCCATTCGTGCTGTCATAAATCTCATAAAAAAAACCAATATATGTAGGTTTTTTAATTGAAGGCAACATAAATTACAATAATGTACTATAAGTCAAAACCTATTTGAAATTATCGTGCCAGTAGGTCCATAAATAACCATAGTCCCTAACAAGGCGAATTCATTACAGGTGATCCTAAAAGCCCTGCTGATAACTTTTTTTCTTTAGCTTTATAATTGTTGGATGTCAAAATTTTGTTTATTATCTTTGTTTCTGTTTTCATTTGTTTCCGTTTTTGGCACTGTACAATGATTTTACAAAAACAAATTGCTTGTGGTTTTTGTACGAGTTGTACTTGTTGTACTACCGAGATTACCTGGAATGAATTCGCCTTGGTCCCTAAATATACAATAGTAAATGTCTTAAATTATTTGACAGATCAAATATTAATGTGCTACACTCATTATAGGAACGAAAGGTATTAATATACTATGTTGCATTCCACGACAAATCAGATGGGTAACATGTTTTTCGTTTTTGTTTTTTTTTTTTTTTTTTTTTTTTGATTTTGTGATATTTTTTGATTACTCGTTCAAAATGCACTCTTTTTTAAATTTTTTGTTCATAACTTTCTTCAGATTGGTCCAACTGAATTTTTTTGAGAAACAATCGTTTTCAGTGTTTTTGATTAAGATTTTTGGATATGAAATTTTAACTCAGGTTTTTAAAAATTAGAGAACCTTCGATTTTTTTGGAAATGTGTAATTTAAAACTACTATCCATCCAATAACTATTACACCCGGCCTGTTAGTGGACCTTACATACATACCTAAAAAACCATAAATCGGTATCCTAAATGAATTTTTTTTTTTAATTTTCAAATATTGAAAAAATAATAGTAGTTTTGCAAGACCCACTATTCCAATTTGGACAATTATTAAGAAAGTTATGAACAAAAAACTAAACAGTGTCTTTTGAACGAGTAATAAAAAATGTCAATATACCAGAAAGGGCCTTTTGTGGTATACTAAAATATATCACAGAATTGGGGAAAACAAAAAATTATTTTTTAAGGCATTTGATTTGTCGAGGAATGCGCCGTATATTTACATACATAAATATAGAAAATATGTATATTTAGCAGAGTACGGAGAGTGCTCGAATTAAACTCGCTCGCGAGCGAGTCCAATTCGAGCGAGTTTTATTTTCAACATTGAAAAGAATTATTCTTTACTGCTCGCGAGTTTAAAAAATAAAACTCGCGAGCGAGTTTTATTTTTGCGAGTTCAAAAATATTGCTCGCGAAAAGAATTCAAATTTTAAGAGTCAAAAATAAAACTCAACTCGCGAGTCGAGCTAAAAAGAATTGTTCGCGAGTTTTATTTTTGCGTATGAATTTTGTTTAATTAAAAATATATTTTTCCTGTTTATTTGTTTGTATGTGTGGATAAATGTGTGTATGTATGAATATTTCATCAAAACACAGAACAGCATTAGCAAATGGATCAGAAGTAAGGTGGGAAAAGGTATTTATTGATACAGCAAATATTACGTTGTTACAAGTATAACTAACCATGAAGAAGAAATAGCAAAGGAAAGGATTCGTTTAAAAGAATGCAATCATGTTATACGTTTCGAAAATATAAAAAAGGCAGTTCATTAATTTCCTATGAATCGTAAACACTTCTATGTAAGTCACTAATGAACGCATACATTTTATTACACATCATTCAAAATTTAACATTTATACGTATTGCACATATATTTTAAAACACACTTATCTACCTGTTTATGAGCAGCATTCACTTGTGTGCATTTTTTTTAGAATAAACATTACTTTTACAACCCTTTCCCACACGTCTTGCCAGCCATTTTAACATAAATATTAATATAATAGGTTTTTCAGACCCATTGCACTGACATTTAAACACTCACTAGGGATCAAACAAACATATCAATGATCACATTTTCTATAAATAGTCGTGATTGTTTACTACCTGCTGATGTTTTCTATAAGAATCAACTAATTTGGTTGTCACAAGACAATTATGTGATGGCTTTTGCTACCCTAAAAAACTCTTAATTCATTTATAACACTTGTCTTCAAAAACAAATGTAAGTCTTTAAATAAAAACATATAAAATATAAAGATTTTGAAGCGGTTAATTTAAATCCGTTTGCAGTTTCAAACTTTTTTATGGGCTTGACTAATATTCCGCCCAAAATAAGGGCCGATTTTTATAAAAACACCAACAAATGATTATTAATAATATTTCCTTTAAGTCAAACGAATAACATCTTTTATATTTTCCACTGTTTCGGACATTTTCAGAAATTAGTGGCGATAAACTTTTTTTTTTCAAGCAAAATTAGTACTATTTTTTGTTTTCAAAAATTTGTTAACAAATTTAGAACAATTTTTTTTATTATTTATCAGAAAGCCAGATATATTGCGAATAAAATGAGCCATAAACCATGAAAATCTATTGACAAATGTTTATTTTATTCATAATTATTAAAGGCAGCTTTTATGAAAATAATATGTTACCAATCTCAAACAGTTTTATTTAAGTCATTTAAGAACGCATACATTTTATTATACATCATTAAACATTTTGCAGGTTTACATATTTTTAAACAAGAAAACATTTATACATACAAACACACATACATTCTTATCAACATGGTTATGCCCAGCATTCATATATGTGCATATGTTTTTTTAACCCCTTCCTACACATTTGCCTGCCCTTCGTTTCTAAAAATTCATATGTATGTATATTTTTACTTCGCACAAGCAAACATTAATTTTTTTAAACGAGTTGCTCGATTTCAACTCGTATGCGCTCGTTTTCTGCTCGCATAAAATTTGTACTTACGAGTTGAAAAATAAAACTCGTAAGCACAAATTTTAAAACGAGTTGTTATCTGCTTACGAGTCGAGCACAAAAATCTTATGACTCGTAAAAAATTTGTGCTCGCGAGTTTAAAAATAAAACTCGCGAGCACAAATTTTAAAATGAGAGAGTTGACTCGAATTGTGCTCGCGAGTATAATTTTTTCCTACCCTGATATTTAGCATTAATTTCTTTTAAATTTAGGTGCTTTTATTACACAAAATGAAAACTTCCACACATATTATGTTTATCTTTGCCAAATACCATTTTGCAATGGAACTAGTGTTGCATGGTAAATTCTCCAATCCAAATTTCCGACTTCTTGGCACGTAGAAAGCCTCTGGTGTCACTTGCAAATCGTAAATCGCGAGTTGCTTTTTCCAAGGATGTTACAGGGTCACTTAAATCCTTAGTATCAAGCGGTTTTCCTTGTTTCTTCACACCAGCTGGTTACCCCTTATTCGAAGTATGCAAAACTTGCTCTCGGCTGTAAATAAAACCTATTGCCAGAATACATCAAGCTTATTTATAAATTACTTGGCAAAAGCAATTCGCTTCTGAAGATTTACAAGTGACACCAGAGGCTTTCATCATGCCATAGCAAAGTGTATTGAGTAGGAAAAAATACAGACACAAAATTTGAAGAGCAGCTGGTAAATGCTTGTTTTTTAAACCATTTTCGAAATTTATGTAATCTCATTAAACGAGAGGTGTATTTTAAAGTAAATATTTACAACATTACCGGCATATATTGAAGGTGTTAACATTTTTATACAATTACAAGAAAAAACTAAAATCAACTCAGGAAATTTTCATGTTGTTTTTGTAAATATTTTATTTTTTGTTGTTAACACAGCTCTTTAATATATTTGCTTTGATTTTACTTATAACATCCGTGTAAACATGAAATATACAACATACTTTTGTTCTATTTTCTTAAACACTAATGGCCATTTTTTGAATGTATCGGCAAATAATGTCGACATAAATGTATTAAACCGATAAACTGTCCGTTAACGATTTTGGTTTTCTCAATATACCGACAAAAAATATTGCTTTCAGTTGGCAGCACCTCTCAAAATACATGTTAAAAGTTGAGAGTCAGATGATTGAATTTATTTGTACGGCAAATAAATAATTGGCAGATGAGTGCCGGTAAGCTTTGCGACAGAATATAAGCAAACGAGACATTGAGAAAATCAAATTTCTCTAATGTGCAGTTTTTCGTTGGGGAAAAAGATAGTCGGCTAATTGGAAAACGGCCATAAGAGAATTTCATATTATTTTGATTCTACAAAGTAGTAATACTTTGTATTACCATGTAAACATGCCTTTAGTAAAAATCTGTTATTATTTTTAAATATTGGAATCAAGTTTCTTCAAAAATATCGAGTGCTGCCAAATCATTTTGGTTCACTTTGTACATTCTATCGGAATTAAAATGTTTGGGTATTTCAGATGTTGGATTAATGTTGTGACACGTATTTAATGAATACTTCACCTTAAAAACGCTTTCTTTTAATAGCTTTTAAAAAGCTTTACTTTGTAAATTTTACTTTTCAAAATTACACGAAACGAAGAAAACCCGGCTATTGAATTAGCAGAAAAATTAAAAAAAGTTGATACCTAACATTCTACTACGAAGACGAACTTGAGCAGGTGAAAAATATTGTACTTTTAGTTATTCGTTATGGATGGTTATTTAGCTATTTTCCCGTGACTAGCATTTCTCAGTCAGCAAGACTCTAACGATTTTTTTTGTTATGTATAGACACGCAAATAGTGAAACCCATATATATAAATTTATGTGCCGTAAATTTTCCGGTAAAGTAATAAAATCCCTGAAATCTGGTGGAAAAACCTGGAAGCTGACAACTCTAAATATATAAATATCTAAACAGCACAAGTGCCCTCTGTACTTAGTTCACATTCCGGAAATCAGCCGCTAACTAACAAAACAGCCGCTTTAATGGTTTCATTCCATTATTTTGACATTTTCCATTTGCTTTTTAATTCGTGTCTTATTGTTTTGTTATGATACGCACTACATAATGAGTAATTATAGTAATTGTTATTAAAAAAAAAAAACAAGAAAATAAGACTATTTACAATTACAACAAAATTATAAACAACAACTTATTAGTTATCCAATAATAAAAAACGAATGAAAATTTTGAGTTTTTTTGCAATAGATAAATTGCAAGTGAAATTTTAAAAAATGTCTTCGAAAGCAATAAACTACATGGGTATGAGTATAGTTGAACCCGAGGAAAGAATGCGCTATTTGGTCAACTATGGCAACATGATTGACGTGGATCCTAAACAATCTATTAATCGGTAAGTTGAAATCGAGACATTCGATTTGTATAAAGGAAAAATCTAATAGCTATGACAAAATTTTTGCATAACTTTAACCTTGTTTGGGGCATCAGTTTGTATGGTAATAATGCAAATAGCTAACGAATAAACAAGGTCATTAAGTGACCTTACAATGAGTTTATTTTAAATCCTTTTTATCTATACCAACTGAAGGTTAGACTCCTGTTGATATGTATTTTAAGTTCAAGCTTTTAATAAGTAATTTACGACTATAGGTTGTTTTATGTTTAAATTTTTTTTCTATTTTCTCTAGTTACTATCGCTCTGGCACAGAAATGTTACGCATGGCTCAAGTATATCTTGCTGAAGGGAACCATGAAAATGCCTTCATACTCTACATGAAATATTTAACTTTATTTGTGGAAAAGGTACGCTCTCATCCTGACTACTCCAGCATTAAGTCTGAAATGAAATTTATCAATAAACGTATTAAAGAAGAAGTTATGCCCACTTCGGAAAAGCTGCGAGTCAAGCTATTGGATCGTTATCGACGTGAATATGAACAGTTTTTAGCGAATAAAGAAGCAGAACGTGTTCGAGAAATGGAGCGTGAACGTCGTATTCGGGAGGCAGCTGCAAAGAATTCCTCAAAGTCTGCTTCACTAATACCCGCCAATCTGCACGTTAAAATGGATCCTAATGTTCAGCCTACGGCACCGGATATGGGCTTATTGGATCAGGTGGTGTATCCCAATGATTTCCCTACGGGAGGTCAAAAGTCTAATCTACTATTGCCAACGGATAGTATGGATCAAGATGATAAAAGATCGAGGTAAATTTAATTGTTTCAATTAGTTTTAAGAACAAAGATTATATTATTTTGTATTTCATTAGCCAAACGTTATTTAATATATTTTAATGCTGATAATCTAATAAAAAAAATATTGATTAAATTAGAATTTAGCATATATGGCAGGACAATTTCAAGATAAACATAAAAAAAATTTTATCTTTAACTGAATATTAACATAAAAGTTTAATTTTTATAGGTATATTTTTTTTATTACAAATATTAGAATGTATAAAATGTCTTATTAAAACAATATGCCGTTTTTTTTTAGCTTTGGAAAAATATTATCAATTCCATTTCAAATTTTATAAATAACGTTTCTTTCGGTCTTAAAAACTACTATCTTTATTTATATTATTTTATAAAGTAACTTTTAATTTTTTATACAAAACCTTATTACAACTTCTTCCTATCGCAGCACACCCTCAAAACCCTCATTTGATCGTTCACAAAAACCCCAATACGACCGTTCAAGTTCCCTGTTGGAGGGTTCACTGCGTACGGTTGTTATACCGCAAAATACTATGGATGTCTTTTTGCAACTAGCACAAGTGAATACTCAGAAAAATATTGAAACTTGTGGTATTTTGACCGGTCATTTGGCTCATAATCGTTTGTATATAACGCATATTATAATTCCGAAGCAACAGGGTACTCCCGATTCGTGTACCACGATACATGAAGAGGAAATATTCGAAGTTCAAGATGAACAAAATCTAATTACATTAGGATGGATACATGTTAGTTCAGAAACTTAAGATAATTGTTATACAAAATTATATGTACATTTTTTGGTATTTTTAGACTCATCCAAGTCAGACTTCATTTTTATCTTCGGTGGACTTGCATACCCATTGTTCTTACCAGATAATGATGCCAGAGGCTATAGCCATTGTTTGTGCACCAAAATATCAAACGTAAGTTGAACGAAAACGGGTAATATGTTTATATATGTATGTAGGTCCTTTAAACTAAGAATATTAGATTTTAAAATACCCAATTCAAGTTAAGGCCGTTCAACGTGAGAGTTTGTTTTTATCTTGGAGTTATGTAATAATTTACGTTTAATTTACGTAGTTTTTGAGTATGTTTGACAAAAGGTGAAGGTTTTGATGCAAAAGCGATTTTTCTTAACAAATAATTTGATTGCCTGTAAGAAAAAGTTTTCTCTGTTCATTGTCAGAAATAAACTAATAAAAGTTTCAAATGGTTTTTGTTCGAACGTCTTAAAACTAAGAGCCATATCCATAAAAAAAGTTAGCCATTTTTGTACACTACCTGCAACGAACTACTAATATAATCCAGATTAAGATTAGCTGCTTGTTAGCGCAGAGTTAACTCATAACAAACTTTTATCTTTTAATAAATCAACTCTGAATTTTAATGATGCCACATTATATTGCTTAAAAGTGCAACACGTTTTGCATTAATCATCGCTGGTTTTGTCATTTAATGTTTTCCCCTTCATATATAAACATTTTAAAAAGTTTTTAAAATTAAAATTTAGATATTTTAATTAGGCTTAAGTTCATTGAATTTAATTTGCATTAAATTATTTTTTATGAAGAAAGGAATTTTTACAACATGGAAGATTAATTAAAATTGTTATTGATAATTTTCATTCTTGACTGACCTGGGATTCGAAGCCAGGCTGTCTGGCGTGTGATTCGAACCCAGGCGGCTGGTTACCCTGACATGTTTCGACCTCAACCACTAGGTCTTCTCAAAGGGATTTGCCGTCTTACACTCGCAGCCATCGAAGACTGCTGACGTCAGTAGTCAAACATCAATCCTTAAACCAAATTGTATTTTAACCTTTGGTAGATCGAAATTTGCTTTTTGAATGATTATCCATTTTTAATTGATCTCACATGTTTTTCCTTACTTCTGTTTTTTCGTACTTTTGTCAAGAATTCTTCTTGAAGTCCAAAGTACATTTTTTTTGTTTTTTCCTGTTTTTTGTCTTTCTTTTTTCTAGTTGACCTTTTTCAGCACAACTTGAAGGACAAATGTAAACATAGCTCGTGCCTTAGCTGTTAACAATAATTAGTATTGTGGTTATTTTATTGAACTGTTAATGGTTTTTAATCCAAATTTAGATATTTTAATTAGGCTTAAGTTCATTGAATTTAATTTGCATTAAATTATTTTTTATGAAGAAAGGAATTTTTACAACATGGAAGATTAATTAAAATTGTTATTGATAATTTTCATTCTTGTGTACAATCAAAACTAGTCAGTCAACCTGTCCGTGAAAGCTTGGGTTCAATTCTCAGCTCAGTCAAGAATGAAAATTATCAATAACAATTTTAATTAATCTTCCATGTTGTAAAATTCCTTTCTTCATAAAAATAATTTAATGAAATTTAAATTCAATGAACTTAAGCCTAATTAAAATATCTAAATTTGGATTAAAAACCATTAACAGTTCAATAAAATAACCACAATACTAATTATTGTTAACAGCTAAGGCACGAGCTATGTTTACATTTGTCCTTCAAGTTGTGCTGAAAAAGGTCAACTAGAAAAAAGAAAGACAAAAAACAGGAAAAAACTAAAAAAATGTACTTTGGACTTCAAGAAGAATTCTTGACAAAAGTACGAAAAAACAGAAGTAAGGAAAAACATGTGAGATCAATTAAAAATGGATAATCATTCAAAAAGCAAATTTCGATCTACCAAAGGTTAAAATACAATTTGGTTTAAGGATTGATGTTTGACTACTGACGTCAGCAGTCTTCGATGGCTGCGAGTGTAAGACGGCAAATCCCTTTGAGAAGACCTAGTGGTTGAGGTCGAAACATGTCAGGGTAACCAGCCGCCTGGGTTCGAATCACACGCCAGACAGCCTGGCTTCGAATCCCAGGTCAGTCAAGAATGAAAATTATCAATAACAATTTTAATTAATCTTCCATGTTGTAAAAATTCCTTTCTTCATAAAAAATAATTTAATGCAAATTAAATTCAATGAACTTAAGCCTAATTAAAATATCTAAATTTGGATTAAAAACCATTAACAGTTCAATAAAATAACCACAATACTAATTATTGTTAACAGCTAAGGCACGAGCTATGTTTACATTTGTCCTTCAAGTTGTGCTGAAAAAGGTCAACTAGAAAAAAGAAAGACAAAAAACAGGAAAAAACAAAAAAAATGTACTTTGGACTTCAAGAAGAATTCTTGACAAAAGTACGAAAAAACAGAAGTAAGGAAAAACATGTGAGATCAATTAAAAATGGATAATCATTCAAAAAGCAAATTTCGATCTACCAAAGGTTAAAATACAATTTGGTTTAAGGATTGATGTTTGACTACTGACGTCAGCAGTCTTCGATGGCTGCGAGTGTAAGACGGCAAATCCCTTTGAGAAGACCTAGTGGTTGAGGTCGAAACATGTCAGGGTAACCAGCCGCCTGGGTTCGAATCACACGCCAGACAGCCTGGCTTCGAATCCCAGGTCAGTCAAGAATGAAAATTATCAATAACAATTTTAATTAATCTTCCATGTTGTAAAAATTCCTTTCTTCATAAAAAATAATTTAATGCAAATTAAATTCAATGAACTTAAGCCTAATTAAAATATCTAAATTTGGATTAAAAACCATTAACAGTTCAATAAAATAACCACAATACTAATTATTGTTAACAGCTAAGGCACGAGCTATGTTTACATTTGTCCTTCAAGTTGTGCTGAAAAAGGTCAACTAGAAAAAAGAAAGACAAAAAACAGGAAAAAACAAAAAAAATGTACTTTGGACTTCAAGAAGAATTCTTGACAAAAGTACGAAAAAACAGAAGTAAGGAAAAACATGTGAGATCAATTAAAAATGGATAATCATTCAAAAAGCAAATTTCGATCTACCAAAGGTTAAAATACAATTTGGTTTAAGGATTGATGTTTGACTACTGACGTCAGCAGTCTTCGATGGCTGCGAGTGTAAGACGGCAAATCCCTTTGAGAAGACCTAGTGGTTGAGGTCGAAACATGTCAGGGTAACCAGCCGCCTGGGTTCGAATCACACGCCAGACAGCCTGGCTTCGAATCCCAGGTCAGTCAAGAATGAAAATTATCAATAACAATTTTAATTAATCTTCCATGTTGTAAAAATTCCTTTCTTCATAAAAAATAATTTAATGCAAATTAAATTCAATGAACTTAAGCCTAATTAAAATATCTAAATTTGGATTAAAAACCATTAACAGTTCAATAAAATAACCACAATACTAATTATTGTTAACAGCTAAGGCACGAGCTATGTTTACATTTGTCCTTCAAGTTGTGCTGAAAAAGGTCAACTAGAAAAAAGAAAGACAAAAAACAGGAAAAAACAAAAAAAAATGTACTTTGGACTTCAAGAAGAATTCTTGACAAAAGTACGAAAAAACAGAAGTAAGGAAAAACATGTGAGATCAATTAAAAATGGATAATCATTCAAAAATCAAATTTCGATCTACCAAAGGTTAAAATACAATTTGGTTTAAGGATTGATGTTTGACTACTGACGTCAGCAGTCTTCGATGGCTGCGAGTGTAAGACGGCAAATCCCTTTGAGAAGACCTAGTGGTTGAGGTCGAAACATGTCAGGGTAACCAGCCGCCTGGGTTCGAATCACACGCCAGACAGCCTGGCTTCGAATCCCAGGTCAGTCAAGAATGAAAATTATCAATAACAATTTTAATTAATCTTCCATGTTGTAAAAATTCCTTTCTTCATAAAAAATAATTTAATGCAAATTAAATTCAATGAACTTAAGCCTAATTAAAATATCTAAATTTGGATTAAAAACCATTAACAGTTCAATAAAATAACCACAATACTAATTATTGTTTTTAAAATTAAAATACAAGGCAAATTCATACCAGGTGGTCTTATTTTGAAAGCGGATACAACACTGTAAAATACTTTTGCGTTGCCTCAAAATAATACAAGACTGTAGTAACAATTCAAACAAAAATTTTATTTTGTTTAAAATTTTAATTTGTTTGTGTCAAAATGTAACAATTTAAAAACGTTTTAAATTTCATAATAGGTGTGTTACTTTACTATCAGAAATTTCCAAAGAGAGAGTAAGAAATTGCTCTCAAAAATACTAATAAGTAAATGAACACTTTGCCAGCCAAAATTTGTAAGTTAAAGTTGTGACGAATAAACAGGAATATTTGAGTACCCATTAATTATTCTAAAGACTTGGGAAAATTTTATACATAACGATAAAAATAATGTGATTTTATTAATTTATATTTGTTTATGTTGAATAAAATGAATCATGAATTGGATTTTTTTTTTGTATATCGGCGGTGAAAGAAGAATTCGGGGTTTTATCAATAATAAAAGATAAAAAAACCTTTGTTAACTATAAAAGTATTTATAAGGCAACACAAAATATTTAACTTAACAATCTATGTAAAACCTATGTATATATTTATATTAAATTTTAACGTTACGGACTGGCTGACAAATTCATCTTCGCACAGCCTTAACACCGTGAGTTATAAGGTTGAAATTTGAATCGGATACTGGTCGCTCGCTAAATCGATCAACTAAAAATCGAAGAAATTGCCTAATAGTACGAAAATTGTGTGTGTGATAATAAACAAATTTAGTTCATTGCGACTCGCAAGAAACTATTTTCATGTGTAAATGCTGGGTAAGATGGAATTATTGGAAATTCGAATGTTTAGGGGATAAATAGCGTAAAAACGAGTAAATTCGCTAACCTAATAACTCCTAAACTAACCATACTTTCTGAACAATATTTTGACGCTCTCAACTTTTTTGGGGTATTGAACACTTTTCAGTAACAATTGTTACAAATTCGTAACAATTTTTAGTAAATGAACACAGCTAATTATAAGTGAAAATTAAAGTATTTATGAAAGATTTCCCACCAGAACGGTATAACATTTTGAAACATGGTAAGTTATCAGCTGTTGCTTACGTACCAAGACAAGGAAACCTTGTATAATTCGCCTTGATTTAAATTAATTAAAAAAAGACAGTAAATTAAAAAACAAAATTGTTTAAAAATTTTTTTTACAAGTTGGCAAACGTTTGGCTGCTCGTTAACAAGAGTATAGCAAATCGTTAGCCATAGTTTGGTAAGTGTATTATGAATAAACTTTGCGCTAATTTCATGCTAAATTTTCGGTATGAATGCGGCGGTAAGTACAAAAGTAATTTTTCCGAATCACATTTTTTGCTGAAAAATGGCATCGAACTGCTTTTGCATATTTTTGAATATTTTATCGTTAATGCGTTTTTTGTCAAATGTCTTAAAACTTATATTATGTTGATTTTTGCTGCAAAGGGGATATTTTTTTGTTTTTATTTAAATGATTTTTGTTTGTGTTATCAAAATCAAACAATTGAGTACTCAAAATTATTTTAAAAAGTTTGGGACAATAAGGCCAGGCTTTTGAGATGTGGATTAAGTTTGAACTTAGTTTAACGTACTCTGAAACTTGGATTTTTCCGTCAAAATGTTATTTTTTTATATATGTATCATTAAAAACCACCATTTTAAACAAAACAAAGCTGTCACGCCAAAATTGTGTATACAAACATGGCAATGGCGGCACAAATCTGTTTTCAGATTAACTAAACCTAGTTTAACTGAGACCTCAAAAACTCAGCCTAAACTACTTTATTAAAATTTAAAATTACTAAGGTAATTTACTTCAAAAGTTGCACCCTTGCGATAAAGCAAAAGTGCCAAAACATAACAAAAACTACATAGACATAGGTTAGGTTAGGTTCCATGGGCAGCCATCGAGAGACAGCTCACTTGGGTCCTTTAGCGGTCCCTTTGTGACACCCAGCGCAAATGCCCATCCCAAAGAGCAGTTACTCAGATGGCGTAACTGCAAGGTTGAGCCAATTCGTCTTCCTAATGAAGAGAAGAAGCAATATTAGTTCTATTTTTGATAGATCCTCCAAACAGGAAAACACCGGTTCTCCCAGGTATTTTTCCCTGATGCCCCGTAGCCCAGGGCATTGTCAGAGAAAGTGAAGCACAGTTTCCTCCTCATCATGACAACTTCTACAGTAGTCATTGAATACCAGACCCATTCTTCTAGCATGAGTCCCAACAGGCCAGTGTCCAGTTATGACCGACACCACGGTCCTGATTTGGTTCCTATTGAACCTAAGTAGAGATTTGGTTCTCCGTTCATCATATCCAGGCCAAAGTGCCCTGGATGTGGAGCAGGTGGACTCACGGGTCCATCCCTCTTGCGCAATTCTATAGTTCTCGCGCCGAATGAGTGACTCACAGTGAGCCATTGGAAGGCCAATGAACTGATCAATGAATGTTTCATCCATACGACCACCTTCCTTGGCCAGCTCATCTGCTATCTGGTTTCCCGGGGAGTTTGAGTGCCCTGGTATCCATATAAGCGTTAACTCTGAATGTTCAGCAATCTCATTCAAAGACATCCGACATTCCACAGTCAACCTAGATGTCGTATAGACACCCGCAAGAGAGGCAATGGCAGCCTTGCTATCAGTAAATATACGTATATCTCCCGATACGCGATAATACTTTAGCCAGTTGGCTGCCCGCTTTATAGCCGAGATTTCCGCCTGCAGGACACTACATCCATCCGGCAGACGAAAGGAAACTTTTACGCCCAGTTCCTCTATGTAGAAACCTCCGCCAACTCTTTCCCCCTTCCTTGAACCATCAGTGTATACCCCCAGGGCTGGTTCATGGAAGGTGCCCATGACCAACTTATTGTATATGTGGTTGTAATTATGTTTTATGCGCATTGTGTGCAATAATAAATGCATGAAATTCCAACCCCTAGTCATTACAATATTACAGAATTCGGCCACTGTTATCCTAAACTAATCCTTTGCGTTCCCACCAATACATTCACATTGGTTCCATAGACGCCTCGTGATCGAGTATAATGTATCTGAGAAAATATTTGTGCAGAACACACTTACTGATGAATGTCTGTCCCTCACATATAATCGTGACAAAGCTATACATATCTAGTTAATTCGCAAAAGTAATTTCAGTTCGAGTTTAAATGTCCTTATACCCTAATGAGCTAAAGGGGCAAAAAGCGAAACTTCAAATAAATGTACAAGAAAATTTAAAAATGTATCCTATTCATAACCATTACACACAACTTTTAGGACGTTCCAGGGCAATCAGCTCCGGCACGACTCGGAGTTCAATGAAAACCGGCCAAGAATTGTCAACTCAGAAAAACTAGGTCTCACTGCTACAACAACAACAACAACATTGAGGATATGTCAGCCAAACTGCAAAAATGATCGAATATCACAGAATAGGCTGGGTTGAAGATAAATGCTAAAAAAAGACGTGCACACCTTCTGCTATTTAGTGGGCATTAATAACAAAGACTGGTGACTCTAAAGATGACATTGAAAACCGCATTATAACGGCAAGACAAAACTTGGTCGGTTGAAATCCCTTTGGTACTCTCGAACCTTATCTCGCCAATCATAGCTTAACATATATAATTCAAACGTTAAATCAGTCCTTTACGGCTGCGTAACATTAAACGCCCCACCCCGAGATATACAGAAATTGCAGGTGCCTGATAATTAGTGCCTCCGAAGAATATTGCGTACATTCTGGCCAAATTAAATCACAAATAGCAGCTTATGGAACGAAACCGATTAATTGGTAGTTGCAACTGACATAAAGAGGTGAAAGTGGAACTGGATCGGTCAGATACTACGTAGACAATAAACGACATCACTAGAAATTCACGTTCCCACGACAATCCGTTGTACGCACCGGAACGACTTGGAGTTCAACGAACGCCGACCAAGGATTGTCAACTTAGCAACACCTGTTCTTCAGGTCTCGCTACTACAATAACACCATCAACAACAACCAGAAATGCAATCGACTGGAATCTGCAGGGCAACCGTAGAAGAGCCATGAGCAGAAGCTTAGGCGAAATAAAATTTCTTTAACCACGTTTAGTGTGGTAAATAAAACGCAGCTGATATTTTATTTATTAAAAACTAAAAGAAATCTTTTTATTTGTCCTTCAAAAAAAAGCTAAATTTAAATCACCTAGTTATAGACAAACAACTAACTTGTCACATTATCGCTCGCCGTTTGAGCTAGGATGACCAAATTTGGCTCAGATATTTCTTATTTACAAGTAGTATTAAATTTCGAAAATAAGCCAAGTCTGTTCATTATTTCACCTGGCCCCCATACAAGAGTGCTCTCGAATTAAAAGTTGAGATATGATTCTTTATAATATGGTGAAGGGTATATCTACTAAACCCCTGCACGAATGCATTTGTTTCTTGTACACAGTTGTCAACACCAAATTATTGTTGTGTCAACTACTGTGATTTTTTTTTAAATCAGCTCGAATGATCCATTATGAAAAACCAAATCAATGTTAAAACAGTAGTTCGTTTCAAACAAATCAGTGTAAAGCAGTAGTTGGATTTAAATAAACCAACTCGATCCATAATTTGATTTGAGCGAAAAAACAACACACAACAATTGTGTGTCTATAATACAGTTATGTACGGTAAACTTTTCAATTCACAGTGTGTGATCTTGATGTTTATTGCCGATTGTTTCTCAGATTTTGATCGTTGTATGTACCTATTATTTTTATATTAATTTTGCAACTAATAGAATTACCTTTTAACTTTTTTTTTACTTTTAATTAAATATTTGATAATATGTTTTGGTAATAATAAAATAATTTAAAATAAAAACTTAAATATTCTATAAAAATATTTTTCATCTATAATTGTTTTTTGCTTCATACAAATCTAGCTAGTCTTACCTAATAATTGAAAAAAAAAACAAGATAATTCATACTTATCACCTATTTTGCTACAGTTCTTTCATGTGATTCGTGTGATTTGGTTTAGTTAGTGTGATTTGTTTTGCTTTGTTGCTGTTTGGTGTAAATTCCGTACTCTTTACACTTCGTATTTGGTCGTTTATAACACACTAATTACAATTAATTTGCAATTGTGTGTTTTTATTTATTTTTTTTATATGTGTTTTGCACAACATAGCATTTGATTCGTTAGTGAGCGACAGAGTGAGCGACAATCAGTATTTAAAAAACAAACGAATGTCTTGAAACGGCTTTTAAATGCATTTGTGCAGAGGTTTAATATCTACAATATAATATTCGTCAAATATAAAACTTTTACTTGTTTTTTTTTATGTTTTAAAGGTTCTTTAGTGTCTATTTTTCCTTAAAAAAAAAAAAAAACTGGACAGCATTTAAAGTGTTATATGTATATATAATGATGTTTTTATTTTAAAGTACTATTTTAATTTTGTTTTCAGTAACGGTTTCTTTATACTTACCCCAACTTATGGTCTGAACTATATTGCTGAATGTCGAAAAAGCGGATTTCATCCTCATCCCAATGATCCGCCGTTGTTTATGGTAAGCTAATAGGAAACTCTTATCTATTCACGCCAAATTGATTTATATAATATTTAAAATTTTCAGGAAGCCCAACACATACAAATGGATACAGATCATAAAATACGCGTAGTGGATTTGCGCAGATAGTTTAAGGAATTTTTTATCTAAAGTTACAGAAAAAACGAATTTAAGGGCTTAAAAATTGAAAAAAAAGGTTTAAATTATCAATAAACTCAAAAGGAATCCAAAATTTTTAGAATTATATAAGACCCCAGAAGAAGTTCCAAATTTAACTACTATATACATACATATATATATAAATAAAATACTTAAAACTAAACAGAAATTA
The DNA here is from genome assembly GCA_943735925.1 of Pollenia amentaria. Taxonomy (NCBI): domain Eukaryota; kingdom Metazoa; phylum Arthropoda; class Insecta; order Diptera; family Polleniidae; genus Pollenia; species Pollenia amentaria. Next base: position 166,937,686 of record OX031006.1, read on the forward strand.
CTTAAACATGTTTTCGCTGCATTAAATGTAAAACTAAATTAAACCCATTTAATTTTTCTTTGGCTTAAATTATTGACTTTATATTTATTTCAATAAAATTATTTACAAAAAAAAGTGCTTTAATAAACAAAAACCTGCAAAAACAGCAAACAAAAACAAGAAAAAAACAAAACAAAAATTAAAAAGCAAAAATGAAGGAAACGAGTTGAAATTGATGATAAAACATATTTTTGAGAAAAATATTTATTTTTCAAGAATTTTTTTAAGGTAAATACCAAAAAGAAAAAACATATACAAACAAATGAACATACAGAGTAAATTCAATGGTTTACATATTTTCAATTTTATTTAATTGTTAAATTGCAACTAACTTTAGCATTTTAGTGCATTGTTGCCAAATTTTGATATTTTTGGCTTTAATCTTAAATTCCTATGTTGTCTTTTATTATATGCATTTTATTAAATGTTATTTGTATATTATTAAAACACTTTTGTGTTTAATAATATACTAAATTTACTATATAGTTTATTTATTACTTTATGTTTTAAGAAGTCGTTGTTATCTTTTATTTATTTATTTTTTATTTTTTATTATTAATTTTAAACTAATTTAGAGCCACAAGTATAACTATAACAACTATTTGCAAAAACTACACGCTTAAATATTATCCCAATTCTATTTATTTTTAATAACTAATAAAATTATTAATAAAAGTATATTAAAAAATTTTAACTACAATTAGTGTTTTTTTGCATTTTAATAATTCTTAATTTTATTTGCAAAACTGAAATCAAATTATTTAATAAAAAAAAAAACAAATTTCAAAATAAAAATACATAATTGATAATTTTAAAAAGTTTAGTATTAAAAAGATATATCGCTCATTTCGTGCAAGACCGTCACAACTCAAAATTTGGCATTTTCGAGTTAGTAATGCAGAAATGTTCTCCTCTTAAATCTCTACAAATTGATCTAAGAACGGAGAGAATTATCGAAAAAATAACGGTAATACAGATGCTTTTGACGCTATGACCTCTTGTAACAAACTTGAGCAATTAACATCAACAAGGTCACAATTCAGTTTTTTTGTTGGCATTCCTCTTGTACATGTGGTTTTCTTTGTAGCAAAAAAGAAACATTTGATTTTATAACTGTATATAAAATAAATAATAAAATAAATAATAATAGGTTGGAATCTTAAAAAGGCTCTCCTGTAAAGTTTCAAATTTTGAGTTGTGACGGTCTTGCACGAAATGAGCGATATGTATATTTTAACAGGAAGTATAAAAAAAAAACAAAAAACTAAATGCTTGTAATTAATTATAATAAAACAAAATAAATTAGATGCAAACCAATTTTTTTTTTTTTATTAAATTTTCAAAAATATATACGGCTAAAATAATTGGGACGATTATGAATTGCAAGCGAACTTCAGTGGCGTTGCCATTTGACATACATGTAAATAAAAATTTATATTAATTAAATCAAGTTTTATCAGTTGCCATTTTGACAAATCGGCAACCGAAAAAATGTAAAGAATTAAGGCAAACAAATGAAAATAAATTCATTTAATTAATTAAAAAAAAGTAATATGATAAGTTCCGCATATTTTTTTCGATGACCATGGAGTGTTGGGCGACAATTGAGAGGCAATTATATTCCACTACAATCACTTGTCTTATAAGCAAATTTGCTTGCTTTAGGGCATATTTTTGTGTTCTCAAAGATACTGTGAATTATTTAGTAGAGACTATAAAAACTGAACACAAATTAATCGTTCAACAGTAATATCTCCACTTAAAAGTTTGTAATATGTACGTGGATTCAATTTCACTTGGTGTACTATAGTAAGTCAAATTGTCGACCGTGTGGTAATTTTTTTCATTTTTTTAACCAAAAAACAAAAATGTCCCAAATTAAACAAAAAAAAAGTTCTAATTTTCAGCTTTTGGCGTTTATTTTCTTAAAAAATCTGCACAGCAACTAAAATTTTACGGTTGCCTAAATATTTAGTATTTGGCAACGGAAATCAACATCAGTTCTATCATCTGTAATATATTTTCGGCAACTGGCAACTTAACTAATCTTCGGTTACCATACATAATCGACCCATATATCTATTTTTTCTTGAAGTGTCAAAATTCGGCCATGTTTTGGAAATCGAAATCGAGTAAAATAATTTTTTTTAAAAATGACCGTATTTTTTTATGATTTTTGGAGTAATTCTAATAAATAAAAGTGACAGTAAAAGTATGTTGTATATAAAACGGCATATTGAAAAAAAAAAACAGATAAACCGCACCTGGCGTTTAAACCTAATTCGGGTACGCTGTGTCCAGTGGTGCTAACCGTTTTTTAGGTTAGCTTTTTTAGGTTGATTTCGAGACATACCGTTATTTCGAAAATGCTGCTTTCTTGAGTAATTCTATATCGATTTATCCATGTCCGCCCGTCTGTTGAAAACGCATTCACTTTCGAAAAACTCAAAAGATAAGAACAATGTTGGTGTCAAATAGCTTCTAGTTATCCTAAGCAGTTTGTGATTGAAATATAGCAAAATCCAATCATTAGGATCGGAGTGATGAATAAAAATGTAGAACCAACACCCTAAAAAATTTACAATTTTATTACAAACATTAACATAATTTACGGCATGATATAAGACTTTGCACAAACTCGTTTTATATGACTAGAAATCATAGTGTTAAATTTCATGAAGATCGGTCGATAAATTAACCTAGGCCCCATATAAACCCTGCTCCCGGAAAACAGTTTTGTACACCTAAAACCGTTATAAATAATGCTATCATAATAAAATTTGGTACCTCGCAGTTTTCTAAGGCTGAGAAATCGTACTTCAAAATTTCTTGAACATCTGTCCATAATTTACCCTAGGCCGCATATAAAACCTACTCTCGGAAAGCAGTTTAGTATGTTAAAAAACGTAATAAATAATGCTTTTGTAATACAATTTGGTACGTCAGAGATTTATAGGACTAAAATTCACACTAAAATTTCGTAAAGCTCGGTCCATAATTTAGCATATAATGTCCAATATTATGCTCACTCTGGGAAATTATTTAAATACGCCTAAAACCGTAGCATATGTAGATATGGTGGTAACATTTGATTCAATTTTGGTTCATATGCCCAGAAATAATATCATGCAATTTTCTGATTCATGCAATTTTCTGATTTCTGATCGGTCCATATTTACCTCAGATCCCATATTAAGCAGCCTTCTGAAAAGCACTTTAAACGCTAAAATAAATTTCACTACTGTATTGAGATTTGTTCCATTTAGATTTTTAATAACGGAAATCACTACAGGATTTCATGATGAATAGTCCATAATTTACCATTGGTCTAATATAAATTCCCCTCCTGAAAATCATTTTAGTTCATCATAAACTATTACGAATCATGGTATCTTATTCAAGTTAGTTAAAATTGCTAGGAATAAAAGTATAATACTGTGTGATTGTCTTTCAATTGGTTTAAACCGGAACCAATATTTATACTGACGTCCGTCTTTATAAACATTAATTAATAATTTATAGCTATTCGTATATTCTAACTATTGGTGGAGGGTATCAAAGATTCGGCCGAATAGCACTCAAAATTGTTTTTAATGCAGTACCTTTTAAATGGTTACATATAGCAAGAAAATAATTCTGTAAATATGTATTTGTAATCCATATTTGAAAATTAGAAAATTAACAGCCGTATTCATAACAAAAAGTTAGCCACAGTTTGTACACTACGTACAACGGGCTGCTAACTAGAATGCCGATTAAGCTTAGCAGCTTGTTAGCACAGAGTTTATTAAAAACAAATTTTATCCGTCTGCTAATTTTTAATGAATATTAATGATGCCACATTATAATACTCAAAAATGCAACACGTTTTGCATTAATCATCGCTGGTTTTGTCATTTAATTTCATTTTTTTTTTTATTTTCCCTCTTCATATAAAAATTTGAAATGTTTTTAAATTACAATATATATTTAAAAAAGGACTCTAAACTAAAAAAAAAACAGTGTATTAAAAAAAACAAACAAAATTATTCAACATAAAACGGCTGTTTATCACAAGTTGGCAAACGTTTGGGAGCTGGTTAACAAGAGTTTAGCAAATCGTTAGCCAGAGTTTGGTAAGTGTATTATGAATAAACTTTGTGCTAACTTCATGCCAAATTTTCGTTATGAATACCGCTGTAAATATATTAGAAAATTTTTTTTATACCGAAAAATTTAAGTCGGAGTCGCGAGTTTTTGTGGGTACTACGACTCCGACTCCACAACATTGTTTTAATCTATTACAAAAAACGACACAGTTGTTGACGACAACTTCATCCGTAATAAGGCTGATTTTCTTTTTCAATATCATTTCTTCAAGTTTCTTAACTAGAAATCTTAAAGGACCAGTTAGCTCGTCCTTTAAGATTTCTAGTTGTACGCTATAATGAGACTGCGTAACTTTCTTAGCCTTTTCGTGTACTCATTAAACAATTTCTTAAGTTGGGGATCTGTGCAATTGCTAATTTTTAAGAAATAAGTGGGTTAATTTTTTTCAAGTACTCAAAATTGGGATCCCAATGTTACCGAAAAGCCTTTCCGTAATCGAAAATGGTCTGCTTACCTCAACAACAGCAGGCATTTTGTTTGTGTAAAATTCCTCGCCGTTGTCAAACGCTTAAGGCCGGTATTCACAATCCTATTTAGTCGCACGATATGTCAAAAAAATCATGTGTGGTCATAATTTATGACAGTGTAGCTTAAAAATGAATTGAGTGGCAGATTTTTTTGACAAGCCTGTCCGATTTGCAAATGTTTATGAAAATTTTCATAAAATGATAGATTATATGCGATCAGAGTTTAATTTTCTTGTAAAGTAGGACAGTAGAAGAGTCATTTGAGTTTGCATCTTTTTTGTGGGATAGTGTGGCGCTGACAGCAGATTTTGCAGACATTTTTTTATGTCGGATAGCATTCCGTCAAATTTTCGTGTGAATGAATCGTACGATTATGTAGGATAGTGAATACCGGCCTTTACTACTACATAAGGAAAACATAAGGAGAAAAGCCTAGCGGGAAAACTCAGAAGACCTTCTTACTTCAGGCCTTATTAAAGGCCTGCTTAAACATTTTTTGTTTCAATTGAAATTTTTATCTAACAGCTAACGAACGACTCATATGCCTCGGCTCTTTCGTATAATATAAGATACACATTCAACACTCGTTATTATGAGAAGGGAGAAGAGAAGTCATAGCATTTATTGTTTTGTTTTTTGTCAAAGCAAAACTAAAAGAATTATTTGTTTTATCCAGTTTCCATTCTTATGTTAATACCCTGCAAAGAAGAGTGAGCGGAAGGCGTACCCCGCAATGACAATGTGTGTAAAAAAGAAATAAGTATGCAATGGATCGAACAGACCTTGTAAAGAAGGAATACAGAGAACTTCTAGAAGACTTCCGTACTCTTTCTTTTTTCCGCTGGGAGTGTTCTGTATACATACATACATATGTACATGTATGTGTGGCAAAAAACAAAAAACGTAAACAAACAATACAGGTATAAGCAAAATGTAAACAACTTTTGACATCGTTGAGGAATAAACCAAATAAACATCAGGCTACCTGCGCAGACCTATTGGATATACCTTGGTGTAAATGAGAGCGGTTGGAAGAGAACAATTTTCTTCTTCTTACACAAAAACACCCATACTTTTTTCGGGTAGATTGGCTAAACTGTCAGACAAACAGCTATCGCAAAAATATACAATAATAAATAAAAGATATTAAGTAGATTGTAAACAAAAACAAACAAGAGTGCTATATTCGGCTAAGCCGAATCTTATATACCGTTCATTCTGGTTCGATAAGAACAGAAAGTTACACTAGATTCAGACCGTGATTTAAAAATCATGTCTTTTTTTTAATTCCTTTTGAAAGTTGCTTCCAAAAACACAACAGATTCAAACGAAGATTTTTCCCCCATTATCGCTGATTCTTCTTTACTTGCTTATTTATAAAAACAAACAATTGAAATGCGCTCAATGTTTTGTATTGAAATTAGATGTTGCCACATTGAAATAAAAAATAAAATGAAGCAACATAACAAAAATACGAATGTGTGCAAAGAAAAATATAAAAAAAGACACAGAGAACAGAGAACGGGTTTTTTTCTCTACCCCGCTTGCTTCTCTACACCGTTCGCCAACAAACACCAAAAATCATGTCTTAAAAATCATGGAAAAAATCACCGTCTGAACCGCGTGTTATATAAACTAGTTTCGCCCTGTGGTCGAAATTCGACCACTTGACATTAACTTAAGAGAGAATCAGTGCGTAACACAACAAAACGTACACATTTTAAGAAACAAAATGCACTCTTTCACCCATTTTTGTGCGTATCTGTTTGCAAGTACATACAAAAAAAATGAAAACATTTTTAAACAACAAAAAGTATTGGTGTTTGCAAAATAAATTACAACGCTTTTAAACACTTGAATTCTATAAATTTAGGAAATAAATTTATATTGTGCATATCTACACACAAATACCTTTAAACGATATATGTTTCATTAACAGAGAAGACAAAAAAAAGCAAAAAACAAAGTGCTTACAGCAAAAAAAAATATATAAAAAAAGCAAAAAAATTTAGAAAAAAAGCAGCAAAAAAAGCATTTCTATTTTTTTAATATAGCTATACGTTTAAATATAAAAAATTACTGTTATTCTATTTCTTCAGACTCGTGAAAACAGTTACAATAACCAATCATGTGGGCTTTTATATTTGTAAACGTCATTTTTCTTCGTCTTTCTGTTAAAAGTGAATTGTATAAGGAAAAACTTCTTTCCACGTCGACGGATGTTGTTGGAGCAAATTTATATTTCAAAATTTAATTTCGTCATCAGGTTTAGCACCGGTTTGAAGAATGTTGTTTATTTGTAAAATTTGTTTGAACCCCGGATTTCTTTGAAATACATACTGCATTAAATTTCTTCATATGTATATATTTTTTCATGTAGATTCTCAAGAGCTTCTCGTACATTTGACACAATATTTACACTTTTGTGAATAGCTAACCCAACTGTTTGTAGCTTTTTTTATAGAAGACACAATAATTGAAAAATTGATTTGATAAACGCAAGCTGGGAACTTAATCCGGGCAAGTTATATATTTCCTTGGCGTGCGCGATCCAATCTGAGTCTTCACTTTTCAGTTAAGAAATAACAGCCTTTACTTTATCAAGGTATTCTGCATAATGCATTGTGGCTTCTATCCATGGGGCATGGGAACGATGGAAGAGCCAAATTGGGATTCATTTGTAAAAATAACTGCTTTCTACGAGGAGCCTATGGAAATTAAAATTTTAGTTTGTATGTGTGTAAATACAAGTTATTGAAAAATTAACTTAACAAAAACGGATTTGGTACAAGATATTAATTTATTTACATGCTGAAACTCTAAGCGTATGAAGTCAGCAACACGATCAAGTCCATGAGCAAAACATGTCAAATGTATCATTTAGGATACATTATCCTAAGGGACAAAATTCCACTTAACATGTATGCCGCTGCATCAGTTACCATTAGGAATATTTTGTCGTATTGAATGCCTAGATTAAATTTAAAAAAAAACATAAAAATATAAAAAAAATTATGAATCAAATATTCACTTACCATCAGGCCATAAAATTTGTAATGAATCGTTGAAGAAAGTTGCAATAGAAGCCCCATTTGCATTTTTGAGAACACCCATGTTCAATAAAAAAAGGTTTATTTCCAACATCGTCATTTAAAATACCAAATATAAAGTTGGGCACATATCTTTGTTCACTGTCTGTTGTTTCATCAACAGAAATCCATATATATTTACTTTTATTCTTTTCACGTATTTTTCCAAAAGCTTCCGTATACATTTGAGGTATGTATTTACCTCGAATAGAACTTTCGCTTGGAACTGACAAATTGGCGTACTTTTGAAAGATGTTTTTGAAACTGGGATGGCTTACTTTTTTTACTGGTATATTGGTCTCCGACAAAAATTTACATATATCTTCGTGAAATGTATTAGCAAGTAATAGTAACAGGAAATTCCGTTATAAGTTTTTGTGGACGATTTTCTTGCCAAGCAGCTAATTTGTGTTTTTTGTACTAAAATGTTGCTCCACATTGCACTTCTTTTCGCTATTAATTTTACTCGAACACACATTACAAAAAAGCCAATCATTTTCAACTTTAAAAACTTTAGGATACAATTTTACCATTTTAAGCATAAATAACATATTTTACTTTTCTTTCGGCATTTATTTTTTATTATTTTTTCGTTCACAACGGCCGGTTTACTTATTTTGTTTTAAACTCAAATATGTTACATGGCTGTTTTTTTTTTTGAGATGGTAAGTTTATTTATTTTAGTTGTAATAAAGCGTATTGATTTTGGCCCAAAAACGTTGAGTCCACAACTAACATATTTTTGTTTTAACCCAGAAAAAAGTTGTCAATTATTTTTTTTTTTCTCATGTTTTCTCAAAAAAATATTTGTTTTGTAAAAATTATGTTAAAAAAGCTATTTTACAGCAAAAACATAGGAAAAAAGCAAAATAAGCACCATAATATCAAAAACAGCAAAAAAAGCAAAAATGGGGAAAAACAGCAAAAAAGAAGCAAAACAGCAAAAAAAGCAAATTTGTCTTCTCTGTTCATTAAAATCGGTTAACGATAAGAGACATACTTTAAAATCAACTACAAAAAAATTGTTCCCATATTTATATAAGATAACATTCTTTAGATAAAAAAAAACTATTTTGTACCACGCCAACTTCTCCCATCCCGCCCACATTTTGTCGGATGTTGTGTATTGATAACCAAGATGCTTGTACCTAATTTGACAACTTTGGATCTTGCTGTTCTCCAGATACATGTACAGAAGTAAAACATCAACAAGGGTTTCTTGCTCATATCTCAGCCATTTGTGGACCGATTAGGTTGAATTTCAATTGAAAAATTAACGGAGCATATGAGCCATAAATATATAACAACCTAGTCCACATAATTTCTGTTGTCTTCGGAAACCCCATTTCAGCAGACGGACATCGTTAAATCAACTTTGCTCCTTATAAGAACCCATAATATATATACTTTAAAGGATCTAAGATCAATATTATAGAACCCACATACGGAAATGCACTTTTAACCTACGGAAAAGTGCATTACAACGGCTACTTCACCCACTTACTAAGTTTTTTTGCTTTACGAAAAGAACTAACAAAGTTATAGGGTTTTGGCCGAAATCTCCCACTGTGCTGTGGAGAAGGGTGTAACAATTAATTAAGACTAACGTTTCCAATTGCGATTACAAATTGGGATTTTGTTGTTTCCGAACTTTTGTAATTTTTGCTTCTAAGTGAATAAATTTTGTTATACATATTCTAATTTTACAGAGAATTAAGGAAACAAACCCAATATTTCAAAAGGAATGAAATAAGTAGAAATAGTAAAATTCAATTTGTAAATGAATGAATTTTGAATCATAAATACAAAGAAATTTAACAATACATACGAATGAATTAATCTGGCAATTAGTTCTTCTGGAAGTAAAGCCTTAAAAAATAAGCGAATAACTAATTATAAATGTAAGAGTTGGAGCTAAACTGAGAAATTAGTAATTCTGCAATAGTAAATTCTATTTTGTAAGAATAATTATAAATTCATTCTTTTAAGTCATGGTTTTCTGCAACAAACCCGTTTTCTCTATGTTATAGTCCTTTCAAACAGCTGTAGTTTGATTAACTATATCTGGCAGCACTGTTCGTCATCGCTTCCAGTAAACTCTCTTTAAGTTTTATAAAAAAAAAAAAATTATCACACTCTCTGCCAAGGCGACTTCACTAGAAGGTGTGGTTAAGTCAACATATGGTTATTTTTTTCGGTAGTCAATTTGTCAAAGCTTGTATACAAACTAGTTTTTAATGTAAACAAACATTTTTTTACGAGCAATATTTTTGAAAGTTGGACTACAACAGCAGTGTTTTTGTAGGGTTTGCCTCACCTTCTAGTGAATTCGCCTTGCTCTCTGTGATGACAAACGAAAGAACTTTGTTTTTGTTAACAGTACAGTAAAAGACAAAAGAACTCAATATATGATAGTGTTTTAAAGAAAAATATCAGTTAGATTATACATAAAATTATCATGTCTAAGTTTGTATTTAGAATTGTTTAAAAAAGAAATTTTAAATTTACAAGTACGCATAGATACGTTCGTTTTAGGACATAAAGAAATCTTTTTATTCAAACCTAAAAAGATAATCATATCAAGACTATTAATATACGTAAAACTGACGCATTATTCAAAGCTGCTATATTGTTGTATTTTTTGATTATTTAAGAACAAACTTATGTCGATTATATTTTTACAGCTATATTAAATAAAAAGTCGAAATTTTAAATATGCTTATATAAGAAATATCTGAAGAGCACAGCAGCGTATTCCTGCTAATTAAAAAGAAAAAGCATTATTTCGAAAGTGTATGCGTAAAATTTACGCAGATTATCTTTCTAGGGTTAAAAGAAATACAAAATCGAAACTAGTTTAGACTAAGCGAAAATACTCCAATAATATAATTGCACTCAGAGAAAAAAAATTTTTCAACAAAACTATTTTTAACGAAAGTTTTTAAAAACTTTAATAATTAGTATTGTGGTTATTTTATTGAACTGTTAATGGTTTTTAATCCAAATTTCGATATTTTTAATTAGGCTTAAGTTCATTGAATTTAATTTTCATTAAATTATTTTTATGAAGAAAGGAATTTTACAACATGAAATTATTTAAAACTTATTGATAATTTTTCATTCTTGACTGAGCTGAGAATTGAACCCAGGCTTTCACGGACAGGTTACCTTACTAGTTTTGATTGTACACTCGTTTTACACTCACCGCCATTGAAGACCGCCATTGCTTTGAATGAATGATTATCTGTTTAATTGATTTACATGTTCTTCCTAACTTCTGTTTTGTCAAGAATTTGTTAAGATTTCTTCTTGAAATCCAAAGTACATTTTTTTTGTTTTTCATGTTTTTTGTCCTTCTTTTTTTGTTGTTGACCTTTTTAAGCACAACTTGAAGGAAAAATGTAAACATAGCTCGTGCCTTAGCTGTTAACAATAATTAGTATTGTGGTTATTTTTAAACATATTTTGGCTAATTTAACCATATAATTGTTAATTTAAACATCCATTATTCTGGTTGCCTCCGAATATTTTATGGTTAATAATAACTGAAATATTTTGTCTATCAACCATATCATGTTGCTCTTGGAAAAAGACGAAAATACTATTGTTTATTTTAAACCAAACAGTTATTAGTGGTAAACAAATTATTGTCATATTTTACTATTAGATTTTTAAAGACAACCATTTAATTGTTGTGGGTTCTTGATGGAGGACTATTTAACCATAATATAGTTGCCGGTGACAATAAAGCAGTTAAATTGACCATAACTTGCTTAAAATTTGCATTAAATTTAGTTCGAAGTTACCATATTAAAAAATATTTTTTTCTCTGTGTATGGGGATGATCTATCGATTTTCTATGCTATAATTTGGCTCCCTTTTCCTATGTAAAAAATCACGAGTTACCTTTGGACTTATGACTTACTTTTACCGTCTTGATGCATTTAATATAAAAAGCATAAACACTTTTATCTCACACTGTTAACATTCCATCATTCAACATGAATGACATTCCTCCACTAGAACAAACTGTTTCCAGACAACATTTGCTGGTTTCTGTGCAAGAATTTCGTTTTCAGTTTTTCGTGGTTGGTCAAGTGTTAAACAACGCAAAATAAGCGGGCATCTAAACGAGATACATACGAAAAAATATACGGTGGTAACACAACAACAACAGCAACAAAAAGCTTAACCCAAGTTAAAAGAAAAATAAATAAATTTCAGTTGAAAAAAAAATAAATAGTGCGTTTTTTTACATTTTCGGTCGTTTTATACACATGTGTTCTATAATCTAAAAAAGGAAAATAGACAAGAAAAAAGCAGAAAATTAAAATCAATAATTAAACATAATAAATAAAGTGGTTATATCTATACTAGTTGCTAAAAAAAAGTAAAAAAAGAACAAATCACCCTTTTTTGTTTTGGCCTATAAATTAGTTTATGAATCCAAACCTTTCCTAGATTTTAAGTTGTGAATTAAACTAAAGAAAAAATTCCGAAAAAGTGTAATTAATCACAAAGTTTTGAATTTAATTGAACAAACAATTTAACAAATTACCAGATTTCAAACCAAATCCTAAAACCATTTCCTTTTTTAAGGTTTTGAAAAAACAACCTTGAACAGTTTTTTATTGAGTGCTTCAGTGTTATTTATTTATTAAAAATCTAAAAATCTAAAAGTGTAAAAATAAACAATAAATTAAAGTTTTAACTTTAAAAACAGCTTTTATTTTCGCTTCCATTATAATGTTTAATAATTTCCATCCAATTGTTTGGATTATTAAGCCAGTTCAATGTCAAGATGTAAGTTCATTGAAAAAGTTATAGAGAAAAGCAAAACGAAGGAATAAAATATTAATTGCTATTAATTATAATTATGGCGTACCTATGTACATATATGTATGATGTCTTAATGACATTTTGTGTTGTTTGTTTATGTACTTGGTTTTGCTTTGCTGTCAGTCAATTGCTTTGTTATTTTCATATGCCACCTACATAGGTATATTGATTTCCTTGCCATAACCTAAGTTTATAGGTATAAAAGAGATGAAGAAACAGAGAGTTAATGTTTGTGATAGTGTCAGAGTGCACTACAATTATCAGTTTATGTCATTTCAGTTTGTTTTATTGGTGTGTTTTATAATATTTATTTATAGGTTAACTGTTTTCAATTTTAATGTTTACTGTTGTTGTGACAGTCTTAGCTTAACGCAGTACATGCTTATAACGGTTTCAAATGTACAACATAAAACATTTAACACTTGTGTTTTATTTATCGCATGCCCAGCAGCCCAATCCTAATAAGGGCGGCAAACGTTTTTAGATGTTTAACTTCTTATTTCAGAGACTAATATGGTCCATTATTTAACCCATTCCCAGCCATTGTACTCGCTTGAGTATAGAAACAAGTTAGAGTGCTATATTCGGTTGTGCCGTATCTTTGATACCCTCCACCGACAGGAGTGAGCTCTATATTATAAATACATATATATTATTAACTAAGCTTCACAAAAACGAGCGTCAGCATTAAAATTAGTTGCGGTTTAGACATGAATTAAATTATTGACCGACAATAAGAAAATTTTATGCGTTTCTTGTTAGGACTTTGAAGGACTTTGAGTAAAATATTATGATTCGTAAAACTTTTAGCCGACTAAAATAATTTTTAGGAGGGTAATTTGTATTGGACCTATGGTTAATTATGGCCCAATCATCCCAAAATTCTGAAGACTGGTTTCTAGTATTACAAAAAATAAATTAGAATAAATTTCAATAGTGTAATTAGTTTTAGCGTTAACAGAAAAATTCACAAATTTGCATGATATTTTTTCTGGCCATATGAATTTAAGTAAGACATTTTACCGCAATATCTATATCTGTGATGGTTTAAGGCGAATTTTATTATTTTCCCAAAGTGAGCTTTATTTGGTTTTAGGCGCAATAAGCTGTTTTCCGAGAGTAGGGTTTATATGGGTCCTAGGGTAAATTATGGACCAACCTTCACGAAATTTGGCAATGTGATTTCTCGTCCTATAAAACTGTGACGTACCGAATTTAAGTATGCTAGCGTTATTTATTGCGGTTTTAGCCGTACTAAACTGTTTTCCGGAAGTAGGGTTTATATGGGGCCTAGTGTAAATTATGGACCGATCTTCAAAAAATTTTACTGTGTGATTTCTGGTTCTATAAAACTGTGACGTACCAAATTTCAGTATGATAGCGCCATTTATTACGGTTTTAAGCGTACTAAACTGTTTTCCGGGAGTAGGGTGCAAAAACTCCTTTGCACCTCCTTTTCCAGAAATCTGGATTTATCCCTCATAAAAGCGTTATCATAAGTTTTGTTAACTGGTTAACATAACAGAATGTGGTAGGGTTATAAATTTTAAAATTTTACTTCACACACACTCGTACTCGCGTACTCGCCAAAGTACAGCCCTAAAACACACTTCCAAGATTTTTTTTATTTTTTGTCAATATTTATTAAATGTATTTAAGTATAAAGAAATAAATGAATTTAATTTTGTTTTGTTTTTAATGATCTTGGCGTTTAATGGGTTAATAAAAATTTTAATTAAAAAAATAGAGTGAAGGTATAAAAAACAGTGGAAGAAATGGTTGAACATAATATCGGACCAAAGAAACCAACCCTTCTAAGAACAATAGTCATGGGTACATATACCCAGTCTCCCAGCTTGTTATACAACCAGGGGGGCTACTCTCTATTGCGATGCGAAAGAAAATTGTCGCAAATCTAGTGATTGGTACTCTTTAATGCGTTTGCGCATTTGCCTTTCGCATCTTTTTATTTTTTTCCTTTCGCAAATCAGCATTATTTCTTTAGTTTAAGCTTTCCAATTTAAATTTTTGTTACATATTTTGCTAGTTCATAACTGGAAATCTGCGCTATCTTTGATTTTTATTACCAGTATTGCTTAATTTTCAAACAATTTTGCGAAAGTGATAGAGAGTACAAAGTTGGCATTTAGCTTTCGCATCGTAATTGTATTCGCATCGCAATAGAGAGTAGCCCCCCAGATCATGCCCGAGATATGTCCCAATTAGCATATGAAACTACTATCTAACCATCAAGCCTGCTGTTCTGTATCCTAGGACAGAAACACATAATGTGATCAACTGTCTCTATATCATCTGTGTCCTCGCACAACCTACGTGAATCTGACGAGTTAGATCCCATTACCACCGCCATCCTGCCATCCTGATAATACCTATCGTGATTTAAATGCAGACCATGCTCCTGCGTAGCAGTCAAATATAATCGGTCTTCCTAACACAGGGTCTCCACCTGAGATAAGATATAGGATTTTTATATCAGCAAATGTCAAATTCAATCGTAGAGAGTATTTTCTTACGTGTTTACTATAGCTATTAGACCAGTGTTGCCAGTGGGATTTCGAGAAAAATACATTTTAGTTTCCAAAAAGATAAACTTTTTCCCAAAAAGATACATTTTGAAAAAAGTTTGAAAATCCATTTTTAACGTTTAACATTTATTAACATAACATTTTCATTTCATACTTTATGATTATTGTTAAGAAAATATTTAAGTCATAAATATTAGGTATGTAATTTTAAAAATACAGTAAGCAAACTTTAAAATTAATTATATGTAACCATCTTTGGATGTTATCAAAACATCCAATGCGATTACATCAAAAAGTTCATATGAATTTTTCTTCTAAAATTTCATCTACATGCACAAGAATAAGCAGACGACAGAAGAACTTAACAATAACAACAAAATAAATGTTATTTTTGTATTTAGTTGTCACTGTTTTTTTAGTATTCATAACGAAATTATAACTTTTAAAAACTTTGTCAGAGACGGAAAGTTTAATATTTCATTTCTGTACATTTTGCGTACAGATTCAAAAGATACGAAAAATGTCAGGATTATACATGATACCTAAATTCATCAAAAGATTCGAAGAATGTATCTATCGTATCCTAATGGCATCACTGTATTAGACAGTTGTTATGAGAAATCTCATGAGAACTATCTGATAAGATGAGCTGTCACAAATACACATACATACATACATACATATAAAACTATAATAAGGCGCTATCATTGAAATGTTTAATTTTTTTAGTTCAAATAGTGCAAATCTTGTGAAAAGTGTTTAAAAACAATATTTTACACTAAAATCAAAGAAGAAAATAAATAAAGAATAAAAAATAAATGGGTGCCCCGGTAAGCTAGCTGGTAGTGAGCTAGTGTATCAGTACCAGGGTTGCGGGTTCGATTCCCGCCAGAGACTCTGGTCTCCTGCAGACTAGCGAAAAGCTTCGCGGGGTTTAGTGTAGGAATAATAAAAAAAAAATCGGCACAAGTTTACTGTACGAAAATTAGTAAATGATGAAATCTTAAAAGATACATGTTCCCATTGTTTAAGATTAACATGAAGAATTGTTTCCTCTCATTTTGTCGACGTTCTCTTACTTATTATATCAGATATTATTCAGGTGGAGACCCCGTGTAAAGCGTTCTTTACAGTATCACACAAGTCTAACGTACTCTATAATACTTTGTGAGATATAATTCTAATGAGTTTTGTTGGGACTGTCAAAAAATCTAATTTAACATTACAGTTTGTATTCACAATGTCACACCTGAACATGTTTTTGTTAAAATGAGATGCCAAATTTCTTTTTCATTAGTTGAGTTTTTGACATGTATTAATACAAAGTATAATAGTGAAAGTTATCTTAGGCACCGGCCATATCGTTCGCGATACTCTACAATCCATTCTATTCCTCCAGGTCCGATTAGTCCCGCTTATAACCCTTTCCGAAATCTTCCCAACATAAAAGTCTATTGGAGGTCTGATTGCCTCCATACAGTCAGGATCCTTCATTTCCGGCCATTTCATTACCGATGGTGTTGAAATGACCCGGCACCTATCACAGCCTAACTACATACTCCCCAAATATTTTCCTTAGAGCAGTTCTTCACTCATCGTTGAATTCAAAAAACCGCCCATTAAGGTAGGACTTATATAAAGGGTGGTTTAATTTTAAGTGCCGATGTTGATTTTGAATAAAACACAAATTATTTAGGAAATTATTGTCATTTCTTTTTATTATAATATTGGTATGATTCAAGAACAAAATATCGGCCAAATGGCCGCCGCGACTTCGGCGGCACACCTCCAGCCGATGGTCCAAATTTTCGATGACGCTGAGGCATAATTGAGGTTCTATGCCGTTAATGTGCCGAATTATCTCATCCTTTAGCTCTGGAATTATTGCTGGCTTATCGACGTACACCTTTTCTTTCAAATAACCCAAAAGAAAGAAGTCTAACGTTGTCAAATCACATGATATTGGCGTGATACGACGTGAGACAGCACGGCCGTTGAATTTGTCGCGCAAAAGAGCCATTGTCTCGTTAGCTGTGAAGCTAGTGGACCCTTCCTGTTGAAACGACACATCGTTCACATCCATATCTTCCAATTCAAACCATATAAATTTCTTTTTCATTAGTTGAGTTTTTGACATGTATTAATACAAAGTATAATAGTGAAAGTTATCTTAGGCACCGGCCATATCGTTCGCGATACTCTACAATCCATTCTATTCCTCCAGGTCCGATTAGTCCCGCTTATAACCCTTTCCGAAATCTTCCCAACATAAAAGTCTATTGGAGGTCTGATTGCCTCCATACAGTCAGGATCCTTCATTTCCGGCCATTTCATTACCGATGGTGTTGAAATGACCCGGCACCTATCACAGCCTAACTACATACTCCCCAAATATTTTCCTTAGAGCAGTTCTTCACTCATCGTTGAATTCAAAAAACCGCCCATTAAGGTAGGACTTATATAAAGGGTGGTTTAATTTTAAGTGCCGATGTTGATTTTGAATAAAACACAAATTATTTAGGAAATTATTGTCATTTCTTTTTATTATAATATTGGTATGATTCAAGAACAAAATATCGGCCAAATGGCCGCCGCGACTTCGGCGGCACACCTCCAGCCGATGGTCCAAATTTTCGATGACGCTGAGGCATAATTGAGGTTCTATGCCGTTAATGTGCCGAATTATCTCATCCTTTAGCTCTGGAATTATTGCTGGCTTATCGACGTACACCTTTTCTTTCAAATAACCCAAAAGAAAGAAGTCTAACGTTGTCAAATCACATGATATTGGCGTGATACGACGTGCGACAGCACGGCCGTTGAATTTGTCGCGCAAAAGAGCCATTGTCTCGTTAGCTGTGAAGCTAGTGGACCCTTCCTGTTGAAACGACACATCGTCCACATCCATATCTTCCAATTCAAACCATAAAAAGTCCGTTATCATCTCACGATAGGGAACACCATTCACAGTAACTGGCTGACCGGTCTCATTT
The DNA here is from genome assembly GCA_943735925.1 of Pollenia amentaria. Taxonomy (NCBI): domain Eukaryota; kingdom Metazoa; phylum Arthropoda; class Insecta; order Diptera; family Polleniidae; genus Pollenia; species Pollenia amentaria. The sequence continues at coordinate 166,955,808 of OX031006.1, forward strand.
TGGAAAAAATACGGCCCGATGATGCCGCCAGCCCAAAAACCGCACCAAACAGTCACTCTTTGTGGGTGCATTGGTTTTTCGACAATCACTCTTGGATTATCATTCGCCCAAATGCGGCGATTCTGCTTATTGACGAATCCACTGAGGTGAAAATGTGCCTCATCACTGAAGGTAATTTTCTTCGAAAATTGATCATCCACTGTTACCATTACTTGCCACCATTCTGACCACTATCGACGTTTGGAATGGTCAAGAGACTTAACTTCTTGAGTCAATTGCACCTTGTAAGCATGTTAATGCAAGCCTTTATGCATAATTCACATCAACGACGAGCGTGAGGGGTGCAATTGTTGGGCACGACGACGAGTTTAGGTGGACGGCTCTTCAGCTACACTATCGCGAACAGCAGCAATATTTTCTGCAGTACGAGCTGTACGAGCATGCACTGGTGTTTTCACATCTCCTACAGACCCGGTTTGCTCAAAATTTTGCACGATTTTTCCGATTGTACGCACATTTGGACGATTAAATTGACCGAAAAAATCACGAAGTGCACAATATGCATTTTGGTTTGAACGCCCATTTTCATAATAAGCCTGAATAACTTAAACGTGTTGCTCGATTGTGTATCTTTCCATAGTTCAAATTGAGTAAGTCTAAAATTGAGAAATGTCAAATGAAATGCAGAAAAAAACTTGACGTTAAGATGTGGTTCACATTCAACATCGGCCCTTAAAATTTAGTCCGGAATAACTTGATATTGTAATTCAGCCTGATCGGTCCACAAATAGCTGAGATATGAGCAAAAAACCACGACTTACTCTAATATTACCCAAAAATCCGTTGTTGTTGTTTATATTATTTTTATGTACATCTGGAGAACGGCAGGAGCCAAAGTTTACAAATGGGATTAAGTAATTTAATTGATTAAAATTATTTGGCGTTGCCATTCAAATCATTGACACATTTTCGAACTCTATACTGTAGTGCCGCTCTCGCGGACAAATGCTGAAGAGAAGTGCATGCGACGAATTAGCGTAAAGCCTTTATAAACTATAATATGCTTAAGCTGGCTTAAGCAACTTTGCGAATACATGTACATCATATGCGTCAAACTATATTGAACTGAAGCAAACTTTTAGTTACGTTGTATGAATCTGTCATTTGCTTAAGCAACATGAGAAACTGATCGCACTTTCCGTAAGGAATCAAATTGGTTTTTCGACAGTCACTCTTGGATTATCATTCGCCCAAATGCGGCGATTCTGCTTATTGACGAATCCACTGAGGTGAAAATGTGCCTCATCACTGAAGGTAATTTTCTTCGAAAATTGATCATCCACTGTTACCATTACTTGCCACCATTCTGACCACTATCGACGTTTGGAATGGTCAAGAGACTTAACTTCTTGAGTCAATTGCACCTTGTAAGCATGTTAATGCAAGCCTTTATGCATAATTCACATCAACGACGAGCGTGAGGGGTGCAATTGTTGGGCACGACGACGAGTTTAGGTGGACGGCTCTTCAGCTACACTATCGCGAACAGCAGCAATATTTTCTGCAGTACGAGCTGTACGAGCATGCACTGGTGTTTTCACATCTCCTACAGACCCGGTTTGCTCAAAATTTTGCACGATTTTTCCGATTGTACGCACATTTGGACGATTAAATTGACCGAAAAAATCACGAAGTGCACAATATGCATTTTGGTTTGAACGCCCATTTTCATAATAAGCCTGAATAACTTAAACGTGTTGCTCGATTGTGTATCTTTCCATAGTTCAAATTGAGTAAGTCTAAAATTGAGAAATGTCAAATGAAATGCAGAAAAAAACTTGACGTTAAGATGTGGTTCACATTCAACATCGGCCCTTAAAATTTAGTCCGGAATAACTTGATATTGTAATTCAGCCTGATCGGTCCACAAATAGCTGAGATATGAGCAAAAAACTACGACTTACTCTAATATTACCCAAAAATCCGTTGTTGTTGTTTATATTATTTTTATGTACATCTGGAGAACGGCAGGAGCCAAAGTTTACAAATGGGATTAAGTAATTTAATTGATTAAAATTATTTGGCGTTGCCATTCAAATCATTGACACATTTTTGAACTCTATACTGTAGTGCCGCTCTCGCGGACAAATGCTGAAGAGAAGTGCATGCGACGAATTAGCGTAAAGCCTTTATAAACTATAATATGCTTAAGCTGGCTTAAGCAACTTTGCGAATACATGTACATCATATGCGTCAAACTATATTGAACTGAAGCAAACTTTTAGTTACGTTGTATGAATCTGTCATTTGCTTAAGCAACATGAGAAACTGATCGCACTTTCCGTAAGGAATCAAATGTTTTTTGAATTTGTTTTTTTAAATGCATTTGAGAGGCTTTTTACTAATTTTTGACAGAAACTTAAGCAAGATTATGCATATTATAGTTTGGCTTTTAGTGTGTGAACGTGTGGAAGAAAAAAAAAAAACAAATATCTGACTATAGTGAAAGAGCGGATATAAATATACTCTCAAAAATAAACAGGAAAATAAATATACACACAGCAATGACAGTGGGAATATAACATACACACATTCTTTAATTTTTGAATGTGAGTTTGGGATATCTATGTAGGAATTATTTTGTATGATATTTTCTTTGATAATACTGCAGCAATAATTATTTACAAAAACAATTCTTTTTATGCGTCCGATACATACGACAAAGTAAACATCACAAATTCTCGCACGAGAAAATTTTCAATATTATTAGGAGTATAGGCAAGAATTTTTTTTACTGTATTGAAAGGGTTTGAAAAAATAAGTACTGTCTGGAGTGTATTTCTTTGAATTCTTGTACTCTCACAGGACGAAAAGTACCGCATAACATTTGTCATTGTGTGTTTGATTTTCAAACCCATTTATGCAACCATTTTTTTATTTAGCAATGAAAACTTTGAAAACTATCCTGTGTTTAAGTTCATAAACATAGTCCCGTTGATATACCACACTTTGAGGACCACTTATCTTTACCAGAACTACTTTTCAAATCAGGAAAAGCTAAGGATTTTTTTTTACAAAAATTGGATTCAAAATTTCCATCGATTTCAATGTCATGTGATTTCGATTTTCAGAATATGGCTGATTATTGTTTTAATTATGGCATTTCTTTTTAACGAAAAAAAACTAGCCCGGCCTTATTATTAACATTTATATGTATGTAAACATTTTCTTTTGGCATAATTCCTTACTGGAAATGCCTTACACTTGAAATGTATATTTATTATATGTAGGTATATTTAATTTCCCTTCTGACAAACTGCCGTAATGTATTTATTTTTCTTTCATCTTTAAAAACAAACCATTGCTTATAAGCCTTTTTTAATATTTTGCCAAAAGATATTTAAAAGTCATTAACACGCGTAGAAACATAGTCACAACTGTTCTTCAATGTCATTGAATACACGTGATAATTTTTATACCGTTTCCCTTCTAAGAATAGAACTTGAACTTTTGGTAAATACTAACTACATACAAACATACGTACCTACATACACACTTATGTGAGTATATAGGTTTTTCCACAGGAAAGTCTACTTTTTGTCACGTTACACCATCAAGCATTTGAAATAGTTTCTCAAAGAATAATTTACTTATTATTTAATGTTTTTTTGTATTTTGGTGTAAAATGCAATTTAGTGACAAATTTTTAATCTAAAATACAAGATTAATTGCTTCGTGGATGCGCCCACATGTACAATATATTAGAATGGGTATATCGTGCAGTGGTATATCGTGCTCCGGCGGGTAAATTCGCTAGCTCTTACATAACTACCGCTAGTCCCACCACAATCTATCTCACATGTCTTAAAGTGGTGAATTTAGTGGTTTTCTATGTCATTGGAAATGACATCGTTAACTTTGTTGTTATTTTAGTAACGGGATCTTTTTAGCATACATATTTTTTTTGTCTTGTCGTTGAAAAAAACAATTTTTTTGCTCCTTTTTGTACCACTGGGATATTACAAGTTTTTGGGGTGGTTTGTTCTTATAAATGATTACAGCAACAATAAAATTTTCGCGTTTTGCAACTTGTTGGCTTTTTTAAGAATTAACACACTATTATTAACAACTGTACCCTGTCGGAAAATGAGTTAGCTTAAAGTTAACTCATGGTTAATCAGAAGTTAGTCACAGGTGACTCACAAGCTAAAGCATTTACATGGTTAAAGCTGTTCAGTTTTTACAAGCAATGTCCGCAGTACTTGTCAGTACTCACTCACACTGCATAACTTTAAGATAACCATAAGTTAGCTCATTATGAGTTAGCAATATGTTGACTTTAATAAGAGAATAAAAAAAAAATTACGTATTTTTGCTTTATTTATTTTTTAAAGAGAGATAGAGAATATTACACATATGTTTTCTTTCACTTTTGTTGTATTTCCCCTTTGTCTACAGAAAAACTCTTAATAGAATATGGGAACTTTTGCTTATTATTTGACTTTGAAAAAGTACACAAAACAAGCAAAACGTTTTTTTCACAAAGTCCACTGCATCAGCTTTGAGTTAACCAAACGCTAGTTCAATACTTATCGAGAAGAAGTCAGTCGCACAAAACACAACTGACTCAAATCTGCACCAATTATGAGTTAGTTTACTAGTCAGTTGTAAATAAGTTAGCTAAAAGTCAACTAAATGTTGAGCTAGCTAATAAAAATCCGACAGGGTAACGACAAAAACAGTAACAACAGCTATTGAAACAGAAAGTCAAAAGAAACAACACAATATAAGAAGTCAAACAATGTTGCCATAGAAAGGAAACCGGAAAGCATTTCCAACTACACTTAGTTTCATTTGTTGTTGTGTATGAATAGTTACAGCAAATATATTTGTTTTTGTAGACAATTTTAATTGTTATGAAAGCTTTTGAATGTGACAGACAACACCCACACCGATGTCAACGTGAATAGTCATAAGTAGAGCAGACATGAAGGTAAATGCCGGATACACACTTTTGTGAAAAAAAATGCAAAAAAATTCAATAAATAAAATCTAAATTACTTATGGAATAAGTTTTCTATAAAGAACTTTTTATCCTAAGAAAAAAAAGCAAATTGCTTAAAAAAGAAAACTTATTGTTCCAAGAAGTTTTCTAAAAAAAACTCATTGTGCCAAAAAATTTTCTTAGATATTTTATTATTAGTTATTCTTGTTTGGCTGCAGGTCCAAGTTCATAAATAAAAAATAAAAGCTCGTGATTTCTGTTTTTAAATTTTTAACTTAACTATCTTTTAGCTCTTCAGCTCTTGTTTTCGAGATATACGGTTATTTCGAAAATGGAGGAGGTATATTCGCGTAACTCAAAAACGATATAGTTCATTGAACAAACAAAAAAAAAAAAGAAATTCCGCAATTAAATTTCCTTTAAGCAAGGTTAAACTATTTTCTAAGATAGCGCAGTCTTTTTAGAAACATAAATTTTCATAAAAAATTGGAAAATGCAGCTATGCTTCTAATTTTTTCTAGACATATAAACAAGGGATAAATTATTATTTAAATCTGTTTATAACTTTTGATTTTATTCACAAAAGGCTATATTTGTTTTTCTAGATCAATTCATTTCGGTTTTTTGACAGCAATTCAATTTTTAATGTGAATTGAGTTGTGACGACATTAATACACTGCAAAGTGTAGGACCCTCATCGATATCGATAGCTGAGTTAAAACCTGTAACACTATGTCGACTGCAGTGCAGTACACCTCCAGGGTGAGGTCGAAATTCATAATCAATAATTTAAGTACGTTTGAAATTTATTTTAAAACAAAATGTTTATACAAATGTTCCTGAAAACAGATTTCAAGTTTAAATAATTTATTTATGAATACGTCAAATAGTTTTTATTTATAAAAAATTATTTAATTTACCGTATGTTTTTTAAGCAAATTTTTTATTTTTATTGGACCGGAAGGAATATGAGCTTTTTCATCAATATTACGACTTAATTGTTATAATTATATCAACTTTTATTCTTTAGTTTCTGAATAAAACTTTAATTGGATCGCTAATACTTTTTATTTTTTGCTTGATATATAACAATTATTTATTGATTTCTATATTTTGCATAAAAATAGTCATTTTTATTTTGGTATTATGTCTTAAGCCAAAGCTGAACTTGCTAAACGTAATTGTAAAAAAAGGCTTGAGATGTGAATCTGCAAATTTCGTTTCTTCTTGAAATAATGGTTTTTATTAAGCAAAATACAAAAATTCAGAAAAAATCGTCATATATCAAGCAAAAATTTTAAATTCTCGCTGTGTTCCAAAAACAAATATTAAACTCAAAAATAAGAATTATTTGCAATAAAAAATATAACTCAAATATAATTTTTAATATTTATTTAGTAAAAAAATTCAAAAAAACGAACAGTTTTGTACATAAAAGTTGATATGTTAAAAATCCCGGGACTCATAAAAATAAATCCAGGGATTTCGGGATTTGCCGTTGGGCATCCCTAGTATATACACAATTTAATGTATATTGTCTGTAATTGAGAAGTTCTGGTTAAGTATAATATGTAGCATCTCTACACCAAGAGCCAGCAAAGTAATGTAAACAGCGCCCTTGTAGGAGTGGATCGCAATTATCCCGTGATCATCAACGCGACCAGTCTGTGTACCTTTTCAAGCATCGCGCGGTGCCTGCTCCTATCCAGCGCAGTCCACCATACAGCAACCCCGTAATACAGAGTCAGCTTTACTACAGCCTCAAAGATCCAATTGAGTCCATGCCCCAGTTTCTACCGATTGCACTTCTGCACGCATATATAGCGACTATTGCCCTTTTCACCCTCATCCGGGAATATAGTCCGAGTACTTCAATGCAGCCTCCATACACTGATACATTTCAAATACCTCTCCGTGATGGCCACCGCGACATCCTCAGCATATGCCACAGTTTTAATACTCGTGTCTTCCATCTTCGTCAACATATCAGTCCTCCTTGGGGAGTACCCCTGTTCACCAATATCTGAACACTGGTCTCACCTATCGTAGAACAGATCACCCTATTTCTGAGTAGATTGTCTACAAATCTACATTTGCCATCGTCAACCTCTAGACTCCTCTGGCTTTAGCAAATAATTTTGGACTTTTGCATATATACTATAATGACTTAAGTAATGAATGGGCCATGTCAGCGGACTTGTGATTGTTTCTATGGTAGTAAAGCTTTGGGTACGTTCGTAAATGCATCACTGCGCTGCATCAGAAAAGCAAACTTTTTTTAATTCTGATTAAAAAGTAACTATAATTTTTTTTATTGTGTGACTTTTAATTTTGTGGAGTATTTGACAAGTTTTTGGTTCACATATATTTCATTGATGTATAAACATTTGAAATTACTGATGCATTTACGAACGTACCGTTTATTTTAATTTGTAATTGCTAACGTATTAACGTAATTGTATTTTAATTTGAGTATTCAAGCCAGAGGTGTAATCCACCAACTTTTGTAATCAAAAATTATCATATCATCATATATATTATTTCTAAAGCACTTTTTTTGTCGGTTGCAAATATCTCCCATACCACCGCATCAAATTTAATGAATGATATCTCATTTTAAAGCTTATTTCTTACACTAATGACGAAAAATAATTAGAAATTGAAAAATTAATATTTTCATTGATAAAAATTATATTTTATATAGAACTGCATGATAATACTGTTGTCATTATGATTATATGTTTTTGTTCAAGTGTGGTAATACAGGGTCGCTTAATAGTAAGGCAGTTCTAATAGAACTGCATGATAATACTGTTGTAATTATGATTATATGTTTTTGTTCAAGTGTGGTAATACAGGGTCGCTTAATAGTAATGCAGTTCTACATAATATAGTATGTATTAAAATCCATTCTGGCAATATCGCTATTTACTATAATGCCGTTTATTACTAAGTCAGTTATATATAATTGTGTACGTTTAAAGATATTTTTGTTTGTATTAAGGATTCGTACGGGCAAAAAGTTAACGATGATCATGTCATTACCTCTAACATTGTATTCAAAGAAGTATTATAAAAGCATTTAAACATATGTATGTAAATATGTATGATATATATTATGATTTCTAATATTTGTATACTTTTAATAAAATGTATTGAAGTTACTAAAATTTCTATTAATTATTTTCATTTTATGTTACAAAAATGACAACTAACGGTGCGAAATATTCGCATGGGTCATCTAGTTTTATATGAATTTCTAAACCCAAAATAAATAAATATGTTAGTTAAGTCTTTGCTGCAGAAATATCAACATCACCAATAGAAAAGAAAAGAAAAAAAAAAGAATTCTTATTAGCAGTAATTTCCATTTAGGCTCTTATTTAGACTGGTGACTTCTTGTGATACCCCAAAAAGAGGATTGCTCTTGAGCATTCATTTCCACTTGGGCGCTTATTTATTCATACTTATTTTTTATACGCATTTACAAATACTATCTACATATATATATATGAAATATTAAGGCAAAATTAAGCGCTCCTATCTCATGTGGTGCGGGCATTACTGTACCAAAACCATGATTTTTGGAAGAAAATGATAGATATTTGTCTATAACTCGGTCATTTATGGACCCATATTGTTATTTTCACTACCAATATTTTACAAAATTTTGTTTAGGGGAAAGCTGGAAAATAATGGGTCGATTACGGATGGCAACACAACTGGAGTTGAGTTGCCAGCAGCGAAGTAAGGCAACGCCGCTCATATTGAAATATACAAATTTTTTTATTATTTTATATTTTGACTGACGGCCGTTGCCTGATTTCGTTGCTGGCGAAATCCGTAATCGACCCCTAAAGCTTTTAAATTGTAACAAGATTTTAAAAAGTAAAATTTTATGGGTAAAAATAAGCAATTCTGTTAAAAAATTACAGGCCGTCGTAAAGTTTGGCTTATATCCTAGCAATTTGTGGACCGTTCTGGCTCAATTGCAAACTATTCCGGACCATATGCGATATAAATAGAAAGCAACCTGGCTTCCATCAATCTTCAGAAAGGCAATTTTAGCATACACACGAACTAGGAAACCGACGGTCTTGTAAGGATCCAGAATATTAGAATATCAGACCAATATTGCTTAACTTACAAAATGAATAACACACTAATATAAAAAATTAACTTAAACAGTGTATATTCCCTAAGTCCACCTGTGCACATCCCATAATTTGAGCTACTTTTTAGGCCAAAATCTATCTCAGCCAAAGTTTTAGGCCGATATGGCTAACAATTTGAATTTAAGAGTTTTTCATAGGCAGGATAATTGCAATAGTTGAATTCTTTAGGGCTGCCAACATATGAAAAAAGTAAAAAAAAAACTGAATATCTCGAAAGCTAACGGAAATTCGACACGATGAAAAAACAACAAAATGGCATTCAAGCCATGCAGACCAAAAAGTCTTTAATTTTTCCGTTAGCCTTGTGCCACCTTAACAATAAATTTTTACAAAAAGTTTATAACTTTTGCTTTAACGAAGCCAAATCTTGGTTTGAAACATTATTTAAATCAAATTCACTGATAATAAAATGGAAAACACCATCAGTTTTTTTCTTTTTATTTTTTTTCACAAATTCGCTATATTTTAAGCTGAGGCTGTCTAAAATAAAATGATATAAATCAAAAACCGAAACGAAAAATAACAAAAAAAAAAAAAAAATCAGAATTCTTTTATAAACACGTCAGTCCACGGCCAACATTATTAAAATCTTGTGCGAAGCTTATATATTTGGAAAAAGTCATTTATTTGAGGTTAAGTTAGAACTACACGTTTTGTTAACAAAGCAATAGCGTCCACCAACATATTTTAGTTTTTTTTTAATTACTTAATATACTCTCTCTTCTTCATATTATGCAAGATTTGCTTCTTTTGGTTTAATAACTGATTAAAAAACGTTTTATTTTATATCAAATTTACACTTTTTATGCTGCACTGTGCACGTTGCTTGCAAATGTCAACTTCGACAGCCCATAAATCAGCTGATATTTGTTTTTTACAAAAACTTATATGCAGTTATTTTCTTTGATATATTCTTAATTGAACGTCATAAATGAAAACATTATTATTGTTAGTGCAAAAAACTAGTTTTGGCCATGATTTCGGGTCAAATTACCCACAGTGCTGTGGTGAGGTTATAAATACTAAAGGGCTGCATGAATAACTTCATTCATGAACATACTGAAATGTTTATTCAATGAAGTTCATATTCAAATAAAATTCAAACCACTGAACAAACTTTTGTTTTATTCATTGTACTAGCAAACACATTTCGTTTCATACAACAAACACAAAGACTTTGTTCAATGAAACGACTTTTGTTTTACAGTTTTCACTCTCTCTCATTTTTTATATAAATACTCAATAGCAATGTTGCCACTTAGTAAATTTATGTTCTGTTACCTTTACAATAATATAAATAATTTGTAAAGCATTTTTTAAATTAAATTTAAATATTTTTCCTAACTACTTTTTTATGTACTTCAAAGCAAAACACATTGCTGAAAAATGTTTTGGAAAATAAAATGAAATTTTTTTGGAGTTTAAAAATTTACATTAAAAACAATTAATTTACATTGAAATAAAGGTCAAATTTTTATTATTTTTGTTATTTTAATATTAATGTACTTCCTCATCTGGTTGCTTTTACTCTTCATGGTTATTTTTGTTTATTTTTTTATCTTTCCTAATATTTTTCATTTCTTTCAACTGGCAATACTGGCTTTAAAATAAATGGGGTTTCCCATTAAATTATTCGACATTTATTCAGTGGTTGTGTTGCTAGTATTCATATTCTCTTGTCTTAGGAAACAAAAAAACTGCATCTTACTCGTCTCTTAAATTTCGTGTGTTTGTTGCTTTCATTTCGTAGTTATTCATTTTACTGAATACAAACGAAGAAAATACAAAATTATAAGGAAAGTTTCATGAACTTCATTATTAAGTTTCATGCAGATGTTTAATAAATACTATACATTGTTTTTGTTAATTTATATTTAATTATCAAGAAAAATCAAGCTTCTTCTTTTGAACGTCAATCTTTTTGCCGATTTCGATCTGGCGAGTCTAGGTGGGGGTACTATGACGATCCTTTGCGTATGATTAATTTTAAGCAGCTTTAAATAAAAATCTTTCAATTCGACACTCATACGTCATGTATCACGTGAGTCAAACCTTAAACACAAATGAACATAATTACATAATTACGTGCTAAATTTAAAGTTACTTTAATTTTATAATGATGCCAAGACAATTGAAATTTTTAATAAATATTGTAATTAAGTATAAGCAGCAAAATAAGAAAGATTTTTTCTTCATAAATGTATTTTTAACTGTAAAATAATTTTTAAAATGTATTTTTAACAAGGTGGTCTCTTAAATGCTCTTCTCCTGTCCAAACAAGGAGGCGGGGCCCATTTTTTTATTGCTGATTCTTAAAGCAAAAATTATGAGGAATCCAAAAAAAAAATTAGCCGGAAAATTTAGGAGCTTCTGTGGAAAATCGGAAAAACTAATTTTCTTGGGAAAATTTAAAGGTAAATTTCTAAGAAAAATTAGGAAAATTTTATTTTTCAATTAAAGCCTGATTCAATACCTTTCCAACGAGATATCACTCGTTGCGATCGCTTTAGTAGTTTTTTTTATAACAACTTTCAATGAGGTCCCTTATGAAGATTTCTTCAATTTTGTCACATGACAGTGGTGTACACCACCACTAAACCAGTCACTATAAAAAAAAAAAAAAATATGTAGGTACATTATTTTTTGCTGGGCAATCGATTGAGACTATTTATTTTAAAATCGGAGAGGGGTCGTCCAAAAGGTGATCGCTTTCATATGGAATTGCTCTATGACAAAAAAAAAAAATTAAAAATTAAAACAATGAGCAGTTAATAAAAAATTTTTTCCATTATTATTTTCTGTATTAACATTACAACTTTTTAATTGAAAGAAAAGGAAAAAGTCCTTAATATTAGGATTTCTCTATTAACGTTTTTTTTTATAGATTTTTCTCTTGTTCCATTTAATTTTTTTTACCAGCAAGGTCACTTAGAGAACATGAATGTATTTACCATACCAAACATTCCTTTGCTTTTACTCAGACATTCTGACTGGTAGCCAAACGAGTGAGAGGGAGTAAAGACACAATCAAAAAGGAAAAAGTAATTTAAGAAATAAACAAAAAAAAATATTTTATTTTATTCCAGATAGCGTGACAATAATAGTTATACTTTTCTTTACTGAATGTTCGTAGCTGTGTGCAAAAAAATGTAGACAATAAAAAATTGTAAATGACAAAATGTTCGCAATAGCTAAAAGAACAAATATTGTACCACTAAAAGTAAAGAATCTTGTTTCAAAATGGAAAATTGTTTGTTTCAATCATATTCCTATTAAAAAAAAATCTCTTGCTCCAAAATTTTTTTAAAGAAAATCTTTTATTTTAAATGCATTTTAACAGAAATTGTAAATCCCAAACAAATATCTATAGAAAATCGTTAATCCCAAATTAATTTGGTAGGGAAACAGTTGGTCTTAGACTATTTTCTATTGAAAATCATCTGTCCCAAATTTTAATAAATAGATCTTCTAAAGAAATCTCTATAGAAAATAGCTTATCAGAAACATATTCTTATAACAAAAATTTGCATTTAATTAATTTAAATAGCAAAACGTATGTTTACAATTAATTGTAATAGAAAATTGTCTTTCGCAAACTTGTTTCTATAGAAATTGTTTGTCGCAACCTGCTGTCTTAAAACAGTTTTAATAGAAAATTTTATTGTCCCAAAACTTGTTCAATCAATATAAAAATAAATTTATATTGTCAAAAATATTTTTTCATAAGAGAACATTTCAAAATATTTTAACTGCCTATTTCCGATATGCGTACAAGTTTTACATTTAAAACAAAAACAAAGTTTTTAGAATTTGCAAATTTTTCTAAAAGTGAACAACATATTTTACAAAAATTTTATAAATAAATTTTCTAATACCCATAGTTGGGGGCAGTGCATTTAATATTGATTTAAATCAGCAGTGCACTATCACTAAATAAAACTGCAAAAAAATTAGTTTGCACTCTGTTTTTAACAGCTTTAGTGATGATTTCTATTTTTATAACTACCACTAACAAAACTCGTGATGTTGCAAATTTTTCACTATCACTAAACGAAGATTCAATGGAAAAATATGCACTCAATTCGTACAGTGCAAAATTTGTACTTGCAATCAAAAAAGCTGCATGTAAACATGGGTATTCATTCGGTTAACCGTTAATAGGTCGGTTAATTTAAAATTGGCTTTCTTCGATTGACGGTTCATTTAAAACGATTAATCGATTTACAAAATTTTTAGTTTTTTGCATTATTATAACATATTTTTTTGTGTTTCGTCTTATACTATGTTCACACTTGGGTTTTTAAACGCGTTTAAGCAAAATTTTCATTAAGATAATCAAAGCCGTTCACATTACATTTGAGTTGATTAAGATGACAGTTGATTAATAAATTAAACATAATAAACACATTTACATTTCTTTAAAGTATTAGAAATTGATAAAAATGCTTTAATAAAGTTATCAGAAGAATATTTTAATCATATTAATGATGAAATTGTAAACAATTTATGAATTATTTAAAAAACATTAAGAAGAAATCGTGGTCGGTTGTACACGTGCGAGGTACGTTTATTGTGGCCGATGCTACAACATACTCAGGTTGACGTATGTTCAGAGTATTCAATGTGATTAATGACATGATTTAGTTGTAATCGTGTCATTTTGAAGTGATTAACAAATCACTTCAATGTATTGTTAATCGTCTCATTTTTGATGTGATTAGAGCTTAATCACGTTCGAGGTGCTTAAACGCGCTTAAAAACACAAGTGTGAACATAGTATTATATACAAAAGGTATGTGTTCAGAAAATATTTTTTCATATAAATAAAGAAGGTGATCTTAATTTTAAATAAGTTTTTGCTATCAATAGCTTAACCGGTAACCGTAAAAATTAGAAGTGCTTAAAAATTAGAAGTGCTTAAAACAGGACTCTAATGGAATAATGAAAGATTTCACATGATTAGAGAAGTACAGGAAAAGGACTGAGAAATTAGATATTTTGTATTAATGATTGCTTTTGATATCTCCAACATCTACGATAAATGGAAGAATTTTTTCCAAGTAAAATTTTATAAAAACTAAAAATAATCGCTTAAATCCTAAACATTTAAACCAAATTATTTGCTTAAACGATTATTTAATTAGATCTCCTTAAACTATTAAAATAACTAATAAAATGATCTTACAGTTTATTTTTTAATTAATACATAATACGTATTAATTATAAAATGTGTATTACATATTTATAAACTATTTTTTGTTTGCTCGTTTTAGTTCAAGAATTGTTATGTTTGTTATGTTATTGTTTTTTTTTACTAATAAACTCCAAATAATAAATAAGTAATGCATTTTTATATATTGAAATTACTATTATTAAAAAAATTTTATTAATCGGTTAACCGATCAATAAATAAATTAACCGATTAAACCAAAACCTCGGTTAATAAATCGAGCGATTAACCGATTAAAGCTAAAGCCCGATTAAATAAATACCCTTATATAAACAGACGCTCACTAAAATTTGAAAAATTTAATTTTTCATGAGCATTATTACGGATTCTTGTTATGATATGCATGAGAAAGGAATTTAAACAACATGTCAATAATTTATCAATAACGGAATATCTCATGGCGTTAATAATGAAAAAACAAGTTTTTTGTTTGTAAATTTAGTGCAAAATTTTAAGTTGCACTCAAATGAGTGAAGAGCAAAAAAGTTGCAATAAACTGATGATTGATTCTTCTTAAATCAAACAATATTTTTTTTAGTGCAAAATTTTTTAGCATCAGTATCACTCATGTTTACTGAGGCTGCTAATTTTCAATTCATCACTCAATATCAACAAAATGATTGCAATAATTTTGCACTATCACTAACTGTGAGTTGAAACTGCAAAATGAATGCACTACCCCCATCTCTGCTAATACCACTTATATCGATTTTATGTCACAAATAATTAACTTTGTAACTTAAATTAATTATAAACATTTGCACGTTTTCTTGACTGTTTGACTGCGCTGCGCCAAATGAAAAAGACCGATGTCATAGATATCAAATTAACAAACTAACCTCTAATTAACACAAGTATGTATTACTTTTCTTCATCGTTTATCCCACTTAGCCGCATCTCTCTATTTACTCGCCTTGGGTATATAAAATAGAAATCGAAAATGCTGATAAATGCAAGTGAACAAACAATAGAATTTGCTTCAGATTACAAATAAAATATTACAAAAATAAATTGGCCAAGAACAAAAAACAAATGCGAGAAGAAAAAGCTTCTAAGATATATATCAAGTTTTAGTAAAATTTGCTATTTTTCATGGAATTATAATTTATAATGAATTATAAACTCTTGCGAATGTTGTGTAGTATTATTAGATTAAAAAGAATTGAAAGAATTTCGTAAATTTTTTACTAAATACTCATTAAATTAAATTTTGTATAAAAAATGGTTGTCCCAAAAGTTTTCATATAGGAAACCTTTTGTTCCAAAAATGTTCTTATGGAAAAACTATTGTTCCAAAAGCGTTCCTTTAGAGGAACTGTTGTCCTAAATTTTTTTACAAAAAAAAAAAAAAAAAAAAAAAAATTGCTCTAAAAGTTTTGTTCCTGTTGTTCTAAAAGTTTTCTTAGAAAAAAATTTTTGTTCCAAAAGTTTTCCTATAGAGAAACTGTTGTCCCAAAAGTTTTCTAATGAAAATAATGTTGTCCCAAAAGTTTTAGCAAATAAAAACGGCCACAAAGGGTTTCTTATGAAAAACCTGTTGTCCCAAAGGCTTAAGTGGAAAACTGTTGTCCCAAAGGTTTTCTTATGGAAAAACTGTTGTTCCAAATATTTTCTTATAGAAAAAAATGATGTCCCAAAAGTTTTCTAATAGCAAAACGGTTACAAAAGTTTTCTTAAAGAAATATTGATGCTCCAAAAGCTTTCCTTTAATGAAACTGTTGCTCTAAAACTTTCCTTTCGAGAACCTGTTGTCCCTTAAAGTTTTCTTAAAGAAAAACTGTCGTTGAAAAATTTTCTTAGAAAAAATTTTTGTTTCAAAAGTTTTCCTATAGAAAAACTGTTCTCCCAAAAGTTTTCTCATGGAAATAATGTTTTCCCAGAAGTTCCTTATGGAAAAACTGTTGTCCCAAAGGATTTCTTATAAAAAAAATGTCCCAAAGCTTTTCTTATTAAAAAAACTGTTGTCCCAAAGGTTTTCTTATGAAACAACTGTTGTAGCAAACATTTTTTATAGGAAAAATGTTGTCCCAAAAGTTTTCTAATAGAAAAATTTTTGTTCCAAAGTTTCTTATAGGACAACAGCTAAAAGTTTTCTGTTGAAATATTGTTGTACCAAATAATTTCTTATTGATAAAATGTTGTACCAACTGTTTTCCTATAGACAAACTGTTGATCAAAAAGTGTTTCTATAAAAACAATGGTGTTTTCCTTTAGAAAACTATTGACCTAGAACTTCTTTTTATAAGAAATTGTTTTTTCAAACGTTACTTTTAAATAAAAAATCGAATTTTTCATTAATACGCGATTTATTCGTTTTAAACCGATTTTCAGAAAAATATCTTCAGAGGTCTTAACCTACCTTATAAAAATGTTTGCCCAAAGATTATCTATAAAAAACATGTATGTTGCAAAAGCTTTCCTCTAGAAATACTGTGGAACTAAAAGTTTTTCTAAAGAAAACTACAAACGCAAAATGGCTGCAGAATTTTAGTTTCAATTAACACATAACACTCAAAAAATTTTTTAAAAATAGTCTATACAAAATATATATTTTGTTTTCACAAAAATGTCGGTCAAGGTCATAAAAATCCAATGTGTGTATTTTTGGTAATAAAAAACCCGAAAAACTTGTCAATATGGCCAACATTTGTCTGTGACTGTATCAAGAATTAATTTTTCCCTTCCTTTATTTGTTTCTGTGTTTTCTCATTATCATAAACACAAGTAATGAAGACACTCACAATACCAGCAATCACACGCAAACAATTTACAGCAAATGAGAGAAAAACAAAAACAAATATATCAAAATAAAACAAAAACAATTTTTTTTTTATAAATTTGCATAGAATATGTAAACAACAATTTAGCAAGTGCAAAAAGAAAAATAACAAACAAACAACAAAGAAGCAGAGCTTTTTTTTTCAAGCAAATAAAGAGTGATTATTCATGAGGTTTGATTTTCAATATGCTTTTTTTTTACTGATCGCGTGTGAGTCATATTAAACTGCTTTGTCATTTTTGTTCAGTATCGATTGGCAAGTCATCATGGAAAGACTTACAACTCAACAGCGTTTCCAAAGTGCTCAGCTGTATTACGAAAATCACCGTTCTGTGAGAAATGTTTTATCGTGACAGTTTGTTCAGTGATCATACACATTTCTGGCTCAATGGAAACGTTAATAAGCAAAATTTTCGTACTTTGGCTGATGAGCCCTAAGAGTAAAAATAACTACCATTACATCCATTAAAAACAACGGTATGGTGTGGTTTATGGTCTGGTGGAATCCATATTTCTTTAAAAATGAGAAAAATCTAAATGTTGCCTTCAATGGTAACCGTTATCGCACCATCTTAACGAACTACATATGTGCTTCCTGAAATTCAAGCGTATGGTTTCGGTGGGCTCTGGCTTCAACAAGACGGTGCTACGAGCCACACGGCGCGTGAAACCATGACCTTTTTGAGAAATTATTTTGGTGAACACTTAATTTCACGTTTTGCTACGGTAAATTGGCCACCTAAATCGTACGATACCACACTATTGAATTTTTTTCTCTGGGGATATCTAAAGTCTGAGGTTTTCAAGAATAAGCTAGCTAAGATTGTCGCTTTGGAAGCCAACATTTCTCGTATTATTCGCGAGATATCAGTCGATATGCTCGAACGAATCGCCTATCATTGGACCTTTCGAATGGACCACCTTAGACATGATTTAATTTTCAAACAGTAGATGTCATTAATTGTTCTCATTAATTTTAAATTTACTTTCAAATTTATGTGTTTCATGTTACATTATAAAAGAAACCTCACGATGAATCACCCGATACAAATCTTGTTTACATTTAATCAGATGATTATGTTTAAGAAGGAGATAATGAAGAACAGGAAGTAATCACTTTGATTTAATGTAACCAGCACTAAGAATTGCACTTTGAATTGAATTGATATAATTTTTTGGAATTAAAATGTTATAGAATTAAGTATAAATTTGAATTTATTTATTATTAATAATTCTTAAAAAATTTTAATGAAAAAACAAAAAGAAAATAATATTACATACATATAATTGTTTTGTGTTGTAAACAATATTATCTGTAAGCTTTTTAATAACTTTTTTTTCTTAATTTTGCGAGAGAAAGAACAGAGCTGTAGTTAGATAAGGGATTTTGAAGGGGACTAAGTTGCAATATATTAATTTCAGACTGATTCAAATAAAAATTTACTCGCGTGATTTGAATTGCAAAGTTTGAGCTGATCCAATATTATTAGAATGGTTATGGTTTCGAATATCTATGATTAAATCAGGATAAAGAGTTAGAATAGTTAATCTTACAATTAATTTTATCTAACTTTAATCCGATTTCACGTTTTTGAGTGAAAGATTACCTGCCGCATTCATAAAAAATAAAATAGATTTCAACCGTATTTCAAAACAAAATTTCCATACAAATTTTTCTTAAAACAGATTTCATATCCATTTTAAGCATTGCCATATAAACTGACAAATTTTTAAAGTATAGGTATGACAGTTTACAGCAAACATCAAAAATTGTCATAAAATTATTGCTCGTAACATCAAAATAAAATAAATAATATGCAAAAAGAAACAAAACGATCGAGCAAAAAATAATAAATCTGTTGATGAAAACCTGGACACCATTGAAAGTTTAGTCATTCGAAATTTTTCAAAAAATTCTTTCTTATTAAATAAATTAAAATCATTTGGACTTGTTCTTATTGCTCGTGTTTTCCTAATAATTGATATATTTTAATGTTAAAATATTTTAAAATCTTCTTTATCATTTGAAAATTCTATTTAATTAAATATTATAATATTTACTTAAGTATGTAATTTCATAAGTAATAATAAATTTGAGTACCATATTTATATATATTTACATATGCATATATACTAGCAGGTACGCCTGTTCCTGCCAGTCAGGAAGAAAAACTACTTTAAGGTTCATTGGTCTTTATGGGGCGTCAGAATTAGCTGAAATGTAAAATAGCATAGTTTTGCACCCTATTTGTTTTCTCAATTCTCCGCCCGAAGTCCTATAATCTTAGATCCGACTACTTCAGATTATTTTCCAACTGTTATAACTTTATGCTAGGCAGCTTCCTATGGCATTAGGAGGCTTAAATGTAAGCCAAAATGTTAAAAACAATTGAATTTTGCCACGCCCCCTTTTTCTCTTAATGTTCCGCCCACATGATAAATATAAAAAATCCGGCTGCGTTACGATTTGGCCTAGTGCTTCAAGAAGCTCTCGATAGAAAAAATAAGGAAATTATATATATGTATGTATAGATAATATATCTATATTAAAGAGGGTTATATCCTTTAAAGAGGGTCAACTCAAAAATTTTTTAATTTTCACTTTTTGCAAGAAATCGATGTACAGTGGCCATATCTGCTCACAGTAAAAATCTTATATCATTTTCTCTAGTATTTTGTCAAAAAAGGCAATTGAATCCCACTTTGTGATATAAGAGAACATATAAAAAGCAAACAGTTTTTTTGTCTCTACTAAAAATTTGTAAAAAAGAGAGAGTAAGTAGGAATTTAAAGAAATTGTTCTCAAAAATACTTAAAAGTAAATGAACACTTTGCTAGCCAAAATTTGCAAGTTAAAGTAGTGACGAATATACAGGAATATTTGAGTACTCATTAATTATTCTAAGACTTGGAAAAATTTTATTCATTACGGTAAAAATAATGTGATTTTATTAATTTATATTTGTTTATGTTGAATAAAATGAATCATGAATTGGATTTTTTTATTATGGAGGTGAAAGAAGAATTCGGGGTTTCATCAATAATAAAAGATAAAAAACCCTTTGTTAACAATAAAATTATTTATAAGGCAAAACAAAATATTTAATTTAACAATCTATGTACCTATAACCTATGTAAATAGTTACATAAAATTTCAATGTTATGGACTGACTGAGAGATTCATCTTCGCACAGCCTAAACGCCTTGAGTTATAAGGTTGAAATTTGAACCGGATGCTGGTCTCTCGCTAAATCGATCCACTAAAAATCGAAGAAATTGCCTACTAAAACGAGAATTGTGTGTGTATTAGTGAACAAATTTAGTGCATTGCGACTCTCAAGAAACTACTTTCATGTGTAAATGCTGGGTAAGATGGAATTTTTGGAAATTCGAATGTTAAGGGGATAAATAGCGTAAAAACGAGTAAATTCGCTAACCTCATAACTTCTTAACTAACCGTGGCTTCATCCATGCGTTCCGAACAATATTTTTGTCCGAAGAATAATTTTTTTACTGAGAGTGTTCTTCAGAACGATTCACCAATTTCGGAAAATTTACCCGGAAAAACATTTACATTTATTTTTGGCAAAAGTAATTTATTTCTACAAACAATATACAATTTTTCAAAAGTGGCGGAAACTTCTAATGTTTTGTTAAGACTTTAAAAACACGGAATTCTTATTTTGTGCTTAAAATTGTATTTTTTCTGTTCCAGTACTTTTGTGTAATTTTGTCATTGTATGAGAGAAATTTATTCTTATTCTCATTTTCACGAACTTTACCCACACAGTAGAAACAGAGTTATTGTGCCCATTTGACGAATTTACGCAATGAAGTGCGTTTGTGTCTCATTTGACGAATTTACGCAATGAAGTGCGTCGGTTGTCCCAGTTGTGTTTATTTTGTTTTATACCTGCTTTGTTTTATTTGAAAACCCAAACACATTTTATTGGAATATATTAAAAAGGGCATTTTCTTTAAGCCCGTTAGAAAGAACTTACAAAGGCTTATCTGTTAAACGAATTGTCATACTGCGCTCATTTTTTTGACATTTATGATCAGCTTACTCTACAAAATCCTCAATAATAGATTCACTATTCAACAACGCTACCAAATTTTTCAAATTTACTTTAAAAATCAGTTTTCAATGTTTTATCGAAAAACAGTTTAACAGGTTTGTTAATAAACAACATTGCAGATATGTGGCTTAAAAGTACGCTCGAATTGACACCTCTCGATTATTTTCTGTGGGGGCACGAGAAGTTACTGGTTAATGCTAATAAACCAGCATTTATCAGGCCAACATTGTTAATGTTATGCGTGACATACGGCCAGTAATGCTCGAAAAAGTGGTTCAAGTGGTTGTACGCTAAGAATGCGCTACGTCAATAACAGCCGCGGTGTCCGAAATTATTTCAAATTGTTTTTAACAATATTGAATTTTTTTAACATTTAATTTCCTATCGGGCTTAAAAAAACCCTCTACATTAAAGCTAACACAGCCATGTTATTAATCAATTAACATTACACTTGAGCTTTTAAACACAACTTAAAAAAGTGCATAAAATTAAATTATTTAAACATAAGCTCATGTTTTGTTTAAACTTTGTAAGCATTTTCTATTGAAAATTAGAAAATAAAATTAACGCCCCTGCTCAAATCCATCCATTAATAAATTATTTATACATACATACATACTAACATTTCAGCTAGAGAATATTTCTTTGGCGGTTTCATTCATTTCTACTGGGGAAAAAGCCTAAAGCAACAGAAACATATTTGCCGCAACAGTTGCGGATCAAACGAGTCTACAACCAGACGTATTTTTTCTTACTTGTATAAAACTAAATGTTCAATATTTTAATTTTTCTCCGTCTGTGTTCAAATTTGCACGAATGTCATCATTTCAAAATTTGAAATAAAAATAAATAAATATCGAGTATTTAAGAAATATTACCGCGGGTGCAGCTTTTAATTTCAAAAAAATTATTTTCGTTAATTTTTTTTTGTTATTATTTTTGGAAATTATTTCTATACCATAAAAAAAAACAAAGAATTATTTTTGGCTAAAAAAAAGTAATAGCCCATAAAAATATTCAAGGTTTTAAAGTCAAATTCAATGTGAAATATATGAGAAAATTATTTTGAAAATAATATAATTTTTTGCTTATTTAAAAAAAAAAAAAAAAAAAAAAAAAAAAAAATAAAAAAAATAAATTGCATTTATAAGAAATTTGAAAAAAGCTTTTAGTAGTTCAAAAATTTTATTAATTTTTAAAAGTGTTCTTAAAAAAAGTCTGTCATATTTTATTCTATTGCTGGTTTTTAGAAAAAGTAAAATAATTATACAAACAACATGCCTGAGAAACTACGAGAGGTTGGTTTTTATAGTTTTATTTCTAATTTATATATATTTTTACGAATACGCACTTTACAGCGGTTTTTCTTTTTAATTTTCTTGAGTTTAAAAATATAGAAACTTTAATTGAAATTTTCAACATCGAGATAATGTTGATAATTATGTGACATCAAGAATAAAAAAATTTTTTACAAATAAAGAATATATTCGAAAGTATTTTTTTTTGGAAACAATTATGGATTTTGTAGACGTTTAGTGCGCTTGGAATAAAATTTTAGGTGGCAATTAAGTTTCAGTTTGGACTTGGGGTCTAAAGACATCAGGAGGACTGCCATTATTTCCCAAAGTAGAGCACGTCGGGTGTTATAAAAATTAAAACGATCCATAATTCTTACATTTATCCCAAATTATCAATGAAATTCACTGTCTAACATAAAAAAATTAAAATTTGTGATATTAATTAAAAAATTAATTAAATTTGCACCAGTCAAAACAAATCAATTAAATATTTAATTAAGTTAACAACATTTTCTACATTAATGTTGTTGATATAAGAAAACGTTTAACTCACTCGATTACATTTTTTTGATTAATGGTTCAATTGAAAAAATGAAAAAAATGGGCAAACATAAAAGTTACTCTCTAGAGTACGTTTTATAATAATTAAGTTGACTTTAAATATATATGGGGGATTTAATTGTGAAAAAAATTACAAAAAAAGCGTTTTAATTTTAAAATAATAAGCCTGGTATAAAATTACATGAATTACGGCCAATTTTACCATGCTCAGTTAAAACTTACTATTACTTTAACTTCCAGTTAACGCTTTGTTTTCAACAGTTAACTGATAGTTAATTATAACAGAACTTGGTGAAGTTGGCCGTTAGTACTTTATAGTCTTTTACAACTAAATTGGGAAATAAAATGTAAAAGAAGAGTGTTATATTCGGCTATGCCGAATCTTTTATACCCTTCACCGTAAATAAATGCGCATAAGGAATTCTCACACATTAAAACAAATACGAGTATTAAAAGTCAACTAAACTATTATCACAAATACATTTCTTTAAAAAATAACTTTTATTTTTGCTCGAAAAAATAACTGTTATTACAAAAAAATAACTGTAGTACTTTTGTTACTGTTACTGCTATTACAAAAAAATAACTGTAGTACTTTTGCTCGACTATAATTTCTTGCCGATTTCACCAAACAATTATTTAACAGCTTCACCTCATTGTTTTGTATGCTATTTAATTAAGTCGTTACATGGGGTCTTCACCTGACTTTTTTTTGTCATAATAAACGTCAAACTTCATATATAAAAAACGCTGACAAAAATATTAGGGTTTTTTGTATGTATGTAGTAGATTTAATTTGAGTTTTCTTGGATAAAAATCTTGGTTTTAATTTTTAAACATTCTCCCAGTTCTCACAAAATTTTATTTATTTTTTGCTTAGTAAAACATGGCCCAATTAGTAGGTCTGCGCGAAACTACAACAATGCAACAATGTTTGTGTAAATTATGTGAAAGATGTCAACACCCAATGCATTTGTTTGTGCAATAAATCAGGGATGTCAGCGCCATACACAATTGTGTAAGCAAAACTCACATGTACGCTTACGCTCTTTTATTTTGCGAGCGTAAAATATAATTTTTTACTTCAAAACACTCTCATTCACAGGGCTATATCACACGGCCTGTTTTGAGGCCCCTAAACAGAAATAATATATTTATTATTTATCTTTGTTTATGTTTTGTTTTATTTCTGTTTTTAACATTGTACAATGATTGACAAATAATATCTACATTGTTTTGCATTTAAGCTAACGATATGTGTTTTGTTTGTGAAAAAAAATTCTTTGATGCCTGTTAAAGGGTCCCTTTTTCTTTCGATAAAAAGATGTACCTAAATGCAGAAATTGTTAAGAAAAAATAGCCACAAGAATTTGTTGGTATTTTGTGCTTGTAAAAATATTTTTCTTTCCGTACCAATCGCGTCGGTGGGTTTTTTTTCTTTGAAAACACTTTTCTAAAGTAAGTAAAAATATTTAAAAAACTTGTTAAAAAGTCGAAACTGCAATTTAAATTTAGAAGATATTATTGGTAAATAAAAGTATATTTTTATAGGCTAGTAAAATCTTCTCTTTTTATAATGGCGGTTAATAATTATAGAATATTTTTAAACTTAATGGGGTTATTATTTGCATAGGTATGTGCAAATATTATTTTCATTGTTGGCATTCGCAAAGGTATGTTGAGCACAAAATTAAAAATATTGGAAAGAATTGTATAAGGTTGTAAAAAGACTTCATATATTGTCAAGTGCTCAATTTTTCCAAAAAACAAGCAAAGTTTCTGCGAAATGCAGGTTCCAAATTAAATTTATTTAAATAATAACTGATTGTGTCTGTCAATAACTCAACCTTTTTCGATAATTGTGTTATTATTAATTGCTCTAAATTCTTCATAGCAAAATATGTATGTTAATAAGGCCTCGTAATAGGCCTCGCAACCGCAGATTTCTCCCGCTGGGAAAGTAAGAGACAAGAGTAATCGCACCAACACAATCATATTTGACAACACTGCAATAAATGGACAAGATGTCTAAAACAATTGCTACAAAAACAATTGCACGGTAAAAATACAACTCTACAAAAAATCAGCATGCGCTTCGAGCCGACCTACTAATTGGACCATGTTATTAAAATGGAAAAATGTTTTAAAAACTTTATTCAGTCAAATTTTTAAAAGTCAATTAAATATACAAAAGATTCAGTGTGAACTGCACACTCACAATATTCTGTACGTAAAATTAACTGAAATTGTAATATAAAATAAATGAATATCCAGTTAAAAACCGGTCTACTTATTTTTCATTTATTTTTAACGAAAAGTTCATTTAATTTTTACTGTCAAAAATTCAACTGCAAATTCCGTAGAAACAAATGAATTTTCAGTAATTTTATTAAAATTAACTATCAAAAAAATAACCGACAAATGTCGTAAAAACCAATGAATTTTCAGTTATTTTATTAAAATTAACTATAAAAAAAAAAATGACAAATTCCGTTAAAACCAATGAATTTTCAGTTATTTTATGAAATTCAGTAATTTTATATAATACAGGTTTCACTCGAATTTCTAAAAAATGCCAGACGCCTGTCCGCTTGTAATTCTAATGAAAGAGAGAGAATATTTATTTTTATTAACTTACCCCGTTATACATGTTTGTTTCAGTTTTGTTGTACTGACCACTTTGTTTACAGAAGAACATTCAATTATAAGACACCAGCAGCATGCCCGATATGGTATTCGCAATTATTTTACCATAAAAATTTCATGTATTTAACTAAATAATTTTAACAAATAGAATATGGGAATTTTCTACACAAAAAAAGCAAATCGTTTTTAATTTTACTTTTTGATACAGATTTATAAATAGATTTATTTTTTGGTAGTTAAATTATATAAAATAACTGAAAATTCATTTGTTTTTACGGAATTTGTATGTTATTTTTTTGATAGTTAAATTATATAAAATAACTGAAAATTCATTTGTTTTTACGGAATTTGTGGTTAATTTTTTATGGAATTCTCGCGGTTGAACTTTTGACAGTAAAAATTAAATTAACTTTTCGTTAAAATAAATTGCAAAATAAGTAAATCGGTTTTTAAGTCAATTTACAGTTGTTTTAAATTTCATTTTCATTTAATTTTACATACAGAATACTTTAACTTAATCAACTGACAATATTAAATGCAACCGAAAATCCGTATTAATGTGCTCTTAGTTTTTTTAATAAATGTTAGAATCAGTTAAAAATTAATTTGCTTGGAATTTTAAATGTTTATTTATTTAAAAATGACTGAACGGAATACTTCTTGAATAACCTACAGTCCGTTACTTTAATAATATTGTGAGTGCATTTTTATAAATTTTTTACAACCAAAACAATTTCTTGTGAATTAATTTTAATGAAAATCTTTGCGCTTAGTTTTTTGTATCACTTTTAATTCTTTCACCAATAGAACTGCTAAACATTTTTGGGCACCTATGGTATAAATCCAGAATATTCATTAACACGTTATACAGCCAAACTTACTTATGATATAAATTAAAATGCTCTACGAAATAGCTCGGTAATTTCGAACACTAGAATTAACTTTACGATAATGTCAGAGCAAAGTAGAAGATCTGCAATACTATTACTTTTCTATATATGTATACATATATTAAATTTTTTTTGCTGAAATTTAATTCATAAAAATCACATGACAACAAATTAAACAACAAAAAATAAATTTTAATTAAAAACTAACTGCCGTATTCATAAATATTTTTTATTTAATGAAGGTTTAAAAAACAAATTTTCTTTGAAAATTTTACTTAATAAGCGTTTGTTAAATTTAATAATCGTTAATGAAAACGGGGGTATATAATTTCTCTCTAATTTATTTTGAACTAATTTTTGTAATTAAATGATAAATACACATAACAAAATTGCTTGGTATGTTGTGCTTAAAAAAAATGTAAACACGACTACTGTTTTACGTTCCATCAATAATAAAAGTTTTTTTTTTTTAATAAACAAAAATATGATTATGAAACCACTGTACGACAAATTCCAACTTTTGGCATCATCCATGATCAAACTGACCAGATTCTGAAAATATAGCTTAAACAAAAATATACGTATCTCTCAGTTTTTTTAGATCAATTCATTTCGCGTTTTTACGCGCAATTCAATTTTTATTGTGAATACATCTGTCTATCACTTGGGTAAGTTTCTATTACACCCACACCAGTTGATCGAGAATCCAAATTTTTTGCTAAAATACTTCAGATACTAGAACCCTATTTTAAACCATTCATATATTAAGGTTCATTCTTTTCGCGTTCTATTTTGTTAAATTAATTTTTCAGATAAGTTCTTCCTATTAAAACAATCATACTTTCGAACTTATGCTTTCGTCTTGCCATTTCTATTTGAATATAAAAAAGGCCGGACTCATTTTGGCTTTGAAATCTGCCAAAACATTTATGGATCATATATTGTATTAAAAGTAAAATTTAAAGAATACAAAACTAAATGTAAAAAAAGTATGCTGTATACGGATTTTGATAGAACATTCAAAATCATTACACCCTCCAGTAACGACTAATAAAACACTAGAATATTTACGAATGGTTTAAAACGGTATCCATAATATTGAATTTAGTGTTTTATTCGACGAGCTGGGAAAATGTATCTCTCGGCGTCTTCTGAATGTCTATAGTATTTTCCGGCGGCAATCTTCTCGATCATTGTAGCCTTTAAATCACATTATGGCTGCAATATTCGTGGCAATATTGGAATTTCCGTCCACAGCAAGGCAGCATCCCCTCTATTGGTCGGATAGTATAAGAATGAGCTGTCAAGACTAATAAGGTCATATACATGACAAAACATTACACTAGTTGGGAAATTTGCGCATAAAGACATCTTTGGTAATGCACAGGTCAAGGCGAATTCACTACAAGGTGAGGTCAACTCTACAACAACACTGCTTTTGTGGTCCGATTGTCAAAAATATTGCTAGTAAAAAAACACAAAAAAAAAATAGTTTGTATACAAACATTGATAAATCGACCACCGAAAAAAATAACCATATGTTGACACCCCACCTTCTAGTGAATTCGCCTTGGCACAGGCATTTATCTAGAATGCGTTCTACTTTAAATACCCCCAATGCGGTGTCATTCGCACTTTCGCTGGGTTCTATTAAAACTTGCATCTTCAAGTTCGTTCTTTTAATAGCTGAGAACAAATGGCGTAATTAAGACACATGTAGAGGGCTTAAGTTCCTCCCTTGATAAAAACAAACTTTTCAACTTATAGCACGCAATAGAAAGGAATGTCAAGGTACCTGGTAGTATCAACGGGACATCAGATGATAGGTAAGCATGCAAGTAAACTCAGGTTTCCCTTTGACAGTCACTGTATCAGTTGCAATGACAGGGGACATTCTTTCCGAATACCCGATCCTATCTGCCAGGAGAATCAGATTTCTTGGCAACTTCACACTATCCAACATTGTTGAGTTACCTGGGTCTTAACGTAGTGACCTTGTGATATATCTCCCACCTACAGGTTGGATCTGATACCACTTTAGTATACAATATGATGTAAGATCAATGCATCTGATGAGTGCTGCGGTCTTGTCAAAACGGGGTCCTCTCCACTCTACTTGACTGTCTGTGCGAACTACCACAATACCCAACCAAAAAATTAAATTTAAGAGATTGAAAAATTTAAACATAAATAGAGTTTAAAATCTACACACATTCGTTTAAAAAATTTTAAACTAGAACCTACAAAGCTCTGAAGAATTATAACCAATTGAAAAATATAGGGGATCGGTCAAATAAAAATGTTTGGGCAAAATAAACAAGTCTCCGAATCAGGAAAAAATGCATTTAACTTTTTAATGTAATACTATGTTTCCACTATGAGGAAAACAACTTGTTTTAAGCCAAACGTGTGAAAATGTTTCCATTTCATTAAAGTGGTTGTGGTTTTCGAATATACATATATACATATGGGCTACACGCAAAGAAAAAACATGGTTGTGGTAAACATATTCTAAGAGCAACATGTTATGATAAGATTCAGGATTGTAGTGAACATATTACGATAATTATTGAATCATATTATGACCAAATATATTCGTAATATGTCATCATAATATTTTTCCCTTAATCCTAATTTGTTTTTCTTTCATAATATTATAATTTAATGTAATCATATAATAAATTAAGATGTATTTATCATGTTAACCATAATAAGTTAAGGAGTAACCATATTATTATCATGTTAATCATAATAAGTTAAGGAGGAATCATATTATTATCATGTTAATCATAATAATATGTAGGTTAAATCTAAAACCGAAAAATATTTGTAATATATATTTATGCTTATTTATTTACTGGCAACCTTAACGTAAAACTGTTATTTATTTCACATCGTTATATGATGCAACTTTAAACATAATATTTTTAACCTTTTTTTGTCGTAGGTCGCATTTATTTATAAATTATTTTATAGAATTTTCACTCTTTTTCTCTAAAATAACACAGAACAATGATCAATATTTTTGCACCATTTTCAAACAATATTAAAATGTTTTTAGCCTTGATATTTTATTTTGTGACACTTTACAATTTTTTTTTTAATGTACCTACAATTTCTTTATTTTTTAATTTCTTTAAACTTGGTTTTTTTATGAATAACAAAAAATTCGATAGGCACATGTAAAACAAACGACACAACTGATGCAAAATTATTTTACAAATGGCGATAACCAAATATTATTAGAGTAAAGATATTTTGTTTGCATCTTAAACATATTATGAGTACAAGTATAGAAAGTTATCATGTTATGGCTATTAAATATCACTAAATGATTGTGAGGAATATAAAATGTTTTCAAAGTTATCATTATTTAGTTGTTATAAAAATAATTTTATTTCAGTGAACCAAACTTAAATTTATAATTGCGATAAACATTGACATGTTTACAGTAACTATAATATTGTTGATATTAAATAAAAATAACAATATTTTGTGTACGGCAACAATATATTGTTACAATAAACATAGTATAGTTGCCGTAATCATGCCCAACCATATTTTTTCTCTGCGTGTAGTGGTGGAAGATAAACATCGATATTTTAAAAACACTCGATGATAGGAATCCGATGTTATTTTCACTCATCAATTTCGAATGAACATCGATATTTTTATTCGATGAATCGAAGCGATGTCTGTTGTATGAATTTCAATATAACTTCAGTTGTTGTAAAAAAACTTGTGGCAAAAGAAGTGCAAAAATTGGCTTTGCAAGAGATGAAAAAAGCATGGGTTCCATACAACATGTAACTTCTATTGATATAAGTAGCTAACATTTCAAACCCTCGATTTAAAAAATATATATTTTAACGATGCAATAGCTTGAAGCACTGCTGTGTCCAAAATCAAGGAATTGTTGGAAATTAATTTGCGGAAAAGTGACGTTGAGTCTGACTTTGAAAAGTCTGATAAAAGAGAAGACACCTTTTCTTTATGAACTAACCTTTACAAAATGAAGCATCGGAATAGCAAGAGCAAGTCCTAATTTACATTATACGATTTTTGTCGTTGCGATTCTACCTTATAGGCGAGAGGGGAGAGAGGAATTAAAAGGGGTACACAACCGAGTGTACTCTTCGCTTCGTTTTGTTCATTCATTCGTATTGCCAAAATATATGTATACACAAGAAGTTGTTTCGACAAAAATCGTAAAATGTAAACATAAGACCGACTTAAAAGATGAAACGACAATAATCGCAACGACAAAAATCGTATAATGTAAATTGAAACTAATAAATTCGAAGCCAAATTGTCTAAGGAACTCTTATTTTGTTTGAAGACTCCTCTTGGAGGACTGAACGAATATCCGTTGGAATTTTTAAAGGACTAAAAACTCAGCTTCCAAAACCTCATAAAATCGCCATTGAGTATCTGACGATGGTGGGAACATCGGCTGCCTCAGAAAGAATATTTTCGCAAGTGGCACATTTGATGACCCAACAAAGAAACCGATTGAGTGGCAAAAGACTAGGCAAACTTTCCTATTTAACAAAGTATGACAAGAAATATTGGGATATACATATAATATTTTTTTATAGCCATATGTATGAAATTGTATTCGGAACATAATCGTTTTCTTGAATTTTATTACTTTTTCCTCAAGCCAACAAAATCAACAAAATAAATTATTTTTTATAATTGGAAAAGTAATAACATTTATGTTATTAAATTTTATAAACCACATTATATATAAGAATGTATAACATAAACAATCGATGTAAAAAAAATCGATGTATTTTACAAAATACCGATATAACATCTATTCCTGTATGCGATGCATTGCAACGAAAAAAACATCGATGTCTTTTTCAATGCCCATCACTTATATGTACGTATATAAAAGCACATAATTCACTACCTTTTTATTATTTATTTTTAAGCAACAAAAAAAAAATTACCTGTAGAGCTGCATAAACCAATTTAATAAGTCTGTACCCATGTTCTGTAACTTTGGTGAGAACTTCTCGCATCGAAAAGATGTGAAACAAAATATTCCATCGTTTCTCGAAAAGTGAGAAAAATGTGTGTCTGTAACTCATGTCGAAACCTATCAAAAGTTATAACGTCGTTACGTTATAAATGTCATAATATTCCACTCGAAGCCGACGTGAACTTAGAGACGTTGAGAACGCCAGAAACACATATCGTTGACGGCGGCCAAAATTATTAAAATTGAAAAATTTTCAATGACGGCGGCGAAAATACAACCGTCGGCTACACCAAAAAATATAAAGTGCGACTTGAATGTTTGTTGATTACAAAATTGTTTTGATAACATTCGTATATTTTTCAAAAATGTTAAAAGCAAAATAATTAAACAAAACAAAAAAAATCCGTCCAAAACAAAATACTTATCTCTTCCATGTTATTATTCATTGCATTTTGCATATTAAATTAATATTTTTTTAGTGGTAATGTTTTTTCTCACCTCGTTTTTATGCGTGAGTTTATTTGACAGTTCAAAGCGGGAATTTTCTCACAAAAATTTTACAGACACACTTTTTCTGTAAATTGGCGAGTAATTTCCTTAATTTCATTACTCGCCAAAAATGTTACAGACGAAGTTAAGTGAGAAAAACAGTTGTTTGTTTCAATTTATGGCATTTTTGCTTCTTTTCTCGCATTTCAATTGAAAAGTTTCTCGAAGCGAGAGTTACAGAACATGGGCACTGGTTATCTTTGTAAATATGTCACTTTTTTCGAATTTGTCAATCTGAGTTTTTCGAACAAGGCGAATTAATTTTTCAGGTGGCGTTGAAAGCACAGCTGTGCTACTTTTTTTTTTACTTAGAGAGAGAAATGTCAATAGTTGCTTGTGTTTTTGACATATCGATCAACAAAAATATACATTGTTGTGTTTTTGGTGTTGTTACTTGTTGTAATATCGACACCACCGTATACATGAATTCGCCTTGTTTTCGAACATGAAAAATGTATGGGAAAACTAGTTTTGTGGCCTAAAACGTGTAAGTGGAAACGTACTATTACACTTCTTATAGGCCAAAATTCACAATAATAATTGGAATAGATATTATTTAAAATTTTTCAAAACAATTGAACATACAAATTAATTTCAAATTATTCTAAAACGTGTCCGCTTTCTGGAAATGGGATCAACAATAGTAGAACATTCACGTTTTTATTTTACTAGTTATTTTGTTGTTTTTATCTGTTTTTATTTATATTTATCTATTTTAAGTTAATCAGTAGAGACTTACAATTAAACACATTTTTAATGTGTAGTATGACTCAATTTGTTAAGAGGGGCTTTTTTTTTAACTAGTAAATGTTAAAAATGACACAATTGCAGTAGAAAATAGCAAATAGTAAAAAAACAAACAGTCAGGCGTTAAATGCACTTGAAATGTTGTTTTAAGTCATTCGTAGTAGATGAGGAAATCACATGTAAAAAACAGAAATTGCAAAACAAAAACGGGAGGGTATTAAAAGTACAACAAAAATACAACAAATGATAATAAGTACTCGTTTCATAATGACTTTTAGACAAAGTCAAAGCTAATATAAAAAAGCTTTTTTATTATAATTTTGTAAATACAAAGTAACATATCGTTGAACTCATCTAGAAAGGCCCTAACTCAATTTTTTTCAAAATTATTTTTAGTAATTCAAAAATTTAATGCAATAGTATCAAAAATAACGGGTTAACAAGTAATTGCACATTATAATGCATACCGTTTCTATTATCTGCCTGTTTTTAGTTGACGAGCGCAAATTTTGTTTTGGTTTTAATTGTAAGTTAAACGAACAAATTTTTTTAATTTTTTTTTATTTAAATGTAAGTTAAACGAACGAATTTTGAGCTCGGCATCTTAAAAAAGGCAGAATGTTTTCACCTTCTCCTGAAAAGTTGCAATTATGTGAGTTAGGGCCTTTCTACGTAAGACCAATGATATACTCAAATGAAAATGATTGTAAAGTAGGGAATTAAAATTGTAAGAAAGGGTAAATGAAGTATGTTTTGAAAATAATTTTTTTGAAAATCTGATTTACTGATTTATTTATTAATAATCTGTTTTTAAAGAATTTTCTTAAAAAGTATTATTCTGAAAAAGTTTTTGTTTTTTAAACAGTGCACAGTGGGAAACATGGAAATAATACTAGATTTGTAAACAGTTCGTGCGATTGAAATAAAATTTCAGATGATATTTAAGGACTTGTATTAAAATGTAAGTTTCGGTTTAAGCGTCAATAGACATATCAGGAGGACCGCCTTAGTTTCCTAAAGTATGACACCCCGGGTATTAAAAAAATTTAAAATCGATCCAGAATAATTAATTTTAGCCCGATTTTAAAAATGTTTTATCAATATAAAGGTCGAGTTCTATAAAAAAAATTAGCGACAAGCATAGTTTATCATTTTAAAAATTGAAATGTGCTATTTTTGACCTACCTTGATCAACTGTTTTGCTATAAGATTGAAATTTGTCTCGTATACTTCGAAATATATTTTTATTAATTACCAGAATTTTTCCTCTATGCTATTACAAACATCGCCTTCGCTACCTTTGGTCAGGCACAAGCTTGAATTTAGGAGCTTTAGTTAGCGAAGCCGGTGCTTGTTTTACCAAAGAGGAGGAAATCCTTGCGACCGGACGCGGGCCTGATGTGCAGTAAACATTTTTTTAGTTCGGGACTTAAAGATTCCGATTTCTGAAATTCGTGCTTAAAAAGTAATCCTGATTTTGAAATTTCGGGATTCTGAAATTAGAGATTTTGATACTATCCCATTATTTAATGTATGGTAAACGTATGCAGTAAATATAACAGGATATAATTAGCATTGTTTACAATTTTTGTATAAATTAAAAAATGAAAAAGTCCCAAATATTTTTTTTTTTTGATTTATTTCATTACAAACTTTTGGTGAGTTATTTCATATGAAATAATTAAAAAATACTAAAATGAAATAAAGCCTCGTACACAATAGGCAACAACACTTTCACTGGTGTTCGTAATAGAGCAACAAGTTTTTCTCATAACCACACACATTTTCCATTAAGAAACCGATTGCAAATTTTGCCCACAACAATATTAAGTTATTATTATTTTTTTTTAAAACATTTTGTTGAAATTTTCATTCAAAACTAAATAAAATTATTATAAACGTCATATACTACGTTTATTCGCAAATAATGATATTGCAAGTAGAGAAAATTGCCGCATAAACAGTGAATTAAGTTCTTATTTGCGAATAGCTTACTCACGAAAACAATTCCTGTTTAAGGACCCTATTTGCAAATAAGATTTAAATATTGCCACACTTTTAACCGTTTTAAGTTTTTATTTCGATGTGGCTCATCCATTTGACAACAAATTTAAAATTAACTACACACAATGTTTTTAAAAATTTAGTTTTGTTGTTCAAAGTGTCATTTTCAAGTGCATATTTTTATGCATAAAAAAGATAGAATTTCTTTTCATATGATAAACAAAAATAAATAAATAAAATCTCAACATTTGCATGATTTACTTTTAGACATATCTATTGTTTATGTCCTTCACAAAAAAATTTATACCTGTCACAAATAATAAATATTTTTTTTTTCATATCCAGCAACAGTTTTCATATAAAGGCAGAAGCGTATTTAAAAATTGTCTACAATAAAAATAGTTTCCTTAATATAGCCCAATACACATATTCTGTTACTTAAGTGAGAACTTCTCGCGTCGAAAAGATGAGAAACAAAATATTCCATCGCTTCTCGAAAAGTGAGAAAAATTTTGACTGTAAGTTAGGTTTCGTGGAGATCGGTTCCTAATTTAATATAGACCCAATATAAAGCTTAGTCTCGGAAAACCGTTTAGTACATCTAAAACCGTAACGAATAAGGTTTTTGTAGCAGAATTTGGTCCTTCGTACTTAAAACGCAGTAGGAAATGTTGTGAGGATCGGTTTACGATATACAAATATAATTTCCACTCCGGGAAATAATTTAAATACGCCTAAATCTGTAGCAGACACAGATATTGTGGGAAAATTTGGTCATATTTAGCTTCATATGGCCAGATATACTACTATTCAATTATGGGATAATCGGTCCCTAATTAAGCTTAGGTCCCATATTCAGCAGCCTTCTGAAACCACTTTAAAACTATAAAACGCCAAAAGAAATTTCACTACTATTTTAAAATTTGTCCTAATTACCAGAAATCACTTTACATAATATATTTGGTCCATAATTTACTATGGGTCTAATATAAATTTCCCTCGCTAGAAATAAGAGCATAAATCATTTAACATGTGTAGGTCTAAATCGCAACAACTTTTAATACTTACGTTCGTTTTTATAAAGATTAATTAATAATTTATAGAACCCATATAGCGCCCACACCTGAAATATTCTGACTATCGGTGAAGGGTACTTGTTATTTTGGAAATTTTATTAAGTGAGTGAAGATAAATACGCCGAGTTAAATATGTTTTATGACGTAAAACGTTACGTTATTAAGAACATATTTCAGCTACGCGTATTTCAGCTACGTCTTCAATTTTGGCCGGTGAATCTAGCAGTGTTTTTTAACTTGTGGCCAAACCAAGAAAGATTACGGAACGGGAGGGGCTTCAAATTATAGGTAATTAGCTCTTCTTTCGTAATATTTAAACAATTTTTATGAAATATAAATTTTTCCATTTTTTAAAGATTTCTTTAAATTTTGCCTACTGTATCTGGGAGGGATTTTTTAATTAATCTTTTAACTTTTTTTTAAAGAAATTTTTTAAAATGGAAAAATTTATTGGTGTCAAATTGGTTCTAGTTATCCCAAGCAGTTTGGGATCGAAAAATCAGTTCAGTGGGATAAGAGTTATGAATCAAAATGTGGAACAACCACCCTAAAAAATCGATAATTTTGTTACAAAAACTAACATAAATAGTGGTAGAATGTAAGATTTTGCTCAAATTCGTTCTATATGGAAAAAATGTCTCAAATTTCCGTAAAGATCGGTCCATAATTTCCCATAGGCTCCATAACAAGCCCACTCTCTGAAAACTCACATAAAACCGTAACTAATATTACTATACTAATAAATTTTGGTCTGTCACAGCTTTATATGACTAGAAATCACACTGTTCATGAAGATCGGTATATAATTTATCGTAGTACGCATATAGAGCCCACTCCTGAAATATTCTAACTGTCGGTGGAGGGTATCAACGATTCGGCATAGCCGAATATGGCACTCTAACTTTTTTATTTGTGAGTTTATTTGATAGCTTAAAGTGGGAACTTTTCTGACAAAAACACTTTCTGTAAATTGTCGAGTAATTTTCTTACGTGGGTTACAGACACCGTTCAGTTAGAAAAACAGCCTTTTGTTTAAATTTATGGCATTTTTGTTTAATTTCACACATTTCAAAAGGTGACAAAGTATATTAAAAATCATGCCAACAAGTGAAAGTTTTACTGTAGTAATTTTTTCTTTAAATCTGTTTCAATTGCTGGGGCAATTTAATGATGAGCAATTTTCATTATGTCGGTATGAATACGAAAATGTTGCGGACTTGAAAACAAAATGAGCCATTAACTGGTGCTACATAAAAATATACACTTTGTTTTCTTTAGTTTGAATACACAAGTTCGATTTCATTTGCAACAGCAGCAGGTTAACCCCGAATGACCTTCGGTGTGCATATGCATGTATATTTAACAAAAAAACATTTTTGTTATTAAAAAATTCACAATTCGTTGCATTTGCACAGTTTTATACCTAAAGAGGATATTGACATAATTACTAGTTGTACGTAAAAAATATTCAAAGGCTTTATTTTTTATATGAGTTTTCTGCTAGGGGAACTGACATAAAGCGAGTAGAAATATTTTTTTACATAAGTAAAAAAGGAAGATAAGCATACAAGCTTATACCACCTTACCCCCACCCCATATGAAAGATCAAAGTCATGCCTGTTTTTTCACCCAAAAAGTAAAGCATAACAAATATCCACTGTAAAGCCTCGTACGCAATGCTAGCAACAATTTCGTTTTTTCTTCTATCTTATTTCTTCCCAAAGTATTTCATATATTTTCCTTTCATTTTTCAAACAAAAATGTAACAAAAGTTTTATTTAAAAGTTGAGTCTACTTCTTCTTCAACGACGGTTATAAAAATTTTATTTAGTTTTGAATGAAAATTTTAACAAAATGTTTAAAAAAATAATAACAAATATGTACGTAATTTTTTTCTGGGAAAAATTTGGAAACGGTTTCTTAACTGAAAATGTGTGTGGTTACGAAAAAAATTGTTGCTCTATTATGAACACCAGTGAAAATGTTGCTGCCTATTGTGAACAAAGCTTTTGAGCTATTAAGAATATGTCCAATACCCTATTTATTTATTAGAACAGGGATGGCAAGGTGAATCCTTAAATTTAACACATTTGCATGGATTAATTTAGATTTTTTCTTTTCCCGGGAAAACGATGCAAAGTATTCGTTAATTAGTTTATAAATGCATTAAAAATTTATATTAAATGCACAACCAACACCATTGACGTAAAAACAAAACAGATGAATTATTTAATTAAAACATTACAAAAACTGAAAATAGGATTTTAGTACAGAATAAGCCTTTACAGAAATTTTGATCAAGAAAAGTCTTGTCAATGAGAAAACACGTTCCCTTTCTACAGATTTTTGCCTTAATAATCAATAGAACATTGTATAATCTCTGGAAACTTTAAGTTTTCCCACCACTTCCTTCAAATAATTGTAATTCCTTTTTTAAAGAAAATTATTATCGTTGAATCGGGTTAGCGTTTTCTTTACTTATTTCCGTATTCAAAATGGCCTTAAATGTTAATTTTGTACTTTTGTCATCATCTCGACAGATCTAAATAATCTAAAAAATCTTTTATGCACCTGAACTGCATATAAAATCATAAAATTGTTGAAGCAAGTAGGAACATATTTTTCGTTTTTATTAAATAAATCAGGGTCTACACAA
This sequence comes from Pollenia amentaria, assembly GCA_943735925.1. Classification (NCBI taxonomy): domain Eukaryota; kingdom Metazoa; phylum Arthropoda; class Insecta; order Diptera; family Polleniidae; genus Pollenia; species Pollenia amentaria. The sequence goes on from OX031006.1 coordinate 166,994,493, forward strand.
AAATTTAAATTGTGTAATCTTCATCAAAAAGTATACATTGCCCTACTTTTCCGATTTGAATTTACATCTATTTCTTAATGTAACTTATTAGCATCTGTATCAGCAGTAAAGCTTCCAAAATTAAAAAAATAATTCCGGGAATTCCAGCACAAATTTCCCGGGATTTATTTCCCGAAAAAATTGCGGTATCCCAGGATTTTTGTCCCTGGAAATACCTATGAAAAATACTAGATTGCAATAAATGATATGATATGATATGATATTTATTATTGTGCATGTTATCCAGTGTTTTTGAAAGATATACGTATCAGACAGCACGGCACACTATCCCGCATAGAAAAAGAGCCCCTTAAATGCAACGGATTACATCACACGCAATTCAAGTTAATTTTGTATTTATGTACACTACAATATACTATGTTCATGCCTATTAAATATTTGACGTAATACACGTAACCACTAGTTTTATTTAACATTTATTTGCTTTTGGAAAACGCTTGGCTAGATCAAACATCATTTAACAGTTTTGCAATTACATTATAAAGGGTGGTTACATTTTAAGGGCCGATGTTGAATGTGCATTTCATTTGACATTTCTCAATTTTAGACTAACTCAATTTGAACCATGGAAAGATACACAATAGAGCAACGCATTTAAGTTATTCACGCTTATTATGAAAATGGGCGTTCAAATCAAAATGATCAAAGTGAAAATCATCTTCAGTGATGAGGCACATTTTCACCTCAGTGGATTCGTCAATAAGCAGAATCGCCGCATTTGGGCGAATGATAATCCAAGAGTGATTGTCGAAAAAACAATGCACCCACAAAAAGTGACTGTTTGGTGCGGTTTATGGGCTGGCGGCATCATCGGGCCGTATTTTTTTCCAAAATGAGGCCGGTCAGGCAGTTACTGTGAATGGTGTTCGCCATCGTGAGATGATAACGAACTTTTTATGGTCCGAATTGGAAGATATGGATGTGGACGATATGTGGTTTCAACAGAACGCAAGTGTGGCAAGTGCCACTTGCCACGAAGCTAACGAAACAATGGCAATGGCCGTGTTATCACACGCGATGGCGATGTCAATTGGCCGCCAAGATCATGTGATTTGACACCGTTAGACTTCTTTCTTTGGGTTATTTGAAAGAAAAGGTGTACGTCGATAAGCCAACAACAATTCAAGAGCTAAAGAATGAGATAATTCGGTACATTAACGGAATTGAACCTCAATTATGTCTCAGCGTCATCGAAAATTTGGACCATCGGATGTTCAATATTTTGTTCCATACATAATTGAACCATACCAATATTATCATAATAAAAAGAAATAACAACAATTTCCTATATAATTTGTGTTTTATTCAAAATCAACATCGGCCCTTAAAATTTAACCACCCTTTACAATTATCTTCTTACAAATAAAGCTTAGAAAATCAATATAAATTGGTTAAAATAAAGCTAAAGTTTGAAAATTGAAAGTTTTTATATTGTACTAGTTTAGACTTGGATTGCACTTTAAAAAACTTAAAAAATAAATAAAAAACACGTATGAGTGGTATATTCGGCTATGCCGAATTTTATATACCCTTCACCATGTTGCGATAAAAACAGAAAAATATATTTTGTGCCATGCCCACTTTGCCGATCCCGCCCACTTTTTGTCGGATGTTGTGTATTGTGTGTGAAATCTATAATGCCTTTGTATGGAAGGTGCCACGCCCACTTCTCCAATCCTGTCCACATTTTGACGGTTGTTGTGTATGGATAAACAAAATACTTTTACCTAATTTGAAAACTTTTGCGCTTGCCATTCTTAAGGTATAAAAAAAATAATAACGGGTTTATGGGAAAAATTAAAGCTTAAAGTTTACACGTAGAATAAAAAACTCTTATCATATAAAAGCAAAATGTATTGAGTAAGAGAGAATACGGATACAAAATATGACAATCGGTCGGTAAATGTTAGTTTTCTAAACCATTTTAGAAACTTATGTATTCTCATCACACCAGAGTCGCATTTAAACAGTTTATATTGAATGTGGTAACATTTTAATAAAATTACAAAAACAACCAAAATCAACTCAGGAAATTTTCATGTTGTTTTTGTTAATATTCTAAAACTGTAACCATCTGCTTTTTTGTTATTAATTCAGCTGTTTAATATCTTTGCTTTTATTTTACTTATACCATCCGTGTAAACATAAAAATACTTACAACAGTTTTTTTTTTATTTTAAACACGGGGAGAATTTCATATTTCGATTCTACAAAGTCGTAATACATTTGCCGTGTAAACTAGCCTTTAGAGGCGTTCAGGGATTTTTGCTCATAACTAGGGATGAGATTTTTATGCACTAAAAAATCGAAAATATGCGCTTAAAAAAATATGCACTAAAAAATACAAAATATGCATTAAAAAATAAAAGATATGCACTAAAAAACTAAGAAAATTTCCATAAAAAATCGTTTTTTAATTTTACTAAAAACAAAGATATAAAAAATTCAGTATATTGTTATTCAAATATCTTTAAAAAACTAAAATAACTAATTTTTGTTTGTTTAAATAAATAAGTACTGTTTTATAAAAGGAAAACTTTGTCTTGTACTTGAAGAATGCCAACGCATTTTGAAGAAATTTATTTTCAGATGCCACTTTGATTCCAGATCAGATCAAAAATATTTGAAATTAATTTTATTTTTTTAAATCTTTATTTTTTGCAAAATGTTTTGGATTTTTTTTTTTTAATTTGTCGGGCTATTCTTCCTTCCACATTGTAAATTTAACTTTCTGCAATATCAATTAATTTGGCTTAAGCATAAAGTGAACTAAATCCCTCCTAATTACTTAGTTAATGTTTCACCAATTTATCCGTTATTGGAAAATACAAATGCTAATTGACCTCTGCTGTTATCTAAATTTAATATTTCTTTTACTTTTTTAATTGCACAATCATCGACATCAACAAGCTCTTCTAACATTCTTAAATTACTTGAAGTTTTTTGAATAGAATTCTGAAGCATCTAGCCAGGCGCTCATTTTGCTACTACTGGCTGCGGTGGAAGGGGAATCAAGCGATACATTTCATTAAAAATTGCAATATTATCGAATTGGCTTCTAAATTTTCTGCAACGCGGTATAATCCATGTGCTAAGGAAGTAGTTTGTAACAGTTTTGGATAAAATATTTTAAACCTTTTGGAAGCCTTAACCATGTAAGTTACTGCATCGGTTTAAAATAAAAAATATTGTATTTTAAGCAAAGCTCCAAAAGGATTTATTTATGATTTAAAAATTTTTTTGGAAATTTTTTTTGTGTACTTAAAATTTTTTTAAGAACTTTTTCATAATATGGAAATTAAAAAAAACCCTAAAAACTGAAAAAAATATGCAAAAATGTACGTTTGAAACCTAAATATGCCAAAATATGCATTTTCACTAATATATGCAACAATATGCAAAAACAAATCGATGCCATTTTAACGCAAATTTAATGATTTGGAAAGATAATTGGTCGACATCGTTCTTAGACTATCGATAAAAAACATGCATTTGCATGGAAATCGCATCCCTACTCATAACTTATAGTTCGATCTGGCTGAATTTCAATAGCACACTTAAATGGCGTATATATGACATAAATATATAAAAACCTGGTCACCATCATTTCTGGGGTCTTCGGAAAACCCATTTCAACTTCGCTACTCATAATTACCCAGAATGTAAACACTTAAGGTTCTAAGATCTATATTGTAGAAATTACAAACGGAATTACAAACTTATAAATACCCTTTCCACCCGTGGTGATGGGTTTTAAATACTTAAATTACAAGTGTTAGCCTTCCGAAACATATTTTTTAAGTTTTAAGACGTCAAGGTGAATTTGTAACATGAAAAATTTGGGTCTCGTTATGTAATTCAATACTTTATTTTGAAAGGTTCTAGTCCAACCAATTTTAAAGCCAAACTGGAAGTAAACACGGCCGTACGAGCTGCTAAAACGAACTCCGTAGTGGTCGAACTATTAAAAAGATTATAAAATGGTTTAATATAATCGAGTTGTTAGAAAACTGTGCGCAAGATGGATTCAGTTTTGCTCATTCGTCAAGACGATGCCCTAGTTACAACACATCCACTATTGCGATAGCCAGAAGCAATTGCTTCACCACTTATTTGCCTGATTAAGGACCCCCGACTGTTTTATATTTCCAAACTTTAAAAATAGTTTGGCGGTAAAAAATTTGTCAACAATAAAGAGGTGGAGTCTGCCGTGTTTCGTTTGTTAAAACGTCTTATTTTGTACCAATAAGGAGCTTTTATCTGTACGGACAAGAGCTACTCTTTTTAAATAGCAATAGCCTGCCGGCCTCTAACCCGGCATTTTTAAGATCTCACTCTTTCCTATTTGGATTGGAACCACAGCAACCACTTGATCTCTGAAATATCTTAACCAAACAACCAGTTTAGAACTTACTACATTCTAGGGTTACTATTTGCACTTCTCGTGCAATAGTCGGATTTTGAACTAGAAATTTTATGAATAATAATATTCTATACATACAAATATAATAAATAAGATATTCTTTTATAATAGTTTTAATTCAAAAGAAATTTTAAATAATAATTTATGGTTGAGAGAGAATAAATTAATTGCTATAAAAAAATGTTATGACCTTTACATTGAAATAGGCAAAAAGAACAGAACAAAATGCATACTTTTTTTTTTTAAAAAAGGCTTTTTTTTATAAGAATCAAAACATATGAGCAAAGCAAACACTTTGTTATTACGTTGGCGTAAATTGTAGCCTCCTATTGGCACCACCTGCTAGCTGTTTTATTTTAGTTATCAAACAAAATATAAAAATAATAAAGAAAAGAAAATAATATGACAGCGACAAACTCAAGCCGGTACCAACAGAACCAAAATAAAAACAAAGCCAAAAAGACGCAAAGAAAATATTACGTCTGGCACTAGACTCAATTTAAATAGTGGCTGGCATCAACTTTAACTACATTGGAATTCAAGAGGTTTAAAAGAATCTGGTTCTCAAGTAAAATGCATAGTTAATGCGATATCGATATACATTAAGTCAGCGATTTACTATCGTATTCAGTCGTACGAGTTGCAGTGTTACCACCAGCAAAATTTAAAACTACACTTGAGATGACGCAAAATTACCCAATTTGAATCAAATTACACCTGATATCAAATAAACGTTTAATTATAAAAAAAACTTTTGCAAAAAGACAAATTAGAAAGTACATAGTCGGTCCATTCCGAACATTTTAAACCCTGCATCAATGTATTTACAGACAAATTTTTAAGAGTGTTCCCCTGTTAGATCCCATATGCAATTATCGACCTATTAAAATAAAATTTTGTTATGAGTTCAAGGCTAATAACATAGAATTCTTAATGTCGAATATTATCTAGGTAACTACATCTTTTTGAGATTTTTTCGTCTTAAAGTGATTTCAAGGAGGGGGTTTATATATGACCTACCTACCAGCACAAAATTTTTATAAGGCTGTTATGATATTACAAGCTATTTTCGTAAGTGGTATTTGTATGGGAACCATTTTAGAATATGAACTGATTCCAAAATAAATTTCGTAAGATTATTTAAGTTGAAATAAAATATATTTGGGCCTAATTTTGTCGAAATACCAATATATCAGATGTTTAATGTGCATAAAGACTCTCTCAGGAAAAAGTTCGTATGGGGGCTATATGAAATTATAGATCGGACTGATTCTCAAAATTTTTAAAAAACGTATTAACCAAGTTTCATTAAATTATCTTAAAAATTTCGACATGTACTTTGCGCAGAAGGCCTACAAGGAATGACAATCAGCCAACAGGACTGACGACTCAGATTCTGATCGATATAGATACTACAACAAATATTTTTATGTGTTTCATGTATCAGTTCAAACACATAATACCCTGTTTATTTAAATAACATCATTATTAGTCATATTATTACGATTCATTACTATATGAAAAATTTAAAAAAAATTTAACAAACAATAACATCGAAAACCACGTATAAATTAAATAAAAACTTAAAATAATAAGTTCTACTTCCATATATATAGGAAAGGCTCAAAATGTTCATTGCCGGTTCATTGTATACTTTATTTAGTAAATAAAATTCCTATAATGGTTTCAGATGACAGTCTGTTTCTCAAACCAGTTTAACAAATGTTTACATATCTTTTTTCATGCGTTTTTAGTATAAATATCTTCTTTTTCCACTAAACTTGGGGTTCTAAATCACTATGAAGCTCATATTTATTGAAATCTAATTGTCCATATGGCGCCAATCCCTATCAATCCTTTGCTTCTTGAAACCTTTTTCTAAATAAACAGTGAATTTGGTTGCATATACTGTAAATTTTTTAGATCAACAAAATGGTATAAATGTTATCGCTAAAATCAAATCCTTATATTATTTGTTTTAAAATGAAAGAATTTCAAATTACACCTGATCTACACCTCAAAGAAATTACCCACGCTCTACCCACGAATGTAAAAATTGCACCAAATTCGGGTAATTACTAAACCTCTGCACAAATGCATTTAAAAGCCGTTTCAAGACATTCGTTTGTTTTTTAAATACTGATTGTCGCTCACTCTTTGCTAACGAATCAAATGCTATGTTGTGCAAAACACATATAACAAAAAAAAAAAAAAAAAAAAACACAATTGCAAATTAATTGTAATTAGTGTGTTATAAACGACCAAAAACGAAGTGTAAAGAGTACGGAATTCACTCCAAACAGCAACAAAGCAAAACAAATCACACTAACTAAACCAAATCACACGAATCACATGAAAGAACTGTAGCAAAATAGGTGATAAGTATGAATTATCTTGTTTTTTTTTTCAATTATTAGGTATGACTAGCTAGATTTGTATGAAGCAAAAAACAATTAAAGATGAAAAATATTTTTATAGAATATTTAAGTTTTTATTTTAAATTATTTTATTATTACAAAAACATATTATTAAATATTTAATTAAAAGTAAAAAAATAAAAGGTAATTCTATTATTTGCAAAATTAATATAAAAATAATACATACAATGATCAAAATCTGAGAAACAATCGGCAATAAACATCAAGATCACACATTGTGAATTGAAAAGTTTACCGTACATAACTGTATTATAGACACACAATTGTTGTGTGTTGTTTTTTCGTTCAAATCAAATTATGGATTGAGTTGGTTTATTTAAATCCAACTACTGCTTTACACTGATTTGTTTGAAACGAACTACTGTTTTAACATTGCCTTGGTTTTTCATAATGGATCATTCGAGCTGATTTAAAAAAAAAATTACAGTAGTTGACACAACAATAATTTGGTGTTTCTGTGTACAAGAAACAAATGCATTCGTACAGGGGATTGGTAATTACCCACAAAGTGGCAACACTGACGAGTTGTCAAAAAAATCGTGTGTGCTGATAAAGTATGATTGTGTAGCTTAAAATTTAATTGAGTGACAGATCTTTTTGACAAATCTGTAGGACTTGCAAATGCTTATGAAAATTTTCATAAAATGATAGATTCTATGCGATCGGAGTTGCATTTGCTTGTAAAATAGCTGATTCATTTGAGTTTGTATCTTTTTTGTGGGATAGTGTGGCATTTACAGCAGATTTGACAGACATTTTTTTTAAGTCGCATAGAATTCCGTCAGATTTTCGTGTGAATGAATCGTACGATTGTGTAGGATAGTAAATCCCGGCCTTTAGGGTGTTCCAAATAATCCATTAAAATATTAAAACTAGTTTATATATCAAGGACCCCCCACATACACAGAAAAAATTATCATTAGTTTTTTATCAATTAAAAATTTTTTTTTAAAAGGTATATCCATTTAATAAATGTGATAACTGAATGAATTATTGTTTTAGTTGAAAGAAAATTAAAAATTTAATTTTGATTTAATTAACATTTTAGTTGTTTTGAAATAAATTTTTAATTAAATTATTAATTAAATAAAAAAAATCGTATTTGTTTTTTTTAATATTAAAGTTCATTTCTTACTTGGAAGTTCTTGGTATCTTCACTCAACTTTCAAGTAAGCTCTTGCGATGTACGATTTCAGAAAAAATTGAGGATTTATTAAAGACACGTTTGAGCTTTTATGAATATTTTGAAACATTTTCAGCGAACTGTACAGAAATTTCTTAGAGTACCAATATTTACGCAATCCAAAAAAGTATAAACGCTGCGGATTTTTAGTCTTTAATCTCTTCAGGAATTACTCGTTATATCTTCGACACAAAACTGTTTTTTGCCGAATACAGTCACTTTCTTGCTTAAAGCTTATATCCTCCAATAGTTCGCCTGAAATCATAGAATTTGCTTTGAATCGTTTTTCATCGTTTTTTCTGAAATATTTTTTTTTTTTTGGAAATGTTGTATGAATGTAGAAATGTAGAATATAAAATTACGCCAGGCGAATGATTTTCCGCTAAATGACGTAGTTAGCAGAGAATGACAAAAGTATCATTTTAAGTACTCTTTTAGTATTAGTGAGAAAACATGTATGGGCATGTATGGGTAAAGATCAAAACCATACACATACATACCATTACCCATAACAAGTTGAATTAAATATGTATAGGTATACGCTCGCAATGTGTATTTGTATATTCATTCTTCTTTTAGAAAGTACATGCAGATATAAATAAAACTTGTATTGGCTATCTGCAATACCCATAAGATTAAATAAATATGTGTATTTACGTATGTATAACGTAAGTATACACAGAGTATGTATACCATCGCAGAGATGGCAAATGCAATTTTAAAAATTTTGGAATTAGGCAGAAATTCAATTCTGGGTTTTTATTTAGGAAAATAGCGAGATAATTTTTTAAGAATTTTAAGATTTGACTTAGGCGGTAAGCTTTTTGTTTTCAAAGCTGTTTTATAACTCGAGAACCACTCAACCAATTTACAAACCAATACATGAGTTGGAAAGGGGTACTTTCACTGATGGTTAAAAAAAAACATTGAAAAGTTAGGACCACGAGGGGCGGTGGGTGGCAATTTCTGCTTCTCTGAAACTATCCAACAGATTTTAAAGAAATTTAGAACATAGTTAGATCCCTATTTATATGGCCACATTAGCTATGCATTTTTTTTTAAACTAGGACCACGAGGGGCGGCAGGGGGCAATTGTTGCCTCTGCGAAACTATCTAACAGATTTTCATGAAATTCAAAACATAGATAGATCCAAGCAAATAATGTACAATTGAGGGCAAACGAGGGAAAAAATACTTACTTTTGGTACACTAAAAAGAAAAAGGCTGTTTTAATTTTTGTAAATCAAATTTTAATTCATCATAGTTTTCAATAATGCGTAATGAAGATAATTTTTATGTATGTAGACATACATTGGCACTGCTGATGTTACAAAAAAAAATTTATTTTATGTATAAAAAAAAAATATGCACATAGTCCCATACCTGGCTAGTGATCAAAGCACATTTTTGCTAAAACATTTCATACAAAATTTTTTTTTCATATTTACGCAGTAGTGCCAAAAATACTGAAAGTACCCATGTATATTTTCTTACACATAGATATTTTATATGTATGGCAGATAACCAAAACACATTCATGGGTATTGAATAATATCTGCATACATTCATGTGTTTAAGTTTACTGAATGTGGTTGTGAGAAATATTGCCGTGCGTAAGTATAAGTAATACACATATTTTTTGCGACGCACAACCATAGCTGTTGTTATTATTTGTGTTATAAGTATGGATATACACAATAACGTTAAGCGTGGGTAAATACCTCTGTATATTATTCTTATGGGTACTTGTTGTCATTCTCTGGTAGTTAGCCGATGGCAAGGGTGTCCAAGTCTGGTAGTTCCTAAGATGCACGAATTTTTATAATAAATGTACGCACTTTATAAGAGCTTAAAACTATTTTGACTTTGCAAGCTTAAACTAATTAGCCAATAGGAATGCATTTCGCGTGACGTCATTTGTCCGATATTCGCAGAAGATTTCAAATTTATTTTGAGAATGGCGTAATCTTTATTTCTATCATTCCAGGTTTCTATGAACTGACATTTTTGGAGTAATTCCTAAAATTGTCTTTCTCAATAAATTTGCGGTACTCTCACCATTTCAATCACTGAAATTTGGTCTCGTAAGAGAGCACTTAGCTAAGGACCAATGTTCATAAGGCACTTGGGCTAGGTGTTGTCAAATTAAACACGTTGTTAAAATTGTAAATCACCGCCTTTATTTGGCTTTGCACAGATCTGAAAGATAAAATTTTCAATCAGAACTTTTAGGACATCGATCGGTTGCGACTTATTAGCATAAGTTATATACTAGTGACTTCATAAAAAGTTTCTGTGGGATCAGTGAACAGCCCTTTTAACATCCGTGACATTAGTATAAAAGGTTTACTTAAGCACCTTTTGTTGGTCTACTCTCAAGGAGGTCTTAACCACTGGCCGAACAAACAATGTGTGAACCATCCGCCCCTGTATGTATGAGCAAACAACACACACAGGCAGCAATTTGAGTATGCGATCCGGCAATATTATACTGTATTACAATAGTCGGCAGAATCTGTTGGATAACAAGCACCTGGGATATCCGTCCCTCAGGCCGAACACTCTCATAAATTGTGAAATATCAGCGCTTGAGTGGGCTTTTCAGGATGAACCTTTCCGCGACTTTGGGTAAAACCTCGTGAATCCAGAATGTATTCCCTCGTGAAAAAGTATCTTTCGGTGAAAAAAGATTTTTATGTGTTCATTTTTATGAGAGTAATGATCGTTCATACTCGTGGAGGGTGCGTTCAACACATTCATTCACTTATTTGCTTTGGCCTTTGGGGAGTATTAATTCTACATTCATTTTTCATTCATCGTGCATGGATAGGGCGAGTGCTTTCATCAATGCATTAAATTTTCATGGTGGTGGACGCTCTAATAATTCGCCTTCACTCATTATTAATTCATTATATTCATTCATATCCCTTTGTGTAAAAATGATCTTTTTTGAAAAAAGTACTCCCTTTGCAAAAGCAACCTTTTCGTGGCGAAAAGCACTCTTTTATACAAATTATGCCTTTGGGGTCTCAACCAATAGTCAGTTGGGTGCCGAGACACCAGGGGCTACCGACTCTCGTGTTGCCATATAGTATCTCTGGTTAGCCGAAATCTCAAGAGATCTTTCAATTTAAAAATTTGACAAATTACAGGCATTGACTGCACCAAATTTTCCCGGAGGATATAACACAAAAATGTCAAATATCCCTAAGATGCAACAATTGATGGTGTCGTTTGCTCAAAACTCTCGAAACCATTATCCATATCGCACAACTCAGACTACAATACAAATACCATTGAGCTGTAGCGTTCGATGTTTATGGCCATGTTCTGACAAGATCTTTTGGTATTCTCTTCCATATCTTTTGAACGAAACAGTAGTTTACTTTTCTTGACCAACATGAAATTCTGCATAATCGGCTTTAAATGAAGTATTTAGCACTTGACAATATTGTCTAACTTGAACACCAAATATTGAAGAGTAAGACGTAAAATGACTGATACTCTCAAAGTTGGTCTCACCGACAATATATTTCGTAACAAGGTCTTCAGCTTTCTTGGCCAACTGCTTTTTAAACTTTGGCATAATGAAATTTTACAGATTTGGCAAAAAAAAAAAAAAAAAAAAAAAACAGCTTCCACGATTATAAACCGTCCACTATAAAGTATTTGTCTCGAGATCTCGATTTACTCGTTTATTCCGACGATGTCCGCGATTGGTCAATTATTAAAATTTAAAAACAGATTCATGCGAATAAAAATGTTTTTGGCTACTCAGTATAAATGTGTATTATAATTTATATGACGTAGCAATAGTATCTTAGACCATCAGCTCGTTGTAGTGAAACAGATCAGAGTTTCTAGCTTGAATCGAACCCGAAACCCTCGCCCTGATAGATGAGCACTCTACTAACTAGCCTACCGGGGCAAACATTTTATACATTAAAAGAGGCTTAATCAGAAAAAAATGAATATAATTCGTTCAAGTTGGCTTCCGCTCCAAAATGCGTCATCAAATCTCCAAAAAAAAATTCTAAAACAAATCGTCTTAGAAATGAGTAGAATTTATTTTGAGAAACATTTGAGCTGCATTTAAGTTTAATCATTTGCTTGAAATTAGAAAATTTGATATTCCTGTTTTATTATGTTTAACATTTAATAAATTTTGGTAAACATATTGGGCCATGTTCTGAAAATCGAAATCTCGTGAAATTAAAATCGATGAAGATTTTCAATTGAGTTTTTGAAAAATGAACGTAGTGAATCCTGATTTCAAAAGTAGTTTAGGTAGAGGAACTTTTATGAACTTTGAATACGGTAGAGTTTCCAAAATTGGTTCGATTTCAATTCCACGTGATTTCGATTTCCAGAACATGCCTAAAAAGTGAGGATTTTTCAAATTATGTTGAAATCTAGATGTTATACTGGCAAAGGAATAAAAAGTTCATCTTTATCAATTGCCCTAAAACGCGTTAATATTTGCTCCGATCAAAAGATGCTTTTATTTATCGGACATCAAAAATCTGTCAGTTAGGTGCATTTAATGCGACACTCATAAAATTATTACAGTAACTGATTGCAGGTTATACAATTCGTTTTCCGTACTGTTAAAATTTTATGAAAATATAGTTATTTTACGAATCAATTAATTTTTCAACATTTACGTTTGTTATTCAAAAAAGAAGCAACCAAAAAATAATGTTTTTCCGTACTAATATTGTTATGTAGTTTCATTTTTTGTCAGTTAAATTATATTTTTTTTAAGCAACAACCGTTAAATTTTACGGAATATACTGTTTAATAAAAAAATTCAAAAATGTATGTATAATTCATTTATTTCAAGTGAAATTTAAATGATCCGTTTTTTAAATAAATTTTTAGTTGCTTAAAATAAATTTTGTGTGGAATTTACCTACATAATTTTTTTTTTTAAATTTTCAAGAATTTTACAAATATTTTTCTCGGGAATTTTCTGAACAGAATAAATGTAAGCACATATCGCCACCTTAAATAAAAACCGGCGTAAAAACATTTGTTTGTTTTTTACAGTAGAAGCAAAAAACTTTACAAAATCAATAACAACAAGGTGTTCGTGGCGTTTGAATTTCTTCAATAAAGTAGCCATATTTGATCGCAGGGATCTTTCGGGAATTTGTGTGAACATGTAGTTTAATAAAACGAACAAAAATCAGTCAAAGACTTAGGCCCTAATCATGTACAACGCAGCGCAACGACACAGAACTAACGCAACGCCAAAGAATAACATTGAAAGCACAAACAATGTCAAATTAAGGCCCTAATCATGTACAACGCAGCGCAACGCCAAACAATAACATTGAAAGCACAAACAATGTCATAAATATTTTGTAATTTTGTTGTCGCTTTCTACAGAAATTCACATTGCGTCTTAAAATTTTAAACGCTCCATTGCTTGTGTCGTTGAAAATTTTAAAACGGTACATGAATTTCTGTTGAAAGCAACAACAAAATTACAAAATATTTATGACATTGTTTGTGCTTTCAATGTTATTGTTTGGCGTTGCGCTGCGTTGTACATGATTAGGGCGTTAATTTCGAGTTTGTGTGTTGCTACGTCCGTTTACATTTAAGGTGACGATATAAAGGTTTTATATCCAGGAGTGGACCTGTTTACACTATATAATTTTTAATTTATATTTACAGTGCCAGCTCGCTAATCCGAATTAATGATTGCAGACCCTGATTCTGGTTAACGAGATATTTGGATTACTGGATGTGCTGTAATTATGTATTATAATTCCCTTTGTTTGAAAATAAAACACAAGCCAGGATTCCAAAACAAATTTTTTTTATTCTTATTAATCAAGAATGACAAAATTAAAGTTTTTTTAAATATTATGTTTTTTTTAAACATACACTCAAAAGAAAATTCAACACATCCGTACTCAAATCAATCCGTAGCGGTATCAATAGCACAGTGAGTACGGAGTTTCTTGAATCAAGTACAGAAATATTGATTTACGTACGATTATTCAATCGCGAAATACTTAACTTATCCATATGCAATCCACGGCTGCCAGATTTGACGATTTTTGTGTACAAAAATGGTAAATTTGATTATTTTTCAAACGACAAATTTTGTACAAATTTACAAACGTTTTAATATAATTTCACATTTTATTTAAGATTCTTAGAAACACTTTCATTTATTTGATTGGCAGTAATTTTCTTATCTTAGCACAAGGAATATTTTTAAGAGTTATATTTTATCAGTTAGTACTGGTTTATTACATCCATTTTACAGTCTTTAGTCTGGTTTTACACTATGAAAGTTTTCTTTCAAAATGTTTGAGTTAATTTTAACAGGCGGACGGACAGACAGACAGCCAGATTTGAGCTTTGCTTCTCATAAGTAGCCAGAATATATATACTTTATAGAGTCTTAGATCAATATTGTAGAAATTACAAACAGAATTATAAAGTTATATATGCCCTTTTACCTTCGGCGAAGGGTATAAAAAGCAGAAAAATACAAATTTGGTTAAGCGAGCTTGCAATCAATACGGACTATAGAGTATTAATTCGTCATAAATTCAATTCGGATTACTGGATTAGCGAACTGGCCCTGTATATTAAAACTAATTAAAAATCAATATTCAATTATTTAAATTAATTTCGTATTACATTTTAATGCACAAAAAGATTTTACTCTCTTGCATCCCTGTGAATTTCCATAATTTGTAGGTCTGTTTTTTATTTATTTTTGTAAACAAATGTCTTTTATATGGTTGGCATTTGTTGGTACAGTATGCCTGTCTGTCTATCTGTATGCGTGTGTCGGTATTGTGGAGAAACTTGGCAAAAATTCATGGTTTTTTTTTCGCAATTTTCCTCTCTTTTTTTTATCATCCTCCCTTTAATGAAGGTCATTTTGTTAAGAAAAATTATTTACAGAAGTAAAAATTTATTTGTCGCATAATAAATAATATCGCATATGGGAAAATGAAAACAAAATACAACTTGTTTTAACAGAAAATAACTAAATACAAAGAGAAAGGAGAAAAAAACATTTCAATGCATACAGTAATACTTAAGTACATACTACATACATTTATCAATATACATATATGTACATTAGGGTGGGTCACTGATGTATGAGAAAAAATAAAACTTCTCGAGTCATATTCTAATATTTTGTTGTCTTACGTTAAAACAAATAAAATATGCTAAAAAAAGTTTAAAAAAGTCACATCTTGAGCCCGCGCCGGAGCTCCTAAGAATTAAGTATTTTAAAAAAGTAATTTTTTATTTATTATTAATTAAAACTGAACACATTTTTAATTACACATAAACAAAAATAAAACTTTGGTTCCTATACAACATAAAACAATAAAAACACGAAATTTTATTGGTTATTTTTTGGTCACAAAAGCTTGTATAATGTCAAATCTGGGCATTTCAAAAAATTAGATTGTCACTTCTTGACACTCAACTGCCGCATTTATTTCTTCAGTAGTGATGTTTCGAAGAATTGGTGGATCGCAAAACTTTTGATTCCAATTTATAACTTCAAAGTAGCTACTTGCGTCAAAATTGATAGAAGGGGCCTCAAAGTTAATTTTGTCGTGACTTTTATTTACGTTTTTTTCTGTATTTGGTGCTTGGGCTGCTCTTTTTTGCAATTTAGTTGGAAGACCTCGAACTACTCCTCCAATACACATCTTTCTCGCACTCGCATCGCAATCAAAAACTCCTGTTCTTCTTTGGGTACCTTATATTGCCTTAGACCTCCAAAAAAGCTCAATTTGTTTACATCTGCAGGAATAAATATGAAACAAAACTCTGCTACGTCGGAGAAAAATGTCTTTCTAATAAACGGAAATTTGTTTCAACGACTTTATAAGATTTTTGTAATTTATATGATAACCGCTTATTACTTATATGACTATTGTATTTGACACTGTAGGAAGAGACGATTTTCTGCGATTTTTGCAATATCTAAAACGATGGTTCTTTGGTAGTATTCCTTGTTATTTTAAGTTGCTCCCTATTCCAATCAAAGCATTTCGTAACATATTCGTAAGTCGGGAAAACATTATCATTAATATCTTCTACATTTTCGAATCTCGTGCATAAATAATCTTGGCTTCTTGTTTCCATAATAACGGTTAGAAGTTAAATTAGCTCAATTAAAAAAATAAACACACAACTTAACTGTCCGCGTAGTAAACCCAAACTGATCTTTTTATTGTGCATTATTTTATATGTATTCTATCAAAAATATTTCCTGTAAGAATATATATTTTTCAATGAATGAATTGCTTGTGTCTGAATCCTCGAGAACTTAAGAATCGTTAGGATACAGTAATATGCTTTTTTGCAATACAATGTTATTGCTGTTATATAACAAATTTAACAAAATGAAGATCAAAGCGCTGGCTCTTACACTAAAAATAAATTAATAATATTTTACAGAGGTCTAATGCAGACAAATATACAACATATTTACGCTATTAGAAGTCGTTACGAGGAAAAATTTTATTTTCACCCACCCTAATATACATACATCTGTATGTAAATGAATTATATTTAATACACATCAGGGATGGTAAAATTGGTACAATTGTACTTTTTTTTTGGTACTATTTAAATTCGAAAAGTACAATGGTACACCAATGGCTTATTTAGTACAATTAAGGAATCTTTGCAGTTTTAGTAATTTCATATGGCAACTTATCATTTTAGTCTTATAACTGAAAATGCATGCATACATACATGTGTAAATAGAAGTATGAACATACCCAGTGGGAAGGAGTACTTATGCTTTCTCGAAGGCCTCTGTACTCCTTCTTCTATTTGTACGAGTCCTGCTTGCTCCATTCCATACTCATGGCCTTCCGCTTTCGCTTCTTTGTTTGGCAGGTACTTAAGAATGCCAACTGGATAAAAAAATAATTCTTTTACTTTTGCTTTGGCAAAAAAAAAAAAAAAAAAAAATGCTACGCCTTCCCTTTTTCCTTCTTATAGAAGCGAGTGTTGAGAGTGCGTCTTATATTTTATACAAAAGAGCCGAGGCCTTCTATGAGGCCAGAATGGTAATTAAATCAAAAAATAAATTTCTAAGCAGACGTTCAATAAGGCCTAATGTAAGAAGGTCTTCTGAGTTTTCCCACTTGGTATATGTATAAAAAAATGCAGGCAGAAAGTGCTCGTATTCATATTATTTTTAGAAAGAACTACGTTTTTTTAAGTCAAATCGCGCGTAATTTTTTGAAAAGGGATGTATGTTCCTAGATAAATTTAATATAAATGAGTTAAATCTTAAATAAGAAGCAAATTATCAACCTTTAAACGATGTTTTCTGTGGAACTGATGTAGAACTATACATATGTATATGGAAACCAATGCAATTGAAAATAAGGTACGAGTAGTAATTCAATTTGAAACTATTACACACAACTGTTATTTCAAGTTTGGCGAAGTTTTAAGAACAACGTTCGACTTTAAAAATTAATCTTTAAAATGGTTTAGTAAATTTGGTCCAGAAAATGTAATTTATGGAAAAACTATTTTTTTTATTTATTTATTGAAAAATTCTAAATTACAAAAAGTTCTCATGATAATCCCGTGAAGCTTAAAGCTTGTCTCGTACCAGTACAAATGTTTCCAAAAGAATGCTAATATTTAGATAACATAAATACGCAATTTGGAGCTCTTGCTGACATTGAAATATTAAAATCTAGCAAAGATATAAGTATAAGTGATTACTGTCCTACAGTTTGGAAAATACAAAATGAGGCAAATGAATTATTGTTTTCAAAACTCTCGAAAATTGTGAAAGGAATATTATTAGTTCCACATTCATCTGCAAATGGGAAAAGAATCTTTTCTTATCAAAATCTTGCGGCTTAATAAAAACAAAGGACTTATTTAACTCATAAAATTGCATTTGTTATGATGCAAATATACGAAATAATTTATCATCAGTTTTGTAATTCTGATCTGGAAATATAATTGAAATTCAGTACGTACCTTCTTTATCTTAATAGTTTTTTGTTATGTCATAGTGTTGTTTTTAATAAAAAATACTTTGAGCTAAAAAATCTTTTAGTACAATTAAGGTCTAAAAAGTATAATTTTCAAAAGTTGTTGGTACAATTTTTAAATCCTTAATGCCATCCCTGATACACATATGTAATAAACATTAATGCGAGTAATGCAAGAAAAAATATAAGTAGTCATGTATAAATAAATAAATCAAAATAGTTCAAAATGTAATATATAATACAATTAAACGTCGCATTACAAGGATTTTTATCTTTTCTGCGCTTTTGCTCTCAGGATTTCCGGCAAATTCGATTGTTTACAATAGTTGCTTTCCATGAAATTTAGTGCGGGATTCTTTGAACTTTTTTTTTTAATTTCCAAGATGATGAAGAAATCACTTTACTTAACTTATTTATTCCGACAAAAACTACATGTGCTATACAAGAAATAAACAGGTGTTCTAATTACAGCAATTCCGTTTTGTTGTAGTCTACGTACATATTGCTGGCTTAAGGTACTTTTGCACAACAGACAGTGGGAGATTTTGGAAAAATGGAAATAATGGCAAATAAGTTGAAGTTTTGGATTTGTGGACTTTTGACATACCAGGAGGGCCACTATAAGTTTACAAAGTTAAGAACCTTGGGTAATGCAAAAATTAAAAACCATCCAGAATTCTTAATCTAAGCCCGATTTAAAAATGTTCTTATCAATGAAATCTTCTAGTCGAGCAATACAAAAATGTTAGTTGCATAATTAGTTTATCTCTTAAAGTTTGGGAAATTAATTTTGAAAAATTAAAATGTGCTATTTTTGGCCTTCTCTGGTCTAGTATTTTGCAAATAGAAGACACAAAATGTATCAAAATTTTTTTTAAATATTTTTTTGTAAGTAACTTACAAACAATTAAAAAGATTTTTAATGCTTAATACAAACCAATTCCCAGAAACTCCCATCCCCGAAATGTGTGTTTTAGGTTTTTGGAAATATTATCCCTACCAAGTACATGTCTCAGAATTCCTATTGTACAACTATTACAAATCTATTGGGTCACACAATTTTTTTTTTTAATACTCTCTTAAAAGCGGGGTATTCTTAAACGTTATGTTCTTATATCCGTTATTAACTGTATTTTAGTTTATTTGTAAATAAATAGGTTTTAGTGTATATTTTACACCACAAACAAATGACTCAGATGGTTTGCCAGTTCAAAATAGAACACGCCGTGTGAAGTTTGACAAGCACACTGCTAAATACATATCGT
Organism: Pollenia amentaria; assembly: GCA_943735925.1. Lineage (NCBI taxonomy): Eukaryota > Metazoa > Arthropoda > Insecta > Diptera > Polleniidae > Pollenia > Pollenia amentaria. The sequence goes on from OX031006.1 coordinate 167,013,887, forward strand.
CTAAAAGCACATTTAGCAATAGAAGGTTGTTGATAAAGTTTTTCTATTACCGGACTTCTTAATTTTCCGGAAAAACAGGATTAATTTTTTAATTTCCTTATGTTGGCAGTGCTCTGTTTTTCGTTATAAAACAGTACAATTGCAATGTTTTTGTACACAAACATATATTATATTTTAATGTTATGTAGCTTTTTTTCATAATGGATGTCGGTCAAACATTTTACTTCCCTATTGCAACTGTGCAGTTATGGGACTTTTCCGCAATACATATCTAGTATGTATTGAAAATTTTGTAATGGAGCCCCTTAAGAATAGAGATAGCGGGTAGGTATGTTAGAAATAAATAATGGAGATGAAAAGTAAAGTGGGGTGGGTCATACATTTCACCAATCAAGGGGAATCCTAGACGCTGCAGGGCCCAAATTAAAAATGTTATTAAGCCGTCAAATTTGGGGCTCTATACCACTAAGGGTGCAAATGAGGGGCAAGTATGTTTTAAAAAAATATTAAGGACGAACAACTAACGGAGGTCGGTAATACATTTTAGCTCTCCTAGGCAGCTCATATGCAGTTATGGCACTTTTTCTTCAATATATTTTTCATATATAATTCCCCTTATTTCCTCCTCATTGGGAGGCCCCTATGCAAATATGGTGATTATCGAAATCTTTAAATTTTAACATAAATTTGTACATAAATTTTACTGTTAAACTTATGGAGATCACAATTCAAAACTTTTGCAATATAATGAGCACACCGTAGGCTAATAATGTAGAGAAAATAAAAGAAAAAAAAGTATCTAAATTTGAACATTTTTAACATAAATTGGTCATTTCCGATTTCGCAGTACAACAACTCTAAAGAGCTAAAGAGCCTTTAAACTAATGCATATCCCACTTAAAAACGCTTACCAACGCAAATCCTAATAAAAAAACTACATAGGGTGATGTGATAGTAGAAAATTAAAAAAAGGAAGAATGGAAAAAGTCTCGGAAGGGCTTACGCCTTGAGTTATGGACATCTAAGGTTTAATAAAAAATTAACTAAATAACACTGGCCTCGCACACTAAAACTTTCCTGCATATCCAGTAGGGTATTCATTGAATCGGGCTTTTGCTTCTATCGGTTAATCGTTAATAATCGGTTAATTTTGTTATTGATCGGTTAACTGGTTAATAAAGTTTTTTTTGTCTATGTTAAGTAATTTCAGTATATAAAAATGCATAAATTATTCATTATTTGGAGCTTGTTAGTAAAAAAAAACCAAAAACATAACAAACATAACAATTCTTGAACCAAACGAGCAATACATATTTTTTAATTAAGGGCCCTATTACGGTTCACAACTCAACTCAGTTGAGTTGTAATTAAAACAACTGGTTGTGATGAGTTGTAATTTTTTGATGTTGTTATTCACCGAAATATAGCAAAGTTGTAAACCATAATACCAAAATTAAGATATTAGAACTCAACTGTGTTGAGTTGTGAACCGTAATAGGGGCCTAATACATGTTTTGTATGTATTAATTAAAAATAAACTATAAGATCATTTTATTAGTTATTTCAATAGTTTAAGAAAATCTTTTAAAAAAATCTTTTAGACAAATAATTTGGTTTAAATGTGTAGGATTTAAACGATTATTTTCTTTAGTCTTGAAAAAGCTTGTCTTGGAAAAAAATTCTTTCATATATCGTAGATGTTGGAGAAATTAAAAGCAACAACAACAACAAAATATCTAATTTCTCAGTTATTTTCCTGGATTTCTCTAAACATATAAAATCTTCCATTATGCCATTACAGTCCTGTTTTCATTTTTTAAAATTGTTAAAGTGTTAACAATTTTATTGTTTCGGTTAATTCTGTTAAAAGATTGATATGAGAAGAAACAAATAACTCAAGGCATACATATAAAAAGTACGTGAAACATAAAGCTGTTGACAGGAAACACTTATTTAAAATGAAGGTCAGTGAACACCTTCTTTGTTTGTATGACAAAATATTTTCTAAAGGCATACCCTTTGTATATAAGACGAAACCAATAATTAAAAACACATAAATTATGCTACAAAAAATTAAAAAAAATTTTTACATCGGTTAATCGACGGAAATTAAACGGTTTAATCGTTAATCGAAAAGAGGCAATTTTAAATTAACCGATTAGTTAATCGGGTAGTAATTAATCGGTTAATCGATTAACGGTTAACCGAATGAATATACTAATAGCCAGCCTTCGGCCGGGCGCCAGAATTTCCTCCTCTATTGTATAACAAACACTGTCTTCTTAATAGGCTAAGAAGTTTTGAATAAATTTTGTATATCCAGAAAGATCTATTTAAAATCTTTTAAATGGCGCCAATTCGTGGCTGACCAAAGATCCCATCTGGTACCACGAGAGTCAGAACGCCCTATGACTTTAGTCCTAGCCTGTCTTTGGGCTAATGACCCTTCGGGGATCACCTAGTGGTTGTGGCTTAGATTTTACACTTGCTTACATATTTGGCCGTTTTTTAATCGACTAAAGCAGCGCAACTTCAACACCGTTTTGATACCTTCACCACAGGTGAAAAAGTTCGTTTTTTATACCAAGTTTTTTTTTTAATTTCTTTTAGATTTCTACAATAATGATCTTAGATTGTATCAAGTATATACATTTTGGAACCTTATGGTATAATTGATAAGAACTAGTTTGTTAAATATTTATATCACATATAGCCTGGAATTGGTTGCTGCTGAAATTTAGGCAAATCCGTCCACAAATGGCTGAAATATGAACAAAAATATTGCAAATGAACCAAATCGGCACATTATATCACTTGGCAAATAAAGTGAAGGGGATTTGAGATTCGGCACAGCCGAATATAGCACTATTACTTGTTTATATATAAAATGCTTCTTTTTGAGATAAAATGAACATGTTTTTTTTTGCATTAAGACACTGTCCTCTTAACTGTATAGGTAGATGACCTGTCGGCGAAGCATTCTTCTTATTAAGCATGGGTTGCTTCCGATTTTTAACATATGTAAAAAAAAACGGCACAGAACTTTGTCAAAAAATTCTGGGAAATACTTTAGTACTTAATTTTTATATTTAATTTCAGTTTAGACAAACAATAATAGGGAAATTTTTAGATATTTAGAATTAGGGAAGCTTTAAACTTTTACCTTATTCTATAATGCTGGGTCCCTGATTTTTACTAAAATTTTAAAATGCTTTGATTATAATTTTTTTTCACTTTTATTTTTTCTTCGAGTTTTGGAAAAATTTAAATAAATTTTTTGATGATCAGATTTAAAATATATATATATATATATATATATAAGTTTTTAGATGAAATAGACTTTCGTGAACAACATTTTGATTTGTTTAAATTTTTTTTTAGTTCTGGTTGTCTGTATAATTTTCAAGGGCTTTAATTACAACTTTATTCGTTACTGTTTTTGTTTTCGTCTTTAAATTATACAAATAAATTCATTAAGATTTTGTGCATTTTTTACTGACGTCACTACATTTAATAGCACATTATCTGCCCAAATACCATGATGCAGTTGTAGGCAACAGATTAATGTTTATAAAAAGATTCAATGGCTTTTAATTAAAAAAATTAAATAAATAAAAAATTATTACAATAATAATAAACAACATTATATAGAAATTATTTGCAAAAATTACCAATCGTTGATTAGTAAAGATCAATATTTTTAATGCAATCGTCTCAATTTAAACAAGTGGTTTATTTATCTATGATGTATCTTATATACCATTCTCTATAGCTTTTAAAAGCCAATTGCTCCCTAGCTCATGTGGTATGGGCGCTTATGTGTCAAAATTCCCATTCTAGAATTATATTTGTATGGAATCTAAGTGAAATAATTAGTTGATTTCGCTGATTTTTAAAGCCAAGGGAATCCCAAATGTAGAGGATATTTGAACTATTTTGTATCAACTTAACTTGTTTTGTATGGACACCATCGTACCAAAACCCTAAAGCCGAAAGGACACTTGCATGGGGGCAATGTTAAAAAACGGAACAATTTGGTTAGTTTTTAATATTCAATATTCTTTATATTTAGGATTTTTGCGACAAATTGGATCATCCTTGCTCATGTGGTACGCGTTCTATTGTGTCAAAACCATAATTTTAGGAAGAATAAAGTAGTTGTTTGTCTATAACTCGGCTGATTTTGTTAATTTTCACAACCAGTATTTTACTAACAGTTGGGTTAGGTAGAAAGTCCGGTGCAAAGTAAACTTCACACCCTCACCCAGAGGCCAATATGGTCCATTGTGACGCCCTAGTTATTGATAGAGTTCTAGTCAGAAAATAATAGGAGAAATAAAGAGTTAAAGCACAGGAAAAGAGAAAGTAGTGAAAGATATAAAATAGGTCAACACAAGTAAGAATAAGAGTACTAAACAGAAAACTGCCCTACATGTACCCAGTCCCCCCCCCCCTTGATTACTTATTTTTAGGGCCCGCAACTTGAGGCATCTCCATATTCGCATAGGAATAAAGTCCCTAGCCATCTCAGTCTGCTGTATACTGGGATACAGGCAAAGAAAGTGCTCAACTGTCTCCAACTCCTCTGGGTCCTCACACAACCTACATATATTCACCAAGTCAGATCCCATTCTCACCGCCATCCAGGCTATCACCCAGTGGCCCGTGACAATACCTATCATGGTCCTGACGCAGACACAACCCCTGCCCAGCGGCGAATCCGAATCGGGCTTCCTAAGCACCGGCCACAGCGCAGACTTTAAAAAGTAAGGCATTTTAAGTAAAAATTTGGGTAAAAATTAGAGGCACTCGTTTTGCTCATATTTTATCCATTAGTGGGAACAATATGTCTGATTTTTAATAGCAAGCAATTTGAGACTATATGTGATATAAATATATAACAACAAAGTCCCCTTCATATCTGGGGTCTGGGGGAATCCATTTCAATAGACACGCCGAAAGACGGACACCGTTAAATTAACATCGCTTATCATAACGACCTAGAATATATGAATTAGAAGCTTTCACACATATTCCCCTTCCAACTGTGGTAAATGGTATAAAGAAAGGAAACGTAAACTGATGCAATGAATTCATGAATACCATGCTCAGTGAACATAATAGCCTTGTTCACAATCTTGGACAAATAGTCTTGCATCGTAGCATTTGCAAAATGGTATGGTTTATCTTTTTTCTAAGCCAACAAAATATACACCAATGCACTTGTTGCTCTTTTATTAATATGCAACAGTTAAAACCAATAGTTTTTATTTACTGTAAGTGTGCAGCACTTAATTGCAAACCAAAAGCTGACTCCCACTATTTATCAATCAGCTGTAAATTTCGTATTTCGCAACAAGAATTGTAAATTTTTACAATTGCATACATTTGCAATCTTAAATGTATAAGATTGTTAATAGGGCTATTGAGTTTACAAGAACTTTGCTGGTGGCCAGATACAGATAATTGTTATATATTGTCTATTGGAACTCTTATCTTTTAATACAGTATTTGTATGCTGATAATAAATATCATGATGACAGTCATGTAAATAATTTAACCTTAAACAGAAAAAATAAATCATAAAAGTAAATAATAATCATTTTTTACCTTAACAAAATGAAAAATAATATTCATTAAAAAAAAGTTATAAATAATATATTTAATATATATTTTTGTAACAATTTTCCACTTGGTGTTAGTCGGTTGTCTTGACGTTTTAATATTGGGAAAAATAACAAAAAAAAAAAAAAAATATTGTATGAAAAAATAAAAATAAAGATTGTGCTGGCGAAAACAAATTTGTTGCAACTGACAACCATTAAAATTGGAAATATTTTAAATTTTCCATTAATATTGAATACTGTGTATGAAATTTTTATGAATAACATGATATTGTTGTTTTTTTGTTAACAGCTGATGAAATTTTTTCGATTTCAATTTAATTTAATAAATACAATTTACCATTTATATATTAATCGGTGTATAAGGTGGAGGTCACAAATGAATTTAATTCAATCGCTTAATTTGTTATTTACTTTGATTTTTAAGAAACAAAATTATTATATTTTGTAAACCCTTATTAATACCGATACCAAAGCGTACTATACAGTATTTTTATATTCAGCGTTGCCAATTTCTGTCTAAATGTCCAAAAAGTGGGACCAAAAATTGTTTCTTGAACTAGTTTTTGATTATAAAATGTTTGTGAAATTTGCTTTGTTTATATTTTATATGTGTACAAGTAAATTTTTCAGCTATAAAAGAAGCAGATGTGAGGCTTATTGGTCAAACCAATAGTGAAGTTTTCATCCCACAACATAGGTTATGTTCACTGGGCAGCCATCAGTAAGTCAGCAAGCACACAAAGGTCCCTCAGTGGTCCCTTTGTGCTACCCAGCGCCAATGCCTATCCTACAGAGTTAAAGTTACTCAATAGGTGTCATTCAACCAATTCCGCTTTCTTATGAAGAGATGATGGAACCTTAGTTCTACCTTCTATAGGTCATTCAAACAGACACTGGGTTTTTCAGGTTTCTCTCTTTATGTTCCGAATTCAAGGACACTCACACAGAAAATGAAACACAGTTTTCTCTTTCTCTTCCAACTTCTGCAGTTATGGAATTCCATTCAATTACTGCATTCTCTTTGCGTGAGTTCCTAACGACCAATGCCCAGTTATTACCGAGATCAATGTTATTATCCGTTCCTTGTTGAACCCAAGTAGAGAACATGCTCTCCGTTAATCATAGTAAGCGACCGCCAGTATGGCTTTCGTAGAGGTCGCTCTATTGAAGACTTACTGTCCCTGTTATCAGAAAAAGGGTGCCGTTTCATTCACCATTTTGGCGAAAGTAAGGTAATTGCTTAAGATATTTCCAAGGCGTTTGACAGAGTTTGGCATGGTGCACTCTTGTCAAAACTCGTTGCATTTGGTGTCGGTGATAATTTCTCTCGATTTATATCGAGCTTTCTCAGACATCGCACTATACGAGCTGTTATAGATGGGGTTTCATCAAACGAGTTCAAGATTCATTTAGGGGTGCCGCAAGGCTCCGTTCTTTCTCCTACTCTACTTCTTATTTTTCTAAATGACCTTCTAAGTCAAACCTCCAACCCTATTTACTTTTTTGCAGATGACAGCAACCTTTGTCAGTTGTATTCATTTGATTATAGACCAAGCGCATCCGATGTTGGTGCTATGGGTCAGAAGATGAATGATACCCTTGGCCGAGACCTTGATATAGTCTCGGAATGGGGTCACGCGAATAGGGTCGATTTTAATACCCGAAAAACCCAATGTTGCGTGCTGACGCATAAAGGCGCGACGGATTAAGGAGCCTCATCTGTATATATGGGTGGTATAATCATTGAGGAATCAGATTCTCATGATGTTCTGGGCATGAGGATACAATGTGATGTCCGATGGACAGAACATATATTTGAGTTGTCAAAAGAAGCATTCCAGTGCCTCGGCTTTTTGAAACGGTGTAAGACATAGTTCACTCCATCTGATCTTTTTACTATTTATACCACCTATATCCGAACGCAAATGGAAAACAACTCTCATGTATGGGCCGGTGCTTCAAAGTCTATTTTGGAGCTTCTCGACCTTGTGCAGGAGAGCGCGAAGGTTCTCATTGGTGACAGTAGGGATCCAATTCTATTGACTCCCTTGAGCACCGTCGCAATGTGGGTTGTATTTGCCTGTTTTGATGAAATTATAGATCTGGTTCCCGAAAGCCGTATGTTTGTTCGTAATACACATTTTTCATCAAGAGCCCATCCTTTTGTGGTCGATTGGCCGGTAAATCGTTCAACGCAACCTTCTTGCTGAAGTCTTCCCTCTCACTTTCAACATGAATAAGTTCAAGTCGAATGTTCAACACTACTCCCCATAACCTTTTTTCCAACACAATGCATTGCATTTGTAGGGGGAGGGTCCCCTGAGTGCTGGTCCTAACCAAAAAAAAAAAAAAAAAAAAATACCAGGCCACATGCCCTCGATAAAGAGTAGGTGGATTCACGAGTCCACTCCAACTGTGCAAGTCTAAAAGACTCGCGCTAAATGAGCACTGTGAGCCATTGTAAAGCCAAGCAATTGATCGATTTAAAGCTCTAGACGACCACCGTTTTTGGCAAGCGAATCTTGCCTTTTGGTTACCCTGGCTGCTAGCATGCCCTGGTGTCAGTGTTGCCAATGAAGATTCGGAAGTTACACATGACTGTATACCAAATTACTCAAAAATAGCAAAAAGTAGCAAAATTACACGCACCAATCGAAAAAGTAGATCTGCCAGAAAGAATTCGCCTTGCAAAACCTTATTGATATTCCTTATTTGCAATTAAATCGTTAGTTTGACAAATAAGCAAAGTTTACCAATTGCTATAGTAAAAAAAAAATGGATGAACATGTATACGGGCACGTTTACACGCGCAGTATTTATTCCCGAATATAAGAAGTAATGTCGGAAGAAATTGCATGACATTTTTTATGGCCATATTTTACCGCAATATCTATATCTGCTACGTTTCTAGGCATATTTAGCTAATTTCCCAGAGTGGCCTTTATATAGGGCCTTTGGTAAATTATGGACCGATCATCACGAAGTTTGCCAGTGTGATTTCTAGTCCTATAAAACTATGAAGTTTGAAATTTTATTATGATAGTATTTTTAATTACGGGTTTAGGCGTAATAAACTGTTTTCCAAGGGGCTTTAGTAAATTATAGGCTGACCTTCACGAAATTTGACAGAATGTTTTCTAGTTCTATGAAACTGTGATGCACCAAATCTTATTACAATTGTATTAGTTATTACGGTTTTGGGCGTAGCATTATTAATTAAGGGGCTAGGCGTACTAAACTGTTTACCGATAGTAGGCTTTATATGGGTCTCAATGTAATTTATTTATGGACTGATTTTCACGAAATTTACCAGTGTGATTTATAGTCTTATAAAACTGTGGTTTTAGGCGTACTAAACTGTTTTCCGACAGTAGGGTATAATAAATGCTAGCGAAAAGTTTGCGTTTTAGTATGAGAGCATAACAACAGTTGCAAACAGCGTTGCCGTTTTGGCTACTTTTTTCTCAATGTGTACTTTTTTCAATTTTATAAAAATCGATACAGAGGTTAAGGTGTCTATATTCAGACTTATATATAATCTTTTTTAACTGAAGTGCAAATAAAATAGTATTTTTAATACATATGTAATTATTTTGGTTACTTTTATTGCATTTTGTTACATTATGTTTACATTTTGGTTAACATTTTTTTTGCTTATGACAACACTGGTGCAATCTCCAATAGAGATTGCTCTTTTTGTTTCAGTCTGTACCTTTTGACTTAATTTAAGCTCGATAAACGCTTTTCTGGCATTGCCAATTTAAAGGGGTCTGCACACGTACATGTGCTGGACGTAATATTCGCCGTCATATCTAAATTTTTTGAGTTTCCATCCAGCATCGTTTGTATCACACATACAAATACATTTATCTGCCATATCGCTTGATGAAAAATGCTTGACCGTGTACAGAACCCTTTACCAGTGTGGCCAGGTCTAAAAATTTTTACAGCTAAATCTGCCATTAGACAGGGCCAAAAAATGCTAAAAATTATTTTTTTAAATGCTAAAAATAATGCTAAATTTTTTAAAGATTTTTGTTTAACATTTATTACCAGTATGAAATATTATTCGAAACTAATTACATTTTAGTGACTAATTTTTGACCGAAATTGGCTAGATTTAGGTAAAGCATCTGATACATATAAATACGTAGCACAGGGAGTTAAGATTAAATGTTAAATTTAGCGGACCTGAAAACCATTGAAATATGATAAATTTAAACGGTTTATTTATATAATATAAAAACTTTTATATCATTTTATTTTTTATAGTTTAAGAATAGTTAAAGCTTTAAAATATTTTTTTTTCGGCAGTTTAGAGCAAACAATTTTTTCAAACATTTACACTATTGAATAAAAAAAGTATTTTGTATTTCGAATTTAAAATACACAACTTAAATGTATTTTGTATTTTAAATACACTACATAAAAGAATATTGTATTTTCAATACACGAATTGAATGTATTTTGTATTTTAAATAAATCAATGCATGTATTTTGCATAATACTGAGTATGTGTGTCTATAAACAATACAAAGTGAAATTTGCTTGTACTTTTATATAATATCAAAGGGCAAATAATATTTACAATCAACATGATAAGGGCATTTCTTATATGTATTTCCTGAATATTATATTTTTTTAACAAGACAGGTAAGGTGTTTCTTAACAAAAGAGTTATCCATTTTCATACGAAATTTCATTTTGAGTACAACTATTTTTAGTCAAAATTTATTATAATTTATAAAATTTGCTTAGCAAAATCAATTAAACTATTCGTCTAAATTTTTAAAATAAATAACGCTAAAAAAGCTAAAAACATTTCCCAAAAATGCTAAATAAAATGCCCAGTGCTAAATGAAAGTTTTGCAGCTAAATAAAAATTTTTAATGCTAAATTTAGCTGCAAAAATGTCAAAAAGTCCACACTGCCCTTTACACATTGCCCAATACGAATTTATTTTATATTAAATGCCATTGAATTCGCCTTGGCTTTGAGATATTTCGTGATCACGTTTGTGTTTATTTCTAAAAAATAATCCATGGTTTAATAATCTACCAAATAAGTGCAAAGCTACAACAAATGTACAATAAAAAAAACAACAGGGCTTTTTACTAACACATTCTCATCAATTCATTTTTTTCACAAAAGATTTAGGTTTTTGACAACCGAGTTTCATATATATTTTTTTTATCTATGGTATATGCAGGGTTGGGCAGTATTTGAAATACGTATTTAAAAAAAAAATATTTTTATTTTTAATGCCATCCCAAAATTTTTGTTGTATTCTTAATAAAATTGAGTGAGAATAACACTTTATTGGCTAAAGAGCTGGGACATAGTTGTGTAACCAATGCCTACATCTTTAGATTACATTTAGGGCAACAATTGCTATTATGAAAAACTTTTGTATACCAAAGTGTCCATCAAAACCAGTTTAGATCGGCTTAAGGGTAAAAATTTCAGACATTTAATCACCTCAGTTATGAAAAGCGCTGGCTATCAGAGAGCATTACGACAGACGAGAGGCAACAAATTTAAAATCTTGCAATTTATGCCTCAGATGAATATAATAAAACAGTGTTTATAAAATTTAATACCAGTTTGTGCTCATAGAAATAATGTTTTCTTCAGCCTGTTTTATTCATTCTCTAAGAAGAGGCTGCTTGTCTATGGCTAAAGGTTGTTTTTTAAAGCCATAAAAAATTGCAAAAAATAACACAAAAAATTAGTTGTTTGTTTATAAAAAGAGGCGTCCAATTTTCTATTTTCAAAGAAGCTAAACAAGAGCCCTTAAAATTACGAAATCAAATCGATTACTGATTATTAAATTAAATTTGGATAACGTGGTAGCGTCGTATAAGCGTGAATCTGTTCGTGATGATTTGCCAGAGTATACTGATCATAAATGTCGAAAAGTGAGCGCAGTTTGACAGTTCGCTAACTCTTTCGCAATTTTTTTCGGGCCTAAAAACACCCTTTACATTTAAATAAATCTAGTGTTCATGAAAGGAAATACTTGTTTTACGTACTTAACTGAATATTATATATTTACATTTTATTGATTTAAAATAAAAAAAGTATTTTGTATATCGAATTTAAAATACACAACTTAAATATATTTTGTATTTTAAATACACTACATAAAAGTATATTGTATTTTCAATACACGAATTGAATGTATTTTGTATTTTAAATAAATCAAAGCATGTGTTTTGCAGAATACTGAGTATGGGTGTCTATAAACAACATTTGACAGTTCCTATTACAAAAAAGTTCTAAAAAAAAGCATAGAAAGAAATAATCAGCTGGCGCTTTTAGCGTACCTGTTAGATAATTATACCATTAAAATTTTCAAGCACTCATTTGATGGTTCCAAAACTCTCTTTTTGGTGTTTTTCTGTTAATCACTCAAATATTCTCCATATGGATGCCAAGAAAAAGAGCGCAAACAGGGGAAAAGTCTGAAATAAATAAACGTAAAAACAACCAATAAATAAAATTAAAGACGATGCTTTGTATTTTTATTAAAAAAAAAAAAAAAATTCGCGCTCACTGGGTTCATAATAGAATTGAGGTAGTTTGTTTCTGGGGCTGGCTGGCATTAAATGAGTTTTATTCAGTTGTTATTTTATCGACGTTCGAATTGGTTGTATTTTACTTTGCGAGATTTAAAGTTGTTGACGCAACGCGTGTTTGGTTTTTTGTAATTTCGAAAAAATAAAAAAAAATCGCAAAATAAGACGCAAAATAAAAAATGTTTAATTGAAATTTTGTATACAAAAGCTTATCTACACTCTAACGCGTTTCCTAGAAAAAAAAAAGAAATAAAAGAAGTTGGAGTTCGTATTATATTTTTGTTATCAGATTATTCTTATTAATTCCGGAAAGTTCTTAAAAGTGTAATTGAGCGGAAGAGTAACGACACATAATAAAAAGCAACAAAATGCAGCTGACGAAAAAAGCTCAAGTTGTATGTTGAGTGATTATTTTTTTTACAATTATTATCTCTGTTTTTTTAGTTATTTAATTGTTGTGGAACGAATATACACTGAGAGAAACATTTTACCAAAATTGTTCTATGAATATATAAAATAATTTAAAAAGTGAATTGTTATTAGAAAATAAATTTTGAAATGGCAAAATGCATTAATCGCCATCGCTTTTACAGAGAACTAGAATAACTAAATGCATTTCGCTATCCCTTTTGAAATGAAATAAGTAAAACAGCTCTTGTGTATTGATAACGAAGCAAATTTGGATACTTTTAGGCCGGGTTTTTGGGATGTAGATTACGTTTAAACTTTTTAAACTTAGTTTAATTAAGTCGGAAACTATGACTTCCGGCGAAATGTAATATTTGTTTTATGATTTCATTAAAGACCAACATTTTAAGCAAAACTTAGCGGTTCCGTCAAAATTTTGTATACAAACTTGGTAATGGCAGCACAAATCTGTTTCTAACTAAACCTAGTTTGACTGAGATCTGAAAACCCCAGCCTTACTGTTACCATTCTGCAGATATACAGAAATTTATTTTGTCCCACTTAGGCATAATAAATTAGAGGAAGTTGAACTCGGTTTTTAGTTTAAAATGTGTTTAAACCAACATATCTATAAATCAGTTAACATATAAACCATCTTTAAACGCTAAAATTGGGCGGTTAAACTACCAATACATCAGTGTTGCAACTTTGTGTGTAATTACCCGAATTATGTGTAATTTTTGCTGTCGTGGTTAATCTGGTGTTATTTGAAATTTTTTCTTGAGTTTCCCAACTAAAATCAAGATTCGATTTCAGTGATGATATTTATTTCATTTTTAATATTGTTTATCAAAAAAATTAACAGTCTTCTCAACCAAAGTCACGGTTTCTTTTTAAGGAAAGTCTTCGGCTAATGAAGCACAGCCTCGAATAACGTTGTAAATGTAAGGATGGATTATTTATATAAATTTTTTGTCTAGACCATCAAAAATAATGATAATAAAATTATTTATTCAAAATATTAAGCATTTTAAATTACATAAAAATTTACAGTTTATAATTTTTTTTTTTCATATCCACAATAACGATGTCAGTTAAAACGTTTTTGCACTAAGGAAGCGGCTATTAAAACGTTATTCGACGTTCCAAAACCATTTTGTTTGTATTATTTTGTTAGTAACTTAAAACGTTCTTCCACTGGCTGACTCTTTGTATCGCATTTTGAAGAAGTTGAGTTGCATAATTTTCGGTGATTTGATGTTTAAGCAATAGAAGAGAGTAATCTTAACGTTTATCTGTAAAAAATAGGTTTTGCCAAAAAAGGCATGTACAACGTTATTCGTGGACTTGCTTGGAATATAGATTTTCCAAAGTTTGATTAATAATGTTGCCAGATGAACCTTTAGATTTCAATAAAGATGATTTAGACACCAAGGTTTATTGGAAAAACGTCTTCAAATTAAAACATAACCAGGGGGAAGATATGTTTCCAATATTCCAAAATATAATAAATTTTATTTTGCAACTTTCAAATGCTTTACTTGGGAAAAAAATTACATAATTGTAGAACTGACTTATGAAATAGACTGTTGTTTGAAATTCCAACAGGAATTTTATTTACTAAATCACGCATAAAGGTTTGGGTTTAAGCCCATAAAACTTAAAATTAAAAAAAATGTTATTCGAAGATCAATACTTGGACTTAATAAAGATTTAAAGCATATGATAGGCACTGCGACTGTCCTGGACGAAACACATTGTAGACGTCCAACTTTGGTCCTTTTTCGACGATTGCTGGCTATACTGGCTATATAATTACATGAACATTGTTGGCGTCCTAGGCATCAATTGTAGCTAACTTATCAGCATAAACCAGTGATTTCATGCAGAGGTGTCACATCGCACTACCTTGAAGGTTAATTGACAGTTTTTTTTTCGAAATCAAAAAATTAAAACGGCAAACCTCACTGACGAGATTGTGTGGTTACAATCGTAACAAGTCTGGGCAACCTGTCCGTGAAAGCCTGGGTTCAAATCTCAGCGCAGTCAAGAATGAAAAATTACACTATGCTAGTTGAAAAAACAGACAAGCCGGGCACATAGCGTTTTAACATAATTCGGGTACGCTGAATCCAGTGGTGCCCGCGGTTTTTTAAGATTGGCTCTGGTTTTCGAGATATACCGTTATTTCGAAAATGGAGGAGGTTGCACAACATATGTTCGCGTAACTCAAAAACGCTTTAGCTTATTTAAGAAACTTAAAAAACCGAAATTCCGCAATAAAATTTCGTTTAAGAAAAGTAAAACCTCTTTCTAATATCCGCAGTCGTTTTAGAAACATAATTTTTTTTTTGGAAAAAAATAATTTTTTTAACAAAATTTCGAAATTTTTGTTTTTTAAAAATTCATAAAAAATTGGAAAATGCAGCTATGCTTCGAAATTCCAAACAAAACAAGCCATAAATGATTAAAATCTGTTTGCAACTTTTGATTTTATTCACAAAAGTCGACAAATTTTAATTAATTTAAGAATTTCATAAAACGCAATATTTGTATGGGAGCCCCCCCTAAGAAGTGAAGATAAGGGGCAAGTATGTCTCGGGAAAATATTAAGGACAAAAAATTAATTGAGGTCGGTCATACATTATATACCACTAAGGGCGACTTCTGGGAATTTATGGGACTTTTTCTTCAATATATTTCTAGTCTGCATTGAACATTTTGTATGGAAGCCCCCTTAAGGAATGGAGATAGCGGGTGGGTATGTTAGAAATAAATGATTGCGATGAAAAATAAAGTGGGGTTGGTCATACATTTGACCCATCTAGGGGAATTATAGGCGCTGCAGGGGCCAAATTTAAGAATTTCATTAAACGGCCATATTTGTATGGGAGCCCCCCTAAGGGGTGGATATGTATGGCAACTATGTTTTAAGAAAATGTTAAGAACAAAAAGCATTGGAGGTCGGTCATACATTTTATCCCCCTAGGAGTGAATCCTAGGCTTTTAATAGTGAATCCTATTAAAAGCCTAGCTGCATTTTTTAATTTTTTATGAATTTTTAAAAAACAAAATTTTCGAAATTTTGATAAAAAAATTAATTATTTTTTCAAAAAAAAATTATGATTCAATAACGACTACTCACATTAGAAAAAAAGTTTTACTTTTCTTAATTGAAATTTTATTGTAGTTACGCGAATATATGTTGTGCAACCTCCTCCATTTTCGAAATAACGGTATATCTCGAAAACCAGAGCCAATCTTAAAAAACCGCGGGCACCACTGGATTCAGCGTACCCGAATTATGTTTAAACGCCAGGTGCCCAGCTTGTCACGAAAAAAAAGTGTCAATTTCTTGCACAGTGTTATCAATAACATATTCATTAATTTCATGTTGTAAAATTCCTGTCTTCATAAGAATAATTTAGTGAACATTAAATTCAATGAACTTAAGCCTAATTAAAAATATCTATTATTTGGATTAAGCATTTTCTTAATTTTAAAAAGAAAAAGTTTAGCCATAAAAAACATGAAGTCGTCTATAAGTAGCGCAATTAATTAGATGACTGATTTTTAAAGTAAATTTAGATAATTTGGTAGCGTTGTTTAAATATTTCTTCATGGTTATTTGCTAGAGCATACAGATAGATCATAAATGTCAAAAAGTGAAAGTAGACAATTAACACTTTCATAAGTTCTAATGTGCTTAAAAAACACCCACTATAAAGAAACGGCAATGAAAATTGTTAACCTCAGTTGAACTCATTATTTTAGGTGTATTATTTGATGATTTATTATTTGTCTTTATTTTTGTTTTTTTGTTTATTTGTTTTATATTTTTGGTGTTATGGTTTTTGCAATTTTGCTGCATTTTTTGACGTGACTACTTTAATTAGTAAAAGAAATTATAAATTTACAGAGCTTTTTCTGATATTTTAGGCAAAGTAAAATTATTTCGAAAATTATTTATAATACAAAGAAACCCTTAATACATAACAATTTGAACAGTCTTGAGATTTTTAATCCAAATTTCGATATTTTAATAAGGCTTAAGTTCCTTGAATTTAATTTTCATTCAATTATTTTTATGAAGAAAGTAATTTTACAACATGAAATGAATTAAAGTTAATTGATAATTTTTTATTTTTGACTGATCTGAGAATTGAACCCAGGTTTTAACGAACACGTTGCCCTGACTAGTTTCGATTGTAACCACACAATCTCTTCAGAGGGGTTTGCCGTTTAACACTCACCGCCATTGACGACGGATGACGTCATTAGTCAAACATCAATCTTTAAACCAAATGGTATTTTACCTTGGCAGATCGAAATTTGCTTCGAATGAATGATTACCTATTTTAATTGATTTACATGTTCTTGCTAACTTCTGTTTTTCGTACTTTTTGTCAAGAATTCTTCTTGAAATCCAAAGTACTTTTTTTTTGTTTTTCATGTTTTTGTCTTTCTTTTTCTTGTTGGCCATTTTCAGCACAACTTGAAGGGCAAATGTAAACATATCGCTCGTGCCTTAGCTGTTAACAATACTAACCACAATACTTATTATTCTTGAGAATATTCTTTTAAAGTCAGACATATAAAAACGTGGATAGTGACATATGTTTTCTATTGAAACTTAAAGTCGTTACAAATAACTTTTTGCACAAAATATGAAAAGTTATTAAGATTAAACTAAAATAATGCATACCATATACCATGGGGCACAAAATATTTTTTAACAAGGTGAAAGTAATTGTTTAAGCAAACACTAAATAGAAGAAGTATTATCGTGTGGTCATTGGTTGGTCGCACGGAGCAAAAATATTTTGATCTACATTCTTAGAATATGAAGTACATACAGCATAACAATAACAATCAATAATGTTTTTACTTTTACATTGGAAATGTTCTTTGTAGCACAAAAAGTTGTTGTATGAAGCAAAACAATGTTTAGGAACTCTAAAATTGTATATATGATGCAATGATAGGCTCAATATATTAGAGATATCAAAAAATGTATTAAGGATTTAAAAATAGGGTATATTTATGTATTAAATAGAATATAATTCTTGGAAAATATGTCCCATGCAGCATACTAGCAACCTGCCGACGATATGTTCTTTACATATCGCACAATTCAAAATCATAAATATGCACAACTCCAAATTGAAAAATGTTTAGGAGAGGCAGAAAACTGGCTTCAAAAACAGGGTTGCAATTTTGTAATCCAATTGAGTACCACAAATGTTAAAGAATAAAAGTTTAAGGAGACAGTGACGCAAACGAAATTTTCGTGGTCGCTATAGATTTGATATATGTACTGGCTTATGAAAAAAACGACTTTGATAGATGTTGCCTTGAGTCTGTTAATGATTTAGTGTGAGATATGTATGTATGTATATGTAAACAAGTTTTGGTTTGATGTGCCTTGATTTTAATGTATGAAAAAAGTACGAAAAATTTTACGTATCTAAATTTCAAAAAATGTTAACAGAAAGGCCGTTATTCAGAGCTCTTTTAAAAAAAGGGAAAAATATGCACTCTTTCGACCATTAAAAAGCGCTTGACTTAACCGGCAACTCTGTGTTTATTAGTTTAGTTTTATTTTATATGTATATCTATTTTTCTCAGTGTATATCTAAAATATTCTCTCTTGTGTCTCTATGTTTGCTTTTGTTTATTTATTTTGCTCGTGAATAATAAAACCACATGTTGCTAAATGACCTTGTTAAGTGCATTTCAACTGTTTTTATCTCCCCTTTATTTTGTTCTTCTTAATCATGTAATTATTTATAATAATATTTTTTTAATCTTTTTTTTCTTATTATCTTTTTGTACTTAAAGGGACACTCGTTTTTAAAACGTGCCAGCACCGATAAATTACGTGAAGTCTTCTTAAAATACGCAACCTACGAAAAGAATGGTGAACATTTTATGACTAGCGAAGATTTTGTAAGGAAATTTTTGGGTTTATTCACAGATGACGCATTTAATGATGTAAGTATTGAAAATGAAAATAAAAGACATCCATTTGAAAAAGAAAACAAATCCAAATTACGATAAAAGAAATTGCTGACAACAAGAAAAAAAAAAGTACCGAGTCAGAGATAAATGCAGTATTTTCTACATTCACAGTCATTTAAAGCTAAAAAACTAAAAATGTGTGGCAAAAGTCCAAATTTTTAAAACAAATGGATACATACATACATAGGTATAAAGGTTCACACCCACCACCTATAAATAATAAAGGGATCGACTTTATTTCTTTTTTTTCGATTAGATACCACTTAATATTTACAATTGTTTGGATTGTATCTGGCTGGCAGTTGTAAAACTGAAATTTACGATCTTTTACAGCAGTTTGTAGTTATTAATGTATGTATTTTATTTGCGAAAATAATTTATGTTATGAATGGGACTTAAAGGAACTAAGTCATTTGGAGAAAGCAAAGTTTTTCTCAGACTTTTCGAAGTGTCCTTTTTATTTACTTTTTTTATTTTACATATTTTTTTTTTTTGGTAATTTTTTGCACAAGACTTATGCCGAATTTTCAGGATAGTATTTTTTTTTTTTTTTTTTTATTATTCCTACACTAAATCCCGCGAAGCTTTTTGCTTGTATGCAGGAGACCAGAGTCTCTGGCGGGAATCGAACCCGCAACTCCGGTACTGATAGACTAGCTCACTAGCTCATATAAACTTAAATCGTATTTAAAAACCTATGGATTTTTTGAGTTTTATTTGCAAAGTCTTATTTAATTAATATAAAAGTATGGTAGCATTTCTAAATACCAAAAAAAAAAAAAAAAATAATAATAAAAAAGTGTATTTATTTACAAGGTGGACTAAAATTAATTGCTTTGCCTGTTGTTGCTGTATTGTTGAGCTATTGAGTCCACCTTGCTAAGTTATTACAATCGGTGAATTAAGTTTCGTTTAAGTTTTTAGTGGAGAAGAGAATTTTGAATTTAAAACGATTTTAAACCTAAATGAGTTTTAATATCAATCCTGAAACTTTTCCATTATAGTCTTATTTTCATCATTAAATTTATAAATTGGAATATTAAACAATATATCAGTGAATTTTTTTGAATTACAAATACTTTTAAAAAAAGTATCAGTGAAGTGTTTTATAATGAGTTTTTTTTTATAAGTTTTTACATTTCGAATAGTTTGTACGCTATAAATCCTAGTACTCTGTTCCAATTTGTGAAAAATGTTTAGCAACATCTATTATTTCATACGAAAATTTTACATGTATCAATGTTACCTATCTTGAGAGTACTTTACTAAAAAGCATTTTTTTAAATAAAAATTTATATAGAAATGAAAGTAAATATGGATAAAAAGTTATTACCGGCTTATTTAGGTATTTAGTTTAAACTTTTTTCATTTGCTTAAAATTCCACGAGAAATAAGTGCAGCCTATATTATTTCCCAGTTGTAAAAAAAATGTTGCCAAAAACATTTCGCAACTTTTTCACAAATTAAACAGAGAACAACTCTATCAACATTATTTCAAAGAAATTCCGCATAAGTTTTTTTCATATGATTTTTGACAGCATTTCACGTGAAATGTTGAACAGTGTACCAGGCTTAAGGTAAAAAGTTTCAAAGGCGGATAGTGTTAATAAAGAATTGCCATTCGAATGTCAGGGTATTACCCATGTGCTAATGTTGTAAGTGTTCTTTCTACCTAATCAGGTTGTTGGTTGTAGATAATCTTATGAAATGTTATGCGAACTTTTGTTTTTAGTAGATTTTGAAATGTTATTCCATTGTAGTGTATCAATAGATTTCACTTTGATCGACATAACTAAAACTTTAAATACACATGAAGCAATGAACTTAAAAATAAACCAAACAACTACGGTATTCATTTAATCGGGCTTTTGCTTTAATCGGTTAATCGCTCGATTAAATAATCGAGGTTTTGGTTTAATCGGTTAATAATCGGCCAATTTTGTAATTAATCGGTTAACCGTTTAATAAAGTTTTTATTATAAATTAGGTAATTTCAATTAATAAAAATGCATAAATTATTAATTTTTTGCAGCTTTTTAGTAAAAAAAACAATAACATAACAAACAACAATTCTTGAACTAAAACGAGTAAACCTAAAAATAGTTAAAAATATTTAATACATATTTTTTAATCAATACATAAATAGTATGTATTAATTAAGAAATAAACTGTAAATTAATTTTATGAGTTTTCAATAGTTTAAGGAGATCTTATAAAATAATCTTTTATAAAAATAATTTGGTTTAATTGTTTAGGATTTCAGCGACTCTTTTCTTTAGTTTTGATAAAACTTGACTTGAAAAAATTCTGTCACTTATCAATGATGTTGGAGAAATCGAGAGCAACTCATAATACAGAATATCTTATTTCTCGGTCCTTTTAGTTTTTGATATTTAAATTAGACTTAAGTACATCAAATTAAATTTTCATTAAATAATTTTTAGTTAGTGAAGTAAGAAATTTACAACATGAAATCAATTAATATTTTTTTGGATTATTTTATTCTTGACTGATCACGGTATTGAACTTGGGTCGAATTTACATGTTTCGAGAATAACCACATTCCCGTCATCAGAATTCTTTGACATTCAACCGTTTGCGCCACTGCGGCGCCTGCCATTCTATAGTCAAACATCAATCTTTAACCAATCGAAATTTGCTGTAATTAATTAAATACAACATTAATTACAATTGTCTTTTTTTCGTAAACATTTATTTGTACAACTTGGAGGACAAATGTAAGCATAAACTTCACTAAAAATAATTTAATGAAAATTAAATTTGATAAACTAAAGCCTAATTTAAATATCAAAATTTTCCATTAAAAACCAACAGTTCAATGAAAAAACGACAATTGTTATGGTTCAAAAGTTTATACCAAATATATTTTTACTTCCAAAAGAACTCATTCTTTTAAGTATGAATTTTAAATTTAATTGAAATTTAATACTTAAATAACTTGGTGGTTGCTTAAATCACTATGACTATGAGCTTATAATCTAATTGCTATCAATTATATTTATAAATAATTTCACTCTTCTACTTTAATTATCACTTGAGTTTTCAGCTAATTTATGAATTTGTATACCCTCCACCACCACTAGTGGTGAATGAGGGTATACTAAGTTTGTCATTCCGTGTGAAAGTTTTTTATTATACATCTAAGACCCCATAAAGTATATATATTCTAGCTCCTTGAGTAATTCTAAATCGACTTAGCCCTGTCCGTCTGTTGAAAACACGCTGACTTTCGAAAAACGCAAAAGAAAAAAACAAACTTGGTCTCAAATTGATTGTAGTTATTCGAAGCAGTTTGTGATTGAAATCCAGCAACATCGGTTCAGTAGGTTCAGAACTATGAATCAAAATGTGGAACCACCACCCTAAAAAAATTTATAATTTTGATACAAAAACTAACAAAAATAGTGGAATACTGCTCCGAATAATATAACATTTTGCATGACTTCGCTTTATACAACTGAAAATCATACTTTGAAATTTCCTGAAGGTCGGCCCATAATTGACTATTGGCCCCATATAAACACTACTCGCGGAAAACAGCTTAGTACGCCTTAAACCGTAGTAAATAACGGTATCATACTAAAATTTGGTACGTCACAGTTTTATAGGACCTGAAATCACACTGTAAAATTTCGTGAAGATCGGTCCATAATTTACTCTAGGCCCCATAAAACCAAATAAAGCCCACTATGGGAAAATAATTTAATTCGCCCAAAACCATAACAGATACAGATATTACGGTAAAATTTCTTCCAACTAAAATTCATATGGCCAGAAAAAATATCATGTAATTTTGTCAAATTCACTGTTAACGCTAAAACTAATTACACTGCTGTATTGAAATTTATTCTTATTTATTTTTTGTAATACCAGAAATAAGTCTTCAGAATTTTGGGATGATTGGTCCATAGTTTACCAAGGGTCCAATACAAATTACCCTCCTAAAAATCATTTTAGTTCGGCTTAAAATGTTACGAATCATGAAATTTCACTCAATCCAGTTCAAAGTTCTAACAAGATACGCATACAACTTTCTTATTGTCGGTCAATAATTTAATATATGTAGGTTAAATATATGTGAAGATTAGTTAATAAAATATTTGTATTTACAATATAGAGCCCTCTCCTGTAGGTGGAGGGTATCAAAGCAGTCTAACTTGTTTTTTTTTTAAATTTTTTTTATAGCGATATAATATAATATTATAGTGTCGTATTAAAAAAAATTATGTTTGTTAGATTAAATATGATTTTATATTTATACTGAGTCATGAACGTCAAACCAAAATCACTTATTAGACGCGTGTTAAATCTTTATTGCACCCAAACAAAGTCATTTAAAATTTTTTTTTTTTTTAAATTAAAATTTGTACTGAAATGAACTTTTTACCTAAGACATAAATTTAGACATTCAATCAGTGTTACCACCAGAAAAATTCAAAATTACACATGAGATAAAGCCACATTACCCGATTTGATTGAAATTAACCCTGATATTTAATTAACGTTTTATTAATAAAAAAAAGACTTACCAAAAGGAGAAAAAGTGCAAAAAATGTATTTGAAGGAGATTAATAAAACTTAAAATAATTTAATTAAAAACATACAATAATTAGTTTTACTTCCACATTTGGTTAGATATCGTGGGCTTATTCCCAAATTTACAGTCATTAGTCAAATATTACCGCCTGTTCAACGATTTCGAACGTTAACGTTCGTATAAAAAATAACATTTAAAACAAAAAAAAAATTTTAAATTTTGTTGCTGTTTTAAATGTAATTTTCTATGCGAACGATAACGTTCGAAATCGATGAACTGGCAGTTAGTAAACTAAAATGATAACTCTTGGTTAACTTACATTTCAAATATACAGTATATGGGTTAACTAAACATTTTTATCAGAGCAAAAAGTGGTAACTCCATCAAAATACCAAATTTCAATGTTGGTAGCAGTGTTATTCTTTACATTTTTGTTAATTCTAAATATGAAAAATTCCGAAGTGTTATAGAGAACAAAAAAAGTTACAGTGTTATGGCTTAAGACTAGTTTACACAGTAATACAATGTATTACGACATGTGGCAAAATGATGTTGAATGAGAAAAAATCTTATCACGTGAAAGCAAAATGCATTGAGTAAGAGAGAATACGGATACAAAATTTGACAAGCGGTCGGTAAATGTTCATTTTCTAAACCATTTCAGAAACTTATGGCAATTTCTGTTCTAAGAAAAATGTTGAATAATTATTACATGTTCTACATTTTTGTGTTCTATTGTACAAATAATACAACTGTGGGAACAAATTTCAAGTTCTTTTGGGAATATGTTGATGAAAAACATGCAAAACATGTTGCATATTTTACCCTCACTTTTACTTTAGGGGTTCATACTGCCCCGTTTTACAACTTTGGTACTTCCCATTTTGTTTGTACAAACAATGTTTTTTTTTTGCTTAATTAATTCCGCACATAATTAAATAAAAACATTGTTTAAAAACAAAATATAAAAGTTCTTGCATCTTAAAACGAAAGATATCTCTCGTTTTAATTTTTTCCAAGCCAATATGTCAGATTTTGTTTCCAAGCCGTTATAGCGTGAAGAAACCGCCCAAATAGCTTTAAAAAACGCTAATGAAGTACATTAAAGATAAAAGTGTAAGGGTTGTAAATAAAAGCATCTAATTTTGTTCTATTGAAGTTGCACAACATGTAACACTTCGAGTGATTATAGGTAACATTAGAAAGTTTTACATGTATATACTGTAACATATTTTTCACAGAAAAGAAATCGCCATTATGTATTCTCATCACACCAGAGGTGTATTTTAACTGTTTATATTGAAGGTGGTAACATTTATATTCAATTAAAAAACAACTAAAATCAACTCAGACAATTTTCATGTTGTTTTTGTAAATATTGTAAAACTTTAACCATCTGCTTATTTGTTATTAACTCAGCTGTTTAGTATATTTGCTTTTATTTTACTTAAACCATCCGTGTCAACATGAAAAATACTTGCAACAGATTTTTATTTTTTTTTTATTTTAAAAACGAAGAGAATTTCATAATATTTTGATTCTACAAAGTCGTAATACATTGTATTACCATGTAAACTAGCCTTTAACAAGAAGAAGATGCGTGGCAGCGTCTGTATACAAAAAAAATGTAAATATGTAATTATTATCAACGAAAAAGCTGTAGCCTAACTAGTAGTTAACCAATAACATTTTATGGTTTAACTAGGGGTTAACAAAAAACTGTAAATAATATTTTATTCGTTAAACCATTCTAATTAGGTAACTAATGACTATACATTTGGACCATAGAGTGTAAACCTGCTTAATTCATGTTTTACATTATATGACATTTTTATACCTTTCGAAAGATAAAGAGAAGCCGAATCGACTAAGAAAAGTAATGACTTCAATTTGGGACTTTAAAGAGTATTAGAAAATAGACCAAATATATATAGGTTTGCTTTCTAAGCTAGAAATAGATAGTATTTTGTCTGCCCTGTAAAATTTGCTAGAAAATAGTTATCAGGTTTACACTCTAAGGCTACGATATGTGTGTCTAGAGAAGATCTTCATTGCCATTCCCTTGCATGCATTCTTTAGTGAATAAAATTCCGGCAATGGCTTACAAATGTAAAGGGTGCTAAATAATATCCTTATTAAAGCATTTTAATATGGCAAAATTAACATACAA
Source organism: Pollenia amentaria (assembly GCA_943735925.1). Lineage (NCBI taxonomy): Eukaryota > Metazoa > Arthropoda > Insecta > Diptera > Polleniidae > Pollenia > Pollenia amentaria. The sequence continues at coordinate 167,039,249 of OX031006.1, forward strand.
CTTTTTACTTTCTGTAATATTAATATTGGACATTTAAATTTTCACTTTTGCTAGAAAACGATAAACAAATAATGTTCACCCACTGTAAAAGAAAGTCGTATTTCAATTTCTCAAGTATTTTGCAAAAATAATATTAAAAAATAGTTGTATCCCCACATTAAAAAAAACTGTTTTTTTTTTCTGAAAATGTATAATTCTTTAATTAACTCCCTTTAGAAGAACCAGTGCGATATGTTCTACCCGTTAATTTTTTAGTTTGAATATCTTTCTCCAATAAATTTCGGACTCTAAATCACTATGAAGCTCATATATATCGAAATAAAAGGGTCCAAGCTGGCGCCATTAATTATCAAGCTTTTGCAAATCTATATTTATTGCTGAAAACTTTTTTGAAAACGAAACAATGACTGGTTTATTTGTGCTTTTTTAAAATTAGCAACATCTAAAATGGAAAAAATTTATTAATGAAATTAAATCTTGATTTTATTTGGTAGTTGATGCTTTAACATAAAATTCTCTACAGTGTTAAATGACCTTTATTCTTTTAATGAATTATTTTATTTTCAAAGGAGTGCCGAAATATTGGTTAAATTAAAATAAATAGGCAGAAAATTAAAAATTTATATAAAAAAACAAGACCTCAAGCTCGAAAATTTAGTTATACATTCTTTACAGTTTTTAGATTAAAATGCCTCATGAGCTAAAACACCGATATATAAAGAAAGAATTACAACTTACACTTGATCTACCCACGACAGTAAAATTTCCATAGAATTCGGGTAGTTACCCACGAATTGGCAACACTGCATACAATATACACCAGTGATGGAAAATTCAGTACCCCACGTCAGTTTTAGTACTCTTTTCTTTTTATGCTTCCTTGTAAAGAAATCCATGGTGATTTTTTTTTTAAACATTGACCAAATATTCTATGGGCCAATAACATACAGGATACACATACAATTTTTTGTTCTTTTTCGTTCATGTTTTTTGTTGCAAAAATATTGATATTCTTCAAGTACCAATGTCATTTTAAACGCGTTTCAACTTTGTGGTTTTGATAACAGTATAATAAATGTAGTATGTATTTACTATTCACCAACAGTTAACAAACATATTTTGAACACCACTAGAAAATATGTAATACACTTTTTGTTCGGGGATGAAGAACAAAAATAAAAAGATACTTTAAAACTTTGCAAAAAATGGGGGCTGCTTCCAATGTGTTAAGATTTATCCAATTTTAGAAAGTATATGTTTATACATGCACACAGAAAAAATACCAATGTCAAATTTAAAATTATCATTGTTTCATATTAATTTTAAATGAATAATATTAAAATAACATTGTTCAATATTGAATCCATAAAATCCTGTTTTACGTGTTATGTGTGAAAACAACAACAACACTTCAAGAAGAAAAACATGAATTTTTTATTTTTATATTTAAAATAATTTTAAAAAAGAAGAAAAATGCCCGTATTCTTTTGGTTGTTATTATTTAGTAAAATACATCAAATTCTCGAAGTAGAATGATGACGAAAACATATCGGGCCTCTTCTGATGGTGTCTTTTAATTGTGAGTGCTTCTGTTAACATCGGGTAAAACAACAAAGTTCAACAGGAAAATAAATAATAATATTCTTTCTCTCTCTCAAGTTCAGGGGATAAGTGTTTACAATCATTCTAAAAAAAACACATGTTGTTTCTTATTGCTTCTTCTCACTGTTATTTCATACTCAAATTAAACTGATTCTACATTAACTTCAAGTTGGCCTAACTTGAAACAACTTGAGTCGTAATGTTATTTCAATATCAATGTCATGTTAAATTAATATGAAAAAAAGATAATTAAAAAAAAAAAAAAATTGCTAGCAAGTTATTGTAATCGAAAAATGTAAAGTCAACCTCGTTTTCGATTATTTTACATTGATTTTCTTCTGTGTGTTTGTTTACCAAAATTTTATATTTTTATATATGCAAAACATGTTGCATATTTTACCCTCACTTTTACTTTAGGGGTTCATACTGCCCCGTTTTACAACTTTGGTACTTCCCATTTTGTTTGTACAAAAAATGTTTTTTTTTGCTTGTTTTAATTAATTCCGCACATAATTAAATAAAAACATTGTTTAAAAACAAAATATAAAAGTTCTTGCATCTTAAAACGAAAGATATCTCTCGTTTTAATTTTTTCCAAGCCAATATGTCAGTTTTTGTTTCCAAGCCGTTATAGCGTGAAGAAACCGCCCAAATAGCTTTAAAAAACGCTAATGAAGTACATTAAAGATAAAAGTGTAAGGGTTGTAAATAAAAGCATCTAATTTTGTTCTATTGAAGTTGCACAACATGTAACACTTCGAGTGATTATAGGTAACATTAGAAAGTTTTACATGTATATACTGTAACATATTTTTCACAGAAAAGAAATCGCCATTATGTATTCTCATCACACCAGAGGTGTATTTTAACTGTTTATATTGAAGGTGGTAACATTTATATTCAATTAAAAAACAACTAAAATCAACTCAGACAATTTTCATGTTGTTTTTGTAAATATTGTAAAACTTTAACCATCTGCTTATTTGTTATTAACTCAGCTGTTTAGTATATTTGCTTTTATTTTACTTAAACCATCCGTGTCAACATGAAAAATACTTGCAACAGATTTTTATTTTTTTTTATTTTAAAAACGAAGAGAATTTCATAATATTTTGATTCTACAAAGTCGTAATACATTGTATTACCATGTAAACTAGCCTTTAACAAGAAGAAGATGCGTGGCAGCGTCTGTATACAAAAAAAAATGTAAATATGTAATTATTATCAACGAAAAAGCTGTAGCCTAACTAGTAGTTAACCAATAACATTTTATGGTTTAACTAGGGGTTAACAAAAAACTGTAAATAATATTTTATTCGTTAAACCATTCTAATTAGGTAACTAATGACTATACATTTGGACCATAGAGTGTAAACCTGCTTAATTCATGTTTAACATTATATGACATTTTTATACCTTTCGAAAGATAAAGAGAAGCCGAATCGACTAAGAAAAGTAATGACTTCAATTTGGGACTTTAAAGAGTATTAGAAAATAGACCAAATATATATAGGTTTGCTTTCTAAGCTAGAAATAGATAGTATTTTGTCTGCCCTGTAAAATTTGCTAGAAAATAGTTATCAGGTTTACACTCTAAGGCTACGATATGTGTGTCTAGAGAAGATCTTCATTGCCATTCCCTTGCATGCATTCTTTAGTGAATAAAATTCCGGCAATGGCTTACAAATGTTAAGGGTGCTAAATAATATCCTTATTAAAGCATTTTAAAAAAAACACATGTTGTTTCTTATTGCTTCTTCTCACTGTTATTTCATACTAAAATTAAACTGATTCTACATTAACTTCAAGTTGGCCTAACTTGAAACAACTTGAGTCGTAATGTTATTTCAATATCAATGTCATGTTAAATTAATATGAAAAAAAGATAATTAAAAAAAAAAAAAAATTGCTAGCAAGTTATTGTAATCGAAAATGTAAAGTCAACCTCGTTTTCGGTTATTTTACATTGATTTTCTTCTGTGTGTTTGTTTACCAAAATTTTATATTTTTATATTAAAATTAATATATATTTTATTTTTTGAAATTTTTGTGTTTTTTGAGTATATTTTTTAATAAGAAATATGTTTTACAAAAAGTACCAAAATGTTGTATTAAGTACTCTTTTGCTTGGTGGTCAGTACCATCTTAATTTTTAAATTTTCCATCACTGATATACACACTCGTACGTATTTGTTTTGACGAGTAAAAGAACTAAATATACATATGGATTATTTTTGACGATTGTCTAAAGTAGAAATATTCAGTCATTGAACAATTTGTTCTATAAACATTTTTTTATTTTTTTTTATTTTAGAGATAAAAACATTTTTTTTTTATCTCCTTTTATTAGCATTTTGTTTTTTTTTTTTTTTATTATTATTATTATTAAATTCAAATAATTTTTATACCCTTCATCACCACGAAGGGTGAAAAAATGTATTTCTAATTTGTTAATAAATGAAATACACAGGTAGACATTTTAAAACTCTAATGTCCAATTTTCAGGATAGTATTTAAATCTATATTATGTTAATTTTCATAAAAACTTAAATCGTATTTTATTACAGATTGGTTTTTTTGAGTTTTATATGAAAAGTGTTATTTAATTAAGATAAAAGTATGGTAGCACTACTAGGTACAAAAAAATATCATAAAAAAAGTGTAGTTATTTACAAGGTGGTGTCAAAAAACAGCTGGTTGTTATTACTTTACCTGTTGTTTTTGTATTGTTGTGATATTGAGGCCACCTGGCTAAGTTAATCCAGTGGAAACTTAAGTTGAATTTAAATGTACCACGTCGGTGACTTAAGTTTCATTTAAGTGTTTAGTGAAGAAGAGAATTTTGTATTTAAAACGATTTTAAACATAAATGTGTTTTAATGTCAATCCTGAAAATTGGCCATAACAAGTTTTTGTAATAACCATACCACCTGATTCTTATGTTATCACGTCACAGTTATCAGATAACGGTACATTTGTGCATACTTCTCTTTCAGCCGACATCCACAGTCAAAGTCTGGCTTAGTTAAAATTAAGTATATATCTTGTTTGAAAGGATACTAAAATACACGTCGAATAGTGGCTAATTGGCTTTGAATAGGATAAAGAATTAAAATCCGATAAAAAAAAAAACAAAAATATCAAAAATATACAATACAAAAATATCCTGATGATCTGACCTAAGCAACAAGTGAAATGCGCTTATTAATGAATCTATCTATATATATATATATATAGTTATTCATAAACTGAGAACGGCTGGGCCGATTTCTGTAAACATTTTTGTCAGTTGTTCGTATTTCCGAGGAGAAGGTTTGAAAATCCATCCGGAAAAGTCTGAAAATTAGAAAAATCGAAAATCGAGTTTTTGTATGAAATTTTGTGTGAAATTATTCCATAATGGCTTTCCAAATCAAACAATAGAAAGCTCTTAGTGTAAATCATGGAAAATTGCGGAAAATGCGAAATGCGGAAAATTGGAAAATCTCTCCGCAAAAGTCGGAAAATTGGAAAAATCGAAAATTAATTTTTTTGTAAGAAATTTTGTGTGAAATAACTCTAAAGTTTGTCTGAAGGCTTATAATTGGGGCGAGGCGAAGTTCGCCGGGTCCGCTAGTAAAAAATAAAACGTTTGTAGTGATGTGAGTAACACCTTAAAATTAAAATTGGTCATTGACCTACCTTTAAGTATACCGATCGACTCAGACTCACCTTTTTAGTAGTTCTAACAGTATGCGTCCGTAATATAAACCTTCTAGGCAAAAAAAAAACAACTCGCAATTTTAGAGGAAATTTGACAAAATTTAGTACATCGGTTGTTAGTATCACAAGGACTACCCCTATTGAAAATGGTAACAATAGGTCTATAATAGCACATATATTTATATATTCCATCCTAGGGTTCCATAGTGGAACAAAGGGTTACAACGAATTTCTTCTTCAATTCTGATCTGTCTTTTGCCAAATTTTTTATTTCACTCCAGTTTTTTGTTGTCGATTTCAACTATTCTTCTCCACGTGAGGGCTGGCCTTCCAGGTCGTCCACTGCCTTGTGGGTTCCAGTCTATTGCCATTCGTGCAATACTTCTGGTGGTCTTCTTAGACACAGCCAATTCCATTTTATTTTTAGGATCTCACATTTGGTTTGCCTTTCTCCAGAGCTCAATATTAGATATTACCGTTGGCCAGAAAATACGAAGAACTCTTCTTAACGATTTCTTGACAAAAACCTGTAGGTTATTGATCTGGCTTTGCGATGTGTTTGTGGATTCGCATTCATACAACAGGGTAGATGTTACATTTGATCAAGTACTCATAAAATCTCCATACAGGGCTAAGGGCACCAAATGCTTGTTTTTCCTAAAATATACGGCTTTTTATATCTTCTTCAGATCCTCCTAAAGATGAGATAGATGATGCTGCCCCAATAGCAAAAGTTATTCACTTCCTCCAGTTCAATTCCATTTACTTGGAATTTGGAATTTTTACTTGGTATTTGGAAATAGCATATATCTCCCATAAGGTTTCGTTCTAGAATAGAGCCAATTACTTTATTATTATGATTACATTTGGTCCAAACCTATTTTAATGCAATCTACATCATCTTACCAAATTTTATTGGAATCGGTCTATATTTTACAATAGCTTCCATACTGTTAGTGTCATAACTTTCTCATAACTTTGACAATATCACTTTGTCGTGTCATTGTGTTAATAGGTCCCGAATTAAATATAGGTCTTATATAAAACCCTCCCTAAAATAACTTTATGACATAAAAATCACATATAGAAGAAGATATCTAAATAATATTCGGCACTAAGAACTTTTACATGAATCTCAACCACATAACATAATTCTGTGCTGGCGGCCATTATTGTCCATGGGTCCAAAGTAGGGTACACCCTCAAAAATTTATCTCTAAAATCTGTTGTGCAGGGTATCAAATGGTCAGGTTTGACCATTGCTATTTTTTTTAATGTACCCTAACGATATATTGGTATTTTATAATAAATGAACTTACCCGCCCAAATGGGTAGGCGCGGTCAAATAACCAACAATTAACACAAATTTTCTAAGAATTCCTCATATGTATATGACTAGAATTAGTATTACCAACATTCATGATGATCGGTTGAAAATTTACCATAGGTCCCATATAAATAAATCCCCTTTAAAAAATTTGTTTAATAGTCACAAAGTAGACAGAAATGTCACTACACAGAGAAAAATAAATATGGTTTTCAATTAATTTTTTAAATTTGTGATATTAATTAAAAATTTTATTAAATTTGCACCAGTAAACACATTAATAGTATCAATTAAACGTTTGATCTACTTGATTAAACGTTTAATTCACTTGATTCAAGGTTTAATTTACTTGACTAAACTTTTATTTAAAACTTATTTTATTTTTGATTAATGCTTTAATTGGTGAAAAACTTTGGAAAATGTTTTCTGTGTAAATAATCTCTTAAATTTCGACCTGTATTTTTCGCACAAAGCTTACATGGACAGCCGAAACATAAAAACGTAACAAATAGGTTAATAACAAACTCTAAATACAAATATATTAAAATATTGCATGACTTTAAATAATTTTCAGACACTGCATTAAAATGCACAAAAAATTATTTTGAAACTAAAAATATCCTTGAGTAAGAAGTTTTAATAACGCGTCGTAAAAATTATCAAATTGCTTTAAAAAAAATCAATTGAATAGCATTGATAGTTTTCGAAAAAAAAAAAAAACTTAAACATACGAGTATTTGTTGATTTTGGGAAAAAAAATTTCAGGCATAAAAATTTTTTTCCGAAAGTTCGAATTTTAGACAGAAAAAAGCAAAATAAATATTCGCAATTTTCATAAATCTACAAACAAACACATATTTTATTATCATTTAGTCAATTCACAAGGTATCCTAACATGTCATATTGTCAAAATGTCCTAATATTTCACAATGGTTTAAAAATATTGTTGTACGGCTCAGCCGCTCAGCGCTGGACTTTTCTGATTAATTACGACAGCACAATAAACACAGCAAGCAACGTTCTATTTATTTAAGACACTTTTTGTTAACAAACCAACAACAATATTTTTAAACCATTGTGAAATATTAGGACATTTTGACAATATGACATGTTAGGATACCTTGTGAATTGACTAATTGTATATTACTAAAATTTACCTAGACAGATAAGAATGCTGTACTCGGCTGTGCCGAATCTTTGATAACCTTCACTAAGAATTCGAATTGATCGCAATTGGACTTTATATGGGGTTAGTAATTAATTACGAAACAATCTTCATTTAATCTAGTCACCCACCAGAGGTGTAAAATTTGTTTAAATCATGTTTTGAAGGCATTTCTTTTAGAAAGAGAATTATTTGTTTTATACTATGTGAAATTTTTTTAATATTTATATAAGACCCCATAAAGTATATATATGCTGGGTCCTTGAGTAATTCTAAGTTGATTCAATCATGTACGTATGTCTGTCCGTTTCGGAAAACACTTTCACTTGCGATCGACTCAAAAGAAAATACCAATATTGGTGTCGAATTATTTCTAGTTCTTCTAAGCAGCTAGGGATTGAAATCGAGCAAAATCGGTTCAGTAGTATAAGAATTTTGAATCCAAATGTGGAAGAACTACCCAAAAAATTCTATAATTTTGGTTTAAAATCTAACATAAATAGAAACGAAATCCACGAACTAATTTAATATCGTGCATTATGATTGGACCACCCTTTATAATATTAGAATTCACAATTTAACTCCCTGGCCCACAATATCGACAAGAACATTTCTTTCGTATATTTATATTGAAAACGAAAACAAATTTTAGTTTTTTATTATTGTTTTCAATATAAATATGCGAAAGAAATGTTCTTGTCGACATTGTGGGCCTTGCAATAAATTTTCGTGGAAATCGGTTCCTAATTTACCATACGTCTAACATAAAATCCACTCTCAGAAAACACATCTGTATATCTTGAACCGTATCGAATATTGCTATTGTTGTAAAATTTGGTCTGTCATAATTTTGTAAGGCAAGAAATCACACTGTCAAATTTCGGGAAGATAGGTCCTTAATTTGCAGTATGTCTCATATAAAGCCTACTCTCGGAAAACATTTGAGTACGTCTAAGACCGTAATGAATAATGCTATTGTAATTAAATATGTATCTCAATGTGTTTACGACAAGAAATCACACTGTTTAATTTCTTAAAGATCGGTCCATAATTTACCATATGTCTCATATAAAGCCCAAGTACTCCTAAAACCGTAGCAAATATAGATATTGTGGTAAAATTTGGTCCAATTTAGCGTTATATGGACAGAAATAACACCATGCAATTTTTTCAGTTTTTATAAAGATTGGTTAAAAACGTATGCACCAGGAACTTTTATTTTTATTAAAAGTTTCACTCTTAATTATAGAGGATGATAAAAGTCCTTAAAATATATTTGTTTTTATTTTCTGTTTTCTTCTTTTAATCAATGTTCTAAATATTTTACATGTTCATACATCGGATAACTTGTTCCAGTGCTTCTCAATAGGTCGATATGTTATAACAGTCTTCCTCTTTATGTTCGGTATCGACGCTATCTTCATCATCAGACTAAAAGTTCTTGACCATTGGATTCCGTTAGAATTCTTTCATCAATATTCATATTCCTTACATCCATTTAGATTGTCTTATCAACGTTGCAGGAGTTGAAAGTGGAACATCGACTTCTAAATCTATTTCGTTAGAAGTTACTCGTTTAGTTAGTACACGCACTTAGAAAATTAAACTTTATTTCGAATATACCAGAAAAAAAACTTTAAATGGGAATCACACAAATTCATTAATTTGTTGCTTTTATTCAACAACAATGTTTTATTAATGATTGTCCAACTGTTGCATCATGTAATTGTGGTTTTGAATAAAAAATATGTATTCACAATAATTTTTGATAAAGTCTTAGGCCCAAATGTACAGTCATTAATTAATTATAAATAAACTAAAATGATAACTATTGCTTAACTAACATATCATATTTACAGTATATTGGTTAACTAAAATTTTTCATCAGAGCTAAAGCTTCGTACAGACGGTGGTCAGTACCCATGTTTTGTAACTTTGGTGAGAACTTCTCGCATCGAAAAGATGTGACACAAAATATTCCATCGTTTCTCGAAAAGTGAGAAAAAAGTGTGTCTGTAACTCATGTCGAAAACTATCAACAAAAGAAATTACGTCGTTACGTTATAAATGTCATAATATTCCATTCGAAGACGTTGAGAACGCCAGTCACACATATCGTTTACGGTGGCCAAAATTTACTAAAATTCAAACATTTTCAATGACGGCGGCGAAAATACAACCGTCGGCTATAGCAAATAAAGTAGATTGCGACTTTAAGTTTTGTTGTTTAAATAATGGCTTTGAAAACATTCGTACTTTTTTCAAAAATTTTAAAAGCAAAATAATTAAACAATGAAAAAATCAGTCAGAAACAAAATACTTATCACTTCCATGTTATTATTCATTGCAATTTGCATATTTAATATATTTTTTAGTGATGATATTTTTTCTCACCCCGTTTTTATTCGTGCGTTTATTTGACAGTTTAAAGCGGGAACTTTCTCACAAAAATTTTGCACTTTTTTTTGTTAATTGGTTAGTAATTTCCTTACGTGACAGCTATTACTCGCTACAAATATTAAAGACGCAGTTAAGTGAGAAAGACAGATTTTTGTTTCAATGTATGGCATTTTTGTTTTATTTCTCGCATTTCAATCGAAAAGTTTCTCGAAGCGAGAGTTACAGAACATGGGCACAGGTCTTCCAATATTGGTAATCAGGCTTGTTTAAATTGCATTAAAATTGACTAAAAATGTCTTGCTGCTGTAGCAATATTGTAAGCTCATTTGTATTTGGGAGACGTGTATTAATTAATGCATCTGACATTGACATTGTCAGAAAAATATTTCTATTGGCAACGCCTCCTTACAATATTGTAACATCTGACCACCGCACAGTGGCGCCCGTAGAGCAAGCGAGGTTGCAAAAATCAAAATTTTCATGAGTGCATACGAAGTTTTGAATAAACCCATGTTATAGGAAACTTTTCAACGATTTCAAATATGCCACTCTTAATAATATCACATTTTTAGTTTAAAAGATATAACCGTTCAAAGTTGACCGACTTTCGGTTTTCAAAAAAACACACAATTTTTAGTCAATTTGTTGCGATTTCAGGTGTAATATCACGAAAAAAAGGTAACGAATCGCCTTATTTTTTGTTTGTATTGATTGATGTATTTATTAAATACATATATAATGATAAAAAAAAATTAACTGTTTGCTTTGTGTTTCTCCTGGTAAATCACTATTTAAAAACTATCCGTTTTTTCACTATTTTTCAACTTTGACGGAAAATAAAAAAAAACTATATTTTTCTATATTTGCCATATTTGCAAAACCTGTTCTTTGATTATTTCTTTACATAATTCAAAAGGTTTTATCTGCCCGTACGTGCCCGTTTGGCTTCTAGAGGTAAAAAAGTTTAAAAAGACATGGTTGCAGAAATTGTATGGCGTCCATCCCTTATATGTTTTGACTGACAGTAGTTTGATCTAATAGTTTGAAAAAAACTACTCATTGAAATTTGCAGGTACGTACCTCACATAAACAGTACTTTGGCGTACAAATGGTCAGGAACAATATTGACTTATGGACCCTACAGGTAGGCACAAATCTTATTTGGACACGTGCATAATATCAAAATTGCATTATTCAGCCTAAATCCATATGTATGCAGGGAACAGGTAAATTTTTAGGCATGGTAGCATAAGCCTATATATTGCAAAATAAGCATAATGCCTGGATTAGTCTACGCCTGAAAGTTGGCGCAACAATTACGGAAACCATTAAACAATTTAAGTACTGAAAACATGGCGTTGAACAATTTAAAATTATTTGAACTGTTTAGAAAGTCAACCACACCAAAGTTTTTCACGGAAGTGAAAATTCTTCCTGAGAAGTTGACATTCATCAGCAAATGGGGCTGCGATGGATCATCCGGACAAAGCGTTTATAAGCAAAGGATCTTATAAGCGTTTATAAGATAAGGATATTCCGATGACGCTACAATATCGGACGGAAATATGTTTATGGCATCTGTTGTTCCTTTGCGGCTAAAATCGGATGATTCCCTACACTGGAAAAATCCACGTCCGTCATCAGTGCATTATTGCCGACCAATAATGTTTCAGTTTGCAAGGGAATCGGCAGAACTCATAAGGACTACGGTGAAGGAAATTGAAGAACAAATAAGCAAGAATAAGCCTACAAAGCTGCAAATTGGAGAAGGAAAATATATTGAATGCAATTACGAGTTCCACCTGACCATGGTTGACGGAAAAGTCGTAAACGAACTGACAGGAACAACCTCAACAATGTCATGCCCGATTTGCAAAAAGAGTCAGAAGAACTTTTTTCAATTCAATTCAATTTATTTCATATATAATATGTTACATCTCAATTTTATATAATTAGTTGTAAAGAGTTTAAGATTAGTATCTTTTTCTGCTTAATTATAACATATTTCAATTAGTTATCATATACATATATATAGACAGAATTATATTGGAGGTAAAAATTTAGCAAAAACCTATTTAAACCCCTTTTTTCGTTTTATTTTTATATTTTTTTTATCGATTTTATATTATTATTTGTCAGAAGAACTTTGGTAATTTAAACGATTCTACAAATGAGGAGAATTACGAATATGGAATATCACCATTGCACGCAAGGATAAGGTGTATGGAATTCTTGCTAAAACTGGCATATACCCTACCACAAGAGGAGGAAAACTTCGATGAAAATACATCAATAAAAAAAAGATCAGAAAGAAGCAAATACAGGATGCTTTTTTTAAACAAGTTGGACTAAAAGTAGACTGTCCCAAGCACGGATACGGTAACTCAAACGATGGAAACACTTCTAGGAGATTTTTTGAAAATGATGAGGCAGTAACTAGAATCATTGGAATTGACAATCAAATCAAAAAGATTGGGAACGATCTTGGATGTTTTAAACTGCAAAGAAAATGTCAATTCTACAAAATATGGAGAATATGCGTCGAAAACTGCATCTCTTTTAGCAGAAATGTATCCACAGAAGAAGTTGACCCCGACCGTCCATAAAATATTGGCGCATGGCAAAGATATAATTGAGTACCAGTCTTTGCCAATTGAAGAGCTTTCTGAAGAAACACAGGAGTCTCTTAACAAATTTTATAAAAAATATAGATTGCAGAACACATTCAAAGCATCAAGGGTAAGGCAAAATAAGGACCTCTTCAACATGTTGGCAGCATCTTCCGATCCACTTATTTCTTCCCTGCGGCATGTGAAGTCACGAATAGAGTTACAAAATAATTATAGTTTAGAAATGGTTAGTCTTTTAGATATACCTTCTCTTACGAATTGTGATGAATATTTTACAGAAAATTGAAAAAATAAATTAAAAAAAAAATTATTTTTTTTTTAATTTGTTGGGTAATAATTTAAAACATAAAACCCTTAAGAAAAAAAATAAAAACAATCTAAAAATGTAAAAATAATTTTTTTTAGTTACCATAAAATTGATTTTTCTACTAATTTTAACTTTGATAACCCATAAGTAGGCCCCTACAAAGCGTAGCACCCTTTCCAAACGCTCATTTCATAGGCTGTACAGTTATCTATCATATGCTGTTTAAACTGTTCAATTATCTTATTCGGTTCAAAAGATATGATTTTTGCAACGAAAAAACTCAAATGGCGCCACTGTGCACCGTCTATACGAAGCTTAAATATGAAAAAAATACCCAAATGTTATAGAAAAAAAAGGACAGTGTTACTGTCTTTCAGTGCCTGTGTACAATTCATAAGAACCATTTTCCACAAAATAAAAAAGTAGTTAACCAATAACATTTTATGGTGATGATTAACAAAAACCTGGAAAATATATTTTCTTGGTTTAAACATTGCTATTAGCTAACGAATGACGTAAATTTGGGCCTAGAAGTATTTAAATGTAAACTGCTGAAATTTTCCACATTTTATCATAGAAACTGTCTGCTAACGAGAATTTTTTTGTTAGAATTTATGGAAATTTCATGTCCGTGACCGGTCATGGGAACATCCATTTGTTGGATTGTAATTTGGTTGGTTTCCATTAAAAAGGTTCAAAGTGCAATAAAACTGTCTGCACAAGGGAGATGTCCGCGAGTAAATCATTGACTTTTTTTTTTAGATATTTTTAATTAGGCTTAAGTTCATTGAATTTAATTTTTATTAAATTATTTTTATGAAGACAAGAATTTTACAACATGAAATCAATTAAAATTTTATTTTTTTTTTTTTTTTTTTTATTGATAATTTTTCATTCTTGACTGCGCTGAGATTTGAACCCAGGCGTTCACGGAAAGGTTGCCCAGACTAGTTTCGATTGTAACCACACAATCTCATCAGTGGGCTTTGGCGTCTTACTCACTCGGCTATTGCAGCCGGTTGACGTCAATAGTCAAACATCAATCTTTAAACCAAATGGTATTTCACCTTGGTAGATCGAAATTTCCTTTTGAACGAATGATTATCTATTTTAATTGATTTACATGTTCTTCCCAGCTTCTGTTTTTTCGTACTTTTTGTCAAGAATTCTTCTTGAAGTCCAAAGTACATTTTTGTTTTTCATGTTTTTGTCTTTCTTCTTCGTACTTTTTGTCAAGACTTTGTCTTGAAAACTGAAGTACATTTGTTTTTTATGTTTTTCTCTTTGTCCTTTTATAGTTGACCTTTCTTTGTACAACTTGAAGGACAAATGTAAACATAAAGGAGCGTGGGCCATAGCTATTTTATAACAATTGTAATTTTTAATTCAACTGTTGGGTTTTTATTATTTTATTTTCATTAGGCTCAAGTTCATCAAACTTAATTTTCATTAAATAGTTTTTTATTGAAGGAAGGAATCTACAACATGAAATGATTTGAAAAAAAAATTTTTTATTTTCATAATTCTTCACTGAACAGAGGATTGAACTCGGGTCGAATTTACATGTTTCGAGACTAACCAAATTCTCATCATCAGAATTCTTTGCGTTCTACCGTTTGCGCCACTGCGGCGAATTGTTAGTCTATAGTCAAACATCAATCTTTAACCAATTGTATTGGTAGATCGAAATTTGCTGTAATGGATTATCAATTTTTCAATTTTTATTTACATGTTTTTTCCTTTCTTCTTGTTTTTTTTTCGTACTTTTTGTGAAGACTTTGTCTTGTAAACTAAAGTTCTTTTGTTTTTTATGTTTTTCTTTTTGTCTTTTTCTAGTTGAAGTTTCTTTGTACAACTTGAAGGACAAATGTATACATATAGGAGCTTGTGCCATAACTATTTTATAAATATTATTGAAGTTTTTTATATTTTTAATTAGGCTTACGTTCATCAAATTTAATTTTCATTAAATTATTTTTTATTGAAGGAAGGAATTTACAACATGAAATGATTTTTAAAATTTTTTCAATCCCGTGTTCAAGAATTATCAAAAAAAAAAAAAAAAAAAATTAAAAAACCATGAATAGTTCAACAAAATAACCACAATACTAATTAAAAAAAAAATTTTTTTTAAATCATATCATGTTGTAAATTCCTTCCTTCAATAAAAAATAATTTAATGAAAATTAAATTTGATGAACGTAAGCCTAATTAAAAAATAAAAAACTTCAATTAAAAACCAACAGTTCAATTAAAACTCACAAAAAAAAAATCGTAAAAAAATACAAAATTAAAGTCAAGGTTATAAAAAAATCATCAAAAAAAAAAAGCGAAAATACCACGAATATAGTGAAAATCTGGATTTTCAAACCTTAAATTAAGATTTCTCAGAGCAGGAACAAGATATTACAAAGGTTAAACATTTATTTTAAACGTAATTGCTAGGATTTTAAGACGATATACCAGGTTTTATAAATAAAGATGAATTCCCGCAGCTAAAACGTGTCGAATATGGCGAAAACAATGGTTTATTTTAATTTTTGAAGAGATGTCTCGAAAACCTGATGTGTTGGAGAAATTCTGAGTACAGATTCGGATTCAAAAACTTAGACAAGTTTGGTGTATGGGCTAGAAATTTGTTGGCCTTTATTATTAAAAAAAAATACTACTCCTAAAGTTTTGTGCTAATTTAAGTTATATTTTCAATATTTAAACTACAAAAGAAAACTTTTCGAAAAAGCCATACAAATAGTACTCAAAAAACAAACTACGTTTTCATATAGACTCAGCATGTAGAAAGAAGCTCATTATAATCCATCTCATGCGGCCCCTATACGTTGCAACTGGTCGTTTAATTGAGTTGAATAAACCAGTTGACCTTTCGCTGCACAGGCTACAATTTTTCAACCAACTTTTCATCAAACTTAATTAATAAATTTTTTTATAGAGTCAACATGAGTTCCAATTTTCTTGCGCATTGGAATTCCTTTTCTTTTACAAAACGTCAGAACGAAAATGTAAAACAAAAGAAAAAATCGATATCTCACGTACCAATTTAATAGCTAAGTTTCTCGTCTGCTGAATGAAAATCAATTTTGTTATTCAACCAATGACCAACCTCTGGTCAACCACACCTCTTACGTAACAAGGGGTTGTTCAACTTGATCAAATTGTACAATAAGTTGCAACGTGTAGGGGCCGCACCAAAATATTTTAGTTTTTTATACGAACCAAGAAAAAGATACATTTGAGCTAATTTTATACGAATTTAAGAATTTTAACAGCCCTCATGCAATCTGCCTAACTAAAATCGTATTTTTTGCTACGTAAAGCATTTCTGGGGGGAGTTACGGTGCAATTTCGCATTTTAAAAAATAAGGCGCAGCCTTATGTCCCGCCATACAAAATAATAACAAGCAATTATATCAAAACAACAATTATAGCAATTTTAACAATTATGTTTGAACCGGATCCATGGTGCAATGAATAAGGTAACCCTAGTTCTACTACAAGGAAAAACAACATGTATTTTGTTGGCAGAAAAACCTGATATATTGTCAAAAATATGTGTTTTTCTATCAACAATAAATACTCTTTTTTTGCAAACAAGCAAAATTGTTAACCAATTGTGTCATAATAGGTGCGTTCGAGTACTTTTACACTTAAATGCAGTAAATGAGTAATTACTGAGTAAACTAGAAAATTACTGTCAAAAAAGCTGTTGTCCAAAAAAGTATGCTAATGGAATGTTTTTTCAAATTTTGTTAAATATATGGAACAGCTGATGGCAAAAAAAAATTTAGTGTTGAAAAATTGTTACACTTTTGACTTCTTAACTCGTTTTCTTATCGGTACTCGATTAAATACTTTTTATAACACAAGCACAGAAAAAATTATTAAATTTCTCCAATCACCAAATTTATTCCAAATTCATAATATCAAGAAAACAAGTTGTTGATTTTGCACCTATTACCAAAATGATTATATTGATTACTAAAAAATTTAAAATTTTGAAAAAATATTTTCAATTAATTAATTCATTTATTAATGATGTGCTAATAATCCCAATTTTTTTAAATGAAAACACTGAAATTTATTGTTGTGGGAAAGCTAGTTCCTATGCGCATTTCGCTGGTTGCTTAGGCCAGCTCGTCAGGAAACTTTTTCCAAATACTTTAGAAAAGCTAAAAATATTATACAAGTAAGACCATAAAGTGAATAAGAATTTTAAAACACTCTGGTCTTAAATGTAACAATATCAAAGCTTCAACAAAGTCACAACAATTTTCAATAAATTATATTTTTAATTTTAATTAAAAAAGTGATCAAAAAACTTTGCCATTTCAAACAATGTGTTAATTTATTTCAATAAATATTGACAATTCCCAACAACAATTCTACATGTTTAAATTATTTTATTTTAAACGAAAAAAGTCAATTAAGATTTTTTGTTATTTAATTAAAATTTTAATTGAAAATTTATTTCAAAACAACTAAAATGTTTATTAAATCAAAATTAAATTTATAATTTTCTTTCAACTAAAAAAATAATTGATTCAATTATCACATTAATTAAATTAAAATACTTTTTAAACCATTTTTTTAATTGACAAAACCCTTTTTTCTGTGAACATAAGGAAAATTCAAAGAAATTATTTTGTGTAATCTTCATATTTATTTTTTTCATTTGATTTTGCCAATTTGTCTCTGGGTTAATTTATTCAAATGAACATTAATATTTTTTTTAGCTATTGATTACTTAAAAAACAAGTGCTGTTCTAGGTAACCATATACTTCACACTTTTACAACTCTAAAAAATTAACATAACAAAAAAAAAGTTAAAAAGTTGTCAATTAGCAAAATAAATGCTTCACAAACAACTTTAATTAATAAATATTTGTTCACTTTTTGTCTTGTAAAATGTTTGTTTCAAATTTTTTATTATTAAATAATTTTTTCACAATTTCTGCAGTAAAAATTTGTAAGTCTGGGTTTACACTATGAAAGTTTTCTTTCAGAAAGTTTGAGTTTATTGGTGAGAGGGGAAGAGAACATGATATTATTCTCACCCCTCTGGCGCCCTATGCTCCAGTGGGAGTTAAAGGAACATATATATATATATCTCATTAACAAACTCAGATTTTCTGATAGAAAACTTTCATAGTGTGAGCCCATTCAGTCAGAAACTGTCAACTTACGCCCTCAATTTGTGTTCTCATTTACTTTATTTTGTATACGCGAATTGCAGTAAAGTTCAATAAAAAATAGTAAACACTTTTGTGTTCTCGAACGCACCTAATGTAAGCTTCGTCAACAATAATCAGCAGGGCTATTGGGGCCACCTTATTAATTGTACCATGACCGGTTCCAATAGAGGGTTCAAGAGTTAGATACACAATTTAAATTAAAAAATGTATAAAGTTTTTATAAAAAAAAATAAATAAAACATTTCCTAAATTCTTTATTTTGCGCTTCGTTTGCAGGAATCAGTACGTTTATTAGCTGGCATTGCCGATACAAGCAAGGATGGACTTATATCATTCTCGGAATTTCAAGCTTTTGAGGGTTTATTATGCACACCAGACGCTTTATATAAAACAGCTTTTCAGCTATTCGATCGTCAAGGCAATGGCACAGTATCCTACAGTAAGTCCAAATTTTTTAATACGACATTACTTAGTTTTATTTATACATAAAATTTAAAAATTTCAGCTGATTTTGCTGATGTCGTACAAAAAACTGAATTACATTCAAGAATACCTTTTAGCCTAGACAGTCCCTTTGTAAAACGATATTTTGGTGAAGTAAGTAGATATTGTTTTTCTTTTTATTAATACAGTTTAAACATTTTTTAATTTATTATCTCTTTTTTTTAAAGAAAAAACAACGTTTAATTAATTACGCTGAATTTACTCAATTAATTCATGATTTTCATGAGGAATATGCGATGGAAGCATTCCGTAGCAAAGATCCAGCTGGTTCTGGATATATTTCTTCATTAGATTTTCAAGATATTATGGTTAAAGTTAAAAGGCATTTACTCACTGCCGATGTTAAAGATAATTTAGTAGCCGTAAGTTTTGTTTTTTCGCAATAGGCTTGTCTATGATATATAACTTAAAACTTCACTAAAAAATTCGACAGGTCACCGAAGGCCATAAGGTAAGCTTTCCATATTTTATGGCTTTCACATCGTTGCTAAATAATATGGAATTGATAAAACGCATCTATTTACATTCTACACAAGGTCATCGCACAGATCCCGTTACCAAAGATGAACTTTTATATGCTGCTCAAACTATGAGTCAAATTACACCCTTAGAAATTGATATACTATATCAGTTGACTGGAGCTTTACATCATACTGGGTAAGTTTTCTTTTTTAAAGGAGTAATGGGAATTTTAATTTTAACTTAGAAATGTTAAATTTCACTATACTGACACCACCATAATCAAAGTACCAATATTACGGTTTTAGACCTACTTTTTAGTAAACAAATCGACTCTGATTGACTTTCCGTGAGTTTGAGTCGATTTGATGAGACTTGATGCATATTTCCAATTGTTATTAGGGAAAAGTGGACCATCATTTTACATAGCCCCCATTAATTTTCTTCTTAGAAATAGAGTCTTTGTGCCTATAAACTATCTTATTTTTTTGATATTTAGAATAAATTTGGCCCAAAAATCTTGCCAAATTTGATTGAAATTTGATTATAGCGACCATAAAAATACCACTCCCGAATATAACTTTTATTAAAGCCCTAATCGTGTAAAACGCAACGCAAAGCCAAAAAATTACATTGAAAGCACAAACAATGCCATAAATATTTTGTAATATTGTTGTTGCTTTCTGCATAAATTCACATTGAGTTTTAAAACGCAGATTGGCTGAGTTCCGAAACAGCTCACTAGCAAATTTTCTATTTTAGAAAACGAAAAATTGTTTATTACGGCAACCTTAATTTATCCAACACACAAAGTAAAATTTTTTAAAAATACTTTAACTAAAGGGCATAATAAACCACACAATTAGCTTGGCAAACATGTCAAAATTTTACGTTTGTACAAATATTTTGTGTTGTTAATTGGGGTGTTTGCTGTTTGGACAAATATTTGAAGCAATTTTTGCAGAAATATTAAAAATTTTTAATATTTGGCAGACATATTGGATATTTGTCAAACTTTTTGTGGTGTCTAGTGCTAAAAGTAATAATTTCAGCGAAAACTTTGCAGAGTAAAGACGTAGAAGAAGAAGCAATTAAATCTTTTTCTGCTTTTTGTTTAGAGCACTCTTTACTATAAATTATTTTTCTTTATTTTATATTTCTTCTGCGTTTTAAACAAATAGCGAGCAAAATTGCCGCAGCACACTCGTCGTCAGCATTCATTAAAATCAATACAAAAATTAAAAATTTATGTTTGTACGAAATGTGATTGTGCTGTTTATTGGCAAACAGAAGCAAAAACAAAGTGCATGTTTGCCAAGCAATTTGTGTGGCTTAACCTTGCGGCCACACGATCAACTTTTTGTTGATAGTCTTTTACATATACTGTTTGTCAAAATTTACATAAATTGAAAGCTGTGACGTAGGCTGCACGCAATTTTTAAGCAATTTACTTTCAAGATGTCATCAAGAAAACAATTTATACTAACAAACGAAAAATTTGCTCACTAAACTTCTAATCAGCTGTTAAATTGACCATAAAATGGCCAAACAAATGGATATACAAAATTGAGAGCAATCTCGTGATCAATTTAAAAAGTGTGAGTGTGTTAGTGAAAAAAAAATGAGAGTGAGAGCAAATTGAAAGGAATTGAAAGACAAAAATTGATCGTGTGGCCTCCAAGTTAGGTGTTATGATACTTGCTATTTTTTGTATTGGATTTTTTTATGATTGACTGAATGAAACAACAAATGCGAGAAAGAACAAGAAATACAATACAATATAAAATGTAAACAAAACAAACAATATTGCCCACGTTTTGTTCCCACAAAAACAGTCAAAAAAAGCTATAAATCGCAAAAAAAAAATTAAAACCCGCTACTTTCGATCAAAAACTAAAAAAGTTAGCAGCAGTGCTAACATTTAATCTGGAAATGTCAATTTTAAGTTACAAATTTTTATATATTTTTTGACAGTCTAAGATTATTTATCGATAACACACGTATATTTTTTATGGTATAATCAAACTCTTTACACTTACACTGCGGCCACACGATCAACTTTTTGTTGATAGTCTTTTACATATACTGTTTGTCAAAATTTACATTAATTGAAAGCTGTGACGTAGGCTGCACGCGATTTTTAAGCAATTTACTTTCAAGATGTCATCAAGAAAACAATTTATACTGACAAACGAAAAATTAGCTCACTAAACTTCTAATCAGCTGTTAAATTGAGCGTAAAATTGCCAAACAAATGGATAGTTCAAATTGAGAGCAATCTCGTGATCAATTGAAAAAGTGTGAGTGTGTTAGTGAAAAAAATGAGAGTGAGAGCAAATTGAAAGGAATTGAAAGACAAAAATTGATCGTGTGGCCTCCAAGTTAGTCAATTTTCCTATGACCCCTTTCAGACAAGCAAAGTTTACTTTGCAAAGTCTTGAGTTTATAGAAGAGAAGGGAAAAGAGCATAGCGGGGGAGTACATACTTTGCTGTACTCACAAATTCGTTTTGTTTTTCGTTCGTAGATTATACCTGAAGTTGGCTGCAACTTTATATTTATACACAGCGTTACCAGAATCTTTGAAATAAAAATTGTCATATGGCGAAAGAAATCATATTTTGAAGAGGAAAATCTTAAATTTTTTTTTCTTAATTTAAATTTTTTAAAACAAGGGCAAAATAAGTAAGAATTATTAATTTTTTATAAAACCATACTTCTTATTATTTAAGTTGAAATACATATAAACATAATTCGTCAGTATATGAAACTTTATAAAAATACTTTTTTTCTTTTCACAAATATTTTTTTATCAATATTCTAACTGCCTATTTCCGATGTACGAAAGAATTATTTACTTCTTAAGGTACGTTCAGACTAATGAAATATTTAACGAAAATATTTGTTCTGATATTTGCTTCAAACTGTGTGAAACAAAAAAATATTTTGTTTATCAATATTCTAACTGCCTATTTCCGATGTACGAAAGAATTATTTACTTCTTAAGGTACGTTCAGACTAATGAAATATTTAACGAAAATATTTGTTCTGATATTTGCTTCAAACTGTGTGAAACAAAAAAATATTTTGTTAATGTTCAAAATAAGCTCAAATATTTGATAATTTTTGTTTGATGAAACAGTTGGCAAACAGTGTTAAATAAATTAAATTAATTCATGTTTGTCATGCGTTCAGACTAAAAGAAATATTTGTATCAAATAAAAATAAAAATATATTTCTCAAATGGTAAAAATGAGCGCAAAAGCTAATTTATTTATTTTTATTCTGTGGATCAGCATCTCTTTTAGTGTTAGAACAGGAGAATGTAGAAGAAGAAAAAATGGAAGCCACTGGGTAACGGGAACATGGCTAAAATTTGTGAAAAATTGCAAAGTTGGAAACAAACCCTTAAATATATTTGAATTCGCTAAGTCAGTTAAAAAACAAAAGTCGAGAAAAAATTTTTTTGCAAAAATAGCGAAAATTCGCGAAAAATTTAGATATTTCAAACAAGCCATAAAATTTAGTAAAAGTGCCTAAAACTATAAGGAATGGCAAAAAATTCTATAAAAATTTCTAAATTAGCGGTAATTCGCAAAAATTTGCTAATAGCGGCACGATAGCAAAGTCTAATAATTATAAAAAAATCTTTAAAATTGTAAAGAATCCGAAAACTTACAGGAAAAATTGCTTCTATCCGGAACATGGCTAAAATTATTTGTCGTTGTTTGCTCTTACAATTTTTTTGTAATATCAAATAAATGTTTTCTCAAAAATTACTAAAATATTTGATTTTTTGTGTTTACACTATGTTCACATTGGACAAATATTTGTTTGCCGGCAAAAACTTTTATTTGTTCAAAATCAGCTGTTATTTTATTTGATACTCAAAAATATTTTGTGTTCAGACTACGTTAATGAAATATTTGATGTTTGCTTTCAAATATTTCATCAGTCTTAACGCACCTTTACAAATACATTAAAAACAAAAACAAAGTTTTTAGAATTTGTTTTTGTTTTAAATGTAGTTGTTCGAAAGAAGGAACTCTTTCGCACATTGGAAATAGGTTATAATATGCCTTTTTTAATATTTTTATGTCCAGAAATAATGATGCAATTTTGTGTATTCTAGATACTGGGTACAAAAGTGTGCAGCACCAATACACATCAAGCTGATGCAAAACTTCATTGTTTTAAAAATTGACTGTTTAAATAATCGTGTATTTTCTATAAGCAAAATTAAAGTAAAAATCAGAATTTCTAAAAATAAAAAATCATCATTTGAGATAAAAATCGTTAATCATATTTTTGT
Source organism: Pollenia amentaria (assembly GCA_943735925.1). Taxonomy (NCBI): domain Eukaryota; kingdom Metazoa; phylum Arthropoda; class Insecta; order Diptera; family Polleniidae; genus Pollenia; species Pollenia amentaria. The sequence goes on from OX031006.1 coordinate 167,062,864, forward strand.
TAAAAAAAATAATCCAAAATATGATAAAATCATCATTCTGGCAACGCTGTTTATATATTATATTCAAACAAGAGAAAACAAAAATTTGTCAAATTAAACTTTGTGTGTCTGAGCACCAAACAAAGTTTAAAAGATAATTCAACAGACTTTGTCAAAGTAAACTTTGCCTGTCTGAAAGGGGACTATGCAAATATATTTGCACTGTTCTCCAATATAGAAAAAATACAAAAAAATAGCAAGTATCATAACACCTTTATTAGTTATGCCTTTAAGGGACTAAGACAATCAAACAGTCGCATCTTCAATTTCTCTCTATCAAAATTCGAAACGTAAAATGCTTAATGAAACTGAAGATTCCGTAAGTAAAAAAAAAGTCCAGCTTTGAGAGACATATACCCTAATCATGTAAAACGCAACGCAACGCCAAAAAAGTACATTGAAAGCACAAACAATGTCATAAATATTTTGTAATTTTGTTGTTGCTTTCTACAGAAATTCATGTACCGTTTTAAAATTTTCAACGCCACAAGCTGTGCAGCCTTTAAAATTTTAAAACGCAATGTGAATTTCTGTAGAAAGCAACAACAAAACTACAAAATATTTATGACATTGCTTGTGCTTTCAATGTCAATATTTGGCGTTCTTATTAAAGTTTGTATTAATATAACATCTGGAGACAATAACTTTTATGATAATAGTTATAATTATGCTTATTGGTGCTGGTTGATCCCGAATCGACCGCAGGCTACACTCCCCTTAAATCACTTTCAGACAAAAAAATAGATGTAGCCATCTGGGGTACTCTCTTGAAAGTTTGTCAGAAATACTGTGATGTAGGGTATCATATAGTCCGGATTGACCGACTACACTTTATTACTTATCTGACCATTTCTTGTTGTTAAAAATAAACTAAAAGTTTTTTAAGTGCTTTGAAGAGTTATACATATATTATCCATCGACGGAAAAGTAAAAGAAATAAATCTAATTTCCCGTATTTCGCCCTCCAAGGAAGGGTCAAAAATTACAATATTGTAATAAGAAAAGATTTTTTGTAAAAAAGTACCAACATAGGTACTAATTTCGAAAAAGTACCAAATTTATATTTGTATTTCTTTTAGATAATATGGATAAAATGTTTGTTTCCATGTTTATTGACTTTAAAGATAGATTGGGTAACAACAAATTTCCAAAATATAGGTTTCAAACCGTTTACTCCCCAAAAGGGCCGAATTTAAAAAAAGTACCAGACACCTGTCTATTTATTTTTTTTAATAAGCAACGCTAGGTATACTTTTTTATTTCTTAAACGTTTCCCCCTAAACACTCAAATTTCCAAAATCCCGTCTTAGTGGATCGATTTCGCGAAAGACCAACCTCCGGTCCAAATTTCAACTTTTTAGCAACAGACGTTTAGGTTTTGCGATGATGAATCTGTCAGAATATATAGATTTACTATATATTATATAGTAAATTTAGTAACGCGAGGCCAAAAGCCTTGATGTAAAACCAATAAAGTTTAATTTAAAAAAAAAATATTACAATATATTTCTTTAGAAATAGAATTGTAGTACAGAAGAAGCATTCACAGAATCGTTTGACAGCCTATTTCTAATTTTGTTTAAAACGAGTCCTGTCAATGAGAAAAAACGTTCATTGTTTCTACGGATGTTGTCTTCATAGTCAAAATATCATTACATATTTGTATTATTCCTGGTGACCTTTAGTTTTATCACCATTACCACCTTCAAATACTTATAATGCTAGAAACCACAACTGGGACAAACGGCGAATAATTCGCAACGAATATTCGTCGTCAGGAATAGAACTCATTGGTGTATATGAAAATACAGACAATCATTGCGTAGACTGAAATTCGTCGTGCGTAACGAGCTCTGCGATAGGTTTATTTCGATTTCTTATACAGAGGAACGGCGAATAAATTGGGATAGGGTAACCGCTTTTTATTAGAATTTCTGACGTGTTTAAGTAAATACTGTTAGTTTTTTTTTAAGGAGTTGGCTTATTTTATATATATTTATACCATATAGGATAATTTTATTACCACTTTATTTAATTACATATACACATAAATAAAAATATATAGGAATTTACATCTTGTTGTTGACATCATCAGTAAAGTAAAGTTGCCGTAATTAAAAAAAATCCACGAATTCCCGCACAAATTACCCGAAAAATGTGTGGCATCCCGGGGGTTTTCTTCCGGGAAATCCCATATGAAAAACACATACATACATAGCGAGTCCTTAGAACAAAAGGGTTCCAAATAACATTTTTGACAAAATGCCAGTCTCAGTACAAAATAATTTCAACTACGTTGTATTAAAATTTTCGCGAATAAGCGGTTCCATATGATATATATGTTCTTTTAACTCCCACTGGAGCATAGGGCGCCCATATGCTCTCGGTTCCATATGCTCTCATAAAATTAAATTACTAGCAAAAATTTATTGGTTATTTGGTTAATCTACTGATTTAAAAAGGTTCTGTATGACAGTAAGAACTTTGACTTACTTCCGTAAAAGCTCAACTAACCGAGAACACTTACATTCTGCTCTGACTTTCAGAAAAACTAAAGAATTTTACATTGAAAAATGTAATGAAACAGCAGTGGACCCTGTTAAAGTTTCTATGTGTAGATTCATTTTCAATACTGAGTTCAATTTATCCTTTCACTTAAGGAAATCTGATCGGTGTGATCTCTGCGAAGAACATATCGTCGCTGTTTTTACTAACTGACCTAACTGAAATTTGGTTGAAAATTTAGTTAAGTACAAAAAATAAAAATATTTGTCTTTTTCTAAATTTAACACATAAACCCAATTTCATTTGTATTTTGGTAAGTAAATGAATACATTTAAGACAGAAAAACATTAAAAGTGCTCTCCTGTAAAATTTGTTAAATGTTAGTTAGATCGGTTAGTTAAAACAGCGACGATTTGTGGTAAAAAAAAAGTTTAAGTGGACTTAAGCCAGATTTGAGTTAAAAGTACCTTTGAGATTTTCAGGTTCAAAAGTATCCATGGGATTATTAATAAGATTTATCTATGACGTGCTAAATTCCCAATTATTATTTTTGATAAATATACTGAAATTTATTATTGAGGCAAAGGTAGTTTCTATGCGCATTTTACTGGTTGCCTTGGCCAAGGGATTTCTTTCTCTTTTATGTACTTCTCTTTTTCTTCTTCTTCTTCTGTGTCGAAGGGATTCATAATGGACCGCATTGGTCTCCGAGTGGAATGTGCCCTTGGGCGCATAACCCTTCTTAACCTAGACCATGGGGTAATTTTCTATTATTTTGTACGACTTTTCAGTAAGTTATAGTGAAATCACTTGTTGCATATCTTTTCTAAAAGTGCAATAACAATTGGGACAAACACTTTAGCTTACTTACGAACTGTGACATTAGGAATGTTTAGGAATTAAAACTTAAAAAAACAATAAACAGAGAAAAAAATAAACAGTTTATAGCTTAAACGCTCATCTTCCCTCATCTAAAATCAAATATTATGTAATATGGGCAGAATGTGCTTCAGGCCATGGAGGTTATGAATTGGCACGTGCATTCAAAAAAATATTAAATAAAGTTGCTGAAGAAAATCGCTTTATAAAATTGATTACTTGGCGTGATTCCTGTACGCCAGTGAAACGAAATTCATTGTATATTAGTTCAGCAGTTGTACACTTTATTCGAAACAGTCCCCGACTATCTGAAATTGGTATGAAACATTCCAGCCCATGACACTCCTGTATGCAAGAGGTAGACAGTGCTTATAGTGCTATTGAAAATGCTGTCATTAACTGAGAACTCACCTGCTGGACTAAAAGGTCTATTAAAAGTCACAAATACCAAACTGCTTTTAATGGTTATTCAAATGATTGACAATGATTTTAAAGATTATACTGCTGTAGCAAAGTCCATGAATTTTGCAGATGTCCATTATACTGATGGATGTTGCCTAAAATTCACACCAGTTAGGCAAAACGAATAGTCTTAATAATATTATTTCGTATAGCCTTTTCATACTTGTCAACATCTAACATCAATTTTCGAAGATGTTGAAATTTTCCCATAAGAAATAAATTTTTTTTTTTTGATTTTGCTTTAAACTAAAAGTTTTTGGCTAACTATTACAGTTATATTGCCAGCGTATCTCACGAATTTTAGGAGCCTCAACCAAAAACCCCCGTTCAACCTAAACCTTCGTATAGGAAAGCGAGAGCTTCCAGATCCGCTTCACCAGTAAACGTCTGAGTTTTATATGGCCCTCCACCAGTCACGTTCAGTTATTTTTGGTTCTCCACCAGACAAACATTTAAAAACATTGCTGTTAAAAACGATTGCATCAGTTAATGTTGAACAATCGCAAAAAACTGTAACTCGGCACAGTTATACGACGCCAAGCCATTAAGGCCGTGTCAGATACAACTTAGTCGCGTTGCGTGACGTCTCTAACTTTGAAAGAAAAGCGCAAAGTAAAAGGTGTATGACACAATAAAAACTTTGACAACACGCAGGCATTTTTTGGTTACCTTTGAAAGCGATTGGTAAATTATACATCTAATTATTTGTTATAAGAATAAAAGTTAAAAATTTTATTAGAAGCTTTATTGGAATTGAATTTTGCAAAACAAAAAATAAAATAAAAGCAAATTATACTAGCTGATTGTCAAAGCGCGCAAAAAGATGAGAGTTGCCTAACTTTAAGCTTTGCTCTGCGTTAAAAAGCCTCTATGTGACATGTTTCGTATAAGTATGTATATTTTAATTTAGATGTCAAAAGCTTTATCTGACATGGCGTTTAGACAATGCGAGGTGACAACGCAAACCCACGAAAAGTAGACAAACAAGAACGACCTGATTGTTCTTAAAAAATAATGACAAAGAGCGCGAGTTGCTTCTCCACTCAGAGCAGTTCTACGAGTGTAAGAAAAACATAGAGCTAAAAATCAACAACTTTACAACATGTTCCTATCTCATTGTATTCTAGTATACATCTTCCGATTATTTTAACGTCATCACTAGAAAATTAGCAATAAAGTCTATTATTATTGTGGCAGCACTGACAAAATGAATTTTTTTTTTTTTTTTTTTGAAACAGCGTTACCATTTGTCAAGTTTTTTTTACTTTTTTGCAAATCTTTTATTGTTTAATTTCTTTTTATAAATTATTAAAGACAATGAATTCCAAATACATTTTGGTATTTGACACTTTTGTAGAAAAAAGTATTTAAAAAAAATAATTTTTTTTTTCCGAAATGGTAAAATTTTTTATTGATAGATGTTTCAAGCGTGAACACTTGTTTCACATTTTCAACATCTTTCATGCGTTCCTCCGAAATATTTGCAAGTGCACAAATGACATTATAGCTTTTTTACACTTAAGCACATCTTAGAGGAATGCGTGGAAGATGTTGAAAATTAAAAAAAAATTGTTTAAATTTGCAATATCTTGCATCTTTCATCATAAAAATGTTAATTTTCACGTGTATGAGCAAATAAAAACAAAACCATTACATTGCTGCCCTGCTCTTTTTTTTCCTAGTGATGGTATATACTTTTTTTCAATTATTTGTTTTTTCTAGTGATGACACAAAAATAATCAAAAGATGTTCATCTTTTAAAGATGAAGAAATATGTCACTTTTTAGTCCTGTACAATTCTTATGGGAAAATGTTAACATCTTTGCGATAAGATGAAAGATGTAAGATGTGAGCAAGTATAAAAAGCCTATTAGGATTATAACTTATAAACGTTCTATGTACGTTTGGAACCTTTTAAGGGGTCTGTAGACGGTCAAAATGTCTCATCAAGCGCTATGGTAGTATCAGTGAAAATTTTTTTGTATGTGTGACATTGATGATCCTGGATGGAAAATGGAAAAAATTTAATTTTTATGGCGGCGAATATTACGTTCAGCATACGTTTGAATTCGCCTGCAATACAAGCATTTTGGCCGTGTACAGACCCCTTTAAAGTTACAATTTGTCTTAAAACTTGATTTAAAAAGGTTCTAACTAGCACACATGTAATTGCAAATAAAACGCTAATTATACATGAAATTTACTATAAAGCCTCTAGTACACGGAATGTAAAAAGCCACATGTGCATGTGGTTCTGACGTAATTTTGACGTCAATGCAAAGCCACAATAAGCATTGCGTGTTGTGTGATGACGTTAAAATTACGTCAGAACCACATGCGCATGTGGCTTTTTACATGCCGTGTACTATAGGCTTAAGACTAATATCATAAGTATTTTACTTAATATATAAAAGAAAGAACAGATTGAAAGTGCAAAAATAACAAAATTATTGCCATTCAAAACTTGATCACATATTTCTCGATACTCATATAAAGTTACATGGAACCTTTTTATTCTAAGGCCTCGATAGGTTAACAAACATTCCCAACAATTTACTAGAATTTTAGTTATATATGTACATGTTTTTGTATTGTTTATTCCTCTCTTTTCTTTTTTCTTTTAATGTTTATTTGTATCTAAAAAATATGAAATAAAAAAAAAAATAGTTGGTGGAGACGTAAAAAGATACAACCAAGTAGGCAAGTGTTTCTTAAAAAAGCTCCTTTTTACGTTTTTGTTCCCAATATTTCAGCTGCTTATCATGATTAAGATTTTCGAGTTTTGTTTTCCCTGAGACATGCATTTGTTAATCCCCTCCCCTTTTATGTTCCTTGAAGTTAAATACCCATCGAACTCTTCTATAAAATTACTTTAAACATTTAACTGATGATATTGTTTTGACATAATTTTAGCCGAATAGTTTATAGCGATTTAAACAATATTGCACCTGAGCATTATACGAAGCATATCACCACCAGATTGGCTGAAATTAGAGCCGTTGAAAGTCCAGCCGATAGGTCAGCATTTATACAAATTTTAGAGAGCACATATCGTTTTACCTTAGGCTCTTTGGCAGGCGGTAAGAAATTTATTTCTATTTTAATTATATATGTACATAAGCAAATCTAAACCACAATTTTCAATTGCATTTTAAAGCTGTGGGTGCGACTGTTGTATATCCCATTGATTTGGTTAAGACACGTATGCAAAATCAACGCACAGGATCTTACATTGGTGAAGTGGCCTATAGAAACTCCTGGGATTGTTTTAAAAAGGTAAGCCATAATAAACTCATTAACGATTGCTAACGAAAAATAATCAAATTTCGTTATGAATTTGGTAAAAAATATTTTAATATTTTTCTTACAATATGCAGGAGTCGAATTAAGGCATTCGGCAACGATCGAAATAACAACACAATTTTTATGGAAATTTCGATCAATATTGAATGCCGTAATTTGTCACACATTCCGATCAAAATAGTACTAATTCCGTAGTTGCTATTCCGCACGAATTTGTTTAAGCTTTATTAACCCTGGATGGTTACTTTTCGCCGAATCGACGAAGCTCATTTACTCTTTATCATATAACTTTTTTATGTGTATTCAAATTACGCTCTTTTTTCAACAACGTTAACTGATGACGAACAATTGAAAAAGTTAATTTATTTGAAAACACCAAAAAAGAGTTCAAATTCGTATCGAATCGAATTTTTAAAGAAAAAAAACTTTTAGTTTTTATGTTTTGTTTTATTTCATTTTGTTGTTTAACAAAATGCTTTACTAAACAAATTTTGTTAATTTTTTACTAATAAAATCGTTCCGTTAGTAATTTTTTTTAAAGTTCGTTGATTCGGCGAAGGGTTATCTAAATGTTCTTAAATGAAGAGTTACCTTTCAGGGTTAAACTAAATTTTAATTTTTTTTTTTTTTGAGAAACAAAACACGGAATTCTTTTGTTTTAGATCTGGTTTGATTTCTATGGCAGGCCTAATAATAAAACTATTTGAACACTTTTCGTTTTACTCGATTTGGATTTTTCGGACAGTGGTTTATATTTATATAAATTTTTTCTTTTCGTTTTATGTAACAGGTAATCCGCCATGAAGGTATCTTAGGTCTTTATCGTGGTTTACTGCCGCAATTAATGGGCGTCGCTCCCGAAAAAGCCATTAAATTAACTGTCAACGATTTAGTGCGTGATAAATGTACTGATAATCAGGGTCAAATTCCCTTGTGGTCGGAAATTTTAGCTGGTGGCTGTGTAAGTTTTAAATTAATTATTTTTTGTTTTATTTTTAAAGGCCTAGTTAAAGCATTTTCTTTTGAAGAACTACACAGAAAAAAAAAATAAAAATTGATTTCAATTAAAACATTTGTGATATTAATTTAAAAATTAATTAAAATTACATCAGTAAACAAATTATTAGAATCAATTAAATATTTTTTGCAGTAATGTTGTCTATAAACGATTAATTCGCTTGATTAAATTTTTAATTAAAACTGATTTAATTTTTGATTAATGGTTTAATTGAAAAAAAAACTGAATTTAAGAGAAATATTTCGATTATTTTATAAAAATTTTAAAATTTTAGGCTGGCGCCTCTCAAGTTGTCTTTACAAATCCTTTGGAAATTGTTAAAATTCGTTTGCAAGTTGCTGGTGAAATTGCTGGTGGCAGTAAAGTTCGTGCCTTATCGGTTGTACGTGATTTGGGTTTATTTGGTCTTTACAAAGGGGCTCGTGCCTGTCTGCTGCGTGATGTACCATTTTCTGCCATTTATTTCCCCACTTATGCTCATACGAAGGCCTTGTTTGCCGACGAAGATGGGTGAGTAAAAATATGTCTTCATTAAGATAAAAAAAAATCAAATGAGGTCGGACTACAAATCAAATATTTCTTCAGATATCGGAAATTTTTAAGGATTTGTTTTAAGGTAGTATAATGTTGTGGTTCAAAAATAAACAAGATGTTTTAGAATTTATTTATTGCAATCACATCAAAGGACTATTCGAAACTACAGGAGATCAGAGGCCGAATAAAATTGTACTTTCGGTCATAAGATATACTTTTAAGGATGCATTTCCTAAAATATTTCTTGAAAATATACCTTTTTTATTTTTTTTTTTGTTAAAATCCATTGATGTTGACTAACTTTTATGGTTTTATTGCCAGAGTATTACTTAAATCAGAAGCTTCCTCTAAAATCATCGGTCGATCTAAACCTTCTTCTAGGAAGCCGAAACATCCAGAAACCGCTTCTGCTTCTGAGTCTTATGTAATCAATCGCAAAACGTACGAAGGGAAAACAAACGGACCGAATACCCTTAAAGCTGAAGGTCCATAGCATGCATTTTACGCCTTTTCGTTGCATACACTGCTGTAGAATCTGTGTTGCTTAACGAGCAAGTTACATGCACAAAAGCGTTGCCCGTCTTGAGACGTTGAATGCGAAAAGTAGGTGTACTTTCTAGTTTTGGAAGCGTAATAATAAGCGATCAAACAAATCAGCTGATTTCGCCAAATAAAATTAAATTTTTATTTGTGGCCTTAAAAGATAATGACGAGCGAGCTTCTTCGTCGAACAGAGCAGTTTTACGAACGGTTGACATTGAATAAAAATATGTTCCGGATATAAAAGCAATAAAAAGAAATTTAATTAAATATATTCGTTTAAATACAATTACACTGCGGAACAAATTCAGGTTAGCAAAAGTAAGGTCGATTCTGAGAGTGAGGGCTGAAAATAGAGGCTAAATTAGAATACCCGTTTCCTAACTAACATTTCAAAATTATATTTTTTCCATATTTTTATAATTTATTTTTCAATGTTTCTTCAAAACCAACACTGAACAAAATTGGTACATAAAAAATGAGAAGGAAATTAATATTAAGCTGGAAAACGCAAGTTTTGTATTATGATTGTTTTCTTTTCAAATTAAATTTATTGAAGAAACTGAGAAGCATATTATAGATTAAACAGAAAGCAAAAAAGACTTAGTTTTGTGGAAAATATTTTCAAAAAGCATAAAAAAAATAATTTTTCCAATATTTTGCTTCATAAGCACCACAAAAATTATTATTTTCTAAATCAATTTTAATTGTTGCACAGGCCTCTAGCAATAATTTGGCCTTTACAGATTTAAAAAATATCAATTAGTAGACGAGTTATAGGCAAAAAACCATATAAACAAAATGCTGAAAATCGGCATTTGGCTGCAAAGGTTGAAGGTCGATTAAAAAAAATTCGAACTAACATAAATAAACGCCGCGATACGGGTCTTCTAATTTAGCCTCTATTTTCACCACCACTCTCAGAATCGACCTAACTTTTGCTAACCTGAATTTGTTCCACAGTGTTATGCTACGGGAGCGACTTATGCCTAATAAATCGGTGAGTGTTTAAACGCTAGTTTAGTTAAACTAAACTTAAATTTATACGTAGTTTAAACTCGACAGTTGTAAATCAGTGTCCCATGTATTATATGTAGTTAAAAAAGTACCATGTGGCAGCACTACGATAAATGTTGAAAAATTCATATGGTCTGTATTGGTACATAGGTTAAATGCCCCATTTAATGCGTATAAAAATGGTTTACATGTTTACTGATTTATAGATTTGTTGGTTTAAACACATTTCAAACCAAAAAGATAGTTTAACTTGCTCTGATTTATTAACCCTTAATATGTTGTTCCTGGCCAAAAAGAGTAAATAGTTTATAATATTGATTCTTCACATCTATATAAGTCTATTCGTGCCTGATTTTTCGGAAAAACAAAGTTCATAATAAAACTGAATATTTAATTTATATGTACATAAATATTATATACGAGCATTAAACCGTCTGCTTTTTCAGGGTCTGCCTTTCTTTCGCAGGCATATTTTGTGCTAAATTTTATGTTTCTAGGTTTTTAGAAAAAAGTACCAACATTTTTCATCTTATATAATTTTATGTTTCCAGGCTCAGTATTATAGAAAATTCATAAAGACCACATATAGAACGGAAAAGTAAAAGAAAGAAATTTAATGTCCCGTATTTCCCCTTCTTTATACTTTTGAACTTTCCATTGAAAGATCAAAATTTTCAATATTGTAATGGGAGCTCATAATTTAATACGTATAGGTCAATAAATAGAGAAAATATTTTAAAAAAAGGACCAAAAATAGTTACGATATTCATCTATTAAACGTTCGAATTTCGAAAAAATACCAAATTTATATATGTATTTTTTAGATAAGGTACAAATGTGATATAATTTTTATTTCAACGTTTTTTGGTTTTAAAGATTGGTGATTGGTGACAACAAATTTCCAAAATAGAGGTATTAAACGTTTACTCCCAAAAGGGACGAATTTAAAAGAAGTACCATGAACCTGTCCGTCTATTTTTTTAATGAACAGCGATAAGTATAATTTTTTTGGTATCTCTTTAAGCTTAGGGGAGCTCTAATGTGAAAATTTTCAAGAAAAAAAAATTTAATTAGTACCGCAGCATGGCTCCAGCCAGAAAATTGTTTAAATAAAAATGATGCAAAGATTGAAAAAATGATATCTCTCAGAAAATTTCTCTGAAAATCTAGCAGAGCCGTCGTCTTAGGAGTCTTAGAAAACTTTTATTGCTTTCACTTTTCCATATTAAACATAATTTTTATTAATATTTGGCCCTCATTTACCATGGGCAAATGTTTTTTAACCCTTTCTGAAAAGAATTGCCTTAAAAGGTTAATTCAATATTCGCCGGAAGTTCAAAAATTGTCCGGCTTTTACTACATTAAAATCAAATACTGAAAACGAACCTCAACAATATTATATTTATTTACAACCTAAGATCCTGACTGTTTACAAATATTTAATAATATATTATTTTTAATTTGTTTCTAGCTATAATCATCCTCTTACTTTATTAGCTGCCGGTGCCATTGCTGGTGTACCAGCTGCTTCTTTGGTAACGCCTGCTGATGTGATAAAGACCCGTTTACAGGTGGTAGCAAGATCGGGTCAAACAACCTATACTGGTGTATGGGATGCTACAAAAAAAATTATGGCTGAAGAAGGACCCAGAGCATTCTGGAAAGGAACAGCCGGTAAGTTTCTAAATTCCCCGTACTCCTTTTGAAAGCAATTTAAATGAATGTGGCTAATTTTCTTAACAGCTCGTGTCTTCCGTTCATCACCACAATTTGGTGTCACCTTAGTGACCTACGAATTGTTGCAACGTCTCTTTTACGTTGACTTTGGTGGTTCACATCCCACTGGCTCAGAAGTGAACAAACCAAAACCGATTGACAGCACCAATGTACGCATCAATGCCGATCACATTGGTGGCTATCGTGCTGCTGTACCTCTATTAAATGGTATCGAATCGAAATTTGGTCTATACCTACCACGTTTTGGCCATATCCAACCACAGACTTCTACACCAAATGCCAAAACATCATCATGATGACGATATCGTAGTTTATATTAAGTTTAAATGCCAGTTAATTTTATTTTTAACTTCGTTTATATTTTGTTATTTTTTTTTTTATAAAATAATTCTTTTCATTTCTTTTAAGTTTAAAATAAAATAAAAAAGAAATTTTTTTCGTTTTCATCAAACGCAGAACAAAATTAAAAGAAAAAGTGAGAGCAACATTTTAAGGCAAACGAGTTTAAGCAAATAATAATTAAAGCAAATTAAACACAAATATTAAAACAATCATCAATAAAGAAAAAAAAAAAATTAGTAAACAGTTTTATTAAAAATCATACAACAAATACAAAAACAGAAATAAAAACAAAAAAAAAAATATATTTTTTGCTAGGAAAATTATTATATTTCAATAAAAGTAAATAAAAGTAATTTAATACAAAAAGTTTAAGTATAACAGTATAACAGTTAGTGCTATTTGAATGATCTGTAGATACTTGTACATTCAAAAAAGCACATACCCACAAAACACTTAATAAAACAAAACAAGGAAATTTAAATTATTATTAAACAATTTATGAAATTTATTAAAAAATTAATGAATTCCTGTCTTTGGGAAATCATAAAAAACAAATTTATTATACTATAAAGCCCTTTTTAGCCCTAAAGTCCTTTTTTAGAGAAAATAAATTTAAAGAAAAAAATTTACATAAATAATTAAAACAATTAACATCTTTTTTTTCTATACAAACAGTTTTTAAAAACTTAACAAAACAATGATTTAAACACAATTAGGATGAATGACGAACTTCGTACAGCACGACGAACTTGCCGACAAGAATTCGCTGCGTAAATTCGTCAGATAAGGCATAATCAATCAGTGCGAGATTTTAATGTCATTTAAAATTATGCACTTGAAATTTATTAAAATTTTTAAAAAAATCGTCAGGTTAAAAACATTGCTAGAAAAGGCATTAACGCATAAGAATGATTTTTTCACATCCTCGATGATAATTTAACTACTATCCATATTTTTATATCCTCCACCATTGCTGGTAAAGTTACTACACCGTGTGAAACTTTTTATTATAAAGTATACATATTAGAGCTACTCAAAGAAAAAAAGTGATTTTGTTACCCCTCTGAAAATAAAGGTTGATATGTTAAATGATGATTCCCATAATATTTTGGTTCTAGCGTTGACCATCCGTGAGCTGGACCATTTTTAAAAAAAGTCTTTTTTTCCGTTTTTCGAATTTTTTTGTACTTTGCTCCAAGACGACATAAATAAAATTTGGTATCATATCAATGGTATATAAAACTTGACCACTTCCGACCTTCTAATTGAGATAAATGCTGCAAATCTAAAATTTCTCAAATAGGATTTTTTTCACCTTGAAATACCATATAAAAATATATTTTTCAAATTAAAAGGGACAAAACGTAGTAAAAAATGTGTACTGTTGGTACCTTTTCTGAAAACACTTTTTTTTAATAACACTGTACAACACCAAAAAAAATTACAAGGTTCGGCCTATAAATTTTGATAGAGGAGACAAAAAAAAGACACGTGTATAGGCGTTTTGAAAGTTTACATCTGAATTTCATTTGAGGGGGGTTAAAATTACCCAGCTCTGGCACATTCTTATTGTTAATCGGCATAAGAAACCATGTGACCCTTACATTTTAGGTATAAATATGTTCAGAAAATTTATGTAGATATAAGAAAGCTGATGCAAAACGCTGACTTCGACAAAATGCTCTCACCAATTGAGCTTGATGCGTGGAAAAGCATTAAGGAAGTGATATACAATGTATAAGGCAAAAATCGTTCTCCTACTGCACGAATATACGTAGACACCATGCTTAGAGCTTTTAAAAAACTATGCGTTCATTTGTCAACAAAAATTCATTTTTTAAATTCCCATATGGATTACTTTTAGAACCAGTTGTCAACAGAATCTGATGAGCATGGTGAAAAATTTCATCAGACATGCGCACCCATTGAAGAACGCTATAAATGCAAAAACATTCATTCGCTTATCTCTGAAATATACTGGACATTGTTTGATAATGAAGTGGAATTGCCTAGAGCTAAAAAAAATTTAATTAATGAATACTTCCTATCCAAATTTGCTATCGAAGGTAAAATAATAGAGATATTAGTGATTTTTAGTTAAATTTGAACAATTTTTTTTCATGCTAAATTTTTGGGGTACTTTAAAATAAAATTCTTAAAAAATGCGAAATTAACCCTAAGCTCTCTTTTGTTGTGTCTTATTTCTGACTTTCTGGATGAATTTTCCGTTTTGGTGTATTCAGGTACTCATAGTAAAATTTCACGGATAACACGCGGAACATTTTAACCCCTTAAATCCCTATTTTAATGGTGTTTTTTGCTCTTTTTTAAAATAAGGACAAAAAAGACGCATACCTTGACGAGTTATAGGGTTAACACATTCTATTAAAATGTTCTCCGTAACATTCTACATAAATTTGCTGAACATATTTTATACCTTAAATGTAAGGGTCACATGGTTTCTAATGCCGATTAACAATAAGAATGTGCCAGAGCTGGCAAACTATAACCCCCCCTCAAATGAAATCAGATGTAAACTTTCAAAATGCCGATACACGTGACTTTTTTTTGTCTCCTCTATCAAAATTTATAGGCCGGACCTTGTAATTTTGGAAAAAATTTGATTTTGTTGTACAGTTTAATTAAATGAAAAATCCAATAATTTAATTGGAGTACAACCCGATTTAGAGGTAAATGTATTGGTAGATAAAAGTGCATTATAAATGTAAAAGGGATAAAAGTTTATGTATATGCAGAGTTTACCAATACCCAGCCGGGTGTTACTACTACACATATGATAAACAAGTGTTTGTCAAACAAAACCTTTTTTTTCCAAAATTTTTAAAGAACTTAACAATTGGTTCAGTGAATAAAAATATCTTTTTAACTGAAACGAATTTAAGGAAATTATTTTACAAATAAAACCAAAATGGTCACCCGTGGGTATTGGTAAGGCGAAGGTTAAAGCCCTTAAAATATGAAAATAAATTAACTTTATCAAAAAATATTAAGAAAATAAAACTAAAACTGTATATAATTAGAAAGAACAAAAAGGGGTTTATAAAAAACTTGGTAGTTTTCTCCCAACACATCTTTTATTAAAACTATTTGGTGAAAACTTTAAATAATAACTCGATACAATCCGAATTCCAAGCAATAAATTATAAATATTCTTTAGAGCAAATATTTGATAATACAGGGTGTCTGGTAGTAGATTTATATTATCAAATTAAATAAAAAACGTAATAATTGACACAAAGTTTTATTAAGAGCATTAAACGAAGAATGGAAATGCGGATTTAATTTTTTAAATAGTATGTCATCTTGATATCTTCCGACGATTTGAACACACTGTTCAAAACGCAGCCTTGTGTTCTGCGCCACACGCTGCAGTAAACTTGGTTCAATTGAGCTGATTTCTCGACGAATATTTTCCTTTTAAGCCACAAGAGATTGGGGTTTATCATTATAAACCCTCTCTTTGAGGTAGCCCCATAAAAAAATTCCATGGGTTAGATCGGGCGACCTCGGTGGCCATGGGATGTCCCCAAAGCCACTGATCAGTTTTTGGGTGAAATTTTCCCGAAGCAAATTAATCGAAGATCTGGCTGTGTGTGCAGTCGCCCCATCCTGTTGAAACCACGTGTGTTAAGAGTACGATGGATGAGCTCGCAGGTTTGTCAAAAATAATTCCGTAATCATGCGTCGATAATTTTCACCGTTGACATCCGTCGTCTGGCCTCGAGAATTTTCGAAGAAAAAAATGGTCCAATTATCTCATGCGCGAATAAGGCACACCAAAGACTTACCCTGGGGAATGGTTTTTGATGTTGACGTGGCCGTTTAAGTGAAAATGAGCCTCGTTGCTCCAAAAAATGGGATTTAGAGTGCGAAAACGCTCCAGCATCGTTTCACAAAAATTTTTGCGTAAATCAAAGTCCCTTTCTTTCAGATCTTGAACGATTTAAATTTTAAAAGGATGGAACTTCAGATCCTTTTTTAAAATTTCATGAATAATCGCACGTAAACTGCTTTCAACCAGTTCAATGTTTTCGAGAGTCCTTGAAGATCGACTTGGCCCTAGCCGTGGGACATTCATAGCCCAAGAACGAATTAAATTTACACTCGGTCCATCGTGTATTCGTCGAATACCGAACTTTGAACAAAATTGTCGACGAGCAATTATGTAAGAATCATTACTCTTAAAAAATGTCTCCACAGCGAACGCGCGATGATCACTCGACCACTGCGACATCGTGACTGACAAATCCGC
The DNA here is from genome assembly GCA_943735925.1 of Pollenia amentaria. Classification (NCBI taxonomy): domain Eukaryota; kingdom Metazoa; phylum Arthropoda; class Insecta; order Diptera; family Polleniidae; genus Pollenia; species Pollenia amentaria. The sequence continues at coordinate 167,079,513 of OX031006.1, forward strand.
ACAATCGATAATTCCAACGGCGCCACCCTCCCTCCGCACCGGTTATTACTTTTTGAAATAATCGTATATAAAAATATAAATTTGCCACCAGACACCCTGTAGAAGAAAATGGGCTAAAAAGAGTAAAAAGTTATATATAACCTTTTACCTTTGGTGAAGGGTATAATAAAAAATATAGACGATATCGATACCGCTACGCATATTGAAATTGAATTCAAGTTAAAATTAACAAAACTCAAGTAGAGTAATTTTTTCAATTATACAAAATTACAGTGCAAGAGATTTTTAGTATTTAATATTGATATTAATAAGATTTAAAAAACAAAAAATTAAATTTGAATTTATGATCAAATTAACAAAAAATTAATAATTGTTTATTAAAAAAACAGCGTTAAAGATTAATTATTAATATTAAAATCGATATTAATAAAATTTTTGTTAAACAAAGTATTCTCAACTTTTCCGGAGTAAGACGATTTCGCAAGTCCGATTGACCCAGACCTAAATGTGGGGACCGTAAACTATTCTTCATCTCCGTTTATTCATTTATTATATGAAGCAATTTCATTATTCTATTTTGATTTTCTGCTCTGCTTTATAAGTCATATTTCTCTTAGTTTTTATGCAAATAATAAGCATAGAAATTAAATTGTTTGTTCAAAAAACTCTATGAAATCATATATCGCATTAGATCAACAATTTTATTTTGTCTACTTTTTTTGTAATGAAACGGTTGGTTTCAAAATTCTTTTTCATATCGAAACTTTACCGCAAAAATAGCTTAAGCGACATAATTTTCAATTTTTTTTTTTTTTAATAAATGAATTTATTGGCAACACTTGCATCATCTCCTAAAATTTCATGGTCACATACCGTTATGATTTTAAAACAAAAACAATATTAACCTAAGCGCCAACCTTCATACAAAATTGTAATGAAATATAATTAAAAGACCACCTGTAAAATTGTGTTTATGTCACTTAAGCTTTTGTTGCGGTTAGGGCTCGTTTTTTATGCCTTTAATATTAAATTAAAAAGTTTTTTGCTTCTACTTCAATTTTTTTTTATTTTTGAGTTAATACCCTCTTCTTGATGAAGTGCGTTGTTAGAGTCCATAATATTTGCACCCAGGGCAACGCCGGGTTTTAACAACTAGTTATGTATATGTATTAAGCCATCTGTTGACAAACAGTAAGAATTTATTTATACAACCAATACTACAACAGCCCTAGTATAAATCTATCTATAAAATTGCGTAGAGTTTCAATCTTTTCCATCAAAGTCTTATAATTATCGTCTGCCTATTTCACATTTTTGAACTAAAATGTTTACATATACATATGTATGTATATAGCCAGTTCACAAAGTGTTCTAAAGTGCTAAATACTAAAGTATTATAGTCTAAATATAAGTGTTGTAAATTGGGTCTAATTACCGCATTCGATATCGAGTAATCTATCGCATCGCGTAGGCCATCGTATTTTTCTTTATACGATAGACATAATAAATCATAAAAATTAGTTTTTTTTTATTACGTGAACTACTAAATATGTAACTAAAAAATATAATGACTTAAAATTGTAAACAAAAAACAGCTGAAGAATTCATATGTAGGTAACAAATTTGTATTGTAATATAATATTTTAATAAGATAAATAAAAACGATGTTTAAAACTTCCAAACATTTTAAAACCTTGATATAAATATTAAATTAAATTTTAAAAAATGGTTCAATTAAAAAAATTGTTTTCTGAATTAATGAAAATTTTTTAAATAATTTGATCAGAAGCCAAATTGCGAGATTCGATATCGATCGGAAATACTACTGTTATACGAAAATTGCTATAAAAAAAACCTGAAAGTAAAAAAAAATTAACTAAAATAAATAATTTTTTAGCACTAACGAACATCTAATTTTTAATTAAAAAAAAATAAATAAAATACAATGAGTAGTACTAGTGTTATTTACTTAAGTTAATGTAAAAAAAAAATACAGTTGTGTTAGAAATATTAGCATTAAATCGTTTACTTTTTCTCATTTCATTATAAACAAAGAGAAAGTTTGATAATTTTTAGTAGAATTAGAGACCATATAAGTTTCTAACAGAAAAGAAAAATGTGTGTGTTGTGTCCCTTAATGGACCTCACCAGATACCAAAAAAAGCGGAAATAGAGATAGAAAAATGATAGTTGGGAAGTGTGACTACATGAGATTGAGATCAATTTTTGAAAATGTCCAGTGACAAACAGATCGATACAAATTTAAAATATAATATAGAATTTCAGCCGAATCGGCCAATAAATGGTCTTCATGTTAACAAAAATATAAAATATATATCCTGCATGAAATTCGTGTCAATTGTTCTTATAGCACTTATTCCGTGACCAGTGTACACAATATTATAACAAAAAGGAACGAATTGTGATAGGTGAAAACAAGATCTATCACTTAACTGGTGATAATGTGTTTAAATTGTAGCTAGTCCAGAGGAAAGGTTATTTATTGGCACACAATTATTCATGTGACTGAATTTTGTGCGGGTAGTGGCTGATTCTTGCTGGTTCTATTACTTAATATGAAGGCGATCCATCATATTAACATGGTGTTGGCCTAGGAGGTGGTAAGCTAATATATTTTGGATCTTTGTGATAAGTCACATAGTGAAGGCAAATGAACCTGACCTGTCCTGTCTTGGATAAAAGAAAAATGGTCACCAAAATTTAAAATGATTTTTATTACTTTCGTTTTAAATTCATTGAAAAATAATGATATAGTTGTGCTATTTTCTGCGACAGGTATAATTATATAAACAGAAATATAATGTATCCAATTAGGTAATTTCAGTGGTCTGTTACAATGTGTCAAAAGGGTGCCAAATAACCCCCTCCTAGGACATCACCATGTTAAAGTGAAAAGTCCCCTTCATATCAAGAACCAGGGACCGAAAATAACAGTTATTTTGAAATTTTAAAACAAAAAAAGCATTTAGAAGTACATAAATACTGGCAAACTGATTCAAGTATACCATATTGATCCTTATGAACTTTTCTTTGATAAAATATTATGATTTTTAAAGTTTTTATTTTTATTTTTTCGATCAAGAGTAGCACTTATTTTTTGATTTTTATTTTTTTTAACAAAAATAACAATTATTTTTTTGATTTTTATTTTTTTCGAGCAAAAATAAAAGTTATTCTTTACATAAATGTACGTGTTATAATTATCGAGTTATCTTTAAATATTTATTTAAATGTGTGATCATCATTGGGATATCTTATAAATATTAAAAGTCAATCAAATAATTATAACACGTACATTTCTTTAAACAATAACTTTTATTTTTGCTCAAAAAAATTAAAATCATAAAATAACTGTTATTTTTGATCGAAAAATTAAAATAAAAAAATAACTGTTATTTTTGTTGAAAAAAATAAAAATAAAAAAATAACTGTTATCATCTAACTTTTATGAAAAAAGGAATAACAGTTCCGGTCCCTGGTTAGAACTAGAACTGGTCCCTACCACTTTAGAACTGTCACGTGACACGTTTAGTGTTAGTTCTCTTTCCCCTAGTGTATATATATATAAATGTTTGTTTTAGTACTTTTGATTTGTATGGGGCCGGAACTTACCTATGAGGTGCCAAAAGTTGCCCAAATTTAAGGCCTTCAATTTTAAGGTCTCTGAACGATTGCGGTTAACATCAAAGCAATCTGGTACAACTGGAATCAAGTTTCTTCAAAACTTTAGTTGCAAGACGATTTTTTTTTTAAAAGGCTTAAACCTGTGTTGCCAGAAGTAGAGAAAATTCTATACATGCTAAGCATGCATGTTTTCAATTTTAAAATGGTAGGATACGGAATTTGCAAGCCCTTTAAATTGTAGAAACATTTTTTAACATAAATTTTTTTAACCTCTTCTTTTTAACCTCTTGTTTTTATTTTTAAATAAATATGCTTACTCTCTGTCTGTGCCTAAACTTTTCTTGTAAAAGAAAAATGGCATGAATGTTCAATAATAACTATTTTGAAGTATTCAAAAACCATTAACAAAATGAAGATTTAGAATAAGTATTTTTTAATTTTTTTTAAAAAGTCTGAAAAATAATAAATTTATTGATTTAATGGATTTAAGACTAAGCTGTTTTTCCAAATTATTTGTCAAAGAAAGTTGCAAGGATTAGGCTGGAAAACATTTGTTGGGGAAAATCAAATGTTTCTTAAATTAAAAAATGGTATATCAACACTGATTCAAACTTGAATATATCTGTATAGCGCACACACAGTACATCCCGGAAATTTCAATTTCCGTTAAATTAATTTAGTACAAAAGTCTACATTGTCAAAAGGGCGAAGTCTATTAAAAAAGGCGAGAATCAGATCAACATCTTTATGGAGCATAGTCTTTGTGAAGATCTTATTATCTCGATATTTGGATTTAATAAGTTCCAAAATTATATTTTTGCATCCTAAATGATATTATAAAATTTAATGGAAATCAGTCTATATTTAACTTTAGCTCCATGCAAATGCCATAACTTTCTTATTAGTGTTGGTTGGCAACGATAATATCTTTAAAAGCAATTATGTCATGTCGAAATTTTGTGCTGGTAGGTCCAAAATTTACCATATGTTCCATATAAACCCCATCACTTAAATGGACGAATCTCAAAAGGATGTCGATTATATTTGGCATAAGGAACTCTTGTATGAATCTTATGGCGATTTCTTTTCTGAGAAAAATGTTGCATAAATGGTACATGCTCTACACAAAAGAGATAGAGCATGTACCATTTATGCAACATATTTCTCAGAAAAGAAATCGCCATTAATCTCATAACATAATTTTGTTTTGGGGTGTCCATGATTGCCAAAGGAGCCCAAATAGAGTACCCTCTCCAAAATTTGTTTTTCAATACTGAGGTGTAGGGTATCATATGGTCGTGCTTGATCAACTAGTCTTTCTTATTTGTAAGAAAAAATCTAAAGTATAAACTTTGAATCTATAAAAACCAAAATTATTAATGGCATGATTTTGGGATTCGGAATAGTTGCGGAAAGGACTGTTCATTGAGGCATTATAAAATGTAATTATGGGGAATTTTTACACAGGTTAAAATGTTTTTGCCGACAACTGATCTTGTTTAAATACTTTTCTTAATTTCCAAATTCTAAATTCATCTTTGAGTTTGTGTATAAGTCTTTAGACATTGCGTGATATAGCGTATTCCAGGAAATGAGTAGTCTTTTAAAAATATATCTTTTTGTTTCTTATTATATATGGATGAGGGCAGTATTCGCGGCTTATACTATGTTCACACGGACAGCAATATTCGTGTTTCGCTCTCCCATTCGCGCCCCAAACATGATTGAAACAACATGTTGCGCCATACAACATTTGAGAGCGAAACAGGTAGTTTCATTTTAAAACATGCTGCGAAACAGGAAAAATTTACTATCATCACCAATTTTGATAACAATCATCGTTAGTTTATCTGAACTAGCTCTAAAAAAAAATAAAAACAAAGAAAAAAACCAAATAAAAATTCAAGTTAAATAAAATAAAGTGATCATTATTAAATAATAATAAAAATAAATGTATTGAATAATATATTTTTAATGTTTACTAACATTTAATCTATTTTAAATAAGTGTGATACTAACAACACAAAAATGTCAAAATGAAACAGGAATAATGCTAGGAACACAACTGGGACGAACGATTTTTGTTCGCGAATATTCGTCGCCAAAAATAAAACATATTGGTGTATATGAAAATACACACAATAAAAACGTCCTGTGAAATTCGTCATACGCTGCGTCTTTGCAATAGATTTATTTCTATTTTATACGCTGGTGAACGACGAACAAATCAGTACCAGGTGACCATGTTTGGTTTTAGTTTATAAGTATTTTAGTAAATAAAGTTAATTTTTACTTTAATAATTGTTTTTTTATTGTATAAATAAATATACAAAATACTTTGCTGTAAAAATAGTTTTAAGTTGTGTTTTTGATTATTTTAATTTTTAAGCATTATTTTTTTTAGTATGGTCACACTATTTCTCTCTCTTTGCACAAACAGCAATCTACTTACTCAATTATAAAAGCAGCTTGTTATTCGTCGTTATTGTGCTTCATACGACGAATTTACTCAGCGAATTTTTACTGAAAAATTCGTCGTATTGGGCGAAATTCTTCGTTCGTCCCTGTGTTCCTAGCATAAATCGTATGGACAGCATGTTTGGCAATCTAGTTTCAGAGAGCGAAACAAGTGGTTTATATCGTCGTATGAACACAGTATTAAGCTTTTAATTTAGGTAACTGAAATAATTAACTTACAAAAGTTTAATGCTAGTATTTTGTACACAACTGTCTAATGAAATATGTAAATAAATCTATTATAAATGGTATAGGAAATATATAATTTAATTATGATAAAATTATAAAATACTAAACATTTTCTTTTTTATATTTAAATGCACTAAATTATATATATATTTTTTTTTTAAATTTCTGTTCAAATCAAATAAATAAGACACGCTGCCGCCCATAATAAAAAATACAAAATTGACAAAAGATAATACAACTCAGAGAACTTAAAACATTTGAAAAATACCAAACACCTGTTCCAGAAACAAAATCCAATTTTGCTTGATTCACTGCCAATTTCACGATGTCGAAAGAACGCTTTCTTTCGCTCAAATACATATGAAACAAAAACAAATTTTTGAGAATTTGTTTTTATTTTACATATAGTTGTGCGAAAGAAAGCGTTCGATCGCATTTAGTGAAATGTGCAGTCAATTGAGAGAGCAATTGAGGTTGACTTATTGAATATTTTTTTTTTTATTAACTGCTGAGGTTATATAACATGTGAGATTATTCATCAGTGTGGCCATTTTGGCATTTTTGCAGCTTAATTAAGCATTAAAAATTTCTATTTAGCTGCAAAATTTTCATTTGGCAGTTCGCATTTTATTTAGCATTTTTGGAAAATGCTTTTAGCTTTTTTAGCATTATTTATTTTAAAAATTTTGGCGAATAGTTTTATTGATTTTAGTAAAAAAAATTTAAAAATTATAATAAATTTTGACTAAAAATAGTTGTACCCAAAATTAAATTTCGTATGGAAATGGATATATTCAGGCAATATTAGAAATTAATGATAAGAACGATTGTAAATATTATTTATATTTCGATTTAAATTTCACTTGGTATTAAGATCAAAATTCAATGGTGTTAATGTTTGAAGAAATTATTTTCTTTAACCTGCTGAAAGAAATAAATATTTTAAAGCATCAACTTTTCTTAAACTATTAAAAATAAAATGATCTAAAAAATTTTGTATATAGCATTTTCAGTTTAAATAAATCCTTTTTCAAATTAAACGAAACCTTTTTCAAATTAAACGAAACCTTTTTCAAATTAAACGAAACGTTTTTTAAAATAGATGAAACTTTATTCGAATACAGTTAAACATTTTTCAAAATAAATTAAACCATTTTTAAAATTTGCAGGGAATTTATTTTTTGGATTTCTTTGAATAACTGATTAATGAAGAGGCGACACTTACAATGTTACGATCAGTGGTAAAATAACCTAAAAATGATTGGGCATGAAATTTTAACTTTGAAAATGTCTTCTCCATCGGGTTCAGCAAAGGAGAATAAAGTGGTAACATTTTAATGTACATTCACTATTATCCACCATATGTCATTTTACTTGGTATTTATGGATTCTGGCATACTCCATAATTAAAAATGAGTTTTGTTGCATTGGGCTGCTTTCAATTTTATCTAAGACCTCCCGAAGAAATACTTGGAAACGAGCCGAATTCACAGTGGATACAGAAATAACTTTATGGTAAACAACGCCAGTATTATCTGTCGTAGCAATTAGAGTCATATTCTCTCTCTTTACGGTTGGCAAAACACCATGACTAAATTCCTACAAAATTTTAAAAATGGTTTTATTTAATTTGAAAATGTTTAACTGTATTTGAATAAAGTTTCGTAAAATTTGAATAAAGTTTCTTTTATTTTAAAAAAGGTTTCGTTTATTTTGAATAAAGTTTCGTTTATTCTGAAAAAGCTTTCGTTTAATTTGAAAGAGGTTTCGTTTTATTTAAACTGAAAATGCTATATCATGGAAATAAATCGTTTAAATTTTGCATATATCACACGTTTGCAGCCCCTCTAAATTTAAAATTTAATCTCCACTACCTGCGTTTTAAATTTATATGTTTCAGATGCTTTACCAAAATCTACCCACTTGTTTAAATGTAACCATTTATTTTAATTTCGTTAAAAAATAAGTCACTAAATTGTAGGTATTTAGTTTCAAATAGAATTTCGTACTGGTAATACATTTTTAACAAATATCTTTAAAAAATTTTAGCATTTTTTAAAATCATTTGTAGTATTTTTTGGCCATGTCTAATGCCAGATTTAGCTGTACAATTTTTTAGACCTGGCCACACTGTAATTAATTGTCAAGATACATTTATATCAAAACAGGTATTTAAATTAGAATTCTAAGTTGACAACAAAACTGTTTCAAGTCAAAAACAAATTAAAAATTAATATCTTAAATTCCGATAAAAAAAAGATCATTTCTAAACTTAAGAGCCAAGTAAACCACACAAATAAACAACACAATCATATTTCGTAGAAACATTATTTTGTTTTTAATAAGATTTCTCTATGACGTGCTAAATTCCCAATTTTTATTTTTGATAAATACACTGAAATTTATTGTTGAGGGAAAGCTAGTTCCTATGCGTATTTCGCTGGTTGCTTCGGCCAGCTCGTCAGGAAACTTTTGCCAAAGACTTTAGAAAAGCTAAAAATATTATAAAAATAAAACTGTAAAGCGAATAAGAATTATAAACACTCATGTTTTACCTGTAACAATATCAAAGCTTAAACAAAACAACAGCAGTAAACAGTGAGTTTATCTTTTCTTACATTCCCTTACAATTGGCTGGTTTTTTCCGACTCGAATGGAAGTTGTAAGTGGGTAAAAAGAAAAAACAAAATTAAAAAACAACTGCTTCATATAATTGTTTGTGTAAGAAAACAAAATATAGCAACTTGCCAGTACAGCCAGATCGCAAGCAAAATGCATATGCATACGCTTCAGAATACCATAAAATAACTCTGGCGTTTTGCGATTTCAATTCGAATAAAATATGGAATAAAAAGTGCTTTAAATAACGAGCTGTTTTAGGAAAAATAATGCTCCCTAAAGCATAGTACAGTAGAATCGTGAAAAAGTTAACTCGCGTTAAAGTTAATCCCGCGGTTAAGTTAACCAAATTTTAGCATACATGTGCTGCTCTAGAAAGTTAACTGTAAGTTAACTTTTCTAAGCGTATTAATAAAAAAAATTCAACAAAGTGTACAAAACATAACAAATAAGATTAAATTTTATTTCAACAAAATTTAATAAGATATTCAATAAAAAGCTTTATAATATGGTGTATCTGAAGTCACGAAATTCTCGAGGCTGTGGAGAACACATATTAAAAAGCCCATAGGAAAACATACCATAGACCGAAGTATGCTAATCTTAAGGCAATCTGGTATAAATGGTTTTCTTAAAGCAACAAAATCGTAATTGCGCAATGACTGCTCTAATTTCAAGATCAAGAGTAAAGCACATGTTCGCGTTACTGCAACATAAAGAAACAATAATATCAGTAATGGATGACTGGTAATTTTTTAGAAAAGAAACTGAATTCGCAAATTGAAAATTTCTGAAGAACATAAGTCGGTTGAAGGTCCTATAATACATGATTGATTTTACCTTTATAATTACACTATGCTAGTTGAAAAAACAGACAAGCCGGGCACCTGGCGTTTTAACATAATTCGGGTACGCTGAATCCAGTGGTGCCCGCGGTTTTTTAAGATTGGCTCTGGTTTTCCTTTAAGAAAAGTAAAACCTCTTTCTAATATTTAATAAACAAAAATTTCGAAATTTTGTTAAAAAAATTATTTTTTTTTCCAAAAAAAAAATTATGTTTCTAAAACGACTGCGGATATTAGAAAGGAAATTTATTGCGGAATTTTTTAAGTTATTTTAATAAGCTAAAGCGTTTTTAAGTTACGCGAACATATGTTGTGCAACCTCCTCCATTTTCGAAATAACGGTATATCTCGACAACCAGAGCTAATTTTAAAAAACCGCGGGCACCACTGCCCAGCTTGTCACGAAAAAAAGTGTAAATTTTTTGCACAGTGTTATTAATCATAAATTCTAGTTTAAAAGAAATTGTGAACTTTTAGCCAACCGGTACGAATTAAATCGAAGTTTATTTTTTGTAATGATAAAAACTTAGTCACTGAAATAAATTAAATGTGTTATTTCTGAAAAATCTATGTTTATGATTGAATTTTTTTTTACAATTTAAAACCGCTTAGAAAAGTTAATAGTTCGAAAAAGTTTACAACCCTTGGGACATTTCGGTTAACTTTTCGCGATTGTACTCTGTTCCAATTTGTGAAGAATGTTCAGCAACATCTATTATTTCGTACGAAAAATTTGACATGTATCAATGTTACCTATCTTGAGCGTTTGCAAAATTTGACGTTTTTAATCTTTCAAATTATGCGACATTGTTTTGCGTATGTAAACAAAACCCACAATTATTTTACTAAAAAGTATTTTTTAAATAAAAACGAAAGTAAATATGGATGAAAAACTGTTACCGGTTGTGTTATTTATGTTTTTTCGTTCGCATTTAATATTAAGTGTAAACTTTTTCCATTTGCTTAAAATTCCACGTGAAATAAGTGCAGCTTATATTATTTCGCAGTTGTAAAAAAAATGTTGCCAGAAACATTTCGCAACTTTTTCACAAATTGAACAGAGTACAACTCTATCAACATTATTTCATAGAAATTCCGCACAAGTTTTTTTCATATGAGTTTTGACAGCATTTCACGTGAAATGTTGAACAGAGTACCAGGCTTAAAGGATTTACGTCTGAAAATTATTTAAATTCTTCTTCTTCTTAAAAGTTTTCACTGAAATGATTATATTTAGCACTAGACACCATAAAAAGTTTGACAAATATTCAACATGTCTACCAAATATTAAATTAATATTTTTAATGGTGGCTATTTTTGAAAACGCTTCGAAAGAGTTAAAATTTACATGAAAACAAAAACAAAATTTATGATAATTGTGTTTGTTATCTAAACACTTCTAAAATTAAATTAATGTGAGCGTTTTAACGCGTTCCTGTCTCTTTTAAAACTGTAAATTTTGTTTGATAAACAAAAACAATTTTCATAAATTGGTTTTTGTTTTCGTGTACACAGAGAAAAGTGTTTTATCAATTAAGAAAATGGTTTAAAAAGTATTTAAATTTAATTAATGTGATAATTGAATCAATTATTTTTTTAGTTGAAAGAAAATTAAAAATTTAATTTTGATTTAATTAACAGTTTATTGTTATGAAAAAAATTTTCAATTAAAACTTTAATTAAACGACAAAAAATCTTAATTGACTCTTTTGGTTTAAAATAGAATCATTTAAACATGTAGAATTGTTGTTGGGAATTGTCAATATTTATTTAAATAATTTAACACATTGTTTGAAATGGCAAATTTTTTTGATAATTTTTTTTAATTAAAATTGCAAATATAATTTATTGAAAAAAAAAAAAATATTCACAATTTTACAATTGTTAGTAATCCATATAATCATTTTGGTAATAGGTGTAAAATCAACAACTTATTTGCTTGATATTATGAATTTGGTATAAATTTGGTGATTGGAGAAATTTAATAATTTTTTCTGTGTAAATTTTCACTCCTTCGAAGCCTTTTCAAGTATAGCCACGAATATTTCTACAGACATGCCTCAAATGCTTGTTCCAACCAGCAAATACCTCAATTTGCCAAGCCAATTGTGTGGTTTATTTCGCCATTTAACGGTAGTAAGTAGGATTTTTAATTTCTTCCAAATTTTTATATAAACCATTAAAATTCTTCTAAAAACAGGCTAAAAAAAATAAACCAAAAAAGGTTCATATATAAAGAAATACACCGTCTTCTCTAAATTTATTAATATTAATATTTTGCATTTGCTCTTTCCCAAGACCATTTGTACTCATGAAACAAGGAAAACAGGATAGCGCATTTAAATTTTAAAAACATAATTTTTCTGCGCATGTACGTCACAGTTGTAAAAGAGCACAAACATCATCACACAAACACTTGTATTTAGTATACAGAATGTTTGTTTTTATTTAAATCTCTTTACTACAGTGACGTAAAAATTACGTCAAAATGAGAGTGCAAAGTTAACGGACCTGCGCAATGCGTTTTCTTGTTTTCTTTGTTTAATGAGTTGTACCCATGAAGCAAAAAATAAAGATCAGTTTTTCGATACCACATACGGGTTTCGAGATATGGAGTGTTGAGTTTGTCGTATGTGTTATTTGCTGAAGCAATATTCAAATTAAATGTCGTATGTAACTGCCACATATGACAAATTGCCATATAAAACGACCAAAAAATTAATTTTCTATTTAAATGTCGTATGTGGATTTTATAAGAGTTCAAACTTCAAACTCAATTTACTCGAAACTATCGGAATCCACATACGACAATTAAATTATCAGCCGACGATTTCTCTGGCTTAGTCCTCGTCAAGACTTGCAATTTTCGTTGCTGCAATTTTTAAAAATTCTGCATTGGAATTGCATTAGTCTCCAGATTATGAAATTATAATTTTGCAATTTTTATTATTTTTATCTTATCTTTCCTCTTCATTTTTTTTATATTTTGTATATAAATACAAAAACACCTACAGCCAACTTCAAGTTGAAAGCTGTGAGAATAACAAAACAAAACAGAATTGCAGAGTACATGAAACTGAGAACCCAATCTTTTCACCCTTCTCAGCATTAAACACAAGAATTGCTGCAACAAAATTTGCAAGTCTGGACGATGACTATCTAAGAATAAAAAGTATATCACCTGAAAAGTAAATTCAGCTTGATTCTGATTAACACCCAACACTCAACTCCGCTGCTATTTTTGCAAGAAAGTTATTTATACCGAAATCAAACCTCATTTCACTCTTCCTCTATGAAAAATTATTCCACTGCTAAATAATTTATAACTAAAATAATTTTCTTAGTAAATTGTATGTTGTAAAAAAGAAAACAAAATATATTGCAAATATAAAACAAAAAATATGCTTGATATAGTTTTAATTCTTTTATTATTTTTTAGCTAAAATTTATATAATTATATAATTTTTGTGTTTTTAACAAAAATTCAAATACAAATTTAATATTATTAAAACAAATTATTAAAAGCAAAACTGTTGATAAATCTTTAAATAAATAAAATATAAAAGTATTTTAAATAAAAACAAAAATTTAGTTTTTTTTAACTTTTAAAAACCTTTGATTAGGCGTGGATCCAGCTAAAGCTTTTGGGGGAGATTAAAGTTGGTACAAATTAAGTACAAAATTTGTGACCTATTAAATTTTAGGCCAATTAATAAAAAAAAATTTAATTTTAAATCATATAAAACGGAATTGGACCAAATATTCTCATAATTACTGATACTTAATTCACAAATACTGATTTTGTACCAACCAAAGTTACGGGGGCCAAATTTAAGAATTTCAACCATACAAAAATGGCGGTATAGTAATCTATATATATAAAAATAAGTTGCATTGTGTTAGTAATTGATGTTCTCTGGTATGCGGGAACCGAACTCAACTGAGTTGAGTTGTGAACCCTAATAGGGGCCTACCTATGTCATCAATGGGATGACACATTGGCATCACAGAAATTACGATTCAGGGTAGGTTTTATAAAGCATGTCATCAATGCGATGACAAATTGGCATAAAATTGAGTCATTGTAATAGACCTTAAGTCAAATTGAGAGAATATCATTATTTACCTACCCGTTACACATGTTTCTTTCCGCCCTTTGTTAACAGAAGAACTCTCAATTATAAGACATCAGCACCATGCCCGATATGGCTTGTTCAATAATTCTACTTTAAAAATTTGATGTATTTAAATAAATAATTAAAAAAATAGAATATGGGAATTTTTGCATCTAATTATAATTTTTAAACTTAAAAATAATGTTAATAATATATTATGTCAGCGCACTGTTGATAGTTTGTCATCGCACTGATGGCAGTTTGTCATTGCACTGATGGCAGTTTGTCATTGAACTAATGACAGTTTGTCATCACACTGATGACATGATACATTATGTCATCGCACTGATGACAGTTCGTCATTGCACTGATGACAGTTTGTCATTGCACTGATGACAGTTTGTCATTGCAATGATGACAGTTTGTCATCACACTGATTACATGATATATTATGGCATCGCACTGATGACAATTTGTCATTGCACTTTTTCATTGTAATGATGAGTTTGTTATTGCACTGATGACAATTTGTCATTGCACTGATGACAGTTTGTCATCATACTGATGACATGGTATATTATGTCTTTTCACTGATGACAGTTTGTCTGTACGCCTTTTTTATCAGTGTACACAAAATGTGGTGCCGAAGTGATGTCACTGTAGTCATAGCATAGATGACGCCTAAAATATGTCAACATTTTAGGATGACATTCGTCTTTGGATTGGTGTCACTTTCTGCCTCATTGATGCCATTTGTAATAACATTGAGGACACAATTCTGATGTTAGAGCATCATCAATATGAAGACGTATTTTTCTATGAGTGTAGTGTTTTTTCATAGAACAAACTTTTTGACGCGTACCCGGCAGAAAGTTGGTGAACTTTGAACTTTTTAACGCGTTATGTATTTTTGACAAGTAATCAGCTGACCACAAAAAAGAATGACTTAACAAATTTGTGAATCACGGAGGAAAAACTTATTGAAGAATTTATAAAACATACAGTATCGAATAAAAATAGAGTAGAAGCATAGAATTCCATAAAAAAAAACAGCTTAAACTTGCCATTTTTCACGCGCTAAAGTTTTTAAACGCACGATACTCGTCGACAAATTTGCGCGTGTTATGTACTTCTACCTTTATCACCACTTCTTACGGGAGCTCCCATACAAATATTGCGTTTTATGAACATTTTAAATTTAATTAAAATATTTCGTCTTCTAAATAAAACGTGAAGTAAATCAGAAGTATTAAACAGATTTTAATCATTTATGGCTTGTTTGTTTTTTATATGTCTAGAAAAAATTAGAAGCCTAGTTGCATTTACCAATTTTGGATAAATTTTTAAAAAACCAAAATTACAAAATGTTAGTAAAAAACTATTTATATTCAAAAAAAAAAAAAAAAAAAAAAAAAATCAAATATGTTTCTGAAACGACTGCGCATATTAGTGTACTTTCACACGTTTCATCTTTTGATGCTCAATTTCTTTTCAATTCCCTTTTGAAGATGCCATTATGTTCACACGCAGCAACCGGTTTCAACTTTTTTTGATTCAAAACAACAATACTTTTATTCAAAGCGAACCAAAGAGAAAAAAAAATTTACATGAAGCAATTGTTGTGCATATACCTACGAATGAAAACACAAAGCGTACTGACCGAGTACAGGCATCTCTGTACTAACCACTTTTCTTCTTGCTTCCCTCTCCTTAAAACGCAAGAGTTGCGCATCAAAAGATTAAACGTGTGAATGCAGACTTAGAAAACCGTTAGCCTTAAAGCAGAGCCCGGCAACACATACATGCAGACCTTTTGTTTTTTGTCAGAATAATAACTCTCCCTCTCAGAAGCACTTAAAGAAATTTTTGTGTTATTTTGTTATTGTTAAAATCAATCTGGCTGTTAATGTAAAAACTGAAAACATAAGCGTATGTTTTATTTAAAATAGAAAACAAAAAAATCATTAAAATTAAATAAATCATATTCTTCAAGAAAAATAAAAAAAACTATAATTTCATAAAAACGTGTTAATATATTAAAGCAAAAATAAATTCAGAAATTAATTACTTTCATAAAACTTAAACGATTCTTCAGGAAAAATTGAATGGAAAACAACCATTTAATTTAATTTATTTCGTTAAAAACTAATTTTCATTATTTGTAATAACATTTTCAAAAACTTCATCCCCTAAATGTTCATCTGTTAAACTATTTCTAAGTTTAGTTTTAATTAGCTTTAAAATTGAAACGAGGACTCGCATATATATGTTGACCCGAACATAGAGTATAATTTAAAAATTTCATTTTTAGTTGTTAAGTATATCTCTTCGTTTAAATTTTTCCAGAATTCCACCCCAGCCGTCAACGGTATATTTAAATCCGAACGCATTTTCAAAAGTTCTTCTCTGATGTCATTACCCTGTTTATTGACATCACATGTTAAAGGATTGCTATGCAGTTCTAATAAACACTCAATTTTAGAAAAATCCGAAAAACGATTGTTACAATTATCTAATATGCCTTGAAGTAAACTAATATATTCAAGTCTATAATTATTAGAAAATTCATCATATATTTCATTTGTTCTTTTAAAACATATTACATTTTTATTTTTAAGATTTGTAATCAGAGTTTGAACTTTTGTTATAAACTGTTTTACAGAGAAATATAAAGAAAATACAGTTTTATTTCTTCCTTGCAATTGAAGATTTAACTGATTAATTAATTCGGTAATATCTGTTAAAAACGCAAAATCTAATACAAACATGTTATCTCTTAAATATCTTAGTAATTCATTTGATTCATTCGATGGATTATTTTCAAAAAATAACATCACCTCTTTCCGAAGACTGAATAACCTTTCCAAGCAACGTCCTTTACTGAGCCATCTCACTTCTGTAAACATTAATACGTCGCCATATTCAGTATTCATTTCATCCAAAAACGCTTTAAATTTTCTGTGGCTCAAAGCATTGTGGCCACCACGTATTTTATTTATTATTTTTGTTACAATTTGCATTGTATGCATCATATTCACGCTTTTTGTAAATAATGCCTGTTGATGGATTATACAATGGAAAATATAAATGTTAAAGTCGTTTCTTAAAAGGTAACCCACAAGACCCTCGTTTTTCCCAACCATGACTTTTGCACCATCGGTGCATATAGAACAAAATTTGCTTTTATCGGCAAAAGAAAATATTTCGTCACATATTACCCTAAAAAGAGTTTCTCCCTTTACATTACCATGTAATGCAACCAACGTTAACATTTCCTCATGCACTTCAAAGTTAGTATTGCAAGTTTTTACGCATATTATTATCTGCGCTATGTCGTTAATGTCAGTGCATTCATCTAAACAAATAGAAAAATATTTGCAATTAAGAATTTTTTTTTTTATATTTGTGTAGATAAATGCACTGATATCTTCTGTTCGTCGCGTTATGGTCCGAGGTGAAAAGGGACTAGAACTAATTAAATTTCGAATTTGTTCAGTATTTTCTCCAAAGCATTTTAATACATCGTTGCACAATTCTTTGAAAAATTGCCCATCTTCGAAAGGACGGCAATGTTTTGCCAGACCTGCAGCAACGACATATGATGCTTTTCTTTTGCATCGCTCATGGACATTTTCAACTTTTGAGTTCTCAAAATCAAGAATCATTTTTTCGTAAAAAGGTTTTTTTAATTTTAAAATTACGCATTTTCTTCCGTCATGAGAAATATTTTTATATTCATTATGACATGAATTAAAATGTCTTTCTAAATTAAATTTTGCTGTTCGTGATAACGTACAATTACATATCAAGCATTCGGGCTTGCCAAAAAAATTTTCGGCAAACAAGAAATCAAATTCCCATTCTGTCTTGAACATTTCTCGCAGCACGAGCACGGTGTAGTACTTTTGCCGGGCTCTGGTATACACAATTGTGCATAGAAATGGATTTCCCTGGTCTATTTATTCAAAAATAAAATAAATTACATGGGAATTATAACGTGAAAAAGTTATTTTAGTAAAAAGTTAGTTTAACTTGTTTTTTAAATATTTTTACCTACTTAAGAAAAGTGTTTTCAAAGAAAACACGATTGGTACGCGATTGGTACAGAAACAAAAATATTTTTACAAGCACAAAATACCAACAAATTCTTGTGGCTATTTTTTTCTTAATAATTTCTGCATTTAGGTACGTCTTTTTAACGAAAGAAAAAGGGACCCTTTTACAGGCATCAAAGAATTTTTTTTCACAAACAAAACACATATCGCAAAACAATGTAGATATTATTTGAAAATTTAAAATTTTTGTTGATTAGGATTCACGTTACATATGTATGTATTTTTATATAATTTTACAAAATTAAAAATGACGTATCATCAAATACATATATAATTTTTTTTAACAGCATAATGTATAATCAAACTCAAGAAAAATATTAGCAGAGTTTTTAATTCTTTTTATAAGAACACATTAATATTTTTAAACACCAAAACTGGTTAATCTTTTTTATAACTATAGTGGAATTAGTGATCAGATAATAATTTATATAATATAATATAAAAAAAATATAATAATAAAAAATTTCGGCAAACAAAAAATCAAATTCCCATTCTGTCTTGAACATTTCTCGCAGTGTTATTCTTAAGCAAGCGTCAACAGAACCATCTTGTTTGAATGTTCGTACGAAAATAAATGATTTTGTTTGTTTTTTACAAAGTGAGAGCGAATGTTATTGTGAGAAAAAAAGCACGGTGTAGTACTTTTGCCGAGCTCTGCCTTAAAGGTACTTTTATTGCCGAATTTTTTTTAATTCATTGCAAAGTTATAAAGTGAGAAGAAAAAAATGTTTTTGCTGAAATTTAACTAGTTTACAACATTTTTTAAGCAGATTTTATAAATTTTTTTATAGGATTATTTGTTATTCTGTCAAATTATGTTTACGGTTTTGTTACTTTTGTAGTTTTTGTTAACTGAACGTTAATTATGCTGAGTGTAATCAGCATAATCATCGTTCAAAATAAAGAAAGTCGGGAGCAAGAACTTTGTTATATGATTTTAATTGACTTTGGCGCGCTGATTTGCAATCTGTTCAAAGATTGATTCTGAATATCTCCAAAAGTGTGCAAAATATTAAAAAATATGTTTTAGATGGCTAAAAAAGAAACTTCTTATTTAAGCAAACCGCTTGAAAAATTTTGCCCTGCGTTTTATATTTTACCGCACTAAAGAGAAATTAAAAATTCGGTCAAATTTTATTGAATGGAAAAAATTATTTTAAGACAATACATTGTAAAAAGAATTAGCAGTTTCATACCTTTTAAGCAAAATAGTGAAAGAAATTTATATTTAAATACCATAATTTTGTTCTGAAAATTTCCAACTCACTTAACAATAAAATACACAAGCTTATGCAAATATGATTTTTTCAATTCCCTATAACACATTCATTTTCAAAATCATTGGGTTAATGAAACAAAAATATTGAAAAATATATTTTAACCATAAAATTACAGATATGTACGTTTAAAGCAGAGATTCTCAAAGAGTTTGTTGAAAAGCAAAAAGTGTAACGGTCACTGCCACCAGCAACTGCATGCAACAACACAGCATGTGGCACACTTGACAATTGAAATGCACTTTGTGGTGTATAATTATTATGGGCTGGAAAGGCAGAAATGTCACTCTTCACTGGTTGATTAAATGATAAAAGCAGAATACAATTTTATATATAAAATAAAAGTTTTTCTAGAAAAAACTTTCAGTTGTTTGTTAAAACGTGGAATAATTGATTGTGCGGTAGAAATTTTAAAAGTGAGACAAATACATATAAAAAAAAGGACAACATGTGTGTATTAAAGCAGTCCTTAAAAATCCTTATATTATTTACTCTAATAAATTTAAAAAATACAAAAGCTCTTCCCACTGCTAACAAAGAATTTTCTACGCCAAGTCTGCCTAAAATATCTTGGATACAACAAATGAGCGTTTTACGTCATTTAATGAAAGCATGTGAAAATGTATGATTTAATTATAAAAAATAAAAAACAAATGAAATTGTTAAAAAATCCTTTTGGATATTTCATTTACAGTCTTCTCCGCCAAATGCCACCTCAACTTGGCAGTGTTTGAAAGTGACAAGTTTAAAAATTGTTGATGACATGACGAGATGTCAAATCATTCCGCTATGGGCAGGTGTTAGATTTGTGCAAAGGTCGGATGCGAAGGCAAATCAAGTGTCAGGGAAAATTAATCAAAAGTATGGAAATAAAAATGTATAAATTTTATTTGAAGCCAGTGAAATTAATAAAAGTGTTTTTTTTTATTAAGTGATTTTTGGCAACGTAAAGATCTGCAGTATTTGACCTGGTTTGATCGTTTGGCTTTAAGTTTTAACAAAATATTAAACACCCATATGTTGGAGATAAATTTAAAGGAATTAACTGAAGCATATGTGGAGAATATGAGAGGAAAGGGTAAGATAATTTAGTCCCAATTTACATTATACGATTTTTGTCGTTGCGATTATTGTCGTTTCTTCTTTGAAGTCGGTCTAATGTTTACATTGTACGATTTTTGTCGTTACACCTCCTTATGTATACATATAATTTGACACTACGAATGAATGAACAAAACGAATCGTAGAGTACACTCGCTTGTGTACCCCTTTTAATTCCTCTCTCCCCTCTCGCCAATAAGGTAAGAATCGCAACGACAAAAATCGTATAATGTAAATTGGGACTTACACTATTTTGTACAATCGGCAGAAAACTTTGTTTGGTTTTTAAATACACCAAATCAGTGATGCCAATAGAAATGTCAAAAAAATTCCTACGTGTCTAAAAAAAATTCCCTTTTTTATATACAACCCAAAAAAATCCCTACACTAATCCCTACGTTAAAAATGTATTGTTTTAGATTCAGGCAAACAAATACATACTCTGTTAACATTTTGTAAAAATTGTAATTAAAGGATTTATTAACATTTTTTATTAAAGAATTTATAACCAACAAGAATCAAACCAAATTAAATAAGTACAATGCTATAATCACACATATAAAAATTCAATTAAAAAAAAAATAGTGTGACAAATTAAAATTTTTCTTTTTGGCAGAAACGCCACTATATATCCTTCAATCTACATTCAAAATTAAGTCGAACTGCGTGTTTGATTTTCATTTCCTTACTCTTGTCTTTTTTAAAGGACTTAACCTTTTTCAAGAATACTTATTTTAAATAATTTTTTTAATATAATTATCTAAGATTTTTTAGCAAACTCGGTAATAATTAAAAGGGACGGCTCTGTAGAACTTAAAAAAAAAAATTATTTCAGTTCCCCTAAACATATAAAAATTCAATTAAAAAAAAAATTGTGTGACAAATTAAAATTTTTCTTTTTGGCAGAAACGCCACTATCAGCCATGTCACAGAGTACAATTCCGTTCGGAATGATTTCGTTCGGAACTGAAGAAAACATATTTGTATATTGATAGAAAGTATATTTTGATAGTTTTTTGGCCTTTAAGATACAGAAAACTCCCATTCCGTTCATGAAAATTAAAATTGTTTCATTCCGCAAAGTTTTTTCGTAATTTTCTGAAGCACAAAAATACGGTATGAATTCCGTTTCCGAACGGAATTGTACTCTGTGACATAGCTGTATATATCCTTCAATCTACATTCAAAACTATGTCGAACTGCGTGTTTGATTTTCATTTCCTTACTCTTGTCTTTTTTAAAGGACTTAACCTTTTTCAAGAATACTTATTTTAAATAATTTTTTTAATATAATTATCTAAGATTTTTTAGCAAACTCGGTAATAATTAAAAGGGACGGCTCTGTAGAACTTAAAAAAAAAAATTATTTCAGTTCCCCTAAACAGAAATATAAAAAAAATTTCTTCAAGATCCTTAAAAGTTTTCATTACATTTTTTTAAAAATTCCAAATTGTATGATTTTATTTCTATTAGTTTAGAAGGTGTGATTGTTTTTCTCGTCTATGTAAAAATTTTATTCATTGAATATTCTCTTTTAATATTCGCATAAATTTAAGCGAATGTGAGTGCAAATGCAAATAGCAAAAATAAGCGAATAGTTCGCAAATGCGATCCCGAATTTTCGGCGCCCCTTAGTATATAAGTTCATGATTTTGACACTTGCTAAACATTGCCAGGCTGTTAGGGCTCATAGTAAAATACTACATTTGTACTTAAATGCTACTTCATATGAAAAATTTAAATTTTTAAATGAAAATAATACGAATATTTACGTATTTTTACACAATATAATAAGCCATGTCACAGAGCCTAATTCCGTTCGGAAGTGGAATTGATTCCGTATTTTGCTTCTATGGAAAATGTAAAACGAAAATTTTTTTCGGAATGATACCACTTTTATTTTTCAAAGTGGAATTCATATTTTAAGCATTTTTCAGGTGTACAAACTATTCAAAATACATTGTTATCAGTAAAGCACGCTGTCTTTTTGCTTCCTTATCTAAAATAAATATAATTTTATGTGAATTAAATAAAAAAAATTTAATTTTTCTAAATGCTTTCCAAAAAAAAGAAAAATAAACGGAATTTGTCTATTTAATGTTGCCATACTTTAATTCTTTCTTGCCGTATTTAATACACAAAAAGTGGTTTCATATTTTTTTGAGGTTTAATGAATCCGAACGGAATCTATAGAAGCTAAAACCATTCCGATCGGAATGGTAACTACGGAATCATTTCCATTCCGAACGGAATTCATGACATGCCTGAATATTTTGAAAATTTCCTAAATTCTGCTTAAAATAAAACACCTCTCCTCTTTTCCCTTAGCTTTTTCTGAAAAATCCCTACAAAAAGAGAAAATTTCCTACTATTGGCATTTAATTATGTACGTCCGGCTGTTTGGTTGTTGAGACACTTTTCTCAACCAATTTCCATAGAAGCAAAATACGGAATCATTTCCATTCCGAACGGAATTCATGACATGCCTGAATATTTTGAAAATTTCCTAAATTCTGCTTAAAATAAAACACCTCTCCTCTTTTCCCTTAGCTTTTTCTGAAAAATCCCTACAAAAAGAGAATTCCTACTATTGGCATTTAATTATGTACGTCCGGCTGTTTGGTTGTTGAGACACTTTTCTCAACCAATTGTGTTATTAAATGTTAAATGTTATTACAAAAGGTCCATATACATATGACCATTTTTTGCTTGATATATAACGACTATTTCTGGATTTTTATATTTTGCTTAATAATAACGCTGTGCTACGTTTTAACCTACTTCGGGTAATAATATGCGCAGTTGTTTTAGAAACATAATTTTTTTGGCACAAAAAAATAATTTTTTTTTTCAAAATTTAAAATTTGTTGTCTTCAGAAAATTCATAAAAAAAAAACAAAATTCCAAACAAAACCAGCCATAAATGATTACAATTTGTCTACAACTTTTGATTTTATTCACAAAAGATGAAAAATGTTAATTAAGAATTTCATTTGAATTGAAAAGTCAAAAATTCCTGATGTTAACATATTTTGGGTATTACAGTAACGAGTGTATGAAAGTTTACATAGGTATGTTACATACCGTCGTAGAGGTTAATTTGTCTAGTTTCTCAGTATAAGTTTTATTTTTATGGCTTAAGATTCTTAAGTTAAGAAATACTCACACCAGCGTTGCCAAACATTTTTTGAAAAATAACTGCATCTTAAGAAAAAAAAACTGAATTTAACTAAAAAAAAATGCACATAAAAATTGCCAAAATAAAAATATATATGTGGTGTTTCTAAATAACAGGCAAATGATTGTGTAATAAAATTTATATGAAAATCACTCAAACAACAGTGCTTTTCATATTAATTTGACTACACAATCACTTGCCTGTCATTTGGAAACAGCACAATAATTTACTTAATTTTTTTTTAACATGCGTGTAATACAGAAACAAGTACAATATAATATTAACTAATATTATTACTTTGCAGGCTCGTTGGAAGACAGTGGAATTAAGAGAGGTACACAAGGGCATGTAGTCTTGCGATTTGTTTGTTTTCTCATTTAATACAAAATTTATTTTTGTTCGGGCTCAGATTTGCAATTTGTCAAGTGAACATACATAAAAAATTGCTGCAAAAAAACTTTTACAATGTAAACTCAGATGCAATTTTAAAAAAGAAACATCAAAAATCACAAAATGTAAACAAGGACATAATTAAACTTCCAAAAGAAAAAGCTTAATACGCTATTCAAACGGCTTGGCAAACATGTCAAAATTGTACATTTGTACAATCCTCTTGCGTTGTTAATAGGGGTATTTGACAAGCGATTAAATCACGTTTGTAGAAAAATCGAAATGTTGTATATTTTCCAAACCGTTTGCACTACCTAGTGCTTAATTTAATCATATAAGTAAACTTTTTGTAGAGTCGAGGAGGAATGGACGAAACATAAAAATTTAAAAGAATAAAAGTATTTCATTAGAATTTATTGAGAAATGATTAATAAGGTTTGGGTAGTTTATTTGTTAACGGAAAGTGCGTGTTTCCTAAGCCGTTTGTGTTTTTTTTTTTGCTAGGCTCTTAAAGCTTGTTGTATATTTTCCAAACCGTTTGCACTACCTAGTGCTTAATTTAATCATATAAGTAAACTTTTTGTAGAGTCGAGGAGGAATGGACGAAACATAAAAATTTAAAAGAATAAAAGTATTTCATTAGAATTTATTGAGAAATGATTAATAAGGTTTGGGTAGTTTATTTGTTAACGGAAAGTGCGTGTTTCCTAAGCCGTTTGTGTTTTTTTTTTTGCTAGGCTCTTAAAGCTTGCCTCTGTTATACGAGTATGTGTTAAGCAAATTAGGTAAGATTATAGCTTAAGAAATAAGAAATAAGAAATAATATAACAAAATTGAAATTAAAGAATTTTAATGTAAAAACTGCAAAATCTGCACAATTTACAAAAAAACTTATTTTTTTCACAAAAAACTTCAAAACTGCTCAATGCATAGAAAAACTGCAAAATGAAAATAAATCTGCACATTTGGCAACGCTGACTTATACACAAATAGGTACAAACTCAAAATAGTGCATATGATAACAATTTAAAAAGCGTTGTTTTGACTTGCAAAACATTTATTTTGATAGATATCAAACTCGCATCCCACTAAACGACCAAATGCACTAAAAGCTTTCTTTTAAGCAAATAAATAAAAAAAAATTTTTTCTGTTTGCTATTTTTTAATTTTTTTTCGAAAGATTGATGAAATAGCTTTCTAAACTACTTGGGAGAACTTTTACTAAAAGCAGTAGGTAATAAGTTACATGGATGAGAACAAAAACCTGTTTGGCCATAATGTCAAATGTTTATAGCACTAACTTTGGTCCAAGTTTAATCCCAATCGGAAGACATCGGTTTTAATAGTTGGGTCACTTGACTTGTCCCCCATATGAAGGTGTTTTTTTTTAGAGGTTTTAAACTTCCAGTTGGCATCACTTATTTAACTGGCGGCCATTTTGCCAGCTGTCAAGTGATTTATCCCAGCAAAAACTTAGTAATCACTTGCAATTACTGAACAACTTACTTTTCAATGACAACTTCATACCATCTGCATTACATAGAAGTAGTTAAGTAATGACCAGAGAAGACAAATTTGCTTTTTTTGCTGTTTTGCTTCTTTTTTGCTGTTTTTGCCCATTTTTGCTTTTTTTGCTGTTTTTGATATTATGGTGCTTATTTTGCTTTTTTCCTATGTTTTTGCTCTAAAATAGCTTTTTTAACATAATTTTTACGTAAAAAATATTTTTTTGAGAAAACATGAGAAAAAAAAATAATTGACAACTTTTTTCTGGGTTAAAACAAAAATATGTTAGTTGTGGACTCAACGTTTTTGGGCGCTTTATTACAACTAAAATTAATAAACTTACCATCCCAAAAAAAAACAGCCATGTAACTTATTTGAGTTTAAAACAAAATAAGTAAACCGGCCGTTGTGAACGAAAAAATAATAAAAAAAAAATGCCGAAAGAAAAGTCAAATATGTTATTTTTGCTAAAAATGGTAAAATTGTATCCTGAACTTTTTAAAGTTGAAAAAGATTGGCTTTTTTGTAATGTGTGTTCGAGTAAAATTAATAGCGAAAAGAAGTGCAATGTGGAGCAACATTTTAGTACAAAAAACACAAATAAGCTGCTTGCCAAGAAAATCGTCCACAAAAACTTTTAACGGAATTTCCTGTTACTATTACTGCTAATACATTTCACGAAGATATATGTAAATTTTTGTCGGAGACCAATATACCAGTAAAAAAAGTAAGCCATCCCAGTTTCAAAAACATCTTTCAAAAGTACGCCAATTTGTCAGTTCCAAGCGAAAGTTCTATTCGAGGTAAATACATACCTCAAATGTATACGGAAGCTTTTGGAAAAATACGTGAAAAGAATAAAAGTAAATATATATGGATTTCTGTTGATGAAACAACAGACAGTAAACAAAGATATGTGCCCAACTTTATATTTGGTATTTTAAATGACGATGTTGGAAATAAACCTTTTTTTTATTGAACATGGGTGTTCTCAAAAATGCAAATGGGGCTTCTATTGCAACTTTCTTCAACGATTCATTACAAATTTTATGGCCTGATGGTAAGTGAATATTTGATTCATAATTTTTTTTATATTTTTATGTTTTTTTAAATTTAATCTAGGCATTCAATACGACAAAATATTGCTAATGGTAACTGATGCAGCGGCATACATGTTAAGTGGAATTTTGTCCCTTAGGATAATGTATCCTAAATGATACATTTGACATGTTTTGCTCATGGACTTGATCGTGTTGCTGACTTCATACGCTTAGAGTTTCAGCATGTAAATAAATTAATATCTTGTACCAAATCCGTTTTTGTTAAGTTAATTTTTCAATAACTTGTATTTACACACATACAAACTAAAATTTTAATTTCCATAGGCTTCTCGTAGAAAGCAGTTATTTTTACAAATGAATCCCACTTTGGCTCTTCCATCGTTCCCATGCCCCATGGATAGAAGCCACAATGCATTATGCAGAATACCTTGATAAAGTAAAGGCTGTTATTTCTTAACTGAAAAGTGAAGACTCAGATTCGATCGCGCACGCCAAGGAAATATATAACTTGCCCGGAATAAGTTCCCAGCTTGCGTTTATCAAAAACCATTTTTCAATTATTGTGTCTTCTATAAAAAAAGCTACAAACAGTTGGGTTAGCTATTCACGAAAGAGTACATATTGTGTCAAATGTACGAGAAGCTCTTGAGAATCTACATGAAAAAATATATATGAGGAAATTTAATGCAGTATGTATTTCAAAGAAATCCGGGGTTCAAACAAATTTTACAAATAAACAACATTCTTCAAACTGGTGCTAAACCTGATGACGAAATTAAATTTTGAAATATAAATTTGCTCCAACAACATCCGTCGACGTGGAAAGAAGTTTTTCCTTATACAATTCACTTTTAACAGAAAGACGAAGAAAAATTACGTTTACAAATATAAAAGCCCACATGATTGGTTATTGTAACTGTTTTCACGAGTCTGAAGAAATAGAATAACTGTAATTTTTTATATTTAAACGTATATATTAAAAAAATAAAAATGCTTTTTTTGCTGCTTTTTTCTAAATTTTTGTGCTTTTTTTATATATTTTTTTTGCTGTAAACACTTTGTTTTTTGCTTTTTTTTGTCTTCTCTGGTAATGACTGACATATAATCTGATACATAAGCACTTTCTTATTAGCTGATTAACGAAATTTATAATTAATTCATTATAAAATGCATTTGAGGTTTTTTTTATTCAAATCTAATACAAATTGATTTTAAATACATATAAAGATTGTTTTTTTTTTGTGTTCTATTACTGCAAAAAAATTATTATTTCAATACTTTGTCTCAATTCTGTAAATATTAATAAATTATTGAAATAATAAGTTTTTGCGGGAATAGAACACAAAAAAAACAATCGTTTTATATGAAAAAGTCCAAACCGTATTTTTTTAAGATACGAGGTTGAGAAAGTAAGGCATCGATATTTGTTCTTACAGGTTTTTTTTTTTATTTCTTATAAATGAAAAACTATTTGTGATAGATTTGAATTCATTCCAAATTTATAGAGTCAAGCAAACAACTTTTTGATTTTGTACCTTTTACCAAAATGATTACATTGGATACAAAAAAATTTTAAAATTGTGAAGATTTTTTTTTTTCAATAAATGATATTTTTAATTTTAATTAAAAAAATGATCAAACAACTTTGCCATTTCAAACAATGTGTTAATTTATTTAATTGAATATTGACAATTCCCAACAACAATTCAACAAGTTTAAATTATTTTATTTTAAGCGAAAAAGTTAATTAATATTTTTTGATATTAATTAATTAATATTTTTTGATATTAATTAATTAATATTTTAATTAAAAATTTATTTCAAAACACCTTCAATATTAATAACATCAAAATTATGATATTAATTTTCTTTCAACTAAAAAAATAATTGATTCAATTGTCATATTAATTAAATTTAAATACTTTTTGTATCATTTTTTAATTGATAAAAACTTTTTTCTGTGTATGAAAAATTTAAATACTTAATTGATGTCCTTAATGCGCGGTAGAAAAATTTTGCATTAGAAAGTAAATAAAATTAAAAACACAGTTTGTGTGACAAATTCAGTTTTATTGATACCAATGTGAAGTACCTATTTGTAAGCGTACGTGGTAATGACTTATTTAGCTCCAATGACATCACCGTGTTAAAAAAATGAATTAAAATGCCAATGTATAATTAGTGAAGAGTAGTTATAATAGCTTTTTAACTCATTAATTTTCAATGTAAGTTTTTGCTGGGATGTTTCGCTTGGCTTGGCATTTCAACTTGAATAGACTGACGCCTGAACAACGCTTCCAAATTGTGCACATTTATTTTGAAAATCATGGTTCTGTTCGAAATACGAATTTTGCGAATATTCTTTAGCGATGAAGAGCACTTTTGTTTGAATGGATACGTCAATAAACAAAACTGCCGTATTTGAAGTGATGATAAACCTCAAGTGTATGTTGAGACGTTGTTACATCCAGAAAACCCGACTGTTAATTATTGGTCCGTACTTCTTTAAAAACGATGCTGGTCAGAACGTTAGTCAATTGTGACTGCTATAGATCCATGATTACTATCCTTTTCGTTCATCAATTGAACAACCATGATATGCAGGAGCTGTGGTATCAACAAAAAAGCGCAACATGTCACACAGCTCGTGCCACAATTTATTTATTGAAGGAAATGTTTGGTAACCGCATGGTTTCACGTTTTGGATCAGTAAATTGGCCTCCAAGATCGTGCGATTTAACACCGCTAGAATATTTTCAGTGGTGATATTTTAAGTCGCTAGTCTACGCCGATAAGACCGAAACGATTGATCACTTAGAGGACAACATTCGCCGCGTTATTGCCTTTGGATTACATTGTCCCCTTTTAGACAGGCAAAGCTTACTTTGACAAAGTCTGTTGAATGCTCTTTTAAACTTTGTTTGGTGCTCAGACACACCAAGTTTAATTTGACAAATTTTTGTTTTCTCTTGTTTGAATATAATATATAAACAGCGTTGCCAGAATGATGATTTTATCATATTTTGGATTATTTTTTAAACAAAAATATGATTAAAGATTTTTATCTCAAATGATGATTTTTTATTTTTAGAAATTCTGATTTTCACTTTAATTTTGCTTATACAAAATACACGATTATTTAAACAGTCACTTTTTAAAACAATGAAGTTTTGCATCAGCTTGATGTGTATTGGTGCTGCACACTTTTGTACCCAGTATCTAGAATACACAAAATTGCATCATTATTTCTGGACATAAAAAATATTAAAAAAGGCATATTATAACCTATTTCCAATGAGCGAAAGAATTCCTTCTTTCGAACAACTACATTTAAAACAAAAACAAATTCAAAAACTTTGTTTTTGTTTTAAATGTATTTGTACGAAGTAAATAATTCTTTCGCACATCGGAAATAGCTGTTAGAATATTGATAAAAAAAATATTTGTGAAAAAAAAAAATGTATATTTATAAAGTTTCATATACTGACGAATTATGTTTTTATGTATTTCAATTTAAATAATAAGAAGTATGTTTTTATTAAAAACTAAAATTTCTTACTATTTTTCCCTTGTTTTAAAAAATTTATATTAAGAAAAAAAAAATTTAAGATTTTCCTCTTCAAAATATGATTTCTTTCGCCATATGACAATTTTCATTCCAAAGATTCTGGTAACGCTGTATATAAATATAAAGTTGCAGCCAACTTCAGGTATAATCTACGAACGAAAAACAAAACAAATTAAAAAAAAAACAAAAAAAAGTTAGAATGAAATTACATGTAGGTAATATGTTCGTACATATGTAAATATGTATTGAAATTTGGTAATAATTTCATCTTAATACGTTCGATACATCGATATTTTTAATTAATAAATATCGATACTCTTAAAAAATATCGATACTATATATATCGATTATAATTTTTTTAAATATCGATATTTTGGTATATCGATATTTATTGCCCATCCCTAGTAACAAGTATACAACTTAAGCCTCTAGTACACGGCATGTAAAAAGCCACATGCGCATGTGGTTCTGACGTAATTTTGACGTCATCACACAACACGCAATGCTTATTGTGGCTTTGCATTGACGTCAAAATTACGACAGAACCACATGCGCATGTGGCTTTTTACATTCCGTGTACTAAAGGCTTTACAAAAACTTCATTAACAGTATTTCCTTTGCTTGTTTTTTTGTAGTTACGAAAAAACTTAGACTTGATAATGTGCCTTAATAGAACAAACTATCAAAATATGGAATTAAATTTTCATAAAATGTGGGGTATATCGATTTAGTCACTTCGTTTGTTGCACATCGAACTAATCATCTGATACCCTTTAAAGTAAATACATTCTAGATCCTTATCAAATATTCCAACGATCTAGCCATGTCCGCCCGTCTGTTGAAAGCTTCATCATGCTGGTCGCAATAAAATACTTTTTATTACTATTATTTGTTCCTTTTTAATCCATCGAAGATCAAAGGGCCATAACAAATTCTTTCCATTGAAATTTATCAGTTGCTAATGACTTCATCTGGTTCTGTTCCCTAGGGGTTCCATTCAATGGCTGCTTTTGCGATGTCTCCCTTCGGTTTCAGTAGGGCATACCCAAAACATATCCATTTCCTTCGGAGAATTTCCGCTTTGACTGAGGTTTTCTTTGTTTGTTTACAACAGGGTTCGGTTAAAAAAATATTAGGGAAATTAAATGAGATTGAAATGATTTTTAGACGACTGAAAGGTTTGGTAATAAAATTGGTCCGTTATATTACCCAGCCCCCGGGCAATCATACGGCCATACGGGAGGAGCTAAAGCAATAAAATTTAGCACAAATACTTATTTTATACCAAAAATTCTTGCTAGCAAAAGTGGGAAAATTCGGCCCCTTATTTTACCTAAACCTAAATTTTTGGTTTTCTAATACTTAAATATTTTCTATGTGTTTTATAATTAAACGTTTTTTTTTTTCAAACTAATGGAGGTATAATTATTATATTTCAGACAGTGGCCTCGTCTCTGATTTTAAACTTCGATCCGTAACTGAAAACTGATCGGCTCCCAAATTAAAAACATATTTTACCGTAGAGAAAACATATATTTCCGTACGATCATCCCCAACTTAACTATTTTTAAGAAAAAATGTTTAAGCATATTTCGGTTACTTTAACTTAACCATTTAGCTAATAATTATTGGGCTTTAAATTAACAATAATATTTTCCTCTTTTCAAAGAGCAAAAAATATATTATGATTGTACAGCGAACGTCAAAATAAAGAGTTCATCTTATTTCCAATATAAAGTGTTATTTTTGTAATAAAAAATGTTAAACTTCTGCTTATGGCTAATAAATCAGTGAGTGTTTAAACCAGGGTTTCGAACAACTGCTAATAGCAGTCAAAATTTGCTAAAAATGTCATTTATTTTCAGTAACATGCTGAAAAAAAAGAACTGTATTTTATTTTCATCCACACTCATACTTAAAACAGTTGAACTATGTGCGCACAGTTACTGAAAAAATAGTAACACAATTCATTTTTTTTCAGCAGTCAAAAGAATCAGCAGCAGACTCCCTCCATTTTAAACACACAGACTGCTGAACTTGCGACTGAAAACCAGAAGCTGCTGTGTTTACAGTTGACGTAAACTCTTTTTTTTAGTTCACTAAACAACGTAGCTAGAAACTGGCAGCTCGACTATACAGTAACGTAAACACAAACTGGTTTGTTGAATGAATTGAGTAATGTTAAGTTGAAAACACATTTGTTTTGTTATTTAAATCAAATAAAAGAAAGGAGAAAAACAATTATTTATAGAATGAAACAAATAATTTGTAATATTTCGAATGACAATTACAATACATACTTTTTATTTAAAAATATTAATTTTTGTTTTATAAATTTTATGTAAAATTATAACACTATTTTTTAACTTGATAATAATTCAGTGAAAATGTCAACCATTAAAACACATTAAACATAATAGAAAATAAGATTTTCTATAGTAAAAATAGTAAATATAAAAATTTTTCCTGTTACTTTAAAATATAATATTTTTCTACTAAAATTTTTTTTAACGTTTATTAATTGAACAATATTATATTGTACAAACTTAAACTATAATAAACACTAGTAAACAATATTAATTTTTACACATTTATTAAAAAGTCTCAAAAGCAAGGTCGCGAGTATTATTATTAGAATGGATTAGATTTTGATTTTCAGAAATAGGTTTTGATTTTGAACTTCAAATGATGAAGATAAATATTATATTTAATTTAAGAATGTTATGAACAAATTGTTTAAAAACATTAGATTTATATGTCAATTGTTAAAAACTATGGTCGAATAGTAAAAAAGCCAAAAACAGATTATTCATCTAGCCACCAATTTTTTTTGGTTTTAGAACATTGTAAACTACGAACTACTGTATTGGAGAATACT
Organism: Pollenia amentaria; assembly: GCA_943735925.1. NCBI lineage: Eukaryota > Metazoa > Arthropoda > Insecta > Diptera > Polleniidae > Pollenia > Pollenia amentaria. The sequence continues at coordinate 167,112,517 of OX031006.1, forward strand.
TGTGTCGTAACGTACATTATAATTATTTGTTTCATTGCAATTTACCGATTTTATACTGGCCCGTCTATAATTCTGATATAAGACTATTATGCCATTTTTATTTTGTACAACCCCTATACTACATATACATATACAAATGCATCAGTTTGAAAAAATCCTTTTTGCAATGTCCTATCTATATATATATAAAATTGTAACGTTACTGACTGACTCACTGACTGATTCATCATCGCACAGCCTAAACGCCTGAGGCTAAAAACTAGAAATTTGGACCAGGGGTTGGTCTCTCCCCAAATCGATCCACTAAGACGGGATTTTTGGAAATTCGAATGTTTAGGGGGTAAAAAAGGGCAAAATCGGGTAAATTCGGTAACCTTATATCTCTAAAACTAAAAGAGATACAAAAAAAATTTAGTGCTTTTCGTTGTTTTTTAGAAAAATAAGCGGACAGGTGTCTGGTACTTTTTGGAAATGCAGCTCTTTAACGGAGTAAACGGGTAAAATCTGTATTTTGCTACTTTTTTGTCACCCCATCTATCTTTTAAACTAATAAACATAGAAATAAGGGTTATATCACATTTGAAACTTATCTAAAAAATCCAAATACAAATTTTGTACTTTTTCGATATTCGGACGTTTAGGGGGTAAAACCCGTTACTATTTTTGGTACTTTTTTACAAATCATTTTTTTTTTATTTATTGATATATACGTATTAAATTATGGGCTCCTACTACAATATTGAAATTTTCATGCTTCAATGGGGAGAAAAAAGTACCAAAAAGTGGAAATACGGATTTTGGTTCCACAACTGACAATTTTTCTAATTATCGTTAATATTGGACCTAGAAACATAAACTTCAACATGCAATGTCCTGAGTGGATAAGAACCTCTGAGGGTACTTTTTGGTATTTTTTTGATCTTCAACTGGTACTTTTTTAATTTCCGTTAGTATTAGACCTAGAAACAATTAATTAAACATGCAAAGTCCTGAGTGAATAAGAATTTGTTAGAAGGATCTTTTTGGTACTTTTTCGTTATTTAACTGGTACTTTTTTAATTTTCGTTAATATTGGACCTATAACCATAAAATTAAACATGCAAGTTCCCAAGTGAATGAGAATCTGTAGGAGTGGTTTTTTGGTACTTTTTCGTACTGTATTGTTTGCCAACAGGTACTTATTGAATTTTTGTTAGTATTGCAGCTACAAACATAAAATTAAGCAAGCAAAGCGTTGAATGAGCATCTGTAAAACCTTAATTTTGGTTCTTTTTTGTCCCCCATCTACCGTTTAAGTCAATGCACAAAGAAATAAACATTATATAAAATTCGTAACTTATCTAAAAAATGCCAAGTGAAAATTTTGTTCTTTTTCTGAACTCGAACGTTTAAGGGGTAAAAATCGTACGTAATTTTGTTACTTTTTCCAAGATATTGTTTCTTCATTTATTTATTTTCATCGCACAGCCTAAACGCCTGAAGCTAAAGAGTTGACATTTGGACCTGAGGCAGGCCTCTCGCTAAATCGATCACGCTGACCTCATATCTGCTAAGCTAAAGGAGATACAAAAATATTTAATACTTATTGTTGTTCAATAGAAAAAAAGGCGGTAAAAACGGAAATTCGCTAACCTCATATCGGCTAAACTAAAAGGGATACAAAAAAATTGAATACCTATTATTGTTCCTTAAAAATAAGCGGACAGGTGTCTAGCACTTTTTTGAAATAAGGAGTAAACGGGTAAAACCTGTATTTTTAAAAACTTTTTTGCTATGCCATCTATCTTTTAAACCAATAAACATTAAAATAAAAAATATATCACATTCGTAATTTATCTAAAAAATACAAATACAAATTTGATGCGTTTCGAAATTCGAACGTTTAAGGGGTGAAAATCGTACCTAATTCTGTTATTGTTTTCAAAACGTTTTTCTTTATCTACCTATACAATATAAAATTGTAAAGTTACTGCCTGATTCATCATTGCACGACCTAAACGCCTGAACTAAAATGCTGAAATTTGCCCTGGAGGTTGGCCTCTCGCGAAACCGATTACCTATGATGGGAGTTTTTGAAATTTTTATGGTTAGAGGGTAAAAAAGGTTAAAACGGGAAATTCCCTAACCTGATGTTCATTAAAATAATAAGCGGTTAGGTGTCTGGTACTTTTTTGAAATTAGACCCTTTTGGGCAGTAAACCTGTATTTTAAAACTTTTTTGCTATTTATTAAACCAATAAACATTTAAATAAAAAAGTATCACATTCGTAACGTATCTAAAAAATACAAATAAAAATTTTTGAAATACGAACGTTTAGAGGTAAAAATCGTCCCTTTACAAAGTAGCGGGGTTCAGCCTAGAAACATAAGCTTTGGCGTACAAATATGTCCACGAAAGAAAAAGGGGCGCTAACGAAGTAGCGGGTTAAATGCTAGTACAGGTTTTACCCGTTTACTCCTTATTTCAAAAAAGTGCTAGACACCTGTCCGCTTATTTTTAATGAACAATAATAGGTATTCAATTTTTTTGTATCCCTTTTAGTTTAGCCGATATGAGGTTAGCGAATTTCCGTTTTTACCGCCTTTTTTTCTATTGAACAACAATAAGTATTAAATATTTTTGTATCTCCTTTAGCTTAGCAGATATGAGGTCAGCGTGATCGATTTAGCGAGAGGCCTGCCTCAGGTCCAAATGTCAACTCTTTAGCTTCAGGCGTTTAGGCTGTGCGATGAAAATAAATAAATGAAGAAACAATATCTTGGAAAAAGTAACAAAATTACGTACGATTTTTACCCCTTAAACGTTCGAGTTCAGAAAAAGAACAAAATTTTCACTTGGCATTTTTTAGATAAGTTACGAATTTTATATAATTTTTATTTCTTTGTGCATTGACTTAAACGGTAGATGGGGGACAAAAAAGAACCAAAATTAAGGTTTTACAGATGCTCATTCAACGCTTTGCTTGCTTAATTTTATGTTTGTAGCTGCAATACTAACAAAAATTCAATAAGTACCTGTTGGCAAACAATACAGTACGAAAAAGTACCAAAAAACCACTCCTACAGATTCTCATTCACTTGGGAACTTGCATGTTTAATTTTATGGTTATAGGTCCAATATTAACGAAAATTAAAAAAGTACCAGTTAAATAACGAAAAAGTACCAAAAAGATCCTTCTAACAAATTCTTATTCACTCAGGACTTTGCATGTTTAATTAATTGTTTCTAGGTCTAATACTAACGGAAATTAAAAAAGTACCAGTTGAAGATCAAAAAAATACCAAAAAGTACCCTCAGAGGTTCTTATCCACTCAGGACATTGCATGTTGAAGTTTATGTTTCTAGGTCCAATATTAACGATAATTAGAAAAATTGTCAGTTGTGGAACCAAAATCCGTATTTCCACTTTTTGGTACTTTTTTCTCCCCATTGAAGCATGAAAATTTCAATATTGTAGTAGGAGCCCATAATTTAATACGTATATATCAATAAATAAAAAAAAATGATTTGTAAAAAAGTACCAAAAATAGTAACGGGTTTTACCCCCTAAACGTCCGAATATCGAAAAAGTACAAAATTTGTATTTGGATTTTTTAGATAAGTTTCAAATGTGATATAACCCTTATTTCTATGTTTATTAGTTTAAAAGATAGATGGGGTGACAAAAAAGTAGCAAAATACAGATTTTACCCGTTTACTCCGTTAAAGAGCTGCATTTCCAAAAAGTACCAGACACCTGTCCGCTTATTTTTCTAAAAAACAACGAAAAGCACTAAATTTTTTTTGTATCTCTTTTAGTTTTAGAGATATAAGGTTACCGAATTTACCCGATTTTGCCCTTTTTTACCCCCTAAACATTCGAATTTCCAAAAATCCCGTCTTAGTGGATCGATTTGGGGAGAGACCAACCCCTGGTCCAAATTTCTAGTTTTTAGCCTCAGGCGTTTAGGCTGTGCGATGATGAATCAGTCAGTGAGTCAGTCAGTAACGTTACAATTTTATATATATATAGATAGGACATTGCAAAAAGGATTTTTTCAAACTGATGCATTTGTATATGTATATGTAGTATAGGGGTTGTACAAAATAAAAATGGCATAATAGTCTTATATCAGAATTATAGACGGGCCAGTATAAAATCGGTAAATTGCAATGAAACAAATAATTATAATGTACGTTACGACACAAGTATTCTCCAATACAGTAGTTCGTAGTTTACAATGTTCTAAAACCAAAAAAAATTGGTGGCTAGATGAATAATCTGTTTTTGGCTTTTTTACTATTCGACCATAGTTTTTAACAATTGACATATAAATCTAATGTTTTTAAACAATTTGTTCATAACATTCTTAAATTAAATATAATATTTATCTTCATCATTTGAAGTTCAAAATCAAAACCTATTTCTGAAAATCAAAATCTAATCCATTCTAATAATAATACTCGCGACCTTGCTTTTGAGACTTTTTAATAAATGTGTAAAAATTAATATTGTTTACTAGTGTTTATTATAGTTTAAGTTTGTACAATATAATATTGTTCAATTAATAAACGTTAAAAAAAATTTTAGTAGAAAAATATTATATTTTAAAGTAACAGGAAAAATTTTTATATTTACTATTTTTACTATAGAAAATCTTATTTTCTATTATGTTTAATGTGTTTTAATGGTTGACATTTTCACTGAATTATTATCAAGTTAAAAAATAGTGTTATAATTTTACATAAAATTTATAAAACAAAAATTAATATTTTTAAATAAAAAGTATGTATTGTAATTGTCATTCGAAATATTACAAATTATTTGTTTCATTCTATAAATAATTGTTTTTCTCCTTTCTTTTATTTGATTTAAATAACAAAACAAATGTGTTTTCAACTTAACATTACTCAATTCATTCAACAAACCAGTTTGTGTTTACGTTACTGTATAGTCGAGCTGCCAGTTTCTAGCTACGTTGTTTAGTGAACTAAAAAAAAGAGTTTACGTCAACTGTAAACACAGCAGCTTCTGGTTTTCTGTCGCAAGTTCAGCAGTCTGTGTGTTTAAAATGGAGGGAGTCTGCTGCTGATTCTTTTGACTGCTGAAAAAAAATGAATTGTGTTACTATTTTTTCAGTAACTGTGCGCACACAGTTCAACTGTTTTAAATATGAATGGTGATGAAAAATGATGGTTCGAACTATTTTCAGTATAGTTGCATGTGTAAAAAAACAAACTGGCGACTGCATTTTAAACACTGGTTTAAACGATGGTTTAGTTGAACTAAACTTAAATTTATATGTAGCTTAAACTCAACAGTTGTAAACAGTGATGCCAAGAGAAATTTCAAAAAAATTCCTACGTGTCTAAATAAAATTCCCTTTTTTCCCTACAAACAAAAATATTATCCCTACACTATTCCCTACGTTAAAAATGTATTGTTTTTAGCTTCAGGCAAACAAAGACATACTCTGTTAACATTTTGTAAATATTATAATTAAGGGATTTATTAACATTTATTAAAAAAAAAGCATTTATTAACATCAAGAAAAAACCAAAATAAACATTCTCACACATGTAAAAATTCAATTAAAAAAAAATACTGTTTGAAAAATTTAATTTAATTTGGCAGAAACGCCACTGTATATCCTTCAATCTAGAGTTTGATTTTCATCTCCTCATCTTTTGTCCTTTTTAAAGGACTTAACCTTTTTCAAGAATACTTTTTTTATTAATATAAGTATCTAATATTTTTTACCAAACTCGGCACCAAATAAAAGGGAAGGCTTTGTTGAATATAAAAAAAATCTTTATTTCAAAATTTTAAAAAAAATTCCTTTTAAATATATATCCTTCCACATGCTTAAAAGTTTTCATTAAAATTTTTTAAAATTCCAAATTGTATGACTTTATTTCTCTTTGTTTCATTCATTAAACATTCTCCTTTAATATTCGCATATATTTTTAGCGAATGTGAGAGCAAATGCAAATAACAAAAATAAGCGATTAGTTCGCAAATGTGAACCCAAATATTCGGCTCCCCTAATATATATGTACATGATTGTGGCACTTGTTGAAGATTGCCAGGCTATTAGGGCTCTTAGTAAAATACTACATTTGTACCTAAATGCTATGGTATATGAAAAATTTTAATTTTTAAATGAAAATAATACGAATATTTACGTATTTTAACACAATATATCGAAAATGAGACAATATTTTGAAAATTCCCTACAATTGCCTTAAAATAAAATATCTGTCCTTTTTTCCCTACGCTGTAAATATTCCGAAAAAATCCCTACAAAAAGGGAAAATTCCCTACTATTGGCATCACTGGTTGTAAATCAGTGGCCCATTTATTATATGTAGTTTAAAAAGTAACATGTGGCAACACTACGACAAATGTTGACAAATTCATATGGTTTGTATTGATAGTTTAAACGCCCTATTTTATGCGTTTAAAGATGGCTTATATGTTTTCTGATTTATAGATTTGTTGGTTTAAACACATTTTAAACCAAAAAGACAGTTTAACTTGCTCTGATTTATTAGCCCTTAGTCAAGTTTGATCAGACTTGAAACTTGCTGTCATCTGTAGACAATACGTTGCTCCAAAATGTGTTGAAAGATGGAAAAAAAAAACGTGATAAAAGGTAGAAATAACAAATTCAACGGAAATAATATGGTATGTATTGGGGTATTTATTTAATCGGGCTTTTGCTTTAATCGGTTAATCGCTCGATTAATTAGCCGCTGCTTTGGTTTAATCGGTTAATAAATGGTTAATTTTGTAATTGATCGGTTAACCGATTAATAAAATTTTTTTTTATAAATTAATTAATATCAGTAAATAAAAATGCATAAATTATTTATTATTTGAAGTTTATTAGTAAAAAAACATAACAGAACAAACATAATAATTCTTGAACTAAAACGAGAAAACAAAAAAATAATTCGTAAATATGTAATAGTGCATTTACATTGTCTCCAAATCTAGTACTTATGAGATTTCGAGCCAAATCTAGTTGTTTTTGTCTAGATTTCCCGTACAAAACAAAATCTACTCCGAGAATAGATTTTGACGAAATCTATTCGAAATCTAGTAGTACTTAGTGATGCAACTATGTTTTTCCCCATATAGCACTAAAAACTACTTCCCTGCACAACAAAAAAATGACATTTTAACAAAAAACAAAACAAAAACAATAATAGCTGCTTGTTAAAAAATTAAAAAAATTCGTAAAATAGTAAAAAAAAAAAATGCAAATGACAAATAATATTGATAAAATAAATGAAGTTGATTATAAAGAAAATGTAATGCAAATTTTTAAATGCCATTTCTTTATATGTAAGTATGTGTTACACAAAAAACTTTCAGTCGGCGGTTTTTGTTGTGAAAATCTCGCTAATGTCATACAAGTATAATGTAAACTTCAAATGTAAATTTCAAATGAAATCTACTAGATTTCAATGTAATGAATATGCCCTATAATACATATTTTTTAATTAACACATATGTGTAATAATTAAAAAATAAACTGTGAGATCATTTTATTGGTTATTTCAATAGTTTAAGGAAATCCTATAAAATATTCGTTTAGAAGAATAATTTGATTTATATGGTTAAGATTTAGGCGATTGTTTTCCTTAGTTTTGATAAAACTTGACTTGGAAAAAATTCTTTCACTTATCGTAGATGTTGGCGAAATCAAAAAATTCCAATAATACAAAATATCCAATTTTTAAGTTCTTTTCCTGGATTTCTCTTAACACATAAACTCTTCTATTATGTGTTTAGAGTTCAGTTTTTATTTTTAAAAATTTTAACACTTTCATTTGATTCGGTTTATTTCGTTACAAGATTGATATGAGAAGAAACAAATAACTAAACACATACATATAAAAAGTACGTGAAACAAAGAGCTGTTGCAAACACTTTTGTATTGAAAATGAAGATCACTGAACTCCTTCTTTGTTCGTATGAAAAAATATTTTCTAAACACATACCTTTTGTTACATCGGTTTAATCGACTGAAATTAACCGGCTTATTCGTTAATCGAAAATAGCCAATTTTAAATTAACCGATCAGTTAATCGGGTAGTAATTAATCGTTTAGCCGTATCTATAGTGAAGCGTGAGAAGGTTGATTGTTGTACTACGTCCTAAAACCAGCCCAATGGTCGCCCGGTATTAACCCAATCAAACATGTGGGTGCTTTTGGACAGACAAATTAAAAAAAAAAACATAAGCAGTAAGAGTGATCAAAAATGTCTACTGAGCTAACTTTGAAATGGGTAGAATCGACGGCCATGAGACTAGATGCCGTCGTAAGAGCAAAAGGAAATCAAACAAAGTATTATCCACTCAACTTTTCTTAGTACTGTACACTTTTTTTGACACCTTAATAACGGAATAAATTTGTTATTTTATTTTACTGTTTTTATTGTTATTGAAGTATTTTCAAAACTTACTTTTATATTTAACAATAACGCGATTGCCGGTTGCAATAATATAGTTAAAGTAAAAATAATATATTCACCTATATATTTATTTATACTTTTTATGATACGAGCAAAAGTTTTCCGGGAAAACTGATTTTTCTTTTTCGGGAATTTAGATTCTGTTATAAAATTCGCCATTAATTTAATGATCTTCTTTAAAAATAATTGACCATTTCATTCATATCTAAAAAAAAACTATATAAAATAAACTTGGCTTAATTTTAAGATAATTTCAAAATAATTTCCGCTGAAATCAAAGCGAATTGCAAAAAAAGTCTTCAACATCAATTTGTTTAAGAAAGTTCTAGGTTATTTTATTGAACTGTTTATGCTTTTAATCCCATTTTTTTTAATCAGGCTAAAGTTTATTAAATTTAGTTTTTATTAAATTATTTTTATGAAGAAATTAATTTTACAACATGAAATGAATTAAAATTTAATTCATATTTTTTCATTCTTGACTGATAAAAAAAAAAATAAATAAAAAACAAAACATGTACTTTGGCAAGGCGAATTCATTACAGGTGATCCTAAAACCCCCGCTGATAACTTTTTTTCTTTAGCTTTATAATTGTTGGATGTCAAAATTTTGTTTATTATCTTTGTTTCTGTTTTGATTTGTTTCGGTTTTTGACATTGCACAATGATTTTACAAAAACAAGTTGCTTGTGGTTTTTGTACGAGTTGTACTTGTTGTACTACCGAGATTACCTGGAATGAATTCGCCTTGTACTTTGGACTCAAGAATTCTCAACAAGAATTCTTTACAAAAAGTATGAAAAACAGAAGTAAGGAAGAACAAGTTAATCAATTAAGATCCCCATTTTGTGCTACTTTTTTGTAAGTATTATTGGTACTTTTTGAAAATATACAATGTTAGCGCTGCACGCAGAGAAAAAACATGTTTAAATATGGTCACCTCCAACAAAACTATTTTTAAAGAAAATTTTAAGCATATTGTGTTTAAATTTAACCGTATAATTGTCACTGGTAACTATATTATTGTTAAATTAGTCCTCCGTCAAGAAGCCACAACCATATTATGGTTGCCTCTAAACATGTTACGGTTAAATTTGACAATAATTTGTTTTTAAATTAACAATAGTATATTCCTCTTTTCCAAGAGTAACATGCTTTAGTTGAAAACCAACCATGCTATTATAAGTGTTAACCATATTTTTGTTATTATTAACCAAAATATGTTTGAAGGCAACCATTATATGGTTGTGCCTTCTTGATGGAGGTGTAATTTAACTATAATGTGGTTGTCGATGACAATAATTTAGTTAAATTAATCATAATATGTTTAAAATTTTATTTAAAAATAGTTTTGTCGGAGGTCACCATATTTAAACATGTTTTTTCTCTGGGTGTGTGCACGTATATAAAACACATAAATTAATATATAGAACAGAGTTGGATTCAAAACCATAGAAGCAATGCAATATTGTACAGACAAATTTGACTATACATAATTCATTCACAAAAAGTTCAGGGAATACTGTAATTAAAATTTTGCATGATCGGTTTATAAACTACTGATACATAATTACGACTGCCTTTAATTTTTTTCCACAAAATTTAGTTTTTTTATTATTATCCATAAAGAAGTGCTGCCTTATTCTTGCTTTGACGCTAAGGAAGCTTAGCACAATGTTGGTAGTCAAAATTATCAATAACAGTTTATAAATAGTCGAGTTATAGTAAGAACGTATTAATTTTGCATAAAGAGAGTGGTCCAACCATAATGCACGACGTTATTTGTGAGTCACACCTTCACGTCAAGTGTTTTGCCCAACTTCACCCAGAGAAAAAACTTGTTTAAATATGGTCACCTCCAACAAAACTATTTTTAAGAAAATTTTAAACATATTATGTTTTATTAAACCATATTTTTGTCACCGACAAACATATTATGGTTAAATTAGACTTTTATCAAAAAGCCACAATCATATTATGGTTGTTTAACACTTATAGTTTAGAGACAAACATAATATGGTTGTGGCTTCTTGACAGAGGTATAATTTAACCACAATATGGTTTTCGGTGACAAAAATATGGTTTAATAAAACATAATATGTTTAAAATTGTCTTTAAAAATAGTTTTGTTGGAGGTTACCATATTTAAGCATGTTGTTCTCTGCGTGTTAATTTGACACTTGTTTGTTCCAGTGTTTGACAAATTCAACCATGGAAAGGCACACAATTGAGCAGCGCGTCAAGATCATTGAATCTTTTACGAAAATGGGCGTTCAAATCAAATGGCATTTCGTGCACTTCGTCATTTTTTTGGTCAGCATAATCGACCACAGCGGATTCGGTAACAAGCAGAATTGCCGCATTTGGGCAAATTAGAATCTACGAGTGATTGTTGAAAAAACGATGCATTCACAAAGGGTGACTGTTTGGTACGGCTTATGGGCGGGCGGCGTTCTTCGAATATGAGGTCGGTTAAGCAGCTTCCGTCAATGGTGTACGCTATCGCGAGATTGTAACGGCGTTCATGTGGCTACAAATTGAGGATATGGACCTGGATGATATGTGGTTCCAAAAGGATGGTACTGCCTGCCTATATGGCTCTTTTGGACGAGAAATTAAATGACCGTGTTATCTCACGTCGTGACAATGTTTATTAGACGCCACGATCATGTGATTCGACACCGTTGGACTTCTTTCTTTGGGGATATTGAAAATAAAAAGTGTACGTCAATAAGCCAAGAACAATTCAAGAGCTGAAGGATGAAATAATTCAGCACATTAAACATTGAACCTCAATTATGTCTCAGAGTCATTGAAAATATGAACCATCGGATATAGGTATGCCACCGAAACCGTGGCGAGCATTTGGGCGATATTTTATTTCACACATAATTGTCATAGATCCTTCTATAATAATAAAAAAATATTAAGACAATTCTTTGAAAACCTATTGTTTTATTTACAAATAATATCGTGCGTTTTGGTTTGACCACCCTGTATATACTCTTTGTAAAGCTTATTTGGAAAAACCAGTGGGTCGAATAGGTCTATTAATTCCCATAGCCTCCATAGAAGTGCCCTACCAAAATGCAAAAGCGGAATAAATTAATTTTACTTGCTTATAAAAAGAATTTTTTAATTGATAAAAATAAGTGAAACCGGTTGCTCCATCATTTCACTTTGCGGCTAAAAATTGTCTCCCCCTAAATAAAAATTTTGATATAATTATACTCACGCTAGTTAATAAAGTGAGATCGGCTTTAACAGAACATTTTGTGCAGATATTTGTTATACTTCATATAAGTTGTATACTGAAAATATCAGGGATCTTTTAGAAATACTTCTCGCAATAAGTCCTTTAGCATAAAAGTAAAAACAAACTTCCATGGTGTGAAAATGGGTCAAATAATTTTTTTTTTGCGGAAATTAAAGAGTTAAAACCAGGTCCAGGCCCACAATGTCGAGAAGAACATTTCTTAATCATATTTATATTGAAAGCAATAATAAAAAACTAAAATTTGTTTTTGTTTTCAATACATATATATTCGAAAGAAATGTTCTTGTCGACATTGTGGGCCAGGCAGTAAATTTTCCCTGCGAAAATAATATTGTTCTTTTACATACCCAAATTTCTTAATATCTGCAAATTATCCAAAATTTATTCGTCATTACTTTTCTTCCAGGCTCCTCACTATCTAACAGCACAGATCCTGTCGGTACAGCCCGCCATCGACGTCAACGCTTTAACATGATGATAACAATGATGTTTGGGGTAACAGCTCTGGGAGCCGTACTTGTGCCAATGGGTTTTCAAATGTTATCCATTGTCAGCGGCAAGGCTTTATTATTAGCAAAAATGGCTCTTTTATTGGCCTCCATAAACGGCCTTAAGCGGGTAAGTTTTGTGATAGTAAAAGCAGTAAAAAAATATGTAATACAAAAATAAAGTTTAATTATATTTTAACATACTTTAGGTGGCCAATAGTGGGGTCCACTATGGTCTCTACCATGTACCTGGGGAGCATTATGCTAATTATTACGATCGTGGAGACATACATCATCCAAGAAATGTACAAAACCTAACGCCAGTTGGTCAACCAATCGATGTGGGTTTAACTGTTTAAAATCTAATGGCAACACTGGCCTTTAATGGTGAAGAAAAAAAGTTTTTTAAAAGCTTTAAAGTGTCTTAGCTAAGTTTTAAACCATTTTTTTATGTGTTTTAATTGTTTAAGTCAAATAGAATAAATGTTTGCTGTTCGTTTTAGTTTTATGTTGAAGGCAACAAGTTGTTGCAAATTCATTCATAAAAATATATTTTTGTTGTTTTCTTTTTTGATGTTTCGAGTTAGTGTGTGTGTGTATGTGTAAGTTGTTCGAGAGCTTTTATTAGCAAGGATTTTTGTATAAAAGGACTTGTTGTGTTAAAGGCAAATAACATTCTAACGACTGTTGACCAACGTTAACGGTCGTTGAAGTAAGAATTTCTAAAAACAACCAAAAGGTTAAATTAAAAAATATTTAAATTTTGAAAACGGTTATATTTTGTTTGTGCTGAATTTTATTTCTTTGGAATAGTGAAGTGCTTTAAGAAAGATAATTTAATTCAATTGAATTATTTTCTTTTTTTTTTGGTGTGACAGTTTTTACCCAAAAATATTAAAAAGAAAAATTACTTCAATATTAAACTAAGTGTGTTTTTTTCAAGATTCTAATATTGTGTCAGAATTTTACTTGTCAATTTGTAGCGCTAATAAAATTATTATTTCAATAAGCAGCTTGGACTTTCGGTCAAACGTGATTGTGAACATAATTATATTAAATCATTTTTTATTTCTTGGAGGAAAAACGTAATAAGACTTAGATTGTAATAAAATCCAATATTTTCCTTTTTTTGGAACCAACAAGTGTTTTTATGTTAAGAGAGAGAGAAGAACGACAAGTTTGAGAGTCCTTAGCTAAAAAGGACATTGTTTAATAACTGCACGTACTTCTACTTTTTGAAGTGCTTAATTGATTTACTTTATAACCGTAATTTTTTGCTCGGAGTGAAGGAAGATTAAATTAAATGGCATTAGAGCAAAGGTCACATTAACATTTTACGATCATATTTTTCGCATTAATATCACAATTTGTCACTTGTTGTTGTTTTGAGTTTTTCAAGACAAAAAAATAAAAGGACAATAAAAGGAAATAGAAAGTTTATATGGTTTTTATCACTTGCTTAACTGAACAGCTTTATTTTTCTTAACCCAAGAAGTTAATTAAATTTTATTAAACCAAAACGAAAGAGAAATAAAATTTGCGAGATTTAAGATTTATTTATTTGGAAGAAAACACCTACAGGACATTATCCAACAACTAATACACTTTGTTAAGCTAAAAAGGAAAAACATTTGCAACATCCCAAGCCCAAAATCATCTTTCGAAATGAAGGCAGCTGTATTTTTTTCATTGTCAGTTATTGTGCTAAGCGTTAAGGTAAGTTTATATCCTTTAGATGTACTTTAAATGACAAACACACTCATTTTTATATAAACAAAAATAAAAAACTCTTTCTTTCACAAAAAACAAAATAATAATCATAATAAAAGAGCCATATGTTGCACATGAATATGAATAATTTCATATTTGAATGTTTAAGTTTTTTTTAAAAAAAAAAAAAAAAAAAAAAAACAAGCAAAAAAAAGTGTCCTGTAAAAATGAATTCTCTAAGGAATGAATTATAACAAATACTTTTTGGCTCTAAGGAGCCTGAATGATGTAAAGACTGTACTAAAAATATTAAAAACAAAAGAAGTCTTACATTTTAAAGACTTTGAATTGCTGCGTATTTTCATATTAAATAAGATGAAATAAATCACGTTACACGGTCCCAGAGAGACCCTAAACTTGCCTATAAAATAAGTTTAAACAGAATTGGAAGAAATATTAAGTCACATGATGATAACCCTTTTGCATTTTATGTAACGATACATTAGAGAACTAAAATATAATTCGGGTTTCATTATTAAAGCATGTTTAATTATCAAATATTTTGTGCTGTGCGTAATTGTGACACTTTGAAAATGTTTGATTAGCGAGCGAGCGTTTGTTAAAGCAAAACTTTTGTGAACTTTTTTTTTAAGTTCTTAAGCGTTGAATAAATAAGTTTTTTACTTAATTTATAAAAAAAATCAAACTCTATTAATCGGTTAACCGATCATTAACCGCTTAATCCAAAACCTCGGTTAATTAATCGATCAATTAACCGATTAAAGCAAAATCCCGGTATTCTAGGGTATTCTAGTATGAACCAAATTTTGTAAGATTATCTTTAAATTTAAACTAGGGACGTAACGAATATCGAAACCAAAATATCGGCGATACTTCATGTTTGCCGATATATCGGTATCGGCGATATTTTACTGTCGATATGCCGCTACTTTTTGTTAAAGTTTTTTGAACAAACAATTTAATTTTCAATGTTTATTTTTGGCAAAACAACGAATAGCAAAAAATCAAACAGAGTAATAAATTGTTTATTTTAATTCTTAGGCTGGACGTCGGGCCACACCACGCATTTTTCCTTTTTTCGAGACGCATGCTAAAGTAGAAGGTATTTCTACTTCATGCTTTCGATACGTATATGCATTTAACGCGTTTTCTGTGTAACTTGTCAATACATCATTACACTACGACTTTTTGGAATGATGCATAAATGCATTGAACGCCTGGTGTAGACCAGCAGCATCATCCGTTTTGCTTTGCACCATAATTGTAAATTGTTCTCTCATTGATAAATCATCTATGTATGTACGTTTTAATAATTTTCTCCTCAATTTTAAAGATTTTTGTAAAAATAAAACTAATTTCGCTAAAAAATTTAGTTACTTTAAAGAGACCACAAAATCCATAAGCAAAGCCACTGCTACATTTTCTGACGCTATTTCTCTAGTCTTCGAGCATTATTAAAAAATACGATAAATAAATAGTCTGCGATGCAGAATAGTTCAGATTCCCAATAATTGGCTATTTACGTAGCATTAGCTCTGCATGAAAGATTTGAGTGTTTCGAGAATAAAAAAAATCTATTGTAAATCTACAATTCTCTACATTCGATACAAAACTAGAAAATTTTAAAGATAATAGATCAAAAAAACTTCTTATTGATCAACTCAATATGACTCTATATTAAAGTGTTGAAGACACGGTCACCCCTACACTTAGTAAAAGTTCTGATAAGTCTACAAGAACTGAATTTTGGAGCGTTTGTGAAAATCTTAAAAGAAATTTTGGAGAAAGAATTTGTTGAAAAAAATAAAACATTGATATTTATTTTCAAATATTAATATCCATCATGATGAAAAAATAAAAATCCTTCAACGATAAATATCAGAAAATAAATATCAAGAAAATAATTATTTCCTTAAGCCTAGTACTCTGTTCCAATTTGTGCAAAATGCTCAGCAAATCTTTTATTTCATACCAAAAATTTGACACGTATCCCGCGAGTTTACACAATTTGACGCTTTTAATCGTTCAAACTTTGAACTTCAAAGTATGCGACATTGTTTTGCGTATGTAAACAAGAACCACATGTATTTTACTAAAAAGTATTCTTTTAAATAAAAATGAAAGTAAATACGGATGAACAACTGTTACCGGTTGTGTTATTTATGTTTTTCCGTTCTTATTTAATATTAAGTTTCACTTTTTTCATTTGCTTAAAATTCCACGTGAAATAAAAGCAGCTTGTATTATTGCGCAGTTGTAAAAAATGCTGCCAGAAACATTTCGTAACTTTTATACAAATTGAACAGAGTTCAATCTTATCAACATAAGGTGCGTTTTAGTACTTTTACAGTAAAATGCAGTAAATGAGTAAACTGAAAAATTTTCTCTCACAAAAAGCTGTTGTCCAAAAAAGTACGCGAACGCAACATTTGTAAAAATTCGTAAAATAAAGGCTACAGCTGATGGCAAATAATTGAAGTGTTGAAAAATGTTCACACTTTTGACTACTTAACTCGTTTTCTAATCGGTACTCGATTAAATACTTTTTATAACACGAACATTTTAAGAAAATCCAAACAATGTATTTCATTTTTCTTTCACATTTTTATTTATTTTTTATTTTATTTAATTTTACTAATTTGTGTCCGGCTAAATTTGTTCAAAAATACATGAATACATTTTTTGCTATTGATTACTTAAAAAATAAGGGAACTACTAAGTACCCAAATACAAATACTTCTAACAACTCTAAAAAATTAAACAACAACAAAAAAAATTTTAAAGTTGGAATTTAGCCATATAAATGCACCACAAAGAAGTTTAATTAATTAATATTTATTAACTTTTTATTATTGCTTAATTTTTTTTTCAACTTTCCTTTTTTAAAACAATTTCTTCACAATTTGTATCCTTTTTGTTTGTTTCTTTTGCTTGTTTACATTTTGTTACATTTGTTTTTTTGATTTACTAAATTTTACTGCATAAATTTCTGCAGTAAAAATGTGTAAGTACTCAATCAAGAACTGTCACTTTACGCTCTCAATTTGTGTTCTCACTTACTTCATTTTGTGTACTCGAACGCAATTTCGTTAAATGCAGTAAAGTTCAGTTAAAAATAGTAAAAAATTTTGTGTTCTCGAACGCATCTATTATTTCTTAGAAATTCCGCACAAGTTTTTTTATGAGTTTTTTAAACATTTCACGTGAAATCAATGGTGCCAGATAATTTTAATAAAAAAATCGGCATATTTTCAAAAAAAAAGTCGGCATTATCGGCACTTCGATTAAAGAAAATCGGCAAATTAAAAATATCCCTTTAAAGGACAACAAAACATATTTTTATTAACATAATATGAAAACATAAAAATTAATAAAAAGGAATATTTTTAAAAATAAATTGTAGTTAATTTAAAAAAATTTTTTTGCATTTACACATGAAAGTACTTTCATGAAAATTCTCTATACGTATTATCACCACAAATTTCACAAATAAATAATGAAATTTCATGAAAATTTACGTGAAAGTGAAATTTCATTTTCAAAGTGTCGTCAAAGGGCAAATTTCTATCAAACATTTCTCTTCCTCTTCTTTTATTGTTTTGCTAACTCCCATTTTCAGAGTTGCCGAGCCAATTATTCACGCCGAACTTCAGGCATTCGTTCAAAATAATATTTATTTTTATTAGTTTTCATGATATATATAAATTTTAATTATAATCATTGTGTTCTTAATATTTACTGCCTATTTCACTAAATGCGAACGAACGCTTTTTTTCGCACAACTACATGTAAAACAAAAACAAATTCTTAAATTTTTTTTTTGTTTTATATGTATTTGTCCGAACGCGTTCTTTCGAAATCGTGAAATTGGCAGTTAGTTGAACAAATATAATAAAATTCTTTATATATACGAAAAAAAAAATTCAATCGGAAAACCCTGCCTAGTTATTGTCATTTACTTTCATGAAATCGCTTTCTTGAAATTTTCATTGAAAGCTAGTTGAAAGTTGGACTGAAAGTAGAAACATGTAAATGTGTTAGTGAAAAAATGTGAGTGTATTGCGACTTTCAGGAAACTACTTTCATGTGTAAATGCCCAGTTAAATTGTTTATATAGTTGAAAAATTTTTTCAACATTTTATTTTAACAAATATTTTATAGAAACATATATGTGACGCGCAAAATAGAAAGGGACCTAAGGGTAAAAACCATTTTAAAGATTTAAGTACGTGTATCTTTGGTGTACCATCACTGAGCGTGTTGGTATTGATCTCATTTGAAAGTGACACATCTCATGACGTCAGGAACGTGTTGGTCAACCTTGAAAACGCGCTCAGATGTTGTCCACATCAAAATAAAAAAAAAAAGTGACAATTGATTTTTTTTTACCCTTAGGTCCCTTTCTCTATGCTCTGTCACATATGATGTTAATAGTTTGATTAAATCAATTTTAATATCAATAGCAAAACAGTTTGGATTATTAAATTTTAAGTAATCTTTAGAAAAAAAGAATCCCTGAAAGGATTCATTTTTCAGGGAACATCGAAATTTGGTTTTATTGAGGATTTTTTTTAGAGAGAGAGAGAGATAGAGAGAGAGAGAGCGGGAAGATTTCTCCCAACGGAGACGGTACCGCGACCAAGCCAGGTCTATTGTACCCACCCCCCTTTAGTTGGCCAAAAGACCCTCTGCCTCCCAGAGGAATCCAAGAAGGTATTTTACCGGTGTTGCACCGACTCGGGACGCGCCTATCGCGCCGTGCCCCAAGTGTCTCCTTCTGGCCAATGCCAGCGCCGGGCAGTCACACAGTAAGTGCCCTGTGCGTCCTGTCGTCCTCCTCACGACATAGTCTGCATTCCTGTGACCTGTCAGATAAGCCATTAACAAGGATAACTTGGCTAAAAATTCTTTCCATATTTGCGGAAGAATGTGGAAGAACCATCAAATTTATTGTACAAACTTTGACAGCACTTGAATTGCATCCGTAGAGTCCCCACGTTTAAAGTCTGAAATTTATTGCCAAAAAGTTCGCAAATTTACTTCAATTCCTTCTAAATCTTCTTAAAAGTTTAAATTTTAACTCTCTAAATTAAGGGTCTAAAATTTGTTTTTCTTTTTCAGAAATAAAGCTGGGGAACTCTTTCAGAATTTCCATAAAAGAAATATTTTCCTTTTTCATAATTTTGTTAGGGTTAATCATATTTAAAGATTTATAAGATTTTTGTTCAAAATCAAAATATTTTAATATTTGATTTGCTAGCTCTATATAAAAATTAAAACAGTTATTAAAAATGTTGTTAATTTTGCTTTTGTTGAGTTTTGATTTTGATAGTAACTCATTAGCCAATAAGCCCATAGACACCTCATCAAAGTTCAAAAAAATCTTTGTGTCCATAAATTCCGTTAAGCAAATTTAATTTTTTAATCGTTTGTTAAAAAATTCGTTAATACAGTTCTAAAAACACTTTCCATTTGGTTGTATAGGTTATGACCAAGGTGGCCAATTTAGTCATTTTCCGGCTAGATCTGGCGTTTTTTTTTCATCTAGCCATAAAAATAGCTAGATTTTATCTAGCCGGATTATTTTAATTTTTGTAATATATTTATAAAAATTGTTTGGCTTTGGTGATATACTTTAATACTTTGAAACGCCACAATGCGATTTACCTCAAATGACAGTTTTAGCAACCTTGAAATATTAACGGTACGTATTGCCCAAAGCACTATTTATAACTCCATGCGAAATTTCAATTTGGAAGTCCGAATCAAGTTTCGATGAAAATCAGGAGGACATAGAAAATGTATTGCTAGAACAGACATTGCAAGACGTTTTAATAACTCTTCCCATAATTTAAATATGCCTTAGGCCTAATGCAACTACATTGTTCAGTGCGCAACCGTCTGTAGAATCTCTTAAATAAATGAATTGAAAAAATAAGATAAACCCACTCTAAGATTCCTCGTATGCAGCAGTTTGTCTCAAGTTCCACAAAGAAAGAAAGATCATTAAAATATAACAAGTCCAAAGTATATTTTGATATAGTATATAGTGGACAAGAGATCCCCGATAACATATAAATGAAATATAAGTTTTTCTTGGTATCCTTATTATTGCATATTATGCTTCAGTTCCTTCAAGAAAAGATTATTGGTCAAATGAAAGCAGTCTCAAAAATTGATGGTTTCGGATTATATTCGTAGAAGTTATTTTGATTTGGAAAATCTTCACATACACTTTATTGATAATGCAAAACAAAAAGATGATGATAAAATCTGGAAACTACTTTACTTTTTTTTTTGAGTAAAACGCATTAAATAAAAAAAAATTTCTGTACCTTTTATGTAATAAATGGAAGTTTTTGTTTATAATAAATATAAGTTTTATTTGAAAAAGCCAAAAATTGTATGCAATGCCCACTGTTACGTATATGTAACAGCCCCCTAGAGCGATTATAGGCCTATTATTAAAATAGGTTCTTTGGCTAAGGTAAATTGCTGTTTAAAATTTCATCGATATATGTATATAGTCCAGATCGCTGTGGCCTTTAATGGGTTTAATTGAAAAAATCGTTACATATTTTATTCTTGGGTTAAATAATGCAGTTTTTCATAATTTTAAAAATCTAGCTATTTCAAGCTATTTTTGGTTTCGATTCTAGCCTTTTTTGAAATGTCGAGTTGGCAGCCTTGGTTATGACAAGTGCTCCAAAGTTACCCTAAATTATTCAACTACACGTCGACAAGCAAAGTTACCGTGGTTTAAGTGTTTATCAAGAAATCAGCATTCTTGGAGCAATAATCGGCAAATCGGCACTTTGCTAATTTCAAGGCCAAAAATCGGCAAATAAGGCAGGCCTGCGTGATATGTTGAACAGAGTACCGGGCTTAAAATTTGAAATTAAATATTTTTTTAAAACAAAAAAGCAACTAAAACTCGTAATTTATAATCGAACCGTTTTAAACAGAAGAGTGTTTCTAGTGTTCATCTGTGTATATTTGTGTGTATATATGTATCTGTCTGTTCCTTCGTAGAGTCAAAACGGCTTGACCAATTTTCATTATATTTTGTTTGTTTAAATGGCGGCGATCGAGTGCTTTGTGCGAAGAAAATTTTTACAACCAATTTGAAATTATACCTCTTTTCTAGCTGTATTCTTTTGTTTATAAGTGTCTGTGGCACCGTTCCTCCCAAACGCTTAATCATGTAAAACGCATCGCAACGCCAAAGAATTATATTGAAAGCAAAAACAAAGTCATAAATATTTTATAATTTTGTTGTTGCTTTCTACAGAAATTTTAAAACGGTACATGAATTTATGTAGAAAGCAACAACAACATTACAAAATATTTATGACTTTGTTTTTGCTTTCAATGTAATTCTTTGGCGTTGCGTTGCGTTTTACATGAATAGGTCCTTAGTTTTTGTTGTTTGAATGGTGGCTTTATCTAAAATCTTCTTGTACTAATTAATTCAAAACGCATGATGAACCTTCCGTTAATATTTCGCTTACTTTAGATTAAAGTAAAGTTGTAATAACGGAACCCTTTGAATACGACAGATAAAATCCTGCATTTAGCTATCGGTAAGTTGTGAAAACGTGCTTAAATGTGTATATAAACATTTTTTTTTATTTAATTGTTTTCCTTATATGATTTTTTAACAAAACATTTGAGTGTTAAACGGCAAACCCCTCTGAAGAGATTGTGTAGTTACAATCGAAACTAGTCAGGGCAACCCGTCCGTGAAAACCTGGGCTCAATTTCCAGCTCAGTCAAGAACGAAAAATTATCAATAAACTTAAATTCATTTCATGTTGTAAAATTCCTTTCTTCATAAAAATAATTTAATGAAAATTTAATTCAATATGCTTAAGCCTGATTAAAATATCGAAATTTGGATTAAAAACCATTAATAGTTCAATAAAAAATCACAATAAATTTTTATTATATTCAAGTTTTTTCATCCGATGGAAAAGGTTCAAAATAATTTTCAACTTTAGTGATAAATATCATAACCGAATTTCAGTGTTTTCATTCAAAAATTGGGATTATTACTACATCATTAATAAATGCGAGCCCTAACCGCCAAAAAGACTCAAGCGCCAAAAACTAAAATTTACAGGAGAAGCATTTTTTTAAATATCTGTGGACCATGTCTAGGGATTACGGTGAAATTTGGTTTGTAAACATTGCTACTTCTGAGCAATATATTGCATTTAATTGATTTTGTATATCTCCAAGATAACGGCTATTTATGGCGCTAAAGTCTTTTTTGCTGTCACGCTGGATAGGTTTTTATCAATGTTAAGGCGGTTAAGCCCTTCTGATTTTATTAAAACACAGCTTTCAGTTTTAATTTTTTTTTTTTCAAATTATTTTGTGTATAAAATTAAAAATTAACGTTAAATTAACCTTAAATCCAGTGGTTATTATAAAAAAATGGTTGGTTTTTGTTTTCAAAATTGATAGAAAATTACTTCAGAATTCGAAATGGAAGTATATAGGTAAAAAAGTTTTAAAAGAAATAACTTTAAAGTAAATATTATATGTCTTCCTGATCAGTTTCAGGTAGCGAATCTTTAATAGTTTCATCGTATTTCAAATTTAATAATTCGTTGTGAAATTTTGCAGGAATTATGTTTTTATCACAAAGTGTTTTTAAATCTTTGAATTTTTTTGAAGAAATTTTTAAAAAGTTATCATATAAACGGATGGTTCATTTTGTATCAAAGCCGCGTAATACATGAAATCAGCCAGGCTCTTTGTCTTATTTTGTTGCCAATACCACAATAATGCTCATTTATTGCTAACCGATCTGACTCGCTGACCTTATCACTACAAAAATTTCCACACATTTAATTTGCACATGGATTCGGTTGAACACTGGTATCACGCTGTTTCTTATTTTCTATTCTCTTTGGTGTTTCTCTTTGCTTTTTGTATCCCCGTTTACCCACATACGTATCCTCTTCTATGGTTAATGTCTCTGAAAATTTCGAACTGGACCGTGTTTGTAAACAATGCTTTTGTCCAGAAGAATCAGTAAAACTATACGGAACAAGACCAGTTTTGGTCGAACTCTGAAGTAAACTTTTCATTACCGGAATATAATAAAAAATTTATAGAAATTCTATCTATTTTTTTAAAATAAAACACTTACCACTTGTTTAAAATGTAATATTTTTCTATTTTGCCACTAATACGAATTAATTTATAAAAACGAAAAAAGACGCAAGCGACAGTCGTGGTAACAAAACTTGTAAACAAACAGTGAATTGTACTTAAGTCTTTATTGTTTTTGCTGTAAAATCATAACGGTAAATTCTACAGCCCTGATATTTTCTGAGATGATGCAGATGATCATGAATAATAAATTTTAATAATAAAACGAAAATCGTCCATTATGTCGCTACAGCCCTTTTGGCGGTTATGGCTCGAATGAATTAATTAATAATGAATTTTTTATTTAATTTTGTTTCGAAAAGAAAAGAAAAAAAATTGTATTTTGTTTCAAATAAAAAAATCCAGATGGATAAATAAAATTTTTAATCACAAGTTTTTTTTATTGTTATACGAAAAAAAAAAACAAAAAGATGGTTTAAAAAGTATTAACCCTAGGATTCTCGGTAACTTTTTACCACTAAGTTCTCCTCTTGGTCTGGCCAACAATTTGTACAGCTAAATCCCCCAATTAAATAAAAAGTAAATAAATATATTTTTTATTGAACGTACGCTAATTATTTTAGATTATACAAATTTATTATATAATTTTATTATTTCATTATTTTATTCCATATGCAAGTCATCGAAAATGTAGTCTTTAATTTCGCACATTGCTATTTCGCATCTACCACAGCTGAAACGAGTTTTGCGTTAGGTTTTTGTAGTTAGATTGAACGAATCGCACAATGGGCCGTAGTTTTCTGATTTGATTCATACTTGATTCATTCGATTTAGAACATATCATTTCTAGGATTCACGTATCTGTTTTTTAATATTTTGTCCTATTTGGAATATCTTTCTAGGAAAAAAAAAAAATTTGGTCTGGCCAGACCAAGAGGGTCATTTCATAGACTTTTACATAAAAATGGAATTTAACCTCTAATCGAATCAAAATTAATTTCATTCGATTCAGATCATATCGTTTATAGTATTCACGTCCCTGTTTTTTTGATTTTTTGTTATATGCGAAAAATATTACAAGCAAAACACAAATTTGGTCTGGCCAGACCAAGACGGTAGTTCTGGGGTTAAAATAGGGTCTCTGGTTAATTCATTCATTCACTATTTACTTAATGAGGAATGGCAGCAAGTTAAATATACTTCAATTTAAAATTATCATAATAACAAAACAAAAAACCAAGTCTATTCTCCTTATGTGGATTTTATTTAAAACCTCATATTATTAATACTAAATATCGATTCAAAATTATATGTCACGTAATCTTGTGTTAATAAACACAAATTAATAGTTTGAGCCTTTTTAAAATTCATTTAATTTTTTTTTCAAAAGAAACGCGAACTTCATTTTGGCCACAAAAATCAATTTACACAAATTTCCATTACATCTCTATGCTAAACTTATTTATGGGAAAAAGGAACATGATCATAAGAACAGAATATTTGCAGCTCAATGAATAAATAAATGTTTTTTGTATCATAAGAAAAGTGCCAAATTCAATCATGATGTATGACGATGCCAACGATAATTTTAAATGAATATTTTAAAAAACTTTTTCTTTCATCTTTGTTTTTTTTTTTTTTGTTTTGGCCTGCGCGCAAAGTGCGATTATAAGGAAAAAAAGAACCAAAAATATCCTTATAAATAATGTTTTCTGAAATAGGAACTAAGTGAAACATTAAGGGATTAAAAAGTGATACAACTTTTTATGTTGAACTTTGTTAAAATTTTTCTAGATTTCCTTTAAATTTTTAAACGTATTCTAAGGAAAGTCTGAGAAGGTGTTTAAACCATTTTCTGTTTTGGCAAACAATAAAATGTTATAAATT
The DNA here is from genome assembly GCA_943735925.1 of Pollenia amentaria. Classification (NCBI taxonomy): domain Eukaryota; kingdom Metazoa; phylum Arthropoda; class Insecta; order Diptera; family Polleniidae; genus Pollenia; species Pollenia amentaria. The sequence continues at coordinate 167,137,487 of OX031006.1, forward strand.
TTCAATTTCAGCAAAAGTTTTCAACTAACGATTATCAAAAGGTTTTTAATTCAGGAGTTAATAATAACTTTTTTGATGAAGTGTTGCGTATTTCCTACAAAGAAACTTTTTAATAGTCAAAAGTTTTGCTGAGATCATAAATTATAAATTAATAAAATAATGATTTTTACAAAATTTTGTATTTAATATCGATTAGTTTCTGAACAAATGCTTATATCGATAAATTTTGAAAAAAAAAAATGATTTTTACGGCAATAAATCTTACAAATTTTTTGGTATAAAAGCAAAATGCCAGATAAGAAAAAGTTTTTGTATTATCAAGAACTTTCCTGTTTAGAGAATAAAAGTTATTAGTAAGTTTTCGATGGAGAATAAAACTTATCGATAAAGTTAATTGTTACTTTTTCAGAATTTATTAAAAAATGTATCGATAATTTGTCTATATAGATAATCAGACTAATAAATAAATTTTCCATATATGTATGTATTAATTGATATTTTGCTTAAACCAGTGGCGCTTTGTTACATTCAATAAAACAGAATAACAATATTTTTTTAATACAGATCCCGTGCATTGTTTGCGAAGCTATGTATACCAAGATTGAGTTATAATACGGAAATATATATTGTCTTAGCATTGAAGGTGCCCCGCCTACGTCTGCAATAAATCCACAGGCTTTTACAGTTGTCGTGCATTTATAACCGAGCTATTTGTACCAAATTTGTAAGCTGTAGCTGTTGCCTTTTTCTATATGTATAAAATTCTAGTTTGTGCCACGCCCACTTCTCCAATCCCGTACATTTTTTACAGATGATGTGTATTGATAACCATTCTATTTGTAACAAATTTGGAAAATTTTACCTTTACCGTTCTAAAGATATACAGAATTATATTTTGTGCCACGTCCACTTATCTAGTCCGGCTCACTTTTTGACTAATGTTGCATATTGGTAACCAGGCTTTTTATTCCAAATTTGTAAACTTTAGCTGTTACTGTTCTTTAGATAAAGAGAAATCCCCCACTTTCGAATCCCGCCCACATTTTGTCGGATGTTGTGTGTCTTTGCATGGCACGCACACTTTAAATTTTAAAAAATAATAAACTTTTAATTAATTCATTTATTAACGATGTGCTAATAATCCCAATTTATGATAAAAAACACTGAAATTTAGTGTTGTCGGAAAGCTCGTTTCTATGCGCATTTCGCTGGTTGCTTAGGCCAGCTCGTCAGGAAACTTTTTCCAAATACTTTAGAAAAGCTAAAAATATTATACAAGTAAGACCATAAAGTGAATGAGAATTTTAAACACTCAGGTCCTACTTGTAACAATATCAAAGCTTCATCAAAGACACAACAGTAAACAGTGAATTTTTTCATTCTTACATTCCCCTACAATTGAGCTGGCCTAAGCAACCAGCGAAATGCGCATAGAAACGAGCTTTCCCACAACAATATATTTCAGTGTTTTTAATCATAAATTGGGATTATTAGCACATCATTAATAAATGAATTAATTAATTATAAATATTTCATTCCCGAAAATAATTTTTGATATACTTTTATATTTTCATAATGACCGGTTTAGCGATTTCGGCGGCTAAAAGGTAGAAACAAACAAATAAATATACATACATTCAGTTTTATATACATAGACTAGACACTCTTTAATATAGAGTCAATATTATCTCTAACATTTTTATATAGAGAATTATAAAAAGATTTTGTTTCTTGTACTTAATTCCCTTTTTTTATTAATTGATAAAAAATACTGAAATTTATTGTTGGAGGATCAGCTGTTCCTAAGCACATTTCACTGGTTGCTTAGGCCATATCATCAGGAAACGTTCTCCTAAATTATTTTAGAAAAGCCAAAGCTATCAGCAAACAAGACTACAGAGGGAATGAGAATTACCTACAAACACTCAAACTGTATGAAAACCCGAATCGAAAATATGTATTTAGTTAATAGGTCGCAAGTGCACAAGTTTTATACACCATTGGATGCTGCTTAAAAAACTCTTTTCGATGATACCAAATTTGATTTATGTCGTCTTGGACCAAAGTACAAAAAAATTCGAAAAACTGAAAAAAGAACTTTTTTAAAAATGGTCCAGCTCACGGATGGTCAACGCTAGAACCAAAATATTGTGGGAATCATCAAAAAACATATCAAGCTTTATTTTCAGAGGGGTAACAAATTCACGTTTTTTTTTTGAGCCGCTCTAATGTTTAACAATTACCAATTTTTTTTCTTTTTAAAACGTTGCTGGCAAATTAAATAAAACATAAACATAAATATAGGGCTGTAATTTTTGGTACTTCTTAATTTTAAGTACTCGAAAGAAAACCAAATATTGCAAAAATATGCAACATGAATCTTAAGTTTATTTAAGTACATTATGACCACTTTAAAGCGTCTCTTAATTTTCTCATGAATTTGACAGCCTTTTCGTTTATTTTTTACAGTACTTTAAGCTAACTTATGCATATTATGGTGGGGCCTTTAGTATTTGTTTCAAATTTGGAAACTTTCACTGTAACCGTTCTGTAAATAGCTGATCGATATAGTGTTTTATCGTGATGCCATCAACATGGTGGTATTGACGATGCTATTTTGGGGCGTATTGATTTAAGCGTGCAGTTTTTGGTGCTACCATCTAATAATGAATAATAAAGTGTTGTATTTTGCTGGCAGTTTTGATCCTGCCATCTGCTTATGAGTAGTGGCGTGTTGTATTTTTCATGTGCTGATGCAATTTCTTTTGCTGTATTTGCAAGAGAGGTGCGACATTAAATTTACGAATATTTATATCATATATAATTTAATGAAAATTAAATTCAATGAACTTAAGCCTAATTAAAAATATCTAAATTTGGATTAAAAACCATTAACAGTTCAATAAAATAACCACAATACTAATTATCATTTATATCATATGTTAAGCGCCGGGTAATCAGGAAATTATTATGCAAATTTCAGGAAAATCGTGTTAGTAGTTTAGGAGTATATAGGGAAGCAACTACTAGACAAACAAACAAAGGCTTTTTCATTTTTATATAGATTTAAAGAATTCAGGTACCGATAAATTTCTTTAAGTTTTATAAATAATTTAGTTTTATAATAATTTTCGATTCGCCATAAATTGTTGACAAAATTGAGACACCACAAATTGGCCATAGTAATTCATAATATCGTTGTCATGGTCATGTATACGACTTATATTGTTGAGTTTGTTACGATAACAATAAAATCGTTTTAGAAACCATTATATGTATGAAAATGTTGCTTTAACAATAAAAAAGTTATCCCTGACTATAAAGAAACAAGATGCTTTTTTTTGCTTTCTTGAGTACTTTGAAATGAACTCTTTGTATAAATTTATCTAAAATGATTATTTTCTTAGGTCAATAATAAAAAAAATAAAAATATTAAACGAAATGATTATAAGTTCATATCTATTTAGAAATTATAATCTGTAGAAAAAACAAATTATAAAATAGAGCCAACGAAGGCAAGTTTTTATGCACAAAAATATTTGAACATATGCCAGCAAAAAACTTTTCACACTTTTGCTTTGAATGACACAGCTAAGGCATGAGATATATGTTTACATTTGTCCTTCAAGTTGTGCTGAAAAAGGTAAACAAGAAAAATAAAGACAAAAACATAAAAAACAAAAATTGTACTTTGGATTTCAAGAAGAATTCTTGACAAAAAGTACGAAAAACAGAAGTAAGGTAGAACATGTAAATCCATTAAAATAGGTTATCATTCATTCAAAGCAAATTTCGATCTACCAAGGTAAAATACCATTTGGTTTAAATATTGATGTTTGACTAATGACGTCATCCGTCGTCAATGGCGGTGAGTGCTAAACGGCAAACCCCTCTGAAGAGATTGTGTGGTTTCAATCGAATCTAGTCAGGGCAACCTGTCCGTGAACCCCTGGGTTCAATTCCCAGCTCAGTCAAGAATGAAAAATTATCAATAAATTTTAATTAATTTCATGTTGTAAAATTCCTTTCTTCATAAAAATAATTTAATGAAAATTAAATTCAATAAACTTAATTAAGCCTATTAAAATATCGATATTTAAACTGTATTTTGGTTATTATACCAAAATTTTCAAGAAAAAAATTAGTTTTATTTATTTATTTCCATATAGAAAAAATTAAAATTACAATAAGTCTTAAAGCTAAAAGCACTGGCAACCAGGGCTGTGAAGGCGGAGTTGTGGAGTCGGAGTTGTAGAGGCGGAGTTGTAGAGTTGGATTAGTCGCGAGTTTCTGTGAGTACTCCGGCTTCGACTCCAAAATGTTTCTACTTTACATATGTAAATAACTATGTAGAATTAAAATATCGATTTGAAATTTTTGCAGAATAATTTTCTTGCTATATTTAACCATTTAAAAGTCAAAGTCAGACTTCATCAATTTCAGCGGTTGGAGTCGGAGTTAGAACTAATTTTTGACGACATCACAGCTCTGCTATCAACAATGGCTATCGGCTTAAGCTACGGTCACACTTGTCAAAGTTTAGACGAAAAACGGGACCAACAGGCAAACTAAAATATAGTTCCCCTTAATTCCAATATTTATTTTGTTTATTATACCACATCTTATATATGACAATTTTGTGATAATAAGACCATGTTAAATCACACTAACTATTAACAAAAGTAGTGATTATGCTTATTTGGTCAAATATTTAATAAGTGTGTAGCTTTAGAATAATAATAATAACTGTTTTTTTTTTTCATAGAAAATTGGTAATTAAAAATATTGATCATGATTCATGACTTTTATGCATTTTAACTGCAAGTACCACAATGTCGGCAAGAACATTTCTTTCGCAGTTTTATATTGATAACAATAATAAAAATCTACAATTTATTGTTTTTATTTCAATACATATATACAAAAGAAATGTTCTTGTATTCAGTATTCCCTGAGTTTACGAATGGGTTCCCCTTATTAATTCAATATAGTCGTTAATGCCAATAAATCACAGTTTTTGTAAGGAAATTGATTGCAATATTGCAAAATATACACTTACATATATGCAATTTAAGCATGTAACCAAAAATTCTTCGAAATATTTAAAAACTGATTCAAAAACTTAGGAAAAAGTGCACTTTACGGGGCGTACGGAAAAAAAATTGGACCGAGCGGGACAATTTAGGTCGAGCGGGACTTTTGGGTCCCTCTGGGGGTAAAAAATTGCCCCTCCCACCCTTATAACTATGCGTGGGTACTTGAATGAAAGGTATTTTGCTTACGATTGTAAATATTTTGTTTTTATTTTGCGTAGACAAACAATTTGTTATAAAAATCGCGGGATTTTTTTATTTTTTTGTAACTAAAGCTTTTTTGTATAGCCGGCCTTCGACCGGGCGCAAGGATTTTCTCCTCTATGGTATAACAAAGACCGGCTTCGCTAACTAAAACTTCTCTAGCCGCCCACCCAAAATTTTATAATTTTCGTTTTTGTTGCACAATTACCTTTAATTTGAGTACCCACACATTCCATTCAGTGGGCGGGGCGGTTTTTTGGACCCAGGGGTCCCCACGGGCCTCAGCCCCCTTAAATATTAATTTTGGTATTTTTTTTTTTAATTCTGGATCGGGTGGCATATTTTTTATATTTTTTTTCGTACGCCCCGTAAAGTGCACTTCAGCCAAAACTTATTTTAAAGCAGAAAATCTAGAAAAACTTGACCTCATAATCACAACTGTCAACAATAAAAAAAAAAATGGAAAAAGCCACCAACATCATATTTTTTAAATTTCTTACACTGACATACTCACATGTCAATATATCCCAATTGGCCACGCCTTTAAGACATATTTACCAACGGGTTCAAGACAACAGTAAATCGCAGAAGACATACTGAGTAGAGCTCAGTAGGCCGTTTCTGTATTTCTCGCATCGTAAAATTTCCCGCATGAAACAAGTGAATTATGAAAAAACAGTGCAATATGAAACAAAAAATGGTTTTTCTCACATAAGTGTTTCTGTACTTTTACTTTGCGAGAATTATCTGTCATTTAAATAATTTTCCAGCAGTTATTGGAAGGATGTGAGAACAAGTGTTTCTGTAACAATATTTTGCAAAAAGTTTCTCACAAGAACTGTCAAAATAAGTCATATTTAAAATTGATGCGAGAAAAAAAAATTTAAAAAAATGGAGCCCAAATAATGTATGTATGTACACAAGAATGAGTATTATTTTATTTTATTTTAAAAGAAAGAATTTAAATGATGAAAATAAGTATATAAAACACAATTGTTATATTTTGTTATTTAAATTTTTTTGGCCTTTCATTGTGTTTGTTTTATGCAGGGCTGCCAGATAAATTTGTGAAAAAACGTCAATATCCTAAGAAAAAATAAAACAATCGTCTATTTTTTTCGGACAATTTAAAATTAATTTTGACGAATTTTGTTCGATTTTTATCATATAATCACAAATTTTTATCATATAAACACATAATCAAAAAAAAAAAAAAAACATTAAGTTCATGGGTAAAATACATATTTTATACATACATAAGAGGTCTATTAAAATAAATTTATTTATTTTATTTTCCTTAATCCGATAAGAGTTTAAAATTTCAGATTGTTATTTTTCCCTGCAGAAATCACACAAAGGAGTGACAAAATATCACTTTGAAATAAAATAAACACATTTGGGCAAAAATTTCCTAAAGTGCATTGACTGAAAAATGGGGTAATAGTTTAATCTTTTCATCACACAAACAAATGTATTAAATAATCCAAGCAAATAAAAATTAAACAGTTTCCGTTCGAAATTTTGCTTTTGCCGATACATTTTTTAATCTGCCTTGTTTTTAAAGATATCGGTTTTCTGTGGTGCCTAATACACAAACATATAAAACTATTTAAAATTGTTTTATTTCAAAGACTGAATCGTCACTAGAAAAAAATCAGCAAATTGTCCCTTTGCCAATTTTGGAACAAAAAAAATCGTCAAAATGTCGATAAATCTTTAAATCTGGCAGCCTTATTTTTATTATATATATTTCTTTCGTTGACGTTTCGCTTGCATTTGACACTTAATTACTAGAAGTATTCCAGTTAAAACAGAATCTGTGTTGTCTGTTCTCGCATTTAAATACAGAAACACTTTCTTCTCACAAATCGAGAAACGATGGAATTTTTTGTTTCACACTTAATATAAGAAAATTTGCGATGCGAGAAATACAGAAACGAGCTACAGTATAAATCGTAGACGAAATTTTCATACAAGTGGCGGCGAGAACATACACGACGATATGAGCGAAAATGACTTAAATAATTTCGTCGACGTTTATATACAAGATTATATCTAAATATTATACAATATATTCTCTGCCTCGGCTTCTAATATCGAAAAAATTCAAAGGCGCCAAAATAAACTTCTTCGAATAATCACAGCTGCTTCCTGGTATGTTAAAAACTCAAATATTCAAAAGGATCTCAAGGTGCCATTAGTAAAAACTATGATAACGAAATATACAGACAAGAGTGTAGATGTTTCGTTGACAGTGTCATCAAAGCAATCGACAAAAGTGGCGATTTGGAGACTCTTGATCCCAGGCTTACAACAGAGATACAAGTACATACTTATGTAAGTATGTACTTAAATGTTTGTTCATATAACATCATGAACATAAATAAACAATAATGCAAATTTTTGGTAGTTATCGGCAGGGCTGGATATATGTAATCAGAAGTTTTATTATTGAAAAAAGTGAGGTGATCCACTTCAAAGAAATGATAAACTTCGTGGGTATTTGTTTTTTTAATTATACGAAAATGGATGTATTGTGCCAGTGTATTAATGAAGTTCCGATTCCCATCAGTGGTCGCTTGTATTGTCTTCAATAAAGTTAAGATGAGCGACAATTGCATGCATTTTGTCGATAGTCAAGCTACATTGACGAATATCTGAACGACATTTTTATAAACATATCGTTAGTCCCAGTTTGTTAAAAACATTCTGATCGACAGAAATATTTTAATTGTAGTGCATTAACACAATTTTTGCTTTTTGATAGAATAAAAGATGAGATACGATATCTCAAATTTGCTTCAACTATTTTTTAAGTTGTCGTTTATGCTTGGTGTTGAAAAATAAAATAAAAATAACGGGCAATAACGACAAAAGAAAAAAAAAACTACAAATATAAAAACATATAATATTATTCAGTTAAATCTGCGAATTAAGGGTCGTATGTTTGATAAGTTTTTTGTTAATAAAATGATTTCTAGTTTAGTTTCTAATTCCTAAAATTAATTTATTTATCTATTTAATTTAATTTTTAATTATATATATTAAAAATAATATACCAAAAATGTTTAAAAATATTAAAAAAATATAAAGGAAATATTTTATAAAGCTTTTTGTGATAGTTCTATTCCTAAAATTTTTAGGAATGACTGTAAAATGTTGAATATAATAACGTAGCTTATGAAAAGAAATAATTCGCAGATTCTATTTGTTAAAATAGTTGAGTTAAATACATTCAATTTATAAAGATTCACTATCCAGTGAGACACAAAGAATGCTGACGAAGGCCGTAGCGGGCCAAATGCATTACATTTTGCTGGTGTCTAATAATTGTAAATTTTTCTGTACATACAATAAACTTCATTGTTATCCAAAGGAAAGCTAAGGTTAAATGTAACAGGAAGATACAAGATAATAGTCTGGTAGTGTATAAAATCATTCCTATAAAGGAAATAAATTTTTAAAATATATGTATGTACGTTAAATTGTTATTATTAAGGGAAAATAAAGTTTTTGATATAGGAAACAAATCTTCTTTTAAACGGCGATATCCACGGTGCCAATGTCGTTGATAAATCTTCAATGACAATATGAGCGATATTGCCGCCCATATGATTGCCGATTACTTAATAAGAGCTATTGTCGTCCATATATCTCCAACGGCATCGCAAAGATTTTCCAGACACTTGTCGTGAACGATTTTCCATACACTTGTGTGAAAAAGTCGTAAACGATTTACTTGGACGGTTGCCTGCCCATCATCAAGGATTTTCTATGGTCGTACACGCTTCGTCAAGGATGTCTTCATGACATGGCGAACTTGGTTCACTTGCAACTCACACATATTAACAATTACATATGTACATATGTATGTATGAATCTATGTATATTAAAGACCAAAGTAAACAATTATAAAAGAAGGGACAAGGGAAAGACAACAATTTATCTTCACATCTCACTTACATCGAGTTGGATAAACAAAAAAATGAATAGAATAAATGATCAGCAAAAATAGTAACAAGATGTAAAATAAAGTCAAAGAAAGAAAAACAGGCACAAATAAATTGAAAATATAATTCAAGCATGAATTCAATTCTGAAATAGAAATGAAAACAAAAATCTAGTAGAAAAAAAAAATTTTTTTTCTTGGCAAAGTGTAACTTGGTAGTAAATTGATAGAATAGAACTTTATTAGAATATTTGTGGGTGTGTTTTATTTCGATTTATATAAACACACATGTATCAATGCATATGCAAAAAAAAAAACTCTTTAGCATGAGCATTTGTATATCCTGCAACCGTTTGCTATCGCGAAAGTTCGGAACAAATAGTTGACATTCCATTAAAAATATCGTTAACATACCATAAAGCTATTAGAGCTTTAATATTCCGCCGGAAAGGCTAATCCACCGTGTAAGTGTCTACATTTGAATACGTATAAAACTCTTCCAGACGAAAGCAATTAAAAGAGTTGTAGTCTTCTGTCGAAAAGGCAAGCTTGCCGTGAAAGCGTCGTCATTTGTCGCAATTTTATTAAACTTTTTGCCAATCATCGGAACGGATAGTTCACCGTAGAAACGTCGTCCAGGAAGTGCCTCTGAGACAGTGATGTTATAGACTTTTTTAAAACTCCATACGTAACCCGAAAAAATCACTATTTATCCCTACGCGCTAAAAAAAATTGTCCCTACAAAAATCCCTACAACATTTAAATGATGGAAATAAAACAATTGATGTTAATGTAAATACATTTTATTTTTTAACAAATGCATATACTCTAGGGAGATCGAACGGTTATTATTCGACCGGTTTTAACCGGTTATTCTAGTTCTGCCCAGATCGGATATTTTAATATGTTCATTTTTCGAATATCGAATAAACCGGCTATTTTGGTACAATAAACCGGTTAATGTGTAATTTATATAAGTTTTCCTTACTCTTGTTGTAAATTTACCCGTAATTTAAATATTTTTCAAATTGGATATTAGTCAAATTTAAACTTTTACTGAAGAATGTCCAAACAACATGTAACAAAAGTGGAAAAACTTTATGAACATTGAAAATACAAATCGCCTATAAAAGCGTGTGTTCTAGTAAAAAAAAAAAACAAAAACAATTCAAAATACTACAAGAAGTGTTCCATTAAAAAGTAAATAGTAATTTGTGTGAAAGTATTCTAAGTATTAAATATATTTTTATATAGATATTATCTCTAGAGATATTTCGAACGGAATTAAAAAGAAAAAGTGCTGCCTGAAGTGCCCTCAAATGATAAGTTGCAAAGTTTCTTCCCCGTCACGACTTTCTAATCACCTTTAATAAGTCCGCATGCTTGACATTAATGTACTCCAACTATAACTTAACTCCGTTTTAATAAGTTCTAAACAGACGACAAATAATAATTTACTAAAATACGCAGCCAAAAACCATTGGGTGAAATATTAGCCCGTTGTGTTACCGAATATCTTCTAGAATATCTTTCTTCATGCCTAAAAGTACAACATTCCGGCGGAATCAACGATATGAAAAAATTAAGCTGAATTTAAAAACAAAATAGAAGAAATCAAACAATGTCCTGGAAGGTTTTAAATTGTGGTCGACAAATTGAAACAAAATTATTCGAAATAAATAGGTAATCCTGGTCAAGAGGTTTTGCTTGCAACTCTTCAAAAATATCATTGAAGTCTACTGATTCATATACACATGCTTAACCACCAACAAACTAAAACTAATTTAAAATAAATTTAGGAGAATATTTTAAATAATAAATTTATTAAATTCCTATAAAACGTGTGTCTAGATCAAACATCATTTAACAGTTTCCAATTTAGATTATACAATTATCTTCTTACAAAAAAGTTTAGTAAGTAAATAGAAATTGTTAAAAATAAAGCAAAAGTTTGATCAAATTTACTGGTCACACATTTCTTGGATTTGATGGTCAAATATTTGTTAGGTCTGAACATACCTTCAGTCATATCTATTGAACATCTGCATGAAACTTAATAATAATGTTCATAAAACTTTCATTATAATTTTGTATTTGCTTCGTTTGTATTCAATCAAATGAATAACTACAAAATTAAAGCAACAAACTCACGAAATTTAAGAGACGAGTTAGATGCAGTTTTTTTGTTTACTTAAACAAGAGAATATGAATACTAACAACTCTGAAACAAAACAACCAATGAATAAATGTCGAATAAGTTCATGGAAAAACACATTTATTTTAAAGTCAGTATTGCCAGTTGAAAGAAATGAAAAAAAATAGGAAAGATAAAAAAAAAAAACAAAAATAACCATGAAGAGTAAAAGCAACAAGATAAGAAAGTACATTAATATTAAAATAATAAAAATAATACAAATTTGACTTGGTTTTCAATGTAAATTAATTGTTTTTAATGTAAATTTTGAAACTTCAAAAAAATTTAATTTTATTTTCAAAAACATTTTTAGCAATGTGTTTTGCTTAAAAGAACATAAAAATGTTCTTAGGAAAAAAATTTAAATTTAATTTAAAAAATGTTTTACAAATTACATATATTATTGTAAGGGTAACAAAAAAAAAAAAAAAATTACATAAATTTACTAAGTGGCAACATTGCTATTGAGTATTTATATAAAATAATGAGAGAGAGTGAAAACTGTAAAACAAAAGTCATTTCATTGAACAAACTCTTTGTGTTTGCCATATGAAACGAAATGTGTTTGCTAGTAGCATGAATAAAACAACAGTTTGTTCAGTGGTCTGAATTTTATTTGAATACGAACTTCATTGAATAAACATTTCAGCATGTTCATGAATGAAATTATTCATGCAGCCCTTTAATATCTATGTATTTTGCTGGTTCCTTTCCATTGTGAATTGTTTTGTTTTTATTCAAATTAACGTTTTATTACAAAAACTTTTTTGTGTTTTTTGTTTTTATGTATTCGAATTAAAACCGGTTAGCCGGTTATTTTTAAAATGCTTAACTGAAAACCGGATTTTTTTAAGAGAGCAACTATTCGGAATATTCGAAACCCGGTTTTTGAAAAAAGTCGAGTAATCGATCTCCCTAATACATACCCTTAAATCAATTCTTATTATAAACTAAAAAATAAATTAACAAAAAAATAAAAAAAGGCAAAAAAGTAATACACACTTTGTATTTAGTACCTTTGAATTTTGTTTGGATACTAGAAAAATTACTTGTTTGTCCGTATTAGTTTCGACTTGTGATTTCCTAACAATCATACAGGTGTAGGCTATCAATTTTTAAGTGATTTTCGGTGCACTGGAAGGTACATTCGTCTTGACGAAAAATCCAAAAAAAAGTGGCCAGTGAATTGATCAAATTTTGGCTTTATTTTTAACAACTTCTATTGATTTTCTAAACTTTATTTGTAAGAAAGTAATTGTATAATCTAATTTAGAAACTGTTTCATAACTTATTATTGATCTAGCCAAACGTTTTGCAAAAGCAAATATTTTTTTAATAAAACAAGTGGTTACGTGCAGGAGGACGTCAAAATATTTAACAGGTGTGTAAAGACCTTTTGCTATCTGTAATTTCATCTGGGAGTGATAAATCAAAGTTAGCTAATTTCGGCTAAAGCGGGAAAATTAAATTTTCATTCTAATTTTTCATTTTGGTGTCTTTACTCCAAAAGGTTTTGGTCATAGTATAGAACTAGTATGCCAACTCGAGAGAGTGTTCTCAATTTTTTAATTAACCCCTCACACGTATAGGTTTTGTGTGAATTCAACACACATAAGAACAACAAAAACAAAACAAAATTTTTCAATTTAAAATTTTTCACAATATAACACTTTATGTTAAATTTTATGACATAAACACATAATTAATAATTTTTTCCAATATATTTTGCTCATTTGCTTTCGCAAAATGTTTTTATTTTTCACAAACTAAAAATTTTTAAATAATTCATTTATTAATGATGTGCTAATAATCCCAATTTTTTTAAATGAAAATACTGAAATTTATTGTTGTGGGAAAGCTAGTTCCTATGCGCATTTCGCTGGTTGCTTAGGCCAGCTCGTCAGGAAACTTTTTCCAAATACTTTAGAAAAGCTAAAAATATTATACAAGTAAGACCATAAAGTGAATAAGAATTTTAAAACACTCTGGTCTTAAATGTAAGAATATCAAAGCTTCAACAAAGTCACAACAATAAACCGTCAATTTTTTCTTTCTTACATTCCCCTACAATTGGCTGGGTTTTTTCCAACACAAATTGTAGTTGTAAGAGGATAGAAAGAAAAAAACAAAATTAAAAAAAACAAGATGCTTAAATAAAGCAGATTGCCATTTCAGTTTTTTATTTGCCGGGCACATGCAAATTTATTATCAAAAATTATTTTTGGGAATGAAATATTTTATTAATTAATTCATTTATTAATGATGTGCTAATAATCCCAATTTTTTTAAATGAAAATACTGAAATTTATTGTTGTGGGAAAGCTAGTTCCTATAAATTTGCATGTGCCCGGCAAATAAAAAACTGAAATGGCAATCTGCTTTATTTAAGCATCTTGTTTTTTTTAATTTTGTTTTTTTCTTTCTATCCTCTTACAACTACAATTTGTGTTGGAAAAAACCCAGCCAATTGTAGGGGAATGTAAGAAAGAAAAAATTGACGGTTTATTGTTGTGACTTTGTTGAAGCTTTGATATTGTTACATTTAAGACCAGAGTGTTTTAAAATTCTTATTCACTTTATGGTCTTACTTGTATAATATTTTTAGCTTTTCTAAAGTATTTGGAAAAAGTTTCCTGACGAGCTGCCCTAAGCAACCAGCGAAATGCGCATAGGAACTAGCTTTCCCACAACAATAAATTTCAGTATTTTCATTTAAAAAAATTGGGATTATTAGCACATCATTAATAAATGAATTAATTAATAAAATATTTCATTCCCAAAAATAATTTTTGATAATTTTTAAATAAATTTATTTGACATTAATTTTTTCTGTTGTTAATATTATTAAAGCCAGCAGAGTAGCATTTTGTGGTATGAAAATAGTATTTAAAATCATAAATTATTCACATATTTTCCGATATTGCAGAATAAAAATTTTGCAAACATTGTTTTTAAAAGTTTATAAATGCAGCCGGAATTTAATAAATTGAAAATTTATTGAACTAATAAAATTTCATTTTGGGAATTTTTTTTTTTGCCATTCCATACGATTTTATGCAACTATGTTCAGTGGTGGAAATAGATTTATACACCAATAAATTTAAAAAAAATCTTACTAATCCAAACATAAATTAGTTTCCACTGACAAATGAGTTATGTACCTGTCAAAGAGTCTGCATACTAGTTGTATACTATGGTTTTGGTGCCCATCTTATACAAGTTATCTATTTATTGCTCTGAGAAATTAAATTCTTGTAAAAGAGAGTTTCACAAATTTACCATAAAATTAAACTTGAAATGGGGGCAAGCGATCACTCAAAGAAATTTAAAAATTTGTAATGTTGCCGTATCAGCAATATTATAAGTATTTTGTCAAAAATCGAAAAAATTGCCAAATACTCGTATATACAGTTTTGCCACATTTTCGAAAATTCCCTACATTTAAATGGTTTCAAAAATATCTGCCATTCTTTTCCCTACGGCCATTTTTGTAGAAGAAAATCCCTACGTTTAACCCTTTCGACCCCAACTTTTTATCTGTATCCCTAAAAATTTTGTTTTACTTTTAATAATTTTGTAGTTATTTAAGGAGTGTCTGGCCAAAATTACAAGTCGCCACGCCCGTTCGTTTGGGCGGTAGAGAAAGTTGCTTGTGAGCAACGTTGGGCAATGGTGGTATATAAAAAAATTTTGTTTTGTAATTATAGCCGTATTAAGTTTTATTGAATTATTTTAAAAGTTAAGTATGAAAGGACAAAAAACAATTTTTGTTATTATTACAGCAAAGATGGACTTTACATTTAAGACATTTGGACATTGGAGTTCCTGTTTTGCACAATCTGCAGCGACCTTTTTCGCCAAATACTACCCAATGATCAACTTTATCATACCGCTTTGCATCTGGAGGGTTCGGTTGGAACCTATACTTTTTGGTGCTTTGCGAAGACACACTGCTCGAGGGAGAGATACCATCGGAAGATGTAGGATTATTTTTTTCCAAATTCGATGGTCGACCTCTTTTTCTTGGGATGGAATCTTCAGAAACGGAACTATATTGCAAAAGTGCATTAGCAATTTCCAGTTGAAATTGTATTAATGGAATATGTTTCTGGTTGGGTTGAAGTAGACGAAGATGTTTTCTATAAAGCAACCATGCATTTGTAACGGATGTTCCTAGGCACCAATAGAAAATTCTTATGTACCATTTTCTTGAGCGGTGGTTAACCTTGTACAGCTCTATGAGTATATCTGCCAGGTCAACCCCTCCCATGCCTTTATTATAGGAAGCAACAATAGCAGGTCTTGGAACATCAATGTAAGCTTTTTCCTTCGGGCTCCAACGCTTACAAACATCAACAGGTTGGTGGTCTATACACGAAGATGCTAGCAAAACTGATTTGTTGTCAAACCACTTAAGACATACTAGATTATAATTAGCTTCACATCTCACGTCAAAAGATCCTCTTCCCCGTTTTTTGAGTTCAGCATCTGAAAGCAACTGGCATCTGCTTATCCGATTTTTACGTATAGTACCTGTTGCATATATGCCCATTTCCTTCAACGCAATAAGAAGACTTACTGATGTAAACCAGTTGTCGAAATAAAGTTTAAAATTCTTGTGTTTGGGAAGGTTTTGAGCCAGAAAAAGGACAAAATCCGAAGATAATCCCAATCCGTATGACGGGCAGGTTCCTTCGCCAACATACATTGTAAAATCATATACCATGCCAGTAGTTCCAGCACGAGTAAACATTTTCAAGCCCCATTTGTGGGGCTTAGCTGGGTTATATTGTTTATAAGTAGACCGTCCTATAACCAAGAGTAACAGTATAAATTTATGAATATATGAATTTATATCTATGTATACCTTTGAATGCAATTATCTGTTCATCAACACTTTGATGCTCTTCCTGAGGTAGATTATTGAAGTTCTCCTTGAGCATATTTAGCAAAGGACGAATTTTGTACAGCTTGTCATAATTTAAATCATCCTTTTTAGGTTGTTGGCTGTTTTCGTTGAATGTAAGCACTGCTTAATTTTTTCAAACCGGCCGCGATACATTGCTTCTGATATAGCCGTAAGCTTTATGTTTTGGGCCCATGCCATTTTAAACTGGGGCAGCCTAAAAACACCTAAGTATAACAAGGCACCAATATACCGTCTTATTTCCTCCTTAGAACAGTTAAGCTCAATGCCGAGTTCCTGTAGTCCATATAAATTAGTTTGCTGAGTGATCAAATCAATACAACGAGTATCAAACATTTTTTCGAAATATTCAACTGGTGTCAAAACTTCATGAACTTTCAGGATATTATCGTCCTTCAAAATAGAGTATGGGGCTTCATATGGCCTTGATCTCCATTTAAGAGATTTCGGATCAATTTTTTCAAAGCACATATTAACACCAACAGAAGATTTTTGCTCAAACTCATCCGCCAGTATGTTGTCCAGAAGGCCGATCTCTACGCTTTCTCCTCTTTCCACGATCCCTTCCAAATTCCTCTCCAGCACTGCAGATATGTCTTCCATCTCATCGCCGCTTTCCTCGTCACTGGAAACATCCCAATCGAAGTTCAAAATTGTTTCAATATCTTGGTTTGTCAAGCCCTTCTCTTGGGGTCTCATGTCTAAAAGTATGTTAATTAATTACCATAATTGCCCAAAGTTGCTCACAAGCAACTTGACAACTTTGAAAATTACTCACCTGTTGTTTGTTTGCAATTCTAAGATTTAACTTCCACAAATATTTTACTTGATATTTACTAAAAAAGATTCAATAAACATATTTTAAATTTTTATTATAATTTTGAAAAAAAGTCACATGTATAAAAACCTCTTTCTAAATTCGCAAATATATTTGTCTTGACACACGCGCGTACTAATGAAAATAACTTTGCTAATTGATAATCAAATTAGCTGTTGTTTTATTCAACTTAAAGAGAACACTTGTAGTTTTCGATATCGAACCGGTTACACGAACAAAAACAAAAACAACGCTGACCGTTAGTCGTCAAACATATGAAGTTGCCCACAAGCAACGTTGGGGCCGAAAGGGTTAACATCACTGCTCTGAGAAGTGATGAAAATCAGAAGTCTCGGAAATGTGTCTCGTAGAAGAGGATTTTTTAAAACAAAAAAATAAAAATTATGCCGTTTTTAATATTTCTTTCTTTTATTATTTGACGTTTTTATGTCACACTCTTCACAAACACTAGAAACAAACCAATCATAAGAAACAAGACAAAGTCCAGAAAGAAAACTGCCGGCAATTGTAAAAAACATTGCCTTTTGTACATTTGAGGAGGTTGCTAAATTCTACTCAGACTTGTAACTACAAAAAAAAAAAAAAAAAAAATACGAATTAACGAGGTCACCAAAATGTATGGGATTTTTGCGAATGAAAATTTGTTCCAGGAACCAGCCGGTTTTTTAAGAATTGTTGAGGGTTTCGAAATTCAAATTACCGGTGTACGAATTATCGCTGTTTGACTGTAGAATATTTCTCAGACCTTTTCATTTCCCGGGAAAGCGGGATTTATTTTTAAATTTAACGAAAATTCCCAGTAAAAATAAAACGGTGCTAAATATAATTAAATTAAATTTATTGGAACAAATGACAATTTATGATATCTGTTTAATATGTTTATTAATGCATTAAACGTTAGTAAAAAAAATTCAGTTCTTTATATGCAAAGCCAACAGCATTGACATAAAACCAAAATAGTTTAATTATTTAAACAGAATATTGCAATATATTTAATTAAAATATTTAAACAAAATATTTATACGGATGTTTGCTGCAAAAGAACATTATATAATATCTGGACACTTTCAGTTGTTTCACCATATCCTTCAAGAACTTCTGATTAATTTTTCAAAGAAAATTATTTTCAGAGCATCAATCATTCAAAATTGCATTACTGATCGGATTTGAACTTACATTTATTTTTGATATAACTAATTTACAACTATATCAGCAGTAAAGTTGCCATAATAAATTTAAAAAATCGCGGGAATTCCCGCACAAATTCCCCGGGAAATTCCGTATGCAAAACACTACTGTAGATAGAATAAAGATTTTATTAACTTGTTAATCATTTTCCTTATGGCTGTTTCTTAATTTGGCGATTATCTTTCTCCACAAAGAAAAACTGCAGATTAGAGATATTTGGTTTTTTCAATGCGTCATTTGCTTCAATCCTGCAGCTAACCCGCCCTTATCTTTCAATTATTTATTTGCCGTTTATTTGTGATACAGATAAATACAATCAGCTGACTCACAACTTTTACGTCTATTTTGAGAGGTATTGACAACTGGAAATAATACTTTAATAACTTACAGTTTAACGGTACATTGAGAAAATGGACATTATACTAATACAACTTACTATTTAAACTTTTAAGATAAATTATTACTAAAGCAATAAAGCATTCTTAGAGCAATTTGATTTCGTAACAATATTATAACTTCTTGTCAAAGAACATCTTCCGGAGTTATTTTGCACCTTTAAAAGATTTATCACTTTTGATTTTCTGCTCTCAAATATCTACACAAACAATTTTGCAATACATATATGTTTACTAATTTGGCGTGGATCCAACGGACTGTTTGAGAGGTGGGCAGTATTTACGGACGGGTCCAAGATGGACACTGGCACTTGTGCCGGTGTTTATTCAGACTCCCGGATGAGTGCAGTGTCTTCCAGGCTGAGCTCCTTGCGATCGTAGGGGGTCTGTGGTGACAATTTACGGCTGCGCTAATAGCATTGTCAAATTATACAGTGCGATCGATACTGATCGCACGGTGTAGGAATGCTCTGAGGGAGCTCATGGTGGCATTCACAATAAGGCAGCGTTGGATACCCGTACACTGCAAAGTGGTTGGCAATGAGGTGGCGGACGAACTTATTTCACTAGTATTGGGTGATACGGGACAGATTCCGTGATGCCGTTAACCGGTCCTGGAGGGATAGAACGGATTGCAGGGTGTCGAGGGCGTTATGGCCCGGATTGGAAGCAGGGGCAACCAGGGTTATATTAGGATTGGATTGGAGTGGTCTCAGGGCCCTTATAGGGTTCTTGGGCATTGTTCTGTTAGGGCTTTTACGAGTAAATGGAACAATGCCATACCGGACTTCTGCAGACTGTGTGGGGATGACGAGGAGCTAGAGACGATTGAGCATGTACTGTACCACTGTCCTAAGATGCAGGGTCTAAGGCAGAAATGGCTAGGAGCTAGATTTTACGACGAACTTGGGTGTATCGCTGGATGTAATCCAGCCAATCTACTAGGGTTTGTCAGGGAAATAGGACGGTTGTTTCTGATGGAGGGACTGTAGGGGGAGTCGTCTCTTACGTAGTATCTTTCTATCTGTTAGCTGTCTTGAACCTGTCAACTATTTTCTTCTTTTCTTCTCATTTCTTCTTCTTCTTCTTTACTGAAGGGATTCACAATATACCGCATTGGTCTCCGAGTAGAGATGGGCTTTTGAGCACATAACCCTTCTTAACTTAACCTAGCCTAACATTTGACGAAACTGACGCAAACAAAGACATAAATCGGCTGATTCATTAGTTTTCAATACATAAGTTACGTATAAACTAAACACAAACAGGCATACCTAGGAAAAGGGCGGAAAGCGTTTTCTAGCTATCGGAAATTTAATGCCCATATCAGTGTTACTACCAGCAAAATTTAAAATTACACTTGAGATGAAGAAAAATTACCCGATTTTACTAAAATTACACCTGATAAAATTAAAGTGTTATTTTATAAAAATGCTACCATATTATCAAAATTACCTTTAAAAATCCGTCATCTATTCGCGCAACTAAAAGACGACTTTATGATTTTTATAGCGGACATAATCGTCTATTTGACCAGGTTTGTTATAAACAAAACTGCCGCATATCATCATCGGTCCTTATTTATTTTTTTAATGAGTCGAAAAGGTTGATTTTGCGAAAAAGTCCTGCCAATTAGCCCCCAAATTGTGCGATGTGACACCTCTCCATTACGACGTGAAGGAACATTGTTCGTGACGTACTGCCAGAAATACTTGAAAAAGTAACCCATATTTCGACGGCCAGAGTGTGTTTCGTCAAGAAACGCCGCGATGCTCATAGGGCCGAATACATTTTCAAATGTTAATGTCGTGGAATTGTCTTTTAAATAAAATTAGTTTTTTGTACTTATTTTTACAATTTCAAGTTTTATGGGCTTTAAGAAATATCCTTTATGGTTTTAGACAATAGTCTGTTTCTTAAATCAGTGTCACAACTGTTAAGGGCCCTAAATTTGCTCCCAAATAAAGCATTTGGTAGTGGCAAAATAATATGAAATGCAGTCCTTTTTAAGATATTGCAAACATATATTTTAGTATACGGTTTTCCAATAAGCTTCAGGTTCAAAACCGATTGAAACATTTTCGTAAAAAGAAACAATATTTTAAATGGTATACATTTTTTTCTAATATTAAAGATTAACATTTATTGTTTTAAAACGAAAGAATTTCAAATTACATCTGATATACACCAGCAACCAATTACCCACGCTCTACCCACGAGAGTAAAATTTACACTAAATTTGGGTAATTACCCGCAAAGTGGCAACACTGGCCCATATACATAGTATGTAATTTGTATGTAGCATACTGAAATAATTGGGCTGCAACGCTTTGCAATTGGAAAATCCAATTTGGGTCACGCGATTAATAGTGAAGTTAGCTGCAAAAAAAAAAAAAAGTAAACAAACAAATATATCGTCACCTTAAATGCAAAAGAACTTAACAACACTTTTTTTTTTTTTACAGGAGAAGCAAAAAACTTTACGCTTTTTTTTTGGATAGCCTCGTTTTTTATCGTTTGACGTAGTGTTGGCGCTATTGTTTAGGTATGGCATTTTAGTGTTAAAGCTTAAGGGAAGAAAATGTTCCGCCTTCTGCTCTTGTTTAGGTATGGTAATGTGTGCTCTCTCTGATGCAATGTTTTTTGCTTACGAAAAAAGTACATTCACTTCTTGCTATCGTGCAGTAGTGGCGAAGATGTCTGCATCAGATAATAAGAATACGATTGCAGTGTATGTTTAGAGTTCTTGTAAAACGTGTAAGATCTTTTTTAAGTCCTCCAGAAGTTTAGTAGAAGTATAGCCCAGTCAATGCCTTCTTCAAAAATGTTTTAATGCTTGTAGGGCAAGACTATGCAGCTTAGAAAAAACAGTTTTTTCCTGTTTCCAACACATCCTCATCCGCTTGATAAAATTCCCATATTTCAATAACACACATTTTAACTTACACACATCTTAATGTAAAGAAACTCAAAGAAATCTATTTAATAACATGCATGTAAATGTGTCTGGTGTAGAACTAAAGTACAATTCATTAAAACCTTAAATTGCCAATTTAACGCAGTTTAAGTTTTAAACTTAAACAACTTTTTTACATTCTACTTTTATCCGTAGTTTTGTAGGTGTCTTCGTTTTAAAATTAATTCAAAAACTATTCTGGTTGAGTGGAATATCTTTTGAAAAAAAGAGCGGAAAATTTTTTTACGTTAAACGTGGTTACACTTGCACTGCCATTAAATAACTTTAATTTAAAAGTAATAAGTCAGGATGAACAGTTCACAAGTAAGTTAGTCTTTTATCCTGAACAAAATTAAAAAATCTAGCTGAAGATACTTTAACATGCGAAAATGCATTTAATATTTAAAAGAAGTTTTCTAATCATTTAAAGTAGTTAACCCATTTAGTTAATACATTTCTACTAACTCAATCACAAAGTAAGGTTTTATTTTCTCTCTCTTTCTGTCCTTTTTTTTGGCACTCAGGGGATGACCCCTAGTAATGCATTGCATTGTGTTGGAACTAAGGAAATAATTAATGGAAAGGAGGATAGAAGGTGTAGTGCTTGTGGATATTCGGTTTGAACTTATTTATGTTAAAAAGGATATGAAGACAGTCCGGCTAAATAATGAATTTTCCGTGTAAAACGTTGTACGATGCACCGGCCAATCGACCACAAATGGATGGGCTCTTGAGAAAAAACGCGTATAACGTGCACACGTACGAGTTTCGGGCACCAGATCCCTAATTTCATCATTGAAATTAGGGATCCCATTAAAGCAAAGATTAAAATATAAGTCAATAGAATTGGACACCCCTCTGTCAGCAATGAGAACATTCGCCCTCTCTGCGGTCAAAAAGCTCTGAAATAGACGTTGAAGAACCGGCCCACAGATGAGAGTTGTATTCCATTCTCGGTCGGATATAAAAATAGTAAGGAGATCAGTTGTAGTGAAATATCTCTTTCATAGTTTTAAAAACTTCTTCTTTCGAAACCTTGAATGTATGTTTTGTCCGTCAGACATCACATTGTATTCTCATGCACAGAACATCAAGAGATTCTGATTCCTAAATAATTTTATACCAATATACACAGATGAGGCACCTTGATCCAACGCAGTGTCTTTCGAGCATCAAAATCGACCCTTTTCGCACGACCCCATTCCGAGGTTATATCAAGGTCCCGACCAAGCGAATCATTCAAGTTTTGCCTCATAGTACCAACATCTGATTCGCTTGATGTCAAATGAATCCGAATTGCAAAGGCTGCTGTAATCTGCAAAACAGAAGGCAGGGTTGGAAGTTTTACATAGGAAATCGTTTATGAAATAGACTAATCCAAAGAAAGGAGCCTTACGGCACCCCTGAGTGAATGTGAAACTCGATTGAGGAAATTCCATCTATAACCACTCGTATAGTGCGATCTTTGAAAACGCTCGATATAAATCAAGATAAATTATCGCCGACACCACATGAAACAAGCTTTGACAAGAGTGCACCATGCCAGACTGTATCCAACGCCTTGGAAATATCTAAAGCAATTACCTTACTTTCGCCAAAGTGGTAAATGGAACAGCACTATTTTTTCGTAAAAGGGAACCTAAGTCTCCAGCAGAGCGACCTCTACGGAAGCCATACTGGCGGTCGCTTGATAAAAAGTTTGACTCTATTAATTTGACAAGATGGTGATTTACCATAGTCTCCATAACTCTGGAAATTCCCGAACAAATTGGAATTGGGCGGTAATTCTCAGGATTATAAGCCACTCCTTTCTTTTAGGAATTGGCGTGTCCAATTTAGTTTTATAAGACTAAAAATCATATTAAAAATGTTGTGATAATCAATCTATAATTTCATATAGGCTCTATTTAAGCCCCACTCTCGATAATCATTTAAATATATCCCTTAGCTATAAAGTCCTATAAAAGACACTGAAGAAAATTTTAATTTTCGGGGAAAGGTATTAAAGATGTGGCACAGCCGAATATAGAGTGCTAACTTGTTATAAATGGAAACATTATTATAATTATAATTGGAGACTAATTGAAATAAGGGATCGATCTAGTCCATAATAAGCAAACTATAGGCATAAGTTTATCATTTATTTGCCCCATCCGGTCCAAACCTTATATTTATTAATAAGATGTCAGTGCATTACTTTTTTCAGTTAAGAACGCTTATTTCTAAAAGATGAAAGTGTTTGATCAAATATCAGATCGATTTGCTGCATTTAACTGTTAAATTATATTGCACAAAAAAATTAAAAAAAAAATCCTTAAATGAACATGAAAGTCATATTATAAAATATGCTTTAATAAATATCAAAAGATTCTTAAAACACACGTTTAAAGCATTAAAAAATCACGATATAAAAACATCTTAACGAAAGTCTGCTTATGACGCACAATCTTCACATCTTTAATATGAAATGTTTCGTTGTGGTATTTTGCATGCGAACCAAAATTCATCACATGTTACACCCTGCAGTGAAAAAAAGATAAAAGAGAAGAGAAGACATATACAAAATTGAAACCCAGTTATGTACAAACGTGCAAAAAAACTTACAAAAATAGCTACCATGCAAGAGATAAAGGATTATGAAACTGAACAAACACTGACAAAAGAATAAATTAAACGTTTTTATAGTGAAGTACATTTTTATCGTAGGTAACCTTCTCTTAAAGCAACAGAAGTGAGATTAAGATTGTTAAACTAATTATAAATACTATGTGTGTTTACGAACGCGCCCCTTGTAATGGGTGATTCATCGTGAGGTTGGATTTTCAATGCCCTTTTTTACAGATAACGCGTGACTCATATCAAACTTCTTTGCCTTTTTGTATCGTTTGGCAAGGCACCATAGAAAGACTAACACTGCAACAGCGGCTCCAGATTGTTCAGCTGTATTCCAAAAATCAGCGATCTGTGAGAAATGTTTTTATCGTGAAATTTTGTTCAGTGATGAAGCACATTTCTGCCTCCATGGATACGTAAATAAACCAAATTGCCGTATTTGGGCTGAGGAGCAATCCGAAGAGTACCATGAGCTACCATATCATCCATTAAAAACAATGGAATTGGTTTGTTTATGGGCTGGTGCAATCATTTGTCCATATTTTTTTTAAAAAATGAGGAAAATCTGAATGTTACCGTTCATGGTAACCGTCATTGCACCATGTTAACGGACTATGTGCTTTCTGAAATTCAAGCGCATGGTATCGATAAGCTCTGGTGTCAACAAGAGGGCGCTACGAGCCATACACCTCGTGAAACAATGACGTTATTGAGAAATCATTTTGGTGATCACTTAAATTCACATTTTGCTACAGAAAATTGGGCACCTAAATCATGCGATATCACGCCCTTGGACTAATTTCTCTTGGGATATGTAAAGTCTGAGGTCTTCAGGAATAAGCCAGCTGGTCAACATTACTCTTGTTATTCGTGAGATACCAGTCGCTTTGCTCGAGCGAGTCGCCCAAAATTGGACCTTCCGAATGGACCACCTCAGACGCAGATATGTCCAACATTTACATGACATCATTTTCAAACAGTAAATGCCATAAATTGTACTTTTAACCAATAATAAAAATTTTAAGTTCATATTTGAAAGATGTATTTGTGTTTTATTTTACATTATAAACAAACCTCACGATGAATCACCCATTCTAAGAAAGTATTGTCGGTCAAGCCCAACCATTCGTTAATCCACATCATAGTATTTACAGAAATATTTTCGAGAGTGTACCCTATTTGGCCCCAATGGATAATCATGGACGCAGCAAAACAAAATTATGTTATAAGGTAAGGATTCATGTAAGAATTCTTTGTAACGAATATTATCTAGATATCCACCTCTAAATAAAATCTTTTTCGTCTTGAAGTGGCGTAAAAAAGGCGTTTTTTATGGGATCTATGGCCCGTTCTAGACCAGCGAGCATAAAAGTTACCGAGATTCTAAAAGTTATCGTTGCCAAATTCTATATTAATATCAACATTTATAAGAATATTATGGCACTAAATTTATTTTTGCCATTTAGGTAGTATTCTGACGAATCTGGAGGGTCTAGTACGGATATCACAAAAAGAATTAAAACTACTAAGTAGGCCTTTGGTCGCCTTGGCAACGTGTGGAAATCAACAACAGTTTCTCGGAATGTGCAGATAAAACAACTTAATTCAAACGCAAAATTAATTATGCTATATGGGTGTGAAACCTGGAATGCGGCCCCTCGCGACATTGGCTCAATGCAAGTCTTTGTAAATAGATGTTTGCGAAGATTCATAAAAATTGTCTGGACGAATACCATCTTCAACTCCAGACTATCATCGCAAACCCCAATCGATCTCGAAATACGGAGGCGAAAATGAAATTGGATTGGGCACACCCCTCGAAAAACTCATGATGACATTGCCCGAAACGCATTTGAATGGAACCCTCAAGGAAGCCGTAAATGCTATTTTCTAGAATGGTATTTGCATCCGCTAGTTAAATATATACATATATATTTATTCCTTTTACTCCCGTGGGAAGCATAGGGCCGCAGCAATTTCATTCCAATCTACACTACTTGCAGCACGAAGTTTCAATCCAACTAGACTCAAGTTTAACGTATTAGTTGTAATTTCAATTTAAAGGATGACCTCTTCACCTGCTACCCTGTGGTTTCACGCCATAGCGAGTGCGATGTCATCTGATGGTTTCCTTAACGTGGGGCCATCCCCATTTGCGCCTTCAGATTTCATGATGGATTGGTTAATGTTGAGTATAGGCGATTCTTCTTAATAATTCAGGGACAAAATATGCTCAGGATTTTCCGTACACCCAGAGAAAAAAAATTTTTAAATATGTTCACCTCCAACAAAACAATTTTTAATGAAAATTTTGAACATATTATGGTTAAATTTAACCATATTATTGTCACTGACAACCATATTATGTTAAAGTTAGTCCTCCATCAAGAATGCACAACCATATTATGGTTGCCTCCGAACATGTTTTAGTTTATAATAACTAAAATATATTTAACGCTTTTTACGCTCTTGGAAAAGAGGAAAATACTATTGTTAATTTCAAAACAAAATATTGTCATATTTAACCATAACATGTTTAGAAGCAACAATAAAAGCGTTGTCGCTTCTTGATGGCGGACTAATTTAACAATAATATGGTTGTCGGTGACAATAAAATGGTTAAATTAAACCATTATATGTTTAAAATTTTCTTTAAAAATAGTTTTGTTGGAGGTGACCATATTTAAACATGTTTTTTCTCTACGTGTAGGCACAAGTTTTTAAATTCTTGAAGGGTGTGTAAATCACGTTTAGCAGCTTTGCACGATTCACATCCGTAGAGCAATATTGAATTTGCATTGGAGCTATTGTGGTTGACTTCCATATAGGATTTAAAGATTCAAATGCCTGCCGAGCTAAATTAATGCGGCTGAGTGTGTGTTGCTTATATCCACCTGAATTGTCTACAAGACTTCCTTAGTAGAAAAACGATTTACAATCTTCCATAAGTTGGTTTCGTATACAGAATCGCTCACAGTTTTCGCCGTTGCATTGATTTGGTCCCTTGTTAACCTTTAGGCCCTTCTGATGTTAACCGCAAATTTATGGGCATGAAGACAGATGTCGTAACGCTTCCAGTCTCTTCGAATTTCTTTACAGTCTTGGCAACTCCTTGCACAGTAGGTCGATTACGACGACCATCATCACCCCGAAAATTGGCGTTCTTTGGTTTTTACGGATCCCAGGCCGGCGGTTTTGAAGCCACGAAATGGATAACAATGTAAATAAATGATGGCGGCCCACTTAGGGTGAAGAAATATTGCTCGGCTTATCCGATTCTAACACCTATGGGAACCGCGATTAGAAGAATTTTCTACCAGTAAACCTAAGAATTAGAATAAGTTTTGATTAATTATTTTTAGTTTATTTTTTCAAATGCATACGAAGATTCAATAACCAAATATGAAAAAATGTATATGTACTTTTTAGGGAATTCAATTTTGAATTTAGGAAAATTCTAAAAGCTAAACGGCAACAACAGGATGCTAAGTTTTTTGGCATAAAAGGCAAACTGAACGACATTTGTTAGTCTCTGAAGTCTGAAATATACTCCAACCAATTCGAACTTTCCAGTTTTTATTCGCATTACACAGGGGGCTTAATGCATAAAATTATTGATTACTTACCTCTGTATTCATAAGCGGTTATTAAATTTAACAAACGTTTATTAAGGAAAATGTTAATAGAAAATTTTTTTTTTTTAATATCTTTATGAATACACCCATTATTATATAACTTATTACTAAATATTTCTGGGATTTTCCAGGATTGAAAGAAGAAGAAAGTTGTATGACTTCCTCTGAATGCAAAAAGGAAATTAGAAATCCTACTAACAACTAACGATAATATTTGATCTCTTTTGCTTATATTCTACTGCATTCGTTACAAATGGAACCAAACAGGCTGTTCGCCGATATCGAACGTTAACGTTCGCATAGAAAATTACATTTAAAACAAAAACAATGGGTACGTTCGTAAATGCAGTTATTGCGCATCAGTAAAGTTTAATGTTCGAAAAAGCATCACATGTAAGAAACTTGGCATCACTCTCATGGGTCAAAAGTTTTTTATGCAGTGATGCCGCAGCTCTGCAGCAAATTTTTGCATCAGTTAATTTTCTGATGCAATAACTTTTGATATAAAAGAAATCGTTTTATTTTTCTTTTTTGATACTTTTTCTTGTTATTTATTAGAAAACTGTTCCATTTTGTTTCAATATATTCAATTAAATTTGTTATTACTATTGTTGACAACATATTTATTATTATTTTATGTTCGTTTATGAAACTTTTGAAATTTAGCTCGTGCTCAAAAATTCAAACTTTGCACAGCTGTTGTGCAGTAAAGAATGGTGATCACGCATCAGCAACAAAATTTTGCATCACTGAAGCAGTGATGCACAGTTTTTATGCATTTACGAACGTACCCAATTTTTTAAATTTTGTTTTAAATGTTATTTACTATTCGATATCGGCGAACGGGCAGAAAAACTTTGTATGTTCGCCTTTTTTTGTATATTACAAAACTATTAAAACATTTTTACAAATGTTTCAATTTAAACTTTATCCGCTTCATGTTGTTGGAAGTGTTTTGTTGTATTTTTGCTCTTGTTGTTGCAACCACATATTTTATCCCTGCTTTCAATATTGGTTGTCAACAAATTCATTGCACTTTTCCTTCAGCATAAATTGTTTTTGTTCTCGTCTTAATTTAAAACAAAATAATGCTTTTGACATTTGACATCAGTTGTATAGTTTTTAATAGTTTTACAAGATTTCCGTTTTATTTTTTGCCTTCCCCAATTCTTGTTAAAGTTGGTTGATGCCGGTCTTGCAACTTGTTTTTCGGTTTGTTGTAACAAGCGATTTAATTGTATTGTGTGTGATTTTTTTATTTTATTTTTTCACCAACAAACTGTGGTGTCTTTTCCAACACACTCAGCCACAATAGTAATAGGAAAATGTTTAACAGCTTTTAAAGATTTAGTATTTCTCTCTGTCTCGTTTGTTTCTTTTCTCTTGTCTTGTTTACTTGTAATGTCATATTTGTTACAGTTTTTACTCCTGATGCCACTGCTTCTGTTGACTTTAAGTGTCCATTAAGGACATTTTTAAAAATTAACTATTTTTATTTACATTGTTAAGAAGACACAAGAATTTACTCTTTCTTTATTAAATAATTTTCCTTATTTTTGTTAAGTGAAAAATTTGGTTTCCCTTTTTATATAGATTAGTATGGCCAGCAGTGGACACAATCGACTGCAATCTATAAATAATAACTTTGCTTAGCTTATGCCAGCCAGCCAAACGGACTTAGTCGATAGTATAAATCATAAATTTTGACATTAGTGTAGCAATTTTTGACAGCCACACAATTTTCATAGACACACTCCCAGTTCGTGCAGCTCAAAGTCGCCTCCAAGCCGCCGCCATATTTACCGCCTCCAAGCCGCAGCATATTTTCACTCATTTTTTTAGTGAAACTTTTCTTTATAGCCGTGTTGCATATTTATTCATATAAGCTATTATAAGATCAAAAATAGTTACATACCAACATATATAACTTTTTTTATTAATAACGTTTTTTGTTATTATAATTTGTGCATGTTGAAATTTTAAAAAAATTTAATAAACATTAGAAATTTCCTAAAATTTTAAAAAAGCATAAAATATCTGTGTTTGGGTCCCAACCAGTAAAGAATAAAAAATCGCAGAAAAATTTCAAAAATTAATAAAAAAAAATGCAAACATTTGGAAAAAGCCAAATGTGCAAACTCCAAAAATTCCTCAACATTTTTCACAGTTGCAACCTGCTAGCAAATTCTATTAAAAGAAAGTGCGAATTCCGAAAAATGGTTTTTAAATTATGGAGTAGCTCAAAAATAAAATTTCCGGACAGACAAATTTTCCGTCTGATTTCCAAAATTTTTTGTAGTCACAATGTAAGTAGATACAATCTGTTTTCACGCCCTTTTAAAAGGCAAAAAAATCGATTTCCAAATGACGGAGTAATGCGGTAACTAACATATAAAAAAAAGCAACTCAACCGAATTTAAAACCTCCTTCTTTTTTGAAGTCGGGTTAAAATATATTTATAATAATAACAAATACATAGACTTAAAAAAATAACAAATTGCAATAGATACTTTTTCATTTTGAATTACTAATTCTTTTGTCAGGTGATCCACTACTTTTTGCCGCCGACTTAGACTTCTGTTAAGAAATGCCAGCAAACAGTTGTTCTTTTCTTTATGTCAAAATTTGACGTTGTCAAAAATTTTATAATTTCACACAGCACAAACATGAAATTTTTCTACTACAGACAAATTTTGTTTCACAATAGAACTTTGCTACCGTTCCACACCCTCATAGAGCCAAAAATCACCATCTTTACAAGATGGTCCTATCTCACTGTATTCCATACTACATCTTCCGATTCTTTTAGTGTCATCAGTAGAAAAGTGGCAATAAATTCTATTATTATCACTAACAAAAGGGCATTTCTTTTGAAAAATGTCAAGTTTTCCCTTTTGCAAGTCTTTTTTAGTTTAATTTTTTAAGTTTTATATTGTTAAACAAAATGAATTCCAAACACATTTTGGAGGCAACCTTTAAAATGTTGGCAATTTTGTAGAAACAAGTATTTGAAAAATAGAAGTTTTATTTTCAGAAATGGTGAAATTTTTAATTGATAGTGAATGTTAGATGTTGCAAGTGTGAATGCATGTTTCCCATTTTCAACATCTTCCATGCGTTTTTCCGAAATGTATGCAAGTGCACAAATGGTATAAGATGACGTAGTTTGTCTGTTACAAGCTTTAACAACTCTAAAAGATCCTCAGAAATGCAATTTATAAGAGCTGGCAACACCACCATAAAACAACAATTATCTAAAATCATGTATACGGTGGTGGCGATACTACAACAAGTAACAATACCAAAAACACAACAATGTATTTTTTTGTTGCTTTCAATGATCGTTATGTCAAAAACACAAGCAACTTTTGACATTTCTCTCTCAAAGTAAGAAAAAAAGTAGCACAGCTGTGCTTTCAACCCCACCTGGTAAATGAATTCGCCTTGTTGTAAGCCAATCGACAAGGCGAATTCATGTATACGGTGGTGTCGGTACTACAACAAGTAACAACACCAAAAACACAACAATGTATTTTGTTGGTGCCTCCGTTGATCGATATGTCAAAAACACATATCTCTCTTTAAGTAAAAAAAAGTAGCACAGCTGTGCTTTCAACGCCACCTGAAAAATTAATTCGCCTTGCCAATAGACAAGCAGTTCATGTGGCTTTCTGTGCAACAAGTATCAACACATACTCTAAAAATGTAAAACAGATAAATATGTACATCGTTTCTTTTTGGCCTACATTGGTCGCAAAAGATAAAAACATGCAATTGCGTATTTCCGGTTTCGCTGGTAATAAATTGTATACAAATTACTTTCCGGACATATACCAGATGATATTTGACTTTTGATTGTATTTTTATATTTTTGTGTTATTTACTAAACAATGATTTATTACAATTTTTATGTACTCAAATATTAATAAACCTATTTTGATGACTACATAAATTTAATATGAAATAAAATAACAGGTAAAATGATTTTTAATATTATCTGAGTAATAAATTTTTTTTTTTTAGAAAAGAACACAGATGGTAAAATTACGGATAAGTATCCAAGAAAAGAAGAATAGTTACAGTCAGGGTTGTGAACTATTTCTGATCAAAAAGCGCGAAATAAAATTGAAATAAAAAAAAATTTTGTGAAATGGTTGGCAAAAAAAAAATCGTTTTAAATAAAAAATATATGAAATAAAAAGATTTCAAAGCGCTAAATTCGAATCTGTTTTAGTTTTTTATATCATGTCTATTTTTTATGGGCTGGAATAATATTTTTCCCGAAATAAGGCGGTTATGCTAATACATTTTATCATAAATTGAGAACGATTTGTGCGATTGTGATCATTTACAAAATGATCAGGACAATTTCCTTTGAGTCATCTAAATAATATTTTTCTTATTTTCAAAATTAACGCCACTAATTCAGAAATTTGTTTTCCAAAACTCATTAAATAAATTATAAGGACAAAAATTTTACATTTATAATCATTCATCAGAATTCCAGGTGTATTGCGAATAAAAAAACCATGAAATCATGAACATCAGTTAACAAAATGATAACTAGACGTAATTGAATCAAACTGTGAACAGATTTGAATTCAGCACGGTAAGGTCAATTAAAATCGCATAATAAAGTTATCTTAAGCTGGGATCACACGATTGCCGCAATTCACCAATTGTCACACTTTTTAATACCCCAATCGTGTAACTGCATAATAAAATGCCTCATGTACCAATCGAGGGCAATATTGTGCTTACTTCTGCCAATAAAATGCAACCCTGGTGCGGCAATCGTGACAAAAATGACAAAAATGTACCAATATTTATTGGCTTCTTATGCGGCAATTAAACAACACAATACGCGCCAATATTTGTCTTTTTTAATAAATTTACTTCTGTGTGTTTCTTAAAAATTAAATTTATCAAAAATAAATATTGGGAATTTAGCAAGTCATTAATAATAAATTTTGTATTCCCGAAAATAACTTTTTATATTTTTTTTTTTTATTTTTTTAAATTAGTGCAATAGCTGTTCAGGACAATATACAAGAATATATACAGGAAAACGGAGCAAAATGTATTGGCATTATTTAAAGCGAATTTATTTTTGTATATAAATATTCTCTATTTCTTTATATATTTAAAATAGAATTTTACTTTGTTTAATTTTTGGAATTTCATATATTTTACTTAAAAAATTTCAAATAAAACTATTTAACAAAAATTTGTTTAAGTATATTATACAATTTTCTTTTTTTTACTGAAGAAGCCAACTAGATCTTTCAAACTAATAAAAAAGCTACCACAACAGCTGTTTTCGAAGTTGACACAAGTAAGAACAATCGTGTGTCTGTGCTGTGGCAATTATTGTACCCATTTCGATTTGTACCAACTAGCGGCAATTAAATAAGAACATGGCAATCGTGTGATTTCAGAATATTTTATTGGGGCAATTTTATTATTGTGCGTCAATAAAGCACAATCAAAATTGCGTCATATTGGTGTATTTGCGGCAATCGTGATCCAAACTTTACCCCCGACTTTTTTTTTGCCGACCAGTGTTATTAAAACATTCCCATTTTTACAAAGCCTTTTCTGATATTTCAGGCAAAGTTAAGAAATGTAATTAATATAAATATATATAAAATAAAAAAATAATTTTTAAAAATATTTGTAATACAAAGAAACACTTAACAAACAATTTGAAAATTCTAGAGTTCTTTAAAATTTAGGTATACAAATTAATCTTCTATATAAAAAAATTTAATTATTTTGATCTAAATTCCTTAAATAGAACATGCAGCTTAACAATTACAAATATTAATATATGTTTTTTATTTTTACATAGTTTATTTGCTTCATAGCACAAAAAGTGCCGAACTTTTAAATTGTGGATATGAGGCAATGTAATGTCTCGATATCACTTAATACTTGCGAATGTATATTCGAGATGTACACAAAATGGATTAAAGATTTAGTTATTATATTGAATAGATATATGCCAAGCGGCATATTAATAGCCACCAAACGTTATGTATTTAGCTATATAGTATACATTTCAGTATTCTATATATTAAAAGTATTTGAAAAACAGTAACAAATTTTTGTGTGTCTTAATATTAATGTATTCAAATAAGAGAAAAAAAATGTTGGGTATCTATAACTTCAAAAAATGTTAACAGAAAAGCGATAACTTAGCGCTCATTTTAAAAAAAGCGCTAAGGAAAAAATATGCTCTGCTTTGACAGTTAAAAAGCGCTAAATGTAATGCCTAAAGCGCTGAATTGGCAACTCTGGTTTAAGTTCTACAATATTAACAAAAACAACAACATGAAATTTTCCTCAGTTGATTTTGGTTGTTTTTATAGTTGTTTACCCTTTAATCAGCGTTACCGTTATATGACTAAAATCGCATTTTGCCCCTTTTTTGATTGCCTTGCCGCTTTCTTTGCCCCTTTTTTTAAAACCCCTTTTGTATTTTTTTGAATCCCTTTTGCTCCTTTTTGAACTAATTTTTTTTATATTGGCAGCGATTGCTCTTCATAAATTTTTGTCTCTATATAATAAATCAATTCAAACAAATTTCTATTAGGCGATATCCCAAGATGAAAATACGATAAAAATTTTGACAGCAGTCGCTCGTGTTCAGTGAAAGAAAAGCAGGGGTCTAATCACCGCATTCGATATATATTAAACTATCGTATCGAGTAAGCTGTCATATTTTTCTGTATACGATAGACACTGACGTATCGAATGAAAACTCATGAGATGTAATATCTTTGGTTACTCGATATGGAATGATATCGTCTCAAATTACGATTCATTTCGTTCGATATCGAGTGTCATGATACCAAAATAAAAAATGTCGATCAATTTTGCTCGATATCGTATGCGGTGATTAGGCCCCAGCATTTATTTTAAGAAAATTTGAACAGCTAAAGTTAAAACAGTAACACATAAAGTTTTATAGCTAAGCAGTTTATTTTCCAGCACTTTATTTAATTTGCAATTCTAAAAATGTAGAAACAAGCAATTAAGCACTAAACGCAAAAGACTTCAAACTTGAGCTTTGAAGGATATTCATGAAGCAAAGGTCAAATCGATAACCACCGTACGTGGAAGTGTAATCGAAACTAAAATACCGGTTTTATAAACCAAAGAGAAAAAAATTAAAGTTCTGTATAATGAAATTTCTATATAATGAAGTGATTTTCTGGTCCCATGCACATTCATTATAGAGAAGTTCGACTGTATATGTTTTTCTCAAACAATTTTTGTTTTATATTATATGTGTTCATATATAATGAATTATTTATACATAAGAAGTTAATTTTTTTTTAATGTTTAAGTTTTCAGTGAAAATAACTTAATAAATATGATTGGTTTTTGAAAATGTTTTTGATTTTCCAGTTGACTCTTTTTCTCAGAAATCCCCTTTTTGTGCCACTTATTTTTTTAAAATCCCCTTTTTGTGCCATTTTTTTTCAAATTGTGAACGCTAACGCTGCCTTCAATATATACTGTTATTGCAGGCAATGTTTACCTTAAAACACATCTCTGGCGTGATGAGAATAAATAAACTTCTAAAATGTTTTTTTAAATATACATTTATTCTCTCTTACTCAAAACATTTTACTTTTACATGATAAGATTTTTGCATTCTACACAATTTTTCGTCATTTCGTAATACATGTGTTACCATGTAAACATGCCTTAAGGCACGCAGCTAAACAAGTAATTCATTAACATGACTTTTAATAAATGAAATAGATTATTTAATTTAATCTCCAAAGAAGCACCGAAAATAGGATCAATAAGGAAATGTGCGTGTTAATTTTTTGACTAAAGGATATCCAACAGTGCAACAGTGGAAAATAAATTTCGTGAAAGTAAGACTTACCATCTTTACTCGTAGCTAAAGGCCATAAAATGTTAGATCTGAAAGAAATTATAAAAACAAATATTTAATTCAGTTTTTTGGCACACAATTTAAAAAAAAGCTAAGGGCAAACAATCATGTGCATACACATGTAATTGTGCAAAGATATGAAAAGGGTCCTAATTCTAAAAAAAAATTATCTATGGCTGTATTCATAAAAATATTTTAAATTTAATAAAGGTTTGCAAAACAAATTTTGTGTGAAAATTTTACTTAATAAACGGTTGTTAAATTTAATAATCGTTTATGAATGAGGGAGATATAATCTTTAATTACAGATATAATAGAAAAAAAAAAATTTTTAAGAAGTAGAAGGTATATATTCAATTATATCGAATCTTTTTGATCAATAGCTGTCAACATCCAAATTTTCAAAATATTAAAAGAATATAAAACTGTTTCGTTGTAAAATTACGGAGTGTAATACGTTTTCATTGAAAGAAAACGCTTAACTAACAATTTTTCTTATATGCATATAAAATAATCCCTCTTATTATGAAAGTCGATGTCGACGGCAACGGCAACGGAACAATAATTGTATTTTCTTAGTCGTTATTGACAACAATCGATTACTTTTGACAGTCACTTGGTATTTTCTAAGGCGATTTTTAGTCGACGTATAATAGAATTGACTTTGTTTATGTCAATAGGAATATCTCCGACGAGTCAAGTGAAGTAAAAGAAATTTTAGTGATAAAGTGAATTCGTACATACATACATACATATGAACATAATTAAAAATGTAAATTAAAAAGACCTTTTAAACACAATTTTTATTCATTATTGCTAAAATTTAATTTTAAAATCAATCCACCAAGAGTAAACCTAATACGTAAGTTTTGAATACTGATGTATGTACCCTAGGGGAAAGGAAACTAACTCTGAACTTGTCACGTAACGGTTATAATTTGGGAGGGACAGGATCTTGTTCTAACGCTTTACATGAAAGTCCTCGTCACTTTAACATGGAGATATCCTAGCAGGTGGTTAATTGGCACCTTTTTGATACTTTCTAACAGGTCACTGAAATAACCTAAATGGATACATTCAATTTCGCTTATTGTCACGAATACTGTCCCGAGTGAACTATGTTAATATGATAAATCCCTTTCATACAAAGTAGGACAACCAGATAGCCTGCACAAAATCTAGTCACATGACTAGTATTATGTCAATTACATTTCGTCTGGAGAAACTACACTTTATCACCAGTTCATTGATACGTCAAGTTTTCGTCTATCACAATTCGTTTCTTTTTATTATAAAATCGTATTCACTGGTCACGGGATAAGTGCTTTAAAGTCTAATTAGACGTGACACGTCTATATTTTAGGGTGCACCGGTAGGCTAGCTGGTAGTGAGCTAGTCTATCAGTACCGAGGTTGCGGGTTCGATTCCCGCCAGAGACTCTGGTATCCTGCAGACAAGCAAAAAGCTTCGCGGGATTTAGTATAGAAATAATAAAAAAAAAAAAAAAACATAAAAATATTGCCATATCCGTACACACGTAGAAAAATGCATCTTCATATTGATGATGCCCAAACATCAGAATTAAGACATCAATGTTATTACACATGGCATCAATAAGGCAAAAAGTGACATCTATCGGCGGCATGAAATAACCCCCCAAAATATAACGCCCCAAAAAAAATATGAAATAACCCCCCAAAAATTTGTACAGAGAACAACAAAAACGATTTTTGGGGGGTTTTTTCTTTTTTTTGGGGTGTTATTTCATTATTTATTTTAGGGAGTTATTTCATATGAAATAACTCCCCAAAAATCTGAAATGAAATAAGTCCCTAAAACTATTTTGGGGACTTATTTAATTTTTAAATTACATATTTTAAAAGTCATAATGATGACAAATTGTGTTTTGTTATATTCACTGCATACGTTTACCAAACATAAAAAAGGGACTAAGTATCAAAAACCATAATTTCAGAATCCTAAAAAAATTGGGATTATTTTTGAGTTCTGAATTTCAGAACTCGGAATCTCTAAGTCCCGAACTTTATAATTTCGAATTCGAAAATCCCGAATCGCTAATTTAAGCTTTTCTGCATAGCCGGCCTTCGGCCGGGCGCAATGATTTTATCCTCTATGGTATTTCAAACATCGGCTTCGCTTACTAAAGCTTTTCTGTTTAGTCGGCCTTTGGCCGGGCTCAAGAACTTTTTCCTCTATAGTATAACAAACACCGGCTTCGCTAACTAATGCCTTGTGCCCGACCGGTGACCGGGTTAGCAGAAAAGCTTTAGTTAGCGAAGCCG
Source organism: Pollenia amentaria (assembly GCA_943735925.1). Taxonomy (NCBI): domain Eukaryota; kingdom Metazoa; phylum Arthropoda; class Insecta; order Diptera; family Polleniidae; genus Pollenia; species Pollenia amentaria. The sequence continues at coordinate 167,175,694 of OX031006.1, forward strand.
GTGTTTGGAATACAATATAGGGGAAAAATCCTTGCGCCCGGCCGAAGGCCGGCTATGCAGAAAAGCTTTAGTTAGCGAAGCCGGTGTTTGGAATACTATAGAGGAGAAAATCCTTGCGACCGGCCGAAGGCCGGCTATGCAGAAAAGCTTTAGTAAGCGAAGCCGGTGTTTGGAATACTATAGAGGAGAAAATCCTTGCGCCCGGCCGAAGGCCGGCTATGCATAAAAGCTTTAGTTAGCGAAGCCGGTGTTTGGAATACTATAGAGGAGAAAATCCTTGAGCCCGGCCGAAGGCCGGCTATGCAGAAAAGCTTTAGTTAGCGAAGCCGGTGTTTGTTATACCATAGAGGAAAAAGTCTTTGCGCGCAACCAAAACTGAACAATATGTATTATATTGGGGTCTTATTTCATTTCTGGAATTGGGGAACTATTTCATATGAAATAAGTCCCTAAATATTGGGGACTTATTTCATTTTGATTTTGGGAGTTATTTCATTTCATTAGGGATTTATTTCATTTTAAGAATTGGGGATTTATTTCATATGAAATAAGTCCCTAAAAATTGGGGATTTATTTCATAATTTTTTTGGGGACTTATATTTTGGGGGGTTATTTCCAGAGTTCCAAATATTCACTCACTATTCACTCATGGGTAGGAATAAAACATTTTATACACTGTTGTGTGCTGTTTTATTCGTGCTTAAAAACACAAAAAAAATTTTGCTTTATTCGTTCTTGTATAAAAGTATTTTCATTATTTTTCGTTTCTACAAAACACATGAGATAATAATAGAGATTTATTTTTTCTTACATTTGTACATGAGAGAATTTTTTTTTTTAACTGCTTTTGCTCATCTTGCATTCTTATACATACTTCCAAATATACACTTGCTATTCACATCATAATCTCTGTTGTGTTTTGCTTTATTCGTGTTTAAAAACACAAAAAATCTCTTGCTTTATTTGTTCTTATATTTGTATTGTTTTTTGTTTCCATGATACAAAGCCACCAAAATAGCTCATTCAGCTTTTAAAAATGAAATGTAGAAACACAAGTAAACAAACATGTGTATAATGTGCTGATGTGACTTAATATTAAACAGTTAAATTTTGTAAATAATAAAAAACATGCGCAATGCGTAATCTGTGTTTATATCATTCTTGTGTTGTTTCTACAAAAAACATGAGATAAGACAAATTATTTATTATAAATGTTTGAATTTTACTATTCATACATAAATATTTATGAACGTTGAAAAAAAAAACAAATTTTCAACAATTAGTGGCACGATTAGTTTTTTTATGTCTTTTTTTTTGAAGTGCAAATTTAGAGAAAAAAAATTTTTTAAGTGAAAATACTGCTCATAAAAAAAAAACAAAAAAATAGGTATGATTAATTTTATATTTTTTTTTATTAAAGTTTTAAAAAAACATAACACAACACTTTTAAAATAAGTAATTCATTGAAAATTTGTACTGTTGTTATATTTACAATTGTTCAAAATAAAGTTGCAAGTGTTTTTATTTTCTTAATGTATGAAAAAATTACGAATAAACGACGCTTAAAAAAACATTTTTATCATGTACAAATCAAGGCTACAAATACTATTAAACAAGAACAAATGAAGCAAGCGATATTTTGTGTTTTTAAACACGAATAAAGCAAAACACAACAGAGAGGAACTCTTTTTATTATAAACATAAATGACAGCAACGATTAGCCTCTCATATTTTAGTTTTTACAATTTTGTACTTTTCTTTATTCACATACGTGCATATGTACAAACTGGAAAATAAAAAACAAAACTATTCATGTGCTTAAAAATAAAAAAAAATCTTAGCTATTCATTTTACAGTGTGAGAATAAAACAAAAAATTTTGCAAGCATTATTCATGACAATTTATCATGAATGTTGGAATTTTAGAATTCATGTATGAATATTTCTGAACCCTGGTTATTTCATGCCGCCACATCTATCCAATGACGAACCTCATTATAAAATGTTGTCATTTTTTCCATCATCTATGATATGACTACATTGATCGATTCAATACCACATTTTGTGTATTATTAACATTATTTTCATGATTAAAATGTTAAAAAAGAATCAAAAATTCCCATATTCTATTTTTTCAAGTTATTTAGTTAAATACATCAAATTTTTAAAGGTAAATGATTACGAAAACCACATCGGGCATGCTGCTGGTGTCTTATAATTGAGAATTCTTCTGTAAACAAACAGCGGAATACAACAAAAGTTAAACAAAACTGTGTAACGGGTAGGTAAATAATAATATTTTCTCACTTTGACTTAAGTCAATCCCAATGACTCAATTAAATGACAGTTTTTCATAAATTGAGCTTAATGAGTTCTTTCTCCGATGTAACTAGTCATCGCGCTATGATATTTTTAACTAAACAGACTCCGATTCGTCATTTCCAATGTGTCATCCCATTGATGACAATTTGGCCAAGTGATGTTAAGGCTGATATCACAATCATGAAAATTGTCATGGGGTCAAAAACGAAGACACTTGGCATAGTACTGATGTCAAAATACATCAGCGTTATGACGCCTTTTCTATCAGTCTAAGATGACTTTATAAATCAAAATTCAATTTGGTTGTATGGTTATGGATATCTCGTTATGGTAAGTCATTTAAATTTAAATACAATGTTGCCCATAAGGTTGATTAAAATAGCTGTTTTGTATGGCTATGGGTATGTCTCGTCTAAGTTGATCTTTAAGAACAATTGGCACAAATTTAATCGCAGGGTATGTGTACATCAAACTTTTAATTATAGACTTCGGCAAATGTATATAATTAAAGCCGTCAGGGTGAATACTTTACTTTATTTTGGCAAAAACATACTTTTAAATTTATTTCTTTAATAAGCATTTATAAAAAAAGTAACACTGAACGTCAGAAGAAAAACAGAATTAGAGATGATGTTTTTCCTGTCAGATTTTCAATAACCAGTCGACATCGATACAACATTCATACAAATATGAAATTATGGTCGAAGTGATGTGGTCGTCGAGATAATGTGCCAACGACTTAAATTTACGTCGACATTGACAACGACTTACCAAAAAGGGGTGAATATTAAGGAAAATTACACAAAAATTTTATGATCAACAAGTAGTCCCAGAAAACATTTTTTGTCCCATTTTTTCCTACACTGATGGAAAAGGCGTCATAGCGCTGATGTATTTTGACATCAGCAACATGACAAGTGACTTCGTTTTTGACTCCATGACACTTTACATCACTGTCATATCAGCCTTAACATCACTTGGGCAAATTGTTATTAGGGTCATAAATTTAAATTATGTCATCAATGGGATGGCATCACAGAAATGAGGAATCGGTGTCGGTTTTATAAAGCATGTCATCAGTGCGATGACAAACTGTCATCAAATTGAGTCATTGTAATTGACCTTAAGTCAAATTGAGGGAATATCATTATTTACTTACCCGTGACACATATTTGTTTCTTTAATAACAGAAGAATTCTCAATTATAAGACACAAGCAGCATGCCCGATATGGTTTTTCTAATAATTCTACTTTAAAAATGTGATGTATTTAAATAAATAATTAAAAGAAATAGAATATGGGAATTTTCGCTTTTAATTTTACTTTGTAAACATGAAAATAATGTTAATAATATATTAAGACATGATATATTATGTCATTGCACTGATGACAGGTTGTCTGTACTGATGTCAAACTTTATCAGCGTTATGACGCCTTTTCTATTAGTGTACACAAAATGTTGCATCGAATTGATGTCACTGTAGTCATAGCGTAGATGAGGCATAAAATGTGAAAATATTTTAGGATAACGTTCGTCATTGGATTGATGTCACTTTTTGCTTCATTGATGCCATTTGTAATAAGATTGATGACACAATTCTGATGTTAGGTCATCATCAATATGAAGATGCATTTTTTATGAGTATAATAACAGAGAAATCCGCAACGCAGCTTTGCCGTTAAATCTATAATACAAATATTCTATATTCTATATATTTCTATATATATGCATGTTGGTTATCACTGCGCTAAACTCATGCCGACAGTCGACTTAACCTTACTTCCTATCATCTTTTTATAACATGGGAACTTTATGAATCTTAATCTAATTTATAATATAATCTTTCCTTTAGTCCTAAAACAAAATTTTACTACGACAACTTAGATTTTATTTAAAAGAACTTAATCCTTTTTATATCTATGGCTTTTTATTAAGGACATACATATTTGCTTCTTTTTCCAAATCCATGAAGGTACACACACGCTTAAAAATATTTATATTGTTAAATAATTTGCATAGAAAAACAGAAAATAATAAAAAAAAAAGTAAAATAAATATTTGTTGCTTAATAACAGACAACACTTGAAGGAACAATAGAAAGAGTGGGAGTACAAGTGTAAGAATATCATTTAATCAAACTTTAAGTGGGAGATTTGGAGTCTTACAAGCATACAACTATTAAGTATTTCTTTATTTATTTTCTCTATTTGTTTCTGGGAATTTATGTAATAGACGAGTGGTGGGTTGTGTTTTTAAATTAAGTGGGTGTGAGAATGTCCATTATTTTGTTTTTGGCTTCTTGCCAAAAACATAAAGAGATATAATGCGGTTAACATTAACTGAGATTAAGATAAGATCTTTATATTCAAGAAAACATTTTTAAAAAGGTCAGACAAGTTTAAGTTATTTCCGGGAACTACCAAAGGCGGGAATTGTGTATTGTTTTTTTATTAAAATATAAGTTTTTTTTTTGTAAATTGTGCAGATATTACATTACATTTTTCAATTTCAATTTTGTTATTTTATTTCATGCGACATAATCTTACCTAATATATATCTCGTACAGTGACAAGCTTTTATGTTTAAATTTAGCACTAATCAGCACAAACAGTTTGAATAATATTCAACATTTCGATTTTTCTACAAACATGTTTTATCTTTTGTCAAATACCCCAATTAACAACCCAAAAGGTTTGTACAAACGTGAAACTTAGACCTACAATTCTAGCCTACCAATGTCGTTAATATAATAATATTTTGTTTGTTACTGTATGATTCGTAAGCTAAAAAAATTAAATAAATTAAATACTTGTTTTGGCTATTTCTATGTGCAGTTTTTTAAAGTAAGAAACAGGATTTTTCTTTATATCCAGTTTTTTGGAAAAAAAATATGGCAACGCTGAGAGCGGGGGAATCAAAAACACTAATATTACTATAAAATCCTATCCTATCTATGATCTAAAACTCACTGTAGTGAAATATTAAGGCAATTGAGTAACGAATATTGCGAAGGAAATCTATCGAAATTATAAAAATTATGTAAAAATCCGATTTAAGAAATACCTGAAAGCTAGCGCCCATGTAAACCTTCTGAATAGAGTTCAGATCTAAATGTAAAAGATTTTTTCGGCCCAAGGACAGAGCCTGTGCACAGAGGGAAAAAAATTCGGTATAAAAATACCAAAATTGAAACCATCCGTTGTCAAAAGTGAACCAACTACGTTTGTGTTCAAGTTGATAACGAATGGTATCAACATTTTCTTACCACCTAGTTGTCACTTTGACACCACTTGGTCTTATTCTGAAAACAAAATGTTAATATATTTTAACCATAATGGTGTCATTTCGACAACAAGTTGTTGTCATTTTTGATAACACACTCTTGGTTTATTGACAACATTCAGTTATCAATTCGACAACACATTGTTCTGCGTAAAGCGTCATCTGTTCTGAACCCAAGCAATAAAAAAAAGCATATGAAATATATATTTTTATTTACATTCTTAAACAACAAAACATAAATTGCATGTTATTTTTGAATAAAACAAAATTGCCGTACAATATACATACATACTTGCGTTTTTTTCATGAATAGAGCTTTTATTTAAATTCAGCGCGGAAGCCTAAGTATTGTACAGCATATGTCACATTGGCAATTTAAATAAAAGAATTTTAAAATTAACTAAAAATTTCATATTATTGTATTTTTACTTACCTTTTAAATAATCATAAATACCTTCCATATTTACAGATACAAGGAGTTTTTAATTCCTGATTTTAAGGTCAAAAATAATATTTTTTTCAAAAGGAAAATCTCGTTCGTAACAAAATGTGGACGTCACAGTTTATTAGATTTTTTCACTATCCAAGTTTTTTTATTTTTTACTTATTTTAATTATTTATAAAAATTTATACTTTTTTATTTCGATAAACTGCGAATAATGACAACAATGGCATTTTTAACATCTTTGATACCAATTTGACAACAGTTTGTTAAAAATTTGACGACAGATGCTGTCGAAATATTAACAACACTTTGTTATTATTTTAATACCAATGGTTGATACTATTATAGCGTGTTTTTTCGCTCTGTGTGGAAACTGGATAAATTCATACAATATCCATCCCATCAATATTATAATTAAAGCCGACCTCAACAAGTAAGAACTAAGTCGATAAAGCTCGACCATTTTAAACCCGACACCACAGTATATAAAGACAAATTTTCGAGTCTGTACCTTATTTTAGACCCATGGCCAATCACTGACCGGAAAAACACAAGAATTTTATGATGTTAAGATTCATATAAGAGTTCTTAGTACAGAATATGATCTAAATATCTACATCTACATGATATTTTTTCGTGTTAAAGCGATTTTAGAGAGGGGGTTTATACGTGACCTATGGACAATTCTGGATCTATCAGTAAACAATTTTACGATAACATAGTAGCTTCAAAAGTTATCGCCGCAAATTTTTATATCCATACCGACATTTATAAGGATGATATAAATGACATATATTGGGCCAAGATATGTCAATGAAGTTTCTAAAACATAAAAGAATTTTTTGCCTCGCCCCCTTTTTGTTTTTAGCGCAGCCGTTTAAGGTCTTATCTCATGCTTTTGGTGATTTTTTTTTTCTGACATAAAATTCTGGGCGCCACTTATGGCCTCTCGGGTCCCTCCCCCAAATGTCCAATTTCTTGCACGTGCTAAGAAAGTCTTTTTTAAGCTAAGTATGTATAGCTTTTTATATACTAATTTTTATGAAAATCCTCAAAATTAAGCCGCTTTTTATTCACATTATTCACATACGTATAACATTAACCAATACAAAACAAAAAAATTTCGACCAGTCACGCCTTAAAATGAAAGGTTCGTATATTTCGTTACACGAACATAAATTTTTTGCCACGCCCTAAAATACAGAGCTTTTTATTTTTTATATATGTACATATATCATTGCCACTTAAAGTCCAATCTCATCGTATCATATAAAATTGTTGATGGCTAGAATTGCATTCATTTTTGTATTTAATGCTTTTTTAACCTTACATCAAATTCAAGATGGCAATAATGATATCAAGGAACCTTCCCCTCTCATGTCCAATTTTTCGTAAATAAAAAAGAACCCTTCTGAAACTTTTTAAGTTATGCTTCTTAAATACTCAATTTTTACTCATGCCGTAAGGTAATAAAATGGCCATAATTTTAAGGCGTAAGTATAATATTTTAAGTATAATATTTTACAAAAAAAAAAACCAAAAAAAAATAAAAAATTATTAAAAAGCGCTGGGGTCGTAACGAAAAACATTTCCCTGTTTTAGAAACTTCATTGACATATTGACTATCTTTCTAGGGGATGACTGATACAACTTTTTTTGTATGGATTTTCAGGCATGTCACACATTTCGATCGGATTTTGTTTTATGTTCTTCAGATACCGAACGATTTTGTTTATTCCAAAAAATTATAAAATCTCTGTCTACCAAATAAAGAACGGCAGTGTTGTGCATGGCAAAACAAAAAAACTTGGGTTTCTCATTGTTTGCGTTGCCACCGCCTAAATTTGTTTCCCTTTATACATTTTTTTCACAAAACTAATTATATGGCAATACTTCGATTTAAAATACATAGAAATAATTTACAAGTTCGAACAATGTGTATTACGATTTCCGTACTATTTGTTTCGAATGAACGAAAATTATTTATTCCTTATCGAAAACAAAAAAGTCCCTTTCGAAACGGCAACTCTCTATTACGAATCACAAAAATTCCTTTCGAAACTCCAACTCTGTATTACGAAAACAAGCGTCAGTTATGCAAAGAGCGTTAGGAAATTTTTTGGAAGCTATTTCGTTGGTAAAAAAGTAAAAGAAAAACAAAAATGTAAAACATAAATAAATAAAAGTGTAAAACAAACAAATTAAACCAAGAACTATTAGATTTTATATAAACTAAACTAAATTATTACTAATGCTATAATTCAAAATGTTTTAATATTTCTGGTCTTTCAAAAAATATTGGAGAAAATTACATGAACAAATAAAAAGAAGTATAAAGAAATGGTTGACTTTTTTTCTTGAATCTTTAAACCCACAGTTATAATATTTTTCATGCATTTCTTTTGTTTTGGGATATTTTCGTTCATTTTGGTATTTTAATAGTAGTGCTACCAACTTTTAATCAAATTTCCCATTTGTTTTTAAATACGACTCTGTCATCGTTTCGAATAAGTTACGCAGTACGGTTTAACTTTCGAATCGGAAATTGCTTTCGAAAAATTTTACTTTGCGAATCGAAATACGCGGTAGCCCCCCAATTTGTTTACTTTTACTGAAAAAATTTAAGAAATTAAGTTTTTTATTTATAAATATAAAAAAATATATATACAAAAGAAAACAAAGTAATAATCAAATTTACTAATAAATCTTTATTTTTAACTTGGTTTTATTAACATTTTTATTTAATAAATCTCTCAAAATAGCAATTCCACTTTGAACATGTTACATTCCAAAGAATTGTTTCCTGTTTCGTTTTATAAAGACTCGACTTTTGGAATTTAAGCCATTTTCAATCGGAATTGCGTTCATGACATGGCAAATAAAGCTATTTTCGGAAGTGGTATTTGTATGAGTGCTATGGCTTAATATGGACCGATTTAAAAAAAATTGTTATGACGATTAATGTTGCCATAATAAAGCGTGATCCATTTCGAGGTCCCCTATTTTTTAAAGAAAACAAACACAGAAAATTCAAATTAAATGGGGAATGGGTATTATCATTTGAAAGAACATTCTTTGGCATTTATTTTTTGAAGATTATGTCTATCAAATGTTGGCCGTTGCTACGTCGCAGATGGTCCATCTGTTGAGTCTAATTTTCGATGACTCGTTCGAGCATTCCGACTGGTAACTGGCGAATGACCCGCGTGATGTTTTCCTCCAAGACCAGAATCGAAGCGGGTTTGTCCGCATAAACTTTAGACTTAACATATCCCCACAGGAAAAAGTCTAACATTGTGTTATCACACGATCTTAGTGGCCAATCGACCGGCCCAAAACGTGAAATTATGTGCTCACCGAAGTGTTCTCTCAATAAATTCATTGATTGATGCGATGTGTGGGAAGTGGCGCCGTCTTGCTGAAACCAAACGTCGCCGAGATCACGAGCTTCAATTTCAGGCATCAAATAGTCGGTTATCATGGCACGATAACAATCGCCATTGACTGTTACGTTCGCACCGGCATCATTTTTAAAGAAATATGGACCGATAATTCCATGGGCCCACAAACCACACCAAACCGTTGTTTTTTCTGGATGAAGTGGCAGTTCTTGAATCTCTTCAGGTTGCTTTTCGTCCCAATGCAGCAATTTTGTTTGTTTACATACCCATTAACCCAGAAATGGGCCTCACCGCTGAACAAAATTTGCCTCGAAAACGTCGGATCTTCTTGGAACTTTTCAAGAGCCCATAGAGCGAAGCGATGTCGCTTGGGAAGGTCGAGCGGCTTCAGTTGTTGCACAAGCTGTATTTTGTACGCTTTCAATTTAAGATCTCGACGTAAAATGCGCCAAGTCGTTCCATACGTCAGTCCGAGTTGCTGCCAACGGCGCCGAATCGACTCTCTACGGTCTTCGTGTACATTCTCAGCTACGGCCGCTATATTTTCTTCACAGCGTGCTGGACGTGGTCTATTCGCTCGAATATTTTCCAATAATGAATGATGGGTCTCAAAATGGATGATGATGCTGCGAATAGTACGCTCAGTAGGCCGATTATGTTGACCACAAGTTGAGCGAAGTGCACGAAACACATTCCTCACAGAACGTGAATTTTCGTTATAAAGTTGAACGATTTGTAAACGTTGTCCATTATGAAATGCCAAACAATACTAAACAAAAATAACATGACAGCATGACACGACTCACACGTGATCTGTCAAAAAAAGGCTATTGAAAAAAGTATCTCTACTTGAATCACCCATTTTATTTTTGGATAAACTTTAATCTAAATACCAACATGATACGATAATTTATGGGCACATAGACTATTCCGGAAAGAAGTTTGTATGGGGCCATGTAAAATTATGAACCAATTCTCCCGGAATCCTCACGATTTGTCCTATTGAAGCCTATGTACAAAATTTCATCAAACTATCTCCAAAATTGCAATGATTCCAACAGCTAGGAAAAAGTGTCAATCTGCAATTTTGTCTGGGTATAATAAATCCTCTATGATCCCCTTGGACTGCAACTTATGCGTTGCAAATGTTAGTAATATGTTGACAAAAGAAGTATTTATTTCCCGAGAATTTAAAAACAATTAAATTTAACGGCAAATCCCGGGCCGGGAATCTCGGCAAAAAAAACCCTATACTAACAGCAAACAGAAGTACCCACAAATAAATTATTAAAGTTACCATATGAGTTTATTTTGTTTTACTTTTTTTTTTTTTTTGTTTAATTTGCAACATTATAAACTTTGTAAATTATGAAATGTAAAAGAACAGCAAGTGTGTATATAAATATATTTTAGTTACTGCTTTTCTTATTTTCATTCATAAATTTAAGCTCTACTATTAGATTCTCTTATGAATTTTTTGCTAGAAAAAAGTAACTTTAGTACTTTTTTATAGTTTCCCTGCAACAGTTGCAATTAATTTACAGACTAAATATCAGCGTTGGAACTCAAAGAACAACTTCAGCGGGTTTCCGTTCCTATTACTGTGTGTGTGTGAGTTTTTGTATGTATGCGAGTGTGTTTTCAAAATTATAGGGATGTAAGTCTCTTTCTTGGGGTTTGATAAACGACATGCAATGGAGGCATAAAAATGTATTTAAAGGATTGTTCAAATTTAACAAATATTTTACGAAAAAATCGGAAAAAGGCATGACCCCTAAACCGATCGACAATGAGCTTTCTTTTAAAAATTTTTTTTCACTCACTAAACTTGATTTCTGAAAAAATTGTCGTAGAATGTAACTCGAAAAATGTTAAACGCTATTTAATCAAGCAAATGTTATTCTAAATCAAACAAATATTAAATAAAAATAGTGGTTACGTGTGGGCCGCAAAAATTTGTTAAGTGTGACCAAAGCTTTAGAATGTATTTCAAATACAAATTACTATTTGCCGAGAAGAAAGAAACTTCATGATTGAAACATGCAAACATTTCTTTGAGCTTAAGTAAATTGTTTGGCAGAAAGAAAAACAAAACGTTTAACTTTTACAAGAGAAAGAAAATAATTGTATGACTTGTAAGGAATTATAATTATCAATTTGTACAAATTATGCTATTCTGTAGACGAGGTCATAAATCGTTAGCCTACTTTTTCGCCAAAGCTCTTGGACAATGGATGTAAGTTAGATGTAGGTGGTAAAAGCAAGTCATACGAGTATGAACTCAAGGTAAACTTATCATTTTTCAAATTGTCAAAAAAAAAGTCTGCCTGTGAAACAGAGATCGGCAAAACTACTGCATCGTACTTTTTTCTCTTTTAATCTCAAACCTTCTAATCTAAAATACTGAAAAAACCTGGGGCCTGATTCTGGCAGTCGTGAACGAGTACTTTCTCAATTCGAAAGCAATATAATATCTTATTATTTCAGTCACTACTGAACGAATCGGAATAATTTGTTCAGTGTTGTAAAGCATTAATTTGAGTTTCACCATACTGAAAAAATAATTTCTATTCGTTCGGTATGGACTGAAAGAACTAGAAATAAAATTGCTTTCGAATCGAGAAAGTACTCGATCACGACTGCCAGAATTAGGCCCCTGCTTTCTCAGAGAAAGATTGGGTTCAAAGTTGCCATTTTGTGATGTTTATATTAGGGAAGTAACGATACGCCTTTTTGCCGATACGATAACGATACTCAAGAAGACATATCGCCGATACCGATACCGATACGAATATAAAATCTTAATTCAAGGTAAAATTAACAAAACTCAAGTAGAGTAGTTTCTTTATTATACAAAAGTACAGCGTATGGGATTATTAATATTTAAAATTGATTTTAATATAATTTAAAAAACAACGAAATGAATTTAAATTCATGGTGAAATCAATTAATTTATTAAACAAAAAAAAAAAAAAAACAATGTAAGTATTCAAAATTAATATTAATAAGATTTTTGTTAAAGTATTCTCAACTGTTGCGGAGATAATTTCGCAACTTTGTTTGAAGCAGACCTGCAGTAAAACATCGTTTCTCCGATGTGACTGAACTTATTTGACAACTTAAGTATTTCTGCGCCATGATCTTACATTTTGAGTATAACATCCCAATAAAAAATTTTCTTATTTTGCGAAGCACTAATGGTACATTTTAAAAAGTAAGCACACATTTATGCGCTACGCAATAAGACATACAAAGATGCAGTAAAGTAAGTGAACGAATTCTTAATAAATTTAAAAAATATATAGAGCAATTCCATATGAAAGCGATCACCTTTTGGACGACCCCTCTCCGATTTTAAAATAAATAGTCTCAATCGATTGCCCAGCAAAAAATAATGTACCTACATATTTTTTTTTTTTTTATAGTGACTGGTTTAGTGGTGGTGTACACCACTGTTAGTGACAAAATTGAAGAATTCTTCATAAGGGACCTCATTGAAAGTTGTTTTAAAAAAAAACTACTAAAGCGATCGCAACGAGTGATAGCTCGTTGGAAAGGTATTGAATCAGGCTTTAATTAAAAAATAAAATTTTCCTAATTTTTCTTAGAAATTTACCTTTAAATTTTCCCAAGAAAATTAAATTTTCCGATTTTCCACAGAAGCTCCTAAATTTTCCGGCTAATTTTTTTTTTTTGGATTCCTCATAATTTTTGCTTTAAGAATCAGCAATAAAAAAGTGGGCCCCGACTCCTTGTTTGGACAGGAGAAGAGCATTTAAGAGACCACCTTGTTAAAAATACATTTTAAAAATTATTTTACAGTTAAAAATACATTTATGAAGAAAAAATCTTTCTTATTTTGCTGCTTATACTTAATTACAATAATTATTAAAAATTTCAATTGTCTTGGCATCATTATAAAATTAAAGTTACTTTAAATTTAGCACGTCGGCAGACGAAGAGTACCGCTTTACATTAATTGACATATCAGAAATATTTGGTATGAAGCAATGAAACTTTTGCGTTCCAGTTATAGTTTTGACATTATTATATCTGTTTTGAATTCGTCGCTCCATGGCATCGTGTTCTTTTTGAGTGCATAAAACTGTGTTAATGGCAATTTCCTTGCTTTGAATCCACGAAAACAAATGTTGTACATTTAAGATCTGGTCAGTATATGGTCTTTGCTTGCCTTAGTCGCCATGCGTTTTAGGGTTCCCCCTAACGCATCGCATGGGCCCTTACCGTGGGACGTCGCGAAAAAGTGTCACTCGAACTTGCAGTTTTGCTCTTCTTCAATTATGCAAAGATTGTAAAAATTTTTTTTATTCTTGTACTGAGAAGCCGCTCCGTCTGAGAAAAACGTTACTTTGTCGATTAAATCGAATTTTGATCTTAAGAATTCAAACAGTTTCATTTGAAATAAATAAACGGACACATAATTATGAGCTAAACTCTCCGCGACAATAACAAGGCTTAAGGTCTGTAGTTCGTTATCTTCGTTTTTGAAATAAATGCAAAAAGGATGCACCGTGCACTGGTCGTTTGCCCAGTGATAAGCCTGAATTTCATCCTGAACGAGAAAAGTGTAATTCTCGGCAAAGTCGCTTATCACAATGAATTCATTTTGGGCTAATTTCTCCTTACTTTCCTTTAGAAATTTCGATTGCATCTCGGATATGAAATGGTGCGCCTTCAGTTCATTCAACTTGAATCCGAATTCCTCGATGAATTCCGGAATCTGCTTTACCACGGTCTCAAGGGAACATCTGTCGCTGCTAATTATCCACTGTTTGAAATGCACCTCCTGAATTAACAGCTGTTCAAACTTTTCCGCCAAATATTGCTCTAGCTCGTCAATCTTCGGACAATTGTCGCATTTGGACAGATGACAATTTTTCGTGGGGTATGCGCACAACGACTTCGACAGGAGGTCCCTATATGTTTCAATTTCACCGTGAAATACTTTCAATTTCTTGCATGGAACGAAAATTAATTTGATGTTTTGATGAAACATGCAAACGCAGACTGAATGCGTTCCGTGCCTGTCTAATGCCAGCACGCATTCTTTTGGTCGTAGGATGGCAAACTTAGAAAATCCAACTTTTTCTGCTGGGTATTTCTCATTAAACTGATGGTATGCTTCGGATAGATTACATAATAATAATCTGCGCTGCTTGTGTACTTTTTCTCCATCTTCACGTGTGATAACATAGTCACGTGTACCTGGGCAGGCGCGGCTGTTGCCATCATTGCAATAAAAATCTTGAATCAATTTCACCGTTGCTTCGCTGAGGGTCCTTGAGCCAAATTTCTTGGTGGGAGTCGCCAATATGCCCTTCTGTCGAACTAATTCTTTGCTTCTTCTCGCGATGTAAAAAGATGTTTGAAACTGTTCAGAAATCTTGCGTATAGACCATGATTGAGGCAGCACAGATAAAATGAGATATTTCTCCGGAAAAGTGGTCGCTAAATTGAATTTTCTTTTCAACTGCTCAATCATTTGTTTGCCGTCATCAACGTCATCTGCTTGACTGCATTCGTTATCAGAGCCTTCATCAAATATTGTCGCGATTGCACTCATAACCTTGCCTTTTTTCTCTTTCCTGTATGTTTCACTTCGCAACTTTCTTTTTCTAATAGGCGTTTCACCTAAAGTGGTAATAGCCTCATTCAAAGGACTCAAAGACATATTGACCATCGGAATGTCTGCCTCACTATCAGATGAAACATTTTGTTCACTTCTCATTGCACTCTCGGATTGTGGCTGCATTTGCTTGTTGAGACAAATCGATTTTACACTTGGGGCAAATGAATTCTGCTTCTTCACCGTATTGTATATTTAATTCATTCATGTATCGCTTCGAAACACCAATTAATTTTAATACTTTTATCTTTTTCGAACGATGTCCACTCTTGTTAAACGGATTGCAGCAAAATTTATTCATTTTACTTTAAATTGTCTTTACAGCTTCACTCTTTACTTTACAAAAAAAAAACACTTTAACACTTTCACGTTTAGTATTCAACTGAAATTTGACTCAGAGTGTGTGAAGTATTTATATTTATTTTTTGTTAAAAAATAGGTAAAAAAAATAAGCGATATTTGCTTTTCTTTAATAGGAAAATTTGCGTGAACTACTGGTCATAAAATGTTTTTTAAAAGGGACTTAATTGGTTACTGCCAATAAACTGACCACAGGTCATAAAATGTTTTGCAAATTTTTTAAATTACCAGGTAATAAATATTTCGCCATATTTATGGAAAATCCGTGTTTTATGACTTGTTTCTGCACGTGTCATTTTAGGCGAAATATTTATTACCTGGTAATTTAAAAAATTTACAAAACATTTTATGACCTGTAGCCTCAGTCGGGTTTGGTGTGCCACTGCTGCTATTATCCATGGATTTATGGCCGATCTTGTGAAGGCAGGCAGACCATATTCACTACACACTCAACTTGGGGCTCTTAAAAAAAAATTGATTTTTTCTTTATAAATGTATTTTTAACTGTAAAATAATTTTTAAAATGTATTTTTAACAAGGTGGTCTCTTAAATGCTCTTCTCCTGTCCAAACAAGGAGTCGGGGCCCACTTTTTTATTGCTGATTCTTAAAGCAAAAATTATGAGGAATCCAAAAAAAAAAAATTAGCCGGAAAATTTAGGAGCTTCTGTGGAAAATCGGAAAATTTAATTTTCTTGGGAAAATTTAAAGGTAAATTTCTAAGAAAAATTAGGAAAATTTTATTTTTTAATTAAAGCCTGATTCAATACCTTTCCAACGAGCTATCACTCGTTGCGATCGCTTTAGTAGTTTTTTTTTTAAAACAACTTTCATTGAGGTCCCTTATGAAGAATTCTTCAATTTTGTCACTAACAGTGGTGTACACCACCACTAAACCAGTCACTATAAAAAAAAAAAAAAATATGTAGGTACATTATTTTTTGCTGGGCAATCGATTGAGACTATTTTTTTTAAAATCGGAGAGGGGTCGTCCAAAAATTTGCCAATTTTGATCGTTTTCATATGGAATTGCTCTATATAAAATTTAAAGAGCCACCCTTACAAACCTCGACGAAGCAGGTTTGTATGGGAGCATATGAAAGTATAACGGTAACAAAAAATTCAGTAAGCAAAGCTAATCGTTACATTCACAAACTTTTATATGCGCTAAATAAAGCGCTTTCTATGTCAAAAATGTATTGCTTCAAAGTGGGAACTCGCCATATAAAATGCATGTGTTCCGTTAGCGATATGGTAAGCGAAACTTTTACATTTCTCCCTTACAAACCTGCTTCGTTCGATGCTCCATTTTTTATTGGGATTTTATTGCGCCAGTAAATAAGCGGCTCTGCGTCTCTAGAAAAATTAGAAAATCTAAAGTATATCTAGACTTTTTCTTTAGCTGAGGCACAGCGTAGGATGGACAAAGGGATCATCGTTCTCAGAATTTTCTTTTAAGATTTGCACAAACGCTCCAAAGGTTTGTTCTTGTAGACTTATCAAAACGTTTACTATGTGTAGGGGTGACCGAGTCTTCAATAATTTCGGAATGTAGAGTCATGTTGAGTAACTCAATAAGACGTTTTTCGATTTATTGTCTTTGAAATATTATAGCTTTGTATCGAAGGTAGAGAATTGAAGATAAACAATAGATTTCATTACTCTCTAAGCCCTCAAATCTTTCATTCAGAGCTAATGCTACGTAAATCGCCAATTTTTGGCACTCTAAATAGTTCTGCATCTCAGTTTATTCATTTATCGTATTTTCTAATAATGTTCGAAAACTATTAACTAGCAAAAATAGCGCAAAAAATGTAGCAGTGGCTTTGCTTATGGATTTTGTGGTATCTCGAAGTTACCCTAAAGTTGTAGTGAGCTCATTTTTATTTTCACAAAAATCATTAAAAATGAGCAGATATACACTCAAAAAAATGTTTACTAAATTCAAGTAAATTTAACTTAACTTAAAGAAATTCGGGAATGATTTGGCTCCAAGGAAAATATAACTTCAATTAAGTATGCAATTTTCCTAAAAATTAGTTATTAAATTTTTCATTTATAAACTAAAAACGAGTAAACCTTTACTAGAAACCCGTAACATTAGACTTTTTACTTTTTTTTGAGTGTATTTGCTGAAGGTCCACACCAAGCGTTCAATGCGTTTATGAATCAGTCCAAAAAGTCGTTGTGCAAGTTAAACTCTCTTTTTGCTTAAAATGTGTTTTAAACAATAAATCCATAAATCAATAAACATATAAACCATCTTTACCCGAATAAAATTGGGCGTTTAAATATACAAACCAGGGATGTTAGAAGGGGTTGTAAATTTTGTACCAACTTCCAAAAAAAATTTACTTTTTGGACCTTCAGGGTACCATTTTTTTTTTTAATTTATTAAAACAACAAAAAAGTACATAAAAATTCAATTGTACACAAAAAAACAAAACTGAACTTTTACATACATTATATGTATGAATAAAATATAGTACATAAAAGTCTTATAAATATATGAGATCAAAATAAGGCACTATTTGTTTAGTTAATAAACTATTTGAAATTTTTACATCATAGCAGCATAAATTAGTCGATCTTAGCCAATTCTTTGTTTGATTGAGATTTGATTATGTTGGCACATGTAGTCTGATTCTTTCCTTAGTTTTTATTGTATTTTGAAAAGAAAAAACTCTTTCCACATTTGCAAACGAATATGGAATGGATAAAATTCCAGTAACGACCCTAGAAATGTCAGAAGACATATGGACATTCAGCTCATTTTGTAAATTATCTACTGCCGACCAAAAACTACAAATGTTTTCATTTTTTCACGACTGCAGTTGGTCGACATCAGCTAAAGCTCTAAATTAATTATTTATTGAATCAAAATTTCCAATTTCACTAGGGAACATTTTTACTAGAAGAAGTACAATACTACTTGTTTAACCTGAAATAACATTTTCAGGAGTAAAGTTATGGAACCAAATTAAAACTTCGTTATTAAAATTGACTTTGGATGTCAAAACTTTTATATAAAATTGTTTAACATGTTCTTTAATTTATTTAACAATATCAATATTGATACTATTTGTAGAAATATTTCTTCAAAGAGCATGTGACTTTTGTAAAGGTCTACGATACAGATATCACATTCATCCAAAACATTTTTATTCATGAAATTACGTGAAATTTTTATTTATGAAATTACGTGCTATTTAGCGGAACAAAAGAGTTAGCTTTTGTAAAAATAAATGCATTCGAGCATCTTCTGATTGCATTTCTAAATTAACCATGTTAATAATTGAATAAATATTGTATAAATAAAAATTGCAATTTAAAAGAAGGATTTTTAAATCCTGATGAGAGAAATAATAATTAAAAAAATAAATGCAATGAAAAGGAGTTAATAATTTGTTTCCTATTCTAAAAATTAAAAAAGGGAGAAATATGAAAAATTTTTAAATTGAACCAAATGAGTCACGGTAGTAGCACGGTACTTTAGAAGGTCAAAATGTACCAAAAAAAAAAAAAGTACAATTGTACCAGCTTTAACATCCCTGATACAAACCATATGAATTTGACAACATTTACCGTAGTAATGCTACATATTACTTTGTAAACTGTTAAGTTAAAACTGCATATAAATTTAGTTCAACTAAACCAGCGATTAAACACTTAAGCCTATAGTACACGGCATGTAAAAAGACACATGCGCATGTGGTTCTGACGTAATTTTGACGTCAATGCAAAGCCACAATAAACATTGCGTGTTGTGTGATGACGTCAAAATTACGTCAGAATCACATGCGCATGTGTCTTTTTACATGCCGTGTACTATAGGCTTTACAGATTTGTTAGCCATTAAGCTTCGTACAGACGGTGGTCAGATCTTACAATATTGATAAACAGCGTTGGTTAAATTGCATTAAAATTGACTAAAAATGTCTTGCTACTGTGTGAACATTGTAAGCTCATTTGTATTTGGCAGACGTGTAAAATTAATGCATCTGACAATGGCACCATTGTCAGGAAAATTTTTCTATTGGCAACGCCTGCTTACAATATTGTATGATCTGACCACCGTCTGTACGAAGCTTTAGGTGTTATGGAAAAAATAAGCATTGAAAATAAAATTGTTTTTTCAAAAAAAAAAAACTATGAAAGAGTATCGGCGTATCGACAGTAAAATATCGGCGATACTTCACGTTTGCCGATATATCGGTACATATAATAAAAGTGACTTAATATTTTTTTTAAATTTTTTTTAATTTTCTACCAATTTAGTATTACCACACATACCAAATTAAAATTACCTAGCGGGAAAAATTGCAATCGCTAACAGTTATCAGCTCTTTCAGAAGGTCTACAAACGCTTTTTTATAAGCTTTTACCCACTATACTTTGCCTTCTTCGAAAACGTTTTCCCGAATGTATTTTTTTAAATATTTTACTAATTCAAATCTTAATTTTAAGATAAGGTCTATCAAAATCGCCTACAAAGGGCGTAGTGTACACACAAAATGTAATGAAAACTATTTTATCAGCCATGTCACAGAGCTTAATTCCGTTCGGAAGTGGAATTGATTCCGTATTTTGCTTCTATGGAAAATGTAAAACGAAAATTTTTTTTCGGAATGATACCACTTTCATTTTTCAAAGTGGAATTCATATTTTAAGCATTTTTCAGGTGTACAAACTAATCAAAATACATTGTAATCAGTAAAGCACGCTGTCTTTTTGCTTCCTTATCTAAAATAAATATAATTTTATGTGAATTAAATAAAAAAAATTTAATTTTTCTAAATGCTTTTCAAAAAAAAGAAAAATAAACGGAATTTGTCACAAATCACAAATTTTTTACTTTGATAGAAAAACTTAAATTTGGCTGATTTTCAGGATCAGGATTGTCTTGTTTTCTACATTCGTTGCCGTGTTGCCATATTTAATACACAAAAAGTGGTTTCATATTTTTTTGAGGCTTAATGAATCCGAACGGAATCTATAGAAGCTAAAACCATTCAGATCGGAATGGTAACTACGGAATCATTTCCATTCCGAACGGAATTCATGACATGCATGTATATTTGGTTTTTCACTATAAGACCGAAAATCATTGGATTTTATGAGAGCAGAACCATTAAGGGCCATTGTTACAACTTACAAATAGTTATTTTTAAAATGCTATCTGACAGATAAATGGTTTTTGGTTATTACAAGTTAACATTAAACTAACCAGTGACTGATAAGCCTATAGCAGATTCATCCTCGTTGTAACTTAGCAAGTGAACTTTTAGAATTTGAAGCTGACATATTTTTTGCTAAAGATATGGTAACTTCAATGACCGTTTCATTTCCAACTACATAATTCAATTATTTACATTTGACATTATCAAAAGTTATTTTCGGGAATACAAAATTTATTATTAATAAGATTTCTCTATGACGTACTAAATTCCCAGTTTTTATTTTTGATAAAAACACTGAAATTTATTGTTGAGGGAAAGCTACTTCCTGTGCGCATTTCGCTGTTTGCTTAGGCCAGCTCGTCAGGAAACTTTTTCTAAAGACTCTAGAAAACTAAAAATATTATACAAATAAGACTATATAGTGAATAAGAATTTTAAACACTCAGGTGTTACTTGTAACAATTTTAAAGCTTTAACAAAGCAACAACAATAATCAGTGAGTTTATCTTTTCTTACATTCCCCTATAATTAGCTGGTTTTTTTCCAACTCGAATTGTACACTACAATAGGGTAAAATTTTTAATTTTTTTTTTCTTCAAAAAAAAAACGCAATTTAACACAAAAAATTGTTTTGTTTTGACCATTAAAACAAAAATTGAAAATTGTGATTTTTTTTCAATAAATGATATTTATTATTTTAAATAAAAAAATGGTCAATTGCCATTTTAAACAATGTGTTAATTGATTTAATTAAGATTTAATTAATTAAATTCCCAACAAAAATTCTACATATTTAAATTATTTTATTTTAAGCGAAAAAATCAATTAAGATTGTTTGTTATTCAAATAATATATTAATTACAAATGTATTTCAAAACGACTAAAATGTTAATTTAATCAAAATTATATTTTTTTAACTTAAAGGTAATTGATTTAATTATCACATTAATTAAATTGAAATACTTTTCAAAGAATTTTTTTAATTGATACAAAACTACTGAAAATTTTTTCTGTGTAGTAATTTTTTAGAATAAAATATTTTTAAAAAACTAACACCAAATTGCATTTTTAAAATAAAATGTCACTTTTTTTGAAGAAAAGAAAACATCATAAAATTCCGATATTGCTGTTACTTTTTTTTATTAAATCAGAAAATTTTCAGGGTATTTCTTTGTTTAAGTCTAAAACTTTAATTTTAACTTCTCTACCTGTCCCACTGTGCACTTTTAATTTTTTTCTTATATTATCCATGTTACACAATTAATGCTGTAACAAAACAAGTAGGCTGTAACTTTTGTGTTAACATATTTTTTGTGCTAAATTTATATCAATTTAATTTAATACATCTTTTTTTTTTTGTTAAATTCGCTTAGATAAATTCAACAATAGTTGTTTAAGGTGTTTTAAAGAGATAGACATTGTAACTTTTTGCTTTGTCACTGATATGAATTATTTTCTATTGAAAGTCATTTATCATTTTCAGCAAACAAGTTATGAATTTTAATTGAATTTCTCTAGTTATTTGTGGACAAGACTTTTTGTTTGTTTTGTTTTTTCTTTTAATAAAGGAAAACAATGTGGACAAAAAAAGACACAAAAAATTAATATATAATTCAATAAAAAGACAACAAAAATCTTTGCTAATGACATTGATAAAATGTGTAGAATTTTCGAAACGCTCTTAAAACATTTATTTAAGTGAAATTCAATCATTTCTAACACACAAAAAACAAAACGTATAAATTAGGGTTTGCATTTAATTGCAAATATCTGGCCCTCCTATTCACTATGCTAAGCTCATTTAAGGTCTTAAAAGATTAAGTTAATTAATTGGAAGGAGTCTTCAACTTTTGGGTAAAAAAATAGAGGCAGGGGGGTTTTATGTCATATTTCATATCTCAGCCATTTGTGAAACGTTCTGGTTGCGATTCGATAATATGCACAATTAAAAATCAATGCTCTTCATTCCAGCCAATTTGCTCACTTTTTCGATTGTGAAAATATTTAATGCTAGAACCAGGGGCCGTAACAGTTATTCCTTTTTTCATAAAAGTCAGATGATAACAGTTTTTTTTTTTATTTTTATTTTTTTGAACAAAAATAACAGTTATTTTTTGATTTTTATTATTTCGATCAAAAATAACAGCTATTTTATGATTTTTATTTTTTTGAACAATAATAAAAGTTGGTTTTTCATTTAAATTTTTTCGGTCAAAAATATGTTATATGATTTTTTATTTTTTCGAGCAAAAATAAAAGTTATTCTTTAAAGAAATGTACGTGTTATAATTATTTCGTTTACTTTAAATATTTATAAGATATCCCAATGATGCTCACACATTTAAATAAATATTAAAAGACAACTCAATAATTATAACACGTACATTTCTGTAAAGAATAACTTTTATTTTTGCTCGAAAAAATAAAAATCAAAAAATAACTGTTATTTTTGTTCAATTAAATAAAAATCATAAAATAACTGTTATTTTTGATCGAAAAAATAAAAATCAAAAAAATAACTGTTATTTTTGTTCAAAAAAATAAAAATCGAAAAATAACTGTTACTTTTATCCAAAAAAATATAAATAAAAAAAAAACTGTTTATTGTTGGTATTTTGTTTAAGCTTTGATATCGTTGCTATCAAACGAGTGTTTGTAGTTCTCACTCACTTTGCAATGAGCAAAAAAACTACCTTATAGCCTCCAAATATAAATTTCAGTGAATTTATCAAGAATAAAAATTGGGAATTTAGCACAACAAACATTATTTTATTAATGACTGGTTCTCATCTTTGGAAAGTTTTTTTTAAGGTTTTTGGCGCATAGAAACGAACTTAATTCGCGATTTTTGCGTTTTGCGTTTTCCAGATCCCTAATATAAATTATTTACGCCCTTAAAAGATTCACTTTTTTATTATGAAGGAAATTGTAATTTTACTACTTCATTTTATTAACGTAGTCACAATAACACTTATTTTCATTTTACTAGCAAGTGAGAAATTTCCAATATTGTATTTAAATCTGTAGGTTTGTTTACTATTTAGAGCTATTTCACTGGTAAGAGAGTTCATACAAAAAAACTTTGTGTTCGCTATAGTGGAACTTCTCATTACCGCGAGTTCACTGTATATAACAAAATAGTTCTTATCATGTCTGATCTGTTTGGAAATCCCGTTTTAACCAACACACGGACAGATGGGCATCCCTAACTCAGCTCTCCTTTTTATAATGATCCAGAATACGTATTCCAAGGCGAATTCAAAAAGGTAAGTGCAACTCGTAAGCCGTCCACCGGCTGTCACCACGGCGAATTGCAAATATAATTCCCAAACGTCAAAAAAGACTTTTGTTTAGTTTTGCGCCAAAGTAATCGAAAAAAATTCTGAGAAAAAGTATTGCCTTGGTCAGCTGTTTTGACAACAAGCAATTAAATTGCAAAAACAAAATACATGTGTGTTTTTGTAGTTGTAGAGTTGCACTTACCTTTCTAAATTCGCCTTGACATATTCTTTATAAAACTTAAGATCAATTTTGCAGAATTCCAACCAGAATGATAAACTTGTATATACCCTCAATAAGTCCGTAAATTTTCGAACTTCCCTCGTAGGTATATGAAATGAAACACTGCTCCCATCGAGTACCACCTGTTAATAGACTACTGTCAAGGCGAATTCAACTACAGGTGGTGTCGAAACTATAACAATCTTAAAACAACATAAACAACTTAGGGTTTTTTGCATTGCATTGTTAGTGTTTACGGTCCAAAATGGCAACCATTCCTAACAAACCACTAACAAATCAAAACAAATTGGCTCGAACTGTCGAAATCAGATGGCGTTTCGACACCACCTGTAGTTGAATTCGCCTTGACTACTGTTAAGTTTTGGGCAAGTTCCGTTATTTACTTTGCGTTTAACAGCTGTTGAAATTGTATGTTTTCGTGGATTTTTTTAAAAATGGAAAAAAGTCATTAAACATTATTTTTTGCCAATTGAAGTCAATACACCCGAAAATGTCGAAAAAATTCACGATATGGTGTTGGCCGATCGAAGAGTAAAAGTGCGTAAGATTGTTGATGCCATAGGCATTTGATATTGCAGTGTGGTTTCGATTTTAAATGATCAGCTGGGATTGTTTGGAGTTGTTTAACCGCGATTCGAATGAGTTTTTGTGGCGTTTTGTAACTGTGGATGAAACATGGATCCATTACAACACTCCGGAGACCAAGCAGCAGTCTAAACAATGGGTGAACCGGCTCCGAAGAAGGCCAATTTAAGTTTGTCGGCCAATAAGGTGATAGCAACAGTTTTTTGGGATGCACGCGGGATAAACCACATCGATTACCTTCAAAAGGGAAAAACAATTAACGGCGAATATTAAGCCAACTTATTGGACCGATTAAACGAGGATTTAAAAATAACGACCCATATGGCCAAGAAAAAAGTTCTTTTTCATCAAGATAATGCACGGGTGCACACGTGAGCAGTCTCAATGGCAAAATTACATGAATTGGGCTACGAATTGGTACCTCCGGATTTAGCCTCCAGTGACTATTTTATATTTCCAAACCTAAAGAAATAGCTCGGTGGAAAGAGATTTATCTCCAACGATGAAATAATTGGTCAAACAAATGCCCGTTTTATGGACCTCGAAAATTTTTTTTTTTTGGAAAGGAGACACAAATTGGAGAAACGTTGGACTAAGTGTATTGAGCTTAAAGGAGATTTTGTTGAACAATAAATTTTTTTTTTTTTTGTAAAAAAAACTGTGTTTTATTCAAAAAGTCACGGACTTATTGATCTGCCCTCGTATTTTACAACAAAAGTTTTTTCCGCAATTTTTTCTGTAGAATATTTATAACTAGGACCGCAGGCCGAAATTCGACCACTTGTCATTACAGTTAAAATAAATCCTTTTATGCACGTATGCAATATGCAATTCTTATTTAAAAGGGCTACCTAAATTTAAGAAAATAGCAAATGTCTTTTCATTTTTCCTTTTATTCGTTATAAAGCACTTATTTACTATTTTACTTTATTTTACAATTTATTTTTACAATGTGCATGTGATAAAGTTTCGAGCATAAAGGGTAAAATAAAGTTTAAATTCCCTGTTCTTCAAAATAAAATAATAATAAAAAACAATATGTATATTAAAAGAACAATAAAAAAAATGTAAATTTCTGAACGAAAATTTTTATTTTATTTTCAAAAACAAAAAATTTTTTATGTGCGTGTGTTATATTGTGCATATTTACACAAAAATAGCTTTAAAACGATACATATTGCATAAAAATCGGTGGACGATAAGATACTTAAAAATCAACTACAAAAAATGTTTTCCCGTATTTACATATATACAAGATTATAATTTTAAATCGGGACAAATTTGCATCATATATTCGCGAAATACAATACTAGACCAATTAGAAAATTTTAATTTTCAAGGTTGGATATTTTGTAAAATAACCGAGAAGAACTAGGCATGGCATGCCGTTTTTTGTAACATTCCACCAGTACATTCCATTGTTAGAATTTTTTTAAGCCGGGCTTAGATAAAGAATTCTGGATCGTGTGTAATTTTTTAACTCAAATACAAGTCCTTGATTGCCATTAGGGCTACCAGATTTGATTTACTGAATCCAAATAGGGGGAAATTTTAGTGTTGAAAAGTATAAAATTTTTATTTGGGGTTAGAATTATAATTTGGGGATGAAAAGATGTATATGGCAGCCCTGATTATCGTCGAAATTCCAAACGTTAGTCCCGTTTACAAAATCCATAATTATTTTAATTTTTTTTCCAAAACCTCCCACTGTGCAACAATAGTATGTCGCTCTTAAATTTTGATTCCGCCAACCATATTGGTTTCTATATTTACATTTTGTATAGTTTTAATGAGTACGCTTGTTTTTAAACATTTCTTTTGAATTTCAAAAGCGGCATTTCATATTAACGAAATAAATTATCAGGATTTCGCCGTTTTTGTTTTCAAGCTTTTAAGCGGCTTTTAATATTGTTCAATTCTAAAAATACACTAAGCTAACCATTGTTTAAAAATGGTTTGCTTTTTGACATATTTAAAAAATCAATTTGATTTAAAGCCTTAAAATAGCTTGTATAATTTAAATGATTTTTATAAACTGTTTAAAGTTACACCTACACAACCATAATTCAACACTTACCTTTTGTGGTAGTGTTTGCACGGCGTAGTAAAATAGAAAGCATATGGAAATGTATATGGAAAATAAATAATTATCAGGGCATGTTTTAATATGCACAAATAATTTTAAAATACCCAAGCAAAAAAGCTTGAATATGCTTTTCAAAAAACTTATCGAAAAACTTATCAATAGTGTGTGGGCATTTCCACAGCAAATTCTACTTTTTGTCACGTTGCGGAGAGAAGAGTCAACAATTGAAATTGTTTCTTAAAGAAAAAAGTATACGCAGAAAAAATTATTAAATTTCTCCAATCACCAAATTTATTCCAAATTCATAATATCAAGCAAACAAGTTGTTGATTTTGCACCTATTACCAAAATGATTATATTGATTACTAAAAATTTTAAAATTTTGAAAAAATATTTTCAATAAATTATATTTTTAATTTTAATTAAAAAAGTGATCAAAAAACTTTGCCATTTCAAACAATGTGTTAATTTATTTAAATAAATATCGTCAATTCCCAACAACAATTCTACATGTTTAAATTATTTTATTTTAAACGGAAAAAGTCAATTAATTTTTTTTGTTGAGATCATATAATTTTATATGTACAAACAATTAAACAGATCTTTTAAAATAATATTTTAAAAATAAAAAGTTGTTTAAGAGTTTTGCTTTTCTTGGAAGCAACACCATCAAGTTTTGTCTTTCCTTTTAATTTGCTATAATCTCTTACTTTTTTTACTAACGCATTCGCACTTTTTTAAATGACCACGAGATTGCTCTCATTTTTAACTTTCCATTTGTTTGCCAATTTTAAGTTCAATTTAACAACTGACCACAAATTCACTTTACCGCTTTCTTTATAAAAAATATATTTCTTAAAAAATAAATGTGCTTTAACAATAATTAGTATTGTGGTTTATTAAAAAAAAATGTGTTCTAAAAAATTTTTGTGTTTTTTTTTACAAAATTTTTTAAGTCAATCTACTATTTTGAGTTGTTTCTTTGTCGGGGACATCTTTAAAATGAAATCAAATTGAGTGCAGCCTGTGACACAGCTGTCAATTTAATCAAGTTTTGACAAGCAGTTTTTGAGAACAACTTGAAAGTGATTTATTGAACGGGTGGCTCCAGGATTAAAAATATTTTTTTTTTGTATTTGTTTCAATAATAAGTCAAAATTTACGGATTACTGCATTATTTCAGTAATCAGTAAAAATTTACTGAATACTGAAAAACCATATATGTATGTATTGCTATTTTAAATTAATCGAATTTTAAATTAATTGTCTAAAATTGTTCGATTAATAGAACAAGAATTAATGGGCTGAACACCCTACTAACAACTACACATACAAAATTTCATAAGAATCGGTCAAGCCATTTCGGACAAGTTCAATTACAAACAACGTGACACGAGAATTTTATATATGGGGGATTTCATGTCAAGTGACCCAACTTTTGAAATCGATGTCTTCCAGTTTGGATGAAAAGGTGATTTTATTGCTGGGCTTAACATATTTTGGGTATTACAGTTTTGAGGGTATGAAATGCTAGTTAGGTGTGTTATATACCATCGGAAAGGTTAATTTGTCTAGTTTCTGAGCATAAGTTTTATTTTTAAGGTTTTAGAAACACTTAAACACAAATAAGAAAAAAATCAAAATAGTGCATATGCTAAAAGTTGAAAAATCCTCGTCTTGACTTAGAAATTATTTTTTTTTTATACATAACCCACTCGCGGCCCAAAAAGCCTAAGACCTAAGCTTTCTTTTGAGCAAAAAAAAAAAAAGGAGCCGCTTAAAAAACTAAAAAAAAAGTTTTAAATTTAAAAAAAAAACAAACAAAAAATTTTTTTTCAAAAGATTGAAGAAATAGATATCTAATTTGGTAGGGACAAATTTTGTTAGCACCAATAGATAATAAGTTACATGGATGAGAAAGAACACCTGTTTGGCTAAAATGTCAAATTTTGACCCCCTCTAACTGAAAAACTGTTTAACCGATCTTGTTGAAAATTTGTGTTTAAACTGCTATCCAATAGGACTATCCAAATCGGAAGACATCGATTTTAGAAATTAGTTGCTTAACTGCAAAAAAGCACTTTAATGCAAAAAGTACTCGCTTGTAAAACTTTTATATTAAGCCAAAAATCGTTTTTCAAGCTTACAGATTAAAAACGTGTCCCAAAGATTTGCCTGGCCCAAATAAAATTTTCCGTACCTCAAGTCGATCGACAATGCAAGCGAGCGCTTAAGTTATCGATCGACATCGTGGACCATCCTGTATATATCAATACAAAGAAAATCGTATTGTAAAATAAAATGTGGAGTAAATACAAAAAATATTGTGCTACACGACAATTATCCCTTAAATCAATTCTGTTTTGTTATGTTACAAATATTCAAAAATTTTTTTGTTCTTTTTCACCAAAGCACAGATTTTAAAATTTATGAAAATTTGTCGGTCGCTTATTTCCTTGTTGTGTTGCCTGCATATAAATCGTTTGCGAAAATAGACCTTCAACTAAAAACTCTAAGTTTTTAAAAGATCTGCCTTCTGATTAGAACATGGGTCTCGTGCTAGATACTGCTAAAAATCCTTTTTGAGGAAGTCCTTATAAAACTTAGCATGTATAGTTTTCAATTTACTTAATTTTATGAGACGACTCAAATTCTATTTCACATACATGTTACATTAAACCAGGTCGACCCCAATACTTTCTTGAAGGACTTCCTAACAGTGTTGCCAATTAAGCCATTTAGTGGCTAGACTTAGCCATTTTCATCTCCTTTAGCTATGAAAAAATCAACTTAGCAATTAGGCGTTATTTTAAACCATTTTTATTTAGCCAAATTTTTAAAATGTTAGACCAAAAAATTTTATAAATGCTGCATTAATTGTTTTGCAATGTTGATTTTTTTTTAATTTTCGATATTTTGAGCTTTTCGTTATTCAAAGATTTGTCTTATGTTTAGTTTATTGTTACTAAAAATGTATTGATACAAACAAAATAATCTTTTATGTGAAATTTCTGGCGGTACGAAAAAACTCCCCAAGAATTAACTCCCCGGCTATGCAGAGAAGCTTTAGTTAGCGAAGCCGGTGTTTGTTATACCATAGAGAAAATCCTTGGTCCCAAAAACGTTTTCATTATAACTTTAAAACTGAAAAAATACCCCAAAAAATATATTGGGGCTTTATTGCATAATGATTTTTTGTGGGGTTAATTTCATATAAAATAATACCCCAATAAAAAAAAATAAAATTAAGCCCCAAAAAAAATTAAATAAATCGTTGTTGTTGCTTTCTGTACAAATTTTTGGGGGATAATTTAATTTTTTTTTAGTTAATTTTTGGGGGGTTATTTCATGCCGCCGTAATTTCTATGTATAAAAATTCATTATTAATAATTACTGCGTTTATTGTAATAAAATCTTGTTTAGCCATTATTAAGCCATTTTTTACAATAAATGTAGCCATTTTTAGTAGCGAAGAGTTGGCATCACTGCTTTCTAAGCACGTGCACAAAATTGGTTATTAGGGGGAAGGATCAGAGATGACATACGTAGCGCCGAGAGTTTGATGTCGGACTAAAAAGTCAGCGAAGGCAAACATTAAGTCATATTCAAGCCATGAGTAACGATGTGCGATAAGATGAGATCGGACTTTAAGTGACAGCGGTCTACTCTATTTTGGGTCGTGACGAAAATTTGTTTTCCTTTTTTTAGAAACTTTATGGAAATTTCTTTCATACTTGGGGCACAACTCTTCTTTTTTTTTTTTTTTTTTTTTTTGTATGGAGGACGACCTGCTTTACGTTGCCTTTACACATGCAAGTAGTGGCATGCCACTGTTCTATACATATTATCAACGAAACATTTTTCGAAATAGTCGAATCTCATGGCATTTGCTTTTCTGTCTACACATGCCGTCGAAGCTTCAACTTGAGAAACCCAAATAGAGTTACCGAGTTCATCATATAAGCACATTTTTGGGGAAATGGTTTTCATTTATTTATATTAGCATTGGTTTAACAATATTATTGCTCTATAATTAACATACTTGCTTTTTTTTAATGCACATTTCAAATAATTAATCATAATAATACATTTAACAGATAAAACTTTACAATTTGACAATAATCCACTAATTTTGCATTACATTTTTAACAGCACAGAAAAAATTCTCCAAAAATGTTGCACCAATTAAAGCTTTAATCAAAAATAAAATCAGTTTGTATTAAAAATTTAATT
This sequence comes from Pollenia amentaria, assembly GCA_943735925.1. Taxonomy (NCBI): domain Eukaryota; kingdom Metazoa; phylum Arthropoda; class Insecta; order Diptera; family Polleniidae; genus Pollenia; species Pollenia amentaria. The sequence goes on from OX031006.1 coordinate 167,206,756, forward strand.
AAGTGAATTAAACGTTTATTTAAGTGAATTGAACGTTTAATCAAGTGAATTAAAAGTTTAATTGATACTATTAATGTGCACCAGTAAAAAAATTGTTAGTTACAATTAAACGTTTAATTCACTTGATTAATTCACTTGATTAAATTTTTAATTAAAACTGATCTTATTTTTAATTAATGCTTCAATTGGGGCAACATTTTTTTCTGTTAGGGTAACATTGTTTATTGTTTAGACATTTATTTAGTGGCACGAAAGTGCCAAATTTACACTCGCATGCAAATTTTGCTGTCATTGCGAAAAATGTGGCTGTATTAGTAAAATATCGCGAGTGTATTGAGTTTTTCGTACTGTCAGTGGCATGTGTAAATAACAATCAACTGCGTTTGATACACGGTTTTTTTATTGCCTTGAAAATTAAAATTGTTGATATAAAAATGTTATTTTGCGCGGAATTTTTAATTGTTATCGAAATATCAAAATCTTTTAAAAATATATTAGTCTTATGTGATTTTTGGTAATGGGGGCCTTTTAGTAAATTTTAAATATATTCACAAATATGCTTAATTCGTCTTAGAAAGTATTTTTTGCGTCACAAGCTTCAGCACAAATACATAATCCCCAACTATGTAGTTGTAGGGTATAACACAATTTTTTGCTTCTAAATTTGTACGGCTTGATTGAGTATTGAAGACTTAAATCCACGTAAAATATAGATACACAACAACAAATGCTCTTAAAAAGTTATTGGCATATAATAATACTCCTTAAAGTTTTTGTGTGTAAAAATATGCATTTCAAAGACTACAAACGTAATCTAATAGAAAGCATACTAATCTTTTTTCAAATTTATTCTGTTTATGTAATTTATACTAAGCCACATATTGGATAATAAAAGGTTAAGGTATTAAAAGTTTTTTATTTTTTTATTGAATGTAAATTTTGTAGAGCTGAGAAAATTAAAAAAGCCAAAATTCCGCTTACCGAGTAAGGGATATTGTAATATTAAAAAGTACTCAGTACGCTTACCACGTTTGTATAACAAAAAAAAATTATCAGTCGTTTTTTATTAATTAAAAAAAATTGTTTGAATAGTATTTCAATTTAATTAAGGTAATAAATTAATTAATTTAAAATTAATTTAAGTTAAAAGAAAATTAAAATATTATTTAGACATAATTAACATTTTAGTTGTTTTGAAAGTAATTTTTAATTAAAATATTAATTATATAACAAAAACTCTTAATTGATTTTTTCAGCATAAAATAAAATAATTTAAACTTGTAGAATTATTGTTAGGAATTGTTAAAACCTGAGCTTTATTTAATTAAATCATTAACACATGGTTTTAAATGGCAAAGTTTTTTGATAATTTTTTAATTTTAATTTTAATTAAATTTAAATTTTAATTAAATCTAAATTTTATTAATAAGATTTCTATATGACGTGCTAAATTCCCAATTTTTATTTTTGATAAAAACACTAAAATTTATTGTTGAGGGAAACCTAGTTTTAATTAAAATTAAAAAAACTATCAAAAAATTTTGTCATTTCGAACCATTTCTAACTAAAATTAAAAATATCAGATATTGAAAAAAAATTCACAATTTTCGATTTTTCCATTTTTTAGAAATCAATATAAACATTTTTGTAATGGGTCCACAAATTGTTTGCTTGATTCTATAAATTTGGTGATTAGAAACAATTGTTAATTAAATTTAAAAACATAATTTTACGAAGGCCTTTTGACAACGGGTCATTTTTATTTCGACAACATATAGTTATCATTTTTGCAACGCGATCCGTTTTCATTCTACAATTTGTTTTTATGCCTGCACCACACCTGTGGAGATGGTATTATACGTTTGTGCTGCAAGGTGGATTTACACACCTTTTATTATACCGATCGACCCAAAATCCCTTTCTGATTCGAACTCCATTTGTCCGTCCATTAGGCTGGCTAGCGGTCTGTCCATAGAACCTTTTGCATAAAGTACAGGTCGCAATTTTGAAGCTAATTTAATGAAATGGGGTACACATGTTTCAATTGTCATAAGGATGAATGAATCTTATTGCAAATGGTGAGAATCGGTCCAATTTTCACATAAACATAGATTTTCATCGAATAATACCTCCTAATCTTTACCTTTTCCTTTCCGAACGCTTTTCCTTGGGAGGAGCCAATAACAAGAAAGGCTTTAGAGAGAGCGAGTGCTCGACATAAACTTAAAAACATAAAATAGCTTCATTCTTTTATGAATCATTTGAGCTATTAATTGGCAATTATCCTGTTTAAACTTTTTCGTGTAATCAATTTTTTTTTGTACAAATAGTTGGTATCCCTTAGAATGTTTTTTAAAGGAAAGTTTTTCGCAAAAAAAAACATTTTTTAAGTTGTGAGAAATTTAATGACCAAAAATTTCAAAAAGTAGTAAGAAAAACATATAAAAAAAACGACAAAATGTACTTTGGACTGCAAAAAGAATTCTTTACAAAAGGTATTAAAAACAGAAGTAAAGAAGGAAACATGTAAGTCAATTGAAAATGGATAATCATTCACAACAACGATATACCAAGTGAAATAGCCCTCTAATTCTAAACTTAAGGAAAAATGAGAAAAAATATCAAAAAAATATGATTAAGCGCGTACAATGAATCGTTTACCTTCCAGGTGAGAAAACACCAGGGAGTGCCTTGAGGCACCCTTGGGCATTTAGTAATAGAAACACATTAAATTTTTGAGAACTAAGTTCATTAGTTTTTATTGAAAATAAAAACTCACAAAACTAATCAAAAGTGTTTACTTTTGTGCCCCGGTAGGCTCGTTGGTAGTGAACTTGTCTGTCAGCGCCGGGGTTAGAGATTCGATTCCCGCCAGAGACTCTGGTTTCTTTCCTGCAGACAAGCGTAGAGCTTCGCGGAATTAGTATAGGAAAAAAAAAATAAAAATAATCAAAGAAGCAATTTTTATTATTTGAGCGGAATAAACGAAGCTTCCATTTGGAACGAAAGCATTGTGTTCGATATTGTTTACAATGCTTTAAGAGCTTTAAACCGCTTTCGAAGCTTCTACAAATATTTTGCTACATCTTTTAGCAACTGTTATAAAAGTTAAAGATAAAAAGATAAAAGATAATAAATAAATTTTATATTGGACGTCAGTACAACTTTTGTGAAGAGTGCCTTGAGGCAGTCTTAGGCATTAGAGGTTTAACATTTGGTTTAAAGACTGATGCTTAACTGCCGTCTTCATTGGCGGTGAGTGTCAAACGGCAAAGATTTCTGAGAAGATAGTTTTAAAACATGTCAAATCAACATGTCCGGGGGTTCAATCCCGTTGTCAGTCAAGAATGAAAAATTATTAAGAAGTTTTAATTCATTTCATGTTGTAAAATTCCTTTTTTCATTAAAATAAAATATACAAATGTGGATTAAAAACCATTAACAGTGCCCATGTTCTGTAACTCCCGCGGCGAGAAACTTTTCGATTGAAATGTGAGAAATGAAACAAAAATGTCATAAATTGAAACAAATAGCTGTTTTTCTCACTTAACTGCGTCTGTAACATTTCTGGCGAGTAATAACTGTCACGTAAGGAAATTTCTCGCCAATATACTGAAAAAGTGTGTCTGTAAAATTTTTGTGAGAAAGTTCCCGCTTTGAGCTGTCAAATAAACTCACGCATAAAAACGGGGTGAGAAAAAATTTTAACACTAAAAAATAAATTTAAAATGCAAAAAGCAATGAATATTAACACGGAAGCGATAAGTATTTTGTTCCTGGCAGATTTTTTCATTGTTAAATTATTTTGCTTTTAACATTTTTGAAAAATATAAGAATGTTTTCAAAGCAATTTTGTAACCAACAAACATTAAAGTCGCACTTTACATGTTGTGGTATAGCCGACGGTTGTTTTTTCGCCGCCGTCGCACAGTGGCGCCATTTGAGTTTTTTCGTTGCAAAAATCATATCTTTTGAACCGAATAAGATAATTGAACAGTTTAAACAGCATATGATAGATAACTGTTCAGCCTATGAAATGAGCGTTTGGAAAGGGTGCTACGCTTTGTAGGGGCCTACTTATGGGTTATCAAAGTTAAAATTAGTAGAAAAATCAATTTTATGGTAACTAAAAAAAATTTTTTTTACATTTTTAGATTGTTTTTATTTTTTTTCTTAAGGGTTTTATGTTTTAAATTATTAGCCAACAAATTAAAAAAAAAATAATTTTTTTTTTAAATTTATTTTTTCAATTTTCTGTAAAATATTCATCACAATTCGTAAGAGAAGGTATATCTAAAAGACTAACCATTTCTAAACTATAATTATTTTGTAACTCTATTCGTGACTTCACATGCCGCAGGGAAGAAATAAGTGGATCGGAAGATGCTGCCAACACGTTGAAGAGGTCCTCATTTTGCCTTACCCTTGTTGCTTTGAATGTGTTCTGCAATCTATATTTTTTATAAAATTTGTTAAGAGACTCCTGTGCTTCTTCAGAAAGCTCTCCAATTGGCAAAGACTGGTACTCAATTATATCTTTACCATGCGCCAATATTTTATGGACGGTCGGGGTCAACTTCTTCTGTGGATACATTTCTGCTAAAAGAGATGCAGTTTTCGACGCATATTCTCCATATTTTGTAGAATTGACATTTTCTTTGCAGTTTAAAACATCCAAGATCGTTCCCAATCTTTTCACGATTTGATTGTCAATTCCAATGATTCTTGTTACTGCCTCATCATTTTCAAAAAATCTCCTAGAAGTGTTTCCATCGTTTGAGTTACCGTATCCGTGCTTGGGACAGTCTACTTTTAGTCCAACTTGTTTAAAAAAAGCATCCTGTATTTGCTTCTTTCTGATCTTTTCCTTATCCTTTATTGATGTATTTTCATCGAAGTTTTCCTCCTCTTGTGGTAGGGAATATACCAGTTTTAGCAAGAATTCCATACACCTTATCCTTGCGTGCAATGGTGACATTCCATATTCGTAATTCTCCTCATTTGTAGAATCGTTTAAATTACCAAAGTTCTTCTGACAAATAATAATATAAAATCGATAAAAAAAATATAAAAATAAAACGAAAAAAGGGGTTTAAATAGGTTTTTGCAAAATTTTTACCTCCAATATAATTCTGTCTATATATATGTATATGATAACTAATTGAAATATGTTATAATTAAGCAGAAAAAGATACTAATCTTAAACTCTTTACAACTAATTATATAAAATTGAGATGTAACATATTATATATGAAATAAATTGAATTGAATTGAAAAAAGTTCTTCTGACTCTTTTTGCAAATCGGGCATGACATTGTTGAGGTTGTTCCTGTCAGTTCGTTTACGACTTTTCCGTCAACCATGGTCAGGTGGAACTCGTAATTGCATTCAATATATTTTCCTTCTCCAATTTGCAGCTTTGTAGGCTTAATCTTGCTTATTTGTTCTTTAATGTCCTTCACCGTAGTCCTTATGAGTTCTGCCGATTCCCTTGCAAACTGAAACATTATTGGTCGGCAATAATGCACTGATGACGGACGTGGATTTTTCCAGTGTAGGGAATCATCCGATTTTAGCCGCAAAGGAACAACAGATGCCATAAACATATTTCCGTCCGATATTGTAGCGTCATCGGGAGATATCCTTTGCTTATAAACGCTTTGTCCGGATGATCCATCGCAGCCTCATTTGCTGATCAATGTCAACTTCTCAGGAAGAATTTTCACTTCCGTGAAAAACTTTGGTGTGGTTGACTTTCTAAACAGTTCAAATAATTTTAAATTGTACAACGCCATGTTTTCAGTACTTAAATTGTTAAATGGTTTCAGTAATTGTTGCGCCAACTTTCAGGCGTAGACTAATCCAGGCATTATGCTTATTTTGCAATATATAGGCTTATGCTACCATGCCTAAAAATTTACCTGTTCCCTGCATACATATGGATTTAGGCTAAATAATGCAATTTTGATATTATGCCCGTGTCCAAATAAGATTTGTGACTACCTGTAGGGACCATAAGTCAATATTGTTCCTGACCATTTGTACGCCAAAGTATTGTTTATGTGAGGTACGTACCTGCTAATTTCAATGAGTAGTTTTTTTTCAAACTATTAGATCAAACTACTGTCAGTCAAAACATATAAGGGATGGACGCCATACAATTTCTGCAACCATGTCTTTTTAAACTTTTTTACCTCTAGAAGCCAAACGGGCACGTACGGGCAGATAAAACCTTTTGCATTATGTAAAGAAATAATCAAAGAACAGGTTTTGCAAATATGGCAAATATAGAAAAATAGTGAAAAAACGGATAGTTTTTAAATAGTGATTTACCAGGAGAAACACAAAGCAAACAGTTAATTTTTTTTTATCATTATACATTTAATAAATACATCAATCAATACAAACAAAAAATAAGGCGATTCGTTACCTATTTTTCGTGATATTACACCTGAAATCGCAACAAATTGACTAAAAATTGTGTGTTTTTTTGAAAACCGAAAGTCGGTCAACTTTGAACGGTTATATCTTCTAAACTAAAAATGTGATATTATTAAGAGTGGCATATTTGAAATCGTTGAAAAGTTTCCTATAACATGGGTTTATTCAAAACTTCGTCGGCATTCATGAAAATTTTGATTTTTGCAACCTCGCTTGCTCTACGGGCACAGTGGCGTCGTTGAAAATTTTTCAAATTTGGTCACCGTCAATGTACGTTTGACTGGCCTTCACAACATCTGCAATTTCATATCGGCTTCGAGTGGAATATTATGACATTTATAACGTAACGACGTATTCTCTTTTAATAGTTTTCGACATGAGTTTCAGACACACTTTTTTCTAACATTTCGAGAAACGATGGAATATTTTGTTTCACAAGTTTTCGATGCGAGAAGTTCTCACCAAAGTTACAGAAGATGGGTACAGTTCAACAAAATAACTACAATAATAATAATTATTAAAAAAATATTTAGTAGTTTTGGTGTATCAACTTTTTAATGAGTCCTAATCGATCTTTGCGAAATATTATTCCAAAGTAAAATTAAAAACAATCAGATCGCTAAGCATTTTCTAATGCTTAAAACAAAAACATCGTGAGAATAATCTGTTATTCATCGTCCAACTGTACAAAATCATATTTCTTTAAATATGTAAGTCTCTCAAAATTAATATTGTATTTAAAGAGACTTATTTAAAGAAACTCTTTTATGATTAGTTTGCGAATTTTTTACCTTTTCTTCTTGTATTTTTAATTAAGCAATTTCATTTTCGAGTCTTTTTTCAAACGCCCATGAGATTTTAGTCATCAAGAAAGAGTACTTAAAGAAGACTCAATTGGAAACTTTCAATCTTATTTAAGTCTTAACTACATTAAACAGGTTACATTTTTTATTTTAATTCTTAATCTTAAATGTTTTCATTTAAATAAGTCTGAAATTTTGTTTTCGGGAAATCATTGAGATCTCGACTAATTGCAACGTTTATTCTTAATAAAACTTTATAATTTTTATTGTTTATAAAGAAAAAGGAAATGCAACAAAAGCTGACAATACTGATATTTAAATTATTATCACTTGTTAAATACACCCTATACTCAATATTTTTACGTGTTTAATTGGTTATCAATTTAGGCTTAATATGGGGTCTATGGTTTATAATTAACTGATCTTCACGAAATTTAGTGGTGTGTGGTTTCCAGTCATATAAAATGAATTTGGACAAAATTCAATAAAAATCGGTGCATTTCGCCCCCAATTTGTTTATCTTAGTTTTTGCTACAGAAATATCAATTAATGAGCAGCGCTTAAGATGCTATTACCATTTTGGCAAATACAGCAAAATTTTGCTTTTTTCTTAGCTTAGATAAAAATCAAAAGCCGAAAGTATTTTTATTATAACCCGGCAGGGAAGAATTTTCTTTGTCTGCTCTGCTATTTTATAAAGTAGCAATTCTTAGTTTTTTTTTTAGTTTTCCTTTTTTAACTTGCTTTTCTTTTACACACAGATCAATGCAAAATCTTCGAATACAATGTTGATTTAATATTTTTCGGTAGTGATTTTGCTTCATAAAACGGGTTCCAATTTTTAAGAATATTTTTAATTCTCGTTTTTACATAACCTAAAATTTGTATTGCTATTTTGTCCATTTTCTTTTGATTTTTATTTTAACAAAAACTTAACCTATTTTCTTCGGTTATATTTAACAACAACTTTTCGTTAAATAGTTTCGGTTACGTGTTAATCGCAGACTGTGAAAAGCAAATTTTGCTAACTCACGGTTAATGTTTCAATTAACATTTAATTATTGATTGTAAAAAGGGCCGTAAGTCATGTTAAATTAACGTTCCATTTAAGTTAGAGCAAAATGACATTCATATTGAAATAATAATACGAATCACGTTGAATGAAAGTTATTTCGAGTAGTAACAACGTGAATTCCGCGTAGAATCAATTTGATTTGAATGTGAACGTACCGTGAGAAGGAGCTTCATATTGACAGAAAAAAATATCAATTTTCTCCAATCACCAAATTTATACCAAATTCATAATATCAAGCAAACAAGTTGTTGATTTTGCAGTTATTAACAAAATGATAATATTGATTACTAAAAATTTTAAAATTTTGAAAAAATATTTTCAATAAATGATATTTTTAATTTTAATTAAAAAAGTGATCAAAAAACTTTGCCATTTCAAACAATATGTTAATTTATTTAAATAAATATCGAAAATTCCCAACAACAATTCTACAAGTTTAAATTATTTTATTTTAAACGAAAAAAGTCAATTAAGATTTTTTGTTATTTAATTAAAATTTTAATTGAAAATTTATTTTAAAACAACTAAAATGTTAATTAAATCAAAATTAAATTTTTAATTTTCTTTCAACTAAAAAAATAATTGATTCAATTATCACATTAATTAAATTTAAATACTTTTTAAACCATTTTTTTAATTGCACGCAGAGAAAAAACAAGATTAATGAATGGTCACTACGACCATTTTTATTCATATTTGCCTAAAATGTTTACCCTAATAAACTAATTATAATCCTTATTTAACTTGAACAAATATTTTTTCTCCTTAACATTTTTTAATTCACCATAATAATATTATATGGTGTTTTACACCTAAACATTTACCATGATCTAGCTAAACATATTAAATTATGTGAAATATTTGCTACTAAAATGTATATATTTTCAATTGTACAATTAAAATAATAATATTAGCTGTACACAAAATGTATTGTATGTTTGATACTATCAGTTTTGTTCGCTTTAAAACACATTTATTGTCAAAACAAACAGTGTGTGTTTATAAAGCAAATAAAATCTTCTTTCACGTCATTTTGCGTCTGCGAGAGTCAGTTAATCGGGAAACATGAATGACTATAAAATAATTAAAAGTTTTTCGGGAGAAAAAGGCCATGCATGATTGCAAAATTAAGGAAATAAATTATTATACGTTTATTGAAACAGGTAAGTTATATAAATATATATTTATAAATGTACACAGAAAAAATTATTAAATTTCTTCTATCACCAAATTTGTTCTAAATTCATAATATCAAGCAAACAAGTTGTTGATTTTGCACCTATTACCAAAATGATTATATTGATTACTAAAAATTTTAAAATTTTGAAAAAATATTTTCAATAAATGATATTTTTAATTTTAATTAAAAAAGTGATCAAAAAACTTTGAAATTTTAAACAATGTATTAATTTATTTAAATAAATATTGACAATTCCCAACAACAATTCTACATGTTTAAATTATTTTATTTTAAACGAAAAAAAGTCAATTAAGATTTTTTGTTATTTAATTAAAATTTTAATTGAAAATTTATTTCAAAACAACTAAAATAAATTTTGAAATTTTTTCAGCTAAAAAAATTATTGATTCAATTATCACATTAATTAAATTAAAATACTATTTAAACCATTTTTTTAATTGATAAAACACTTTTTTCTGTGTATGCATTTAATTTTTATTATTAAAATATGCTAAGCTATATATGTATGTATGTTGCAAAGTTTTTTAATAGAACGTAACATTTTTTAAATACATTTTTTATTGGATTTATTGTTCAAATAGACATTTTGCATGGTATTAGGAAAAATTGAAACATGGTTATTAAGATCATTTGTGTTTTTCTTCTAAACATAATAATTTTTTTGAATCAATAATAAGCTATAAACATGTCTGAACATATATTGTTACTGAAGACGTCTTTGACACAATCATAACCACAAACATTAATGATAGTTTGCGATTTTGATTGTATCAACCATGTTTTTTCTTTGCGTGTGATAAAACACTTTTTTCTGTGTGTGTATAGGAAAAAGTAAAGAAGGAAGAGCCCAAATAATCATTTTGAGTTTTTGCCTTTTAGTTGGCTATCGATTTTCGTCGCTAAGTCTCAATTTACACGTTTCATCTTTTGATGCTCAACTTCTTTACAATTCCCTTTTGAAGATGCCATTATGTTCACACGCAGCAACCGGTTTCAACTATTTTTGCTTCAAAACAACAACACTTTTATTCAAAGCGAGTAGTAGCAAAAGTAAAGCAAAAGTGGTTAATAGGTTTTCATACTGAGCCGATTGCGCTGGATTTCAATGGCAAACGGCTCAGGAGAACTAGAAAAAATTTGAGACGACCAAAATTTGTTCTGATTCTGCAGAAATTTGCGAGATTTCAAAAGACGGACTAACAATTTCTTAGGGAAATTAAGTATCCGCTTATTCACTTCTAGTTGTAGAGCGTATAAAATGAATGTAAAATAGATTTTCTAGAAGGGAAACTCAAAACTATAAATTCCTTATAGCCGACATTTAAGTCTGTTTTACCCTCCAACTGAATAAAAAATATTTAAGAAAATAAGCACAACTTATTTCATAATGACACAATAATTTAGCTGGTCATTTTGTTTTTCCTTATCAGCGAAATATTGAAAATACAACAAGTGAAAGAAATCAGTGCAATCAGTTGGATTTATACGTTCCGAAAGAGATCAACAAATGTTTATAAAAATTTTAATAATATTTATTTTTTGCGCATTGTTAAAAGCCAATGAACTAGATTACAACAACAATATTAATACAACAATAATAACCAATAATACAACTAACTACAATAATAGCAACAATATTATTAACTATAAAATAAATACCACCGAAATACAAACCAATTCCCTTAATAATTTAAATGAAACATTGAATTTTGAATTAAGTTCAAATCCAGAAGAAGTGAGTAAATTGAGAAGTTTTGAAAAATAAAATTATTATTGAAATAATAAAAATGTGAAAATTCTATTATTTAGAATCGCCGACGGAATAAATCCATATTTATACCGCCTCCACGACAAGCGGCCAATTGCGGTTTTAAACATAACGGAAAATTATTAAAGTGCTGATATTTATTACACTTGAAGAAATTGTATTGAGAACATATTTTGTTGATACTAAATCCAGTCGATTTATTGTCTTCGAAACAGATACTAATTGAATTATGTCTTTATTTGGTGTGAAAACATTTATTTTATTATTTGTTTTATTGAAATTTTCTACGGCCAATGAGGAAAGTTTGGAGAGGAGTGTTGCCCACGATTTTAATGTAAATATTAAATAACATTTCTAAATTGTTTCAAAATGAATAATTAAGTTTTATTTTTTTATTATTATTTTAAAGGATACTTCATCGGAAATAGTTTATTTTATCGCTCAAGCTCCGCGACGTAGTAATAAAAATTGTGGTTTCAAACACAATGGAAAACCGATACCCTGTTCTAGCGACAAGTTATTATAAATGTAATTTGTTTATGCTTAAAATAAATATCTGTTATCCTTAAATGAATACACCAAATATGTATAAGAAATATAACAATTTTAAACTTTTCTGGAAGTGAAATTAATTAAGATAATAAAATATTAAACATGTACGAACATTTTTCAATAAGTTTTCCTTTTTCAAATAGACTTTTAATTTTAATTTTTTAATTTTCTATTTATCGCTTGTATGCTCAGCGGTATTTAAAACTTTATCTCATCGCAGTTTGTGCAATTATAGTATCAACCAAAAGTGAGGAAACCTGTTAAAAAAATTGTAGGTTCTGTACCGGAGAAAACTGGATTTAAACCAAACGTACGAATTTACAAAGTTTTTTAAGTATGGCGCATAGTGGGCCGATTTTTAGAAATATTGATACTTGGATTGGTTGAAATATTGATACGCTTTTTTTTTTTTTGTTTGTAGGTAAGACCTTGGCCTAAAATTTTAGCTTTTAACCCTTAGAGTACGGAGTGGGGGACTTAAGGTCCCCCAATACTAGTTTTTCTTAAATAACTTCGAAAATAATTTCTTTCTATCTTTTTCGTTTTTGGTAGTTGAGTTTAATTTTGAATAGTATACAAAAACTTATAAGTGGCATACAAATATTAATCAGTTCGTAATTAGAAGGTACGTTATTTGCTTGGGAGACCCAAGTTACCCCCACGTCGTACGTTACGTTACAAATTTTCTTTGTTTTTTTAGGACCAAAAATGGAAAACAATACAAAAAACTTTCCCAGCGGCAGATAGAACATTATTTAAATGACAGTGAAGAGGATCCTATTGATGCAGAAGCAGATTGCGACAGTGACAACTCTAATTTTGTACCTAATATTTATGCAAGTGGAGGTAGCGAAATAGAAGACGAGATTGAAGAAGTAGAAGAGCAAGCAGAAAACATTCTCTGTCTCAGTGAAGATGGTATTGCTTTTTCTTCGTACAGAATGTTTTACCGCTAAGTCTGGCCGAACTTGGTCTTCTAAGCCATTTCCACAAACAAGTAGGTCAGCATGCAATATTGTAAATGTTACTCCAGGAGTAAATAGTTATATGAAAGCTGCAAGCGATATTGATGATATATTCAACCATCTTATTACACCAACAATGAAAAAAAATATGTCTTCATACTAACGAAGAAGCCAAAAGAGGTTGCAACGAACATAATACTGAAGAAAAGAAAATCGTTTGTCAAAAACATATTATCAATTCTAGTGATATAAGTCTGATGCAATGGATAATTATATTTATGTTATATGTGTTGAATTATTATATTTATTTTATTTTGTATTTTTTTAATTTTTGAGAAAAGAATTGAATTCCTTAGTTTGTGTTTGTTAATAGTAAGTTTAAGTTTATTTTAGGTCAAAACATAAAATATTTGAATATGAAAATTTTTTGAAATTGAATACTTTTTGATGCGATTTTTGAAAATAAATGCTGAAAATTAATAAAATGACCCTTTTTTACTTTTATAATAATCTTTTCTATACTAATATGCAAACCTTTATACTAGGTAGCATACTCAAATTTGGTACGTCTGTGGGGGACCTTAGTGACCGCACTCCGTACTTTATGTCAAAAATTAGGCTTCGTACTCTAAGGGTTAAACTTAAAAATCGACTCTTAAGAGGATTTGAAATATATTTTAGTTTTTAGTTGAATTTTAGTATAAAAATGAAATGTTAAAACATGTTAAACAAAAGTTTTTTTTATATAGGGGGGATTCACAAGGTGTGCTATCAAGTCATATCGTCATAATGTCCTAAATAATATTTTACAATTGTTTAAAAAAAAAATATTGTTGTGTTTTAAACAACATAAAAAAATATTTTTTTTTTAAACAATTGTAAAATATTATTTAGGACATTATGACGATACGACTTGATAACACACCTTGTGAATCCCCCCATAGTGTATTATTTTATCAGTTACTTTTACAACTTATACTTATTTACAAATTTCTATCTTATCAGAAAATGTCAAACTTTGGTCCCACTTTTAACTTTTTAGTCCTAAGGACCAAAGATCGGCATTTTTGAAAAAGTCTGAGTTGAAATATAGTTGAAAAAATTGCTTTGACATTTGCGTTAGGAAGGCCAAATATATTTAAAAAAAAGAACTTTGCAAATCTGTACCCATGTTCTGTAACTTTGGTGAGAACTTCTCGCATCGAAAACATGTGAAACAAAATATTCCATCGTTTCTCGAAGAGTGAGAAAAAGAGTGTGTCTGTATCTCATGTCGAAACCTATCAAAAGAGATTACGTCGTTACGTTATAAATGTCATAATATTCCACTCGAAGCCGATATGAAATTGCAGATGTTAAAAACGCCAGTCAAATATATCGCTGACGGCGACCAAATTGATAAATTTTCATTGACGGCGGCGAAATACAGCCGTCGGCTATACCAAAAAATGTAAAGTGCGACTTTAATGTTTGTTGATTACCAAAATGCTTTGAAAACATTCATATATTTTTCAAAAATGTTAAAAGCAAAATAATTTAACAATGAAAAAATCTGCCAGGAACAAAATACTTATCTCTTCCGTGTTCATATTCATTGCATTTTGAATTTTTAATTTATTTTTTAGTGTTAAAAATTTGTCGCACCCCGTTTTTATGTGTGAGTTTATTTGACAGTTCAAAGCAGGAACTTTCTCACAAAAATCTCACAGACACACTTTTTCAGTATATTGGCGAGTAATTGCCTTACATGACAGCTATTACTCGTCAAAAATTTTACAGACACAGTTAAGTGATAAAAACAGCAGTTTGTTTCAATTTATGGAATTTTTGTTTCATTCCTGACATTTCAGTCGAAAAGTTTCTCGACGCGGGAGTTACAGCACAAGGGCACTGTATAGAAATTTTGCACAAAATATCTGACCATGCATCACAAAAATAATTATGGTTCGCACGGGCGAAATCTGGCGGAGATACAATGGGGAGTATGGATGAAGAGGAATGTCCGGGCTGCAAATGGTACAAGATTTCTTCGACGTGTTCTGAAGGGAAGGATTAATGCTCTATTAAGTAAGATTTTTTCGAGCAATTTGGACCTTTTTAAAAACATTTTTTTAAGATTTTTAATAGGCACTAAACCTTTTTTTGTAGCACTAATAGCTTATAAATTACATACAAAATCATATAAAATTTATTTTGCTATAAAATCTCTAAAAACGGAAAAATCTAATCAGCATTAAAATTAACGAAGAAATTTTCAATTTCAATAACACTGAGAAAGTCGATTTTGTATCACCTTGTACACTGTGATATAGTTTGAATATGCCTGTCATTTTTTTGGTCCGCAATGTTCACTGTTATTTACTTTCAAATAATTGACAATAACCTTAAAATCGGCAACCAAAAAAAAAAAAAGGTTTTGCCGCCTTTGCAAAAAATGGTCTACTGAGCAGCGTTTACAATTTTTCTTTTAGCAGAATTCCCATGTATTTAATATGTTAAAAATTAAAATGAGTAGGGTTTATATGGGGCCTAGTGTAAATTGTGGAACGATCTTCAAAAAATCTTACAGTGTGATTTCTGGTCCTATAAAACTGTGACGTACCAAATTTTATTATGATAGCATTATTTATTACGGTTTTAGCGTACTAAACGGCTTTCCAGGAGTAGGATTTATATGGGGCCTAGTGTAAATTGTGGAACGATCTTCAAAAAATCTTACAGTGTGATTTCTGGTCCTATAAAACTGTGACGTACCAAATTTTAGTGTGCTAGCGTTATTTGTTGCGGTTCTAGTCGTACTAAGCTGTTTTCCGGGAGTAGGGTTTATATGGGGCATAGTGTAAATTATGGACCGATCTTTAAAAAATTTTACACTGTGATTTCTGGTCCTATAAAACTGTGACACAACAAATTTTAACATGCTAGCGTTATTTATTGCGGTTTTAGGCGTACTAAACTGTTTTCCGCGAGAAGGGTATATATGAGGCCTATGGTCAATTATGAACCGATCTTCACGAAATTTAACAGTATGATTTGCAGTCGTATAAAGCGAATCTGTGCATTATTCCACCATTTATGTTAGTTTTGTATCAAAATTATCAATTTTTTTGGGTAGTGGTTCCACATTTTATTTCATAGTTCTGATCCTACTGAACCGATGTTGCTGGATTTCAATTTCAAACTGCTTAGGATAACTACAAGCGATTTGAGACCAAGTTTGCTCTTTTGTTTTGCGTTTTTCGAAAGTGAGCGTGTTTTCAACAGACGGACAGACAGACGGACATGGCTAAATCGACTTGGAATTACTCAAGGAGCCAGAATATAAATACTTTATGGGGTCTTAGATGTATTATAAAAAGTTTCACATGGAATGACAAACTAAGTATACCCTCATTCACCACAGTGGTGGTGGAGGGTTTAAAAATTAATATGTTACTTGTTTCTCGTTGGCAGGGCAGTTCGTAAGTTACCGAAATTTCAAATTTTGTTGCTGCTAGTCCAGAAGTTTGTCGTCTTTACAATTATTACAATAAAGATATGTTACGTGTGGCTTTACAGGAAAACGCAGTATCTAATTATCGTTTGTGGAAAAAGTGGTGGTATCCCAAATGGACGAATGCAATTAATAGTACAACTGTAAATGCATGGAAAATCCACTGTCTTACTGCTAAAGCCTAGCAAAGAAACTATCGAAAATAGCATTTACAGCTAAAATAGCTACATAATTACTGCTATTTTACAATATATACGACATTTCCATAATAAATAAAAACTATATTTTATTTCAATATGGGCATTTCCTGGGGTCACGAACGTACGTTCGTTCGTACGCTTTTGATGAACAAATAATATGGAAAACAAAACTTTTTCCTAGCATTTTTTTTTTTTTTTTGGAATTCGATAGCATTTTGGTAGCTCTATGTTTAGTGCAAAAGATGGATTTCATCGAGTTTAAGTTTTCATAATGATAGTTATAATCATGTGGTCATGAACGTACGCAAAATAGAAGTCAACTTTGGCTGACAGTAGTGAAATTTAAAAATCTACGAAATGGAACGGAATATTCATACGTGATTAATTTATTTTAAAAGTGTATTAATGTAGATCTCTATCCAGTATTTACCCAATAAAATATCTCTATTGGTTTTTGTTTAATTGGCTTAAGTACCAGTCGCGAACGTACGATTTTTCCATATGTTTTAACCGTTTATTAACCGTTTACCGAACTTTTTATCTTCTCCTTACACTTTTCTCTTCTTAATTGATTGTAATAGAGTTAAAAAAAAGAGTGCAAAAATAACAAATTTTTTTGCATGTAAAATAACACAGTACAACAGCCAATCTGGGGGGTGAGAAATTCCAAGTCAGGGTGATGGTACTAGGTCAGTATAGTAAAACTCTCAAAGGGTTTGGCGTTCGTATGTGTCAGTTTTTTTTTATGACATTTTAAATTTTTTCCTTATCTTGATGTTTTTTCGCTTAGTTGTAACATTTTGGCAAAAACGTAGTTTAACATAACTCGAGAACCACTTGTCCGATTTTAGAATTACAATTTCTTTAATCCGTTCATATAACGTTTTTCTTTATAATCAACAGTTTTGCCGGTAAAAATAAATTTGTGGAGAAAAAAAAATATTTTTTTGCCTAAAAATTAAAATTTTTTTTTTTAAATTCATAAAAAATCTAAAACGGAAAAAAGGATCAAGTGTTATTAATTTCATGTAAAGTCACATAACCTATAAACAAAATGCGACATAGATCATAGAAATCGATTAACGTGTTCTGCTTTTATTTACAATTAAGTGAAGGTATCCCATTTTGACAAGAATATTGATATTTGTTTTTATTCAAAAAAGTGTCATTTATCGCCTTTTTTATAAATTTTCCCCAATAACTCCAGACTTCTGGCCATAAACTACTAAAAAAATTAAGTAAACATTTTTATAATTTTTTATTTTTATTTTATTTATTTATTTTTATTTATTTTAATAAATATTGCCTAGACTTTTTCGATGGTGGTTGTTCGGGACTAGTGGCATCGCATTCATCGCTATCATAAGTTTCTGAACCACACATGATGTCAATGTGTGACTCCACTGTTGGCCCTTCTGCATCTCCTGAAAATTCTTTATCATCAAGATCATCCTTGTCTTGCCACACAAGCTTACTCCACCAGCAAATTTCCGCAATTTTTGCACTCGGCGACTCTTTGCCTCTATATCTGTAAGTTTTTGTTTTATTAAAATGAGTTTGAAAAAATAAAAAATCAGTATTTCCTCATTTCAAATGGCATAGCAACTTGATGATAGCGTTCACCTTGTTCATCAGATTCGGTAGCCAATTGTTTGCTGAAGTAGTCCAGATGATGATGTAAATAATGGATTTTCAAGGACATGTGGACGCCAATTTCCGAGAATGCTCTTAACATCCTTGCGACAGAAACATCGTAGTTGTTAGAACGATGCTTTCCCAACAAGCCTTCTATTACTTCTTTGATTGCCTGCCATGCATTCAATTCAGCGTCAATCAAAATATTGTTGAATGCGTCACTTTTAATCAGCTTTCGTATATCTGGACCATTTAGTACGCCTGATTGAAAAAAATTTATTTGTTAAGATGGAAAATAATGGGAAATGAATGTGATATTATAACATACCTTCTTTAATTTTACTTTCGCTGAGTCTCGGGTAAATTAGTTTCAAACACAAGAAAACTTCATCTCTTTTGGCGACAGTTTTGATAAAATTCTTAACAATTCCAAGTTTAATATGCAGTGGAGGCAGCAATATCTTCTCCTTCGGCACTAGAGGCTCACGAATAATATTGGGCGTTTGTAACCTGCTGTGCTCTCTGAGTTTCCATCCGTGGCATGCATATTGGTCACCGGAAAATCGTGTGTCCCAATCGCACAAAAAGCACATATATTTTATATAGCCGCTTTGAAGACCGCAAAGCATATATGTTTGGCGTAGTTAACCATTTTTAAAATATTTTCCAGTGCATCATATGTTTCTTTCGTTTCTGTACTATAGGCGATTGGAACTGAAGGTTTTTATTGGTCTTATGCAGTAAAACCGCCTTCAAGCTGAGTTTTGAACTGTCAATAAATAATCTCCAGTCATCTGCTTCATATTTTATTTCCATTGCGTCCATCAATTTTCCTACATCCGGGCAATATGCAGAAGTTTTTTCATCATTCACAAGGAATAAACTTTGGAGTGTTGCCTGACGACTTCGATAAGCTGTGGCTTTCACACCGGGTGCCAACAAATAGTTTGATTTCAAAATGGAAGCCAGCTCTTCCGATTTATGCTGTGTTAATTCCAACTTGGCAACAATTGAATCAAGCTTATTTTGATTTATTAAAATTGGCTCATTGGATACTGATGGCTCATATGGGGGATCATCACGTGCATGATATGTCGGAGCAGTCGTAGAAGAGAAAATATCTGGGCTAGAAGCTTTTGGCACAGGAATGTGGTCCGAATGAGGCAATGGTGTTGCGGCACTTGCAACACCAACGTAATTATACGATTTTCTTATCCTTTTTGCGGTTTCCTTTATTCGCACATGCATAGCAATTCAATGGATTGTGACCTTCGCCAGGATTAGTCCAAGTCATTGGGATACCGAATGGCGTACTTTCACGTTTTCTATTTTTCCAATCCATTAGACGGTTGTAGCAGCTTTTACACACTATATTTGGTACCCAATTTTCGTTCACTATAACATTTTGGTTGAAGTACATCTCGTATGTTTGAACAAAATCAGTACTGAAATTTCCCCTTTTTTTATGTGTTGAGACATATTGACCACAGCAGTAGCAAAAGCTATTTATATCTGGCTTGCACAGTTCCATATTCTGTTCTCTTTTGTTCACTTTTAAAATAACTGGAGAAAAATCACTTTTACTGTTCGCGTTCGTCGGCACTTGTTGAATGACAAAAATCACAGAACCAGTGTGAGAAAGAGAAGAAGTGTAATGACAACGCATGTTTTATGTGAACATTACAGAACCAGTGTTGCCACATCAATATTTCTCTTTTAGTACAGTAGAAAAATATGAGAGAGTTCGGCTTGTGAGTGTCAATGTTTTCTCCAAATAATGTTGTGCATATCTGGAGCAAATTTTTGAAATTCATACATTTACCTAATTGTGAATAAATGAGAAACGCGTGCATCGATTTTCATGATCTATGCCTTTTTTTGCTCATGAGTTATGTGACTTTACGCGAATGTAATTAGTTTTGGCACTTTTTTCCATTTTGGATTTTTTATGAATTTTAAAAAAAAAAATATTTAAATTTTTAGGCAAAAAATACTTTTTTCCCTACATACATTCATTTTTAACTTCGAAAGAGTTGCACATATAGGAAAACGGTATAGAATAGATTAGAATTGTAATTCTTAGTTTTTCTAAATTTGTTTCATCAAAATCGGACAAGTGGTTCTCGAGTTATGTTAAACTACGTTTTTGCCAAAATGTTACAACTAAGCGAAAAAACATCAAGATAAGGAAAAAATTTAAAATGTCATAAAAAAAACTGACACATACAAACGCCAAACCCTTTGAGGGTTTTACTATACTGACCTAGTACCATCACCCTGACTTGGAATTTCTCACCCCCCAGACAATAATCCCAAAAATGTTCCATAGTGTAATTAAATATAAAAATGACTTTAGAAGTAGCTTAAAACGAAAATATAACATTTTCCAGTTTCCAGCCCAATTTCCTCAAATTAAACAGCTAAGATATCATAGAATATCATATATAGCATTCTATTATAAAAACCTAGACTTTTTTATAATTATAAACAATAAAACACGATGGTTATCAACGTGTTATTTTTCCATCCTGGTTGACCATTCGGAGGAAATGCCCATATGCAAAAACTAAATGATTATTTTGTTACCATAGCACAGTATACTAACTTTTACTTCAAATGTCATTTGCATGTAATTAGCCAACCTTGCTTTTTCGCAACAGTCCACTACGCCCAATACGATCACCCGATTTTTTTCTTACTTTGATTTTCGTGATCAAGAGGTTATCAAGAGCTAAAACTCATGTAAATATGTTGACGATTTCGGGTAGTGGTACAAGATGGGTTAAGTGGTCACGCTTTTTTCGGATTGTTTTCGTCAAATATTTGTTAAGTGTGAACATTCAAACCTTTTGCCAAACATTTATAATCGATTAAACTCTTAAAATCTAAATCTAGTGGCAAAAGATATAAAAATTAGTTTGTACTATAAAGTTGAAGTTGATTCCACTATCCGTTGAAACACTCTTAAAAGATAACTTGAATTTCAAACTTAACATAAACTACTGCTCTTTAGGTTCATTCATAATTTGCAAAACATCTGTTCTGTGTACTTATTTTAAAAGCAGTATATGTTTTTTTTTACAGATGAACATCTTTTGTTTTTACTTTACTTTAACAACAATTGTTTAAGCAACACAATTAAATAAAAGAATGAATTGTAAAGAAAACAGATCGTAAACAATTGTTTCATAAAGTTGCATTTGCAAAGAGTTTCTTATCAGTTCAGTTGAAGGCTGTCTTTAAAACTTTCTGGTTCAGTTATTGTTGTTTATCTTCGGCTTCATTAAACTAAAAAACTAAAAAAAAATGGTTTTATTTAAAATATTTTTATTAATCATATGTTTAATAATTAATATAATATCGACCCAGGAGAGTACAATAAATACGGAATTTGTTAAAATCAATAGAAGATCACAGGTAAGAAGTGAAAAAGCAAATGGCGCCTAATAATAGGAAAGTGTATACAAATTTTAATACTGTCAAATAAAGATATTATTGCTCTTAAAAGTGTTAATCTAAAAAAATAGAGGAAATGCCTTATGGATATTTCTCCCCATCAATATTCATTTAGAATAGTCTGTGACAATCAAATTCATGTTCTAATTAACAACTAACAAACTACAAACAAACTAATTTATATGTACATATTTTTTAAAGTTGATTAAATTAAAATACGTAATTTCCTTTTTACAGACAGTCCAGAAAACTCGCAAGTTAAGTCCCATGATTTTAACCGTACGACATCGTTATATCTACTGTGGCATGACCCACAAGGGCAAACCGAGACGTTGTTTTAAGAATATAAATTAATTATGAAATTGTTTTTTTTTTATTAATTTTGTATTGTAGATTTAATAAATGTTACTGAGATAAAAATGCATAAAGTTTTTTTTTTATAAAAAAAAGAATTAAAAACTCACAGTGGAACAAAACCCACAACGCATTTTTTCGAGTCAAAACTTTTTTACAATTTTGGAATTTTTTTTAATAAAAATAAATTGTGCCCTGTTCGGCTATGTCGAATCTTTGATACCGTTCACTGAAAGTTGGAATATTTCAGGAGTTGGCTAATTAAACTGTCCAACAAAATAAGACTTTTGGATTGGAACAGAAAAGCGACCCTACAATTCTGAAAGGGAATGTTGAGTAGATACCCTGCGGGAAATTAGTGTCAATTGTTCTTAAAGCACTTATCCCGTGACCATATAATTAAAAGGAACGAATTGTGATAGGTGAAAACAAGATCACTTAACTGGTGATAATGTGTTTAGAGTGTAGTTGGTCCAGATTGATCCTGAATCGAAGCGGGTTTGTCCGCATAAACTTTAGACTTTACATATCACACGATCTTGGTGGCCAATCGACCGGCCCAAAACGTGATATTATGTGCTCACGGAAGTGTTCTCTCAATAAATATATTGATTGATGCGATGTGTGGAAAGTGGCGCCGTCTTGCTGAAACCAAATGTTGCCGAGATCACGAGCTTCAATTTCAGGCATCAAATAGTCGGTTATCATGGCACGATAACGGTCCGAGTTGCTGCGAACGGCGGACACTGGGGATTTTTGTATGGAGGTAAGGAAAAAAATATATTTGTCAAAAAAATGTAATGATTTCATCACAAATTTAGTTTTATTTATATAGTAATACACAAAAGTAATCAAAATAAAGAAAGTTAGAGAAATTTATATCGTTACCTACAACGTAAAAAGCCCTAATTAACAAAAAAATTTAATGATTTTTTTTTTCATTATTTATTTAAAATCTTTTTTTAATGTCATCACAAATTTAGTTTTATTTATATAGTAATACACAAAAGTAATCAAAATAAAGAAAGCTAGAAAAATGTATATCGTTACCGTTTGACAGCACTTGTTGAATGACAAAAATCGATCAATGAACACCTATTAATACAACGTATTTATCAATATTTTACTGACAGGTACGTTCCAAAACAGGAGCACTAATAGATGTGGGTGGAATTTCTGTAAAAAAATCATTCAGGTAGCAAACGGAAAAACCCAAATAATTAATTTTATTCACTTAATTGTGAATAAAAGCGAAACGCGTTCATCGATTTTCATGATTTATGTCTCATTTTGCTCACAGGTTATGCCACTTTACGTGAAAGTAATAGGACTTGACACGTTTTACCGTTTTGGATTTTTTATGAATTAAAAAAAAAATTTTAAATTTTTAAGGCAAAAAATATTTATTTTTTTCTTCATACATTTATTATAACTG
The DNA here is from genome assembly GCA_943735925.1 of Pollenia amentaria. Lineage (NCBI taxonomy): Eukaryota > Metazoa > Arthropoda > Insecta > Diptera > Polleniidae > Pollenia > Pollenia amentaria. Next base: position 167,230,134 of record OX031006.1, read on the forward strand.
CGAAACTGTTGCTTTTGTAGCAAAACGTTATATAAACAGATGAAAGTAATAATTGAAATTCTTGATTTTTCTAAATTCGTTTCATCAAAATCCGATTAGGGGTTCTCGAGTTATGTTAAACAAAATAGCCTTATCAGAATTGAGTCCCGAATCAATCATCTGAAAAATGTTGTACTGTGTAATGCAACAAATTGAGAGGTGGCACCTGGTGGCACTTGCAATTGATTACCAATGTAAAAACAGATATGAGGCAACTGTGGGAACGTAAGGCTAAAATTGCAGGTCCAAATGTTTGGAGAAAAAAGGGATTTTTGTTATATGTTCATAAAAATACACAAAAAATAACGTTAGCTCACATAATAAAATAATATTCGTTTTTAAATTCTTAGGTTTAAATTAAGTTGGTTCGGTAAAACATACAAGTACTGAGTTTGAGACGGATATAAAAAAAAACTGGCAGTCAGATCGGAGTAATTCTTTTTGATTTGATTGTACCATTAAGTCTAAAATTTCAAAATATCACTGCATATTGCATGAAGAGTATGTTGACAATTTGACTTTTTTCCGCGAAATCCCCCCCAGTGTGCGGCGCCGAATCGACTCTCCACGGTCTTCGTGTACACTCTCAGCTACGGCCGCTATATTTTCTGCACAGCGTGCTGGACGTGGTCTTTTCGGTCAAATATTATCCAATAATGAATGCTGGGTCTCAAAATGGGTGATGGTGTTGCGAATAGTACGCTCAGTAGGCCGCTTATGTTGACCATAAGTTGAGCGGAGTGCACGAAACACATTCCTCACAGAACGTGAATTTTCGTAATAAAGTTGAACGATTTGTAAACGTTGTTCAGGCGTAAGTCTTTCCATTATGAAATGCCAAACAATACTAAACAAAAATAACATGACAGCATGACACGACTCACACGTGATTTGTCAAAAAAGGCTTTTTAAAAAAAATAAATAAAAACGTAAAAATTCAGTCTTATAAACGAAAATAAGGTACAATGAACACACAAGTAGAAGTTAAAAACAAAATAATCATGTAAATTAAGTCACTTGTTAGACAGATATTTGAACTTACATATAAAATGAATTAAGAACAATAAGAACAAATTTTGTTTATATATGTATATTAATATAATTATTTTAATACTCTCAAATCTTCGAATGTAAATTTAAGGCAGCTTGGCCTCAAAAGCTTTTAAACATGTAAATTAGCCGTTCAACGCGACGGAAGTGATCGGTACATCATTAAATGCTGATATCTATAATTTCACAATATTCTCAGAGATAAGTACTTAATTTTAAGACACAAACTATATCTGGGGGGCTACTCTCTATTGCGATGCGAATACAATTACGATGCGAAAGCTAAATGCCAACTTGGTACTCTCTATCACTTTCGCAAAATTGTTTGAAAATTAAGCAATACTGGTAATAAAAATCAAAGATAGCGCAGTTTTCCAGTTATGAACTAGCAAAATATGTAAAAAAAATTTAAATTGGAAAGCTTAAACTAAAGAAATAATGCTGATTTGCGAAAGGAAAAAAATAAAAAGATGCGAAAGGCAAATGCGCAAACGCATTAAAGAGCACCAATCACTAGATTTGCGACAATTTTCTTTCGCATCGCTGTAGATAGTAGCCCCCCTGAGCTTTTATATTTGAAAAATTTGCGTTTTTAATGAAAGTGCATTACCATCGTTTAATCCTTCCACCACATCCTTAAATTGGTCAAAGTGTTCAGCATAATGCATAATTGCAAGAAATAACTGGAAGAAATAAATCGGTGGAGCTTTGTAAAATAAGAATTCAATAAATCAATATAATCAAAGTTGCCTTTTATCTCTACTGCATAACGGTGCATCACAAAATAAAACAAGTTTTGTTATCAAAATATGCAAAAAAAAAATATGCAATTCAGCAATTTATGCAAAAATATGCACTAACAAATAGATGAAATTTTACTTCAAATTTCAAGATTCGCAATGATATTTAGTTTATGTTGATCTCAGACGGACGACAACAAATATGCATTTGCATACAAATCCGGGCCTTGGTTACAGTGTTGCCACTTTGTGGGTAATTACCCGAATTTGGTGCAGTTTTTACTCTTGTGGGTAGAGCGTGGGTAATTTCTTTGAGGTGTAAATCAGGTTTAATTTGAAATTCTTTCATTTTAAGAAAACATAATATAAGAATTTGCTTTTAGAGATAAAAATTATACCATTTAAGAAATTGTTGATCTAAAATATTTGCTGTATATTCAACAAAGCTCACTGTTTATTTAACAAAAAAAATTTCCATATCAACTAAAAGATTGATAGTAATTGACGCCTGATGGACAATTAGATTTCGATAAAGATTAGCTTCATAGATCATTTAGAACCCGAACTTTATTGAAAAACGAAAGTATGTATTTTTACTAAAAAAAAATATCCCTTGGAGAAAGATATGTTTCCAATATTACAAAAAGTAATACATTTTATATTTGCTTTAACATTTAAAATGCTTTAGTTGAAAATAATTAGCGCCCTTTATATTTGCTAAACTGATTTGAGAAACCATTACAGGAATTTTATTAACTAAATAAAGTACCAGATAAATGGAAGTATAACTTATTATTTTAAGTTTTTATTTAATTTGCTTATATATTTAAGGTTTTTAATATTATTTTTCTTAAATTATTTTGAAAAACTGTATGAATCTTAATAGTATGACACATATTTATAGTATGACACAACCCGATAGGCTTAGCATCAGTATCTGAGTCGTCTGTCCCGCTGGCTGGCTGTCTGTCCATGTAAACCTTCTGTACAAATTAACTTAATTAAATAATTTAATGAAATTTGCTTTTTTTGTTTTTGAAAATTTTCTAAATCGGCCCATAATTTCATATAGACCCCATAAGAACTTTTTTCCTGTGCCCATTAAGCATCTTATTATGTTAGTTTTTGGATAAAATTTTGCCTAAATATATTTTATTTTAATCTTAATTATCTTACAAAATTAATTATGAAATCAGTCCATATTTGACCTTGGGTCCCACTCACGAAAATAGCTTGAAGAGCCATAGCTGCCTTATAAATATTGGTATGTGTTGATAGAAAAATTAATACTATGTCATCACAAAATGTTGTCCTGTTAGATTTAGGAACGTAGATCATATATAAATCCCCTCCTTAAGTCGAAGAAAAAATCTCAAATAGAGGTAGTTACCTTGATAATTAAGAATTCTTATATTATTAGTCTTAACCTCATAACATAATTTTGTTTAATAAAGGGCCTAACAAGGGAACACTCTTAAAAATTTATATGCAAATACTTTCTTATTTGTATTTTTTGTAATAATTAAACGTAAGTTTGATATCAGGTGTAATTTCATTTAAAATGGGTAATTTTGCTTCATCTCAAGTGTAGTTTTGAATTTTGCTGGTGGTAACGCTGCTTAATAATAAGTTATTTACTGCAGGAATACCGTTGGGAATTTTGAAAAAGTCACATAAAAAGTCGTTTTTAATAAAACAAAATTGCACAAAAAAGTCGATTTTTTTCAAATTAAAGTCTCACATTTTTTTTACATTTTTATTAAACAAAAAAACACAACTAACAAAATAAAAAGAAATTGCCAATTCAAACGATATAAATAGCTAGAAAGTAATTAGTTATAAATGTGTTTAGATACACTTTTATGCATTAATTATAATTATTTTTACTAAAATATTATTATTAATATAATAAATATTCGGCGTTTCCAATACGAATACGAATATTCGTTACCTCACTAGTAGAAAATTTTAGAGCTTTAGTACCGCCTTTGTACCAGGTCAATAGAGCACTTTCGTAAATAGTACATAGTTTTTGGAATCTAATATGGGAACTTCAACAATAAATAAATTTATTATGATATTAGGTCTAGGAAGACCCTCCGCCACTAGTGTTTTAACTTTTAAACACTATCATTTTTTATTACTGATCTCTATCCTTTTTTTCCCTTTGACCAAAAAAATGTTCCCTGCACTTTTCCCTACGTTCAAAATGTATTGTTTTTAGCAACAGGCAAATACATACATACATATTATGTTAACATTTTGTAAATATAATTAAAGCATTTACAAACATTTCTAATTAAATCTAATTATTAACAACAAGAAAAAAGCCAAAAGACATATGTGCATGGTATACACACATATTAGTGATGGAAAATTGAACAATTTAGATGGTACTGACCACCAAGCAAAAGAGTACATTTTTCAACATCTTGGTACTTTTTTCAAACATATTTTTTTTTTGGAAAATAAACTTTAAAATAAAAAAATAAAATACGTAGTTACTTATAACGGTCAACCGGATTTGAACTTCTGTTCTCATAAGGATCCAGAATATATATGCTTTATAGGGCAACGATCAATATTGTAGAAATTACAAACGCAATGACAAATTTATTTATACTAGCGGAGTTCAGTTGTGCAAATGGCCTTGCGAAAGAGCAAATGCAAAATTTCGTAGCTTTTTTATAAAATCTAAAGGAAACTCTGTGTATTTTGTTGTTGGATTTAACAAAAAAGCTATGTTATTTTGCATTTGCTCTTTCTCAAGACCATTTGCACTTAACACTGAACTCCGCTACTATTTTACCTTGGGTGAAGGGTATAAAAACATAAACAACAACAACATGAACGAATAAAGAACAATAAATCTTGTGTAGGCAATGTTGTAAACAGGGCTGTGGAGTCGGATTTGTAGAACCGGAGTTGAGGTTCTTATACCGGAGTCGGAGTCGAAGTACCGACAACACTCGCGACTCCGTCTCCAAAACTTTAAGGCATAAAATATTTAAAAAAATTTTCTAATATTATTTTCCCAAATAAAAATACTTCGAAATTGGCGATGCAATATTTAAAATATTGATTCGAAATTTTTACAGAATTATTTTCTTGCTATATTTGACCTTTTAAAAGGTAATGAATGCATTAAAAAAAGAGTTTAAAGACAAATAACGACCAGTCTCATATACATTTAGCATTAAGGTTAGATTAGGAGTCGGAGTTGGAATTTCAGCGGTTAGAGTCGGAGTTAGTCTTTTCGTTGACGACTCCACAGTCGTGGTTTTGAATGTTAAAAAAAATATCAACGCTAAATTTCTAAACAAAGAAGCTAACAAGAAAATAGTACTTAAACGGACGTGGGGGTACCGTGGTATTTTTAAAAGGAAAAAGTACTGAAAATAGTACCATAGTACTGAATTTTCCATCACTGACACATATATAACAATTCAATTTAAAAATTATTTGAAAAATTTAAATTTTTTTCTTTTTGGTAGAGACGCCACTATATATCGTATATAATCTTGAGATAAAACATAGTCAAGCTGTGTGCTTGATTTTTCATTTCCTCATCTCTTGTCCTTTTGTAAGGACTAAATATTTTTCAAGAATGCTTATTTTAAATAATTTTTTGTTTAATATAAGTATCTAATATTTTTTCTCAAACTCAGTACCAAATAAAACGGAAGGTTCTGATGAATTAAAAAAAAATATTTACTTCAGTTTCCCTGTACAAAAATATAAATTAAATGTCTTTTGAAAAATATATCCCTTCACTTCCTTAAAAGTTTTCATTCAAAATTTTTTACACATTCGAAATTGCATGATTTTATTTCTTTTAGTTTCTCTTGGTACAAAGTTAATTTCTATGTAGAATTTTTATTTATTAGATATTCGCTTTTAATATTCGCATACATTTTAGCGAATATGAGTGCGAACGCAAATAGAAAAAATAAGCGAACCCGAATATTCACCGGCCCCTAATATATACGTTCACGGTTTTGGCACTTGTTAAAGATTGCCATGCTCATTGTATAGGGTTTCTGTTAAAGAATAATACATTTGTACTCAACTGCTATTGTAAAGGGTGGTCTTACCAAAACGCACGACGTTAATGGAAAATAGAACAAAAAGTTTTCAGAGAATTATATTAACATTTTTTTATTTCGATGGAAGGATCTATAATTTATGTGTGAAACACAATATCGGTCAAATGCTCTCCACGGCTTCAGTAGCATACCTCTATCAGATGGTCCATAGTTCCCATAACTCTGAGACATAATTGAGGTTCAATGGCGTTAATGTTTCGAATTATCTCATCCTTTAGCTCTTGAATTGTTCTTGGCTTAATGACGTATACTTTTTCTATAAAATATCCCCAAAGAAAGAGGTCGAACGGTGTCAAGTCACATGATCGTGGTGCCCAATTAACATCACCACGACGTGAGATAACTCGGCCATTGAATGTCTCTCGCAGAAGAGCCATTCTTTCGTTGGCTGTGTGGCAAGTTGCACCATCCTGTTGGAAACACATGTTTTCCAGGTTCATACCCTCAATTTATGGTCACAAGAAGTCCGTTATAATCTCGCGATACCGAACACCATTCACGTAAACTGCTTGGCCAACCGGTGACGCCGCCAGCCCATAAACCGTACCAAATAGTCACTCTTTGTAGCTGCATCCATCGGCTTTTCAAAAATCACTCGTAAATATGTACTCATTTACCCAAATGCACCCTTCATATTGAAAATTTTAATTTTTTAATAAGTATAATACGAATATTTGCGTATTTTTGCACAATATATTGAAAATGAGATAATATTTTGAAAATTGCCTACATTTGCATTAAAATAAAATATCTGTTCTTTTCCCCCCACGCTTGAAAATTTTCGAAAAAATCGCTACAAAAACGGAAAATTCCCTACAATTGTCATCACTGCTTGGTACTTATGTGGATCCATTGATTCGAACAGATATAGCTTAATAAAACTTTCTAAACTCACTTATTAAGTTAAAAATTTATTATACACAGAAAAATTCTCCAAAACATTTTAGCAATTAAAGCATGAATCAAAAATATAATCAGTTTTAATTAAAAATTTAATCAAGTGAATTAAACCTTCAATCAATTGAATTAAACGTTTAATTGCTACAAGTAATTTGTTTACTGGTGCAAATTTAATTAATTTTTTAACTAATATCACAAATATTTTTAATAGAAATTAATTTTTATTTTTACTGTAAAAGTAGCGATAAAGCATTTGCCGTAAATGATCTTTCTTGTCTTACAAATTGATTTGAAACTAAAAATACGCGAAAACTTTACAACCATCTGCCAACAAAGTTGTGTTTATATTCAAAGTTTTCCAAGAAAAAAAAAGATGTAAAAATTAATATTTTTTTATGATTTTTATTACACAACTTTACATTAAATTTTTTTACAACTGTCAATATTAATATTAATAACTCATCTTTCCCCGCCTCTTACATTTTAGCTCAATAACTTAAATATTGTAACGTCTTGAAAATTCGGAAGAGTGATCTTAAATTTATATAAATTTATCAAATAAAACTAACACCGTATCGGCCTCCCATTGTGTTTGTAACCACAAATGTTAAAATTAGGTCTATGTGACTCAAATACCGACAATTGTATTGATTCCGCCATCTATTAGAAAATTATGAAATTTTATTAAGATTAGATCCATATTAACGAAAACACAATCATTAACTCACTCGTTCCCTTGATTCTAGGGGCACTCGTATTGTCTCTTGAGCTTCAATATTGTTACACAAATAAAAAAAAAAGAAAAAGAAACACAATATTTGAGAAAATATTAGAAAACTTTTGAAAGGCATTGTCACAGCAGCAAAGTTCGAAGCGTACTAAAATGTCTATATTGAATGATAACAAGATTATAGTAAATAAGTAGCGTTACAAAAATTATAATTTTGTAGTATTCATTTTCTGTAGTTTCATCTTCTGTCATCCTTCTCTCCCACTGGAGGCAGCATTGATTTAAAAGTTTATTTAACTTATAAATCAATGAGATTATGTTAAATGCATTTAATATTTATTACCCAGTTCGCAAAACGTTGAGTCACAACTAGGGTGTTCAGTCGATTAATGCTTGTTCGATTAATCTAACAAATTTATACGATTAATTGTTCGATAAATTTATAATTGATGATTTCGATTAAAGGATTAATCGAAGAATTTATGACGATTAATCGAATAACAATACATATATGGTCTTTCTATCAAATATATAATTTTTTAAAGTTTAAAGTCAAATAAATAAACCAAATGTATGTGTCCGTTAGAATTTGAAACAAAAAACAGTCATGTTTAGTGAGTAATTCACATACGTGGGCGTACTGCCTACTGAAAAAAATTTCAGTAAAAAGTAACCAGTTACTTATTACTGAAATAATGCAGTAATCCGTTAATTTTTACTTATTATTGAAACAAATGCAAAAAAATATTGTTAGCCCTGGAGTCAATAAATCACTTTTAAGTTGTTCACAAAAACTGCTTGTCAAAACTTGTTTGAATTGACACCTGTGTCACAGGCTTCACTCAATTTGATAGTCAATTTCATTTTAAAATGCCCCCGACGAAGAAACAACTCAAAACAGTAGCATGATTCAAAGTATTTTGTAAAATAAGCACAAGAATTTTTTAGAACACAACTTGTTTTTAATAAAGCACATCTTTTTTTTAAGAAATATATTTTTTATAAAGAAAGCGCCAAAGTTAATTTGTGTTCAGTTGTTAAATTGAACGTAAAATTGGCAAACAAATGGAAGGGTAAAATTGAGAGCAATCTCATGGTCAATTTAAAGAGTGCAAGGCGAATTCAACTACAGGTGGTGTCGGAACTACAACAATCCTAAAACAACATAGAGTTTGTTGCATTGCATTGTTAGTGTTTACGGTCCAAAATGTCAACCATTCCTAACAAAACACTAACAAATCAAAACAAAATGGCTCGAACTGTCAAAATCAGATGGCGTTTCGAGACCACCTGTAGTTGAATTCGCCTTGAAAGAGTGTGTGTGCCTTATGGCCTCATTAGTTATTACTTTCCGTTGCCGATCGGTTTCTTTCCTTTCTGGAGCAAATATTTTGTAATTACTTTTTCTGTGAAAGGAATCATCTGGTTTTAAAAAGAAAATAATAGAAATTGTAAAAAAAAAACTTTTCATAAAAAAAAATTATATTTTGTGTCAAAAATACGTCAATTTTTAAAAAATCATTAATTAAAACTAATTTTTCTAGCTTTAGACAAAAAAAGATTTTTCATATCACAAAATACGCACTTTGGTCGTAACTTAACGTTGAATTCTATTTTCAACAGATTTATCCGCAACAGAACAGAACGAAAAAGTAAAAACAAACCACACATACAGACTTTCAATTGAACAGAAACAAAACAGCTGCTTCGACAGAACAGAACGTACAAACTAATTCTGCCTTAAGTAAAAAAAGTGAGGGAGTGTAGCAAATTAAAAGGAAAGACAAAACTTTCAAGTAAAGCAAAACATTTAAACAACGTTTTATTTTTAAAAGATCTGTTTAATTGTTTTTACATATTAAAAAATATGATCTCAAAACATGCTTTATTTTTGTAAAGGTTTTATCAATTAGTATGAATTATTCGTTTGTTTTGTTTTTTTGTTAATAAAATATTAAATACCTTTAATTAATAATGTTTATTTACTCAAGTACCATTTTTCTCTAAAATTATCGAAAAAAAAAATATCATAGTTTATAAAATTTCTAGATTTTGAATTATTCGATTAATCGATTAATTTTGAAATTTTATTCGTTTAATCGAATAAGTCAAAAATGCCAAATATCGATTAATCATTTAATTGAACAAAAAAATTCGATCAATTGAACACCCTAGTCACAACTAAGTATTTCCTTAGCATATTTTTAAAGTTTATTCTATCAGCGGTCAATTTGACCAAGTTCAGGTAACTGTCAGTTTATAATATAATAAGTGACAGTAATGGTTAATAGTAACTGAACTTGGGCAAATTATCCGCAAGCATGATATTTGTAACTGCCATTTTTTAATTTATTTTAAAACATAAACTCTATTCTACATGAAATCGGAATATATCGGAATATTTTCCTAATGACTGATCGGAATAAAATTTAGAAATAATTATATTGCTATTTTTAATTTATAAAAACGATATTTTCTGTAACACTTAGGCTGGATTTTTGAGATCTCAGATAAACAAGACTTAGTTAATCTGAAAACAGATTTGTGCCGCCCTTACCAAGTATGTATAAAAAATTCTGGCGGCACAGCTAAAATGACGGTCTTTAATGAATTAATAAAAAAAAACAGACTACGTTAAACTAAGTTTAAACTTAGACCCTAATTGTGTAAAACGCAACGCAACGCCAAAAATTACATTGAAAGTAAAAACAAACTCAGCAACAATTTTGTTGACGAAGTCTATTGAAAATGATGAAAATCGATCCATAATTTGAAATGGTCCCCATACAAAATTATTTCCGGAATAGTATTTGTCTTATTATATTGGTATTAAGATTAACTTTGACTCAAAAAATTTTTATTGCAACATAAATCGTCTTGACAAAATTTCTGTTAAATAAATAACACTCCCGAAAATATATAAATGTTGGTAATTATATCAAATTTGGCGACGATATCTTCTATAATAGCGTCTAAATCATGGCAGTGGTAGATCCATACATGACATAGATCCCATATAAACCCTCTCTCAAAAATCTCTAAAGGTGGACAAATTTTATATAGATGTTGATAATTACGTTATATTGTTCACAAAGAACCAGGGACCGTAAATAACAGTTATCCAGAAAATTTAAACTCAAAAACTCTTAACATTAGAGTCAACGGAGACCTATACTACCGATAGATTCGTATTGACGAGCTCTTTCAGAATCTATGGTGATCTTTAAAAACCATCTCAACTCTACAGTTAAGAGTTATTTTTCTACATCAAAATAAAAGGTCGAAGAAAACTCTCAGAAGGAGAGTTTTATTTTTTTCGTCAAAAATAAAACTTATTTAAGGAGTTTTATTGTTTCCGTCTTAAATAAAACTCATTTAGGAAGTTTTATTTTTTCCGTCTTAAATAAAAATCATTTGAAGAGTTTTATTTTTTCCGTCTTAAATAAAACTTATGTTGCAGTCATAAAATTGCACTTTGTTGATTAAAACATAACATTATTCACAAAAAGAAACAAAAATTCTCAAATTCTATTTGTTTAAATTGTTGAGTTAAATACATCAAATTTTCAAAGAAACTATGACGAAAAACATATCGGACCATTCTGCTGGTGGCTGATAATTTAAAATTTATTTCTTTGAAAAATTTTTAAATATGAAAAACAAATTCAACTAATTTTCACAATTAATTGATGGACAAAATCAGATTTTTTTCTTAAATAAACTAAATGCAAAATACGTTGTTTGAATATGCAAATTTGATTGTAAACGGTAAAATAAAACCGAAATGATTTTTATTTTATGACGGCAAAATTAAACTAATCAGATGCAGGGTTGTCAGATTGATTTGGAACTTTTTCGCCAAATTCAATGTCAAAAATCGCCAAAGCATTTATTTTTACGTTTTTGACAATAATATATGTATTTTATGAATAATTAAAAATATTTTTTTATAAGTCCCAAAAAAAATTTGTTCCGTATCGCTTAAATCCGCCAAAAATTCAAAAAAAAAAGTCGCCATGATATATTTTGTTTAATTTCTATTTAGAACAAAGTAAAAATGATTAGTGATTACAAAAAAGATGCAATGCTTAAAATATTTAAAAGTAGTCTACTTAAAGCGGTAAGTATTAAACAAATATTGGATATACTATACATTTGTATGTAGTTGCAGTTCTATATACATACTAGCTGACCCGGTCCGCGTTGCTGGCCCTAAGCAAACGTCAGTGTTGTATTACCAGACGACTTAAATTGATCTTTAAACGAAATTTATGGCCTTTAAATAAAAATCCATGAAATACCTATCATAAAGTTTTTCTTACGAAAAAAGTGGGCGTAAAAGTGGGCGGGGCAAAATTTTCTTTCCGTAAAAACCTAAGTTGGACCATGGCGATCATTTTAAAGAAAAAATCGTCCAAATCGGTCAAGCCGTTCTCCAGTTATGCGCTTAATAGAAAAAGTGGGCGTAAATGTAGGCGTGGTCAATTTTTCTTTCGATGAAAACTTAAAGTTGATTAATACGAACATTTGAAAGAAAAATAAGTCAACTCGATGGAGCCGTTTTCTGATTTTAGGTAAATCGAAAAAAGAGGGCGTAAAAGTGGGCGGGGCAAAATTTTCTTTCCGTAAAAACCTAAGCTGGACCATGGCGATAATTTCAAAGAAAAAATCGTTCAAATCGGTCAAGCCGTTCTCAAGTTATGGATTTTGCCACGCCCCTCCGCCCCCAGGCCATTAATTTAAATAATAACTATCCTATCATCTAAGTTGGACCAAATAACATATATATGCCAATTTTCATGAACATCAGTTCACTCGTTTTTGAGTTTATTCGAAACATACACAGTGAAACGGATTTTTTATATATTAAGATATCTAAAACGCTATATACTTCATCGAGAAGACTCCCTTTTTGTCTTCTTTTTTGGTATACATTGTGAAGGTACAAAAGACTATTAAAATTCATATAACTTTTAACTCGTAAAAACGTGTCGAAAACTTCATGTCGCATTCTACTTCGAAGGCGAATTTTAGTGGAGTTGACTATTTCAACACAGGCATTACTAGTTGTAATAACCACCATATAAATAATATCCAATGCAAGTTCCTTAAAATTTTACGTTCCTGTCGTATCCTCGTAGCTTTAAATTGTTGGCCTAAACTGATTTAAATTAGATTGGATATCCTCATTAAAATTCTCTTTTAACAAACGGTATTTTTTCCATTGTGTTTCATTAACATCCAAATGTGCGTTAGGATTCAAAAAAATCCTTAAAATATCTCTACAACAACGAATTTTATCTGTGATAATTTGTCACATTTTAAAATGAAAAAATGTTCATAAGCTTTAATTATATTCAATTTTCAAAGAATTCTACTTATTTATTCTTTCAAGAGCACATTTAAATGTGAAAAAAGTTTTCTCGAAGATTTTCATTATCTTCATCAGCCATTTTAACATAATTTAGTTTTAAATACTGGTCATACAGATAAATGCATCAAATTTCATACATTGAAATACTAGAATACAAAAAAATATTATTTCTTCGTATTGAATTTAACAAATTTCAAAACTCATTCATGGCTCATCAAAAATAGCCAACTATTTTATAAATCGCCGAAAAATCGCCAAATCGAAAATTAGGTCGCCAAACAAGTTTGAAAATCGCCACGTTTGGCGAGAAATTGCCACATCTGACAGCCCTGCTCAAATGAGTTTTATTTTATGACGGCGAATTAAAACTCCTCAAAAGAGTTTTATTTTATAATGGCGAATTAAGACCCTATTTTAAGAGTTTGTTTTGACCTTTTATTTTTAAGTTAAAAAATAACTGTTTTAGGTGGATTGTCGTGTGCACCCTGTAGGTTTGCATAAATTAAAAAGTAAATGTAAAAAAATAAATGTAAGCGGAGGTAAACAAAAACAAAAGGCAGCATAAAAAAATTTTTGTTTAAGGGATAAATGGCTGAAAAAGATGGAACCATGTTGGCTTGGGCTAAGTTTCGTGGGCGTTGAAAACTAAAATGTCGGTCCTTTTTACCTTTTCTTGCGGCGGCGTAAAGAAGTAGATGGAGTGAGTGGCCTACGTAGCAGCAAAAATTTAATAAAATATAAAAAAAAACAAGTTTTTCAACAATGTTTGTGTGATTTTGATTTATTAAAAAGAAAATATAACATTTTAAAACTAGAAAAAATAAAAACTAAAAGTGTAAAAATTAAAAGTACTAAAATTACAAAGTTTAGAAGTTCAAGTACATTACACAAAAAGCTCAAATAAATGCATGTGACAATTTTTCTTTTCAAACTTGAAAAATAAATAAAAGTAAATACAAGCCTAAAGCTAGAACCAAACCGCCAAAGCCACAGCATCTCGTACTCCATCCATCGAGGGATAAGTTTTTGCACCATCACTCCTGAGGTGCACCTGGTATGATTTTTGGTTTTCGACACCCGTAAGTTATACTCACTCGTACGGCTATACGGACCCGACAGTCCCTTTTAGTTAATTTCTAGAAAAATAAAAACAAAATATTTTAAATTAAATATATTTAAATATATATAAGTTGGTAGGCATACCCGTCGTGTTGAATCGAAGCCATTCCGTTTGGGGACATTAAGCCGAACGTGCGCGTAAAGTTAGGGATGAGCTCAGGCCTAATTTAGAAGAGATAGAATCGGTTGTTTATGTTATTAAAAATCCCGGGCATCCCAAAGCTTGTATATATATAAACAAAAAAAATATAAAAACACAAAAGAAACAAAAGGAAAAATATAAAAATTAATTAAAAGGCGGTGTGAAAATTATTTTACAAACGTACCGAAATCGCGGGGACCCAAAGGACAGAAATACGGACGGACAGGATTTTCGTTTTTAAGTTCACAAAATAACTGTTATAAAATAACTTTTTCGGTATCACTTATAACTGTTACGGTCCCTGCAAAGAATTCTTATATGAAACTCAACCCCTTAACATGATTTTGTTTTGCCGGGCATATGGTCGGCCAAACGTGGTACACTTTCGAAAATTTGTCTTTATAAACTGTAGGTAGTGTAGGGTATAAAATGGTCAGGGTTGACCGACTACACTTTCTGACTTGTTTATTAACTGCGTAGGTATTTTTGAAATAATTTTCCTGCAGCACTGTTCTAGGCTATAATTACTTAATATTTGATTTTGGTTTTAAAACAGATTAAGAATAAAGTATAACAAACTTTTACACAGAATTCTTGCAATACAATTATAAAGCGTATGAATTTCAACCGCTTTCTTCTTTCAACATTTTGACGTTTTATGCAGGACTTATTTACAAGTTTAGCACTTCATTAAAATTTATGAAAACTTTTGTATCTATTTTAAGAGAATATCTTTTTTATTAGATTAATTATATAACATTAATCATAGTCACCACAAATATTTTTAATTATCATTGTAATTAACTGTTCCTTTGGAAATTGAACGTATTTCACTTTTCATAACTTTTTGTTGACATAATTGAATTGTAAGTTTTATAAATGAAATAACAGATTATTTGCTTGGCATTTAATATGTGAAAATGTTTATTTGAAATTTCCTTATCTCAAGTGAGGGTTTGGGTTAAGTTTCTTAATAGTTCATCTAAAGTTATGCACAACTATTCCCGGTATGCAAAGTGAGTTGAATTAGCATCGAAAATTAATCATTATTTCGTAAAAATCCATCGATTTCAAGTTCAATATAATGTCGATATCAAGCGTGATTTCTTTTGTGGTATGCAGAGGAAAATGGATCGATATATTGTACACTTTTCAACTCGAATTTTTATCGAATAAAATACTTTTAATATTGCAATAAAAGATTAAAGCAAATTTTTATAAAAAAACTAATTTCATAAACCTTTTATAAACTTGTTTTATTTTTTTTTATGAATATGGGAAATTTTCAAAAAATATCTATTTAAAATGTAAAAAAAAAATTTTGTTTATATGAAGGGTGATTTTGTGCTCTTTGGCTTGTCAGTGTAAAAAATAGATTCGTGACATGTGGCAATGTCAAAAATGCTCAGTAAAGCTTCGTTCAGACGGTGGCCAGATCTAACAATATTCTCAGTAAAATTATTGCACAGCGCAAAAATAGACGGCTTCGAAATATTGAAAAATAAAGAATTTAAAGAATTAAACAGACCTCGAGCTTGAAAAAATTATTTAATATAAAAATTTTTTCTAAAACTTTTGGAAATTTGAATATTTTCATGTGAATTTGTCTTTTACAAAAAAAAAAATCGACCAAGTGAATGGGCAAAAGGTCATATCTGTAATTTTTTGATTGTTTTAGATTTACCGAGACATAAATTTTCGTCCTTAACAACAAAGTTTGTTAACAATCCAATCTTCTGTTTTGTGGGCCATCTTTTAACACTGCATGCGTCCAGATTTTTAGTGAACAGTTCTCTATTTGAAGAAAAAACATTTTAATTTGATTTCGCTTTTAAAATTTTAAAGTAAATGAATTTCTACGAAATCAACGAGTACAAAATTATTTTGAATTAAAAAATAAATCTGAATGGAGAAAGTCAAAGGCAACCACAACTTGTTTATAAATAATGAAAATCTTCATTATGATAAACAAATGTGTATAGATACGCGTAATATTTATTTAATAAGAATTACAAAAAAATAAGAATTAAACGACCGTTGCATGTTGGTGAAAAGGGTGGTCCAAATACAAGTGAATTTTTAAAGGTAATATAAAATAAGAAGAGTCTTGATTTAGAAATTTTTCTGGAAATAGTTATATAACGAAATTCTTTTTCTTATAGCCTTTTTTTTTGTTAAAAAAGTAAATCTTTTATATTTTAACCATTGGACCGATTACCATAACGATAAGCCCGCCCTAAAAATGTCCTATGTCCTACCCACAAGTATTAACAGGTAAATTTTCCAAAGTGTAATCTTTTTTTACATGGGCAGTCATGAGCGCTCCAGAACCATTCATGTTATAGGTTTGAGATTCGCATTAAAATTATTTGTGCCAAAAATTATCTTGTAATCGAAATTTATATGAGGAATTTTTCATGTAAAAGAGATTTTAGGGATAGAGTTTATGGCCAGTTCAGGAGTTATGATCAAATTCTCGACCTGATACTACAAAATTTTGCCATAACATAGTATCTTATATTAAACGTTTAAAAGGATGTTATAGCATCGAAATATATCTTTGGGAGAGAAATTTTAATGGGAGCCAATTCCAATAAAATTTGTTAAGATGGTTACGGTTGCAATAAAATATTACTCAGGGGAACGATATTGAACTTTTTTGTTGATTGGAAGTTTAATGCAATTGTTTACTAACTTGAGGTCGCTGATTTCAAATCTAATCTCCGTTATTAGCCATCAGTTCGCATTTTTAGGTTACAGGTACTAATCGTATTATTGACTTTTTTCCAAAAATTAAAAGTTCAAAAAATCATAAATTTACTCTTCATTAAGCGATTTTCAAAATTTTTTTTTTACAGATGTAATAGTTGGCTTTTGAAAACAATAAAAGTTTTGAAAATCACAAAAAAAAAAGGGAAAAGCTAAAGTCTTATTTCTTTCACGTAAAGTCACATAACCTATGAACAAAATAAGATATAGATCATAAAAATCGATTAACGCGTTTCGCTTATATTCACAATTAAGGCCCTAATCATGTAAAACGCAGCGCAACTCCAAAGAATAACATTGAAAGCACAAACAATGTCATAAGTATTTTGTAATTTTGTTGTTGCTTTTTACAGAAATTCATGTACCGTTTTAAAATTTTCAACGCCACAAGCTGTGCAGCGTTTGAAATTGTAAAACACAATGTGAATTTCTGTAAAAAGCAACGACAAAATTACAAAATATTTATGACATTGTTTGTGCCATAATTTGTTCTTTTGACCATTAATAAAAATTTAAAGTTCACTTTCAAATTTATGTGTTTTACATTACATTATAAATTAAATCTCACAATTAATCACCCGATACTTTAGAAGATCTTAGATGAATATTAAAAACAGTTTTCCCTCATTCACCATTAATGGTGGATGGTATAAAAATTACATCGAAACTTTTTTCATCTGCGAATTTCATTTAGTGTTCCAAAAATTTACCGATTGGTTAAGCGTCATCAAGAAAGCTTAAACTACAGTTAAAATTATATATAATATTTAATCGGTTAAGGACACCTGTTTTTGTACAACCCTTTAATTTTTTTTTTTTTAAGAAACAAAGCAACTGACGATACAAAGTAACTAACTAACTGTACAAAGAAAAAGGGATTATGTTTGTGTGAAAAAATATAAGATATTTAAAGATGTTTTAAAGATAATAATTATAAAAATTGAAAGGGCGAAATTAATTTATTAATTTGTATGCAAATAGCAACCCCTTAACGCGTATTTTTAATTAAATTTTGATTAACTTTAATTATTTCATATTTCAAAACATAAATAAGACGTCCGTCCTACAAGGACACATATATTTTCATAATCCAGACCATTGTTTGCTACAACATTTTCTTTGCTTAGAACAAAGTCGATTGATGTAAGTGAATCATACAATTGCTTAAAAATTTATATTTTTAGTTTAATTTTCAAAAATGTGTTTTTATTTTTTGTTTCCCTGAAAAGGCAAGGAAAATGGATTTTCCCGGCTTAGAAATAAATATATGTATGTATAGATATTTGTTAGAAATTTTGCGCTTGGGTAACTTTCTTTATTTATTTTTTATTTTTGGCGGTGTGCAAAATGCACCCAGGAAATATGGCCCCAAAAAAAAAATGTCACCAGAATTTTACATGAAACACAACAGCACGCAATTTTGGAGCAATTTTTTGTTTATTTGGGGTACTTTTTAATTTTTTCGTTGGGGTGTTTTTGGATTTTAAGCGAAATTAAAAATTAGCCCCCATAGTACCCTTTAACAATGTGGAAACTTCGTCTGATGGCAAGGGGTTAAAGAGGTAGATTGTGTAGTACATGGCTGTCTGTACTAGACACTTTTGGTAATTCTCATTAATTCTGATGTATTGCATCAACTTAAATGTCTACAAAACATTTTTGAATCTTTCGACCAAAATTAGCAATTTCATTAACCAAAAACAAAAGGCCCTATCTACAAACGATAACGTGAAAAATGCTAAAAGGACAAACTAATAATTTGCATAATATGGAACATTGCTAATTGTCAAAACAACTCGTAGGTCTTACAAGAAAAATTAATTATAAACAGTTTAATGTTATTTATAAATTTATCATATTAAATAATATTCGATTTTCCTGTAAAATTTTCAAAATGTTAGATAGGGCCTTTTGCGTTTTAGGTAACGATATATAAAAGTGAATGTATGTGTGTATATACATATATTTGTGCCTTATAGGCCAAACCACTTGACCGAACATCTTGAAATTTTCACAGAATATAACTGTGACTGGAAGAGACATTAGGCTATATAAAGTTGATATTGGACAAAGGTGGCATCGCCCCTACAACCCAAAATTTTAAATCGTTATATCTTAGGCATTTTTTGGCATAGAATGATGATATTTAGTACATATGGTGTTAGTATGAATATAAATAAGCTCCATGAAAAAAGAGGGTGGAGCCACGCCCCTTTATAGAAAAAGTAAAAACCACCATATCTAATAAACTACTGAATCGTTCGTCATCAAATTTCCACAGTAGGCGAATGCCTTTAGTTACTGAACTTTAATCTATATAAAGATGTGGTAGGAAAAAGGGGCGGTGCCACGCCCATACAACTCAAAACATAAAATCCTCATATCTTAGCCACTAATTGACGTAGGATGGTGATATTTGGTATATATGGTATTGTTATGAATAGAAATACGTTGCATGGAAAAAGTGGGAGGGGCCACGCCCCTTTATGTCGATTATATCTAATTAACTACTGAACCGATCGTCATCAAATTCTCACAGTAGGCTGTTGTTAATGTATTGTTGCCACGCATTCCGATGATACCAACTGATTTACCCTTCGATTTAAAATGATTACAGTTCCCTGTTCGGTTAGCGTTTGCGATGACTATAAACAAAGCCCAAGTTTGTGGCTTAAATTTTGCAAATCCATGTTTCTCGCATGGACAGCTTTATGTTGCATGCTCGCGTGTTGGAAATCCACTGATTTATATTTTTATGCACCAGATGGAAAAACTAAAAACATTGTGTATCCTAAAGCAATAATTAATTAATAATTTAATATAAAAAATTTTGTTTATATATATTAATACTTTTTGTTTCATTTTATAACGATTGGGGTAGCGAAGCACACCGGGTTATGCTAGATGTATATAAAAATTTCTAGGAACAGCAACAAAATCCCAATTCTCTTAAACCGAAGTGGAGAAAATTCATGCCGGCTATGCAGAGATGCTTTAGTAAGCGAAACCGATTTTTGTTATACCATAGAGGAGAAAAGCCTTTTGCCCGGCCGAAGGCCTTTCTATTTAGAGAAACCTTAGTGATCGAAGCCGGTATTTGTTAAACCATAGAGCAGAAAATCCTTGCGCCCGGCCGAAGGCCCAACCCTACCAACTATCGTGCGATTTTAAAACCAAAACTGTATAATTATTCAGGTTATTAAAAATCAGGATTTTGGAATTCTATATTTTTAAACTTCGGATTTTGAAATTCGGGGTTTTAAGTTTCGGGCATATGAATCCAATCCAAATTTGTAATTTAAATTTTTTTTGTGTTCTCTTAATGTTAATTTTTTCTTGGGGTTAAAATTCATTAAGCATTTTGAGGTGATTTTTCATAATTAAAATATACCCCAAATTTGGGGTCATATATCATCTTCTGTTGGCTGTGGGAAAAATCGCCCAAAGAAAAATGGCCCAAAAAAAGAAATGAAAAATCGCCCAAAAAAATTCCATGTAAAATTGGGCCTAAATTCATATGAAAAGTGACCTAAAATTTTTGGGCTATTTTTCGTTATTGTTGGGTGGTTTTTCATTTTTTAAATTTGGGTGATTTTTCATTATGAAATGGGCGCAAGGATTTTCTCCTCTATGGTATAACAAACACCGGCTTCGCTAAGTAAAGCTTCTCTGCTCCTGTCCTGAATATTTTTCCGCGCTTATGATTGTCATCTCTTTAAAAACCCGACAAAACTGAACGTTTTTAACATACGTTACACAAGTTCACTGCACATTGTTTTGATTTATGCTAAGTTCACTGAGTAAAAAGCAAAAACACCGTCGTACACTACACAAATGCACTGTACAGTGCCAGGGTTCAGCACGAACTTTTGTAGTGAATGGCCGGCATAAGTCACGGAAGTACCAACTTACCTTAAAATTTTAATTGCACCACAAAAAGCACTGACTTTAACAAGCAATGTTTTTGATTGTTTTAGTGCAACCAGTCAACCCATGTTCTGTAACGTTGGTAAGAATTTCTCGCATTTAAAACATGTGAAACAAAATATTCCATCGTTTCTCGAAAAGTGAGAAAAAAGTGTGTCTGTAACTCTTGTCGAAAGCAGTCGAAAGAGATAACGTCGTTACGTTATAAATGCCATATTATTCCTCTCGAAGCCGAAGTGAAATTGCAGACGTTGTGAACGCCAATCGCACATTTCGTTGACGGCTACCAAAATTTAAAAATTTGCAACGAAGGCTGCAAAAATACAACCGTCGGTTATAGCAAATAATGTCAAGTGCGACTTTAATGTTTGTTGTTTTTAAAAAATAGCAATAACATTTTTCCAAAAATGTTAAAAGCAAAATAATTAAACAATGAAAAATCTGACAAGAACAAAAACCTAACCTCTTCCGTTTTATTATTCATTGCATTTCTAATATATTTTTTTTATGTTAAAGTTTTTTTCACCCAATTTTTACGCTTGAGTTTATTTGACAGTCAAAGCGGGAACTTTCTCACACAAATTTTACAGGCACACTTTTTCAGTAAATTGGCGAGTAATTTCCTTACGTGACAGCAATTAGTGCTGGTTCACACTCTTCAAGAGTTGACGACTAAAACTTGAAGAGTTAAACCAGCACTAATTGCTTTCACGCGTCCGTAACTACCCAAAAATGTTACAGACGCAGTTAAGTGAGAAAAACAGTTGTTTGTTTTAATTTATGGCATTTTTATTTCATTTCACACATTTCAATCGAAAAATTTCTCAACGCGGAATTTACAGAACATGGACATAGTACTCATCCGATATGGACATCAGGAGCACTCTTTGTTTTATGTGTTTTCTTGTCAATCTTCATTTAAATAGCACAGCTAAATCTGCATCTGCAGATGAAATATTTAAAAGCAATCTTCGTAAGAACAGGCGTAAAATGTCGACAATTCAGCTAAAACTTTACAGGATCCGATTTTCTTTCTAAAATTTCTGTACAGCAGAAACGCCAACTAGGTAAGGTTAGGTTAGGTTCAATGGGCAGCCGACACGAGGTCGGCTCACTTGGGTCCTTACAGCGGTCCCTTTGTGATACCCTTAGCCAGCGACAAAAGTCAACCGGTCCCTGCCGAGACCAAGTAGCACGCGTGTTCTCGCCGCGTCGTAGCCAGGCCATTAAGACCTGGCCACCAAGCAGGTATGCTCACCCTGCCATCTCTCCTGAGCCCTTCTGTACGACTCACGCCCTATGAGTCTTGCAGCGGGCCATTGTAATACCGATCAGGCCGTATACGAACATGTCGTCCAAGACACAGCCCTTTTTGGCCAGACCGTCTGCAGTTTCGTTGCCCGGGAATCCACTGTGCCCTGGTACCCATACCAGCCTTACCCTGGAATGTTCCGCGATCTCATTTAGAGACCTCCGGCATTACACTGTCAACAAAGATGTCGTGAAGACACCAACCAGAGCTGCAATGGCAGCCTTGCGCTCCGTAAATATACATATATCTCACGATATACGATAGTACCTCAGACAGTTCGCGTACCCGCCTTATGGCAGAGATTTCCGCCTGCAGTACGCTTCTGCCATCCGGCAGCCTAAAAGGGACCCCAAGGCCCAATTCCTCGATGAAGAAACCTCCACCCATCTTGGAACCATCAGTATAGACCCTTAGGGCCGGTTCCAGAGACTGCGTGCCATCGAATAACTCATCACCATTGACATGATGAACTGTGAACAAAGCCCCTGTTCACCAATCTCCAAACATTGGTGGCACCCAAGATGGAGTCAGATCTGACGTTATTGAAAGCCCCCTCAATGTCCAGAAAGGCGACTAGCGAGTACTCCCGAAATTCAAGGGATTTCTCAATGTAGCCGACCAGTGAGTGAAGCGCCGTATCCACAGATTTACCCTTGGTGTAGGCATGATGTGAGGTTGAGAGCAAATGTCTGGGAATAGATTTCCTCAGGTGAACATCAATGACCCTCTCAAGGGTCTTGAGAAGAAATGACGAAAGGCTGATTGGCCTGTATTCTTTAGGCTGTGTGGGATGTTTGCCCCCCCTTTGGAATGAAAACCACCCTGCATCTAACCCAGCGGGTAGGAACGTACAATAATCTAATGCATTCCGTGTAAATAGCGGAAAGCCAAGGAACTAGAAGGTCCGCATTTTTCTGAAGGTCGTCCGGAATCACACCGTCCAGACCAGCTGACTTCAAGGAGCCGAAGCTCCTTATCGCCCAATTAAGTCTATCATAGCACAGAGAGATGGACACAGGTCCTGGGTCTGACAGGCAATTGTTATTCCGTGGCGTTGGAATGGAATAACCAGGAAAGTGTGTGTCGATTAACACCTTCAACGTCTCCTGACTATTTGTAGTCCAGCTACCATTAGCTTTCTGAATGTAGCTAGGGACAGTCGGGCAAGAAGCCATTATTTTACGAAACCGGTTTGTCTCTGAGGAGCCTTCCACGCCAACTATTGTTTTATCAAAATCACATTAAGGAGATTTTTTTTTTTCTTAATATCAGTTAAGAAAACATATGATTGATGCAATTCTTAAAAAACCACAGTATTGTAAGCAGTTCAACAATGGTTATAATGTTGAATTTTATTATAAAAAATTCTTAAAAATATCAAATTCGATAGTCGTAAATAAATATCAATATACGGTTATTTCAAATATATTTTGATATATCGATATTTATTGCCCATCCCTATAACCCTGCATGATAGTATTGAAAGGCCAAGTGTTCTCTAGCATCATAGGGATTGTCAAAATCCATATTCTGGGATCATATTTGTATGGGCGCTTAGTGGAAAGCAACGTATTTATTTACCGTTTAATCGTTAACATTACATTCACTTGCCTACGCCCGATATGATTTTGCAGTACTTCCATATTTTTCTGTCATCATGCCAGCCTAATGTTCGCTGTACTACAAAGCACATTTTTTAAAGGATCATCATTTTCTATTAAAAGCCGTCTTTCACTATTACACAAGTCTTAAGTATTTTAATGAAAAAGCTTCCCTGATTTAAATTTTGTTTTGAAAATTTTCCAAAAACAATAACCACTTATCATGGCAGGGTTGTATTTTCCTCAAAAAAAAACGTAACACTTGTGTGATAGTGTGAAGCTCCCTTAAATGGTTTTTCACTTCTGTTGTCTTATACATAAAAGGTTTTTTGAATTGCATTTCAGAAAAGTGACGAAATATTTTATACATACATATTTTGTTCAATTAGGATAACTTTCAGAAAATTTACTTGACATTCTTACTATTAATATACATTTATTGAACTGATCCAAGGCGTGTTTATGTTTTACGGTGGTACAAAACAGGCAGAGGTTTTTTGCATTGCATTATTATATGATTTTGCATTGTATTATTATATGATTATTATATGATATTGTTTTCAACTCCATATCTAAGTACACTTCGGTTTTAAAGATGAACATACCTTAATTGTCAAAATCCCTCCAGCCGTTTGGATGCATTTTAGGACGAAAATTCTTACGTATGGAATTAGTAGTTAATCGTTTATTACATTATTTGTCTCACACACCCCCACATCCAAAAAGGGACAAAAATATGTTCAGAAGTGCGTGTAATGCAATAAATATACCCCCATATTCATAAAAAACATTTTTGATTAATAAAAGGATAATTAAACAAATTTTCATAGAAAATTCGTTTCATTAACCTGCCATAAACATACAATATTTTTTATGAATATGGGGGCTAGAATATAACAACTTGTTATTTAGTTGTTAGGTATTTTATTAGTAAGAAACCTAAAAAAAATATTTTTATATATTTAATATATTTTAATATAATTTTCTAAGAAATTAATTTCAATCGATTAATTGACATAAATTTTTCGAGTTATTCGTTATTTGAAATTGGCTATTTTAATTATTCGACCAAATAATGGCAAAAATTTCTTCGATTAATCGCACAACGACGAATTGCGTGGATACTCTATTCAGTAACGACTGATTCATTCAGCGCAGGTTAATGGCGTTTTCATTTCTGAGTTATATTCTGTATTTATTCTGTCTTTTACATTTATTTATGTTCGTTTCTGAAAAATATGTGTTATTTTAAAACTGTAACTAAATATTTGTTAATTTGGACCTTTGACCTAATTTAATTAAAAGTGTAACGCATTCTTTTCTCATAATGTGCCCCTTAATAAAAAAAAAAATGGTACATGTTCAACTGTCATTTTAATTAAAGGGACATGAGTGCAGCACTAGATTAACGGCTGGTTTTGTTATTATTTCTCTATAAATAAAACTCTTTTAGTTCGTCTCTCGCCTTTTCTTCTTTTAGAGAAGCTTAAAATTTTAATAGCTTATTGTACTCCTTTGTTCTATGGCGAAACTTGTGTTCTTATGTAAAATATGCAACACACTTTATCAAAATCAGGTTAGCATTTAAAAATATTGCCAAATCACATGTAACACTAATGATACACTTTTTTCAGAAAAGAAAACGCCATACGTATCCACTGTAAGCAAAAATTGCTCCATTAGAAAGTTACGTTAGAAATTGTCAAATGTAAAAAACATCTGAAATTTGAAAATATTTGCGATTTTTTGTATTTAATTTGATTTTATAATTAGCAAACGATGTTAGAAAAATGTTTGAACTTAAGTTAATATTAACCACTAGCTGAGAATATTTCCAACTAAAATCATGCAATTTGTTCTTTTTATAGTTACAAACACTTTATTTTATTGCACTTCGATGATAAGTATTTACTACTACACTTTTATAAAATACACATCCATACTTGCACACTTCTTAAGAGATACATCTACAAGAAGGATATTGTCGGCAATCGCTATTAAAGTGGTGTCACCATGAGAACAATACGTCACATCATGTTAGCAATCTGTTTAAATTCAAAAAGCAAATAAAAAAAACAACATCAACAAATTCATTACACTTCAATGACTCTCTTAAAGGAAAAAGGTTTCAAGAAGTTGTTTACCCACCCAACACTCAACTCATTAAATGTTGCAAGAACAACTTGCAACAGTTTTTTTTTCCAATTGTCGTATCAAGGGTTTTGTTTATTTTGGCCTCTATTAGAAACAGAAAAGTAATTAAAGCAAGAGAATAAAGAGAGAGAAAAAAAAAGGTTTAAATAAATTATTTAAACATTTAATTTTGTCTAAAAGTATTTGCTGTTTTAAAACTTTAGGATTTAATATTTAAAAAATGGGCATTTTCTGTTTTTCAATGCGTTTTTAAGGATATTTAGAGGTTTAATGCTTCAATTCATTTTAATAATAAAATTTCAGAAACAATAAGCAGACTTTGTTTATGTTTGAAATAATCTTCCGGGGAGACCAATCGCTTTTTTAATATATGAGCAGTGCTGCCTGCCACGACTAATAAAGTTTTAACAACCAAGATTTTTGAAAAAGTTACCAAATGTGAAAAAATATTATCAAAAATTATCATTTATTAATGATGTGCTAATAATCCCAATTTTTGAATGAAAACACTGAAATTTATTGTTGTGGGAAAGATAGTTTCTATGCGCATTTCGCTGGTTGCTTAGGCCAGCTCGTCAGGAAACTTTTTCCGAATACTTTAGAAAAATATAACCAAATTGGAAACGCCTTTTGTTAATTGAGGAAAACATTAAAATTAATATTAAGTTGCATTGTAAGTAGAGTTTGTGCCCGGGATTTCCCGTCCCGGTAATTCCCGGGATTTTCAATTTTTTTCAATTCCCGCTTTCCCGGGAATTAGTTGCGGGAATCCCGGGAAATTTTGAAGTAAATATTTTTTTTAAACTTTAGTAAATCTATGGCGGACTAGTGTCTTTAGTAGTTTAATCCAACTTAATTTCACCACAATATTTTAATTTGCTACAGTTAAAGACTTATTAAGCTAATTTTTGAGAATGGGCTTTATATAGGGCCTATGATAAATTATAGGCCTATCTTCACAAAATTTTATTTCTTGTCTTAGCAAAATTTTACAATAATTTTATAAGGTGCAGCTAAGGGCGTAGTAAAATGTTTTCCTAGATTGTGCTTTATATGCGGCATTTCAAGTAATTTTAAGTCTTATGGAAGTAGAATATGCTATATTGCACCACAAAAGCATTATTCGTTACGCTTTAAGCCATACTTACATGATTTACGAGATTAGTCTAAACATGGAGCCGTAGGTAAATTATGGACCGACATTCACGAAATTTGGTGCCTTTTAAAAGGAATTTTGTGGAAATTTAATGACAAAAGGTGCATTTCGCCAAAAATTTATGATAGTTTTTGTTGAGTTTTTAGGGAGGTTGTTCCACATTTGGGTGAATAACTCTTTCCCTACTGAAGCGATTCTACTGGAATTCACTCTCAAACAGCCTAGAAGATCTAGAAACAATTTGACACCCATATGACTAAATCGGCTTAGAATTAATGAAGGATTCATCATAATATTAAAAATAGGATTCACATGGAATGACAAACTTAGTATACCTACATACACCACTGCTGATTAAGGGTTATAACATTGTAAAAAAATATGTTATTAAATATAAGTAGTAAATAAAATGTCTCCTTCCTGCTGAATTTGTTAAACGGTAAAATTGTTTCAGAATTCCTATTTCGTAATGTTGTGCTTTCAGTTCCTAGTCGCCCTTTCAGAAATGTTATTCCACTAACCCCCGTTTTCACGACTTACCGATAGCTAAAGGTAGGATTTTATCGGCGGTATAAAAAGTGTTCCCTTATTGAAACTTTACTTTAGCCTATCAGGTAGTATGAACCTTCCTTTAACTAAA
Organism: Pollenia amentaria; assembly: GCA_943735925.1. Classification (NCBI taxonomy): domain Eukaryota; kingdom Metazoa; phylum Arthropoda; class Insecta; order Diptera; family Polleniidae; genus Pollenia; species Pollenia amentaria. The sequence goes on from OX031006.1 coordinate 167,257,893, forward strand.
CGCTCACTTAAGGTTAAAGTAAAGTTGGAATAATGGAACACTTGTTATACGGCCGATAAAATCCTACCTTTAGCTATCGGAAGGTCGTAAAAACGGGCCTAAGACTTCAATACTTTCATTCTAATTAAGGAAATGAGCTCTGAATTTGACAATGTATATACGTATATTGTTTTCTATTATCCTATTGGCATCAAAATAACCTCTTAAGTGTCTTAAAATTACTTTAATCTTAAATTTTTTACGTTTTGGTTATATAATAGATACTAGATTTAATTATTTTAAGCGTAATTGCCAGTAAGAAATATCAGTTTCATTGGAGAAATAAGTAAATAAATAAATAAAAAACTTTGTGCGGGTATCCCGGGATCCCGGGAATTTGATATTTATTTCCCGCTTTTCCGGGAATCCAAAAAGTGCGGGAATAAAAAAACTCTAATTGTAAGACAAAGGTTATATGCACTTAATAGGAAAATATTAATTATAAATTAAGAAAACAAAACAAGAAATGTAATTTTTGCTCTTATTAAAAAAAATTTCAAGAAACATAAAAGCTTTCATTTATTTGAGACCTTTTTCATAAAAAATATTTTTATCTTATAAGAGTTAGACTTGTCAAATATGAATACAAAATTCAGTATATTAAATGTTAAAAAATTTAATTTTTTGAATATGCCTTTTACAATAAACGACATTTGTACTTCACAGTTATAAATAACAAAATAGGAAACATTTAATTGCTTTCCGCTTTTCAAATGTCAGTGGAAGGACTGTAAAATGTGGCGAGTTTTTAGTTCTTTTGGCGAAGGAAATTTACGTTTGGCGATATGACGATTATTTTGGCGAAACTTGACACGGTTATTTTTGTTTTTTTTATATTTCCAAATATTTATTCATTTCTTTCAACTGACAATACTGGCTTTAAAATAAATGTGTTTTTCCATGAACTTCCCAGCAAAAACTTTACTTACCTGGTAAGTTAGAAAGTAATGTTGGAGAAATATAAACACTACTTATTTTTCGGCTGAATAACTACTTATTTTTGTTCGAGTTGTCCTCAGAATTCAGTAGTTATAATACACTTACTAGAAGTCACAAAATATCTAGTTATTATTGAACTACCAGTAAGTCGAATTATAAGTACTTACAATATACTTACTAGAAGCCAAAAAATAACCAGTTTTTATTCAATTGGCGCTAGTTAATAGACCTAATAAGTAGTTATGGACCAAAATAATCTAATATTGGCCTCATATTACTGTAGTGAAAAATATGTAATCTCATGCTTAATAAGTGGGTACGTACCCCCCGAAGCCTTTGTCTATCTAGATAGAAATGGATATATCCAAAACAACAGTGGTACTCCCATACTGTATCACATTTATAGAAGAGCAAATATTAAAAATATATATGATAATCAATTAACTATAGAAAATAGCAGATTTAGTACAGCTATTTTTTCTAAAGATAAAAATGCACTTCCTAATGTAAACATTAGTAAGTTTTGGTGGCTCACGGAATGAAGCCGCTTATTTTTCTTTTTTACCCTTTGACATCATATTTTGAATAAAGCAATGTTTTTCTTATAAGTTTCATTGCACGTATAAATCCATAATAATATTATTATTTACTTAGTGTTATATAAAACATATCTAGATTTAAAAATACGGAGAAAAATATAATTATTTAAGTACTAGAGCGCCCGTCAAGGGACAATGTATGTTTATAAATTAAGATGTATGAACTATTTGTTTATTTATAGTATAAATACAGTAACTAATTTTCAAATAAATAAACATTTTATAAAAAAAAATAAGAAAAAAATAAGTAGTTATGGAGGTAGTTACCAGTAAGTAAATATTCAGTACTGAAAACAAGACAACTAATAAGTAGTTATTTAGCTGATTATTAGTAAGCAAATGTTCATAACTGAAAATAATAGAGTGAAAAGTACTTAATAAGTTCATTACTAGCAAGTACTTATTGAGGTTTTCAGAATAATGACAATTGTAATGACAACTACTTACCAGTTAACGTATGAAATAACTACGACCTATTACCAAAATTCAAAAAGTTTTTCCTGGGTTATTCGACATTTATTCAGTGGTTGTTTTGTTTCAGAGTTGTTAGTATTCATATTCTCTTGCTTAAGTAAACAAAAAAAACTGCATCCTTCTCGTTTCATAAATTTCGTGTGTTTGTTGCTTTCATTTCATAGTTATTCATTTTATTGAATACAAACGAAGCAAATACAAAATTATAATGAAAGTTTCATGAACATCATTATTAAGTTGCATGCAGATGTTTAATGTATATGCATCAGAAAATCCTTAGTATTTCTCCTAATAAAAGCAAGAGTAGCATATGCACTTGGTGTTAGTTTTTCTATGTGAGGTATTAAAGTAAGTTTTGTATCAAATACAATTCCCAAATTATCAACTTCATCTACCATTCTTACTACTTCATTGCCAAGCTTATAAACTTTCTGGAGGGGACTTCGAACCCTTGTATATGAAACGTGATAACACTTATTCATGTTAATGTTTGAATTATTTTTTACACACCACGTATTTAATTTATCAATATCCCACTGCAATTTTATGGAATCATTCAAACAACCAGATTTGGAATATAATTTCAAATCATCACACAGAAAAAAGTGTTTTATCAATTAAAAAAATGTGATAATTGAATCAATTATTATTTTAGTTGAATGAAAATTACAAATTTAATTTTGATTTAATTAACATTTTGGTTGTTTTGAAATAAATTTTCAATTAAAATTTTAATTAATTACCAAAAACTCTTAATTGACTTTTTTCGTTTAAAAAAAAAATAATTTAAGCATGTAGAATTGTGTTTGAAATGCCAAAGTTTTTTGATGATTTTTTTAATTAAAATTAAACATATCATTTATTGAAAAAAAATATTCACAATTTTACAATTTTTAGTAATCAATATAATCATTTTGGTAATAGGTGCAAAATCAACAAATTGTTTGCTTGATATTATGAACTTGGTATAAATTTGGTGATTGGAGAAATTTAGTAATTTTTTCTGTGCAGCATAAAGCAGAAAATTTTAAATATTGAAACATTGAGAAATATCATTTAAAAATAGATTGAACAATAAAGGTCCTAATACGCTGCCCCGAGGAACACCTGAGGACTGAACATAAGATGAGGATTTATAATCCTCAATTTTTACTATGCAAATCCTATTGTGCAAATATGATGACAACCAACGATCAAAACTTGAATGAAATCCATATTGCGACATTTTCTTTAAAAGAAGACTATGCGATAATTTATCAAAAGCCTTTGCTATATCCGTATAAATTACATCTTCCTGTAAGCCAGATTGAAATTGAGAAAAGCAATAATCTGTAAAAACACCTAAATTCGAAATTGTGGATCTACCACTGCGAAAACCATGTTGTTGTGATACAGGGTGGCTGATGGAAGCCGCTACCAAAAGCAAACTTAATCTAAACGGCAACGTAAATAAACAAACTTGTCGCTTATGGAGTGGTTCCAACCCAAAAATACTGAATGAGAGGGAATTGCATCCAATTCGCGTCTCACTGGGGTGTGCAGTTTCTTCACGCTGTATTGTCGCTCTATTCTTCTTTGAATAAAACGGACAAAGCGTTACGGTTATTGGAGACCGTTATTTCAGAAATTTTTTATCCGGAACTACACCGAAAGAGAATTCCTTTAAACTCTGTAGTATCAACCAGATGATTCAACTGCACACATAGCTTAACCTGTTATGGCCGAATTACGCATAAAATTTCCTAACAGGCTCATTTCAAGAAATTCAACTTTCCGTGGGCTTCTCAGGTCGCCTGACATAAGGTGGGCATTTTAAGTCAATTGTCTTTAAGATTAATTATAGATTTTTAATACAACTCAATGGGCTTTCAAATGAAAAAAAGATTGAATAAATTTCATGCATTACAAAAAAAGTTATTCCAGCTTTTTTATGTAGCAAAATTCGTGCAGAATTCATCAGCCACCCTGTATAATAACAGACGTAGTTTTAAAGTATAATTTATTATATATAGCATGTTCTTAGATGCAGATGTTAATTTTAAGATTGATCTGTAGCTCACTACTTCATGTCTATTTCCAGACTTGAATATTGGGGTTATAAATGTTAATTTTCACCGTCCATTTAAGATTTATTAAAAAGTGACCATACGGGCCCGATTTATCTCATTTTCATTTCCATCTCTCTTGCCACAACGTCCGGTGATATGTTTGCGCATTCCTGGTAGATATTCTCTTTGAGGACTTCAAGAGTCTGAGGCTTTTCGACAAAAGACCCGTTACTTCAAGTAGCCCCACAAGAAGACGTCTAGAACGGTTGAATCAAGAGATCTGGCGAGCCGGAAATGTTGCCCTGAGAAAATTGAAACAATTATTTCGCCTTCTTGAGGAGTACCACACTAACCTAAATCAGCGTGTTAAGTGTAACATTTTCTAGCGCTAAGCCTTAACGCTGAAATTACATACACGCTTAAATAAGAGCGCCAACGTAGTGCTATGAACAGTAATGTTAATATATCTTGTTTAATAAAACCCATAAAACATGAAGTTAAAACCTAAAATATCTAAATTGACGTGATTTTTTAATAATAACAAAAGCAATTATGTCTTCTTGCAACCAACTTCACTACTTGACGCGCTGTCAAAATCAGATTTTTCAATTGCAAAGCATTCGGTTAGGTTCAACGGGCAGCCGACACGGAGACGGCTCACTTGGGGCCTTATAGCGTTCCCTTTGTGATACCCTTAGCCAGTGACAAAAGTATTCATCAGACTATTTCCCAGAAAAAACTGCAGCCTCGAACCACCCCGACTCCCTGCAGAACAGAGAGATCGATTTCAGTCCCATATTAGACGTATCGTCCAGGCATTGTAATTTCGGTCTCCCAAAATGCCTAAACCTAATATCCCCGAGACCGGGGCATTGGCAGAGAAAGTGAAATCCCATCTCCCCCTCCTCCTTAACATGACCGCGCTTACAGTAGTCATTATAGTCAAGAGCCATTCTCCCCGCATTAGTCCCTATCGCCCAGTGACTCGTAAAGGCCGAAATCACCGTCTTTCTCTGGACCCTACTGAGACCAAGTAGCACTCGCGTTCTCGCCGCTTCATAGCCATAAATTTCTGGCCAACAAGCAGGTATAGTCCCCCTGCTATCTCTCTAGAGCCCATCCATATGACTCACGTTCGATGAGAGTATTGCAGCTATTGAAATGCCGATCAGGCCGTCAACGAACATGTCGTCCTAAGAGACAGCCCTGTTTGGCCAGACCGTCTGCACCGCCTGGTACCCGTGCCAGCGTTGCCCTGGAATGTTCCGCGGTCTCATTTAGAGACATTCGGCATTCCACTGTTAACTTAGATGTCGTGAAGACACCAGCCGGAGTTAAACTGGCATAGCATTGATGCTGCGCTATTTGGGTTTTCTTCAAATATTTTGTATGAACATGAACATTTCTGATAGATAGGAATCGCTTGGCGCGCTGATTTGGCGGTATAAAATTACCCGCCATGAATTAAATCCCCAAAAAAATTAAATAATTGCACAAAAATTTGTACTGAAAGCAAAAAACAACGATTTTTGGGGGGTTATTTAATTTTTTTAATTTGGGGATTATTTTATTATAAAAAGTCATTATAAAATAAATCCCTAAAATAATTCTTGGGGGATTTTTCATTTTTGAATATATAACAAAAACTTTTCTGGGCGCAAGGATTTTCTCCTCTATGGTATAACAAACACCGGTTTCGCTAACTAAAGCTTCTCTGTATAGCCGGACTTCTTCCGGGCGCAAGGATTTGTTCCTCTATGGTATAACAAGAATCCGCTTCGCTAACTAAAGCTTCTCTTTGTAACCGGTCATTGGCCGGGCGCAAAGGTTTTCTCCTCTATGGTATAACAAATACCGGCCTCGCTAGAATTCTCTCCTCTATGGTATATCAAACCCCGGCGTCGCTTATTTCATGCCGCCCGCTGATTTAAGTTGGTCGATATAGCGTTCGATTTTTTATGGACGTGCATTTTGAATCTGTTTACTTAACAAATGTCAAAGCAGAACTAACATTTTGTTGCATCTGCTGATGGGGTGATGACTTCCTCGCCATATTCTATAACTTGGAGGATTTGTGTCTTTCAATTCCTTTCAATTTGCTCTCACTCTCATTTTTTACTAACAAACTCACACTGTTTAAATTGACCACGAGATTGCTTTTAATTTTAACTATCAATTTGTTTGGCAATTTTACGTTCAATTTAACAGCTGATTAGAAGTTTAGTGAGCAAATTTTTCGTTTGTCAGTATAAATTGTTTTCTTGATGACATCTTGAAAGTAAATTGCTTAAAAATTGCGTGCAGCCCACGTCACAGCTTTCAATTTATGTAAATTTTGACAAACAGTATATGTAAAAGACTATCAACAAAAAGTTGATCGTGTGGCCGCAGGGTAAGATTCGGTTTTAACAAACAAACGTAAGTCTTGAATTTGACGCAGTAAAAGATGCCATATTTACGTGGTTGTCAAATCTGGCGCTGCGAAATATGGCCGAAAAAAAATAAGAATTACCCTAAAATTTGGGGCTATTTTTCATACTGCAATGTGACCCCAATTTTTTAATGAAAAATTACCCCACCAAAATTAAATATAACCATTAAAATAAAATTAAATATGACCCTTAAATGGGGGTTATTCTTCATAATAAAAAATCCGCCCAAAAGTTTTAATAAATGTTTACCCCCAAACAAGTTAAATCTAAAAAACACAGAGAAAGTTTTATTAAAAATTTAAGATCCCGAATTTCATAATCCCAAGTTTAAGAATCCAGAATTTCAAAATCCTGAATTTTAATATCCCGAATAATTATTCAGTTTTGATTTTGCAAATCTTCTCTATGGAGCAACAAACTCCGGCTTCGCCAACTAAAGAATCTCTTTATAGCCGGCAAGGATTTGCCTCTCCTTGGTTTAAGATTTCGGGATTTTGATACCAAATTTTAATTTTTCATTTTTTTAAATTTGCATTTTATGTATATAAGTCTGGGTTAATACTATTAAAGAACAGCATGTTCTTTTCCCCCTCTCACCAATAAACTCAGATTTTCTGAAAGAAAGCTTTAATAGGGTGAACAAGTGATGAGCGATACCGTGATTTTTAAAGAACATCGTGATTAGTGAACGTGATTTAAAAATCACTGCTCCTTAAAACTGTGATTGTGATCACGGTTTGTCAGTTTTCAGTTCTTTTATTGCAATTGCGCCAAGCTATATGTACAATACGCGAACTTTCGCAAAAGAGCTTTTGTAAATACTTTGCAAAGAAACAGCAGCAAATTGTAAGAGCTTTCAAAGCTGTTTACTTATAAATTTTGGCTTTAAAATAAATACTAATAAGGTAGAATAGAAAACGAAAGGAATAGAAACATAATTCGTTATAGCATTCAAACAACGCTATTACCCACACAAACAGTGAAATATTATAAATTTGTGTATGTATCAAAAAACAAAAAGAACGACTTAGCAAGTACCTGTTACTTGACAAATTTGGTAACAACTGTGATTCGTGATTTTTCAATAACAGTGATTAAATCACAGGTACAGAAATATCGCTAATCTAGTGTGAACCCACCCTAATGGCGATTTCTTTTCTGAGAACAATATGTTGCAGTATATACATGTAACACTTTAAAATGTTACCTATAATCACTCAGTGTTGCGTTGTGCAACTTCAATAGGACAAAATGAGCTGATTTTATTTACAACTATTAAACTTTTATCATTAATGTACTTCAATAACGATATTTAAAGCTATTTGAGCGGTTTCTGCACACTATTACGGCTTTGAAACAAATATTGACATCACACTCACAATATTATGTACGTAAAATTAACTGAAATTGTAATATAAAATAAATGAATATTCAGTTATAAGCCGGTCTACTTATTTTTCATTTATTTTTAACGAAAAGTTCATTTAATTTTTATGGTCAAAAATTCAACGCCGAATTCCGTAAAAACAAATGAATTTTCAGTTTTTTTATAAAAATTAACTATCAAAAAATAACTGACAAATTCCGTAAAAACAAATGAATTTTCAGTTTTTTTATGTCATTTTATATAATACAGGTTTTACTCAAATTTTTTAAAAAATACCAGACACCTGTCTGCTTGTTTTTCTAATAAGAGAGAGAGAGAGAGTGAGAGAGAGAGAGATAATATTTATTTTTATTTACTTACCCCGTTATACATGTTTGTTTTACTTTTGATGTAGTGACCACTCTTTTTACAGAATAACTTTCAATTATAATTTTAAGACACCAGCAGCATGCCCGATATGGTATTCGCAATTATTTCACTTTAAAAATTTGATGTATATAACTAAATAATTTTAACAAATAGAATATGGGAATTTTCTACTCAAAACAAGCAAATCGTTTTTTACTTTTTGCCACAGATCTATAAATAGATAACTGAAAATTCATTTGTTTTTACGGAATTTGTCGGTTATTTTTTTAAGTTAAATTATATAAAATAACTGAAAACTCATTTGTTTTTACGGAATTTGTGGTTAATTTTTTATTGTAGTCGCGGTTGAATTTTTGACAGTAAAAATTAAACTAACTTTTCGTTAAAATTAAATGCAAAATAAGTAGATCGGTTTTGAAGTAAATTTCAAGTTGTTTTAAATTTCATTTTCATTTAATTTTACATACAGAATACTTTTACTTAATCAACAGACCATATTAAATGCAACCGAAAATCCTTATTAATGTGCACTTAGTTTTTTGAATAAATGTAAGAATCAGTTAAAAATAATTTTTTTTTGGAATTTAAAATGTTTATTAATTTAAAAATGACTGAACGGAATACTTCTTGAATAACCTACAGTCTTACTGTAATAGTATTATGAGTGCACTTGTGGCTTGGAAAAAATTAGAAAGATATATACATAGAATTTTTTCATTTAAATATGTAAAAATTCGTATATTTTGTTTTTAAATAATCTTTTCACAAAATTATGAGCGTTATGAATTATGACAAACAAAATAAAACACTTGTTGTACAAATAAAAGAGTAAGTACAAAAGTGGCAAAACAGAGCAGTTTCAGTAAAAGTGAGGGTAAAATAGGCAACATGTTTTGCATGTTTTTCATCACCATATTCACAAAAGAAATTGAAAATTTTTCCCACAGTTGTATTTTTGTACAAGCGAACACAAAAATGTAGAAAATGTATCATTTATGCAACATATTGCCCAGAAAATAAATCGCCATAAGTAAATAAAAAATAGCCCCAAAGCGGAAATTGTGATTTTATTTGTTTTTTGTTTTGGGCCATATTTCCCGGGGTCATTTTGCGCACCGCCGTCAATAAATAAACACTGAACTGGTTCATTAAAATTGTCTTCAACATTTTTGTTTAGTTCTTCTAAGTATTTGTAAAAAATACGTAGAAATCATAATTATAGATCTTTAATTGTATAAATATGCGTAAACAATATTCACATAACGATTATTTGATTATCCTTTTAACATGTCTATTTTGTAATATTAACGTCAATCATTTTACAAAGATTTGGAATGTAAAAACTAAATCCTTAGGGCAGAGACATAAAAAAAAACTAATGTTTATTGTTATTCAAATTCAATATGAATGTAATTTAATTTGCTAATATTTGACTTAATTTAATTTATATTTTTACAGGCCTGGCCAAATGTTAAAAGAACATTTGAATTATATCCTCAGGCGAGTCCATACCAACTGCATACAATAACAGGTAAGTTAAAATTTTGTTATTGTACAATTTTATTAAAATGGAGAAGATTTTTTTTCTTATTTTATCTTGGAAAATAAGATAAAATTACAATGCTGTTTAACATGTTGAATAGAAAGAAATGAACAGGGTGGCTTAAAATTAACACTATGATTTAATGAGTGGATCTCATTAGAGTGCAACCAGTTTTTATGCCCATACCACAATAGTAGAGAGGCTATGTTTGTAATGATGTGTGTAACACATTAAAATATAAGTTCTAGATCCACCTTTTAGTATCCCGATCGACTCGGAATCACTCCATTTAAAGATTTAAGCATAACTCTTTACACTGATAGATAGATACATAACGCTAATGTATTTTGACATCAGTGACACTTTTCATCGTTGTGATATCAGCTTTAACATCACTTGGCCAAATGGTCATCAGGTGAAATTATGTCATCAATGGGATGACACATCGGCATCACAGAAATTACGAATCGGAGTTAGTTTAATTAAAAATGTCATCATTGCGATGACTAGTAGCATCGGATAAAGGACTGATTAGGCTCAATTTAGTTACAAACTGTCCTTTAGTTGAGTCATTGGGATTGACTTAAGTCAAAGTGAGAAAATATTATTATTTACTTAACCGTAATATATGTTTGCTTAACTTTTGTTGTATTCCGCCTTTTGTTTACAGAAGAACTCTCAATTATAAGTCACCAGACGGATGCCCGATATGGTTTTCGTAATCATTCCACTTTGAAAATTTAATCTATTACACTAAATGATTTAAAAAATAGAATACGGGAATTTTTCTTCTTATTTTACTTTTTAATCATGAAAATAATGTTAATAATACACAAAATGTGGCATCGAATTGATGTCACTGTAGTAACGCTTAAAACGATGGAGATATAATTTTTTTTATCGAAAGAAATTAATTTTTCAACCTTTTTTTTCGCCTTTAACGTGCCAATTTCTTAAGAAATGAGCTATTTGATAAGGGAGAAAATACATAAAAATTGGTTTGGAGCCTTCAAAAAAATAAAAAGTAAAAAAAAATGGAAAAAAACGATTTTTCCAAAAAAAATTCGTCTAAAACCCAATAAAAAAATCCATAGTTTTTAGCGTACAATTTCACCTTGGAAAGGTAATATTTATAATAATAAGAAAAACTAAATCAATTTATTTTTTTGATTATTACCTCCTAAAAAATCCTTAAAAATAAAAGTCGAAAAATTTATATTTAGGCGCCTCGAAAATGATTTTTTTGATATGTCGTAAGGGAACTTTTTTTTTCCACATGACAAAAAGCTATCGAAAAGTCGATGGCACAATATCGACAAATGTTTGTCCTTACAAACCGGCCTACCATACTAATCACACGTTTATTGAGAATAAATGTGTGACTGGTCAAATGGTGGCTGTTAGTTGTCAATTAATCCCCTCCAATGACAACACCATGTAAAAGTGATAGGTCCCATTCATATAATGACCGGTCTCAGGCACGAAAGAACCTATAACGGGACTACTTTAGTGCCAGTTCGCTGCCCTCTAGGGATATAGAAATATCGGTTTTAACGTTACCCAACAAACACGGAGGTTTGATTTCAAATTGAAAATGATTTGAAATTAAACCTTTTATCAAACGACATATTTGTTATAGTGATTTGAAAATCAAAGCATTTTCAACAAAAAGTGGAAATTATTTTCAAATTGAGAAATGCATTTATTTTCAACCTGCTTTTAAACGTTATTCTCAAATGTTTTTCAAATGTGGATTTCCATACAATGTGGGGCATAAATTAAACATTTTTTAATTTTTATTTATTTAAAAACACTATTTATTTAAATAAACTGTGAGCTTAACATTCGACCCCATATCTAAAAGATGAAATAGTGCTCTTTCCGTCCTGAAATTCCTGAAAAGATGAAATACTTGGCTAGTTTTTGTATTGTGGCGTATCACCACAATACAAGTTGGGATATTGCACAGAAAAAATTATCAGTAATTTTTTATCAATTAAAAAAATTGTTTTAACAGTATTTTAATTTAATTAATGTAATAATTAAATCAATTATTTTATTAGTTGAAAGAAAAAAATTTAATTTTGATTTAATTAACATTTCAGTTGTTTTGAAATAAATTTTTAAATATCAAAAAATCTTAATTGATTTTTTTTCGTTTAAAATAAAATAATTTAAAAATGCACAATTGTTGTAGGGAATTAGCTATATTTAATTAAATCAATGAGCACATTGTTTGAAACGGCAACGTTTTTTGAAAAATTTTTTTAATTAAAAATATCAATTATTTAAAAAAAATATTTCCGATTTAAGATGTTTGATAATCAATATAATCATTTTGGTAATAGGTGCAAAATCAACAACTTGCTTGCTTGATTCTATGAATTTGTTATGCATTTGGTGATTAGAGACAATTTTAAATTTTTTCTGTGTGAGGTTTTTTAAAGGTGAATTCACTTCACGGAATATGCTATTTTTCTTTAATTATAAAACACATTTAAATACAATCGCCAATTTTAAATGTAATTTTTTCTTTAGTGCTGCCAAGTTCATTTTTGATTTGAGAATAACATTTGATAACAATTTGGTATCAAATTGATAAAACATTTTATGTCAAATGTTTATATTCAAATCAACTTAAATTTTAATTCAAATGTTCACAGAAAAAATTAAAAATTGTTTCTTATCACCAAATTCATACCAAGTTCATAGAATCAAGTAAACAATTTGTTGATTTTGCACCTATTAACAAAATGATTACATTGATTACTAAAAATTTAAAATAGTGAATATTTTTTATTGTTTCCAATAAATGTTATTTTTAATTTTAATTAAAATATGATCAAAAAACTTTGCCGTTTCCAACAATGTGTTAATTGGATTAATTATATGGAGCTCAGGTCTTGACAATTCAAAAACAACAATTTAAACTTTTTTATTTTAAACGAAAAATCAATTAAGATTTTTTGTTATTTAATTAATATTTTCATTAAAAATTTATTTCAAAACAACTAATGATTTTAATTTAATCAAAATTATATTTTAAATTTTCGTTCAACTAAAATTATAATTGATTCAATTATCATATTAATTAAAACTTTTTTAACAATTCTTTTAATTGATAAAAAAAACTATTGATAATATTTTTTTTTTGTGTTTCAATCAAACAATTGCCAAAGTTTTAAGAATAGTGTTTGATATCAAATGATAAAATCATTTCATATCAAATGTTTGACTTCGTGTTTGTTGGGTAGGTATAGAGGGAGTTTAAATGTTATCTTTTCAGGCATGTCTAACAAACACGTTTGTTTTGTTTGTAGGCGATCGGGTTAGAGAAGAAAGAGGGGTTCTCAAACAGACACGAAACGAGTTTTCATGTTTGTTTTTATGAATTTTTATGTTTTTTAGTTTGTATGTATATGAATATTAGACAATAAGACATGAAAACAGACTTGTTTGGAAATACATCGCGAAAAGACAATATGTTTTTAGAAGCACGTTCAAAAGAGAATGAATAAAACAGAAAAGACACCGTGTAAATGTCCCCATAAACACATTTTTTAATAACACAATTATAGATTTAGGGTTTTTTACAGTTTAGTTGTATATCTTTATCTTTCACTTCCAGTAGCTTTCTATGTCGAAACCCTCAATCCTTTATTAAGAGTTTTTAATAACTAATAGGCATTCAGTTTGTAAATATATTTATCCCTTGAAAGTTTTACAGTATTCCGAAACGTTTAAATCTTGCGTCTAAAAATTTTCAATTTACCAAAGGCTTCCAAAGTCTTTAAGATTTTTAAAATTATTAAACGTTACTATTATTTTTCTTCGAAGCTGGATTTCCGGTATCATGGGCAAATTAAAATTAAAATTTTCGCGAAGTAAAAAATGAGCGGTGAAAAAATACTCTTCAATAAAACTTTTTTAATGCGTGAATACATAAAATATATTTGTTTTGTTACTATTCAAAATAATTGTTTTATGTACCACAATCATGTACAAAACTTATTAAAAACTAATGGCATTTTTCCTACACGCTGTTTGGAGTAGGATTTATTACACATTAATCACGTCTTTTCTTCTTAATTTTTTTTAGCGATTGCTTAATAACTATAGTTATGTTTAACTATAGCGATAATAACTTTAAACATTAAAAGACAGCTGGAAAACAAATACGATTATATTTCAATATTACACTCTCAACCATTGTATTAATTTCAATCCACATACCCACACACACACACATACTTATAAGTGTTTGCACAATTAAATAACTACCCACTTCTTCTACTACTTATAATTCAAATAACTTTTTCATTAGACCAGTGTTACCGTAACTGAACAAAAAAGTTACACAGCTATTCGGTTAAATTTGTTTTAAATCCTATGAAATTACACAAACAAAAACATTTTCGGAAAATATGTGTACACTAAAGCCTATAGTACCTACACGGAATGCGAAAATCTATCGATGTCATCAAACAATGCACAATGGCCACTGTGGCTTTGTAATGACTTCAGATCTCCATGCGCATGTGGCTTTTCGCATTTCATATACTCTAGGCTTAATTAAGTAAGTACTTATGATCGATCTTTTTTTTTTTTTGGTAAAAATTTCTTGAGTATTCCCGGAGAAAATTGTTTAGAATTTTATGATAGGAAATTTCTTTAATTTTTTTGAAATAACTTGAGATTTTGTGACTCAGTAGCCAAAATACAAAATCTGAATTTTCTTTGGCGTCATACATGAGTTTTTTTAAGCAATTGTCCAAAATATCGTAAATCATCCAAATTGATTTTGTTCGGTAGGCGTCCGCGTATAAGTGAGTAAATATCATCGATAATTATTATTGAGTTTTTATGTAATTCGTCGCTATCGTAGAGACTCGTAGCAGACACAATCACTTTACCTTCTTAAAAATTTAATTTTGATTTAACTAACATTTTAGTTGTTTTGAAATAAATTTTCAATTAAAATTTTAATAACATAACAAAAAATCTTAATTGACTTTTTTCGTTTAAAATAAAATCATTTAAACATGTAGAATTGTTGTTGGGAATTGTCCATATTTATTTAAATAAATGAACACATTATTGGAAATGGCAAAGTTTTTTTAATCACTTTTTTAATTACAATTAAAAATAACATTTATTGAAAATAATTTTTCAAAATCTGAAAATTTTTAGCAATCAATATAATCATTTTGGTAATAGGTGCAAAATCAACAACTTGTTTGCTTGACTCTATAAATTTGGAATAACTTTGGTAATTGGAGAAATTTAATAATTTTTTCTGTGTATAAATGTTACTACACGTTCAAATCTTGTATTGTGAAAACAGCACATAAAAGGCACCAGCATAATGGACCGATATGGTTTTAGTCATCATTCTGCTTTAAAAATTGTATTTCTTTAACGAAATAATTTTAACAAAAACCATTCGAGAATTTTTCTTCTTTTTTAAATTATTTTAAACAGGAAAATAAAAAAAATTTACGTTATTCTTCTTGCAGTGTGAATTTTGTTTCAACACAAACGAGTAAAACCAGATTTTATGCCTTGAATATTGAACAACGTTATTTTCATATTTTCCTTTAAAATTAATACGAAACAATTGTTGTCATTAATGATCATTTTAAATAAAGTCTATACTTTTGCAGAAATTTACTATAGAGTAATTCACGTCACCATTTTTAGTCTTGCACAAATGCGAAGTTTTTTTTTTTTTTTGAAACATAACAAAAACTATCTAGAAAATATTTCGCAGACTCTTGCACCTCGCACTCGTGGGTGCAAGAGTGAAAAGTCAGTGCAAGTTCTTGCACAACACATATCGCACTGGTTCCTCTAAAGGGGGTTAAAATTCATAAATTTTCAGTCGAGACAAAAAATTGTTTTCTTTTCATATGTATTTTATTTCACAAAGGGAGTAAATGATGAAAAATTTTTGCAGTGGGTAGATATGACCACTGTACATCGATTTCTTGCATAAAGTGAAAATTGCACTATTTTGAGTTGACTCTCTTTAGAGGAGCCAGTGCGATATGTTCAACATCAGTTGAATAACTTTGAGAATCTCATAAGATATAGCTTTTTTATCTAAAAAAAAGTACCAAAGAAAACAACTATGAATGTAATCCTCAACCGTAAATTTTTTTGTGCAACAAGCCATAATTAAACGGACTTTTTTAATTTTAGCAAAATTAATGCTGCGAAAAATAAAACAAATCAAAGAAATATAAAAAAATGGACAGATTGCGAATTTTAAAAAATTAAAGATTATTAAGCAGACAATCGACAATAAACTCTTGTAAAAGATGGCGTCTATTATTTTGCGTCTGCATATATGCACTTGTTGCTAAATTTATGCTCACGTAAAAAACTTTGCATTTTTGCAAGTCTACAAATGGTGACGTGAATTACTCTTATGATTTTCAATCAACATTGCGACATGCTAATTTAACATTGGTAATTTTTTCTGTGAGTATGAAAAAGTGTTCGCGAAATGCAACCACGAATGATAGTACAGTAATTATCGCTTATAAGCATTTCATAATTTGCACGTTTTTTGGGCTTTTAAGCGAAACATGCATTTATAAATACTCGCTTATATGTATATACTGTGCTCATACAAGAAACTCGCTTAATTTCATTAGCATTATGGAAAAAGCTTTTCTACATGCATCGAAAGTGTGTAAAACCATTTCAAGTTTGACTAAAATTTAGTTAATTTAATTTTGATGAAATATTTGTTATGCTTTTTTATTGTATTTAACTCAAGGTTAGGTTAGGTTAGGTTCCATGGGCAGCCATCGAGAGACAGCTCACTTGGGTCCTTCAGCGGTTCCTTTGTGATACCCAGCGCCAATGCCCATCCCAAAGAGCAGTTACTGAAATGGCGTCACTGCAGAGTTGAGCCAATTTGTCTTCCTAATGAAGAAAAGAATCAATCTAAGTTCTATTTTAGATAGATCCTCCAAGCAGGAAAATACCGGCTCCTCCAGGTTTTTTTCTCTGATGCCCCGTAGCCCAGGGCATTGACAGAGAAAGTGAAGCACAGTCTCCTCTTCCTCCTCATCATAACAACTTCTGCATTAGTCATTGAATTCCAGACCCATTTTCCTAGCATGAGTCCCAACAGGCCAGTCATAACCGACACCACAGTCCTGATTTGGTACCTATTGAACCTAAGTAGAGATTTGGTTCTCCGTTCATCATAGCCAGGCCATAGTGCCCTGGATATGGAGCAGGTGGACTCACAGGTCCATCCCTCTTGCGCAATTATATAATACTCGCGCCGAATGAGGGACTTACAGTGAGCCATTGGAAGGCCAATGAATTGATCAATGAATGTGTCATCCATGCGACCACCTTCCTGGGCCATGCTTGAAATTATGTTTGCATATAATTTTTTTAATGCAATTTATTTACATGGTATTATTTTGAGATGCATATAAGCAAATGCTTATACATGAGACGATTTCGTTTATTTTAAATAGCAAAGTATAACTGCACAAGTTTGAATGCTTAAAAGCGTAAAGTGCTTATAACTGGTGTGCAAATAAGCGATGAATAATACATCCAGGCCTTTTTGCAAACCATGAGCTGACTTCTCAAATTACTGGTATCAATGTTGAAATTATAAAAAGGTTTGCTATTATTCTAAATCTTTAACACTGTTCAGAAAACGTTAATGACCCAAAATTTGAAGAGTATGCATGATTTAGATTATTTAGAATATTAAAAAAAAAAATTAACATATGAAGAATATTTAAGCCACATTTTAGCATCCTTTCGAAAGTATAATTTCGAGAGGACGTTTGTATACGAGACCCTGTGTAAAAATGCATTAAGAACATTCCCCACAGCAGGCTTTACGAATGCATGACTACTAGGGCTTCCGATCGGGAAATCCAGGGATTTTCGGGATTAGCCGAATCCCGATTTTTTAATATTTTTACAATTTTTCAATAATTTGTATAAATATTTTTTTGTATGCGTATTTAAATTTAAATTTTAAATATTTACAAACAATCCTTTTTACGAGTGTTGAGTGCGAAAGATGTTTTTCAACTGCATCATATCTAACAACAAAATCCGTTCGTGTTTAGCAGATACAACATTGGATGCTTTAATATTCTTAACAAACTACTTGAACTTAGTATTAAGTACACTCCTTTTAAAAGTTTGAAATACATAGAGGTATGTGATGAAAATCGATTTTTAAAACGAAACGATTTAAAACCGAAAATGTCGTTTAAGGTATCTTTTAAAATAGATTTTTAATACATATTCCTTTTATTTTCGGTCTTTATTCTTTTAAATTTAATATTATATTTGTTAACTGAAGTGTATTCTGAACAAAAATTTAAGACCATAACTTAAAATTGGATTTTAAAATCGTTCGAAATTCATCACACCTTTTTAAAACGTTCGTTTTGAAATCGATCGATTTTCATCACATACCTGATAATTTCGAATTGTTTTTTAAAAGTTTCCAAATGTTTTGAAACATTTTTCAAATGTATTTAAAAAATTTTCAATTGTATTTTAAAATCGTTCATATATTTTTTAAAATTATCCAAATTTGAATTTTAAAATTTTCCTATTTTTTTTTTTTTTTTTTTTTGTTGTATTTTTAAAAAACATTTGGACAATTTTAAAATACATGTAGAAAACTTAAAAATATATTTAGCCAATTTTTAAATTCATTTGGAAAATTTGAAAATATGTGCATACATTTGGAAATTTTAAAATACAATTGGAAATGGTGTAGTTTTTTATATCAATAATCATATATGGATAAAAATAAGATTTTTATGTTTTTTGATACGTTTTTTTTATTTTGATCAATTAATAATTTGAGATTTCTTTTATTATATTTTCTCGCAATGTTTATTGTGGCTTTGCATTGACGTCAAAATTACGTCAGAGCCACATGAGCATGTGTCTTTTTACATGCCGTGTACTATAGGCTTAAGAAAGAAGTTAATTTAGCTTTAAATGGGAAATATGTATATTTTATTACATTTTACTTGTCATAAATCCATTTTCATTTAAAACAAGTAAGAGTGCTATATTCGGTTACGCCGAATATAGCAGAATGGTGCGATACTTACAGAAAGTTATAAAAGTACCATTCTTTAGATATAAATAAATCAACTTTGTGCTACGCCCACTTGTCCAACCCCGCCAACATTTTGTCGGATGTTGTGTATTGATAGTCAAGATGTTTGTACCTAATTTGGAAACTTTGGCTATTGCCGTTCTTCAGATATACATAAATCTATAATGTCTTTGTATGGGAATTGCCACGCCCACATATCCAATCGCGCCCACATTTTGTCGGATGTTGTGATCTGATAACCAAGCTGCTTGTTACTTATTTGGAAGCTTTGGTTCCTGACTTTCACCAGTTTTATAATAAAATAAAATAACAACAACAAGGGATTTGTGGGTAAGATTAGAGGCAGTCGTGGTCTTTGCTCATATCTCAACCATTTGTGGACCGATCATGCTGAATTTTAATAGCAAACTATTCCGGACTGTATGTGATATAAATATATAGCTACAAAGTCCCCATCATATCTGGGGTCTTCGGAAAACCCATTTAAACGGAAACTCGGGCAGCAGGATATCGCTTAATCAACTTCGATTCTCATAGAACTTAGAATTGATATACTATATAGGTTCTTATATCAATATTATAGAAATTACAAACGGAATGGCAAACGTATATATCCCTTTTACCTTCGGTGAAGGCTATCAGAATATTTCTTTTTTTGGAAGCACTTTTGTAAACCATTACGTTGTAAGTGACTTTTTTATTCATTATAATAATGACTTATATAATACGTTAAAGGAAGTAAGTAGTTATATAATAGCTGCTGTGTAACGAAATTAGTAGCGAAAATAGATACCAAATTATGAGTGAAACAAGCTACTCATTTTGAAAAAGTAAGCGAAGTTTTTACTGCGGAATTTGCTTTACAAATTTTGTTCTTTTGACAACACTATTTCTGTTTTGTAGCTGACAAAAATAGAAATTAGTTAATTTGGGTACAATGAAAAAATCAGCATGGACACCAACCTGCTGCTTGTTGTCGTCAAAACAATCGTTTCCATATAATCGAGTGTATTTTATTTTTGACAAACAGAAGTTGGTAGCCTGCGGTGGTTAATGTGTTTAAGACATAATGGAGCAATTTAGTTAATTTTTTAGTATTGTGCATAAAAATTATTTTTGCCAAATTTTGTTATCATAACTTATATGTTGTAAACGCAACTGCGCCAAATCGATCATTTGAGGCGAAAAATTAGTTATTTGTCTTCATCTTGGATTTATTTGAACCATTATCCTCTCCCCTATAATTAATTTTGAATTTATATTTTTGTAAGTTTATTCATGTTAAAGTGGAACATTTAAGTGTATAAACAATACAGGAGCTTTTAAATATAAAATTTTGAGGAAAAAAACTGAAGGCAATCGTAGTTTTCTGTTCATATCTCAGCCATTTATAAAGCGGTTTGGCAAATTTTAATACTAAAATTCCTGAAAATATTTTTAAAATTTTTTTCTTTAAGTTATATTTTTATTCGACCTTTGAAATTCAATATTAAATGAAAATACTCAAGCTCGAGGTCTGTTGTATGTAAAATGATCTTTATTTGCTTCCAATATTTCGATATTCTTTGAATATCATCATCAGGGAACGGTTAATTAATGAAAATTTCACGTCTCAGCATCAAAAGCTACACTCACCTTTTTTAAAATTAATATAAAACTTCCTCGACCCGGCTTATCTACGGTCTTCGGAAAAGCCATTTCAAAAACCATACGGATAGACGTATATCGGTAAATCAATTCCCCAACTCATAAAGAACCATAATATATATATCTGTGCCAATGTGGAAAAGTAGCTTATGTCTAATATAATAGTTTCGAGATATACTTAGTTTTGTTAATGTTTTATCCAAGAAGAGAGTTTTTTTTTAATTGTTTTAGTAAATATAACAGACTACACATTTCCACTTCTAATAACTCAATTCTGTCTTATATGGGCTTAAGCTACTCTACCATACAGATAAATCAAATATGTATGTAATATTAAATATTTACCCCCATATTCATAAAAACTATTTTTGATTAATAAAATTTCTATTAAAAAAATTTTCATAGAAATTTCGTTCAATAAACCTGCTATAAACCTAAAATATTTTTTATGAATATGGGGGTTAATATTGTTAAATTTTGTTAAACGTAGCTTTAAAAATTGTACTGTAATTATAAGACTTAGGCCCGTTTTCACGACTTACCGATAACTAAAGGTAGGATTTTATCGGCCGTATAACAAGTGTTGCATTATTCCAACTTTACTTTAACCTAAAGTGAGCAATTAGTTAAAGGAAGGTTCATAAAGTAAAGTTTAAATAAGGGAACACTTTTTATACCGCCGATAAAATCTTACCTTTAGCTAACGGTAAGTCGTGAAAACGGGGGTTAATGTCTTGTTTCATAGGATAACAATATGATGAATAAATAAATAAAATATACTTTATGGGGTCGAAGCTAAAGACTGTAGAAAGTTTAAACGAAATGGCCATTTGAAATATGCCATTTCCAGCAGTGGCAAAAAAAATATAAAAACCTGAAACTCCCAGGAATTTATTATTGTTATTTCCTTTAGATTCTATAAGAATCCTAGGACCATTACAAATTGCTTCTTCCTTTGTCTATGCGCAGCTTACAGCTTTAATTCAGGGTTTAAGACTGCAGTCGAATTTGTTTCGCTTTTTGAATTGGTTTGACGGCGACTGTTTACATTTTATTAATAACAAGTAAAAGCAACAGTTTTTTTTTGCCAATGACAAATGAAGAAGTGGAATTTATGGCAGTTTTTCAACTTTGACTGCAGTTTTTTAAACGCTGCTTTAGTTCATTCCATCATTTCTTCTGAGTGGCAGCTTCTTTCTGTATTTGGCTTCGCCATGTTTGTGCAGGGCGACCTTGTTTTCGGCTTTCTTGAGGATTTCACTCAATTGCAGACCTGGTTACATCGTCGCCATTAAGTTTCCTCAGGGTGTGACCATCCACCTCACCCAATAAAAAATTTTCCTATTTTGCGAAGCACCAATGGTACATTTAAAAAAGTAAGCACACATTTATGCGCTACGCAAAAAGACATACAGAGATGCAGTGTGGTAAGTGAACGACATCTATATATAAAATTCGAAGAGCCACGACATTCCCTTACTACGAAGCAGGTTTGTAAGGAAGCATTTAAAAGAATAACGGTAACAAAAAAGTCAGTGTGCATAGCTCATCATTACATTCACCAATTTTTATATGCGCTGAAAAAAGCGCTTTTTGTGTCATAAATGTATTGCTACAAAGTGGGAACTCGCCATATAAAATTCATGTTTTCCGTAAGCGATATGGTAAGCGAAACGTTTACGTTTCTCCCTTACAAACCTGCTTTGTTGGAAGCTCCATTTTTAATCTTCTTCGAAGGCAAATTTTTATGAAGATTTGAACGCTGCTTGTTTCTCTAGCGTTTAATTCAATTGATTAAACGTTTAGTTCACTTAATTAAATTTTTAATTAAAACGGGTACTATTTTTGGTTAATTAGTGAACATTTTTGGAGAATTTTTCTGTGTATAAGTCGTTATTATTTCTTTTGTCTTTGTTATCTCTGTATTAAACCTTAATCCTGCTCTTGATGCTTTCAGGTGCACTGCATTTAGTTTGGCTTTAAAATTACCGCATAATATATGTCTTCTAGGCGACCACTTAACTCCCGGGAAGGAAAGAGAAACTTTCTACGTGCACGGGAATGAAAAAAGTAGCCGAAATTAGGAACACTTGTTGGAATCTTAATTAAAAAAGCGTCATCACGCCATTTTAGGAAGATAATATGACAAGATTAAAAAATGGTCTCAATTGCTTCATGATTTCACTTTGTCCCTATAGAAATATTATTCTAGAATAGAACTGTTCTAAATATATTGCTTTCAACCTAAGACCCTAATACCCTTTGAAGTGTTTTTTGCGGTAGAGACGTAATTCTAAAACGCCAAACTAAAAGTTCTACTCCCTGATTGAAATCTCTTTCAAATTATGCCATTGAGATTAGATTTAACTACAATTAATTATATATAAACCTACAGCTGCCTAATTTTGTAAGAGTAAACAAAATTTGCTTTTTACAGGATTATTGTAATTTCTGCAATTGAGTTAAAACACGTCAAACCATCACGAAAAAATGGAATTTTCGGCATCATCACCTCCGATTTCAATGAAATTCAACACAAATATCATACACTGTAAAGCCTATAGTACACGGCATGTAAAAAGACACATGCGCATAAGGTTCTGACGTAATTTTGACGTCATCACACAACACGCAATGTTTATTGTGGCTTTGCATTGACGTCAAAATGACGTCAGAACCACATGCGCATGTGTATTTTTACATGCCGTGTACTATAGGCTTAAGAGTATAATTAAACAAACAAAAATTTACCCCAGATTCTTTCGGGTTCCAAAATATGACGCCATAAAAGATGTGAAAAATTTTAAAAAATCACAAAAGTCTCCTTACAAAAGGGGATAGAACTTCTGAACTATGCAAGATAATTTAGTTTTTTTGGTATCGTTTTAAGGGTGAAAAGTAAAATTATATACATATTGTGTTTTTTTAAGAAAAGGTCAAAGGTCATTTTTTGGGGTCATGAGTTTAAAGGTCCATATTTGAAAAAGTATATTTTTTAAAATTCTTAAAAAAATATATGTCAAGTATTAGACCCTCTTCTACATTCGCAGAAATTTTTAAGGCGGATACTCGATTGGTGTCAGAGTTTTAGACAAGAATGTGATCCTAATAGCGTAGACAGACGACAGCCTTAATTTGCATTATCAGTCTTAATTCAAATTAACTTGTGAATTATCCCCTTCCCTATGTGTATTAGATTTAACGTAAATGCACAAAATCAGAGCGAATCTATACTGAATTTAGGTATTTCAGTATGGCAATATTGTCGACAATCAATTAACTATTGTCAAATTGTTTACAATTGTAAAATTCAAATGGATTCAAAGACAGAAAATGTAAGTTATTTTAATTGCTTTTAGCAAAAAAAAAAATACATTAAAATCAAAGCGCGTTTTTTTCTTTAAAGATTTCCAAGGGCAAGAAGCGTAGTGTCTGCTGCGATCGAGATACATAGGTTCTAATAGAACTGTGGGCGGAACGTGCCACCGATTTGCGGCGTATATTCTCCATGAAAAGATAATTTTAAACCTACGAATTTCTAACATTGCCTTTGTCTTATTTCAGAGTGTCCTTCTGCGATCCCAACTTGTAGCAACATGTTCTGATTTATGGTCGCTAGGGCATGTACAATTTAAACATTATGGAGCAGTTTCAGCAAAAGTAATTTCATCTTTGTTTCTATTAAATAATGATTTTTTTACCAACAGCATAGCTGCTAATCGTACTTTCTGTCTGCTATCCATCTGATCTCGTTGTAAATGACAAAAAAAATAATAGTTGACAAACAAACAGCTGTTTACTAAATGCAAAAACTGTCGTTTGTCAGGGTAAAATTTTAATTAACATTAGTCAGCCTTTAATACAAATTAACGCTGTCGTCTGTCTACGCTATAAGTATGTTTTGTGTTCATATTCAATTGATTGTTTGTTTTGTACAAGCTGAAGTATATATGTGCTCACTTTCTGTTTCGATTGTTTTTGCAGTTTTTTTTTAATTAACACGTTGACTGCCAAAGCCTTTTTAGAATTTTGATCGTTCAGTAGCAGTGTCATTTAACAATTTTGGTCACCTCAGGCCAACAACTTATTTTTGTTTTTTTTTTGTTTCTTAGTGCCTAAAAATAAGTTTTGACTACTCGCGACTTTATTTTGGTCCCTAATTTTGCAGTTATAACGGTTTTTTTGTGTCGCACCTTTTCGTGCGACATGGCCTGGGAGAACATAAAACATGTTGTGGGGCCACGTCGCACGAAAATGTGCGACAGTAATTATATTATACTAGTTATGAACTTGCGCGTTCCATGCTACATCAAAATACCCACCTTGTTGGAACATTACGGGCCAACAAAAAGAATTGTCCGGCAGAAGTTATGAAAGCTAATCTGAAAAGAGGCGAGATGGTAGCCCGTGAGGAGGAAAATGGAGTGGTTGTGTTAAAGTGGAAGGACACCAGAGATGTTAGGATTCTTTCGACGAAACACCCTCCTATTATGGTAGCCACGTCGAGCCATCCAAATGTAGACAGTAATGAACCATCCACCAGTACCAACAACCCACCATCCACCAGCAATCGAAAGCAACGAGCTATTGAAAAACCTCTTGCTGTTATTGATTACAATAAAGCCAAATTAGGTGTTGACATATCCGATCAGATGACCTCCTACGCCACCACCCTCAGAAGAGGTGTTAAGTGGTACCGCAAAGTGGCTTTTGAACTGTTATTTGGAATGTCTGTCGTAAATGCCTCTATAATATATAAAAAGGCTACAAACAAACAAATTTGAATAACCAAGTTTCGGCAGGAAATTTCAAATGCTTTGTTGGACTTCATGTCTCCAGAACCCATAACAAAAGGAAAACATTTCATAGAAAAAAGAAACGACGATAACGGAAAAACAATAAGGCGTGCTTGCGTATTGTGTTATGCCATGTCAAAAAAATCTTCTGATAGGGTAACAGCCAGAAAGAGCTTAAAAAGGACCACCACCTACTGCCCAATATGCCCCAATAAGCCGCAACTATGTGTAGAATGTTTTCCTAAATATTCCCACCAGAAAAATTAATTTTGATAAATTTACATTATTTTTGCACTGATCATTTAATTTTCAATTTTAAGTTTATTGTTTTTCTACTGATCTCCAAATTGAATTTCTAATTTTAAGTTTATTGTTTTTAATTTTAAGTTTATTGTTTTTCTACTGATCTCCAAATTGAATTTATAATTTTAAATTTATTGTTTTTGTACTGATCTCCATTTGGATTTACATACATATATATTTTTATATTTTTTTTGCTCATAAATGAATTGATTTAAAAGAATTAATAAAAATAAAAATTGAAATTTCCAACTTTTTTATTATCCAAAAAAAAATACCATTAAAAATACACAGCGGCCATGGGAAATACACCAAAATGTTCACCACAGGCCAGAGAATTCAAATTCCATGTAAAATTCCATATTAAAATGTTCGAAAATGCGCGACGTGGCCTCAGGCTAACATTTAGGTGTCGCACGAAAATGTGCGACGTGGCCTCAGGGTAACATCTGGGTGTCGTACGAAAATGTGCGACGTGGCCTCAGGGTAACATCTGGGTGTCGCATGAAAACGTGCGACGTGGCAGCCAACGTGTTAATCAAAAAATTTTGTAAATGTGTGCTGTTATAAGGAAGATTTGGAAACGATGCTGAATGGTACTTTTTCGCTACTAGCCATGGAAAAGGCCATAATGACGCTTTTTTGGGCCACGCACAACTACAGGTACACAAAAATATCATTGCTTAATTCCTGAAGGAGAAAATAAGTTTAGCGTAAAGATTTTTCAAATGATAGCGTATTTTTAATTGAAAATGTTCGTTACTTATTTATGTTTTACTGTCTGAATAAATGTTATATTTAACTCAAAGGTTAATAGGTTTAAAAACAATTTTTGTAATAAATTTTAAAAATTGAAAACACAAATTATCAATTAAAATCTTTAAATAGTATTATATATAATAAATTTAATACAAAAAAATTACCTGAATTATATTATTGTTTTGTTCAATTCTTGCTATTTTTGTACTACATTTTAAATTAACATTACAAATTTTAACTGAAAGCTTTAAACAGTATTATTTTAAAAAAATTAATTGAATTATTTTAATGTTTTGTTCAATATTTTGTAATAAAACAATAAATGAAAATTATAATGTCTTTTTCAATAATATAATATATATAATTCGCATGGGAAATACATTTAGAATAATCAGGTATGTGATGGAAATCGTTTTAGAAAACGAAACGATTTAAAATCGATAGAATCGTTTTCAGTATCATTAAAATCTAATTTCTAGTACACTTTCTTCTTATCTCCACTCTATCTTCTAAAATTATTCATTACATGTGTTAGTTGAGCTGTATTCTGAACAAAATATTAAGACAATAATTCAGAAACGGATTTTAAAATCGATTAAAATTCATCACACCTTTTAAAAACGGTCGTTTTGAAATCGATCGATTTTCATCACATACCGGAATAAGCCTTAATGTCATATTAAAAATCCAACCTAAAAGGTTTGTTGTATAAACACAAAAATACTTAGCATCACGTTCTGGGCCCTATTCCACAAAACAACTTATCAACTTTTCACTTTGCACTTATCAAATTTTTCGTCAATTTACAAAACTTTCTGTTCCTCAGAACTATACAATTTGATAAGTGATAAGTTGAAATTGATAAGTATAATTTCCAAATTCTTTGCATTTTTTAAACTCTCTTTGCAATTTCTGTTGCATGTAAGTTCTCTTGTGCAAAGTGCAAAGTTAATATTGAAAAGTGTAATTTGCAAAAACTTTGCAAATAATTATGCTGTTTCGTTCCACAAAAACTGTAAATTCTATTTTTGCCAAGCAAATTTTGATAAGTTTGTCAAAAATTTGCAAGGTAAACGATTGCTTTGCAAATTCATATTGTTATAACTAGTTAAGCTTTCAAAATGTTAAGACGTGAGTTTTTGTTCGCCGATAGTGAAGCCGCAGTTATAAGAAGAAATTATAGAGATCGAATTAATTTTTTGGGACTACAAAAGTTTAATTTTAAAGAGTGCTTCCGTTTAAGTGAAATCCAAGTTGATTTCATTTTAAATACAACTGCGGAAAAATTAGAGCACAATACACAGCGCAGTAATGCTTTATCGGCGCAAAGTCAACTGCTTCTGTGCTTGCATTGGCTCGGAAATTGTTGCCAATACCATGTAGTTGCAGCTATGTAGGGTGTTGCAAAATCAAAAGTTTGCAGAACCATCCATAGAGTTGTCGACGTTTAAATAAAAGTTTTATTTCAAAACACAGTGCCCCAGGCAGCCTGTTTAGATAATTTATTAACCTTCAAAACGATATATGAACTTAAATATGTTCTAAATATAATACATACATATATATATATTTGACCCTTATCCTTTTGATTGTATAATAAAATTTTCGAGCTTGAGGACATATTTTTTATATAAAAATTTAAAATTTTTTTTTATACAAAATTTCGGCGCTGCTTTGTGTTCCTTCTTCAGGGTTTTATTCTTTCTTTATTATTTAACAAATTTAACAATACATATATTTATATATATAGACATATCGTACTGCTTCCTCTAAAGAGCGTCAACTCAAAACTTACAAATTTTCAGTAGAGACTGTTCACACGGTGAACAAAAAGTACCACCACTAGCACTTTTAACGCCCCCATCAACATCTGATGCAAGAAGGGCAGCCAACATTTACGAGACTGAGGACAGTAGTCGATCGGAAAAAATAACTTTTTTACGAACCCCAAAAGTGTTCATCTTGATGTAGAAAACATATATTGAATATTACCTTTTCAACACTATCCAATAAAAACATTTTTTATAACGTTTTTTAAACATAAAAATTAAAGTTGTTTTTTTCCCCCACAAACCCGTAAAAACATTTCATTTGGTCCTATCGAACCTTAAAAGTGAAAAAATCAGTGCCACTTAAAAAGGAAAAATTATATACAAAAAATCAAAATTACAAAAAAAAAAAACAGCGAAAAAATAAAGTGTGGAAAAAAAATTAAAATAATACCTACCCACCCTCAAAAATTGTTTGCAAAAATACACGAAGTAAGGATTAAAATATTGTAAATACCTATATTAATAAATATTTAAAACACAAAACAAAATTAAGAAACAAGTGACAGTGAAGCTGAAAATAAGTTTATTAATTTAACAAAATAAAATATTTTAAGAAAAATTATTAAAAACCTAAATAACACACAGTATTTTATTTTTTATTAACATAAATAACAACAACACAGTAATTGTCCGACAGCTCATAGCGGGAATATCGACACAAAGAGGAATCCACAACAAATGTTTTTACGGGTTTGTGGGGGAAAAAAACAACTTTAATTTTTATGTTTAAAAAACGTTATAAAAAATGTTTTTATTGGATAGTGTTGAAAAGGTAATATTCAATATATGTTTTCTACATCAAGATGAACACTTTTGGGGTTCGTAAAAAAGTTATTTTTTCCGATCGACTACTGTCCTCAGTCTCGTAAATGTTGACTGCCCTTATTGCGTCAGATGTTGATGGGGGCGTTAAAAGTGCTAGTGGTGGTACTGTGGTACCTTTTTTGTTCACCGTGTGAACAGAGACAAAAAACTGTTTTTTATATCACAAAGGGAGATACAATTGCATTTTCTTGACAAAATACTAGAGAAAATGATGTAAGATTTTTACAGTGGATAGATATGGCCACTGTACATCGATATCTTGCAAAAAGTGAAAATTTAAAAATTTTGAGTTGACCCTGTTTAGAGTGCGATATGTAGTATGTATATCAAACTATCAAATTAAAAAAAAAAAAATTAATTGCATACAAAAATGTTTTTCAATTCCATCTTGATCAAATTTTAATTTGACATTTTGATATACATACATATATACACATGTTATATATACATATTTTAATTTGTTAAAAAAAATTGTAAATTTTGTTAAATAATAAAGAAAGAAAAAACCTCGAAGAAGAAACACAAAGCAGTGCCGAAATTTGGATAAAATAATTTAAAATAATAAATTTTTATATAAAAAAATAAGACCTTAAGCTCAAATTTTTTATTATACATATGTTCTAAATATTTACAATAATATTTAACATTTTATATTTTTCGAATTTATTCTATGAGCTAAATTTTCTGTTATGATCTATTACAAAAAGCTTTATAAAATACATAACTGAAATTTAGCTCATATAATAAATTCGAAAAATATAAAATGTTAAATATAATAAAGTGACTTATGAAAAGGAATAATTCGCAGATTCTATTTACAATAATTTTATAAAAAAAATACTTACGTTATTGTTTTGAAAACTAGCAAATAAAATATCTTTTTTTTTCTTTAATAATATTTAAAACTGCCAGTTTTTTATCCATTTTTGTTTTGCGTCTCATTTTAATAACTTTTATTTAGCAACGCAAAGTGATAAGACAGAAATGCAAAGATGATTAAATGCTTTGTGAAACACTTTGCGCACTCACTTTGCATGAAAGCGCAAAGACTTTGCAAAGAGAGCAAAGTTTTTGCAAAGAGGGCAAAGTTTTCTCAAAGAGAGCAAAGTCTTTGCAAAATTTTGCTTACTGCAAAGAATATTGTGGAACAGAAACACTTATCACTTTGCCATAAAATGAAATTTGATAAGTGCAAAGTGAAAAGTTGATAAGTTGCTTCGTGGAATAGGGCCCTGGTCTCATGGCTAGTAGCGAAAAAGTGCCATTAAGCATCGCATCGAAAATCTTCCTTATGATAGCACAAATTTACGAAATTTTTGATTTATTAAAAAAAAACTGCAAAAACAATCAAAACAGAAAGTGTGCACATATATACTT
Organism: Pollenia amentaria; assembly: GCA_943735925.1. NCBI lineage: Eukaryota > Metazoa > Arthropoda > Insecta > Diptera > Polleniidae > Pollenia > Pollenia amentaria. Next base: position 167,288,389 of record OX031006.1, read on the forward strand.
CAGCTTGTACAAAACAAACAATCAATTGAATATGAACACAAAACATACTTAGGATCACGTTCTGGTCTTAAACTCTGACACCAATCGAGTCTCCACCTTAAAATTTTCTGCGAATGTAGAAGAGGGTCTAATACTTGACATATATTTTTTTAAGAATATTAAAAAATATACTTTTTCAGATATGGACCTTTAAACTCAAGACCCCAAAAAATGACCTTTGACCTTTTCTTAAAAAAACACAATATGTATATGATTTTAAAGGGTGCACTTTCACCTTTAAAACGATACCAAAAAAACTAAATTATCTTGCATAGTTCAAGAGACTTTTGTGATTTTTTAACATTTTTCACATCTTTTATGACGTCATATTTCGGAAGCCGAAAGAATCTGCGGTCTGAAAATTTATGTTTTGTTAAAGTCCAATAACATACAACAGTTGTGGTAAATTTCACTGAAATCAGAGGTGTTGTATCCGAACGGCATGATGGTTTGACATGTTTTCACTCAATTAGTTAAATTACACATAATTACAATACGGTGGAAAAATGTGGCAACATTCTTGGTTTCCTTTCACATTTCAAGTTTTTTTTAGCCATAAGAAGACATGGTCTATAGAAATACAAATTTATTGACTTTGTGGTTGGAAAACAAACATCCTTTCACACATATACACATACTCCAAATTATCGCAAGCATTCACTCACACACGCAATTGTCTGCTATAAGAGGGCTGGCAGAGTCGGCTTTATGATAAAACATTTTACATAAGAATGAATATGAATTCAAATTGTTTGAAATGTTTGTAGGGCATAAGGAAGAACGTTGAATTGTAATTAAGACCCTTAAACAATAGATTATTGTCGAAGTATTTGAATGGTTTTTGGTTCGCAATCTAGTCGACATAAGCATATTAATTTGTCACATTGTAAGAGTCGTTAAATAACAGAAGAAAACCAAATGTTTGTAAATATTTTAAAGAGAAAAGCAATATAAACCAAATATTAAAATCAACGAGAAATAATAATGCCTGTTAAAGTACTATGATTAAATTTGCTCCTCCCAGCGAATAGTTAAGGACTGTTTTAATGTTAAATGTGAGTTTTAGAAATAAATGAATAGTAGTGCCCATGATCTGTAATTCCCGCGTCGAGAAACTTTTCGATTGAAATGTGAGAAATGAAACAAAAATTAAATAAATTGAAACAAACAACTGTTTTTCTCACTTAACTGCGTCTGTAACATATTCGGCGAGTTTTAGCTGCCACGATAGGATATTACTCGCCAACATACAGAAAATGCTGTTTTTTAAACAACAAAGATTAAAGTCGCAATTGACATTATTTGGTATAGCCGACGTTTGTATTTACGCCGCCGTGGTTAAAAATATTTAAATTTTAGTAAAATTTGGTATGTGTGCCTGGCGTTCTCAACGTCTGCAATTCATACCGGCTTCAAGAGGAAAATTATGTCTTTTATAACGTAACGACGTTATCTCTTTTGATAGTTTTCATCGTGAGTTACAGACCCACTTTTTTCTCACTTTTCGAGAAACGATGAAATATTTTGTTCCATCGAACAAAAAAAGTTTTCACCACAGTTACAGAAAATGGGTACAGCATGGATGTTAAAGTTGGTCCATTTTGGTACATTTTGACCTTCTAAAGTACCGTGGTACTACCGTGACTCATTTGGTACAATTTAAAAACTTGTCATAGTTCCCCCTTTTTGAATTTTTAGTATAGCAAACAAATTATTGAGTCCTTTTCATTAAATTTTTTTTAAATTATTATTTCTTTCATCAGGATTTAAAATCCTTCTTTTAAATTGCATTTTTATTTATGCAATATGCACTTAAAATGGTTAATTTAGAAATGCAATCAGAAGATGCTCGAATGCATGTATTTTTACAAAGGCTAAAGGCCATGTCAGATAAAACTTTTGCTTTGCGTTGCGTTACCGATTCGCTTTGACATCTAAGATAAAATATACATACTTATACGAAACATGTCACATAAAGTACTTCAAAGCGGAGCGAAGCAAAAAGTTAGCCAACTCTCATCTTTTTGCGCGCTTTGACAATTGGCTAGTATAATTTTCTAAAAATTTTTTGCCAAATTCAATTCCAAAAAACCGTCGAATTAAATTTTTAGCTTTTATTTTTGTTACAAGTAATTAAATGTAGAAATTACCAACCGCTTTTATAAGAAAACAAACAATGCGTGAGTGTTGTCAAAGTTTTCATTGTTAAGGCCATGTCAGATAAAACTTTTGCTTCGCGTTGCGTTACCGATTCGCTTTGACATCTAAGATAAAATATACATACTTATACGAAACATGTCACATAAAGTACTTTCAAAGCGGAGCGAAGCAAAAAGTTAGCCAACTCTCATCTTTTTGCGCGCTTTGACAATTGGCTAGTATAATTTTCTTTTTTTTTAAATTTTTTTTGCCAAATTCAATTCCAAAAAACCGTCCAATTAAATTTTTAACTTTAATTTTTGTAACAAATAATTAAATGTACAAATTACCAACCGCTTTTATAAGTAATCAAACAATGCTTGAGTGTTGTCAAAGTTTTCATTGTGGCATACACCTTTTGCTTTGCGTTTTTCTGCCGAAGGTAGAAACGTCACGCAAAGCGACAAAGTTGTATCTGACACGGCCTTTATACACCTTTTGCTTTGCGTTTTTCTGCCAAAGGTAGAAACGTCACGCAAAGCGACAAAGTTTTATCTGACACGGCCTTAACTCTTTTGTTCCGCCAAATAGCAGACCTTTACAAAACTCACATGCCCTTTGAATAATTTTATTGCGAAGCAGAAGTGGATTTTTATATTTCTATAAATAATATCAATATTTTTATTGTTAAAGAAATTAAAGAAAATGCAAAACAATTTTATATAAAATTTTGAGAAGTTTTGAGATCCAAAGTCGACTTAATAACGAAGTTTTAATGTGGATCCAAAAATGTTCTCCTAAAAATGCTAATTTAGGTAAAAAAGTAGTATTGTACCTCTTCTAGTAAAAATTTTCTCGAATGAAATTGCAAATTTTGATTCAATCAATAATCACTTTAGAGCTTTAGTTGATGTCGAGCAACTGTAGTCGTTGAAAACTGAAAACATTTGAAGTTTTTGGTTGGCAGTAGCTAATTTACAAAATGAGCTGAATGTCCATATGTTTCCTGATATTTCTAAGCACGTTGTTGGAATTTTATCCAAAGTGTTTTTTCTTTTCAAAATATAATAAAAACTAATGCTTCGAAAAGACGGTGGACAGATCTTCCAATATTGGTAAACAGCGTTGCTTTAATGTGTGAACATTGTAAGCTAATTTGTATTTGGCAGACGTGTAAAATTAATGCAACTGACAATGGCATCATTGTCAGAAAAATATTTCTATTGGCAATGCCGGCTTACAATATTGTAACATCTGACTACCGTCTATACGAGGCTTAAGGAAAGAAACAGACAACATGTGCCAACATTATCAACTCTCTTACAAACAAAGGATTGGTAAAGATCGACAAATTCATGCTGCTATGATGTAAAAATATCAAATATCAGAACAAATATTTTCGTAAAATATTTGATTAATCTGAACGTACCCTAACTTCTGTTTTACTAGATAGATCGTTTTGAAATCGACATATGAGACAGCGCATTTGGAAAATAAGATCTTTTAAGCCTTCAACGGATATCCAACGTCAGGAGAATTCCACCCTTGTTCCAGGGCAAAAATCAGCCTCTATTCCGACATTTACGATTTGAGTTTCTACATTCGAGTTTTCCGAATGGTCCTAAATAATAACCAGTACAGACTAATCTTACTCATTGGGCGTTCTTGTTTCTGAGGTTCTAAATAGCACTTTGAATAGCTAAGATCATTGAAATAAATGCCAGTTACAAGCCTTAGAGAAGCTGCATCTAAATTTTATAACACATTTTGGTGTTTTAAAAATTAAATGATAAAGCCATCACACTCGTCATGATGCGTTTGAAAAGCGTTAATGCAAAGTAAAATAAACAATTTGAAGTTTCGTACGAATCGGGACTTATTGCACAGTTTTTTGATTTTTCCAGTGGAATTTTCTACAGAAACAATTCAAAAACGATCATGAGTACTGAAGATCTTGGACGGTTAAAATAATACCTTCCAATCAGGATTCGAAAGCGTACCCCGGTACAAAGAGAGATTTGTTTTATATTGATTAATATAAATTAAGGTTTTACAAAGATGTCTGCCCATTCGGCTGATGTCTTAGAATAAATGGAAGCCTTTTTCTAAATCCATATCGCCATCCTTTTCGTTTTTTTCCATCAGCTCACATGCGAGCTTTAGTTTTGAAAAGATGAGAATCGGCAGAGATATCTGTTAGATAAACTGTAATCAATTTGCAAACTTGAGCCTAACATTAACCCACCTCTTTCATGTTTTTTGGCGCCGCGAAATGTGATCCCAGCAAATTTGTATGAGCCAACGTACTTAATGGGGCATTTTATATGAAGCGCAATTACATGCAATTTTAAAAGGTTTTTTATATATTTTTTTTGCATTCTTTCGTTGGGGTGTTTTTTTCAATTGAAGTAAAATGAAAAATTACCCCAAGGTTAGGTAAGGTTAGGTTCCATGGACAGCCATCGGCAGCTCACTTGCGCCCTTCAGTGCTCACTTTGTGATACCCAGCACCAATGCCTATCCTACAGAGCAGTTACTCAGATAGAGTGACTGCAGAGTTCAATTCGTCTTCCTATACTGATAGAAAAGGTGTCATAACGCTGATGTATTTTGACATCAGTACTGTGAAAAGTTTCTTCGTTTTTGACCATATGACACTTTTCATCATTGTGATGTCAGCATTAATAAGACTTTGGCCAAATTGTCCTCGGGGTCAAAAATTTAAATTATGTCCTCAATGGGATGACACATTGGCATAACAGAAATGACGAATCGGAATCAGTTTAATAAAACATGTCATCAGTGCGATGACTAAGTTACATCGGAGAAAGGACTCATTAGGTTCAATTAAATGATAAACTGTCAGTAAATTGAGTCATTGTAATTGTCTTATATCAAATTGAGAGAAAATTATCAATTACTAATCCGTTACACGTGTCTGCTTCAGTTTTGTTTTATTCCGCCCTTTTTCACAGAATAACTCTCAATTAAAAAACACCAGCAGCATGTCCGATATGGTTTTCATTATCATTCTACTTTGAAAATTTTATGTTTTTAATTAAATAATTAAGACAAATGGAATAGAATATGGGAACTTTACTTTTGAAACATGAAAATAATGCAAATAATACACATAATGTAGTCACTGTGTTCAAAGCATAGCTGACGCATTAAATATGACAAAATTTTATGATTTCTTTCGTCATTGGATTGATTTAATTGTTTGCCTCATTGATTCCATTTATTATAACATTGATGTCACAATTCTGATTTAAGGGTATCAGCAATATGGAAAGTGAGCGTGTTTTCAACAGACGGACAGGCAGATGGACATGTCTAAAGCGACTTAGAATTACTCAAGAAACCAGAAAATATATACTTTATGGTGTCTTAGATGCATAATAAAATCGTTTCACACGGAATGACAAACTAAGTATACCTTCATTCACTACTAGTGGTATAGGGTATAAAAAGGCTTTAAAGTCAAATAAGGACCAGTCTTATATACATTAAGCATCAAGGTTAGAGTAAGAGTTGGAGTCGGACTCGGAGTCGGAGTCGGAAGTCGGAGTCGCACTTAAAAAGTTCAGCGTTTGGAGTCTGAGTCGGAGTTAGTACTTTTTCCTGACGACTCCACAGCCCTGATAAAAATGTTAGCTATTTTTGTATAAAAGTCTTATTTTTTTCTAATATTATAAAACACTTCAAATCACTTTTAAATATTAAAATTTTTAATATTTTACCCATTAAAAAAATGTTATATAAAACTTTCTAGGGATAGCACCTATCAAGATCCCGAAATGTCAAAGTCTCGAAAATTTTAAAACCCCGAATTGCAGAATTCTGAGTCTCAAAATACCAAATTTTATAATAACGAATTTTGAAAAGAAGCTTTCGTTAGCGCAGTCTGTGCTATAGAGGAAAAACTCTCTTTGTGCGACTGAAGGCCGGCTATGCAGAAAAGCTTTAGTTAGCTAAGCCGGTGTTTGTGTTATCCTAGATAAGAAAATAATTGCGCATGGCCCAAAGCCCAACCATATGACCACAACCCCAATTTCTAATATAACTTTCTTTATGTTTTTTTTTTTAACTTTTGGGAAAAATATTAATTAGCAAATTTATAGCCAATTCTACGATGTCACACGTTAATGTTCGCATAGAAAATTACATTTACAGCCTGGCCCACAATGTCGACAAGAACATTTCTTTCTTATTTTTATATTGAAAACAAAAACAAATTTAAATTTTTTATTATTGTTTTCAATATAAAAATGCGAAAGAAATGTTCTTGTCGATATTGTGGGCCTGGCAGTTAAAACAAAAACAATTTTTAGAATTTGTTATTGTTTTAAATGTAATTTTCTATGCGAACGTTAACGTGTGACATTGTGGGACTGGCTATTAAGCTGATTTTTCATAAAGAATAATTACCCTAAATTTGAGGACATATTTCATTTTATTTTAAGGGGTATTTTTTATTATTTGAGGTGACATTTCAGTTAAAAAAATTTCAATGTAACGCATAATCAAGAAAAGCCCTAAATTAAGGTTCAATTTTCATATGCTTTTTTGGGCCATATTTTCTACGAACACATTTCGCAGCGACATGTTTTTTTTTTTTTTTTTTTTTCAAAAATATTTTGAAATCTTAATTTTTTTACAAACCCTGACTACGATCAAAAGCCCCTTTTGGCGTAAGTACACACTCAAGTACTTTAAAGCCACCAGGTTTGAATAATTCTTGAATAAATAGTTTAAAGCTCTAAAATTAGTCTGTGGCAAAAAGGAATAAGTGCTTAAGTCAACCAAAACAAAACTTTAGTTAATTGCACCTTTGTAATGTTCATATTTAAAAGCAGCCTAATCAAATTAAAATTATTTTGTATGGATTTTCAGGATATTATAGCAAAAAGACCTTTTGCTTAACTTTTTTAATGCTCATTATCATTTGGAAAAAGAACTTAATTCACAATCTGTAAAATTTAAAATGGTTTTTAATACCTAATAAGGCTATCCCACCAAAAAACGTCTTACCAAGTTTTTTTCTTAAAAGACAACCGTTACGTTGCCTTTACACATGCAAGTAGTGGCATGCCACTGTTCTATACATATTATCAACGAAAAAGTGTTCGAAATAGTCGAATCTCATGCCATTTGCTTTTCTGTTTACACATGCCACTGCCAGTTCATTTTCAAAATATCGTCGAAGCGTCAACTTGAGATAATTTGTTTACTTCTCAAATTAAAAAAAAAAGTACCAGAAAACAAAAAAGAGTTACCGACTCATCACATAGTTTTAGTTTTGGGGAAATAGTTTACATTTATTAATATTAGCATTATTTTAGCAAAATTAATGCTCTATAATTAGAAAACTTACTTATTTTAACGCCCATTTCTACAAATTAATCATAAAAATACATTTAACAGTCAAAACTATAATTACAGTTTGACAACAATCCAGTCGATTTACATTAAATTTTGAACAGGGTAACATTGCTAATCGTTTTGACATTTAGTGGCATGCAAGTGCCAAATTTCCACTCGCATGCAATTTTTGCTGCCATTGCGAAAAATGTGAGTGTATTAATAAAAAAATCGTGAGTGTATTGAGTTTTTCGAACTGGCAGTTGCATGTGTAAAGACTATAATAGTACACGGCATGTAAAAAGACACATGCGCATGTGGTTCTGACGTAATTTTGACGTCAATGCAAAGCCACAATAAACATTGCGTGTTGTGTGATGACGTCAAAATTACGTCAGAACCACATGCGCATGTGTCTTTTTACATGCCGTGTACTATAGGCTAAGTTAATCAGACAGCAATGCGACAACATTTTTTTTGTCTATTTTCGTTTATTTTTTTTTTTTTTTTTTTTGCTTGTCTTAATTGGGGTGGGTTAGAACATTAGAAAGCACGCAATTATGTTCAAAGAGGTTCGTTTCAGTCTGTTTTGTCTTACTCTGTGTGGGTATGTTGTATCAAATCACAAATATTTTCTGCAACCAATATTTTGTCGCAGTAAGTCAAGACGACAGTTTTGCGGTTGTGTTGTTTGGAATGGGTTGTTTCATAAGTACAAATTTTCTGTTGTCGTATTAGTCGAAAAAACTGGTTTGTCTTTTATTGGTGTGGGATCAGCGTAACTGCAAATTTGATTCGTTTTAAAATTTTGAATCGAAAAATTATGACAATTAAATTGAAAAATGGTTCATATATATTTAAGTCAAAACTGATTAACGGCCAAGTTCAGTTTTATTTAAATATCAGTTATAACTGTCAAAAACTTATTGTTAACTGGAAGTTAAAGTAATAGTTACATAGTTTTAACTGAACTTGATGTTAATGGCCGTTAAAGGGATAATTTCAAATTTATAACGTCTTTAGAATTAACACATTACGGCTTATTTCTTTTAATATTCCTGTATTTATTTTTTATTTCTTTCTTTTTGTTTCGTCAAAAGATTGCATGCATGTTGCATCTGAATCCGGTGATTATGCCTTTAAGAAGCAACCAACTCGACCAACAATTTTTGCCAACAGCAACAACAACGATGACGGTGAAACTGCAACAGCTCTACTGCAATTAGAGGAATCCTTACAAGTTTGTGGTCTCTATATTGTGGGCGAACCCGATACCATTGTGGAAATAACGATGAAACACTATGATGTTAATTGTGAAAGTGGTGGCCTAATGGCGGTAGGTGAAAGAATAAAAACTGATTTAATAGTTTTAATAATAAATGAAATCTGCAAAAACATTAACACATTTTACTCCTATTTAAACAAAAATTTAGTTTGTAGATGGTTGGGAATTGAATGGTGAATACTTTCCCAGCATAAAGGATCATCATCGCTCATTGAATGAAAGAGTTCAGGAGTTTTGTAATAATTACAAACAATGGTAATTGGTTTAGTAAAGCGAGACTAATAATATATGAAGTTTATAATTATTTGTTAATGTGTTCTTTATTTTTTTTCCTTTTAGGCCACGTTTAACAAACAAAAAGTTCTTCCGGTCTAGTCAGAATGCGGCACTTTTGCAATACCGTATACCTGTTAAAGGAAGTTTTATAGCCAACGTCCGTTTTCATAAAATTACCCAACGTAAGTTGAATTAAATTAACAATTTTCTCTTTACCAAAAGCAGGAGGTATATTAAACTTTTCATTTCGTTTGCCATATAGCGAGATCTATTTAAATATGAAACAGAGTGGAAATTAAGCGAATTTTGATTACAAATTTAGGATCCAGAAACGTCCACAGAAAAAAATATTGCCCCAATTAAAGCATTAATCAAAAATAAAATCAGTTTTAATTAAAAACTTCATCAAGTGAATTAAACGTTAAATTGTTACTTTTAATTTGTTTACTGGTGCAAATTAATAGCATCAATTAAGCTTTTAATTGACTTGATTAAACGTTTAATTCACTTGAGTAAATTTTGAATTAAACCCGATTTTATTTTTGATTAATGCTTTTATTGGGCCAAATTTTTTTTCTATGCATAACAGTATTATTTGTTATGAATATACCGATTTATTCATGTCAGTGTAATACCAGTCTTGGATTGATTTCTTATAAGTGTAATGGCCATTTTCTCAATGCATTGACGAACTGCCTTAATGTCGACATTAATTTATAAGACTGATAAGCTGTCCGATAACGATTTTGGTTTTTCAATATATGGACAAAAACATTGTTTTCAGTTGGCAACACCTCTCAAAATACAGCTAATTGAGTTTATCTGTGGTGGGGTGCTTTAAAACCATGGGAGATAAGGCCATGATGGCTTTATTGCTCAATTGAATGGGAGATAAAGCCATAATGGCCTTATTGCCCAATCATTGAGAGATAATGTCATATTTAAAATTTTGCGAAATGAGAGATATAGCCATATTTTTTTTCGCAAATGAGAGATAAAACCATATTTTCTCAGAATATTGTTATGCATGGTGTAAACATTCTGTAAAAGGGAAATGTGACGCACGCAGGAAAACTTTATTCAGCGAAGCCACCTGCCGTGTCCTACTGGAGGAAAAAACACCTAAGCGCGGCCGCAGGCCGCCACGCAGAAAAACTTTAGTATGCGAAGCCAGATTTTAATACTTGACTTTAGTGTTTCCGGAAGTGAAAACTATTAATCAATGTAAAATGCAAAAGTTCTTCAAAACTGAAATGAGAGATAAAGCCATTTTCTAATATCGCTAATGTGAGATAAGGGCATGATGGCTTTATCTCCCATTCAAATGAACAAAAAAAATAAAAGACTTTATCTCCCTTTTGAATGAGAGATAAAGTCATCATGGCCTTATCTCCCACGACAGCCAAACGCCAAATAAATAATTGGCAGATGAATTGGCAGGTTAGCTTTGCGTCAGAAGAGTAGCAAATGAGAAATTTAGTAACCCAAATGTCTTTAATGTGCAGTTTTTCGTTGGGGAAAAAGATAATCGCCTAATGAGAAAACGGCCATTAATATTCAAAAAAAAATTAGCACAAATAACTTTTTTTCAGTTAAAATCATTGTAATAGCTCTCTACACAGAAAATATTATATTTCCAATTCAAACAAAACATTTTTAAAATTAAAAACTGTTTTTGTTTAAAACAGGACCTACAAATTAATTTGCATATTCTAACAATTTAATTTGCATAGCGTTTATTGGCTATTATTATTGGTTAAATTTGTGTTTGATATTAAAAAAAATTTTCAAACAAATAATTTAGCTGAATCAAACAAAAAAATTTACTGAAATTAATAAAAATTTCAAAACAAATAATTTTGCTGAATCAGTGAAGAGCGGCCTTGGGACAGCCGCTCTTAAATAATTCCGAACACCATTCGTCTTGCTGTACACAATGTTTCCTTCCCCCTTACTGTCGCTGTATCCTTTCCTTAGCTACAGAAGAAGAAATCTCAATTAAAAACAGCAGCATTACGACCCGATATGGTTTTCATCATCATTTTACTTTCAAAATTTGATGTATTTAACTATTAGTTACATCTGCATGAAACTTAATAATGATGTTTATGAAACTTTCATTATAATTTTGTATTTGCTTCGTTTGTATTCAATATAATGAATAACTACGAAATGATAGCAACAAACACACGAAATTTAAGAGATGAATAAAATGCAGTGTTTTTGTTTACTTAAGCAAAAGAATATGAATACAAACAACTCTGAAACAAAACAACCACTGCATAAATGTCGAATGAGATCATGGAATAACACATTTATTTTAAAGTCAGTATTGCCAGTTGAAAGAAATGAAAAAATAGTAGGAAAGATGAAAAAAAAACAAAAATAACCATAAATAGTAAAAGCAACAAGATAAGAAAGTACATTAATAATAAAATAATAAAAATAATACAAATTTGACTGTGTAAGTGGCAACATTGCTATTGAGTATTTATTCAAAAAAAATGAGAGAGAGTGAAAACTGTAAAACAAAAGTCGTTTAATTGAACAAAGTCTTTGTGTTTGCCATATGAAACGAAATGTGTTTGCTAGTAGCATAAATAAAACAACAGCTTGCTCAGTGGTCTAAATTTTATTTTAATACGAACTTCATTGAATAAACATTTCAGTATGTTCATGAATGAAGTTATTCATGCAACCCTTTATTAACTAAAAAATTTAAAAAAATTGAATACGGGATTTTTTTTTTTCATTCTTTTATATCAGTGGTGATCATTTCATAGAGCAATTGCTTTATGGCCCCACCCATCACTTTGTTATGCTCTTTTCATTCAGTTGTCTTTCAGACGGCAAATAGTGCACATGCTTGGCGGATGCTTTGCTTGATTTTAAAAAATAGTGCGTAAAAAAATATTCGTACCATTACGAAATTTTTTTATGATAAATAATGCATTTGGTAATCCTAATGCCTTTTGTGTTATAAAACATTTAAAGGGCACTGGGAATTTTGCCACAAAAGCATTAGCATAAACACCTATATTTAATTGTATGCTTTTGCTCCCGTAAAAGTAAAAAAGTTCCTATTTGGAAATGAATTTAAAAAATATTTCTCAAGTCATATATAATAATTTCTTCTCTGAAATGAATTGAAATTCCTTAAGAGACCCTGATAAGCCCTTAACTAAAATAAAGATCTTCTAAACCAGCAAACTTCGGTGAATAATTGAAGGTTATTGTGTTAAGGCGTGAGGTGCTTTTCGTCTTTTTAATTTATTATCTGCTCTGCAGTCTTCATTATTGAAAAATCGTTTATAACATTTCATTTTTCTCACAAGAACTAAATCATGTTATATTTGACAATTGTTCAAACTGTCCTATAACAAAATTTTAGATATTTGTTATGCGCAGTTAATTTGAATTCTTCATATTTTTCTATATCATATCTATACATATATTTGTATATTAATAAAATAAAAAGTAAATTGATTGTTTTTTTACCTTTAAAATATAAGGAAAATTATTTTGTTTTACCAAATAGCAAATTAATTGTGTATTGAAGTATTAAACAGATTTTTTAAACCAAAACAATTTTTACGATTACATTTTTATAATAATCTTTTCGTTTACTTTTTTGTTGTACTGTATTTCTAAATTTGTCTCTTTTTCTCACCAATACAAAAGCATTTCAATTTTGATCACCACTGTTTTATATCAACTTTTAAACCAACCAAAAAGTTTCATTTTATTAGTATTGTTTTTACATACTTTTGTTATTGCTTTAATAACAAACTTCGCCAAGCTATTTTATTATCTTTCTTATTGTTGTACTTTTTTAATGCATTCAAAAATAGACAGTATGTGTTTTTTTATTGTTAATTTTTTTCACCTAAAGTAGTGTTGCTTACGATCAAAAAAAAAAATTTAAAAAAACGACCACTTTACAGAGCGTTAAATATTTCATACAAAATTAGCTGCGTTCGAGAACACAAAAGTTTTTACTATTTTTTACTGAACTTTACTGCATTTTACTAAATTGCGTTCGCGTACACAAAATACAGTAAATGAGAACACAAATTGAGAGCGTAAAGTGACAGTTCTTGACTGAGTACTTACAAATTTTCACTGCAGAAATTTTTGCAGTAAAATTTAGTAAATCAAAAAAACATATGTTTCAAAAGGTAAACAAACAAAAGTAGCAAACAAAAGGCATACATAATGTGAAAAAATTGTTTAAAAAAAGAAAAGTTGAAATAAAACTAAAATAAAAACAAAAAATGAATAAATATTAATTAATTAAACTTGTTTGTGAAGATTTTATATGGCTAAATACCAACTTTTAAAACTTTGTTTAGTTATGTTAATTTTTTGGAGTTGTAAAAGTGTCAAGTACTCGGGTACTTAGAACAGCCCTTGTTTTTAAAGTTATCAATAGTAAAAAAGTATTCGTGTACTATTGATCAAATTTAGCCGGACACAAATTAGCAAATTCAAATAAAATAAGAAACAAACAAATATGAAAGATAAGACATAAAATAATTTGCTTGTATTTTCCAAAAATATTCGTGTTATAAAAAGTATTTAATCGAGTACCGATAAGAAAACGAGTTAAGTAGTCAAAAGTGTACACATTTTTCAACACTTCAATTATTTGCCATCAGCTGTTGCCTTTATTTTACGAATTTTTACAAATTTTGCGTTCGCGTACTTTTTTGGACAACAGCTTTTTGTGAGAGCAAATTTTTAAGTTCACTCATTTACTGCAGTTTACTGTAAAAGTACTCAAACGCACCTATTATTAAAACTTGAAATCAATAGTGCTATATCATATTTTTGTATAGTTGTCAACATTTTTATTGCAAAAATAAAAATCAAACAAAAATATTAATAGAAACAGTAAAAAAATTGTTTAAATTTAAAAAAAAATTTCAAACAAGCGTTTGCTTGAAAATATTTTAGCAATAATTTGGTTCTGTGTATGTCTCTAATGGGTCATAGATAGATCTCATAAAAAGTAATTTTCATAAGGTCAAAATTTAACTGTACCTACAGAAAAAGGTCTACACCTAACAAGTCTACCACAAACTCATTTTCAAATCGGGTTTTCAGTTAATTATGAAATTTTTAAATTTTTGTCTTTACTCGCTTTAGGTTCGTCGGAAATTTTTAAGTTTTATGATTCGTTGTTAGTGATTATACATATATGTTTTGGAACTGCCGATTATAAAATACGTATTTTAATAAATTTTTTTGCTAAAACAAATTTTTAAATCTTTGTATTTTTTCTTCCAGCTTGTAATATTTTGGTTCAAGATATTGATGCTCTATACCACCTGGCAAACTTTGGTCATAATCGTAATTGTTCTATATCTGCTTTGTTTCCGGCTGTTGTTTCTGTAGCAAATTTAAAAATTGGTGCCAAGGCAGTACGTCAGGATAAGCCGAATTATGACGTAAGTCAAATACAAAATTACCTTCAAAGGGATATTTTTAAAATAGTACAACTGTAATAAAATTAAATGTTTATTGAGTTTGAATAATTTTAAGCAAAATATTGATTTTAAATATACGATAACTCTGCCTAAAGCTCAGAATATGATTGTAGGCATACTCGAAAGCACGGCTGTTGAGTCGAAGGTGGAGTTGAGGTTTTTGTACCGGAGTAGGAGTCGGAGTCGGGGTCGAGGTACCCACAAAAACTCGCGACTCCGACTCCAAAATTTCTGATAGTGCATAGAAAATATTCCTCGAAAATATTGAAGGAATAAGACTATTAAAATATGAAAGCTCTTTAAATTGTAATTTAACTTAGAATACACATTCGAATTAATATAAAAATTTATAATAAAAAATGATACTCAACATGAGAACTAAAATTCCCAGATTCCTTTTGTTATTATTATTAAGTTAAATACATAAAATTTACAATAAGCACTTTCCAGTTCTGAGATACAAATAATGCTGAGGAAGGCCGTAGCTGCTGTTATCTAATAGTTGTATACATATTCTGTACAATTTACTTGATTGCTAGCCAAAGGATAGCTAAAGTAAGCCTCGTAAAAGAAATATACAAACAAAAATTCTGATAGTGCATAGAAAATATTTCTGGAAAATATTGAAGGAATTAGACTATTCTTAAATTGTAATTTGACTTAGAATACACATTCGAATTAATATACAAATTTATAATAAATTTTTAATCCAAATTTCGATATTTTTAATTAAGCTTAATTAAGTTCATTGAATTTAATTACCATTAAATTATTTTTATGAAGACAGTAATTTTGCAACATGAAATTAATTAAAATTTTTATTGATAATTTTTCATTCTTGACTGCGCTGAGAATTGAACCCAGGCTTTCACGGACAGGTGTCCCTGACTAGTTTCGATTGTAACCACACAATCTCTTTCTTAAAAATATCGAAATTTGGATTAAAAACTATTAACCGTTCAATAAAATAACCACAATAATAATTATTATTTATAATATATTAAAAAAAAAATAAAATGCAAAATAAAATTTTCTCAAAATTTCCTTCGATTCAAAAGCTTCTGCATTGGAAAAAAATATATGGAAACGGGGTAGTATGCGATTCGTCAGTCCGGAAGTAAAGCTTAAAGGATATAGCTCTCTGTCTGATGATATTAAATCATTGGTTACTCCGTATCAAGTTTGGCGTTACTTATTTCCTGAGAGAAAATTATATATTTGAGGAAAGTTTGCGATCTGCTGAAAGATTTAGAATTTCGAAATATGACATTATTTCACTTTCAATAAAAAATTAAATTAATACAAATAAAAAAAAAAAGAAATCCCAATTTTATTAATTTTTAAATTAACTAAATGAATTAAAATTATATTTAAAGCAATATTGTGATTGCGGTAAATATAATATTTAAAATGTTTCCTATTAAAAAAAAACTTAGGTAAGAAAATTCTTTCGTTTTGTGTTTCTTCATTTCTCTTTGTGTGTAGAGTGCGTAGTGTATCTTATAAGATACAACCAGCTTTTCCTTAATAAAACTACAAAAAAAAAATTAAAAAAATAAAAACGCAGTATTTAATTTTGTGCTTATTAACGTATAATATATTTTTTCATAAAGATACACCCCGTGCGCATTTAAAGGTTAAGCATGTGCTTGTAGTCCACAACTATTGACTAGGTAGTGCATGTGGGACCATAAGGAGCCATTGGAACCAGAGATTCACTAGTACATTTTATGTTTCTAGTCTATATTATTGAATTAATCTACTAATAAGTGGACAAGATAATTAATTAAATCCAAATACCTGCATTTATTTTGTTTAAAAAATATTAAACATGTTAATAAAAAGAACTTGTAATTACACTATGCTAGTTGAAAAAACAGACAAGCCGGACACATGGCGTTTTAACATAATTCGGGTACGCTGAATCCAGTGGTCCTCGCGAATTTTTAAGATTGGCTCTGGTTTTCGAGATATACCGTTATTTCGAAAATGGAGGAGGTTGCACAACATATATTCGCGTAACTACAATAAAATTTCAATTAAGAAAAGTAAAACTTTTTTTCTAATGTGAGTAGTCGTTATTGAATCATAATTTTTTTTTTGAAAAAATAATTAATTTTTTTATCAAAATTTCGAAAATTTTGTTTTTTAAAAATTCATAAAAAATTAAAAAATGCAGCTAGGCTTTTAATAGGATTCACTATTAAAAGCCTAGGATTCACTCCTAGGGGGATAAAATGTATGACCGATCTCCAATGCTTTTTGTTCTTAACATTTTCTTAAAACATAGTTGCCATACATATCCACCCCTTAGGGGGGCTCCCATACAAATATGGCCGTTTAATGAAATTCTTAAATTTGGCCCCTGCAGCGCCTAGGATGCCCCTAGATGGGTCAAATGTAAGACCAACCCCACTTTATTTTTCATCTCAATCATTTATTTCTAACATACCCACCCGCTATCTCCATTCCTGAAGGGGGCTTCCATACAAAATGTTCAATGCAGACTAGAAATATATTGAAGAAAAAGTCGCATAAATGCCCAGGAGTCGCCCCTAGACGGAAAAATGTATGAATGACCTCCATTAGTTTTTTTTCTTGACATTTTCTCAAATTATACTTTCCCTTTATCACCATCCCTTAGGGGGGCTCCCATACAAATATTGCGTTTTATGAAGTTCTTAAATAAATAAAAATTTGTCGAAATTTGTGAATAAAATCAAAAGTTGCAAACAGATTTTAATCATTTATGGCTTGTTTTGTTTGGAATTTCGGTTTTTATACGTCTATTAGAAGCATAGCTGCATTTTCCAATTATTTATGAATTTTTAAAAAACAAAAATTTCGAAATTTTGTTAAAAAAATTATTTTTTTTCCAAAAAAAAATTATGTTTCTAAAACGACTAAGGATATTAAAAAGAAAATTTACTTTTCTTATTGCGAAGTTTCGGTTTTTTAAGTTTTTTTAATAACCTAAAGCGTTTTTGAGTTACGCGAACATATGTTGTGCAACCTCCTCCATTTTCGAAATAATGGTATATCTCGAAAACCAGAGCCTATCTTAAAAAACCGCGGGCATTACTGGATTCAGCGTACCCGAATTATGTTAAAACGCTTGTCACGAAAAAAAAGTGTAAATTTCTTGCACATTGTTATTAGTAATTATTTATATTGAGTTTTCATTATGAACTGGTATATGCTTTTCACTAATTCTAGCTTAAAAGCTGCCAAAAAATTTCTATTTTTTTAAAAGCAGACATAAGTGTAGACGTTTTGTTGACTGTGTCACGACAAAGTCACCAAAATAATCGTCAAAAATGAAATGGGCTGGAGACACTAGATCCCAGGTTTCCTGCAGGGTAGAAATAAGAATCGGAACTGGTTTTTTAAATCCCGGAAATATATGCATATTACCGCTATCTCGGGAAAAAACAATTGCCCAAATAGTTTTGGAAAGTGATAAACATTGTCGTCGTCCAGGCTTGCAATTTTTGTTTCAACAATTATGGAGTTTATAGATGAGAGAGGTCAGATATTGGGGAGGAGCACTCAGTTTAATGTACTCTGCAATTCTGTTTTGTTTTGTAATTCACACTTTTCAACTTGAAGTTGGCTGTAGGTTTATTTGTATTTATATATAACATATAAAAGGGGCAAGAAAAAAATATAAAAATTGCAAGCCTAGAATTTCATATTCTGGACACTAGTGCAATTTCAAAGAAAAAATTTAAGAAAGTTGCTGCAACAAAAATTGCCAGTCTGGACGATGGCTTTGTAAAATAACAAAAATACCTATTCCCAAAAATACTAGGGAATAATTATCATTTTGTGCTGTGCAATAAGTCCTCCATCAAGAAGCCACAACCATATTATGGTTGCCTTCAAACATTTTATGACTAATTACAAGAATAATTTATTATACCCTCCACCACCACTGTGGGGAATGAGGGTATACTTAGTTTGTCATTCCGTGTGAAACTTTTTATAATACATCTAAGACCCCATAAAGTATATATATTCTGGCTCCTTGAGTAATTCTAAGTTGATTTAGCCATGTCCGTCTGTCTGTCCGTCTGCTGAAAACACGCTCACTTTCAAAAAACGCAAAAGAAAAGAACAAACTTGGTCTCAAATGGCTTGTAGTTATCTAAGCAGCTTGGGATTGAAATCCAGCAACATCGGTTCAGTAGGATCAGAACTATGAATCAAAATGTGGAACCACCACCCTAAAAAATGGATAATTTTGATACAAAAACTAACATAATGGTGGAATAATGCACGGAATGACATAAAATTCGCTTTATACGACTTTCGTGAAGATCGGTCCATAATTTACCTTAGGCCCCATATAAACCCTACTCTTGGAAAACAGTCTATTGCGCCTTAAACCAAATAAAGCCCACTTTGGGAAAATAATTAAATTCGCCTAAAACCATCACAGATATAGATATTGCGATAAAATTTCTTTCAACTTAGATTCATATGGCCAGAAAAAATATCATGCAAATTTGTGAAATTTACTGTTAATGCTAAAACTAATTACACTGCTGTATTGAAATTTATTCGAATTTATTTTTTGTAATACCAGGAATCAGTCTTCAGAATTTTGGGATGATTGGTCCATAATTTACCATAGGTCCAATACAAATTACCTTCCTAAAAATTATTTTAGTTCGGCTAAAACTTTTACGAATCATGATATTTTACTCAAGCCAGTTCAAAGTTCTAACAAGAAACGCATAAACGTTCTTATTGTCGGTCAAAAATTTAATTCATGTCTAAGCCGCAACCAATTTTATTGCTGACGTTCGTTTTTGTGAAGCTTAGTTAATAATATATATGTATTTATCATATAGAGCCCACTCCTGTCGGTGGAGGGTATCAAAGATTCGGCACAGCGAAATATAGCTCTCTCAACTAACAATTGTATGGCTTAAAATTAACAAAAACTTTTTCCTCTTTTCCTTTTTTTATTGACCATAACATGTTCGGGCGCTGTGGCTTCTAAAAACTAATTTAACAATAATATGGTTGCTGGTGACAACAATATGGCTAGGGTAGCATTAATATGTTTAATAATTTGTCGTTAATAATGGTTTTGTTGAAGGTGGCCATATAGAAAAAAGTGTTTTCTATAGGTTACTTTAATTACCTAAATTGAACTATTCAAATATTTCGTAGGCGAAAGCGGCTTTCCCTTTTCTTTTGCTAAGCAAATACATTTTAGAAAAATTCCTGTAATTTTTAATCCAAATTTAGATAGTTTTTAATTAGGCTTAAGTTCATTGAATTTAATTTTCATTAAATTATTTTTATGAAGACAGGAATTTTACAACATGAAATTAATTAAAATTTTATTGATAATTTTTCATTCTTGACTGCGCTGAGATTTGAACCCAGGCTTTCACGAACAGGTTGCTCTGACTAGTTTCGATTTTAACCACACAATCTCGTCAGTGGGGTTTGCCGTTTTAATCACTCGGCTATTGAAGCCGGATGACGTCAATAGTCAAACATCAATCTTTAAACCAAATGGCATTTCACCTTGATGGGTCAAAATTTGCTATTGAATGAATGACTATCTATTTTAATTGATTTACATATTCTTCCTAAAGTGTTAAAATGTGAAATATAAAAAATTGGTTTCAACAGAACATTATTGTGTTTCCTTCTCCTGGCATTATTAAAACTTTGAAGTAAATTCCAAAAATCTTCCAATCTTAACAAAACAAAGGAATCAGCAATTTGCCAATTTCGGGATTTCCCGCTTGGCATTCCCAATCACCACATTTTAGTTAACATCTGTCTGTTTTCAACCCTAAGATTTTCGGTAGCTCTTTACCACTAAGTCCTCCTCTTGGTCTGGCCAGACCACAATTAGAATAGCTAAAAAAAAAACCCCCAATTAAATAATAAGTAAATAAATAAATTTTTTTGGTTGGTCTGATTATTATTATTTTAGATTATACGAATTTATTATATAATTTTAATTTTTCATTATTTTATTCTACATGCAATTCATCGAAAATGTAGTCTTTAATTTCACAAGTTGCTTTTTCGCATCTACCACAGATGAAACGAGTTTTGCGTTTGGTTTTTATAGTTAAATTGAACTAAGCGCATAGTGGGCCATAGTTTTCTGATTTGATTCAAACTTGATTCATGAGATTCAGAACATATTATTAATAGAATTCACGTTTTAGTTTTAGTTTTTTTTTTATATGTTGTCCTATTTTAAAGATATTGCAAGCAAAAAAATTTTGGTCTAGCCAGACCAAGAGGGTTATTTTAAAAACTTTTATATAAAAATCGAATTTCACCCCGCTAATTTGCCCCAATCGAATCCAACTTAGATTCATTCGATTCGGCACATATCATTTATAGAATTCATGTCCCTGTCTTTTTGATTTTTTGTTATACTCGAAAAATATTGCAAGCAAAACACAAATTTGGTCTGGCCAGAACAAGACGGTAATCCTAGGGTTAATTATGTTAAAATTGTTTTTAAAACTTAAGTAACCCAAATGCGGCGCTCTAAATTTAATCGAAAGTTTTCATTTAAATCTCTATGTTTCTTTAGTGTGGCCTTTTTAGTGACCGTTTGGAAATCGGCGGGTCTTCAGGTTTGGATTCAACAGCTATGGAAAAATCAAATGATATTTGCGGTTTTTCTAATGAACCTGGTAAGTTTTAATTTATTCTACACATTTAACAAAAAGACGCTCACTAAAAAGTTTTTGTTGTAAAATAGGTCCCGAACAAGCTATATTTTGTGGTGTTACTACTATACGTTTAATCTCAACAGGACGTTTTCAAAATCAGGTCTCCGTTATGCTACGCAAAGCCGAAGAGCATGATTTGGATATTGCAACATTAATTTGTGCACTATAAATAAGAAACCTCAAGACAACATCTGTAGAACTCAAAAATTAAAAATAGCTTAAATAAATTGATTCATAAAAAAATACACTAGAATTTAAAAATAAAGCAACAATAAAATACATAAAAGTTTTATTATATTAAAAGTGCAGAGCAAAACAAAAGTTTTCGAACTTAACAGCTAAACCATAACTCTAAGGGAATGTCGTCACTAAATAATCATACTCGTATATGTCAATTTAATTTCCTATAATTTTTTTAAGGCGTTTCGTATCTTTTAGAGTGCACTATATTTATTACCGCAGTTTTGGGAAATTTTTGTTTATATATTTTTTATTAACGTTTTAGTTTCATTGCTTATAAATATAAAATTTAAGTGGTTAATATTATAAAAAGTTAATGTATATAGATGATTTTTGTTTTTTTTGTTTTTTGTAAGTGTGAATTAAGTTGGACGACCACATTAAAATAATTTAAAAAAAAGTTTTAAAAAACCTTATGGGAATTTTATGTGTTTCAACTGAAAAAAAATCAAAAAAGTATTCCACTAACATTAATGAAAATTGTAGAAACTTTAAATTAGTAATTAAGAAGCATAATTTTGAAATGAAATAAAATATAAATAAAAAATTAACCTTGATGTATTAAAAATATATGTATGTAAAACGCGATCTTTTTATTTCAATAGAATTGCAAATATCATTTAATTAATATCTTTTCCTAGGAATTTATTTAAATAAATAACCTGAAAATATCAAATAAGTAATTTTAAGTTTCTACTGAACTAAAGTTTTGAGAAATTCATAAATTCGAGGCAAATGCCTTTAGCAGGTTGATATGGGGTTAAAACAAGTGAGAATGCTACATTCGAGTGTATCAAATTTGTTTTACCCTCCCCCGATAATTAGAATATTTCAAGAATGGCCTTTATATGGTCGGGCTTGACTTTTTTTTTTAAACTACTAAAAGAAGTTTTGATAGTGTCCGTAAAAAACAAAGAACTATTAAGGGACATGATATTTACATATCGTTGCTGATGTTTTGCATCAATACAAATGTCCACAATTTGGAATCCTTCGACCAAATTTAGCGATTTTATTAACAAAAAACAAACGCTATTTGCTAAACGCTAAAAGACATAAATTACCGTTTGCATAATGTGCAACATTGTCAATTGTCAAAACAACTTGTTTATCAAGCAATTTATTTATTGAAGAAAATATATTTTAAACCGCTAAAGCAATTTATAAAATTATCATTTTAAATACTTTTTGCTTCTGTAAAATTTTCAAAATGTTAAATAGGGCCGTTTACGTTTAAGGTAACGATATATGCCTGACGATTTAAACCACATTAAAATTGGAATTCTGAAGCTTTTGAGGACTTTTTGTAAATGAAGAAGACATTTTGGATTGTTATTCCGTAAAATATTTGTGAGTAATATTACAAAGTAACTTAAGATGGAACCAACATACTGAAAGCAAAAAAACCAAAGCATACCCAGTAATAGAAATTTTATAATTTTTTTTTTTTGCCGAACGTGGGAGTCGCCTTTTTAAGTTTTTCGCTTTAGCTTTGGCATTTACAGTCCGATCTTAAAGTATTATTTATCAATGGTTTTGTCTAGAAAAAAACAATGTTTTGCCCTTAAGGGCCATTGACCTCAAGTATCACGCTTCAGTATTCTGATCTCTGTTTCTACTCCCCTAATGTCAGAAAATTAAAGATCGCAAGAAACTATTAAACTTTTGCTAAGGAAGTTATTCGATAATTCCAGCAGAAACTTTTTTCGAGGTACGGTCTAGTGATCAGCCAATAGTTTGCTTTTTATTAAGTTTCTTCTCGCTCCTTAAAAATTTTTAAAAATGATGATGGTCCGTTTTGCATTTTATATAACGATATATTTAATTTTAAATATTTAAAAAATTTGGTCGGTTTCAAAGGACTATGGTAGGTTTTGCTGACAATTTTGGTCGGATAAAATTTTTTTAAACGGCAACCCTGGTTATCACATCCCTGCAAATAATATTGGACCACCTGATCCAATTTGATTAAATGGACTACTCCTTGGACTGGTCTGATGTAATGCAAGCATGGAGCATGTCATTGTTAAAAAGTGTTTGTAGTGAGACGACATGTCTTCGTTTTTTTAACGACATGTTTTCGTTTTTAAACGAAGTTAAAACTAATCCTCTTGTCTATACAATGGAGTAGTTTTAAAACTACTCCTTTGTAATGCATAGCTGGGTTACGTGGTCCAGCCCTACGACATCGCAATGTATATTGGAGTATGTTTTTACATACATTTAGGTTAGGTATTGGAGTAGTCCTACTCCCTTATGGAGTATTCCATGCACGCATGTCAGAAAATATTTAAGTTAAGGACAGAAAGAACGGTTCTTAAATATTTATAATAAATTAAAAACTTAACGGGGTGTAATACCCAGTGCTTTTGGAATGTTGATTTAAATATTTTAAATATACTTTTAAGTACTTTCTCTTATCAGCAAATATGTATAAGTATCATTTTGCTTTAATTTTAAATAATAACTGTTAAGATAAGCAAAAACCTACTTTAGAATTTTTAGGCATCCAGATAAGCAATTTTTATATTCCATTATACATTGTTCATTAATCTGCTTATCTAATTTAATCTATTTTGTTAACTTTCTTTAATCGTTTTTTTTTTTTTTTTGCTAGCAAGAAATTCATATTTTTTTAATTTGTAAGAACTTTAACTTTGTATAGTACAATAAATTTGCTGGACTATTAATTAAAAAATTTAGTCCGTTTTTAGACTCGATCGCAAAAAGATCGCGATTTATCTAGTACCCAATTAAGGAAAATGTATAAAATTTTGGTGATTTTAGCCATATTGGCTGCGGCAGTAACTGGCTTAAATTTACCAGGCGTGCCAGTTGAGTTCACAGCAGATGATGATGTTATTTCCGCAGTTTCAGGTGGGTTAAAGTGAAATGAAAAAGTGTGATTTAAAACTGCAATCAAGTAGAATTTAGGACTAGAGTAGTTTTAATTTTATTTCAGTATTTTATCAATATTAATATACCTTAATATTTTCCTTAAATAAGGTGGTTCTATGACAGAACTATAGCTAAATATGAGCAAAAACATAAGAACAATTCCCGACACTTATTTTTTTAAATGAGAAAAAATCAAAAACATTTAAATTTTAAAAACATATTTGATTATAAATATATTATTAAAGGCCGTTTTACACTATCCCACAAGTCTTACGTATTTGGATGAAAATACATCTTTGAAAAAAAAAATAACAAATTATCATAAAAGAAGCTCGTTTCTGTATTTCTCGCATCGTAAGATTTCTCACATGGAGTGTGAAACAAAATTCCATCGTTTCTCGATTTGTGAGAAAGAAGTGTTTCTGTATTTAAATGCGAGAACAGACAACACAGATTCTGTTTTAACTGGAATACTTCCAGTAATTAGGTATCAAATGCAAGCGAAACGTCAACGAAAGAAATATATATAACACAAATAGCGCAGCCAGATTTGACGATTTTTTGTTCCGAAATTGGCAAAGCGCCGATTAGCTAATTTTTTCTAGTGACGATATTATTCAGTCTTCGAAATAAAACAATTTTAAATATTTTTATATATTTGTGTGTTAGGCACCACAGAAAAAAGATATCTTTAGAAACAAGGTAGCTTAAATTTTTATATTTAACCCTATTGTGAAAATTGTCCTCGAAAAAATGTATCTGCAAAAGCAAAATTTCGAAGGAAAACTGTTTAATTTTTATCTTCTTGGATTATTTAATAAATTTCTTTATGTGATTCAGTCAATGCACTAAGCAAATGTTTGCCTTTTTTTGACAAAAATTTTATTTTTAGTTTAATATAATATTTTGTATTGCCTTTGTGTGATTTCCCCAGGGAAAAATAACAATCTGAAATTTTAAATTGTTATCGGACTAAAGAAAAAATTAAATGATAATTTTAAGAGACCCTAAGCTTAAGTATGTATAAAATGCCCATGAACTTTAATTTTTTTTTTTTTTTTTTTGATTATGTTTTAATAAAAATCGGACAAAATTTGTCAAAATTAATTTTTAATTTGTCCGATTTTTTAAAACAAAAGAGACGATATTTTTTATTTTTTCTTAGGAAATGAACGATTTTTCACAAATTTATCTGGCAGCACTGCATAAAACGAAAACAATGAAATGGTTAAATAATAATAACAAAATATAGCAATTGTGTTTTATTTATTTTGATCATATAAATTCTTCCTTTTCAAATAAAAAAAAATAATAATACACATTCTTGTGTGCATACATGTGTATGTGTATATACATAATTATTTTTTCGGATGATTTGGGCTCCATTTTTTTAAATTTTTTCTGTCTCGCATCAATTTAAAATGTAAGTTATTTTGACAGTTCTTGTGAAAAACTTTTTGCAAAATATTGTTACAGATACACTTTTCTCACATCCTTCCCATACTTGGTGGAAAATTATTTAAATGACAGATAATGCTCGCAAAGTAACAATACAGAAATACTTATGGCGATTTCTTTTCTGAGAAAAATATGTTACAGTATTTACATGTAACACTTTCTAATGTTACCTATAGTCGCTCGAAGTGTTACATGTAGTGCAACTTCAATGGAACAAAATTAGATGCTTTTACTTACAACTATTACACTTTTATCATTAATATACTTCATTAGCGTTTTTAAAAGCAATTTGGGCGGTTTCTGCACGCTATAGCGGCTTGGAAGCAAATATTGACTTCACTATTGGCTTGAAACAAATTAAAACGATAATAATACACATTATTCATTTTATTATGTAAGAATTTTTATATTTTGTTTTTAAACAATCTTATCATAAAATTATGAGCGGTGTTAATTAAGACAAACAAAATAAAACATTGGTTGTACAAACAAGTTAGTAAGTACCAAAGTTGTAAAACAGGGCAGTATGAACACCTTAAGTAAAAGTGAGGGTAAAAAATGCAACATGTTATGGTGAACAGTATACTATCTTAGAGTCTTGTCCACATTTTTTTTATTTAATTTTAAATATTAACGACATTTTTGATGAATTTACATACGTAAAAAAATTACAATAGCGCTGAAAAAATTGATATGTATATGTAAAAAATCCGAAGTAAATCTTGATGAAGAGTTGGTTGAAATGTTTATATTTTTTGAAAACTTAAATTATCCGTATAACAACATATTGATGTTATTAGATTTTTCATTTGCTCCGCCAATATCTAACAATATTTTGTCTTCAAAAAAAATCAAAAATTAAATTAAATTGAAAACTTCTAAACACAAAAACATCTCATATTGATCAAGATATCGAAATTTGTAGCAGTCGGCACAAAGAACTTTTACATGAATTAAGATTCATAACATAATTTGGTTCTGCCGGGTCAAAGATTGTCAATGGGTCCCAAGCAGTGTACAATTTTAAAAAATTTGTCTCTAAGTTGTGTGGTGTAGGGTTTCATATTGTCGGGCTTGTTTTATATTTATTTATTTCATCTTTCCAATTACCAAATCAAGGTTTTCTTTAATTCTAGATTGAACTAAACAGTTTTAATTATATTTCTTATATAGAATCTTCGTGGCTTATCGATTTTTTAATACGGCAGAAACATTTATAGACCTTTAAATGTCGTAGAGGCTACAGCTAAAGAATATTTTCTCTTTAAAAGTACATACATAGAAGAGTTGGGAAAGTCGGATAGATTTTTTAATATTGGGGACGTTTTAATGGGCATTTCTATGCTAAAAAAAAATACTACAAAATAGCTGTTATTGTAATTTTCCACAAACAAAAAAAATTTAATTTAATGTCGGTGCGAAAAAATTTTCAAAATTATTGTTAATAATCCAAATTTATATATTTTAATCAGGCTTAAGTTCATCAAATTAAATTTTTATTAAATTATTTTTAATGAAGAAAGGAATTAACAACATGAAATTAAATGAATTCAACCCACGGACAGGTTGATTTGACATGTTTTGATAATAACCGCACTATCTATTCAGAACATACACCACCATTGACGACGGCTGGCAGTCAATAGTCCAACATCAATATTTAAGCCAAATTTAATTTTTCTTGGTGGATCGAAATTTGTTGTGTATATTTAAATTGATTAACATGTTTTTTCCTGTCCTTGGGTTCAATCCCAGCTTCAGTCAAGAAAGAAAAATTATCAACCAATTTGAATTCATTTCATGTTATAAATTCCTTTTCCATTAAAAATAATTTAATGAAAGTTAAATTTGATGAACTTGAGCCTGATTAAAATATAAACATTTGGATTAAAAACCATAAACAGCACAATAAAATAACCACAATAGTAATTATAATTATTGTTAGTTTACATTTTTTAAAAATACTTTACATAATGAGAAATAAAATTGCTATTTTAAATAAAAATTTTTTACTAAACCTCTTGGAATTTATGTAGGGAAAAATATAATTTTTTTGCGTTTAGAAAAAATTCGTATTTTTTATTTACACGGTGTTTACATTTGCCAGTACTGGCAAGACAGTTGCAATACATGCAAACTTTTTCACTAATGCATGTGCATTTCCCAAGTGTCTTGTCTACTGTCTTGCAAATTTTGCAGACAGTAAAATGGACAGTAATTTGACATTTGCTGACAGTAATTTGAAGTTTTGTTCGCAAAAGTAAAAAAAAAAAATCAACAATTAAAAAAAAATTAATAAATTATGCTTTGGTTTTGCATGTTTTACTTAAGGATTATTTATGTTCACAAAAAATAGTTGTTAAATGTCCGAAATAGCAGAATTGTCCGATATGTTTTTCGTCATCATTTACTTTGAAAATTTGATGTATTGAACTCAACAATTTTAACAAACATAATTTGGAAATTGTTGTTTCTTTTTGTGAACTATGTTATGATTAAATCAATTTAACCTCTAAAAAAAGAGTGTAATTTTATGACGGCAAAATGAGTTTTATTTAAGACGGAAAAAATTAAACTCCTGAAATGATCAGAATAAAACTTCTCATTTTGAGAGTTTTATTCGACCTTTTATTTTTACGTGCAAAAATAACTCTTAACTGTGGAGTTGAGATCGTTTTTTTTTTTTTAAGATCACCATAAATTCTGAAAAACTTTGCCAATACGAATCAATCGGTATATGACAGTATAACTCTCCGTTGACTCTAACATGAAGAGTTTTTATGTTTTAATTGTCTGGATAACTGTTAAGCTCCCTGCTTTTTTCATTTTATTTACGAAACTATTGTAATAAATACAAACAAGAAGCTACGAAAGCTTCTTTCGTAAAATAGCGCTTATATTATTTCAAGTGTTTAAGACCTTTAATGCAATAAATTTGTAATAATTTGCTGAAGATTTTGTTCCTAACTTTTAGATGATATTGCCCATAAATTCTCCAGGGAATATATTAAATATATAGAAACTGGCAAAGAATCATCTGCTTTGAAACAAATTTCTACACAATTGGCCAATTCACACAGCAAAAAGGATATGTTTAACACCAGCATCTCGGAATTGGGATCGGTTGATCAGTTCTTCATTTGCACTACATGCAGGGCGGTTATTAACGTTATGGCTGAAACTTTTAGATCCGAAGATGGTGAATTGAATGGCCCCAATGCTGAAGCTGATTCAAAGAAAATTGCTTTGGAATTGTGTATTCGTTTCAATATTCATACCCCTGAAGTATGCAGTAGTTTGGTGGACTTAAATTGGCCTGTTTTGCATTATATTATTATGAATTCCCTGGCAGATGCTCGTTCACTTTGCGGTACATTGCCCATTAATTTTTGTAAGGTTGAACAAACAAATTATAACTGGAGTGTTAGGGTCGATAATACTACCGGGCCTCTGGAAGCGCCAAAATCGTATGTACCCAAGAAAACCGATAATGATTTGACAATTGTTCAACTTACCGATATACATTTTGATCCCGAATATCAACCTGGCTCTTTGGCTAATTGTGAAGACCCACTGTGCTGTCGGGTTACACCAGCTGGTGAAATTTCGGAGGAATCTAAGGCTGGTTATTGGAGTGATTATCGTGGTTGTGATGCACCTTTGCATATGGTGGAAAATGCTTTTACCCATGTTAAGGAAACTTATGAGAAAATTGATTTCATCTATCAAACTGGTGATGTTGTGCCTCACAATGTTTGGTCTACCACAAAGGAAGGAAACAAAGCCATTTTGAAGAAAATACATGATTTGATGGCTGAAAAATTTCCGAATATTCCAGTTTATCCCTGTGTAGGCAATCATGAACCTCATCCAACAAATGTGTAAGTTATATTTGTACAATCTTTAAAAAAAAATTATTAATTTCCGAAATCTCTTTAATTTTCTTAGTTTTGGTCACGCTGATGTCCCCGCTGACTTAAATGTTAACTGGTTGTACGAACATTTGTGGTCCGACTGGCAACGTTGGTTACCTGCCGAAACTAAAGCTACCATTTTAAAAGGTGGCTATTACACTGTCTCTCCCAGGCCCGGTTTTCGAGTCATCTCTCTGAACAACAATGATTGTTATATTTACAACTGGTGGATATATTTTGATGGTAATGCCACCAGCCAACCTCAATTGGATTGGTTGCAGGAAACTCTTTTGGCCGCTGAAAAAGCTGGTGAATATGTACATATTTTGGCGCATGTTCCTTCGGGAGAAGCTGATTGTTGGACTGTATGGGCTCGAGAATATAATCGTATTATTGAACGTTATAGTCATATTATTGGTAGTATTTTTGGTGGCCACACCCACAAGGATGAAATGAATTTGCATTATTCGGAAAATGGTCATGCTATGGCTATTTACTGGAATGGTGGCAGCTTGACATCTTACTCCTTTAAGAACCCTAATTATAGAATTTATGAAGTTGAACCCAATACATATGTAAGTTTTTTTGTAAAAACAGATAAAAAGAAAAACCAAAATTTTTCGCAAATTCGATAGCAAGTAGTTGATCATCATACATGGATCTTTAATTTAACTGAAGCCAACGAACATGGTGATAGGCGCAGTCCCCAATGGTTCAAGGAATATCAATTCACAGATTTCACCCAAGACTTAAGTCCGGCTGGTATTAATGCCTTGTTTGAAAGAATGGCTGCAGAGCCTGCCATATTGCGCCAGGTTGGTTTGCTTCTTACAAGATCTTTTTATTACACAGTACAACAGGAACAAAAAATGTACGGGGTTCTGACAACGGATAATGGTAGAGTAGACCAAAGAAATATACGTGCGTTAAGGTTTTGAAAGATCACATCGGAATTTTATTTATGAGGCGGTTAAAGTTTGCCAGCTATGGCCTGTTCTCGCAGCATATCGGTATATAAAACTATGTTTTGTTTACATCTGAAATGTAGGGTATGTTCAGCCACTTTGTAGAAAATGTTATGGCAAATATTTATGTGGAACATATTAACCCTCTAACTACCCCTCATAACGGTATTTTTACTTTATTCAACGTAGATAAAAAGTATTAACCCTTAATGGCCAAACGTGAATTTGACTGGTTTTTGGTATTCGTGTTGAGTTTTGGGTTTTGGTGTGTTTAGACATATGTAGTAGAATTTTATGACCAACATTTTTGTGAGACATTTGATCCCCGCCCTCCCCCTTTTTCAGGGTGTTTTTTACAATTTTATAGAATTAAGACAATAAATGCCGTTAGGAGGGGGAGTTAGAGGTTTAATATGATCCACAAAAATATTTGCGATAACATTTTCTACAAAGTGGCTGAAGATGCCCTGCACCTCAGATGTAAAGAAAACATAGTTTTATATACCGGAAACTTTAACTGCCTCTAAAATATAATTCCTATGTGAACTTTCAAAACGACGACACACGTATATTTCTCCTTGGTCTCCTCTACCAGATTCCGTTGGCAGAAACCCGTTATTTTGGAAAAAGTTTAAAATTGTTCTAATGTGTTATTAAATCAATTAACATAAAAGTTGTAGTTAACTGAGCTCGGGTTTTTTTATTTTTTATAAAATCATATTTTTATTTCCAATTTTTCGCTTCAAAACATCGAGTAGCATTATCAGGTTTAAAGATATAATTTAAAAATCAAAAACAAAAACACTAAAGTCGTAGTTATCACTACTTCTTCTGATATTGTACGATCAGAAGAAGCAGTGACTGCAATATCAGAAGAAGTAGTGATAATTAAGACTTTAATGTTTTGTTATTTGATTTTTAAATTATATATTTAACCCTGATGGTGCGGCTTAAAGTTTTGTAGCGAAATATTGGAAATAAAAATATGATTTTCTGAAAAAAAAACTTGGACCTCGAGCTTAATTAATTACTACTTTTATTTTAGAACAATAAGGTCGAATAAAAACAAATTTAAATTAAATCAAATAACTTTTAAATTTGTAGTACTGGCGATATAAAATGACTTCTGCCGATCCACAATTAGCAGCTGGTTGCAATGAAAAATGTTTATCAAGTACTCTTTGCAGATTAGTAATGACAGTCTATGACGAAAAGTCTCGCTGCAAGGAACTGCAAGCAAAATTAAAGGAATCGGTAACTTTTGTTTTTAATTTATTAAGATTTTTGAAAGACTTATAATTTATCGTTAATTTTTAGTTGGCCAACGAAGTAACAACTGTTGCACCCACAGATCAACCAGTTGGTGCTGCTTCTTTGACAGCTTCCATAACTTCTTTTGTAGTTTTGCTGTACGTGATTAGTCAATTAGTCTAGTGGACTAATGAGAACTTTTAATATCTATGATATTGTAATATTAACTTAAGTTTAGGATTATAAAATATAATGTTTAAAATACTTATATCGTACATTTTCTTAACTTATTTTAGAACGAAGGTGTAATTAAATATTTTTATATATATACATATACGTATATGGGCAAATCCCAGAAACTGTCCACCAACCGAAAATTTTTCATATTAATCTAATTTAATTTTTTTTTAATGTAATATTGGACTAGATGTATAATTTCAGAAATATAAAAAAAATGTATTTCGATGGTCATAAATACAAAATTTATAACCAAATCTTACCCTACATCAGATCTTTTAATGTTATGCAAGAAATTAAAATTTTTTTAGGTGTTCATAAAAATACTTTAGTGTTAATAGAGATGGTCCGATTGTAAGCTATATTTTTATTCACTCAATTGTCTTAATTTTTGGTATAAAATTATTTTGTTTACTATTTTGGAAAGATTGATATTAGGTATGAAATATCAGGTCCGAGGTTTGTAGCGTGAGTCACGAAAAATAAGGTTTTTTTTTATTATATTGTGGGTAGAATGAATTTTTTTTTTCAAGACGTCTATAATTTTATTTAAATTTCATTACCTCATTTTAAGCAAATAAAACATTTAAATTCGACAATAAGAAAATAAAGAAATGTTGCGTATTAAATGTTGTAGCGTGCGTGACGATTTGAGTTCTTCCAAAAATTGTATTAAAAACCGATTCAATAGACCGGGTCGACCTCCATACAAAAAAAAAAGTTGTCCCAGTCACCCCCTAGAATGAAAGATATGCCAATGAAGTTTCTAAAACAGAAGAAAAATGTTTTTGCCACGCCCCAAAATACAGCACTTTTGGTTTTTTATATGTAGCGCTGCCATTTAAAGTCCGATCTTATTATATCACATATCGTTGTTCATGGGTTGACAGTGGCTTCATTTTTGCCTTTGGTGACTTTTCTATCCGACATCAAACTCTGGGCGCCACTTATTCCATCTCGGATACTTCCCCTAAATATAAATTTTTTTAAACGTGCCAAGAAAGTCCTTGTAAAACTAAGTATGTCTAGCTTTTATTATACTCACTTTTATGCCACGCCTCAAAATTGAGTCCCTTTTTTGTTTTTCACAAACATATTACATTAAACCAGGTAGAAGCCAATACAAACCAAAAAAATTTTCATAATTCATGCTCTAGAATAAAAGGTTTAGTTTGAAAAACTTTAAAAAAATGGTTTTTGCCACGCCCTAAATTACAGCCCTTTTTGTTTTATATATACAGCATCGTCATTTACAGTCCAATCTCATCGTATAGTATATCATTGTTAACGGCTAGAATATGAATTTATTTTTAGTGCTTTTTTTTCTAACTTCAAATTCTTGATGGTATTTATGATATCTTAGATCATTCCGTTCTAATGTCTAATTTTTAAAACGTATCATGAAAATGTTTCTAAAGCTGAATACATTATTCATTTTTCCTATGTAAAACTATTTAACAAATAAAACACATATTTGCGACTAACGATCTACTTGACGTTTGTCAACTTATTTAAAAGCCAAATTTTCAAATCTTAATTCACTTTGAGATTTTTATCTTAATGATGAAACAGAACTGGGGCTGAACGATGTTTTCCATACAGTTTGATAAGAAGTCGAGAGAAGTACAGACACCTTGAGTCTCGTAAAGATTTACGTACACCAGCTATCTAATTTATAATTTATTTTGTTAAGCATTCATTTGTATGTATGTAATTAGTTTTGTACTTTTTTGTTTCCAGAATAATGCAATTTCTTTATTTTTTTTAAGTTCTTGTTTTAACTATGCGCCAAGGTGTCATAATTGGCATTATGTTTTCTTTTAGAAATGTCTTTATTTAGATTTTGAAATAAATATTATTATTTGTTGTATTGAGTATTAAAAAATAAATAACTAAGAAGCAGTTTCAGAAAACTTTGACAGTACAAATACCGAAATTAAAAAAATTGTATCTACGATACAAGTCATGCAAATATACGCGATATTTTTTGATCATATTACAAGGGGCGATGTAATTGCTATGTGAGGAATTAATAAAAGAACATAATTAAAGGGCGTGTGTAAAAAGTGAGTAGTTAAAAAACTTGACTTACAAATAATCAGAAGGGTTTCTCTTCTATTTATAAAAATTTAACATAAGAACGGAATGATCTCAGTTATAATAATTATCATAGAAAAGCACTAAATACAAAAATGAAGCCATATTCTAGCCATTAATAATTATATACGATACGATGAGATTGGACTTCAATTGGCGATGCTATATATGTGTATAAAACAGAAATGGCTGCATTTTAGGGCATGGT
Source organism: Pollenia amentaria (assembly GCA_943735925.1). Lineage (NCBI taxonomy): Eukaryota > Metazoa > Arthropoda > Insecta > Diptera > Polleniidae > Pollenia > Pollenia amentaria. The sequence continues at coordinate 167,322,971 of OX031006.1, forward strand.
TAAAAATTTTTTTGGAAGCTCTTGAAATTTAATATATATGACTTTTATTATATGAAGTCGCTGGTCGATATTTTTTTGGTTTTTGTGGCTTCTACCTGGTTTAATGTAATATGTTTGTGAAAAACAAAAAAGGGGCTCAATTTTGAGGCGTGGCATAAAAGTGAGTATAATAAAAGCTAGACATACTTAGTTTTACAAGGACTTTCTTGGCACGTTTAAAAAAATTTATATTTGGGGGAAGTATCCGAGATGGCATAAGTGGCGCCCAGAGTTTGATGTCGGATTGAAAAGTCATCAAAGGCAAAAATGAAGCCACTGTCAACCCATGAACAACGATATGTGATATAAAAAGATCGGACTTTAAATGGCAGCGCTACATATAAAAAACCAAAAGTGCTGTATTTTGGGGCGTGGCAAAAAAAAATTTTTTCTGTTTTAGAAACTTCATTGTGACTGGCACAACTTTTTTTTTCGACCCACCCTACGATTCAATAGTTATATTCTTTTCTTATATCTTCGCTTCTTATTACTTTTCTTTAGAGTTAGAGCTGTTGTGAAGCGAAATATTTGGCAGGTTTTTGGCAAAATTTTATATAAATAGCCTTTATGTTTTAAATGTAAGCATATAGATTTATAAGCCAGTAAAAAAGTATAGTATGACACCCTATGGACAATCATTGACCCGCTACAACATCATACATATAAGAGTCCGTTGTATTATATTATTTAAATAAATATGTAAATGTATCAGTATGAATTTTTTGCGACTTTTATGGGTAATAAATCAGTGAATGTTTAAACACAGCTAAAACTCAACAGCTGCAAACAGTGCCCCATATATAATTTGTAGTTTAAAAAATAACAATGCGGAAGCCCAACGATAATTGTTGTCAAATTCATACGGTCTATATTAGGACTTTAAACACCAGTTTCGTGCGTATAGAGATGGTTTATATTTTTACTGATTTAAGGATTTGCTAGCTTAAGCACATGTTAAACCAAAAAGAGAGCTTAACTTGGACTGATTTATAAGCCCTAAGATATTTTAGGGAGGGGGTTTATCTGACATCTTTGGTAAATTCTAGACCCACCAGCACAACACATTGGAATAACATACATAGTAGCTATCGTAAAAGTGTTGTCGCCATATTTTTATTACTAACAGTTATAAGGAAATTAGGGTATTCAAATACTATTTTCCGAAAAGTAGCTTGTATGGAGGATATGTGAAACTATCGGGTGATAGTCACCATTTTGAATAGGCATGGTTCTTATGATGTGTATATATTAATGTGTAAAATATTAATCGCGTACGAATGTAGCATTTGTCACGCAGGATTTGCCCATATGTAAGACGTTAGAATATATATTTTTCTATTTTAAGCCAATGGTTCGCAAATATTAGTCCGCGAACCACTTAGACTTCGGTAAAATTTCCAGGTGTTGCCTGAACGAAATTAAACAACTTTTTTTAATTTTTTAACTTTTTATTTTAATTAAAAAAAAACGCCTAATGTTAGAAAGGCGTTTTATATAAACTGGAAACCAAATTAAAAATAGGTCTACGTTATTTCACAAATGCTTGTGTTCGAATGGCAAAAAATTATTTTAGAATTTTTAAATAAAGACATTTTAAAGTTATTGTTTTTTTTATTTATATAACATTTAGGCCAATATCTGAACACTTTTATTTACAGAATAAGTGCTGATTCACACTCTGCAAGTCTTAGCCGTCAAGTCTTGAGTTTTTAGCAGAGCAAAGAAAAGAAATGACATTCTCTTTTCCCTTGTCCCCTAAAAACTCAAGACTTAAAGGCACATTTTTAAGCTAAAAACAGCAATTAATGTTTATGGTTGGGTCAACCCAATTATGAATTAAAATTCCCCGGGAGTTTTCTCCCTTCTCCCATGTTTCCTTTGTAAATTGAATTGTAAAAATGTAAAAAGGGAAAAAACTCCCGGAAGAATTTTTATTCACAATTGGGCAGTATGTTTCTAGGTTTAAATAAAAAAAAGTGTACAAACGTGTTTCACCTTATAGGTTCTGATTTACTCAGGACCCCCGCACCTATAATTTTATGTTTCGAAGTTCAATTTTATAGAAAATTCAAAAAGTACCATATGTAGAAGGTACACTAATATAAAAACATAGAAATTAATTTTCCTGTATATCCCCTTTTTGATACTTTATTTTGTCCCCATTAAAGGATCGAAAATTTCAATATTGCTGTGGGAACTCATAATTTAATACGTATATGTCACTGAATGTAGTAAAAATTTCATAAACAAAAGTACCAAAAATACGTACGATTTTCACCCCATATATGTTGAAATTTCGAAAAAGTACCATTTTAGTATTTGAATTTTTTTTTAATATGTTTATACATTTTTAATATAGATGGGATAACAAAAAAAGGTTCAAGATTCAGGATTTACCCGTTTACTCCCCAAAAGGTCCGAATTTCGAAAGAGCACCAGACACCTGTCCGCTTAGTTTTTTAATGAACAGCGATAAGTTTTTAATTTTTTTATCTCTTTAAGTTAAGAAGGTAAGCGAATTTACACATTGTTACCCTTTTTTTACCCCCTAAACATTCGAACTTCCAAAAATCCCGTCTGATTGGATCGATTTGGCGAGAGACCAATCTCCATTCCGAATTTCAACTCTTTAGTTTCAGGCACTTAGACTGTGCGATGATGAATTAGTCAGTCAGTCAGTTACTCACAAAAAGTATTTGTATTTATATTGTTAAATTAAGGTTTACTTTGGTGGTCTGTGACAATGATACATTTGTGCGTAATGTTATCTGGCTTTCATCCTTTTGGGAATGACAAGCTAACTACGTCCAGTATTATACTACGTGTCCCCTAGTATCTAAACAAGCCTTTTGTATCAGTCCAACCAATCCCTTTAATTTCCTTAAAGGAATTCAAGTCAGTTTATACAGTTCTTAAATTTTAATTATACAGCCTGGACCAAGATGTCGATCGCCGTCATTTATACATTGCAACGATAAACAGCTGATTTGCGGCCCACTAACAATTTTCAGAACCACAAGTAGATTGACAATGCAAGCAAACCAGTGTGACTTCAAATCGAACAGTTGTGTTTTTTTTTAGCTCCGCTGGTGTTTTTTAATATTTCTTATTGTTTATTGTAAAATTAATAAATAAATAAAATAAATAAATAATACAAAACAAACAAACAAAGTGATTAAAATAAACAGAAACAGAAAACCGCCACAAAACTCTTTAAACTAAATAAAAAAGAAATTTAAATAAAATCTAAATATCTATAAACAAAAACAACAAAATTTCTTTTCACAAAAAACACAGAACTATTAAGTCGATGTACAAAACAAAACTCAGAAGTCAAAGCAAAAGTACCAACAAAAATAAAAAAAGCAACAAACAAAAAAATAATCAGAAGTCAGTTTCGGTAATTATGGATAATTCTTTCTCTCCCGCGCATAAAAGATTAAGAGAGGTAGTTGAAACTACTCATATGACAAATACACCAAGTGTGAATCTTTGTAAAGACCAAGACTCTCTTTATTTAAATAAACCAAACTCGCCCTTTAGGCTTTTACAAGTAATGGATTAACGATTCGAAAAGTTAAGTGAACAATTACAAACAACTATACAAACAATGTTTCGAGAATGCGAGAATCGTCTCTTAAAGGCCCAACCATAATGTGCTTAAGTTGGCTTCAGCAAATGTGCGAATACATGTAAATCATATGAGGCAAACCATATTGAACTTAAGGAAACGTTTTGTTAAGTTTTATGAAAATGTCATTTGCTTAAGCAAAGTGCGAAACTGATCGCACATTCCGTACGGAATCAAATGTTTTTTTATTTTGTTTTGGTTTTTTAAAATACATTTGAGAGACTTTTTGTAAATTTTTGACAGTAGTTTAAGCTAGGCTATGCATATTATGGTTGGGCCTTTAGTCAAATTGATAGAAGACTAAACATTACAATGAGTGAATTAAACAAATTATCTGAAAGAGTTTTAACTCTTGAAACAACAGTACAAGAAATCAAAAATACAGCCTCGGACAAATTAATAGCACACACTGATGAAAATGCCGAATTAAAAACGGAAATAGAATGTTTTAAAAAATTTGTGCAAAAGCAGGAAAATTCAATAGTGGCACATGACCTACGTATAAACGGTATTCCGCGTAGCAATAATGAAAATCTTTTCGAAATGTATCGGTTAATTTGTGAGACTATTAAAATTAATCCTCCTGAAGTTAAAGAAATTTTCCGTGTACAAATAAACAAAAACAACAACTACATAAGTAATAAAAAAAATAGTATGCCAGATGCTGCAGTAATTATTAAATTTAATAGTCCATATGATAGAAACTATGTTCTTAAATCCGTGAAAAATTATATTCGGGAAAATAAAGACTGCCTTCGTCTGAATTTAATTGGTTTTAATAGCTCATCGCCATTTTACATTAATGAAAATCTTACACCTAATAATCATAGAATCTTCGTTAGAGCACATCGGTTAAAAAAAGATAAGGCACTATCGGCAGCGTTCATTCACCGTGGAATTGTTTATGTGAAAACCTTCGAAAATGATGAACCAAAACGGATTGACGAAAAAAATACATTAAATCAGTTTTTTCGACCGCATACTTCTCAAGAAATTAATTTTATCCCATAAAACATTAATTTTACTGTTTAACATTGTATTATTTGTAATTTCCTTATTTTTAAAATTCATAACTAAAACCAATATAAATGTATTTGCTTCCATTAGCTTTTATTATAATAACAAAAAATGTTTAGTGCGTCTTTATTACTTCCTATACGCTTGCATTGTTGAGAAAACTATCTTATATAATGATATTAAATCCCAGTAATACGAGGGCTGGCTCTAGAGAAAATTTAACTAACATGATCAAAATTCTTTCAAAGAATGTGTCTGGATTAAAAATCTGTCATATAAATGCTCAGAGCTTAAATAATAAACTTGATGAATTTCGAATTGTGTTTGAAAACAGCAACATCGATATAATTTGCATCTCAGAAACATGGTTTTTCTCAAATGTCGATAGCAGTATATACCATTTAAATGGTTATAGTCTTTTTCGATCAGACAGATCAACAAACGGTGGTGGTGTTGCAGCATACGTGAAATCAAATATTCCTTACAAAGAGAAAAGTAAAAATGCGGCTGGGGCGAACATTGAATATATTTTACTAGAAATTTGCAACAACAGTAAAAACATATTAATTGGAACTATATATAGACCCCATAAAAGTATTAATATGGAATCTTTCTTAGAAAATCTAAGCATATCTACTCTTGCATGCAGCCATATAATCTTAACAGGTGACTTTAACTCAAATATTTTGGAAGAAAACAGTCTTGTAGAAGACATGAGCTCTATTGGTTTAACTTTAGTTAATAATAGAATACCAACTCATTTTACGACCACTTCAAGTACCCTTCTTGATCTTTGTTTTGTTAACAATACTTCTCGTCTGCTATTATTCGACCAGTTATCTGCATCTATGTTCTAACGGCATGATCTATTGTTTATAACTTACGATTTTAAAATTCATAATAACTCAGAACCGCAAATACTAGAATATAGAGACTACAAAAATATAGACAGTCAGTGTCTTAGTACTGAATTATTTTCAACAAATTGGAACTATGTTTTTTGCACATCTGCTGTTGATGACCAATTAAATTTTTTTAGATTGCAAGCTTAAATACTTTTTTGACAAATACGTGCCGTTAAAATCAAAAATTATACGTAATAATAACCCTTGGTTTACACCTGCAATAAAATCTTTAATTGAAGACAGAAATCAGGCATACGGAAGGTGGAAACGCTTTAGAACACTAGAACTTTATGCCATATTTAAAAATGCAAGGGCATTAGTTAATATGAAAATCAGAATGGCTAAGTTTATGTTTTATCAAGACAGGTTCCAAACGTCTGTTGACTCACGAAAAAAATGGAGGGAAATTCGTAAATTGTGTTTAATAAATCCTAACAGCTCTAATGCAGATGACATTGATGTAAACCAGTTAAACCAGGAGTTCGCAGGTATATCGACCCCCAAAATAAATATTAATTTTTACAACAACATCTACTCTAATCAACATCTGATACCTAAATTCAATTTTGCGCACTTTACGCAGGAAGATGTACTTGACTCATTTCTTCGCATAAAATCTAATGCCGTTGGTTGTGATGGTATTCATCCAAAGTTTATTAAGCTCACACTTCCTTATACACTAGTTTACTTCACCTATTTTTTTAACACGATTTTAACTACATCTACGTTCCCAACTGTTTGGAAACATGCCAAAATTGTACCAATACCGAAACCAGATAAAAGTTATCGACCAATTGCAATTTTGCCTTATCTGTCAAAGGTATTTGAAAAATTAATACACTCACAAATATGCAATTACTTACATACTAACAGATTACTAAATGCAAGGCAATCTGGATTTAGGCCAAAACATAGCTGTCTTACCACACTAATTGACGTGTCTGAAGAAATAAGGTGCCATATTGATAAACGCCAAATGATGTCATTTCTTGTTTTGCTTGACCATTCGAAAGCATTTGATACTGTGCACCATTCCATTCTTTGCCTTAAGCTAAAACAAATGTGCAATTTCTCGTCAACAGCATTAAAACTCTTATCCTCATACCTAAGTGATAGAAGTCAAAGCGTATACTACAACAAAACTGTCTCCAGAAGTTGTATGATGCCAAGAGGAGTACCCCAGGGATCGATACTTGGGCCACTGTTGTACTCTATATACGCTAATGATTTACCTTTACAAATAAAACATTGTCAAACACAAATGTATGCTGATGATGTACAACTGTATATAAGTTGTAATGTATCAGACGCATCTAATTGTGTACAACTAATAAACCAAGATCTACATCAAATTTATCTATGGGCATCTGCAAATGGCTTGAGTTTAAACCCACGGAAATCTGTTGCTTTAGTGATTAAATCATCAAGACACCTTACAACGTATCTTCCGCCAATACAGATTAATAACACAACTATAAATTATGTAGACACTGCAAAAAATCTTGGTGTAACTTTTAATAATGAACTTAATTGGTCAGATCATATTAAAATAAACTGTGGAAAAACTTTTTCAATGTTAAGAAACCTATGGATGTCGCAACATTTTACACCGACACACATCCGAATGCTACTTGCCAAAATGTATTTACTGCCAACTCTAATGTATGGTTGCGAGCTATTTGCTAGTTGTAATGCTGAATGTAGACGAAGGCTGAATGTAACATATAACAACATTGCAAGATATATTTTTGGTGTTAGAAGATACGAAAGCATTTCACGATTTGCATATAAAATTTATAATGTCACCTTTGATAATTTATTAAAGTGCCGAACACTTATCTTCTTACATAAAATAATATACAACCGACAACCACCATATCTCTATGAGAAAATAACATTCTCAAGGTCGAATAGAGGTAACAAGATAAATAGCATTAAGTATACAAAAGCGATATCTGAGCAACACTTTTTCATTAATTCAATTCGTCTTTGGAGCCAATTACCCCCTCAAATACAAATTATTAGCAATGCAAGCCATTTCAAATCTGCCATATTTAAGCACTTTACGTAATTATTTTACCTTTTAAATAAGCACTTGTGCCTTAATTTTTTGTCTATTTTTTATGTTAATTATAAATAAATTAAAATTGTTAGTTATTATTATTATTTTTTTTTTTAAATAATTATTGTTATTGCTTAAATTTACGAAAATATTTACATATCTATAAATGTGCCAAATATAAGACTTGTTCTTGTTGTATTGTAATAACATAAGTAATAAATAAAAAATAAAAAAAATAATAAATAACAGTATTCATAAAAATTTGCGGCCCACTTAAGGCTAGTTTACACTATTATACTTTATATTAATACATGTCAAAAACTCATGTAATATAAAAAAGTCTGATAGTGCGAATTCAATGTGTTAGAAAAATTACAAGTATTACAAAAAAAAATTTCGTTTTTTGAAATATTTTTTAACAATTAGTCAATTCACAAGGTATCCTAACATGTCATATTGTCAAAATGTCCTAATATTTCACAATGGTTTAAAAATATTGTTGTACGGCTCAGCCGCTTAGCGCTGGACTTTTCTGATTAATTACGACAGCACAATAAACACAGCAAGCAACGTTCTATTTATTTAAGACACTTTTTGTTAACAAACCAACAACAATATTTTTAAACCATTGTGAAATATTAGGACATTTTACCTTGTGAATACACTAAATATGTAAACAAAACAAACAATATTGCCCACGTTTTGTTCCCACAAAAACCGTCAAAAAAAGCTATAAATCGCAAAAAAAAGTTAAAACCCGCTACTTTCGATCAAAAACTAAAAAAGTTAGCAGCAGTGCTAACATTTAATCTGGAAATGTCAATTTTAAGTTACAAATTTTTATATATTTTTTGACAGTCTAAGATTATTTATCGATAACACACGTATATTTTTTTGACATTTCAAGATTTTTTATGGTATAATCAAACTCTTTACACTTAGTCAGTTTTCCTATGCAAATATATTTGCACTGTTCTCCAATATAGAAAAAATACAAAAAATAGCAAGTATCATAACACCTTAACTGATTTTTTCGTTAAAAATAAAAATTTTTGAATTATTGTTGGGAATTGTCAAGACCTGAGCTATATATAATAATTCCAATTAACACATTGTTGGAAACGGCAAAGTTTTTTTGATAATTTTTTAATTAAAATTAAAAATAACATTTATTGCAAAGAAAAAATATTCACTATTTAAAATTTTTAGTAATCAATGTAATCATTTTGTTAATAGGTGCAAAATCAACGAATTGTTTGCTTGATTCTATGAACTTGGTATGAATTTGGTGATAATAGACAATTTTTAATATTTTCTGTGAACATAAAATGTTTTATCAATATGATACCAAATTGTTATCAAATGTTATTCTCAAATCAAAAATAGACTTGGTAGCACTGACGCGAAAAATAATTTTTAAAATTGGCGATTGTATTTTAATGTGGTTTATAATTAAAGAAAAATAGCATATTCCGTGAAGTGAATTCACCTTTAAAAAACCTCACACAGAAAAAATTTAAAAATGTCTCTAATCACCAAATGCATAACAAATTCATAGAATCAAGCAAGCAAGTTGTTGATTTTGCACCTATTACCAAAATGATTATATTTAGTCAATTCACAAGGTATCCTAACATGTCATATTGTCAAAATGTCCTAATATTTCACAATGGTTTAAAAATATTGTTGTACGGCTCAGCCGCTCAGCGCTGGACTTTTCTGATTAATTACGACAGCACAATAAACACAGCAAGCAACGTTCTATTTATTTAAGACACTTTTTGTTAACAAACCAACAACAATTGGTCAATTCACAAGGTATCCTAACATGTCATATTGTCAAAATGTCCTAATATTTCACAATGGTTTAAAAATATTGTTGTTGGTTTGTTAACAAAAAGTGTCTTAAATAAATAGAACGTTGCTTGCTGTGTTTATTGTGCTGTCGTAATTAATCAGAAAAGTCCAGCGCTGAGCGGCTGAGCCGTACAACAATATTTTTAAACCATTGTGAAATATTAGGACATTTTGACAATATGACATGTTAGGATACCTTGTGAATTGACTAAATATTTTTAAACCATTGTGAAATATTAGGACATTTTGACAATATGACATGTTAGGATACCTTGTGAATTGACTAAATATACTTTTCATTTGATCAGGGTTGCATTTTAACATCTTCCTTCATATTCATGTGTGATAGTGCGACTATAAACTGTAAAGTTACTTTACATGTATGAAAAATTTTATGTTATCGATCGCTTGCATTGTCGATCGACTTGTAGTGCGGAAAATTGTTCGTGGGCCGCAAATCAGCTATTTGTCGAAAGATAGCGGTCGACTGCGTGGGCCATTCTGTTAATGTTTTATAGACATAAAGAATAAAGTTTGTATGGGGGCTATGTGATGTTATAGACCGATTCTCACAATTAGCGTAGGTTTCGTTCTTATGACAATTATAACATATTTACAAACTTGTATCAAATTATCTAAAAATTGTAACTTGTACTTTGCGCACAAGGTTTACATGGGGTTTAGAAGAAATGTAGATGGCGAAATTAAAACAACCGAAAATTCATCTGTTAACCTGAATTTGCAACAAAAATGCAGCAATGGCTTAAATATGCAAGTTATTGCTATCTCTTTTAGATTAGCCTTTACACTCAAAGAAAAATGCATCTTCATATTTATGATGCCCTGACATCAGAATTGTAACTTAAATGCCATTACAAATGGCATCAATGAGGCAAAAAGTGACATCAACCCAATGACGAACGTCATCCTTAAATATTGTCATATTTTATGCGTCATCTACGCTCTGACTACAGTGACATCAATTCGATGCCAAATTTTCGGTACACTGATAGAAAATTGCGTCATAACGCTGATGTCTTTTGATCAGTACAGACAAACTGTCATCAGTGCGATGACAAACTGTCATCAGTGCGATGACAAACTGTCATCAGTACGATGATATAATATATCATGTCATCAGTGCGATGAAAAACTGTCATCAATGCGATGACATAATATATCTTGTCATAATATATTATTAACATTATTTTCATGTTTAAAAATTAAAATTAGAAGCAAAAATTCCCATATTCTGTTTTTTTAAATTATTTATTTAAATACATCAAATTTTTAAAAGAGAATTATTACGAAAACCATATCGGGCATACTGCTGGTGTCTTATAATTGACAGTTCTAATGGGAACAAAGGGCGGAATACAACAAAAGTGAAACAACCATGTGTAAGTAAATAATGATATTCTCTCAAATTGACTTAAGATCAATTACAATGACTCAATTTGATGACAGTTTCTCATCTCACTGATGGCATGCTTTATAAAACCGACTCCGATTCGCTATTTCTGTGATGCCAATGTATCATCCCATTGATGACATAGTTTAAATTTTTTACCCTGATGACAATTTGGTGAAATACTGTTAAAGGAAATTTTTCTTTGCACACCAACGCTAAATAATTTTTTTATAATTATACTATAAACTTACAAAATTTTATAGTTTTTTTAAAATATTTTTCACAAAGTTTTTTTTTTTTTTTTTTTGTTTTGTATTCTGCTTTGTTTGTAGCACAGAATTTTTTTTTTATGGATTAATTTATGTTTTGCCGATTTTTATTTTCAAACTAGCGTTTTATTTGTAGAATTACTGACGTTACCGTACAGTAAAAAAAGTAAGAAAATCTATATTCTACAGCTTAAGACGCTAACTATAATCGTTCTAATTGATTTACATGCCACAAAATGAAGCAGCTGATTTGCAACGTTACTGTTACTGTCAGCTAACTGGGACCGCTTACGAGATCGATAATACGTGACTTGTTGTCGATCGACAAAGTGGGTCAGGCTGATGCATAACTTGACAAGAAATAAAAATTTTTTATGTTTATTTTTAGTTTTAAGTTGTTAATAATAGTATTTCCCGATAAAAAATAAATGTTTACGTTTTAAATCCTTTGATTGTTTATTATTGACGCCATTTAGCTCCGAGGCTTAATTTTAGTTTTTCTTTTTTGAAAAAAAAAATACTTATTAGGGTAATTAGTAGAGTATCCAATTATTTGACTTTTGGTTTTGTTCGAGTAAGGAAATAATCGATTTTCGAATTTAAATTTTGCTCGATTAATCGAATAAGAGTTTTAATATGTTCGAGTAACTCGAATAATTCAAATAATTTTATCCATTGCGAAAAACGTACAAGTCTATTTGAGTTGATACTTTTATTATATGAATAAACGGAAAAAGAACAATAAAATAAAAAAATAGTTAAACAATAAAATAACAATTTATTTATAAAACTTTTCTAAAACTTTTCTAAAACTTTTATATAAAATAAGTTATTAAAAATCAAAAACCCTGCTGCAAAATATACAGTTTTGAAGGCACTAAGGTCGGGTTTTTGAGATGTGGATTAAGTTTAAACTTAGTTTATCGTGCTTTGGAACTCGGATGTTTCCGTCGAAATCTGATTTTTTTTATTTCATTAAAGACCATAATTTTAAGCAACACTAAGATGTTCCGTTAAATTTTGTATATAAACTTTGCAGTGGCGGCACAAATCTGTTTTAAGATTCACTAAACCTAGTTTAACTGAGATCTCAAAAACCCAGCCTAATGCAGCCGAAACAGGATTCAGGTCGAACATACTATAAAATGATATGAAATAAATCTAAGTCCATTAATTTTATTTCAGAGAATATGCAATTAAGTCCCGCCTGCCATACTTAATACGGGAACTCATCTCATATTTTTATAAATTATTTTTAAATTATTTATTTTATTTTAGGTTTATTTTATTAAATTTTTAATTTATTATAAGAGGTCGGGCATATTTAAACAAATTTATTATTCGTAATTCAATCTAACTAATTTACCTGAAAATCAAGTTAAATTGAAATCAGTGGAAATTCTCAGATAATTTTGTTTTTTATACACCGTATTTTTCTTGATTTTAAGAGAAGTTCTGGTTAGGATAAGAACTCAAAGCATGAAGAACATTTTTAAACTGGATCGTTTGCAAAGTTTGTTCTATTTCAATTTTACTCATATGTATTCGATTTAATGATAACTTTATTTTTCTTCATTTTAAAGCTCTACTCTATAGGTTTGGGTAATTTCTTTCTTTAACGAATTACTATTTTGCACCACCAATCCGTGATTTTGTTTTCAACTATATATCTAAGGTTTTTTAAGACGAGTTTAGCAATACCTAAAATGTCAAAATTCATCCAGCCGTTTTAGATGGCAATAAGGAAATTGAAGGTCGGGTAAAAACAGGTAACCCATAATCTGGTAGACAGATTTTGTTACAATGAACGCTAAAGCGATATTTTAGTACGAAAATTCTTACGTATGGAATAAGTATGTAATCGTTTATTACATGATTTGTCTCACACACACACCCACATCTTAAAAGAGACTAAAATATGTTCAGAAGTGCTAGTAACACTATAGATACAGAATATAAGAACATGTTGCTTAGTTGTTATATTTTTTATTATTTAGAAATCGAAAAAAAAATTTTATATCAAAAAAGTAGAGTTTTTGAGAAATTAATTTTAATCGATTAATTGACATAAATTGTTCGAGTTATTCGTTATTTGAAATTGGCTATTTTAATTATTCGATCAAATAATGGCAAAATTCTCTTCGATTAATCGAACAACGATTAATTGAGTGGATACTCTAGTAATTAGGATCTTTTAAAAAAAAGTTCCGATTTTTGTTTTCGAACACTTGCGCTTATTCTATCAGGTATGTCACAGAATTTGTACGAAATTGAACATTTTCTCATTTTTGGTTTGCTCCTTCAACTTTCGTACGTTTTTTTTTTTAGAGCCGGAAAAAATCAAAAAAAAACATAGTTTTTTGTTTTTTTTTTTGTTTTTTATTAAAGCTTCTTTGAAAACATAAAAAAAAATAGAAATGATTGTGAGTACTTCGAAAATAAATTAATAAACTGGTTAAAAACTAAATTTTATCGTTGAAAAATTGCTAAATATCGATATTGATCAATATGCCCTGTGTGCTTCAGTTATTGCAGCAAAGATTGAAAACAGAAAAGAACAAAAAAATAAGTCAATACTTTTTTGTTTATTTTTACATTTTTTATTTTCTTGTTAAGAAATATCAAAAATTTGTTATCTATTTTTCAAGACACAACTTGAGAAACAATGGGATTCTCTATCATTTGAAATATTTTTTGAACGTTTCTTTTATGCTAGTGCTCTTAAATTAGTAATTACACCTCACCATTTTAAAACGAATTTAAAACGAAAAATTGTTGCGTTTAACGTTTTCTAAAAAAGGTAAAAACGTTTTAATTTTCACTTTCGTACAAATTTGTTGCCTGTATAAATAAAAAAAAGAAAACAATTAAATTGTTTTCCGCTTTTTAACTGTCAGTGGTATGGTCAAAATGGTCAAATGTAGCGATTCTTAAATTCTTTTGAAGATAAATATGTACGTCTGGCGGTATGGCGATTGTTTTGGCGAAATTGGAAACTATTCGCAGTAGTAGGGAAATGGGGAGGCAGCAAAAATTCTGCCTCCCCATTCTATATTCCACAGAGGGAGCATTTTGCTTTTTATTTAAAGCAGCAAAATTCTGCCTCCCCATTCCATATACCACAGAGGGAGCATTTTGCTTTTTATTTAAAGCAGCAAAAATTCTGCCTACCCATTCCATATACCACAGAGGGAGCATTTTGCTTTTTATTTAAAGCAGCAAAAATTCTGCCTACCCATTAGTTTTTTTCCCATATACCACAGAGGGAGCATTTTTTTTTGCTTTTTATTTAAAGCAGCAAAAATTCTGCCTACCCATTAGTTTTTTTCCCATATACCACAGAGGGAGCATTTTTTTTTTGCTTTTTATTTAAAGCAGCAAAAATTCTGCCTACCCATTAGTTTTTTTTCCCCAATGTATTTTTCCATAAGGAGGAGTTTTGAATATAAATAAAATAAAGAATTTTTTGAGTAGTTTTAAATATAAAAAGGAGTAATATTAAGTTGATCATATTTATATTTTCTTCAATGAAGAGAAATTTAAAAAATTCTGTAATATGTTTAAATGTATTGTTTGAGTATTTTAAAAAAGAGAGAGTAATATGTAATATAGTTTAAATATTCAACATATGTAAGTATATAAATAAACTCAATTTGTACTCTAACCTTAGCAAGTATGCCATTAATATAAAAAGGCTTTCGGGAGTATATTCAACATCATTACCCTAATTGCCACTTAAATTAACCTTGAACATTTAAAAAATTCTGTAATATGTTTAAATGTATTGTTAAATTTAAAAAATTATGTAATATGTATAAATGTATTGTTTATTTAATTTTAATCAAAGCATATTTTGAAAATGATCTATGGTCATTGAACTTTTTAGAACCTTCCGTTCAATAGGGTAAAAAATGCAATAGTATGCATTTTTAAAGTTTAAAAATTAACCTTGAACATTTGTTAAATATATTTATTTTATTAGTCCATAGACTACTTTCAAAGCGTGTAAACATTTATTAAAAAAAATTAAGCTTATATACTATAACATGGCATCGTTCAACTGCAAATTTTGTAAATCGGTTTTCGAGGAAAAGGATATGCTCGACACTCATGAAGACCATCACTGCCGTGAATGCTTCAAATTTTTCTCCAAAATAAATCATCTAAGGGAGCATGAAAAGTCGCATGCTACTACATCTCTGAGATGTAATAGTGGAGAACAGGTGATTGAAATGTCCAATTTAAAAAACCTTAAATGTGTGAAAAGGGCATTTAAGGATAGAATTGTCACATACCTCTATGAAAATCAAAAGGAAGAGATTCTACATCCACAAGAGTTTTTCAACGGAATTCTTGTGGATCTTTTAAAAATTCTCAATGGAAGTCTAAAAAACACGTAACCTTAAAGTACAATCTAGAGCTGGAATGCGAATATATACAAATAAAAAATGAAGATATTTACATTCGGTCTATTACGCACAGATCTAAAATGCAATTCCTGACTTTAAGCGACGACGTGGAGGACTCCCTCAAAAATCAATTTTTGAATATATGTACAAAAATGTCCGAATTTCAGGAGAGGGATAGCGGGTGGTCTCTATTAAAAATAAAAATTTTGGAAATTAATATAAATAAATCATCGTTTATGAGAGGTGCCAAATATATTCCAACACCACAGTGGATAAAAAAAAAACAGGGAGTTTTTAATTTTCAAAATGATGATGACTACTGCTTTAAATGGAGTATTATTGCTTCATTTTTAGGCAATAATCCAGATTTACTGAAAGAAGTAAATATATTAGAGGAGAAGATACAAATAAAAGATAGTCTGATCAATTTTCAAACATTGGAGTTCCCTCTAAAATTGAAGGATATTAAGATATTTGAGCAAATGAACTCAAATATAAGTATTAATGTATTTGGTTGTGAGGGAAGTCAAATTGTGGGGCCATATTACCTTACCAGTGAAATGAAAGCTCATCATATAAATCTACTTCTTTTAACGGATGAAGAATGGTCCCATTATGTATTAATAACAGATATTTCAAGGTAAAAAATATAAATTACAAAATTTTAATTCAAAATATTAATTTTGTTTATTGTATACACATTTTAGGCTAATAAGAAGTAGCTTAACTTCTCATAAGGGACGGATATATCTTTGCAACGCATGTCTTCAATACTCTTCAAATGAGAAAATTATGAAAGATCATGAAGAAGGTTGTAAGAAAGTTGTCTCAAAAATGCCGAAGGCGGACGAATGTGTGTTACAGTTTAAAAACTACCATAAACAATTAGATGTACCATTCGTCATATATGCAGATTTTGAGGCTTACTTGGAGAAAATTGATGGCAGTGATGAGCATGGTAATATTCAAAAACACGTAGCGTGTGCCTTTAGTTATTACATTAAGTGTAGTTTTAATAATAATTTAGACAAATTTAATATTTATTTTGGTGAAGATGCTCCCAACGTATTTATTGACAATTTAATTAAGGACAGTAAAGAAATTTTCACGGACTACTTATCTAAACATCAAACCATGACAGCACTTTCTAATGTTGAGATAACTTCACATAATCTCGCAACAAATTGTCATATTTGTGAAAAAAGCTTAGGGAGTGACAAAGTAAAGGATCACTGTCATTTGACTGGTAAATACAGAGGAGCAGCGCATAACTCTTGTAATCTTCTACACCAAATTGGTAAGTTTATACCAGTATTCTTTCATAATTTTTCTTCCTACGATTGCCACTTATTTGTAAAAGAATTATCAAAATTTGAGGGTGATATAAAAGTAATACCTCTCAACAAGGAATTATATATATCATTATCAAAATTTATACCAATGCAAAATAATAATAGCTTTGAAATTCGGTTTTTAGATTCTTTTCGATTTATGGCATCTAGTTTAGAATCTCTTGCAAATAATTTAAATGACAATGATTTTCAAATTCTCAATAAAGTGTTTCAACAGAAAAATGAATTTAATTTAATAAGAAGGAAGGGAGTATTTCCTTACTCTTACATTGATTCAATGGAACGCTTTAATGAAACAAATCTTCCCACTAAAGAAAAATTTTACAATATTTTAAATAATACTAACTGCACTAATGAAGACTATGAGCATGCTCAAGCTGTTTGGAGAACTTTTAAATGTACTAACTTATTAGATTACACAAAATTATATTTAAAAACAGACGTTCTTTTATTAACTGACATTTTTCAAAATTTTCGGCACATTTGTAAAAGTATTTATAAACTTGACCCATGCCAATATTATACTGCCCCAGGACTATCATGGGATGCTATGTTAAGAACAACTAAAATAGAGTTAGAACTGCTAAGTGATGTCAATATGTACAATTTTATACAAGATGGTATTAGGGGAGGCTTAGTTCAATGCTCAAAGAGATATTCTAAAGCAAATAACAAATATTTAGAAGACTTTGACAGTAGTAAGCCTTCAGAGTATTTAATGTACCTCGATGCTAATAACTTGTATGGATGGGCAATGTCAGAATATCTTCCGTATGGAGAATTCGAATGGAATTATGAAGAAGACATTTTAAATATGTTGGATGTTGCTAATATATCAGATACGTCTGAAATTGGTTATTTCTTGGAGGTAGACTTAGAATACCCCGAATACTTACATGAAACACATAATGATTTACCATTTTGTCCAGAAAATAAAATAGTTGGTGAATCTAAATATAGAAAGCTAATTGCAGACTTAACATCAAAAACAAAATATAAAATTCATTATAGGGTTCTTAAACAGTGTTTGAAAAATGGATTAAAATTAAAAAAAATTCATAGAGCGTTAAAGTTTAAACAATCTCCATGGCTAAAAAAGTATATAGATTTAAACACATACCATAGAACATTAGCAAAAAATTCGTTTGAAAAAGATTTTTTCAAACTTCTTAACAATGCTGTTTATGGGAAAACCATGGAAAACGTTCTTAATCGTACAGATGTTAAAATAGTTAGTGATTGGGAAACTACAAATCGTAATCATTTAGGAGCTAGAGCACTAATTTCTAAGCCAAATTTCTCGAGTATTACACAATTTTCCAACAATATGTTTGCAATTCAATTAAAACTTATGCAAATAACTTACAACAAACCAATTTATTTAGGCTTTGCTGTGCTAGAACTCTCTAAATGGAAAATGTACGATTTTCATTATCAGTACATGAAGCCAAAATTTCAATCCAATTTAGCCTTAAATTATATGGATACAGATTCATTTATCTACACAATAAAAACAGAGGATTTTTATGCTGATATTTATGATGACATTGCTTCAAGGTTTGACACATCTGAGTATCATCCGAATAATATTTTTAACCTGCCATTATTAAATAAAAAAGTTTTAGGTATGATGAAGGATGAAAATAGTGGAAAAATTATGAAAGAGTTTGTTGGACTTCGATCAAAAATGTATTCATTTAAAACAGTTGGTATGAATGAAATAAAAAAGTCTAAAGGTGTTAAAAAGTCGTGCATAAAAAACCTTTCAATGGCAGACTATAAAAAATCATTGTTTGAAAAAGTAATACTCTCTGACACAATGAATACATTTAGATCTAAGTTTCATCAGCTGTATACTCAAAAATTACACAAGATTGTCTTGAGTTATGCGGATGACAAAAGAATTATCGCTTCGGACCAAATAAATACTTATGCACGAGGGCATTTTAGACTTCAGTCTAACTTTGACAACTTGTTTACAGAAATAGACAATTTTTTAAATGACTCATCTGACGATGAATATTTAATGAACATAGATATTTAAATTAATATTTAATAATTATGATACCATATAAATGTACAAAATTTATATTACATACATATATAAAATAATTTTTGAATTTAAAAAATATAAATAAAAAAATAAATAAAACAATACACATATGTTAATAAATATACTTTTATTAAAAAATTTGGAATTTTATTTCTAAAATAAATTTTTAAACATTTTGCCATATTACATTTTCAGTATCGTAATCTAATTTCTTTCGATTTCTTGTTACACGAGGAGAGTATTGATAAGGTAAAGTGGATTGTTTCATATTTGAATAGTTATCAGTTTTGGATAATATTCTAATTTTTGGAGTTCCTTTTTCCGAAAAGCTTTTAAGACGCTTAGCTACGGAAGATGCAGAAGAAGGATTTAATTTTTGTATTGTTGTATCCATATCGTTCTGGCCATCATTATTTGTGTAAATATCTTCAGGCAAATTCAAATCTGTTTGCAGTGCTATACTACTCGATTGAGGTGTAATTGTTTGAGTTTCAATATGCTTTTTATACACCTTTCTAGTTTGAGTTTCATTATCGCGCAAATTATACTTTGTTGATAGTTTATTCTGATTAGATGATCGTTGGGATCCAATTAAATATTTAGCAAGTTCTTGTTTAATGTAATACCATTTGTTTATATCCTTTAGTGTATGTGAACCATATATTGGTAAGAGTTTCCGATGTAAAAAATCTGAATCAGTATATTTAACTTTAAATTTTTCGTAAGTTGATGGATGAAGAACTATAAGTTTTGATAATTTATTTGACATTTTCTAAAATTTTTCCAATGACTCCACTTAATATTGACGTAATAATAATGGGTAAAAATCCTCCCTTTTGAATAAGATGTTTCCTCTTTTGACGCATAGAGGTTTGTGATGAGCAAACTTTCCTCAAAGTATTTTTATATGGTCTAAGTTTTTCAAACACATTTTTGTTTATTTTATGATTTCTGTTTATAATATTTAAAATAATTTCATTTAAAGTTTTGATAACTACATTGTCAACATTTTTCAAAATTGCATTTCGTAGTTTGTGATCCGCTTTTTTAAGAACATAGAGAATATGTTTGTTCTCCTTCAGTAACTTCAGATTTGAAGTCATTGTTTATATTCGCATATATATAGTAATCTGTATCAAAAATATTTGATCTAAATCTTAAAGCGTTAGGTATTTCTTGAGTAAGATCAACTATTAAATAACCATGAGCCTGTTGTGTACAATGATTATATACATCTACTAAAGATTTTGAGTTTTCTGGATAAACTTGACGGGCTAAATGGTGGAATTGTGTCTTATCTCTTG
Organism: Pollenia amentaria; assembly: GCA_943735925.1. NCBI lineage: Eukaryota > Metazoa > Arthropoda > Insecta > Diptera > Polleniidae > Pollenia > Pollenia amentaria. The sequence goes on from OX031006.1 coordinate 167,343,280, forward strand.
GATTTTTAAACATAACTATATATTTGGAGTTTAATGAAATGTCTCTCGAATAAGTCCCTTTATGAAAAATATTTTTTGTAACTAAAATTACACTTAAGTTTCTATGATGAGATCCTTTTGTAAATAGTTCACAAACTTTCTTATTTGATGATTCAAGCATTAAATCATCCAATATAATTAAAGTAGATTCTTCGTCATTCGTATTGAAAGTCTCTGGAATTCCTTTAACAAACTCTACATTTTCTATATTTGGAAGTGAATTTTTTTCTGAATAACACCATATGATTCGGTCTATATCTTTAGATATTAAGTTTTGATTTTTAATTAAATTTTTAATAAAAGTAGATTTTCCACAGCCTGAGGGACCACAAACCATCATTGTAAATGGGTATATAAACTGATGAAACATGTTTGCGCTCTTAAAAACCATTTGTTAATAAATTAAAAAGGAAGAATATTTTAATTAATATGAGTAAAAAAAATCTTATTGACGAAATTCATAGTCAAGCTAGAAAAAACTTTAAGCGACGTAGGTTTATTCAAAAGGGAATTTTAGATACTTGGCAAATAGACTTGGTGGAGATGATACCATATGCAAAATTTAATAAAGGTTTCAAGTATATGCTTACGGTAATAGATGTTTTCTCAAAATATGCCTACGCTCTGCCATTAAAAACTAAAACAGGATTTGAGGTTTCAAAATCATTTAAAAGCATTATAAAGTTAAACAGTAATAAAGCTCCTAAAAACCTACATTCAGATCAAGGAAAAGAATTTTACAACAAATATTTCAAAACTCTTATGAAAGAGCTAAATATTAATCATTATCATACATATTCAAACTTAAAAGCGTCAATAGTTAAACGATTTAATAGAACTTTAAAAAATAAAATGTGGAAACAATTTAGTATGCAAGGAAACTATAACTGGATAGATGTATTAGATAAACTGTTGAAAGAATATAATTCATCTTATCATCGAAGTATAAAGATGAAACCTAATTTAGTTAACAAGCGAAATGAAAAAAAACTTTTAAAAACTGTATATAATAACTTAAAAGTTTTTAAAAATGGAAAATTTAATATTAACGATTTTGTTCGCATAAGCAAATATAAAAATGTTTTTGAAAAGGGATATACACCAAATTGGTCTACAGAAGTTTTTAAAGTAAATAAAATTAATGCAACAAACCCTGTCACCTACCAGCTAAAAGATTTTAATGGAAATATAATTAAAGGCGGATTTTATCAAGAGGAGTTATTAAAAACTAAAGTTCCTAACATCTTTTTAGTTGAAAAAGTCTTAAAACGTAGAGGTGAAAAACTATTTGTAAAATGGTTGGGTTTCGGAAAAGAATATAATTCATGGATTAATCAAACAGATTTTAGTTGATAAACTAAATTTTTTATATATGTATAACACACAACTTATAATATTTAACATTTCTAATAAATATGTCATCAAGCACAGAGGATAATAGTATTTATGTTACTTTATTAAGTAACGATTCAGTAAATTTATATAAAAACACTTCTAGTACTTTCACAAATTTATTAAAGCAATCTCTTACCATGAGTGACCAGTGGGAAGTCGGATTATCAGATATATCCTTTTCGATAACAAATAAACAACTAAATATGAATCAAAATATACTTAAACGTAAAAAACGCAACATTTCAAATTTTAATAATCAATCTGTAAAAACATTGAAAATTGACTCTAATAATGAATATGATGAAATTAAAACAAAATTTAAAGAACTAATGAAAGCATCCGACGAGCTAGAACTAAAAAATATTAATAAAACTTCAAAACTTTTAAATACATCAAACATGCAAATTGACTCTAAAAACGAATATGATGAAATTAAAACAAAATTTAAAGAACTAATGAAAGCATCCGACGAGCTAGAACTAAAAAATATTAATAAAACTTCAAAACTTTTAAATACATCAAACATGCAAATTGACTCTAAAAACGAATATGATGAAATTAAAACAAAATTTAAAGATCTAATGGAAACATCTGACGAGCTGAAACTAAAAAATATTAATAAAACTTCAAAACTTTTAAATACATTAAACATTTCTAATATATCTACAAAAGAAAAAGATACTCGTAATGTAAATATAAAAAGTTCAAACATAGAACAAAATGTTCAAATTACTAGTCCAGAGTCTACAACAACTTATGAAAAAGATCCCATATTATCGTCAACAAATTATATATTCGAAAAATCTTTGAACAAATTCTCTGACAACATAAATCAGTTTATCAATAAAATTGAATCTTCTGATATAAATGAAAACATATTTATTTATACTGATATAATAAAACCTCGACATGTTGGTAGTAAAAAAATTAAATGTTTAAAAATGTTTTCAGTAACAACATTGAAAAACTATATACATTTCAATAGAATTGAATATTTTCCTCTTGAAGCCTATAATATAAATGATATTTCCATAATGATTCGAAATGATGAAGGAGAAGAGATAAACTTTAATAAATTAGTTCCCGTTTATTGTACTCTACACTTTAAAAAAAAAAAAATGTATATTAAATAGTTGCGTAACAAAACAAAATTAATCATTTTTATTACAACCATGGATGCGATTTATACAAGTTATTATAATAATCAGTCTGGAGAAAATATACAAAATATTGGTGAAATATATCACGCACCAAGAATTTTACAATACGGTCGTGGTATTGGATCCATATTTTCAGCTGTATTTTCACATCTAAAACCCATATTTAAAACGGGGATGAATATATTAAAGAATAAATCATTAGATATTGGAAAGGAAATTTTAGAAGAAATTGGAACAAAGCCAATAAAAGAAATCTTACTAAACAAAGGAAAAAAGGTCATACAAAATATAAAAGAAGCTACTATTGATAAAATGAAAACAATGCAGAAAGGTAAAGGTCGACGTATAAAACTTAAACGTTTAAAGCAAAAGCAACAGATTAAATCAAAACGTTGTAGAGGAAAGAACTTTAAGGATATTTTTGGAAATTGGAAATGTCAGGATTTATAGAATGTATGAAGAGTGAGTTGGATTTATTTGAATCTCCTCCAATTCAAACCAGCGTTGTTAAAACCGAAGAAATATGCTACAATCCAATTGCCTCACTAGATAATTCGAGCACAATTGAATTTGTATCACTAGGCAATGGTGAAACATATCGAGATCTGAACAGTATTTATCTTCGACTTGTCATTGAATTAAAAGGAAACGGAGGAGTAGTTAATAACTTACTGCACTCCTTGTTTAGAAATTGTATTGTACACCTTAACAATAAAAATGTATCACAACCTGACAATAACTATCACTATAGGGCTTATATTGAAAAATTGTTAAATTATGGAAATGATGCCAGATCTACACATCTTGAATCATGTGGCTGGGCTATTGATACAAATAAAATAAATTCATTAGTTGATAAAGAAAATCCTGGTTTAGACAAGAGAAAAAAACTATTTAAGGATGGGAAGAAAGTAGAGCTTTTTGGAAAACTTCATGTTGATGTATTTAACCAACAAAAATACTTGCTTAATAATGTTGATCTAAAGGTAACATTAAATTTGGAAAAACCGGAATTTTACATTTTAGAAGGTGGCGATAAAAATGAATCTTATATTAAAATACATGAAGCTAATTTATATATAAATCATCTTACTATTAATAATAACATTTTAATGGCTCATCATAATGTATTACAATCAAGAAATGCCATTTATCCTTATAAGAGAGTAGAAATAAAAACGTTTACAATACACCCTGGAAATCATTCTTTAACTTTAGATAACGTTATACTAGGACAATTACCAAATTTTTTAATTTTTGGAATGGTATCTAATAAAGCATATACTGGAGAGAAAAAAGAAAATCCATTTAACTTTCAACATTTTAACTTACAAAGATTTAATTTGGTTGTAAATGGAGTGCAATTTCCTGCGCAACCAATTGAACTTAACTATAATAACGGAGGAATAATAAGTACTCGTGGTTATCAAACACTATTTAAAGGAACTGGAATTCATCATTTCGACAAAGGTCATCAAATAACAAAAGAACTTTTTGATAACGGCTATTTTTTACTAGCTTTCGATTTAACACCAGATCATAATAATAATTCCAATTGCGGTAACTTAATAAACCAGGGGACTATTCGTATTGAAGGGCGTTTTGGAAAACCAATTATTGAAGCAATAACGTGCTTAGTATACTGTGAATTTGATAGTGTTATAGAAATTGATAGATCGCGTAATATTATTCAAACACTATGAATTCAATTAATATTAAAGATACTCTGAACTCCAATAATTTAACAAAATATAAATTTAAAGGTGTATTTGCATGTAATAAATTACCAACACACCCAGTTTTAAAACCGTCATTTTACGTTGCTAACACTGATCCATCACATAAGCCTGGAGAGCATTGGGTTGCTTTTTATTTTCCTAAAAACAAACCTGCTGAGTACTTTTGTTCTGCTGGTCAATATCCAAATAAATACTTTAGATTATTTTTAAATAAAAATTGTAAAACTTTTACTTATAATAGTCTTCGAATTCAGAGTGAAACTTCAATTTTATGTGGTGTTTATTGTTGTGTTTTTATTTACTTGAGATGTAAAAACATAAGTTTCAAACTAATTTTAAAATTATTTAATTATTTTAATTTATATTACAATGATATTTTAGTTTTAAGTTTATTTAAATATATTTTTAAGAATTTTTAAGAATAAATAAAAAAAAAAAAAATTAGAAAATATAGTTATTGTTTTTCTTCCCAATTCCTTATCGTATCCAAGAGGATTTTATCCATGTCGTCATGCAGTAGCCATATCGGTGGTATAGATCTGAAAACGTCGTCCTGCCCGTCATACATCGCCAGGAATATCGGCAAATCTATCGGCGGTAATATAAGGACTTCCGTTATATCAACTCTTTCTCTTCTGTTTTGGTTATTTTGTAGATTGTCCATTGTGGCTTTGCTAATAGATAGTTGCCAAATAAAAGATTTGTTTTTTAATCATAAGTTTTTAATTTAAACTTAGATATTCTAGATTAATTTTTCAACTTAAAAAAAAAAAAAAACGTACACTATTGCATTCACTAACGAAAAGTTCATTAATTCATAGTTTAATTTGAAGCCAACATTCAAGGTTAATTTTTAAACTTTAAAAAAATGCACACTATTCCATTTTTCACTTATGAAAAGTTTATTGACTCATAATTTAATGCGAAACAAAAATTCAAGGTTAATTTTTTAACTTAAAAAAAAAAAATGCATACGGTTGCACTTTTTAGCATAACGAAAAGTTTATTGACTTTTAATTTCCACAATAACAATTGTATATTTACTTTTTACGAGAATGTTCTTAAAAGTTCAATAATCATAGATCAGTTTTTAAAAATTTGCTTTTATAAACATTAAATATATGTACCAAACAAAAACAAAAAAGTGCATAAGTGCATAAATATATGTTTTACGAGGTATTTTCAAAAGATTTTTTTACTGTTTTATTTAATTAAAAATGGAAAGTGTAAAACTAACTTGTGAATTTTGTGAGAACATAACTTTTGCAAACAAATTTAATAAGAAAAGGCACTTTATGCGCCTGCATAATTTCAGTGCCAAGAAATCCAAATTTTATAAAAGTGCTTCAGCTATCAAGGAAAAAAGGCGGGAGGATGACTTATTTTTATCGGAAATAAAGGAGGAGGACGATTTAATAAGACAATTTATGGAGGAGGAGGATGACTTATTTTTATCAGAAATAAAGGAGGAGGACTTTAAATTTTAAATTTTTTAATGTAAAATTATTTTTAATAAAAAATATAATAATATAATATAATATATATATAATAAAAAGGAATATAAAAAAAAAAAAAAAAAAAAAAAAAAATCTTGTTTTTTGTTTTATTATATTTATCTTTATTGTAAGGATTTCTTTTCAGAGTTTAGACATAATTTAAATCAAATATTGCAGGACCATTTGGTAATTGACGCCCCTTGTAAATAATTGTCCAAACTTTATCATTCATCTGAGTTAAGTATGGATCCTCCTTGTTTAAAAATTTCATCATTCTATGGGGAAGATAAAAATATTTATTGTCATCTAAATTGGCAATGACTTTAAGACCATATTGTGTTTCTTTCCATTCAAAATTCACAATTTTCAAAGATTGGTGTAAAGGTATATCATCTATTCTAATATACTCGGGCTTAATACCTTGGGCAATATTTACAATTTTTTTATACATCTAAAAACAAACAAGAAAAAAATAATAAAAATAAATAATTAAATATAAGATTTTTATATAGGAATTTCTTACCATTTTTATTAAGTTTCCTTTAAAGTGGCAATTAGGGTAATGATGTTGAATATACTCCCGAAAGCCTTTTTATATTAATGGCATACTTGCTAAGGTTAGAGTACAAATTGAGTTTATTTATATACTTACATATGTTGAATATTTAAACTATATTACATATTACTCTCTCTTTTTTAAAATACTCAAACAATACATTTAAACATATTACAGAATTTTTTAAATTTCTCTTCATTGAAGAAAATATAAATATGATCAACTTAATATTACTCCTTTTTATATTTAAAACTACTCAAAAAATTCTTTATTTTATTTATATTCAAAACTCCTCCTTATGGAAAAATACATTGGGGAAAAAAAACTAATGGGTAGGCAGAATTTTTGCTGCTTTAAATAAAAAGCAAAATGCTCCCTCTGTGGTATATGGAATGGGTAAATAAAAAGCAAAATGCTCCCTCTGTGGAATATAGAATGGGGAGGCAGAATTTTTGCTGCCTCCCCATTTCCCTACTACTATTCGCGATATGCGAAATGCATTTTTTGTGATTATTTTCCAATTTAGCTATATCTAAAATATTATTAAAATGGGTATAACTTGTTTCTCTTCTTTGTAAATTGTATTTTAAAATTATAATTGTTATAATACTGTTTTAAAATTGATATACTTGAAATATTTTGTGAGATATATTAAATTCATCAAAAACATTTTTATTCATGAAATTACGTGAAATTTTTATTCATGATATTACGTCCTATTTGGCGGAACAAGAAGACAGCCTTTGTAAAAATACATGCATGTTAATTATTTTAAGTGCATATTGCATAAATAAAAATTGCAATTTAAAATCCTAATGAAAGAAATAATAATTAAAATAATAAATGCAATGAAAAGGACTCAATAATTTGTTTGCTTTAGTAAAAATTCCAAAAGGGTGAACTATGATAAATTTTAAAATTGTACCAAATGAGTCACGGTAGTACCACGATACTTTAGAAGGTCAAAATATACCAAAAAAAAGTACAATTGTGCCAACTTTAACATTCCTGATTTAAATGGGAAAAAAGTGGTTAACTGACTTTCGTTGTGGTGGCACAAGTACAAATGACGCTGAAAAGGACTCAATAATTTATTTGCTATACTTAAAACTCAAAAAGGGTGAACTATGATAAATGTTTATCATAGAAGGTAAAAATATACCAAAAAAAAAGTACAATTGTACCAACTTTAACATCCCTGATTTCAATGGTAAAAAAAGTGGCTTACTGACTTTCGTTGTGGTCGCACAAGTACAAATGACGCTGAACGTTCTGGAAGTCCAGTTGAAGACAATACACCCGAAAATGTCGAAAAAATTCATGATATGGTGTTGGCCGATCGAAGAGTAAGAGTGCGTGAGGTTCTTGATGCCATAGGCACTTCATGTGGCAGTGTGGTTTCGATTTTAAATGATCAGCTGGGTTTAAGAAAGCTGTCTGCAAGATGGGTGCCGCGTTTGCTCTCAATTGACCATTAACGTAATCGTGTAACAAAAAACAATGGGTTTCTCCGGGTGAACCGGCTCCGAAGAAGGCTAAGGTAAGATTTTCGGCCAATAAAGTGATGGCAACAGTTATTTGGGATGCAAGCGGTATAATCCACAACGATGAAATTATTGGTCAGAAAATGCCTACTTTATGGACCTCAAAAAATCCTATTTTTTGGAAGGGATACATAAGTTGGAGAAACGTTGGACTAAGTGTATTGAGCTAAAAAGTGGTTATATTGAAAAGTAATTTTTTTTTTTTTTTTTGTAACAAAAAAACTGTGATTCATTCAAAAAGTCACGGACTTATTGATCTGCCCTCGTTTTATGACGAATATAAACAAATTTGTATTTCAGAACAGTCACGACAGTCAAATGTTTTTTTTTATAAATTAAAAATATTGCCAAAAACATTAAATAAATACTAGGGTATTCATTTAATCGGGGTTTTGCTTTAATCGGTTAATCGCTCGATTAATTAACCGAGGTTTTGGTTTAATCGGTTAATAATCGGTTAATTTTGTAATTGATCGGTAAACCGATTAATAAAGTTTGTTTTATAAATTAAGTAATTTCAATATATAAAAATGCATAAATTATTTATTATTTGGAGTTTATTGTTTAAAAAAGAAATAACATAACAAACATAACAGTTCTTGAACTAACACGAGCAAACAAAAAAAAAATATTATGTAGTAATTAAAAAATTAAAAGTTTGATAATATTATTATTTATTTCAATAGTTTAAGGATACCTTAAAAATAATCTTTTAGAAAAATATTTAGGATTTAAGCGATTCTTTTCTTTAGTTTGGATAAATCTTGACTTGGAAAAAATTCTTTCACTTATCGTTGATGTTGGAGAAATCGAACGTAATCCATAATACAGAATATCTAATTGCTCAGTACTTTTCCTGGATTTCTCTAAACGTATAAAATCTTCCATTGCGTCATTAAGGTCATGTTTTGATTTTTTTAAATTTTCAACTCCTCTTGTTTCGGTTAATTCTTTTAAAAGATTGATAAGAAAATATGAGGAGACACTTATACCTAAACACATACATAAATATGGGAAGTTCCAGTGAAAAGTCTCCTTTTTTGTAACGTAACGCCAGAAGTAATTTAAAGCGCAACTAGCTCTACATTATGTTACAAAAGGGATAACTTTTGAACAACATGGTCCTAAAATACAAGCTACAAAAAGTAGACTTTTCGCTGAAAATTCCCATATGTATCTAAAACGAGAAAAGATCAATTTGATAACTTGGAAAATAAATCTTTATAAGTCCAAAGCTTATTAAAAAAGTTTTTATACAAAAATTTTTGCAAGGAAAATCCCCTCCTATTCTTTGTAACGTCACGCCGGCGCATATTTTTGCTTATATCTTCAAATCCTTACGGTTGATTGTTGTTCTGAATATAGTGCTGCTGTATTACTTTGTAATATAGAAAAAAAAATTTACAAATTTGACTTCTTCGTTTAAGTTTTTTACATTTTGTCGTACAAATATCACGTCACGTCACAATGGAAATGACCATATAAAAAGAACGTGAAACAAAAAGCTGTTGACAGCAAAGACCTATTTAAAATGAAGATCCCTTCTTTGTTTGCATGAAAAAATATTTTTTAAACACATACCTTTTGTATGTGAGACGAAACAAATAAATAAAAACACAAAAAAATATGTTATAATACTACAAAAAATTAAAAATTTTGTTACTTCGGTTAATCGAAAATAGCAAATATTAAATTATCCGGTCAGTTAATCGGGTAGTACTTAATCGGTTAACCGATTAACGGTTAACCGAATGAATACCCTAATAAATACACATGCATGTTCTGACAATCGCAAAACGCTTAACATTTGCGTTTCTGACCTGCAATCGCATACTAGGTGCACAAGAAGTTTGGCGACTTCAAACTTTATCAGATCGCAAGCAACAAACACGAGTTTAAGAACATCATAAAATAAATCTGGCGTTCCGCGATTTAAAATCGCTCGATTGTTAGAACATACCGACAGGTTATAAAAATTGAAAATTTCTTAAATTCACGCCATTTTCTTCATAGATTTTATTGAATTTATAGATTGTATATTAATTTATTTTTGAAAAATCTAAAAAATTCCTATGTGTATATCAATATATTAAAATATACTATTGGAAATAATGTTAATTTAGAACATTTTACTTATATTCAAGTTTTTAGAAACACTAAAGCTACGGTTGTGTATGTTTTCAGTCATGTTCTGAAATAGATTCCCCGTGATACTCGTATTATGCATTTTCTGCTTTAAGAACCACTTTTCTTTACTACTCTTAAAATAAAAAAAAAACCTGGATATGTCACCAAACTGATATGCAAATAAAACATTTCGATATATCTGCTGTTTTATTGATTTATTTTGTTATTGTCGAATCAAATTGTACATAATTATTAAATATTGTGAAAAATTATATTTATTTAAATTTATAATGATATTATTTGAGATAAGTCGTAAAATTAAATTAAAAAGCCGAAAGAGTAGTTACAAAAAATGCTTTTATTCATGTGTTTGCTTCGACATTTTGTGTGTAGATGAACATTGCATTTCTTGTACTTATTATTGACAATGACGGTGCTTTCCCTAGGGATTTCTGCTCAATTTTTGCCAGATTATGTGGTCGATATTCCTTATCATCGACATCATCATCCGTACTTTCTAGGGTATTCAATTAATTGATGGTTTGTATTAATCGATTAATCGCACGAATAGTTGTTCGAGGTAAATATTTAATCGAATAATAATCGAAAAATTAAAAATTATTCGGTTAATCGAATAATTTTAATTTTGTCTAGTTTAAAAGTTTAAAAGTAAGACCAAAAATTTTATTAAAAAAGTAAACAATATAACAAAAGGTACTTCATGAAATAAAAGAGGAAAACTTTTTTAATAAAAAATAGCATCAAAATTTATGCTAATCTTTTAAAAAAATAGTACACAGTTTAAATGTTTATATTTCAAGCGATTTCTTTCTTTTGTTTTGATGAAACCTGATTTCGAAAGGATTCTCTTCCATTATACCATTTGAATACCTTTTTGATTTCTTAACAATTTTAATACTTTTAATAGTCTCGTTGAGGTCTGGTAGAAGGTTGTTTTCATTCGTCTCAAAAAATCTTCTTCATCTGAATCATTACCCGAAGGAAATGTTCCTGAGTTAAAAACCCATAAAAGGGTATTTAATGAAAATTGGCTGGTTTTTTTACGTAAAAAAAATAATACATATGTACTGTGTAAAGACAAATTTTCGATAAATCGACATAAATTTTTCGAACTATTCGTTAATCGAAAATAAGCAATTTTAAATTATTCGAACAGTTAATCGACCAACCTGCAATTCCGATCAGCTAGAGCCCATGAAACTTGAATTTTAGAAAATAGTATGTACTAGGGTATTCATTCGGTTAACCGTTAATCGATTAATTACTACCCGATTAACTGATCGGTTAATTTAAAATTGGCCATTTTAACAAAATTTTGAATATTTTGTTTTATTATAAAATTTTTTTTTTGTGCTTTTAACTATTTGTTTCGTCACATATACAAAAGGCATGCGTTTAGACAATATTTGTTCATTCAAACAAAGGAGGTGTTCAGTGATCTTCATTTTAAATAAGTGTTTCCTATCAACAGCTTTTTGTTTCACGTACTTTTTTTATTTATGTGTTTAGTTATTTGTTTCGTCTCATATTACATTTTTAAAAGAATTAACCGAAACAATTAGAAGTGTTAAAAATTTAAAAAATTTAACAGGACTCTAATGGCATAATGAAAGATTTTATATGTTTAGAGAAATACAGAAAGAGGACTGAGAAATAAGATATTCTTTATTATGGGTTGCTTTCGGTTTCTCTCTAAATGAAAGAATTTTTACCAAGTCAAGTTTTATCAAAACTAATTAATAGAACCACTTAAATCCTAAACTTTTAAACCAACTTATTTGTCTAAAAGATTAGTTGATAAGATCTCCTTAAACTATTGAAATAACTAATAAAATGATTACACAGCCTATTATTTAATTAATACATAATATTTATTAATAAAAAGAATATGTATGTTATATAAATATGTTATACATATATTTATGAACTATTTTTTTGTTTGCTCGTTTTAGTTCAAGAATTGTTATGTTTGTTATAGGGCATTTACATTACATCGAAATCTAGTAGATTTCATTTGAAATCTTCCTCCAAATCTAGTTCGTTTACATTATACTTGTTTGACATTAGCGAGATTTGGTTTTCACAATAAAAACCGCCGACTGAAAGTTTTTTGTGTAACACATACTTACATATAAAGAAATAGGCATTTAAAAATTTGCATTACATTTTCTTTATAATCAACTTAATTTATTTTATCAATATTATTTGTCATTTGCATTTTTTTTACTATTTTACAACATTTTTGAATTTTTTTTTTAACAATTTTAACAAGCAGCTATTATTGTTTTTTCTTAAAATGTCATTTTTTTCTTGTGCAGGGAAATAGTTTTTAGTGTTATATGGGGAAAAACATAGTTGCATCAATAAGTACTACTAGATTTCGTCAAAATCTAGTTACGGAGTAGATTTGGTTTTGTACGGGAAATCTAGCCAAAAACAACTAGATTTGACTCGAAATCTCGAAAGTACTAGATTTCGTTGTAGTGTAAATTGGCTATTATGCTATTGTTGTTTTTTCGTAAAAAACTCCAAATAATATATCACTCATTTCGTGCAAGACCGTCACAACTCAAAATTTGGCATTTTCGAGTTAGTAATGCAGAAATGTTCTCCTCTTAAATCTCTACAAATTGATCTAAGAACGGAGAGAATTATCGAAAAAATAACGGTAATACAGATGCTTTTGACGCTATGACCTCTTGTAACAAACTTGAGAAATTAACATCAACAAGGTCACATTTCAGTTTTTTTGTTGGCATTCCTCTTGTACATGTGGTTTTCTTTGTAGCAAAAAAGAAACATTTGATTTTATAACTGTATATAAAATAAATAATAAAATAAATAATAATAGGTTGGAATCTTAAAAAGGCTCTCCTGTAAAGTTTCAAATTTTGAGTTGTGACGGTCTTGCACGAAATGAGCGATATTATTTATGCATTTTTATTTATTGAAATAACTTAATTTAGAAAAAAAACTTTATTAATCGGTAAACCGATCAATAACAAAATTAACCGATTATTAACCGATCAAACCAAAACCTCGGTTAATAAATCGATCGATTCACCGATTAAAGCAAAATCCCGATTAAATTAATACCCTTGTATGTTCCATTCGATTTGTTTAGTGTATTGTGCTGTAGGCGCCAACCAATTGAGCAGCACTCATTAGTATTTTCAATGATAATTATTTCTATTGAAGGCGGAAAAAACAACAAAAAAGGTGACAGCATGTCAGTGCATCTGGACACTGCAAATCGAGTTGATCCGGGTTGTGTTGAGAAAATATTCTCCTTCGTAGCTCCAATAGGCTTAGGTAATGGAGTGGCACTCCAAACCATTTTGTTTTTAGAAATAAAAAAAAACGGATCAATAGAGCTAGCTGCAGCTAGGACATGTTCCCGTTCAGTATCTGTTTCAGAAGAACTGGTTTTCTATTTTCTGATTTCCGAATCTAAAATATCAATGTCACTTTCTGCATTGAGCATCTCGTATCACACCTTCACTAAAGTTTGCCATGTAAGTAAAACACGTCTGAACTATTGAAAACAACACACAAATTGAACCAAGCAGTGCAAACATTCGTGCTTCTTCACAAAAAAAAAAATTAAAAAAGAGGGATCCCACAATCGTCTTTTACATATTTAATATGTGTTGATTTTAAAAAACAAAACAAAATTGCCAGATATTAAACCATAAAATGTAACTTGTTTAAGTCTATAATCTATGAAATTTCCCGATATAATGGCTTTGGCACAATAGCGCCTAAACCTATTGTAAACTATGAGAACCAAATTGGCGCAGATATTTCTTATATATAAGGAGCACTAAATATCAAAATAGGCAAAATCGGACCATTATTTCACCCGGCCGCACTAGTATGAGGCTGCCGTATATACGATTTGGGATAATATTATTTGGGTAAATATGATTCGGGTCAGCTCGTTGACTTGTTTTAAATCTTATTAATATTAGTTTCAAATATTAGCATCTTACGGTTTGATTTTAAATGGTAAAAACATTACTCTACTTGAGTTTTGTTAATTTTAACTTAAATTCAAATTCAATATTCGTATCGGTATCGCCGATATTTGCTTTTGAATATCGGAGTCGGTATCGTATCGGCAAAAAGGCGATTCGTTACCTCACTAATTTTTACTGTTCGAAAAATCGAACAGCGGAGCAAAATGGGTTATAAATAATACAAATTTAGTTTATCTGATAACCGTTTTTTATAATCTGTATGATTTATGTCTTGTTTTTAATTATGACTATACAGTGCAACTTCAACATATCGAATCTGAAGGAGATAGGAAAATAAATAATAATAATCATAATACTTTACCGTTTTAGGCGGACTTTCGAGAGTGCCCTTTATATAGGAGCTTTAGTAAGTTATGGACCGATCTTCACGAAATTCGGTAGTGTGATTTCTAGTCTTATCAAACTGTGATGGACCAAAATTTACTAAAATATCATAGGTGTACTAAAGCGATTTTCCAGAATGGGCTTCATACGGGCCAACGGTAAATTATGGACAGAGTTTTTGGGGAAGAAATTTCTTGTCCTATGTAATTATCGCGCACCAAATTTTACAACAAAAGAGTTTTCGTTACGTATTAAAGCATTTTCCGAGTGTGGTCTGTTTATGTGGCCTGTGGTAAGTTATAAGCCGATCTTTACAAAATTTAGTAGTACAATTTCTAGTCACTCAAAATTTAATGACAATCAGTGCATTCCGATACCAATTTATTTAATTTTTGGTAATAGAAATAAAAAATTTTAGGAAAGTTGTTCCACCTTTGTGTATATAAATCCTTTTGTAATGAACCGATTGTACTGGAATTCAACCCAGAATTGCTGTGGATCAGAGCTCGGAAAAACTACTACACCGTGCCAAAATCTTTATATTGAAGGCTTTATTTGACTTGTGTCACACCATACGTCGTCCATCGGAACCAAGCAGGTTAAATGTTCAGTGACGATAGACGACGTATGGTGTGTCATAAACCAAATAAAGTGTTTTATCGTTTCTTTTATGTCAGCGATAGGATAGGGAAAGTTGATGTTGCCTAGAGATGGGTATCACTTTCAACATGACAATGACCCAAAACATATAGCCCTAGATGTTGAACTTGTAATGAATCTAACCTTAAAGGCCTTGCCTCTGAATGGAAGTTGGCTATCTTCTTCTACCAGCCGTGCTCAGTCTGGGAGTGGTTCTTTCCCATCAAAAGCAAGTGATAATTCATAACATAAAAGTTAAGTTTTAAAGATAGCTCTTAAGCAAACAAAAATAAATACTTATAAAGTAAAAGCAAAACCAATAATTTAGAATATTGGCAATCATGTAAATTTTCGACTGATGATCCTATGATAGCACTTTAATTCCTCATTGCTATCCCTCTTATATTAGGTTATCCATATAACATACCTTTCGTGATTAAAATTATAGTAAGTTTAAAAATTAATTTTTTTTTTTAAACTGACTAAATTTATTTATTAATAACATTTAAAGTAAAAACAAAGAACCTGAAAAATAGACATTAACAATCGTGCTTGTGTAGGATAATGCCAATCAAAAATAATATTTAGAAAGAATAACTAGTAATAAAATACATTTAATTATTAATATATCAAAATTAACAAACTTATTTAGTTAAAAAAAATAATGAAATTTAATAATAAAAAAAATATGGATAATGTTAATTTTTACCCTCTTCTCAAAAAAAAAAAATGTATGTATCCATAGTATACAGCTAGAATGCCAACTGGAGAGACCGTTCTCAATTTTTTAGTTCACCCCTCACACTTATACGTTCTGTGTAAATTCAACACACTTGAAATCAACAAAAACAAAAAAAAATTTAAATTTTTCTATTTAAAATTTTTCACAATATTGGGGGATTCACAAGGTGTCATAAAGTCATATGTCTTAAAATAATAACATGAAAAAATACGACTGTTGTGAGCAACCCCTCATAATTTAATGTGCTACTAATTACGACAGCACAATAAACATAGCAAGCAACGTTCTATTTATTTAAGACACCTTTTGTTTACAAACCAACAACAATATTTTTAAACCATTGTAAAATGTTAGAACATTATGACAATAAACCATGATAGCACACCTTGTGAATACCCCAAATATGTATGTATATAAATTTTTGTTTAATTTTATGACACAAACATATATAGTCAATTCACAAGGTATCCTAACATGTCATATTGTCAAAATGTCCTAATATTTCACAATGGTTTAAAAATATTGTTGTTGGTTTGTTAAGAAAAAGTGTCTTAAATAAATAGAACGTTGCTTGCTGTGTTTATTGTGCTGTCGTAATTAATCAGAAAAGTCCAGCGCTGAGCGGCTGAGCCGTACAACAATATTTTTAAACCATTGTGAAATATTAGGACATTTTGACAATATGACATGTTAGGATACCTTGTGAATTGACTAATAGTTAATAATTTTTTCCAACACAATTTGCTTTTGCAAACTGTTTTTATTTTTCACAAACTAAAAATGTTTAAATAAATTTTTTTGAAACAACAATTAGTCAATTCACAAGGTATCCTAACATGTCATATTGTCAAAATGTCCTAATATTTCACAATGGCTTAAAAATATTGTTGTACGGCTCAGCCGCTCAGCGCTGGACTTTTCTGATTAATTACGACAGCACAATAAACACAGCAAGCAACGTTCTATTTATTTAAGACACTTTTTGTTAACAAACCAACAACAATATTTTTAAACCATTGTGAAATATTAGGACATTTTGACCATATGACATGTTAGGATACCTTGTGAATTGACTAAAGGTTAAATATTATTAGAGAGAGATTTCTCTTTTTAAATTAACATTTAATAGAGTTCTAAAAGGGAAATAAGTGTTCCAGTCGTAGTAATTATCATACACAGGTACGGGTGGAAGCATGACGAACTTTTTATTTAAGACTTCAACTTCAACTCCTGATTCTACTGGTGCTTTAGATTTTCCAATTCCAATTTTACGTATATTCTTCCAAGTTTTTTTAGAATCCAGGGAAGAACTAAAGACTCTTAGATAAAAAGTAGTCTTGGCGCTTTTTATTTTTCGATTTACCAGCCTTCTTGCCTTACAGTATTCTTCATGTAAATTACTTGTTTTAAAACGCTTCCATGAGGCAAACAATTTATCTCTTTCGAGGATAGCACTTTTTATTTCCGCATTAAGCCACGGTTTCTTTCTGTTTGTAATCGATACTGTTTTTAAGGGTACAGTTGCATTTAAAACATGATCGAGGCTTCTTTCCAAGAATTCGAGTTGGTTTTCAACAGTAGGCATAAAATATATAGATTCCCAGTCAACGAGGGATAACTCACAGGCAACAGCATCATAATTCATATGTTTGTAGTCATAATAAGTATAAGTATTTGTAATATCTTGAAGCTTAAAGTCAAAAGCCAAAAACATCAAATCATGTTTGGAGAAACAAGGCATTCTGAGCTGATCATACAATAAGACTTTATCCTCACTGCTGACAAAAATAATGTCCAGTAGTGAATTTGATGTAGTATGGTAATATGTAGGTACTGAGGTATTTGTCGGATAAAGACCAATAGCTCTCATATCGTCTATCAAATGTCTCTAATCACCAAATTCATAATAAAATCCTTGAATCAAGCGAATAATTTGTTGATTTTGCACCTACATATTACCAAAATGATTATATAGATTACTTAAGCTTTTAAAAATTGTGAATATTTTTTCAATAAATGATATAATTGATTTAATTAAATATACGGGCCTGTTCCCCAGATATTAAGAGAAAATTTAAATAATTTGGTATTTTGTTTCTCCCGTAGGGACTACACAAAATTTAATAGTTTATTATCGAAAGTCGATTGGAATACTATTATTTCAGGAGATAATCTGGATTACGTCGTATCAAATTTGTATGCTGTATTGCATCACTGCATGTTGGAAGCTGTTCCCAAACAAATTATTCGCATTAATAAAGGCCCTCCCTGGAATAATCGTTATTTATCTAAATTGAAAAATAGAAAAACCAAACTTTTTTAAATATATAGGCTATCCTACGATCTAATTACAACACGGCTAGCCAACTAGCGTATAAAAGCTATTTAAGTCGTATGAAAATTTAAATGAAAACCAACCCCAGATCGTTCTACAATTTTATCAACAGTAAGCGTCATGCAAGTGCGTATCCTAATTATTTGAAATTTGGATCTCGGAGTGTTGATGATGATGTTTCTATTAGCAACTTTTTTGCTGATTTTTTTGCAACCACGTATTCAAAAAAGTCATTTGATAGTCAAACTTCTTAAGCCTATAGCACACGGCATGTAAAAAGACACATGCACATGTGGTTCTGACGTAATTTTGACGTCAATGCAAAGCCACAATACACATTGCGTGTTGTGTGATGACGTCAAAATTACGTCAGAACCACATGCGCATGTTTCTTTTTACATGCCGTGTACTATAGGCTTTATCCCTATAACATACATCATTCTACATGTATCAAATTTTCATTTATTGTCACTGAAACAGTACTATTAAATTTAAAGTCTCTGCGGTGCTCTCTTATTCCTGGCCCGGATGGTAAACCTAACTGTATTTTAAAAAATTGTGCAGAATCCTTATATGTTCCTCTTACAACTATCTTCAAGAAATCTATTGAACTTGGTTACTTACCACCTGAATGGAAAAAATCTTATATTACTCCGTTGTTTAAAAGTGAAAGTAAACTGGAAATATCGAATTATAGCTAAATGCGATTACCAAACTTTTAGAAAAAATATTAACTGATAGTTTATATCATGAAATCTCTTCCCTTTTATCACCTTGTCAACATGGTTTCAGGAAATCACGTTCCACTGCTACTAACATTTTACAATTAACAACTATTGTAAATGAAGGTTTTGTTAATAATAAACAAACAGACGTTATTTACACGGATTTTAGCAAAGCATTTGATTAAGTTAACCACGATATTTTACTTTACAAGTTATCACGTATGGGATTTAGCAACAACGCAATACAAAGGCTAAAATCATATCTTTTAGATGTTCTCTCTGGTGTGCCTCAAGGAAGCCATCTTGGTCCTGTTTTATTTACATTATTTATTAACGATCTGCCATCGGTTGTTCAGCATACTCATGTATGCTGATGATGTCAAAATTTTTAATTCTTTTAACGATATTATTGATCAATCCATTTTGCGGTCTGACATTGTACTTTTCTCTCAATGGTGTAATTACAACTTATTGGATTTAAATATAAAAATATGTAAACACATGTCATTTTTCCGCTCATTTAAACTTGACACTAGCTATTTTCTAAATGGAACATTACTGGATAAAGTTCACACTATTGGTGATTTCGGTATTTTATTGGATCACAAACTAAAATTCTGTGATCACATTTCATTAATGGTCAATAAAGCTAATGGAGTTCTGGTTCGCCCTATCCTGGAATATGGATCAATTGTATGGGATCCATACTTTAATATATATATCAACAGCATTGAATCTGTACAGAAACAGTTCCTTTTATTTTGTTTAAGAGGTCTTGGATGGAATTCGCTTATTAAGTTACCGACGTTAAAAAGCCGAAGAACAATGCTTAGTATTTCATTTTTAATGGGTCTGATACGCGGTGATGTCGATTCCGATTACTTGTTAAGCAAAATTAACTTTAATGTTCCAGTGAGACACCTACACGAAATTTTCAGCCGTTAAATTTAACGTATTACCGTTCTGTTTTCGCTAACAACGACTCCTTTCGTCAAATTTGCTTGAAATTGAATAATCTATATAATCTAATTGACTTTTTTGATAGTAATGATGCAAAAAAAAAATCACTGTTTATTTAAATTCAAATTAGTTAATATCATTATTCAATATTTATTATATGTACTTTAATTTAAGCACTTATGTCTGTAAGGATTTTTAATCTTTAGACTGTAAAATTAAATAAATAAATAAATAAATTGTAAAACGTTAAAACACAAAAAAGAATCCCCAGGGTTGTGTTGCGTTAATGGTAAATTAAAATTGCCAAAACTTAATACCACCGGACCATTACAAACACTGGTATCTGGATCGCCGCCGCAGTCAAAACATTTTCTTAATAATATTAGAAAATACAATAGCTGTTAAAAAATTACGACAGAATAGTTACTGATTATTTCATCGCAACATTTAAAGTCCAGGGTCAAATATACCACAATGCAGGTTCATTATTACCAATTACTGATCAGCAACATAAATTTCTTTAAATATATTTTCTTGGCAATTCTGAAGATGAAGTAAACACCAGATGCGCAATTACTTCGGGAGTACGCCATGACATAGTACAGTCATTACAAAATTTATTTCATCAACACAATGAGTTAGTAAAATTATTTAAGACTGCAATAGAAGAAATGCCATCCGACAATCACAAAATTGTTATACAAGCTGATAAATCGCCAGTAGGAGAGCACTCAAGACGTTTTAATGTACCAACAATAAATGAAGTAGCCACTGTAATTTTTGGTGTACTAAGGGCCAGCAAAGCGGACCTGGTCCAGCTAGTTTATTTTAAAAGAAATAATTCAAATTTAAGTTTCTTTTATTTACCACTTAATAATATATAATTTTTTCCCAAAAAATATGTTTTATGTAGCATTTTTTCCATAAACTTACTTTATTTTAAAAGGGAAAATAAATTTATGAGTGACTGTAATTTATGGGGTCTGAGATGAATATACTCAGCAGCAAAAGTCTGCGTACAAGACATTGATATGTTTTTCAGAACTAAGAAACTAAAAACATTTTGTGTAAATCTATAAAAAAAAAAATGTTATTTGTTTATTAGGATTAGCTCTAAACATATTTGTACTCATTTTTAACAAAAATAAGAACGATTGTTCATAACCGCAAAGGACACTAACAGCCTATTCAAAAAGGCATATGCAAAAGTCTGCGTACAAATATTTTTTGTAATGTTTTTTGTTTAAAATTTTTAATTAAAAGAAAAATAATTAATATCAAGTGGAAATTCCTTTTCGTTAGAGGCCTCTGCTAAACGATTTGACATAGAATCGACTACATTCGACGTCTCTTGAACGGACATTTTCTTGGATTCTTCAATTATCTAATTTTTAATGTTTGGTTGGAATGAATTTTGTACTGTAGAGTACGAGGATCCAATAAATCCTATAAATTTTCTATGGGACTTATGTATCGAGACTGCAGTGGGGTTTTAAGCTGTTGTGGGACATTGTAGAGTTACTAAAGCTTCGAATTATGAGCCGTATGCTTTATATTGTTAAAACATGTTATCGCTAGCCAGGTTCAATTTGTCTACGATGGGCTGCAAATTTTCTATTAATATATCAAGATATACTTTAGTATCCATTTTAGACGTAAGCATATGCAAATTTCCGACTCGTTGACACGTAGAAAGCCTCTGGTATCACTTGTAAATCGTTAGAAGCGAATTGCTTTGCGCTACCTAGTGCTTAATTTAATCATTTAAAAGAAAATTTAGCAGAGTCAAGAAGGAAACGGCGAAACAAATTTAAAAGAATAAGCAAAATTTAAAAGAATAAAAGTATTTTATTAGAATTTATTGAAAAAATATTAATTAATTATGGGTGGTTTAGTTGGTAACGAAAAGTGCGTGTTTCCGAACCCGTTTGTGTTTTTGATTTGCTCTTAAAGTTTGCCTCTGTTATACGAGTACGTGTTAAGCAAATTAGTTAAGATTATGGCTTAAGAAATAAAAAATAATATAACAAAATTGAAATTAAAAAATTTTAATGCAAAACTGCAAAATCTGCACAATTTACAAAAAAAACTTATTTTTTTAACAAAAAACTTCAAAACTGCTCAATGCTTAGAAAAACTGCAAAATTTAGATAAATCTGCACATTTGGCAACGCTGATCACGCAATACATACATTTTTTCAAGAAAATTATGAATTTCAGATATAAAAAAGCCTTGGTAACCTTTAAAAGGGAACTACTACGTCATCACATGCGCAAGGCGTAATCTTTATTTCTATCATTCTTGATTACGAGTACTAAAATAATATTTTTAACGGTATAACGTGTAAAACTTAAATGTTTTAAATTTATTTATGAATATTAATCTGTTCGTTGTTTCCTGAACTACTACTGTGTTTTTATTAGTTAATAAATTTATGGTTTTATTATAGTTTTGCAATATATACATCTTTATTTATTTATTGATTTCAGATATTTATAATAGCCATGCCTGTTAAATTACAGTTAGTAGTAATCAATAAAATTATGAGTTAAAAGAATTGTACTGACTGTGTATCTCTGTGAAATATAATTTCTAATTACTAACTAATTTCGATAACTATTTAAAAGATAATTTTTATATTTGATTTTTGAAACTAAAACGTGCTATACATTCAGATTCTAATATAAAATATTTAAATAACATGCCGAACAAATGAAAAAGCGTTTAGACCAGAGAAATAATATTCGACAAGTGTTGGCAGAAATTTTTTCTAAACGCATTCAATAAAAAAATAAAATTTCTACATATGTTGTTTTTATAAAAAAGCATAATAAAAAAAGTTAAGAGTGCTTTATTCGGCTATGCCTAATCTTATTGAACCTTCACCATGGTAAGATATGGATAAGAACAGAAAGTTATACAAATAAATACCGCTACCTTTTTTTGAATGTCTTGCATTGATATCAGAGCTGTTTGTACAAAATCTTGTAAATTTGACTAATACTGTTGGTGCCCAGGCCCACTTATCCAATAACACCCATTTTTTCAAAGAGGTTGTGTATTGATAACGCTGCTCTGTTTACTAGGGTATTCAATTAATCGGGCTTTTGCTTTAATCGGTTAATCGCTCGATTAATTAACTGAGGTTTTGGTTAAATCGGTTAATAATCGGTTAATTTTGGTCTTGATCGGTTAACCCGTTAAGTTTTTTTATAAATTAAGCAATTTCAATAAATAAAAATGCATAAATTATTTATTATTTAGAGTTTATTAGTAAAAAAAAAAACAATAACATAACAAATATAACAATTCTTGAACTAAAAGGAGCAAACAAAAAAATAATTCACAAATATGTAATACATCTTTTTTATTTAATACATAATATGTGAGATCATTTTATTAGTTATTTCAATAGTTTAAGGAGATCTTATAAAAGAATCTTTTAGACAAATAATTTGGTTTACATGTTTAGGATTAAAGCGATTCTTTTTTTTTTTTTTTGTTTTCAAAACCTTAACTTGGAAAATTTTCTTTCATTTAACGTACATGTTGGAGAAATCGAGAGCAACTCATAAAACATAATATCTAACACTTCTAATTGTTTTGATTAATTCTGTTAAAAGATTGATATGATTGGGAGCTGTTGAAAGCAACCACTTCCCAGCTAGCAATTTCTATCATAATCGAATCTTTTAGGAATCAGCTTCAAGAGGAAAATTTTTCGATCATAAATAATACTTTCGTTGTGAGAAAATGGTACCTTACCGATGAATCACCTCAAAGAATCATTTGTGATACAATTTGCTGATTCCTTTTTAATCAAATGTGAATCCTTTTTCAATCGCTCCAGTGACAAATCAGTTTTAAATTAAAAACTTTAAGAAATCATTATTTGAACAAATGAATCAACATTTTAATCTCACAAGTAATCTGAAAAGGATCATTTAGGTGAATTTTACAAAAAATTATTATCCAACTGCTATCTGGGTTATTAAAAATAAAGATCACTGAACACCTTCTTTGTTTGTATGAAAAAATATTTTCTAAACACGTTCCTTTTAAAAATGAGACGAAAAAAATAATTTCAAACACAAAAAAATGTTATAATACCACAAAAATCGGTTAATCGACTGAAATTAACCGGTTTAACCGTTAATCGAAAATAGCCAATTTTAAATGAAGCGATCAGTTAACCGATTAACGGTTAACCGAATGAATACCCTACTGTTTATTGAATTTGAAAAATTCCAGCACACATTTCTTGTGATGATGTGTATTGACAACCAAGATTGTACGTAAATAATTTGGAAAAGGCAAGAGCCAGTTCTCCAGATATACAAAAACCAACAAGGGATTTATGGATAAAATTAGAGGCAGTCGTTTTTTTTTTTTTGCTCATGCCTGAGTCGTTTACGGACCAATCGAGCTATTTTTCAATAGCAAACTTTGACGGAGTATATATGTCATAAATATATAACAACTATGTCCCCATTATTTATGGGGTCTTCGAAAAACCTATTTCAACATTAACACGGACAGACGGACATCGGTAAATCAACTTCGCTACTCATAAGGACCAATATATATATTATTCCCTTTCTACCTGTGGAGAAGGGTATACATAAATATCAACCTCAAAGAGAAAGATTTATCATTTAAAAAAATTCAAAGTACTGATTACACAGCACAATAAAATGGAGTTTTTTCAAAGTTGCTTAAATAAAAATTTCCGATTATCATGTATTATCATCTGATGATGAAGACGGCGTTATTCGTTTTCCCCTAAAGGCTCTAGTTTTAATGATATAATTACATTTATTAATTGCATAATTTATACCATTTTCGGTATTATTCGCGAACGGTCCTTTAATATATTACTGAATTATAATTCAGCACAATAATCTCTTTCAGTTGAGTCACATAATTGAATATATCAGGATGTTTACTGTTATTGAAAAGGGTGTTAAAATGTTGGTGTCTTTGGCTCAGTCCTTAAAATGTTTTTAATGTAACTTTTCTGAAACAAAAAGCAGATCCTTATTTTTTTTTGTCCGCTGATTGCGAATTTAACATTAACATTTCTACCAACTCTTGTTTTAGAGATATTGTGCAAAAATACTTTATATTTTCCTTTTTTACCTGCATTGAAATTTTTTATTTTATTTTCAAACTGTCATTAGTAACATAATGGCTACGAAAAACAGACGCTGTACATATAATCCAGACAGTTTTATGATATTATATTCTTGCACAGAAAAAAGTTTTTATCAATTAAAAAATGGTTTAAAAAAGTATTTAAATTTAATTAATGTGATAATTGAATCAAATATTTATTTAGATGAAAGTAAATTAAAAATATAATTTTGATTTAATTAATATTTAAGTTATTTTGAAATCAATTTTTAATTGAAATATTAATTAAATATCAAAAAATATTGATTGACTTTTTCGTTTAAAATAAAATAATTTAACAAATAAAATATGGGAATAATTTCTTTTCATAAGCAACTTTATTATATTCAACATTTTTTTATTTTTCGAATTTATTCTATGAGCTAAATTTCAGTTATGTATTCTATAAAGCTTTTTGTAATAGTTCTATTCCTTTCATTTTTGGGAATGACTTTATACACTACCAGAATATTATCTTGTGTCTTCCTGTTAATATAAAAGAAATAATTCCCAGATTCTATTTGTTAAAAAAGTTGAGTTAAATACATTCAATTTATAAAGTATCACTATCTAGTGTGACACAAAGAATGCTGGCGAAGGCCGCAGCGGGCCAGAAAATGCATTGCATTCTGCTGATGTCTAATAATTGTAAATTTTTCTGTACATACAAATATACTTCATTGTTGTCCAAAGGATAGCTAAGGTAAAATGTAAACATGTTATGGTTAAATAAGACAATAATTTGTTTTTAAATTAACGATAGTATTTTGCTCTTTTCCAAGAGCAACATTCTATGGTTGAAAATCAACCATGCTATTATAAATGTTAAACATGTTTTAGTTATTATTAACCAAAACATGTTCAGAGGCAACAATAATATGGTTGTGCCTTCTTGATGGAGGACTAATTTAACCACAATATGGTTGTCGATGACAATAATATGGTTAAACTAATCATAGTATGTTTACAATTTTATTTAAAAATAGTTTTGTTGGAGGTGACCATATTTAAACATATTTTTTCTCTGGGTGAAATATCGTGAAGATCGTTCCATAAGCCCCATATTAAGCGCACTATCGTAAAACCGTTTAGTGCGCATAAAACCGCTAGGAATAATGCTTTTGAAACATATCTTGGTCTGTCACAGCCTTATGTGACTAGAAATCATGCTGTCCACACTTGTGAAGATCGGTTCACAATTTACCACAGGTCCGATATAAAGTCCACTCCTGAAATAGCCTAGCTGTCGGTGGAAAGTATCAACGATTCGGCACAGACGAATACAGCACTCTAACTTGTTGTTATTTAAAATATAGTTTTATTAAAGTTCAGTGTTATCAAAAGTCGCACCGTCCAATAGATTAATATCAAAATGTCTAATAAATGTGAATAATAAGTTAGAATAACGAAGTTTTATAATCAGATATTGCCCCTAAGACTCTTACATAGTCGGAAAAGGCAAAAAAAACCTTATTTGTTAAGAAATTGATTTAAAATCTACAAGATATGCACTTTTCAGGTCTGTTCTAAAATCATCTTAACTCAAATTACGTGATTTCAAATCACATGTGCCTTTTAAAATCACACGTGTTATATTTTAGTGTTCCTTTTTGTGTGTTTCGGAGTGATTTTTCGTTGCCGAAAGCACACCGAGAAAGACAAAAATTATATGACTTTCAGAACACCACAAAATCACATGTGTGATTTTAAAAGCACATGATTTGAAATCACGTGATTTTCAGAACAGACCCGTATATGAATATAAAGAATTTTTTCTGCGTTTGTTGTGCTTAATTGCCTTTTTTTAATGAAATAAATTCTTTAATGTATTAAGTTTAAAATTACACCTTTAGTTATAATTTTCATTTTAAAATTTAAGTTTTTTTTTTAGATCTGAACTAATCGTCAAGATAAGCATCAGATTAGAATTTCTATATCTCCAGATAACCAAATTTTATATTTCGTTGTAGACTGTTCAATAATCTGCTTTTCTAGTTGATTTTTTTTCAACTAGAAAAAAGTTTATTGGATTGATTATACGTTGTATAATCCAATATATTTGTTAACAATCAATCAAAAAATTTAGTCCGTTTTTAGACTCGATCACATAAAGAACCCCAGTTTTTTAAGCGATAATTATAATTAAGGAAAATGTTAAGACATTTGGTTATTTTAGCCATATTGGCTGTTGCAGTAACTGGCTTAAATATACCAGGCGTACCTACTGAGTTCACAGCGGACGATGACGTTATTTCCGCAGTTTCAGGTGGGTCGAATGAGATATCACATGTTTTTGGTTACCATGTCATACAGTTCTTAAACTAAATTTAAAGTTTAGTTTTTGTAAACGGATTCAAACATTTATTCCGAGCAAAATTTAGGGCCGTAATTTTATTTACATACACAGAAAAAATTAAAACCCTACTATAATTTACATATTTGGGGGATTCACAAGGTAGTCGTAAAGTTGTAAAGTCATATGTCTTAAAATAATTAAAAGAAATATATATGACTGCTGTGTCCAACCGCTTATAATTTAGATTTCTACTGTACAGTTACGACGAATCAATGAACACAGGATTCAAATTTTTATTTTGTTAGAAACACAACAATATTCTTTTTAAACAATTGTAAAATATTATTTAGGACATTATGACGATATAACTTGATAGCACACCTTGTGGAACCCTCAACTATGTAGTTAGAAATTTGTACTATTAATTAAATTCCGTACTGATTTTCCTCCTGCAAGCAAATTGATCATATCACTTAACATATTTGTAAGTTTAAGCTTTTCTAGCTGTTGAGTTTCAGTCAATAGGTTTAATTGAAATGTGACCACCAGTAAGAGGGTATATAAAACGTAAACACAAATCAAAATATTTTTTTCAATCAACACAGTTAATTGAAAGAATTGAAAAATTGTTGGAAGCTTTAATAAAACGTAAAATATTTCGAAGTTTGTGTGTATGTTTTCATACTGGGGTTGCGGGTTCGATTCCCGCCAGAGACTCTGGTCTCCTGCAGACAAGCAAAAAGCTTCGCGGGATTTAGTGTAGGAATAATAAAAAAAAAAAAATATTATAACATTATAATTTTATTTGCAACAAGTGAAGCAAAGCCGCGAATAACGTTGTAAACGCCACTTTTTGCAAAAACTGTTTTTTTGCAGATTACCATTATCATAACTCTCTTACACTGTTTAAACCTCAAATAACCCAAAATTATGCAACTGAACGCCGTCAAATTGCGGTACAAAGAGTCAGCCAGTGGAAGAACTTTGTAAGTTACTAACAAAATGATACAAACGAACTGGTTTTGCAAAGTGGAATAACGTTTTAAAAGCCGCTTGTGAAGTGGAAAAACGTTTTAAATGACATCGCGATTGTGGATATGAAACGTTTTTCCACTAAAAAAAATTATAAACTGTAAATTTGCATGTAATATAAAATTAAAATTTCTTGATATTTTGCATACGAGTTTTTAATATCATTATTTTTGATAATCTACCAAAAAAATTAAAAAAATAAATAATCCTGCCTGTTAAAAACGTTTTTTTGCTCTCCTGAAAAATAATAATTTTGTAACTTACAACGTTATTCGCGGCTGTGCTTCAAGTGTAGGAATAAAAAAAAAAAAAAAAAAAAAAAAAATATATATATATGCCGAATCTTTGAAACCCTCCACCGACAGAAGTGGGCTCTATATGATAAATACATATGTGTTATTAACTAAGCTTCACAAAAACGAACGTCAGCATTAAAATTGGTTGCGGTTTAGACCTGAATTAAATTATTGACCGCCAATAATAAAGTTTTATGCGTTTCTTGTTAGAACTTTGAACTGGCTTGAGTAAAATATCATGATTCGTAAAAGTTTTAGCCGAACTTAAATAATTTTTAGGAGCGTTATTTGTATTGGACCTATGGTAAATTATGGACCAATCATCCCAAAATTCTGAAGACTGATTTCTGGTATTAAAAAAAAAATTAGAATAAATTTCAATACAGCAAGCAGTGTAATTAGTTTTAGCGTTAACAGTGAATTTCACAAAATTTTACCGCAATATATATATCTGTTATGGTTTTAGGCGAGTTTAATTATTTTCCCAAAGTGGGCTTTATTTGGTTTTAGACGCAATAAACTGTTTACCGAGAGTAGGGTTTACATGGGGCCTAGGGTAAATTATGGACCGATCTTTACGAAATGCGACACTGCGATTTCTAGTCTTTGAAAACTGTGATATACCAATTTTATTATGATAGCATTATTTATTACGGTTTTAGCGTACTAAACTGTTTTCCGGGAGTAGTTTTTATATTGGACCTAGTGAAAATTATGGACCGATCGTCAAAAAATTTTAAAATGGGATTTCTGGTGCCATAAAACTGTGACTTACCAAATTTTAGTGCGATAGCGTTTTTATTACGGTTTAAGGCGTACTAAAATATTTTCCGGGAGTAGGGTTTATATGGGGTCTAGGGTTAATTATGGACCTATCTCCACGAAATTTAGCAATATAATTTGCAGTTATATAAAACAAATTCGTGCAAAATTTTTATTCATTCCGTGCATTATTCCACCATTTGTGTTAGTTTTTGTATCAAAATTATCAATTTTTTTTAGGGTGGTGGTTCCACATTTTGATTCATAGTTCTGATCCTACTGAACCGATGTTGCTGGATTTCAATCCCAAGCTGCTTAGATAACTACAAGCCATTTGAGACCAAGTTTGTTCTTTTCTTTTGCGTTTTTTCGAAAGTGAGCGTGTTTTCGAAAGACGGACAGAAAGACGGACATGGCTAAAACGACTTAGAATTACTCAAGTAGCCTGAATATATATACTTTATGGGGTCTTAGACGTATAATAAAAAACACGGAATGACAAAATTTGTATACCCTCATTCACTACTTGTGGTGGAGGTTATAATAAAATCAAATTAATTGGAACAATGAAAAAAATTGAAAAATTTATTTAATTGGAAAAATGTTGGTGACAATTTCTTCTGTGTACCGTCTCCTTCACAGTGAATATTTCTCTAATAAAACATTTCACGTGGCTTTATAGTACACCTTTACATGTTGTAACACTGTTGCGACTTTCCTTCAGATTGAAAATGGTGTAAAAGTTGACCATTTACTTGTCAAAAATTAAAAAGTTCCTCTAATTCTTATCAAAGTTTCCATTCCATTATTTTTTTTAATCTTCTAAGTTTTAATTGTTTTTTTTTTATATTTTAGACAAAATTGCACAAACATTCTCAAAGGAATATATTAAATATTTAGAAACTGGCGAAGAATCAGCGGCATTGAATCAAATCTCTACGCAATTGGCCAATTCACACAGCAAAAAGGATATGTTTATCACCAGCATCCCTCAATTGGAAGTCAGTGATCAATTCTTTATATGCACTACCTGTAGAGCGGTAGTTAACGTAATTGCTGAAATGTTTAGATCTAAAGATGGTGAATTCAGTGGCCCTAATGGTGAAGCTGATTCCGAGAAAATTGTTGTTGAATTATGTATTCGTTTTAAATTACATTCGCCTGATGTATGCAGTGGTAGGGTGGGCTTAAATTGGCCCATCTTGTATTATATTGTTATGAATTCCGTGGCAGATGCTCGATCATTTTGCGGCACGTTGCCTATTCCTTTTTGTAGCGCTAAGCAAACAAATTTCGATTGGCGTGTTAAGGTCGATAATACTACCGGACCTCTTGAAGCACCCAAATCGAAAGTACCCAAGAAAACCGATAATGATTTAACAATTGTTCATCTCACTGATATACATTTTGATCCCGAATACCAGCCTGGCTCTTTGGCCGATTGTGAAGAACACATGTGCTGTCGTGCAACATCTAAGGGTACTTCGAATCAAACTAAAGCCGGTTATTGGAGTGATTATCGTGATTGTGATTCCCCTTTGCATATGGTGGAAGATGCTTGTGATCATATTAAAAAAACGTATAAGAAAATTGATTACATCTACCAAACTGGTGATATTGTGCCTCACAATATTTGGTCTACCACAAAGGAAGGAAACAAAGTCATTTTGACCCAAATTAATGATTTGATAGCCAAAAAATTCCCTAATATTCCAGTTTATCCCTGTGTAGGTAACCATGAACCTCATCCAACAAATGTGTAAGTATGATCTGCACAATCTGTAAAAACTATTTTTTCAAAATTTCCGAAATCTCTTTCATTTTTTCAGTTTTGGTCACTCAGGTGTCCCCGAAGAGTTCAATGTCAACTGGTTATATAGACATTTGTGGTCTGATTGGGAGCGTTGGTTACCCGCCGAAACTAAAGCTACAATTTTGAAAGGTGGCTATTACACTGTCTCTCCCAAGCCCGGTTTTCGAGTAATCTCTCTAAACAACAATGATTGTTATATTTACAACTGGTGGATATATTTTGATGGTAATGCCACCAGTCAACCTCAATTGGATTGGTTGCAGGAAACTCTTTTGGCCGCTGAAAAAGCTGGTGAATATGTACATATTTTAGCTCATATTCCCCCGGGTGATGTTGAGTGTTGGCCAGTATGGGCTCGCGAATTCAATCGCATTATAGAACGTTTTAGTCACATTATTGGTGGTATTTTTGGTGGCCACACCCACAAAGATGAAATGAATTTGCATTATTCGGAAAATGGTCATGCTATGGGTATTTACTGGAATGGTGGAAGTTTGACATCTTACTCCTTTAAGAATCCTAATTATAGAACTTATGAAGTTGAACCCAATACATATGTAAGTGTTTTCGTGCAAACAGATAAAAAGATAAACCAAAATGTTTCCCAAATTCGATAGCAAGTAGTTGATCATCATACTTGGATCTTTAATTTAACTGAAGCCAACGAACATGGTGACAGACGCAGTCCCCAATGGTTCAAGGAATATCAATTCACAGATTTCACCGAAGACTTAAGTCCAGCTGGTATTGATGCCTTGTTTGTAAGAATGTCTGAAGAGCCTGCCATATTGCGTCAGGTTTGTTCATTTGATTCTTTCAAGGTCTCTATGTACACAAATGAAATAAATATTTAATATTTAGTTCTGGGGATATAAAATGACCTCCGCCGATCCACAATTAGCAACAGGTTGCAATGAGAAATGTTTGTCTAGCACTCTTTGCACTCTGGTAATGTCAGTATATGGCGAAAAATCTCGTTGCAAGGAATTGCAAGAAAAATTAAAGGAATCGGTTAAGCTATTAAACGATATTGAGATTTCAGAATAACTTATAAGTCTTCGTTAAATTTTAGTTGGCCAATGAAGTAACCACTGTTGCACCCACAGATAAACCAGATGGTGCTGCTGCCTTGACAGCTTCCATAACTTCTATTGCAGTTTTACTGTATGTGATTAATCATTTATTTCAGTAGACTAATTAGAACTTTTTATATCATAAATATATATTTTTTAATATGTTTTTTTATTGCATAAATATATAAAAGCATACATACATATCGTTACCTAAAACGCAAAATGCCCTAACTAACCAAAAATTCAAAATCGACTTTTTCATTGATTCTGATGTATTGCATCAACTTAATTGTCCACAAAACAGTTTGGAATCTTTCGACCAAAATTAGCGATTTCATTAACTAAAAACAAAACGCCCTATCTACAAACATTAAAGCGAAAAATGCTAAAAGGACTAACTAATAATTTGCATAATATGGAACATTGCTAATTGTCAAAACAACTCGTAGGTCTTACAAAAAAAATAAAAGAAAAATAGTTTTCGCTTCACCTGTAAAATTTTCAAAATGTTAGATAGGGCCTTTTGCGTTTTAGGTAACGATATGTATGTATGTTTAAAAATTTTTTAATCTCAAATTCATAGAACTCCAACTATAATAAATTGTTACCCCCTTATCTATAAAAAAAAATAAAACAGGTTTATAAAGGGTTAATTAATGAAATTTTCATAGAAAGTCCATTTCATAAACATTTTGTTTATTGTTTTATTTTTGTAAATAAGGCCGTTAAAATATAGTTAGTATTTTTTTAACTACTTCATGAAACAAGGTTAAATTCTATATTTAAAAATTATAAGACTTAAGCATATGATTCGTTTTACCATACATTAATGCCTGGCAAATAAGTATCGACGGACCACAGATTTCCTTACACAGAAAAAAGTTTCAATTCAATTGAAAAATGGTTTAAAAAGTATTTAAATTTAATTAATGTAATATTTGAATCAATTATTTTTTTTGTTGAAAGAAAATTAAAAATTTAATTGTGATTTAATTAACATTTTAGTTGTTTTGAAATAAATTTTCAGTTAAAATTTTAATTAAATAACAAAAAATATTAATTGACTTTTTTCGTTTAAAATAAAATATGTAATTTTAACATGTAGAATTGTTGTTGGAATTGTCAATATTTAATTAAATAAAGTTTTTTGATAATTTTTTTAATTAAAATTAAAAATATCATTTATTAAAAAAAAAAAAATTCACAATTTTACAATTTTTAGTAATCAATATAATCAATTTGGTAATTGGTGCAAAATCAACAAATTGTTTGCTTGATATCATGAATTTGGTATAAATTTGGTGATTGGAGAAAATAAATAATTTTTTCTGTGCACAATTGAAGCAAAGCCGCGAATAACGCTGTAAAAGCCACTTTTTGCAAAAACTGTTTTTTTCCAGATTACCATTATCATAACTCTCTTACACTGTTTAAACCTCAAATAACCCAAAATTATGCAACTGAACGCCGTCAAATTGCGGTACAAAGAGTCAGCCAGTGGAAGAACGTTGTAAGTTACTAGCAAAATGATACAAACGAACTGGTTTTGCAAAGTGGAATAACGTTTGAAAAGCCGCTTGTGAAGTGGAAAAACGTTTTAAATGACATCGCGACTATGGATATGAAACGTTTTTCCACTAAAAAAAAATTATAAACTGTAAATTTACATGTAATAAATAATAAAATTTCTTGATATTTTGCATACATTTTTTTATTATCATTATTTTTGATAATCTACCAAAAAAAATTAAAAAATAAATAATCCTGTCTGTTAAAAACGTTTTTTTGCTCTCCTGAAAAATAATAATTTTGTAACTTATAACGTTATTCGCGGCTGTGCTTCAATTATTTTGACAAACATTTCTCCGTACGATTTAGAAGCCAATTATGTCTGTGGTTCGCAGAAGAAAATAGTCCTCCGTAAATCAAATCTCGCTGAGAACCCTTTTCCAACACCACTATAGGTGTGGAAGGGTAATATGCGTTTGTTCTTAAGTTTGGCACACCCAGAGAAAAAACATGTTTAAATATGGTCACATACAACAAAACAATTTTTGTATAACATTTTAAACCATATTATAATTGCATCTGAACATGTTATGGTTAATAATAACTGAAATATGTTTAACACTTACAATAGAGTGGTTGATTTTCAACCATAGAATGTTGCTCTTGGAATAGAGGAAAATACTATTGTTAATTTAAAAACAAATTATTGTCATATTTCATCATAAAATGTTTAGAGGTAAGCATAATTGGTTGTGGCTTCTTGATGGAAGACTAATTTAACCATCATATGGTTGTCGGTGACAATAATATGGTAAAATTAAACATAATATGTTTAAAAAAAATTTCTAAATAGTTTTGTTGGAGGTGACCATATTAAAACATGTTTTTTCTTTGCGTGTACGCATAAAGAATAGTCCTGGCCCAACCTTTTACTATACCGATCAACTAGGAATCATACAATAAAATGTGTCCAATCAAAGAAACATAAATCTTTTGTACTTCTTGGTTAAGACATTAGAGTCCAACAGTCGGAAATTGTTTCATATAATGTCGCAAAAGTTGTAATTTAAGTCAAAAACTTTCGTCGTTAACCCTAGAACACTAAACCCTGTGTGTGAGCCGCAACGAATACTATTTTTATGTATTTCAATACGATCGTGTGCAAGTAATGGCACGAGCTTTCAAACGACCGCAGTATTCTAACGTGTGAGCTTGTGAACGGACGTTCATTAAAAAAAATTTTTTAAAATGAGATATACCAATTCCTGTTGCCTGAGAGACGACGTTAAGCCTTACTGGTATTTTTCTGACTAGATGTTCACTGAATCAAAAAGTGTTCATAATATTAACGAACAACGTTTATTAAAATAAATTTCGTTGGCTCAATGAGTTATACGTTAATATAATGAACAATAAAATTATTCAGATATTTCAATTTACGTACGATTCGTTGACTCAATGAAAATGCATTTATTAATTATTTCGTAACCTTTTTCTTATATTAGCGAACAGTTTTTTAAATAATCAATATCAAATCTTTTTATGAAAGGTCATTCATTGTCTTAACGAACAAATTCATTGGACGAGAATTAATAAATTTTTCGTTTGCTCAACGTAAATTTTCATTGACTCCACGTACCTTTTTGGTTCAGTGTTCCTAATAAATTCATACTTCCCAGGACCAGCAAACAAACTCAGAACCACAAATAAAGTAAGGGAAGAGGTCAATGTGCAATTAATGTCCACCAAGGAAGAGCGTATGAGGGTTTTATATTGTTCAAAATGCAATAAAACGTACTGTCTGGAATACAAATCTCCAACTTTCTATGGAAAAAAGTTCTGAAATAATTTTTATATACATGATTAAGCTTTTTATATTTTATTTAACTTAGTTCCATGAGCAATAAGAAAAACTTGCACTGCAGTCTTTTAAGGTTAATATTACATTTTTTTCAAGGTTATATCTTGTAAAAAAAAAACTAGAAGTGTGTTCAGTAAGGCTTAAATTGACTTTAAAAAATTTTTTTTTAATATTTTTGTTCTTAAATTTAATTTACCGCCTTTTATATATCCAAAATTAGAAAAACTCTTAGTTTTTAAAAAAGTAGCCTCACAGGCGAGGTTTAGATTTAAACGTTAAAGAAAAAGGTTTAGTTTTCTTGGGTTAAAGTCCTAGAAGTTTTATAAATATTTGATTGAGGTAAAATATGCCAAAATATAACTAATATCTAACTTATAAAATTTTGAGACAAAATTCGATAAAAGGCCCTTGAAGGCTCATTTCCAAAACTCTCTATATCGATTAAATTCGTCACAAATACAGTGAAACTAACGAATTTGAAAAGAATTGAAAAATACTTTGTTATACAGGGTGGCGCAGAATGAGCTATATGGTTCAAATGGTTTATAACTTTTGTATTTGTGCGATTATAATAACTATTGTTTTTAAAAAATACAGTATATTATTGGGGAATTTTTTGCAATTAGCTTTGAAAAATGATATCCTGTAAGTCATGTCCAATTTCTGCTTCGCACATATGTGCTCTTTTTAGCATATTTTCCATAACTTTTCGCAAAATTTCGGGTGCAATGGCCATGATTTCATTTCGAATGTTGGTTTTTAATTGGAGTATGGTACATGGTTTGTTAACGTACACTCTTTCTTTCATATATCCCCAAAGAAAACTGTCAGGAGCTGTTAAATCTGGTGAACGTGGAGGCCAGTTAAAATCGATTGTGCGCGAAATAATGCGTTCGCCGAATATGTCCCTTAACAAAGTCATTGCTGTGGCTCCATCTTCAATTCTTGCACAGGTTGAACTTTATATGGGAACAAGTCTAATGTTCTCAAAATTCTCTGCAGCGACCGCCGTGATAGTCCAAGTTATGCCGAACGCCTCCTTGTTGATTGACTATGCTGCACGCTCTCCCATACACGTTCAATATTTTGACCAGTGTGTACGGTAGGTGTTCTTCCGGCATCAGGAAGGATTCTTACATACCCATGTTGACGAAAATATCCAATCAAATGGTTTATTGCTGACGCTGTTGGTGCAATGCGCACATTAAAATGACGACGATATGCACCCAATAGACTGTTGGTTTGAAAAATAAAATTCAATTATTTTTGTACGTTGTTCGATCGTGTAATGATTCATACTTAATTCCCCAAGTCTTTTTCACAAAATGGTGGAAAAAAAACAAAGAAAGAATAATATTTAAAAAAGTTATAAATAATTCAAACCATATAGCTCATTCTGCACCACCCTGTAGTTAATTATTCGTTTTTAAACCGTGGTATAACAAAATTTTAAGAAGTACGAAAAAACAATTTTTACTATAGTTTTTTATGTTTACCAAAAATCAACACAAAACTGACAAAATTTGTGATGCTTTTGATAATTTGACTTTACAAGCTGGCTTTATTCTGACTTCGTTGTTTAGAGGCTTTTAAATAAATACTTCGCCGTATAGCGGCTTTCTTCGTTATAACTACTGAGCATGTTTGTAATAACAACTTTACAATAAAGATGTTTTGCCAGGCGACCCAGCAAAAAATTCCTTATATTGAGTTTTTCGTTACAGCGAAGTTTGTTATACAAAAGTTTCACTATAAATCTTTTATTAGGTTAGGTTCCATTGGCAGCCGTGATCAAGCACAGCTCACGTGGGTCCATTAATTAGTTCCCGTTGTGATACCTAACTCTTTTATTAATTTAAACCAAATT
The DNA here is from genome assembly GCA_943735925.1 of Pollenia amentaria. Taxonomy (NCBI): domain Eukaryota; kingdom Metazoa; phylum Arthropoda; class Insecta; order Diptera; family Polleniidae; genus Pollenia; species Pollenia amentaria. Next base: position 167,380,804 of record OX031006.1, read on the forward strand.
TTATGCTCTTTGGTCAATATTTGCCCATACATAGGTCCCATATATGGAATACTTGATACTTATAATTGCAGTAGAGTATTTCATTTTGGCAAGACTACATCTGTAACGCTTTATATATCCACATGCCAACACATTTAGACTTTGTGGTTTTGATAACAGATCTTTGCAATTTCACTCTGACTTCATTTTTATTCAATACTTCGTTATACATAAATTGAATTTTTCGGTTAAACGAAGTTCTTTATATCGAAGTTCCACTGTACTTGATTTATGAATACTTTTTCCGAGCATTTTTTAGTATTATATCAATATTGAACGGAAAATATTTTCGGTTCAGGCTACGTTTAACTAAAATCCTCAACCATATTATTGTCACTGGGAACCATATAATGGTTAAATTTCTCCATCCAACTGCCACGCCCATGGTTATGTTTGCCTCTAAACATGTTATGGTTAATAATAACAATAATATGTTTGAAATTATAAAATTTTAAAACATTAGTATGCTTATCTTTAAATTTAAAATAATATGTTTAAAAGTAACAAAATTTTGATCAATTGCTCTCTACAGTAGTTAAATGCTTTTCAATAACTTGCTTGGTTTGCTTAAAATTCTCACATTCTTTTTATTTGAATTACTGATTTCAATACATAAATTAACTTTGTAGTACACACCGGCAGTTAATAAGCAAATTGAAAAAATTTCAAAAATATATAAACATAATATGGTTCATATTACCATATAATTATTAATTCTGGCCAAAATATGGTAACTTTTAACTAAATGAAGTAAATTTTTGGTTAACTTTGAGCATATTAAGGTTAATATTGAACAAAATATGGTAAATGTTGACCAAATTTTAGTTAGTTTTGACCATATTGTAGTTGATTTCAGACAAATTATTGTTAATTTTAGCCATATTATGGTTAAATATGACCGGCAAACATAAACATTGTTAAAATCTAACCATAGTATGTTGCTCTTATAATATGGAAAAACAAGCGCTGCAAATATGATATGCGCTTCGTATGTTTCAATGAGTATTTTCAAATCATGTAAAAATAACAAATGCACGTATGTAGTGATCAGTGTGACCAGATCTTAAAAAATTTTAAAGCTAAATATGGCATTAGACATGGACAAAAAATGATAAAAATGATTTTAAAAAATGCTAAAAATAATACTAAATTTTTTTTTAAATATTTTGGTAAACATTTATTACCAGTATGAAACTTTATTCGAAACGAAATACATTTTAGTGACTTTTTTTAACGAAAAAGAAACAAAAATAATATTTTAAACAAGAGGGTGGCAAAGCATCTGATACATATACATAAATATTTAGCACAGGTAGTTAAGATTACATTTTTAATTAAGAGGGCCCGAAAACCCCTGATACGTGCAAAATTTAAACAATTTTATTTATATGGCTAAACAAAATTTTTTAGATCATTTTATTTCTTATAGTTGAAATTTATTGAAAAATTGTAGTTTTAAGTTTATTAGTTTTTTAGCAGTTTACAGCAAAAAAAATTTTTCAAACATTTACACTATAGAATTTTTTTCTAAATACAAAGTGAAATTTCTTTGTACTAATTAGTATTGTGGTTATTTTATTGAACTGTTAATGGTTTTTAATCCAAATTAAGATATTTTTAATTAGGCTTAAGTTCATTGAATTTAATTTTCATTAAATTATTTTTATAGACAGGAATTTTACAACATGAAATCAATTAAAATTCTATTGATAATTTTTCATTCTTGACTGCGCTGCGATTTGAACCCAGGCTTTCACGGACAGGTTGCCCAGACTAGTTTCGATTGTAACCACTATTGACGGATGACGTCAATAGTCAAACATCAATCTTTAAACCAAATGGCATTTCACTTTGGTAGATCGAAATTTTCTTTTGAATGAATGACTATATATTTTAATTGATTTACATGTTTTTCCTAACTTCTGTTTTTTCGTATTTTTTGTCAAGAATTCTGCTTGAAATCCAAAGTACATTTTTGTTTTTCATGTTTTTGTCTTTCTTTTTTCTTGTTGACCTTTTTCAGCACAACTTGAAGGACAAATGTAAACATAGCTCGTGCCTTAGATGTTAACAATAATTAGTATTGTGGTTATTTTATTGAACTGTCAATGGTTTTTAATCCAAATTTAAATATTTTTAATTAGGCTTAAGTTCATTGAATTTAATTTTCATTAAATTATTTTATAAAGACAGGAATTTTACAACATGAAATCAATTAAAATTTTATTGATAATTTTTCATTCTTGACTGCGCTGAGATTTGAACCCAGGCTTTCCCAGACAGGTTGCCCATGTACCTTTAAATCGTAATCAGCGTTGCCGTTTTGGTTACTTTTAACCAAAATTTTATACTTTTTTTCGCAATGTGTACTTGTGTCCTTTTTGGCTACCTTTTCTCTAAAAAATAACCAATTGTTTGGGGGTTAGACGTTTAAGTTTTACATTTCTAGTTTTAATACCTTTGCACTTTTTACCAATTCACTCATACGAATGGAACGAATTTGCTTTCAGTTTCTATTTCAAGTTGAGTGTTATGTTCAATAAAAAAGCTAATTACAATTTTAATGAGCATATTTTTTGGGTTTCTTTATAAGTTGTTTTCTTGATAACGTCTTGAAAATAAATTGCGTGCAGCCTACGTCACAGCTTAAAATTTTGTGAATGTTGACAAGCAGTATGTGTAAAAACACTTGAAAACAACAGCTGATCGAGTGGCTGCATGGTTAAAGCTAGATTACACTATCTCACAAGCCTTACGTATTCCATAATACTTTGTGAGATGGAAATCTAATGAGTTTTGTTGTGACTGTCAAAAAATCTAATGTAACATTACAGTTTGTAGTCACACTATCACACATGAACATGCTTTTGTTAAAATGCAACCCTGATCCAATGAAAAGTATTAGCGTTTAGAAATTTTTCAAAAAACGATTAAGTCGTATGGGATGTCAAACTTTTTTCGTAATACTTGTGACACATTGCATTCACACTATCACACTTTGTCATATTACTTGAGTTTTTGACATGTATTAATACAAAGTATAATAGTGTAATCTAGCCTTTAGTACTACCATTACCTGCTCCGTTTTTCTGGACATATCGATGCCTTACTTTCTCAAACTCGTATCTTAAAAAAATACGGTTTGGACTTTTTCATATAAAACGATTGTTTTTTTTTTTGTGTTCTATTACTGAAAAAACTTATTATTTCAATAATTTATTAATATTTACAGAATTGAGACAACGTTTTGAAATAATAAGTTTTTGCAGTAATAGAACACAAAAAAAAACAATCGTTTTATATGAAAAAGTCCGAACCGTATTTTTTTAAGATACGAGGTTGAGAAAGTAAGGCATCGATATATAACTCACTCAACAGTTTTTCTCGTTTTCATTCATATTTAAAAGTTTTTTTATGTAGCCGATTGTCAATTAAGCCATATAAGCTATATATATACTTTGAAGTGTAAATAGCCACTATCTGGGGTATCCCTTTCTCTACTGCTCTCGAGGCAATATGAAAAATGGTAATGTACATCGATTTAAGGTCTATTTATATTTCAAAAGTTTGAAAGCTCTAACTGATACAGTTTTGAAAATGAACGAAAATAAGTGTAAGCTTTGTTTGGGAGATGACAATTCCACTTAACCCTAGGATTCTCGGTAACTTTTTACCACTATGTTCTCCTCTTGGTCTGGCCAGACCACAATTTGAACAGCTGAAAACCCCAATTAAATAAAAAGTAAATAAATATATTTTTTATTGAACGTATGCTAATTACGTTAGATTATACAAATTTATTATATAATTTTATTATTTCATTATTTTATTCCATATGCAAGTCATCGAAAATGTAGTCTTTAATTTCGCACATTGCTTTTTCGCATCTACCACAGCTGAAACGAGTTTTGCGTTAGGTTTTTGTATTTAGTTAGATTGAATTAAAACTTGATTCATTCGATTTAGAACATATCACTTCTAGAATTCACTTATCTGTTTTTTTAATATTTTGTCCTATTTGAAATATCTTTCAAGGAGAAAAAAATTTGGTCTGGCTAGACCAAGAGGGTTATTTCATAGACTTTTACATAAAAATGGAATTTAACCCCACTCACCTGTTTTTTTTGATTTTTTGTTATATGCGAAAAATATTACAAGCAAAACACAAATTTGGTCTGGCCAGACCAAGACGGTAATCCTGGGGTTAAAACTTCGAAAAATTATTAAGCTTATTCTACCTTCCATATCATCATTAACATACAGTCAAAATTTTATAAAAATTGATCCAGAGGTTTAAGTGTCCTTTAAACATGCTTATCTATAATATTTTTTTACTGAAGTGCAAATAAAGTAGTATTTTTAATACAAAAATATTTTGGTCACTTTTTCTGGATTTTGGTTACTATATTTTTACATTTTGGTTATTCTTGCTCATGGCAAGGGCAAATAAAATTTACAGTCAACATGATGATGAGGCATTTCTAATATTCCCTGAATATTCTATTTTTTTTTTTAACAAGACAGGTAAGAAGTTTCTTAACATAAGAATTATCCATTAACTTACGTAATTTCATTTTGAGCACAACTATTTTTAGTCATAATTTATAAAAATATTTAAATAAAATCAATAAAACTATTCGTCCATCATTTTAAAATAATGCGAAAAACATTTTCTAAAAATGATTAATAAAATGCCAACTGCTAAATGAAAATTTTGCAGCTAAATAAAAATTTTTAGTGCTAAATTTAGCTGCAAAAATGCCAAAATGGGCACACTACTAGTGATGTACGTAGAAGACAATGTAAAATTTTTGTACATATCGCTCCATTAATTGCAACGTAGTCATACTCAATAAAATTAGAACTGGATAAGATGCGATTAAAAAATACTGGGGCTAAAAAAAGGCATTCGATATTGATCGAAATTACAATACAACTTTAAATGGAAATTTCGATCAAAAGCGAATGCCGTAATTTGGCTCCTGATTAAATAAAATATATTTTCCTATAACTTTAGCTCAGTTTGAGATGTAATGTATGCGGAATAAAATATGAACCGACACATTAGACAGTTATAAAAATGTTAATCAGGTATTAAAAAATCAAAGTTAATATACAATTAACATACATTCGAAAAGGGCTCAAGTACAAAAATACAAAGTGTTCAGGAGACACAATAAACTGAATATCTCTTAAACCATTTGACTTTTTGAAGAAGTTTTTTTTCCTAAAATTTAAAGCCTCTGTTAATGTTATTATAGTAAAAAATAATTTTCGAAAATAATTTTTAATTTTTGTGGTTTAAGAAGAAAAATAAATGGTAACTTTAATTTATGCATTTTTTTGAAACACGCAAAAATTCAAATAATCTATAAAGTTAAAATATATATTTTGCATTTTAAGATAAGAATAACCCCTTCGAAGATTTTAATAAAACTAAATAACATTCTTAACGAAAGCTTTTTATTATAAACGTGTAATAAAAACGTTTCGGTAAAAAGAAAAGATTAAAAATTGTTTCTAAGCATTAAATTCAAAGAATCAATCAACCAATTTTTTGATTTTGCACCTGTTACCAAAATGATTATATTGATTACTAATAATTGTAAATCATAAATTTTTTCCCCACTAAATGATATTTTTAATATTAATGAGAAAAATTATGAAAAAACTTTGCCATTTTAAACCATGTGTTAATTGATTTAACTATAGATATCTCAGGTTTTGACAATTCCCAACAACAATCCTACAAGTTTAAATTATTTTATTTTACATGAAAAAATCAATTAAGATAAGAGTTAAGATAATCCAATAGCAAGTGAAACAAGTATTTTTGTGAAGTTTTGTTATTATTTTTTAACTGTGTACATACCCCTGAAGATGGTTAGCGACGCTAACCGAAATAATGTGATAATGTGAATTCAAAATTAAAATATAAAAAAACCAATGCTGCCACGACTAACAACATTTTGACAACCAAAATTTTTTAAAAAACCTACCAAATGTGAAAAAATATAACCAAATTAGAAATGCCGTTTGTTAATTGAAAAAATCTTTAAAATTAATAGGAAAATATTAATTACAAATTAAGAAAACAAAAAAAAGAAATGCAATTCTTGTAAATATTAAACAAATAACGAGAACCTTAAATTAAAAGTTTTTATTTATTTGAGACCTTTTTCATAAGAAATATTTTTATTTTCTATTTTTATGTCCATACAAAATTCTGTATATTTTTTGAATATATCGTTTACAATAAACGAAATTTGTAAAAATAATGCCAAAAAACATTAAATAAATATACAAAAATTAAATTTAAAATTTTTAAATTCACACCATTTTAACCAAAATGGAAGAAAAAGTAAACAAGTGCACCTCGAGAAAAAAAGGAACCAATTTTGGTTAAAGGTAAACAGCACGGCAACGCTGAATATAGCATACATTTACATGACATGATAACACTATTACTACAGGTGTATTGTAATATAACATTTATACAAAGATAACATTTTGTAATAACAAGTTATTGCAAGTTACTTACTAAGTTAAAATAAAATGTCATGAAGTAGTCATATAAAAGTTTCATTTAAAAAATGGAAAGTAATGCAGATGGTAATAAATAAATATAAAAAGTAATGCACACTTAGTGGTCTGCATCGAATAAGTTGTTATACATGAGAAGCTTATAGACTTTTTCTTTCTCAACACTCAAACAATGAAGAGAACTGAGTTTTTATTTGTCAAATACTTTCAAGCAGTACTCGCAGAGAAAAAAACTGAACAGACAAGATGCTTTACCCGGCGTTTACACATGCAAGTGCAAGTTCGAAAAACTCAATACACTCACACATTTTTACTAACACCATCACATTTTTCGTACTTGCAGCCCAACTTGCAAGAGAATTTGCTAGCAAGTAAATTTTTGACACTTGCAGCAAGTAAAATGACAAATAAAGAAACAGTGTTGCCGTGGATGCCTTTGGTATCAATTTACTAGTACTTAGTAATATAAAAATTATGTTTATATGTAGTTGATTTTCTGTGTGTTGTTAAAAATAAAAACAAAATAAAAAAAACACTACTACAAAGCAAGACATCTTCATGGTATTTTAAAACATAAATTGCAAGTATTTAAAAAGAATTGTTAATCAATATATTTTCTCAGAAATTTTATGATATCGGTAACTACGGCAATACTGGATTCACATATTTTAAAAATAACCATAATTTTTTCATCAAGATGGACCAAAAATAAAATAAAGAAATAATTAAATTATTTATATTTAATATTATTAAATAAATTTCGTGATAACATTTACATGATAAGGTTTTTTTTTTAACCCAAAAATTAAGCTTTTTTCATAAGATGTTTTCGCTTCGAGAACATTTGAAAAATTAACTTACAACTGACTGTGTAAACACTCAAGCTACTTGCAAGAGTTTCGGCTATTTCTTCGACATTTTCGTTAATAATACATAAGCACTACTTGCAAGTAATTACTTGCATGTGTAAAGGCAGGGTTATTTTGGTTTTCTTACGAAAACAATAAAATGAAACAATTTTTTTCATTTTCAACTGTTTATTGTTGTTGTTTTGTTTTAGTTTTGATATTGTAACAAGTAAAACATGAGTGTTTATAATTCTTATTCGCTTTGCAGTTTTATTTGTATAAAAGTTTTTGGTTTTCTAAAGTGTTTGGGAAAAGGTTTCCTGATGATCTGGCCTAAGCAACCAGTGAATTGCGCAAAGAAGCTAGCTAGCTCAACAAGGACAAGTGTTATACTCCCACCAAGGTACTGAACATTGATTATGAAAAGATCGTTTTTTGTTCGTAGTATTACCCAGTGATGCAAAATGTGGCACAATTGTGCCATTTGTGGCACTTTTGTTTGTTTGATGGCCCTGTGGAATTCTATGTTGGCCCTTTCAGGTCAAAATTTAACTAACTACTTTAATCGTTTAATACATTTTTCAATGTTATTGTGTTGATAGTTCAGGTCCAAATAAACCACATAAGCGGTTTGTTTGATCTATGATATAATAAAACATATAAAGCATGTTTGTATGAAATCGACGTTTCTTGCAGATATGTTGAAGACGTCGGACTGTTTTGATGGCTGGGTTAAAATGAAACAAAAATACTCTGAAACAAGTAAGAGTGCTATATCCGGCTGTGCCGATTCTTTGATACACTCAAACGGCAGTTAGAATACTTAAGGAGTGCGCTTTATATGGGCCGAACTTAACGAAAGTTAACAGTGTGGTTTCTAGTCTTATAAAACTATGACTGACCAAATTCTATTACAATATCATATTTCGTTACGGTTTTACACGTACTTTAACTGTATTCCGAGAGAAGGGCTTATATGGGGCCTATGGTAAGATCTTTTATTATGGACAGATCTTCACAACATTTGTCAGTGTGATTTCCAGTTCATATATAAATGTGACAGACAAAAATGTATTACACTACCATTGTTAGTTACGGTTTTAAGCGTACTAAAGTGTTTTTCGAGAGTGGGCTTTGTTTGGAGCCTATGGTAAATTATCGACCGATCTCCACGAAATTTTTTGGTGTGATTTCTAGCCATACAAAACGAATTTGTGCAAAATCTTATATCAATCAGCCATGTCACAGAGTACAATTCCGTTCGTAAACGGAATTCATTCCGTATTTTGGTGCTTTAGAAAATTACGAAAAAACTTTGCGGAATGAAACCATTTTTGTTTTCATGAACGGTATGGGTGTTTTCTGTATCTCAAAGACCAAAAAAACTATCAAAATATACTTTCTATCAATAAAAAAATATGTTTTCTTCAATTCCGAACGGAATCATTCCGAACGGAATTGTACTCTGTGACATGGCTGAATATTAATCTTTTAATATTAATATCAATCTACATTTTCATATGTGTATAACTCTTGTCCTACTGAACCGATTCGGCTGGATTTCAATCCCAAACTGCTTAGCAGAACTGGAAACAACTTGGAGGATGATTTGAACAGACGGACGTACGAACATTGGTAAATCGACTTAGAATTTCTCAAGGACACATAATATATATTCTTTCTGGGGTCAAAAAGTTTCACACGAAATGACAAACTTAGTATACCCTTTTCAAAACTAGTTGTGATGGAGGGTATAACAATGTGAATTTTAGGTTTTGTTCTTAATAAAATAAAATACATATACTATATTACTAGGATTTTCTATTGGTGTTATTTAAATACCCAGCCCGAAAAATAGTGCGATGTCTTCCAGATATCTGTGAGAGTATATTGCTGGCTGGGTACAAACATAAAAATCAAATATATTAAACATTTGGCCCCAAACAAGAAAACTCAAAATGCATCACTGGTATTACCCTTTGGAATTCAGTTGTTCCGTACACTGAGAGAAAGTTTTCACAGTCTATTTATAAATTTAAGAAAATTGTTCTAGAGAACATTTGAATTCTTTATACTGGTTGATGTCTAATGTTTCATGCATCCTATTTTATCTCATTTTATTAAAAACGGTTGCTGAATTTGTTGTCGTTCTTCGAGACTGTGCATTTAAGGGGGGGTTTATAAACTATAATTATTTAATATATAAATATATAAATATTTTAGAGAAACAAGTATATTTTAATATAAAATGATAATGCCATATTGTATTTTCTGGTTTAATTTGGCCCTAGGGGCTTATGAACTATTGAATAAATAAATAAATAAATAAATAATCCCACCAACACTAAATTTCAGTGTGCTTATCAAAAATAAAAATCTTATTAATGAAAAAAATATGTTTGAAGTATAGTATAGTTCGGTTACTTTAACCGAATGAATACCCTAGTATATAGACATCTAAAAATTTGGATCGATTTTTATAAACTTTTGACAGTATGTTACCGATGGTCTGAAGTTGCAATTGGCCCCTCCCAAGCAAAAATTACACTTTTCGTCTATTTTCAAAAATTTATGAGCTAGACCTTTCAAACTTTTTAAGAATCAACAGACTATAAATCTATGTAAATTACCAGGTTGCACATTGCCTCAGTAGGAGTAGAGAAAAGGATACCCCAGATAGTAGTTATTATATTGTCACTGGGAACCATATAATGGTTAAAGTTCTCCATCCAACTACCACACCCATGGTTATGTTTGCCTCTAAACATGTTATGGTTAATAATAACAATAATATGTTTGAAATTATAACATTTTAAAACATTAGTATACTTAACTTTAAATTTAAAATAATATGTTTAAAAGTAACAAAATTTTGATCGTAAATTCCCACCATTTTCTTACAGTAAATTCCATAAATTCTAAAATTATAGATTATATTCCTACATATGTGTATTTCAATATGATAAGATATACTACTGGAATTAATGTAAACAAAGAACATTCTACTTCTATTCAAGTTTTTAGAAATACTTAAACTACTTTTTTGTACTTTTCTGAAATCGATTCCGCGTGACATTATGCACTTTCTACTTTAAGTACCACTTTTCTTTACTACTCTTATGGCCATTTTCTCATTAGACGATTATCTTTTTCCCAACGAAAAACTGTACATTAAAGAAATTTGGTTTTCTAAATGCCTCCTTTGCTTCTATTCTGTCGCAAAGCTGACCGGCACTCATCTGCCAATTATTTATTTGCCATTTATTTGCCGTACAAATAAATTCAATCAGCTGACTCCCAACTTTAACATATATTTTGAGAGGTGCTGCCAACTGAAAACAATGTTTTTGTCGATACATTGAGAAAATGGCCATTAAAATTAGGAAAAACTACGCTCATTTCAAAAATAGTTGAAAATCTCCACCGATGAGAACTTCATTAGATATCAATTTCAGAACATGGCCGGTTCTAATATAAAAATCACATTTGGTAATTTTTTTCTTAACAAAAATCAATTTTTCTAAATCTGCGTGCAAGTTGATATACTCTTATCTGAATGATCGATCTCAGTTTGTATCTTTTGGGGGATAAAGTTCTTGTGTTGGTAGCATTACCTCAGGTGTGCCACAAGGTTCTGTATTAGTCCCAATACTCTTTCTAGCTTATTTAAATGATTGCAGTTCTCTCATGGATAGTGAGTTTTGTAAATTGTATGTTTTTGCGGATGACATTTTTCTTGTATATAAAATGGATTCTGAAATAAATGTAATGTCTGAGATACGTTTAAATAATCATATTAATACTGTTATAAATTGTTTGGAAATAAATTCAACTAAAACTAAAGCAATATTTTTTCGTTTACCTAATCAGACTTTGAACTATCCCAGAATTCGTATTGATAATCAATTAATTAGTTATGTTGACTCACTTAAATGCCTTGTTATAATTGTTGATTCAAATCTTAATTTTGCACATCATATTAATTCTATATCTAATCAAGTTTCTTTTATTTTAAGGAGATTGTATGCCTTGAAAGCATATACACCAAGATATGTGAGATATCGCTTGGCTCATGCCTTGCTAATGTCTAAAATTAACTACTGTTTGGAAGTTTCTTCCGGAACATTGTCTGGCCTTTTGGACCTTCTTGAGAGGATTGTTTGAAAAGTTGTTCGTTATGTATTTAATGTTCGTATTCGTGATCATGATCGAGTGACTGAGCTTGTCCCTGAATTTTTGGGTTGCGAATTTCATGAATTTCTGCATTTACGTCTTTTACTATATTTTTACAAAATCATGAAATTCAGACAGCCTATTTTTCTTGTCGATGAATTTACATTTATTCACTCAACGCGTAATATACAACTTGAGATACCTCGAATACATCTTTCAATTTATGAACATTCATTTAAAATAAGAGTCTGTCGTGTTTGGAACAATTTACCACCTAATCTACGACTGTTTTCATACTCCTACCTCACTTATAAAAAAATGCTTTTGATTAGGTCTGTATGATTATTCTTTCTTAATTTTTTACGTGATTTGATCTCTGGTATACAGGATTTATGGAAATTGTATGGTTATTTAATTTTTGTACAGTTTTGTGTGGTTGGGGAGCCATTTATGTAGTACTTATATATTTTTCTTTTTTGCAAAGTAGTTTTAAGTTACATTGTATCTCAACATAATTCTAGTTCATAGTCAAAATCTTTGTCATACATATACATAGCAAAGATATTAATCAAACAATACATGTATAATTGGTCTTTAAGGCTTCCAATGTATTGAAATAATAAATAAAAAATAAAAATAAAATAAAAATCTTAACAAAAATATATGGTTGCCATTTTCAAAGGACTTTTTGTTTTCGTTCATTCGAAACAAATAATGAGAAAATCATTGTGCAAAGTACACTTTATTCGAAGTCGTAAATAATTCCTTTCGAATCGAAATACGCGATGCAAGTGTATCAAGAAACACATATTCATACGTATTTTATATTTTAGAAAAAAAAGTAACGAAAACGAAAAAAATATTCACATCTCCACATTGAGAAAAAAAATTACCAATTTCGGTTAGAAATGACCAACAATGGCAGCTCTGATAAAAACAGAAATCACGAGCTTTTATAAAATTGTTGTTGTCAAAAATTTGTTCTTTTCGCTGTTTTTATACTTCGAGTTAGTGTCTGTACATGTGTACTACTCGAATACAAATAGATCTCTAATGCACGCAATAGGCTATTGAAAACATTTTTTTTAGTCTCGTGTTGTGGTTTGATATTTATAATCTTTAAGATTATAATTTTCCCCAAATTTAATTTATGAATGTGGCGAAGTTTTTATTCGCAATACAACATAAATAATTAACTCAAGTGTTTTGATTATTATTTTAATTTATTAAAGGGTCGAATTTTTGCAAACTGTTAACTGTTACGATAGCTGAACAAGCATTTTAAAATATGTCCATATTTTTTTTATATGAAATTTAATCAAACTTCTTTAACCATAAACAAGTTGGAAAATCCAGTCGGTCAAGCCCGACCATATGATACCCTAAGCCACAGTATTTAAAAACAATTCTTCGAAAGTGGACCTTTTCTGCGGCCCATGTGCACCCGTCAGACATAGCTGCCAGATTTGACGATTTATCGTCATTTTGACGATTTATACCGTAAGTTTGACGATTTTTCGAATGACAAATTTTGTTCAAATTAACAAACGGTTTAAATATAATTTCACATTTTATTTAAGCTTCTTAGATAATTTGAGTTTTTTGCATTATTTGATTGGCAGAAATTTTCATGTTTTAGCTGTTCATTATATAAAATACGATTTTTTCGCACGATGCATATTTTTACGAGTTCTATTTGATCAGTTAGCACTGCTTTTTGCAGGAATTTTAAAACCACTATCTTTCGTCTGCGTTGACATTATGAAAATTTTCTTCCTGATAGTCTGATGGAATTCGTGTTTACCAGACTTAAGTTCTTAAGCAGGATTTTCGACGTTAAAAATAGGTATTTGATATTTCTTGGCTTTAGTTTATGTTCTTACTTTTCTTATGAATGCCAATACTTTTGATAAATTTGATTGTGTTACTTCAATAATAAGTTTTTAAACGAAAATTTTTATTAAATTTCAAAAGCAGGCAGAATGTATTAAAATTTCATTAGCAACAGAAACTAAAAATAACAATTAATTTTCAAAACTTATTAAAAGCTAGTGGTTTTCGACAATGACGATTTTTGTGACGATTTAGCGTAGCCAATTTGACGTTTTTGACAATTTTTTCCTCAAAATTTGACGATTTTCGACCAATTTTATCTGGCAGCTATGCCGTCAAAACAAAATGATGTTATGAGGTTAAGCTTCATGGAAAAGATCTTTGAGCCCAATATTATTTAGAGATCTTTATCTATAGTATATAAGATTTGTTTGCCTTTAAGTAATTTTAAGAAGGAGTTAATGGTTCATATTTGACCTACCAGCATAACATTTATAAGAAAACTAGCTTTACCCGGTGCGCTTTGCTACCCCCATCGAAATAAAATTGGTAAGATTTTTTTAAAAAGTAAAGCATCTTGGACTAAATTTAAATGATTTTACAGTAACCGTTCAACAGATGATATACAGAAATTTCAAGTGTCTTCGTATGGGAGGTGCCAGGCCTACTTTTCCCATTGAAATATGTTGTGGATTATTATCTAAGCTATTTGCACAAAATTGGAATACTACCACTATTACAGTACTTCAAATACGTAGAAATTTTTATTGCAATTGTGTGGGAGGTGCCAAGACCGCTTGGCGGATGTCGTGTATTGATAACGAAGTAATTTGTTTCATATTGGAAAACTCTTATTGTAACCGTCCTGCAGATATAAGGTTATTCATATTTTTATTGTATGGTTGTTGCCACGCCTACTTGATTAAAATATATTAATAGCCTATGTTAAGCGTCGAGTAATCAGGAAATTACTGTGAAACTTTCAGGAAAATTCGGCTCAGTAGCTTAAGAGTCTGTAGAGAATAAACAAACATACGCTTTTTCATTTATATATTATATTTTTATTTTTAAAGGTGTAGTTTACCATAAGAGTGGGTCCTACAAAGCTTAAAGACTTTTGTCTTCAGATATGAAGTATTGAATATTTTCGTCCTATGGAGGGTATTGCTCCTCCTTCGTCTACCCCACCCATTTTTCTTTTGGAATTTATAGCTTACCATAATAGTGGATTTAACCACATTTGAATACTCTCGCTGTAATAGTTTTTCAGTTAATCGATATTAAATATATGCTTCCTATGGGGGTTATTACTCGCCCTGCGCCTACCCTCTTTATTTATATTTTTAAAGGTGTAGATTTCCATAAGAGTGACTAATACCAAGTTTGAACATTCGCACTTTAACATTTCTTACGATGTGCGATATTAAACATTGGCGTCCTATGGGGGGTAGCACTTCCCCTGCAGCTATCTTACTTCTCCCAACACCTACATACGTGAAACAGTGTCGAAGATAAGAGGATTATAAATTTTGAGTTGACTAGGCGTGCCACCGCCCCTTTGTCCAACCACAACTTTACATAGCCTTGGGCTCATTAATTCAAACCTACTGTAAGAATTTGATGACGAGCGGTTCAGCAGCTAATTAGATATAGTCGACGGGGCGTGGCCCTTCCCACTTTTTTCATGCAACGTATTTCTATTCAAAACAATACCATATATACCAAATATCATCATCCTACGCCAAATATTGGCTAAGATATGATGATTTTATGTTTTAGGTTGTATTGGCGTGGCACCGCCCCTTTTTCCATTCACATCTTTATATAGCTTAAAGTTCAGTAACTCAAGGCAGTCGGCTACTGTGGAAATTTGATGACGATCGGTTCAGTAGTTTATTAGATATGGTGGTTTTTACTTTTTCTATAAAGGGGCGTGGCTCCGCCTTCTTTATTCAAGGAGCTTATTTATACTCATGCTAACACTATATGTAATAAATATCATCATCCTATGCCAAAAAATGCCTAAGATATAACGATTTAAAATTTTGGGTTGTAGGGGCGATGCCACCTTTGTCCAATCTCAACTTTATATAGCCTAATGTCTCTTCCAGTCACAGTTATATTCTGTGAAAATTTCAAGATGATCGATTAAGTGGTTTGGCCTCCTATAAGGCACAAATATATATACAAATATACATTCACTTTTATATATATAGATTAAAGCATTACAAGCTATTATCGGGAGTAGTATCTGTATGGGAGCTGTGGTAAAATATAGACCGATTTCAATTAAAATTTGGTAAGATGAATTAGATTGCTATAAAATAAGTTTGACCTAATTTTAATCTAAACACCAACATAAAAAGGTGGATAATGGACACAATTATTATATTCCGGAAAGAAGCTTGTATGCGGGCTATGTGAAATTAAGGACCGATTCTCCCTATTTTCAAATTTCATTAAATTATCTCCAAAATTGCCATTTAGACTTTGCGCACAAGGTTTGCATGGACAGCTGGACGGACCCCGTTAAATTGATTCAAATAGTGCTTCTAAATCGATCGGTGTACCTCAAGTGAATCTAAAGCCATGTTCACACCTATTAAATATTTGACGTCCTACACGTAACTAGCTTTGTTAAAAATTTTTGGCTTTTGCAAAACGTATGCTGGATCAAACATCATTTAACAGTTTCTTAATTGAATTATACAATTATCTTCTGACAAATAAAGATAAGGAAGTCAATAAAAATTGTTAAAGATTAAGCTAAAGTTTGATCAATTTGCTGGTCATGCTTTTTTTGGAATTTTTTTTTTTTTTTTTTTGCAAATATTTGTTAAATCTGAACACACCTCAAGACCAATATTTTAAGGAATAACAAACATCAGCACAAACACTAAATGCCTTCATCACTATTGTAGTGTGGATATAAAAACAAAAACATATTTTCTTTTAATTGTTTTTGAAACAACATGCAATATAAAAAGAGTACATTCGAACAAAATAATTTAGTCCGTTTTTAGACTCGAACGGTTTACAAATACATCTAAAGAGAATATAGAAAAAAATTTCCCGAAAATGTTAGAAAAATTAATCCTATTGGCCCTTTTGTCAATTGCAGTAAACGCTTTAAATTTACCAGGAGTGCCGGCGGATTTTGAACAAGATGATGAAATTATTTCAGCTATTTCGAGTAAGTTGATGTAGATTTAGAAAACTTATAACATAAAAACATTTTATTTTTTCAGATGATATTGCTAATATTTTCTCCGAGGAGTACATTAAATTCCTGAATACTGGTTTAGAATCTACCATTTTGAAACAGCTTTCTACGCAATTGGCGAAAACGCACACAAAGAAAGACATGTTTACTAAAAGTATTTCGGAATTGGGTTCTGCTGATCAATTTGTCATGTGCACAACCTGTCGTGCTACGACCAATGTTGTGGTCAAGGCTTTTAGAGCCGAAGATGGGGAATTAAATGGCCCGAATGCTGAATCTGATGCCAAAAAGATATTTCTAGAATTGTGCAATCGTTTTCAAATTCAAACCCCTGAAGTATGCAGTGGTTTAGTGGATTTAAATTGGCCAATATTGCATTACATTATAATGAACTCTTTGGCAGATTCTCGTTCATTTTGTGGTACTTTACCCATTAGTTTCTGTAACGTCAAACAAAACATCTTTAACTGGAGTGTTAAGGTTGATAACGGCAAGGACCCCTTAACGGCACCCAAATCAACAGTCCCTCAAAAAACTGAAAATGACTTGACTATTGTTCAAATTACCGACATACATTTTGATCCTGATTATAAACCTGGTGCTTTAGCAGAATGTGAAGAACCTTTATGCTGTCGCTCAAGTCCCGCAAAAGGAGTATCCGAGTCTGCTAAGGCTGGCTACTGGAGTGATTATCGTAGTTGTGATGCTCCTTTGCATATGGTGGAAAGCGCTTTCGATCACATTGCTGAGAGTCATCCGACTATGGATTTTATCTACCAAACTGGTGATATTGTACCACACAATGTTTGGGAAACCTCTAAGGACAGCAATAAGGAAATGTTATCACAAATTACGGATTTGATGTATGAAAAGTTCCCTGGTATTCCAATTTATCCTTGTGTTGGTAATCATGAACCTCATCCCGCCAATGTGTAAGTAAGAAATAGATTCTATGTAGATCAGTTAAACAACTAACACAATATGTTTTACTTTCTCTGGCGTTCAGTTTAAGTTTCAGTGATAATGTCCCAGCAGAATTGAATGCCAACTGGTTGTACGAACATTTATGGAGCATTTGGCAACGTTGGTTGCCTGCCGAAGCCATGGAAACCGTGTTAAAGGGTGGCTATTACACTGTCTCTCCCAAGCCCGGTTTTCGAGTCATCTCTCTAAACAACAATGATTGTTATATTTACAATTGGTGGATTTATTTGGATGGTAGTGCCACTAGTCAACCTCAATTGGATTGGCTTCAAGAAACTCTTTTGGCTGCTGAAGAGGCTGGTGAGTATGTGCATATTTTAGCTCATATTCCCTCTGGAGAATCAGATTGCTGGACTGTGTGGGCTCATGAGTACAATCGTATTATTGAGCGTTATAGTCATATAATTGGTGGAATCTTTGGTGGCCATACACACAAGGATGAAATGAACTTGCACTATTCACAAAATGGTCATGCCATGGCTATTTTCTGGAATGGTGGCAGTTTGACTTCTTATTCATTCAAGAATCCCAATTATAGAACCTATGATGTGGAACCAAATACTTATGTGAGCTAATACTTAAAAAAATAGACACACAAACACAAAAATAATTTTTTCTCAAATCCCCAGCAAGTGGTTGATCATCATACTTGGATCTTTAATGTGACCGAAGCCAATGCACTTGGTGAGCTTGCCACGCCCAAATGGTTTAAGGAATATCAATTTACTGAGTTTACCAACGACTTAAGTCCTGCTGGCATTGATGCCTTATTTGAAAAGATGGCTGCTGAACCGGAAGTTCTACTACAGGTTTATTCTATTACCTTTATAACTTTTAAATTGCAAATTATATAAAAAATTTTGATTATAGTACTGGAAATATAAAATGACTTCGGCTGACCCCAAATTGGAAGATGGCTGCGATGATATTTGCTTGTTAAACACAATTTGTCAATTGGTTAGAACTGTTTATGATGAACCCGCCCGCTGCAATGAATTAAAGGACAAGTTAAGGGAGTCTTTGAATTATTAAGTTACAAAAATTTAACTGATATAAAAAAAAGAAAAATTAAATTAATAAACAAATTATGCATGTAAAAGATACAAATAACTCCATAACTGAAAATTTTGGTTATTTAAAAAATAACTTAATGGAAAAAATTAATAATCAGTTATGTGAATATTCAAAAATTTATTTGTTTGGTATTAAAAGTATTGGAGTATATTATACAGAAATAATTATTGTGGTGTTTTCACAACACAAGTGATTGAACATGTAGAAAAATTTACATGAAATGGACTCAGTTTATTTAGTGGTTTTTATATAAATTTTACTTCACGTTCAATCACTTGTATTGTGAAAACAGCATATATCAGTAGTTTTTTATCAATTAAAAAAATTGTTTAAAAAGTATTTGAATTTAATTAATGTGATAATTTAATCAATTATTTTTTTAGTTGAAAAAAAATTAAAAATATTATTTTGATTTAATTAACTTTAAATTTCGAAAATCTAAATTGAATTTTTCGTTTAAAAAAAAATAATTTTCACTTGTACAATTGTTGTTTGGAATATTCATAACCTGAGCTATACTTAATTAAATCAATTAACACATTGTTTTAAATGGCAACGTTTTTTGATCATTTTTTTTCTTTTGATGAAAAATATAATTTAGTGAAAAAAAATATTAAAAATTTTCAATTTTTAGTAATCAATATAATAATCATTTTGGTAATAGGTGCAAAATCAACAAATAGTTTGCTTGATTCTATGAACTTGGTTTGAATTTCGTAATTAGAGACAATTTTTAATTTTTTTTTGAGTATATACTCAAAAAAGTTTTACATTTACTGTTTGTATACAACTATAGTTTATTTTAAAGGTTTTCCGTTACGAAAATGACTTTTTAACTTTTTAGTCGCGTTGTTAATAACGAAACCCAATTGAGTGGTTTTGTGATCAGCAGTGTGACCATTTTGGCATTTTTGCAGCTAAATTTTGCTTTAAAAATTTTTATTTAGCTGCAAAATTTTCATTTTGCACTTGGCATTTTATTTAGCATTTTTAAATGTTTTAGCTTTTTTTAGCATTATTTATTTAAAAAAATTTGGACGATAGTTTTATTGATTTTATCTTAATTTTTTTTATAACTTATACAAAATTTTTACTAAAATTTATTGTACTCAAAATTAAATTTCGTATGAAAATGGATAACTCCTATCTTAAGAAACATCTTACCAGTCTTGTAAAAAATAGAATATTCAGGGAATATAAGAAATGCCCTCATCATGTTGATCCTTAAAATTATTTGCCATTTGATATTAAGATTTAAAAGTAGAAAGAAATTTCACTTTGTATTTAGATAAAAATTCTATAGTGTAAATGTTCCAAAAATTTTTTTGCTCTAAACTGCTGAAAAAAATAATAATTTTAAGGCTTCAATTTTTTTAAACCATAAGAAATAAATTTATCTAAACAATTTTGTATAGCATAGAAATAACATCGTTTTAATTTTGCATGTATCATGGGTTTGAGGGCCCAATATAGTGTAAATTTAATCTCAACTACCTGTGGTACATATTTTTATGTATCTGATGTTTTACCAAAATCTACCCACTTGTTTAATATAACCATTTATATAAATAACAAATTTTTTTATAACCATTTGTTTTAATTTCGTTAAAAAATAAGTAAAAAAAAATGAATCAAGTTTCGAATAAAATTTCATACTGATAATAAAAGTTTAACAAAAGCGTTGAAAAAAATGTTAGCATTTTTGGCCATGTCTAATGCCAGATTTAGCTGTAAAAATTTTTAAAATCTGGTCACACTCATGATCAGTATGCTCTGGCAAATCATACGCTTGAACAACGCTACCAAAGAATCAGCCATTGATTCTGGCAAGATAAAGAAAACTTCGTGGTTTTTCATGAGGCTCAGCAAAATCACTTACAGCCATACGTAAACAAGAGCGGAAAGCATTTTCTAGCTGTCAAAAATTCTCATGCCCATACAATTTGTATGTAGCAGACTCAAATAGCGCGGCGGCAACGCTTTGCAATTGGTAAAGTTGGCCACTATTGTTAATTAATAAAGGTACTTTAGCTGTTTAGGTCAATCTAGCGGTTTTATCTCCATTTTTAGTTCTTTAATGTGGGTTTTATCAAACAAAAAAGTAGGACCACTGCTCGTGACACAACGTTGACGCTCTAGTTTAGGTATGGCATTTCAGCGTAATAGCCAAGCGTTCCGCTTTGTGCTCTTGTTTATGACTGGCTATAAGTTTTGCTGACCCAGGTTTTTAATCAACAATTAGGTCACTACACTCTCGATTATGTTAACCCTGTCAATATCCTTGAAATAGTCTTATATGCTGTTTTCACAACACAAGTGATTGAACATTTAGTAAAATTTATATGAAAAGCACTCAGTTTTTTGAGCACATTAATCTCTTAACGTGTATTGACCCAATATGCGCTAAAAAACGAAAAATTTGTTGACCGAGTTTTAAATGAAATTTCATTTGTTTTATATTTCATTTGACGTTGATTTTAACTACATAATTTTTTTAGTGTAGATATACATACATATATATGAGTAGGTGAGATGCAAAACTCGTTCGTTACAAAATTAAAAGGCGAGATGACAATTGATTCTCACAGTTCCGTTGGGCGCTTCTGAGATTAAATATATGATTGTATTAATACATGTCCTTGAAAAAAACCTGGAAAAGGACATGCATTAATACAATCCGTATATTTCATCTCATAAGCGCCCAACGGAACTTTGAGAATCAATTGCCATCTCGATTTTTAATTTTTTAACGAACGAGTTTTGCATCTCATCTACTCATATATACTATGGGGGGATTCACACCAACTATGTATATCGCATACCTAGTTTAAAAGTGACTCAACTCAAAATTTTACTTTTTCGGGTTTATATTCTTAAAGAATGCACAATACACTTATTTATCTAAAAAAAAAAATAACCACAATACTAATTATTATAAAAAAAAAATATCAGTCTTTTTTGTTATTGCTAAAAAAACAGTTATTTATGTCTTTCTTTATGTTTCAATTGGTATAAAGTTGCAGCAATTCATAAAAGTGACTTATTTTTAGTTGTGTCAGAAAATATAATGGTAGTAGATTCGTACAGCTAAGTGCTAGATAGTCTTAATTCGAATTGTGACACTTTTGATAAAATAAATCTTTGTTGGAGTTTATATTAATTTGACTTGTGTCAGTTTTGCGCATTGAGGTTAGTACGATTAATTTCTATTATTTAGCTAAAGTGACATTACTTTAAATAATTAACTTTAAATAATTAAGTAACTTGTGCAAATAAAACATCATCAAAAATTACACAACTTAAAATTGGCCATTATCTAGTGTATAAATATTAGGGTATTCATTCGGTTAACCGTTACAGGACTATAATGGCAGAATGGAAGATTTTATACGTTTGGAGAAATCCAGGAAAAGGACTGAGAAATTAGATATTCTGTATTATGGGTTGCTTTCGATTTCTCCAACATCGACGATAAGTAAAATAATGTTTTCCAAGTCGAGTTTTTATTAAAACTAAAAACTAAATTATTTTTTTAAAAAAATGTATTTCTTAAGGTCTCCCTAAACTTTTGAAATAACTAATAAAATTATCTTACAGTTTATTTTTTTAATTACTACATAATAGTCATGTATTAATTTAAAAATATGTATTTCATATTTATGAATTATTTATGTTATGTTATTATTATGTTATTGTTTTTCTTTACTAACAAACTCCAAATATTTAATAATTTATGCATTTTTTTTATTAAAATTACTTAATTTATAAAAAAAAAACTTTATTAATCGCTTAACTGATCAATTACAAAATTAACCGATTACACTGTGCAAGAAATTGACAGTTTTTTTTCGCGACAAGCTGGGCACCTAGCGTTTTAACATTATTCGGTTACGCTGAATACAGGGGGGCTCCCATACAAATATGGCCATTTAATGAAATTCTTAAATTTGGCCCCTGCAGCGCCTAGGATGCTCCTAGATGGGTCAAATGAATGCCCAACCCAACTTTATTTTTCATCTCAATCATTTATTTCTAACATACCCACCCGCTATCTCCATTCCTTAGGGGGGCTTCCATACAAAATGTTCAATGCAGACTAGAAATATATTGAAGAAAAATACCCATAAATGCCCAGGAGTCGCCCCTAGGGGGATTAAATGTATGACTGACCTCCATTAGTTTTTTGTTCTTAACATTTTCTCAAATTATACTTTCCCTTTATCACCATCCCTTAGGGGGCTCCCTTACAAATATTGCGTTTTATGAAATTCTTAAATTAATTAAAATTTGTCGACTTTTGTGAATAAAATCAAAAGTTGCAAACAATTTAATCATTTATGGCTAGTTTTGTTTGGAATTTCGTTTTTAATACGTCTGCAAAAAATTAGAAGCATAGCTGCATTTTCCAATTTTTTATGAATTTTTAAAAAACAAAAATTTCGAAATTTTGATAAAAAAATTAATTTTTTTTCCAAAAAAAAAATTATGTTTCAATAACGACTACTCATATTAGAAAAAAAGTTTTATTTTTCTTAAATGAAATTTTATTGCGGAATTTTTTAAGTTTTTTCAATAAACTAAGCCGTTTTTGAGTTACGCGTATGTTGTGCAACCTCCTCCATTTTCGAAATAACGGTATATCTCGAAAACCAGAGCCAATCTTAAAAAACCGCGGGCACCACTGGATTCAGCGTACCCGAATTATGTTAAAACGCCATGTGCCCGGCTTGTCTGTTTTTTCAACTAGCATAGTGTTATTAACCGGTTAAACAAAAACCTCGGTTAATTAATCGAGCGATTAACCGATTAAAGCTAAATCCCGATTAAATGAATACCCTAATAAATATTAAAAAAAAATTGTGTTATTTTACATTTCATCGAATTTTAAATCTCTCTAAAGACCTATGAAGCTAAGAATTGCCAAGCATATGGTACTGACGTTGGGCTTACCTTAAAGTTGTTAGAATTACAATTTTTGAAATATGGGCGGAGAATTAAGAGGAAAATATTTTTTTATATTAACTAGTTTGAAAGACCCTTTATGGCCTAGGAAAATGAAAATTAAAAAAAATTAAAGATTAACACTGATCTGGATTTTTTATTTCCGGTGTTAGGGCGGAGAGAAGAAAGGAAGAAGGGACGTGGTAAACTAAGTAAATATGAAATGAATGTTACGACATTAAACATATTTTCTTGACTTTAAATGTGAACAGTGAACCGTGATGTAGGTCACAACGGGTCAATGGGTGATAGGGACTCATGGAGGGAGAATGGGTATGTGTTCCAATGACTATTGTAGAAGTTGTCATGAAGTATTCACAAAAAATATTATGTGTAAAGAAATTTTTTTGTTTCGTTAAGTGTTTGTTGAATTCATTAGTATTGCTTTAAAAGAAAAAAATATTAAAAAAAATTTTAGGTAATAAATTTTTGTACTATTTCGTCAATTAATTACTAAATTCATTTGTATTGTTCTTTTCTTTGGGTCTTTGGAAAAAAAGAAATTCTTGATTTTGTAAATAAATAGATTTTTTGCTTTATTCCCTGCCAAGCAGATATAGTCTGTCATTGCACGGATGACAGTTTGTCATCACACTGATGGCATGATTTATTATGTCATCGTTCTGATGACAATTTGTCATCACACTGATGACATCGTGTATTTTATCATAAAAATGGTGACAGTTTGTCATTACACTGATGACATGGTTATTATGTCATCGCAACGATGACAATTTGTCATCGCATTGATGTCAGTTTGTCTGTACTGATGTCAAAATACATCAGCGTTATGTGGACATTTCTATCAGTGTACACAAAATGTGGTATCGAATTGATGTCACTGTAGTCATAGCGTAGATGACGAATAAAATATTACAAAATTTAAAGATGACGTTCGTCATTGGATTGATGTCACTTTTTGCAATACCGATACCGAAATACGTTTTGGTATCCAACCTTGATATAAACAAATAGAGAATATTTT
Source organism: Pollenia amentaria (assembly GCA_943735925.1). Lineage (NCBI taxonomy): Eukaryota > Metazoa > Arthropoda > Insecta > Diptera > Polleniidae > Pollenia > Pollenia amentaria. The sequence goes on from OX031006.1 coordinate 167,405,507, forward strand.
ATTAAGAATACGAATAAAATAAAAATGTTCGTCTTGCTTTAGATTAAAAAAAAATATTATTTAAATACCAGTACCTCAAATCTATAACTTTTTGAATTTTACTACCGATATCGTTAGGTAGCGAGAAATCTCGGTTACTTTAACGAATTTGTTATTCTCGTTTTTAAGGAATAGTAACGACAAATATCGTTAAAAATTTTAAAAACGTCAAAGTTTAATTATTTTTAAAAATGGTTAATATAAAAAAGATTTAAAAAGAAAGAATTATATTACATTATATTTGTTAAAAAGTATAAAATAAATTCGGCTTAAAAAATTTAAATTTTCCTCCGTTTTCCTCTATATATTCTTTTAAATTGTGTATTATATATATTATTTAAAGTATGTTTTGAACCAAAAATTAAGACTATGAGCCCAATTATGAATAACAACTCCCCGGGAGTTTTCTCCCTTCTCCCATTTTTCCTATGTAAATTCAATTGAAAAAATGGGAAAAGGGAAAAAACTCCCAGGGAATTTTTATTCATAATTGGGCTGTATATGTATAATATAATTTATTTGCGCGAAAGTGATGAATTTTTGTCGTTTTGAAATCGATCGATTTTCAACACATCCCTTAAAAGAAATAATACTCCGTTTTATTTTAATTTTATTAAATAGCTTGAATAAAAATATTCATCCTGAACAGATGTTGCACTAATTAAAGAAAAATTATATAACTACATATAATGAATATATATATCTTTTAATAGGAATAAATAAATATATATATCTATCTATATATATATATCAATTGGGTTGTTATATTTAAAAAAAAAATTATGTAAATATATTTTGCTGTTGTGAATATAACTAAATAACCTTTTAACTTGATAACTAGCCTTCCGTGAACAACATAAATATACAAAAAAAATATTATAAAATTAATTTCAGAACGATATTTTTATGAAATTAGACAGAAATATACTCACCCTAGCTGTAAGACAGAATGTCCTGGTTAGGGGGTTTCCCCTCAGATTTAGGGGGTTTTATTTAATTTAGGGGCAAATTAAGGGGGTACAAATTCTTAGGGGGAAAATTTGGGGGCATAAATTTATATATAGGGGGGCTTGAGGGGGTTTGACTATTTGCGTGATTGAACATAACAATAACTAAGTAATACTAGATATATTTTGCAGCTTGTTTTTGGTTGAGCAAAATCGTTTTTGAAAATATAAAAAAGAAAGCGTTTTAATGGTGAAGTATTCTTTGAAAAATCAAAATAAAATGCTCAAACTTTTTAATTCCGATAATATGTACAAAGTTCACGGTATTTTTGAAGAAACTTTATTCCAATATTTAAAAACGCTGATTTCTACGAACTCTATTTTGATTTATATATGAGTGTAAATTAGACCGACTCAAAAAAAAAAAGTTGTTGAGGTACCCCCTAAAAACTAACTTTGACATGTTTAATGAAGATTTCCTAAATATCTTGGCTCTAGCGATTATACCCCGTCAAAAGCGGGTCCAAAAATGGTATTTGTTATGAATTAAAAATTCGGTAAATATTTTTTCCAATCATAAACGATATTTAGGAACTTTTTGATTCTGCATTAAAACATTTTAAAAATCTAACCACAGACTCTAGTTAGCGAGATGTTTATGTCAGTTGTTTGATGCTTTTCAATTCAATTTTTTTTTAAATTTTAATAACTTGACCACGGCTTGAGATTTTAGTCAAAAATTAACCCTTTACTGCACTTTTTTTATAACATTAATTTACACATCATTAAAAGCCCATTTTATAACCACTAAACCAATATATTTGTGCAGAAAACACGTTTTATTAATAAATTTAGCTACTTTGTAATTAATTAACCCGTTCATCACCAACATTTTTAAAAGGACATTAAAAAAAAATGTTGTGAAAAAATTTAAGTCCAGTTGTATACATAAAAAATAATATATAATTGCTACCAATGCACATTTAACAAGGCATCAAAAATCAGTTGTTTATCTCCAAAAAGTATATCTCTTTTAGGAAATACTTTCATTTGATATTAAATAGTAACAAAATTTAACCCTCTTATGTTTGAGGATATTATTTAGAATATTTTTTGGTAAGCATTGAATAATTACTTTTCTTTGCCACCACACCATTTTTCATTGAAATTGAGAAAATTCCAAATGAGAATGAGAATTTCAATTTGAAATTGAGAAAAATCCAATTGAAATTGAGAATATCAATTTGAAATTGAGAAAACTCCAATTGAAATTGAGAATATCAATTTGAAATTGAGAAAATTCCAAATGAAATTGAGAAAACTCCAAATGATATTGGGAAATTTTAATTTGAAATTAGGAAAATTCCAAATGAAATTGAGAAATTTTAATTTGAAATTGAGAAAAATCCAAATGAAATTGAGAAATTTTAATTTTCAATTGATAAAACCGAATTATAAGATTTTTATTATATTCACACAATATACATAAGGATAAAGAAATGAAAATAAATACAAATCGCAGTATTATTGACCAACAGGCATATCTTCCAGCAGATTGCTAAAACGTTGTAGTATGTTGTATGGAGTAGTATGTACTGCAATCTCCAGTAGTTATACATGTCTTAGAAGCCTTAATCACCTATTCTAAAAAGGCAAGCCTCTGCTCTCCTACATTGGGGGGAATTATTTTCGGTACATTCATCTTTCATCTTTTTTCGCCATACTTTTAATTTTTGACCAAATAATTTCAATGGGGTTAAGCATCGGTGAATAGGGGCTCAATCGCAGGAGTGTAGCTGGAGAGTATGGTAAAAACAAAGATGAATGTACAAAACGTTATTACCCCAATATAGAAGAGCAGAGACTTGACTTTTTAGAAGAGGTGATTAAGGCTTATAAGACATGTATAACTACTGGAGATTGCAGTACATACTACGCCATATAACATACTACAAAGTTTTATCAGTCTGCTCTGGATCTGGAAGATATGCCTGTTAGTCAATAATACTGCGATTTGTATTTATTTTAATTTTTTCCATCATTATGTTTATTATGTATGTTCGTTGTATTAATCTTAAAAAAATTATATAATTATATAGTTCAATTCAACATTTTTTTTATTTTTTGAATTTATTCTATGAGTTAAATTTCAGTTATGTATTTTATAAAGCTTTTTGTAATAGTTCTATTCCTTAAATTTTTTTTAAGAAAGACTTTATACACTACCAGACTATTGTCTTGTATTTTCTTGTTTCATTTTCCTTAGCTTTCCGTTGGATAGCAATGAAAAAAAAATGTTGTATAGAATAAAGTTGCTTATGAAAATAAATAATTCCCAATAGTATCTATATAATTCAATTTTATAAATTAAAATTTCTCAATTTCATTTGGAATTTTTTCAATTTCATTTCGAATTTTCTCAATTTCAAATTAAAATTTCCCAATTTCATTTGGAATTTTCTCAATTTCATTTGGAATTTTCTCAATTTCAAATTGATATTCTTTTTGGGGGGTTCTTAAATTTTTTTTTTGGGGGAAGAAAAAAAATTACCTTGCATCACTGTTGTAAGACAAAGAATTTTCGCCTGCTTAATTTCTATTTTATTTTAAATTTTTTTATTTATTTTTTTTAATTTTTATTTTTAGAATGATATTACTTTTCACATCTTTCTTTAATTATTAACATTTTTTGACAAAAAAAAATTTTTATTTGACAACACATGTATGTATATTTTATTTATTTTTATTTTTGACCGAGATACCAACATACATATTGGCTAAATTGATTTTTGCTTTAATTCAATTTGTATTTTACACTTTGAATCAGTGTTTAAAAATGCTTGACTATTTTTAATGTTTTTGTAATTGCTTAACTTAACTTAAGAAAAAGAACACAGTAAAAGCAAAAAGCAAAAGCAAACGCAGAAAAAGTGAGAGTAAATAATTTATTTATTCTCACCATGTTTATGTTCTCAGCTTAAAAAGCCAGCCAAGCAACCACTTGAAAAAAAAAATTGCTGTTGCTGTAAGTAATAAGTTTTTGTTTATTTTTTTTTTGCTTTGGCTTAACTGTAAATTGATGTGCTTAAATTCAGCGAGTATTAACTTCTTTGCTGTTTTTGACTTCATTGCTGTTGCTTGCTGTTGCAGGCGTTAGTTTCCTAGAATATATACATAATTACATAACACAAAATAAACAAATTAGTTTAAAAAAACGTGTAGTTTCATTTACGTATGTATGTACCTATTTATTAAAAAAAAAAAACGCAAAATACCAAAAAAATTCGAAACAAATTCGACAGCAACAGCAAAGAAGTTAACTTGCTGACTTTAAGCGCATCAAAAGCAAAAAAAAAAACAATCAAAAACTTAATACTTACAGCAACAGAAAATTTGTTTTCTTAAGTGGCTTCTTTGCTGACAGATTAAGCAGAGTACATGCACATAGCGAGTTTAAACAAATTATTTACTCTCTTTGTTTTGCTTTTGCTTTTTTGCTTTTGCTGACTCGTAATCAAAGAGTTAAGTAAACACTTAGACACACAGTTTTTTAATTTGCTGCAAAAAATGTAAACAAAGCAAAAATGTGCGACTGTTGCTATTTTAAAGCAAGCAATTTAAACACTGCTTTGAATATTATTATGTACATATTAATTTTCAGTTTAGAAACAAACCGGAATCTCTTAAACTTCATTTACCTTCTTTCCATTGTCCGTTAATTTTAAATTTCAAATTAATTTTACCCAAATGTCTTGGCTATAATGTACACCCTGTCCGTTAATTTAAAATTTCAAATTAATTTTACCCAAATGTCTTGGCTATAATGTACACCCTGTGCGACAGGCTGTTTGAAATCCGGTTTCCTTCATTTTACATTTTTATCATTTCCCTTTTATATCATCCTTAATGTATACCGGTCTTTAAACGTACAACATTTCAACAATTTCTTTCCTATTTTTTCAACATATCCACGAAATACTCCATGACTCGAATGCACCGAAATTTACTTAATATTTTTAAACACTTTTTACTGCGAAAATTCATTTATTAGCACTTTTAATATATACTTTTAATACAAAACACTTACTAAACACACAATAGACGAACATATCACCGCGCTCAAACTGAAAACAATACACAGGGTACTTCCAATATATTAAAAACATTTTGGCATTTCACCTTGTATGAAAATTTACAGGGTTGCAACAAAAACATATGGGCCAATTTGCGGTGTTCTGTTTTCTACAAAATTTTAATTCAGCCTTATCGGCCTTTGAAAATCTTTCTTTATATTTAAAAAGAAGACTATCATATTGTTGATTCTTTTTCCCCGACTGGAATAATTTTTGCACTTTGTATTCTACAATGCTGGCAGAGCTGCATACAGTTCCATACATTCCAAAAGAAAATTTCTTTCTTCCAATTGTTGGGACGTATTCACTTAAATTGTTTTTCCACTGTAGAAACAAAATATTTGTTGTTAATATGTTTATGTACTTGTATTTTATAATTAAAGTATAACTTTATAACATTATTTTAATAAATAAAGAATCAATTTACACGTTTCATTTTTTGATACTCAATTTCTTTTCAATTCCCTTTTGAAGATGCCATTATGTTCACACGCAGCAACAGGTTTCAACTTTTTTTGCTTCAAAACAACAACACTTTTATTCAAAGCGAACCAAAGAGAAAAAGAAAAGAAAAAAATTTTACATGAAGCCATTGTTGTGCATATACCTACGAATGAGAACACGAAGCGTACTGCCCGAGTACAGGCATCTCCGTACCAACCCCTTTACTGCTGGCTTCACTCTCCTTAAAACACAAGAGTTGAGCATCAAAGGATGAAAGTGTGAAGGTAGACTAACCAAACACAGTTGCTGTGTTTTTTGCGGAAAATCCACATTCAATAATGTTGCCAGCACATTTCACAGTATATTGCACTTCTTTTCGTTGTGCAATAAAACTCAAAAGTCTTTTAGCTGTTACCAATATATTGTGCCACCTTTGAATATCACATACACATTTGCGATATAATAGTACAATACGAAAAATTGAACAATTATATTGGAAGTATATGGCCCTTTGTTCCTTATAGGAACCACAGGACATAATATATATATATATATGGGCCGCTGAAGGCTGATGTCAGAATGGCCGCTAGAAGCGAATCGAAGATAGAACGTTAATAGTTTGGGCTATATGAATACTACAAAGTGTCAGAGTGAAGGCTATATTGAACAAAAAGATATTTTCTGTTTATATTAATTTATTAGTTTTTCATAAGTTATTTTGTATGAAATGAGGATTCTGACGTCGATTTTTCATGTAAATTATTACTTTCAATACATCACCGCATTCGATATCGAGTAAAGTATCGTACCGAGTAAATTATCGTACGATGGATACTGACGTGTCGAATGACAACTCGATATGTTATGTCTTTAGTTACTCTATACCATCTCAAACTACGATAAATTTCAGTCGATATCTAATGTCATGATACCAAAATAAAAAATTCTGATAAATTTTTCTCGATATCGTATACGGTGATTAGACCCCAAGTATCGATTTACATTGCTTTCTTAATTAACACACAAATTTATTCTATTTTGTTTTATATCTTTTTTATGTAATTCAACACACAACATTTTACCAAATAATCACAAATTCACAAAGAAAATGAATGCTTAAACCGTTCTTAAAATACAAAAAATGGAAAAAAATATTTCCATTTTGCCCTATTTTATACAAAAAATGGGACAAATTCTCTGAGCAATTGTGTATTTAAAAAAGCAGCTTATTGCTGAACTTTTCATTTGTCTTAGTTAATTGTTTTCTTAATGACACCTTGAAAGTAAATTGCTTAAAACGTCACAGCTATAAGTTTTTGTAAAATTTGACAAGCAGTATAAGCTAAAAACTATCAAGAACAACTTAACGTGTAACTGCAGTGTGTGTTGCAAAAATTTTTAATTTAATTTTTCCTACCTGTTTCGTTTTTGCAATAAATTGTTAAATATTGTTGTTATAATACTAATTGCATATTTTTGTATAGTAATTTATGTAAATAACTAGTATTGTGGTTATTTTATTGAACTGTTAATGGTTTTAATCCAAATTTTGATATTTTAATCAGGCTTAAGTTCATTGAATTTAATGAAAATTTATGTAAATATTTATTTAATTTTCATTTAAATAGAAGTTTAAATTAAGATATATTAATGATGTTTTTAATTTTTATAATATACTTCTTTATTGTCAAAATTAGTATTCAAACGGGTCTTGAGAAATGTTGAAACTTTTTAGCAAAAAACCGTATAAAAATGTTTGCTAGTAGCAATCAGGGTTGGGCAAAATACATGCTTGGTTGCAAGGCTAGGTGTATTTATGCCAAATTAAATGTTTGATTTTTTCCATTCACGATTAGAGTGTACATATGTATAATTAATTTTTTTCATTAAAATACATTTTTAATTTAATTTGCTTTTAAAAACAGAAAACAGAAAAATTTTCTAAAGAGCTTACCAAGGTATATTTATATCAGGTAGCCGCGATATTACAACAATTGTACAATAAAACAAACAACAGGGCGTATTATTGTTGTTTTGTAATACGAACTGTTAAACAGCGAAGAAGTTGATAAAAGGCAAATGAAAAACAAGCAAGAAAAAAACGCCTTAAACGAAAATAGATTCATTTTGTTTGTTATTTTTTTCTAATTATATATTAAAGCCTTTGTCCAAAATTGTTATTTATTATAAATCACTTCGATTTTCTTTTTAATTTTATCACTTTTTACTTTGATTAAAAAAACTTGTTTACTTTTTAAGCTAGAAATTTAACACGTGTTGAAAAAAACATAAACAACATTTGACAGTTTGTATCACAAAACAAGCATATAAAAATTAATCAGCAGGCTTTCCGAGACTACCTGCTATATATTTACCTTGGAGCTTACCTTGCTTAATTTGCCTTGGATCGCCACGAATTGTTAACAGTCGCACAATAAAATGAGTTTAAGCAAGGCGAATTCAACTACAGGTGGTGTCGGAACTACAACAATCCAAAAACCACAAACACAACATAGGATTTTTGCATTGCATTGTTAGTGTTTACGGTTCGAAATGTCAACCATTTCCAACAAAATACTAACAAATCAAAACAAATTGGTTCTAACTGTAAAAACCAGATAGCGTTTCGACACCACCTATTTATGAATTATCCTTGAGTTTAAAGTTACCCATACACGGGGCAACATTTGTCGAAACATCGGCATGTTTTACTAAATGTTACTGTATGAAATTCTTGTTACCTTTTTGGTTTCTCAAATATCAAGCATTTTTGATATTTAATTTTTCCAAACACAATGTTTCATCGTGTGTGGCGATGCTGACTATTTTCTCTTTCTCATTCTGTTGAGACCAGTGGTTAAGTGAGGTGCTTTTGCAACTCTCGGACAAACAAATATTAAGAAAGAAATCGGAAAATGGCAACATTTGCAAATTGTGAGAGTTGGAAAACAATTGTCCCAAAAATTTGGAAAAATGTTATATTCAATTATAATTGCTTTCCAACTCTCACAATTTGCAATTGTTGCCATGTTCCGATTTATTTCTTCATATTTTTTCTCCGAGAGTCACAAAAGCATCTCACTCAACAACTGCTCTCAACAAAATGAGAAAGAAAAAACAGTCAACATCGCCACACACGATGAAACATTGCGTTTGGAAACATAAAATATCAAAAATGTTTGATAGTTGAGAAACCAAAAAGGTAACAAGAATTTCTACCAGAAACATCCCCACACACTTACTTGAGGGTTACACGATCAAGTTTTGTCTATCAAGTTTTAATACACTCACACTTTTTTACTAATACACTCATACTTTTAAAAATTGAAGCGAACTTGCCTTTAAAATTCTCTTTCAAGTGAGTGTATCAATTTACGTTCAAGAGAACAGCTGATTACAAGTTTGGTGAGAAAATTTTTCGTTTGTCTTTATAAATTGTTCTATTGATGACATCTTGAAAGTAAATTGCTTCAAAATTGCGTGCAGCCTACGTCGCAACTTCCAATTTTTGGAAATTTTGACAAACTGTATATGTAAAAGACTATCAAGAACAACTTGATTGTGTGGCTGCAGTGTTAGTAACATTTGTCAATACATTACCATGTTTCGACAAATGTTGCCTCGTGTGTGGGTAGCTTAATAAGTCTCACAAAAGGCCGCAGATCGCCGAAAAGGGGTAAAATTACGATTTTAGTCGAAATGGGGTAGCCCTGGCTTTCAGTCATCAGAAAATGTCATGTGCAAGAGAAACAACACGACAAAAAGTGTGTGTGCGAGTGTGGTCACTGTAGTAGTAGAAATTGATGTAGGAAGAAAAAGAAAGATAAGAAAAAAGCAAAGGAAAAAGAAAGAATAAAAAAACACATAATTTCGTACAAATAATTACAAAGCAAACATAAGTGACGCCATTTTTTACATAAATCATTCAATTTAGCCAGTTTTTCTTAAGAACAATAGTCGCAAAAAGAAAAATCCATATATCAAAAGATCCAGGAAGCAAAGTGCTAGTGCCAAATAGTGTTATTTTTAGTTAATTGTCAAGGCACTTACGAACAATAATTCCTTCGTTTTTTTAATGAGTTTAATCAATTTCCTTAATCCCAAATTAAAACCCACTGTAGAGTGCGATGCCGTCTGTGAAGATGGCTATGGGGTCTCTAACCTAATAGCCGATGACCCGGAGCAGTTGAAACGTGGTTTTATGGCTTTCTCGGTTAGCAAGCCACCCATTGAGATTGTCTTTGAATTTCCCAAGGCCATCGACTTGAAGGTGATTAAACTTTGGAACAGTCATAATGCTTTAAGGTCAATAGCCTTTGAGGTGCACGGAAAGTATGAGGGAATTTGGGAACGTGTTGCGTATGTGCGTGACTTGGCCAAAGATGTCGAATCATTGACATTTTGCTATCAGAGTGATTACAGTTCGAAAAGTTCCGAACAGCAGTCGAGTGAGAAAGTGTTTTTCTTTAAGACGGCCAATAAAATGCTCTCGAATACCAACAGTATTAAATTAACAATACGTGCCACACAAAAGTGTCCACCTGTCTTGCGTAAGGTGCAGATATGGGGTTTACCAGCACGTTCCCTGGATAAGGCCGATCGAGAATTGGTAAAGAGTATTTGGAATGAAATCACAAATCCTTATGATTATGGCGCTACACGACAGCGTGACGATGATGCTGGCCAAAGATCGCCTTCGAGATCTATACCAGAGTTGAATAAAAATTCAACACTAAAAATTCCAGAAGAGTTCCTAGATGCTATAACATGGGAACTGATGGTGAGTTAAATGTTTGTAGAAAACTTAAGTTTTTAACAGATTTTTTAGTATTAATTTGTATTTGTAAAATAGGACAAAACTTTTTATCGAAAAACCATTTACCGTGTGTCTTATCAGTGATACATATAGGATTTTTCATCTCTTAATTTAGTACCGTAGAAAAATCCAACAGATTTTTTAGATTTCTTAAATTATACGTGAACCCAGGCGTTCACGGACAGGTTGCCCAGACTAGTTTCGATTGTAACCACACAATCTCGTCGGTGGGGTTTGCCGTTTTACTCACTCGGCTATTGAGGCCGGGCGACGTCAATAGTCAAACATCAATCCTTTAACCAAATGGTATTTCACTTTGGTAGATCGAAATTTGCTTTTTGAATGAATGATTATCTATTTTAATCTCGTCGGTGGGGTTTGCCGTTTTACTCACTCGGCTGTCTTCATAAAAATAATTTAATGAAAATTAAATTCAATGAACTTAAGCCTAATTAAAAATATCTAAATTTGGATTAAAAACTCTAATTTTAATAAAATTGAACCTACAATTTTAACAAATTTGTAAATGTTTAACGTATACAGAAAAAAATCCGATTATTATAGACAGTGTATGTCTAAAGAGATAAATTTTTTTGGTAATTCTAACAGTTAGGGCGTAAAATAGGACAAAACGGGTAAAAGCTTTCCCTACCCATGTCTTCTTAATTAATTATCCGATGATTGTTTCAAGTCTTGAAGGATTTAAAGGCTATAAATTTTAATATTAAGGGTGTAAAATTAAGCAAAAAAGGTAAAAGCACCCCCTCCTATACCTTCATAATTAATAAACTGATTTTCTTGAAAATGATGCATTTTTTTTGTCAAATTTTTTTTCGTAACTTTTCATTTGGCGTCAAAAAATAACCATACATTTTCACAATCCTAACAAGTCATGCGTGGCTGGCAGAGTTTGGCATCTAAAAATGTGGATGTTGACGATTTAAACTTCAAGATACAGCAGTCGTTGCCAGGCGACTTAGTATCATATAAATCAATCAATACAGTTAGCAATGTTAACGAAGCTGTAGATTATTCAACAGAGTTTTTGAACTCTCTGGATTTGGCAGGCATGCCACCACATCTACGAGTGAAAGTTGGTTCTCTGGTTATTCATCTTCGGAATTTGAATCCACCATGGTTGTGCAGTGGTACACGATTGGTCATTAAAAAATTGATGAGAAACGTTATCGAAGCCACCATTTGAATGGTGGAACTGCTCTTCGTAATGAATATTGATTATGTTTGTTTGATTTTCACACTTCAGGATAAAAAATATATCACTTCTTTAGGCTTATCGGATATATGTAGGCTATGTGAGAACCAAGAGGAGTTGGAGACAATTGAGCACAGCAAGCTGAGGTGGCTAGGTAGCAGATTCATGCACGAATTGGTAGATGTCTCGGGCTGCGTTCTCGAGAATCTGACGGGATTCGTAATGGCCTGGCTGCGCCGCAGGAGACTGGAAATATGTAGGGCAGTTTTCCTGTTTGGTAGGGTTTTCTTTGGTTGTTCTGTCCGATTTCTTATCTTCCACTTTCCTCCTTTCCTAAGCTTTCACCTTCTTTTTCACTTCTTCTACTCTTTCACACTAGATTTCTTCTCTTCTTTCCTTCTTTCATTCACTAATTAAGACGTCACAATAGACCATTTTGGTCTCTGGGTGAGGGTGTGAAGTTTGCTTCACACCAGTCTTTCTATCCTAACCTTACCTTATGCTTAACTTCTGACTATGTAACTAATAAAGAATAAATGGCAATTATTTTTTTTCTTCGCCGATCATGGTATGAAGCGCTTCTTTCCTCTTTTTGATATACATTCATCCTCACATACAATTCATCGTGGGGTGTAATTTATAATGTAAAATACATGTATAATTGGCCTTATAGGCTTTCTTTGTATTGATTCAAATAAATAAATAAATAAAATAAATAAATAAAATAAAACACATATCGACTAACAAACAACGTATGGCATTTACTCTTTGAAAATGATATCATGTAAATGTTTTTTTTTCCAAGTTTTTTTATTGTTTTAATTTTTGAGAAATTTTCAAATTTTTATATCTATTCTCCTATTCGACAAATCATTAATCAGCGGTCCAGCCGTACTTAAGTTATAGTTATAAATAGTGTAACACACCCGACTTTGTTTTTTGAATACAATAATAGGAAATATGTATGTAATATAGAGTTTATTTATAAAACTCATTTTCTATGTCGTTCATCAAATAAAATTGTATTCTTCAAATCACCACCCCACCGATATTTGTTGCTATCACCAGTTTTAGCTTTTACACGATGACATGGTATAAAAATTGCAATATTATTACTACCCAGAGCACTTCCTACAGCTCTAACGGCCTTTGGATTACCAATCGCAACAGCTAATTCTCCATAAGTGCGTTCTTCTCCAAATGGTATTTCCAATAGGGTACACCAAACTTTCTTCTGAAAATCAGTGCCGTTTAGGACGACAGAAACTTCCTGTTTTTCTTTTTGCTCTATCATAAAATTTGCGAATAATTCATTGGTTAATTTATCGTCTTGTACATATTCCAACTTAGGCCACAGTTTTTGCAACTCATTTGTAAAGTTTCCCATTGTTTTGTTACCAGTAAAGTGAACATAACAAATGTATGGATTTTTCTCCAAAAAATAAGCTACAAATAGTTGGCCATATTTTGGAGTTTCCACCAGGCCATAAAAAATTTTATCGGGTAAAGTTGCAGAAAAAATTGTTTTTACTATGATATTTTTGTTCATTATGTATATATTTGCAATTTTTGCACGTTTTAAGAAATTTTTTGTTTGTTTTTAATAATATCTTTGCTCCCTTATTGAAATGTCAACTTGTTAGAGATGAGAAATTTTAATATAAAAAAGTACTATATAAATTATTTTCGTTTCAATCATTTACGCGATTTTAAAATAAAAGAATACAAAAAATATATAACTATCGCTTGTATCATGATACACACAAATAAAAATTAATAAAATAAAATGCAAGGCCTATCCAATAGGTCAGCTTACCTCTACACCAATACAAAAAACCACAGGCATTTTGTTTGGATAGAATACCTCGCCGCTGTCAATAGCTTACGACTCTATAGGGAAACATAAGGAAAAAGTGTTCTGTATACATGTATTTATGTACATATGTATGTGAATTAGAGTTGTGTCGGTCGTGAACGACCTCGTTCAATTGAACGGATCAGTCAGACGAACGATGAACGGCCGTTCAGTTTCATCGTTCGATTTCGTTCAATCGTTCACTTGGGTCTTTTGAATCAGTCGGTCACTTGCTTGCCGGACAACTGGTTGAAAAGAAACAACAATACTTTTGTGTTGTATAAGTTATGCATTAAACACATTCGAGACAGCAGGCAACACGAAGGCACGACTACAAATGCTGCAGGTTGCAATTGTGGTCACGTAATCAGCTACTGAATTATTTTGAAGACGACAGCTACAATTGAAAAAATATAAACAGCTGTGTTTTTTATTATGTATTTACGTTTCAGTGGTGCCACTATCATTTTTAATTTTTATAAATTTAACAACATGCATAATTGCAGACTCGTACACAAACTTACCTACAAAAATATAAAAACTTATTTATGATAAATTTTTTAACATAAAAACAAATGAATTTATTAAAAAAACATTTAAAATATTTTAATTTTATTGTTTTTGGAACTCATAAAGAATATCATCTTCATGACAGGTTGAATAAAAAAATCCTAATATACAGTATAATCGCGAAAAAGTAAACTGAAATGTCCTAAGGGTTGTTAACTTTTTGCAATAATAAACATATGTACCTATATTTTTTGCATATTTTCATCTGTACAAAAAAGAAACTTAGATCTAATTTGTACCGGCTACAATTTATAATTAATAATTATACAATCAGTCATGTATTATGTGTTAGGTGCTACATATGACGTTTGTCAGAAAATTAGTTCTTCAAAAATTTTCAGATAGCGAATTCTGGGTATTTTCTAAACATTTGCCAGCCATCCATTACTGACATTATTGTCTTTTCAGGTTGCAGTTACACGAACTCGCGCTTAGCTATTGATATTGAAATTAGAACAGTAATTGCGCAATTACGTTTTCGATGCTTCAAGAAAACATTTGTACAAACTTGCTTTAAGATCGGCATATTTTGGTCTTTGTAATGCTTTCCTGTGTGCTTTTTCCTATGTATTCTTCAAAGCCTCGAAAATTTTGTGACGTTTCGTTTTTATTTTTGAGATGGCAACTTCAGATATACAATAATACAACGCCGATAGTTTTTCTTTAATGTATTTCTCAATTTTGTTTAAACTCTCAACTTTCAGCTTAAAATTTAATCTAATTTGTTATCGTTTGTACAAATCAGTACTTTTACTAATACGATCTGAAAAGTTAACTTAGAGTTAACGTTTAGAGCGGCACAGAAGCGCTAAAATTTGGTTAACTTGACCGCAAGATTACTGTATCGCGATTTTACTGTAATTTTTTGGTTCAACGCACTAAGTTTATGAATTATAGGTCGTAAATGTTTCAGAGCACTTTATCAATAGCATAGGAAGAAAAATATAATCTGAATCTTTAAAGTATTGGTATCATAATAAAGTCTTTCGAAACACATTTCATATGATGTATTAAATATACCGATTCATTAACCTCTTAAGAGGATTTATCTTAAAATTTTGTCAATATATATAATAATATTTCCTCAAATATAATATGTTATAGAGAACACCCCAAGTTTTTGTATGCTATATTTTTAGAAACTCCATCATATAAAATCTTAAAGTTATTAGGGTTAAAAAAAATTTATTTTGGAAAACTTCACAATTTATTTATAAGTTTGAGTTAAAATATATAGTGGTAATAGTTTATGCACTTGTTACATATTGAAATATAGTAATATGTAAATATTTGAAAAGTGTTCCGGAAGGCTGAAAACCCGCAATACAGAAAAACTTTATTAATCAAAGTCCTAATAACTTTGGTACCATGTGTATATTATTGTTAAATAATTATTATTATATCGACATAATTTAAAGATAAAGCAAATTTAGTAAAAAAGTCAGTCAAGAAGTATGAGCATTTGAAATGGGCTCTTAATGGGTTAATAAATCGGTGTGCTTTAAACACCATGTGAAAAGCACTTTCAATTTTTCAATGATACCCATACTGCTAAAACTAAGAGCGTTGGCGTGACAAACATCTTCCTATATAACTTCTTTTAAGGATACTAAAAAGTAATAATAATATAGATTTGGTGGTGAGCCGCGCTTATATTCTTGTTTCAATCCGGTTCTTTGCTGTTAAACCAAAAAATTATTATTATATATTATAAGCACTAATTCTTCTAATTTTTGATTATATTAGCAGCACTTTTTCTGTTTTGTAGCGTACAAAAATAGAAATTAGTTTAATCTGACTACAACGACAAAATTAGCATAGACAACAACCTGCAGCCATTTTGCCGTGTCGTCGCTAAAATAATCATTTCCATATACACACATGTATTCTATTGTTGACATATTGAAGTCGGTAGTCTGCTGTCTCGAATGTGTTTAATGCATTATGCAATTATAATATACTTATTTCTTTTACTCATTGCCACATTGCTTTACACATTTTCATAATACAATCAGGGTTGTCAAGTTTCTTGGCGACCTAATTTTCGATTTGGCGATATGGCGACTTTTTGGCGGCTTATAAAATATATGGCGATTTTGTTGGCTATTGATTTTCTATAAACTTGTTTTGAGACTGTTGGACAAATTTACCGTTTGTTATTTAGAAAGATTATATCAATGATGGTATTCCATCTAATATATATCAGGTTTTGCATAAAGCTTATAGCTATAAGGATACGTCAGGTACTTACCATTTTAAAGAACTTGCTTTGACGGTCTTTATATGCATTTAATTCCAACTGCTAATGCCTGTGTTGAAATAGTTCTTTTTAATAATTTACTCTACTAAAACTCGCCTTTATTGTTACGAGTTATAAATTATATGAATGTAAATAGCACTTTTTGTACCTTCGCACGATATTTTGAATATACATTGTTAAAAAAAAAAAAACAGTAAGAATTGCCTTGCCGGTGAAGTGTATAGCGTGTTAGATATACATATATCCAATATTTATTTAATACTAAACACAAAAAAACGTTTTGCTGCTTTAATTAGATTATTATAAACTATTGTATCTTTTGTGTGTTCACCAATAATTTTACTTTTATTCAAAAAAATATACATATATCAAGGCGACTTTGTCCCATTTTTGGAAAATTTTAGCGATTCAGAAGAAATATATTTTTTTAGGATTTATAGAAAACATTGGAGAAAGTTCTAAAATAAATTTTATGTTGTCAAAAACGCAAAATAAGCCTTGGCGATTTTTGACATTGAATTTGGCAAAAAACATCAAAATAAATCTGAAAACCCTGGCTGCTTTTCACAATTTTTCTACCATTTACATGAGCGTTGCCAGTTGTTCTTAATACAAAACCCGCCAAATGCTAATTTTTTTCATTTGAGCAGAAAATTTTATAAATATTTATTTCTTTTAATTTTTTAAATAAGTCCCTTTATTTATAAAAGCTTAGTAAAGTTTTACAGCACGAAATTAGTATGGAAAAAAACTTTTAATGTATACATTACATTCGTTTATGAATAAGACTCTTAAAATATAAAAAAAATTAGCAATGTATGTTTGTTCGGTGAAATCTTGCAACTCAATTTTGAAGCAGATACCTCGAACCGATTGAGCTGTCATTTTTAAACACGTTTAGTTAAGATGACGATGCATGGTTAACTGTGTTACGTTATTCTAAATCTAACATTATAAGACACCCAAGATGGCAGACTTATTTTTAATGCATTCCTACAATATGAGTATCAAATGGGAGGGCTTGCTGAGAATAAGTCGAAAAAGAAAGTGACGTTACTCTAAATCATATATGGCGGACTAAGTTTTTAATGCTTGCCTTCAAGATGGGTATCAAATGAAAGGACTCATGAGAATACGAATGCTAGTTTTAATATAAGCTAAAAGTAAATAACCTTTTTAAAAAACAAGCTTTTATTGAAATGCGCTTCAAAGAAAAATATAAATGAAAAGTATAAAACTACTATCAACTTATAACGGATTACATAATTTATATGATATACGAGATTTACTTGTGTAGACAAACAAGTAAATTATACATATAACTTGATGTGATTGATTTAAACTATTAAACTTTTCAAACCATGTAAATACTAGTACTTAAATCTCGCGACTAGCTTTTAAATCAAATAAATTGTGTAAAGACAAGCGACAAGCTTTTATATCATATAAATTTATTAATGATGTTATAAGTTGATAGTTAAAGCTTATTGCTCTTTTCTTTTTAGCGCATTTAATAAAAGCGTGTTTTTTAAAAAGGTTTTTTAGTTTTTATAAAATAAAAACAAAAAATAAAATTTATATTATCACATATTTTGAGAATATAATACATATAACGCATGAATAATAATAATCACTATTGCTATTTGTTCATTTTTGTAATATTATTTTGATATTTAAATTGTGCAATTGCTATTATTTTTTTGTTATTAAAAGTATTTTGTTCTTAAAATACCACATAAATTTGAAATTTTTTTCTCTCATTATTTTTGTTTAAATTAATTTTTAAAGAATTGGGCTCTTACTTTGAATAAGCCCTCGCAACAATTTTTTGTTCTTTCTATTAAAATGGAATTACCTAAGCATATAATAAATAAACAAGTTTTAAAATCGCCACGTTTGGCGAGAAATTACTACGTATGGCAGCCCAGATTGTACTATGAATTTTTTAAAACAGTGTGGCAAGTCGCCACTGGCAATGTGTTAAAAGAAAAACGTATAGCATACACACTTATAGTGTTGTTGTTTCTTTTTAATCAAATGAACGAAAAAAATGCGTATTTGGTTTGTGCTTATTGTTTTCTATTCTTGGTTACACTCAAAAAAGTTTTACAGTAACTTAATGAGATTTATTAAAATTGTTTTCCGTAATTAATGAAATTTTTTTATTTTATTAATTAAACTGTTTCTGCATATTGTTCCGAAAACAAACTACAAAAATTAATAAGGGTTTTCATGATGAGGCAAACTTGCAAGACTCGTTTCATGAAGACCCTTGTTAATTTTGGTGTCATTTTAAATACAAAAATCGATACAAAAATCAATTAAAAGAAAACAACTATAAAATTAAAAGCTAAAATTTGTGAATAAAAAGTGAAATTTGTTTTTTAAACAAGCATAAATAAAGCATAACGACTAATTTGCTTAAATTACTGCAAGATTTTATTGTTTATTAACACTTAACACATTTTTCATTGAAAACGGCGGTAAATATTAAACAAACAGCGCCAGTTTACGAGTCAAAATTGTTGAGCAAATTTACGAAGTTTGTGTAAACGAATTCTCATACAATTTTTGGCAGTTCATTTGAGAGCGCGTAAAAATGCACAGTTTGCGAGACTTTTAGTGATATCATGAAAACCCTTAATGATTTTTATTTCTGTTAATATGTTCAGTTATTTTTTATGCATAAAATAAAACTGAAGTAAATGTGTACATATGTACATAAATAAAAGAAAATAGAAAGGAAAAAATATTTGGCTCATTTGGTAGGTCATAATGACAGATAAAAACACTGCTTTAGCTGTCTTAGTACGTAATTTAAATTAAGTTCAAATTAACTGAAAAGCCTTTGAATATATTTTTTGTACCTAGTGTGTACTTTTTTTTAATTGTAAATAAAGAGAAAAGTTAATTAATTTTTAATTAATATCTCCGTTATAAAATTAACAGTAAAAAATTACCTTACAATTCCTTTATTTAACATTATCCGTTTTCTAATTACATTTTCAGTTTTCTAAACTTAATGCCTATTCTTTTGAATTTACTTACATAATGTTTCGAGTGTAATCTCACATGTTGTTTCTTTTAACACATTCAATCGATTGTTTAGTAAAGAGGACAAGACAAGTGAACGACTGAACGAAAGCGACAAATGATTCAAAAGACAAACTGACCCAAAAGACAAAGTGACCTGAAACGAACGATTGAACGAAAAGAACGAGCTCGTTCACTGATTCGAATTGAACGATAATGACCGGTCACTTAAACGAACGATTAAGCCCAAGACTAATGTGAATCAAAAACTGAAAACATAAACACAAAAATACATGCATGTATAAGAAGGGCTGTCAGATGTGCGATTTCTCGCCAAACGTGGCGATTTTCAAACTTGTTTGGCGTTCTAATTTTCGATTTGGCGACATGGCGATTTAAAAAATAGTTGGCGATTTTGTTGGCTATTTTTGATGAGCCCTGAATTTGTTTTGAAATTTGTAAAATTCAATACGAAGAAATAATATTTTTTGTATTCTAGTATTTCAATGTATGAAATTTGATGCATTTATATGTATGACCAGTATTTAAAACAAAATTATGTTGAAATGGCTGATGAAGATAATGAAAAATCTTCGAGATTTTTTTCACATTTAAATGAGCTCTTGAAAGAATTAATAAGTAGAATTTTTTAAAAAATGAATATAATTAAAGTTTATGAAAATTTTTCCAGAAATTAAACTATTCTATTTGTTCGCCTTAGAATCAGTCATTGCAAATTTTCCCATCAACATATTTTTGAAAGAACTCAAGCTCCAGTATGTTCCACCTGTAACTCACACCTCAACATAGCCCATATTCTTGACGAGTGCCCTACATACAATTCATCCAGAACACGTGTTTTCGGAACGAATACACCAACGGATCTCCTTAGACACACGTGTGATAAAAATATTAAATTAATCTACAAACTTGTAACCACAAATGGTTTACAAAACCTAAATTAAAATGTACATATATACCAACATAGAGTCGAGAGCCTCAGTTGCTAGTACTCCTTCCTCTTTAATAATTATTATAATTTAATTATAATTATTAATTTTTTCAAAAAAAAAAAAAAAAAATTGACAAATAATCACACTTAAAATTTGTTGTTGTTGAAGATATTTTAAAGATTTTTATGAATCCTAACGTACCTTTGGATGTCAATGAAACACAATGGAAAAAATACCGTTTGTTAAAAGAGAATTTTAATGATGATATTCAATCTAATTAAAATCAGTTTAGGACAACAATTTTGGCTACAAGGATACGGCAGGTACGTACTATTCTAAGGAACTTGCATTGGCTGTTCTTTATATGCTGGTTATAACAATTAGTAATAATGAACTCCACTAAAATTCGCCTTCGAAATAGAATACGATATGAAGTTTTCGACACGTTATTTCGAGTTCAAAGTTATATGAATGTAAAAAGTAAATGTTGCATTGCTTTTGTACCTTCACAATGTATTCCAAAAAAGAAGGCGAAAAGGGATTCTTCTCGGTGAAATACATAGCGTTTTAGATATATAATAGAACTGCAACTACATACAAATGTATTGTATATCCAATATTTGTTTAATACTTACCGCAAAAATTCTTTTTTCGTTGCTTTAAGTAGACTACTATTAAATATTTTAAACATTGTACCTTTTTTGTGTTCACTAGTAATTTTTACTTTGTTCTAAATACAAATTAAACAAAATATATCATGGCGACTTTGTTGAATTTTTTGCGGATTTTAGCGATACGGAACAAAATTTTTTTGTGGGATTTATAAAAAAATATTTTTAATTATTCCCCCTCTATTAAGTTTTTAGTTATTCGACCTTTTTGATTATAATTTATAAATTAAATAATTTTTTCAAGCTCGAGGTCTGTTTTATTCTTTAAATTCTTTATTTTTCAATATTTCGACATCCTTTGGATGTCATCTTCAGGAATCTTGAACGAAATACAAGTAAACATAAATCATTTTTCTATGTTATCATACCATTTAACAATATACATATAAACAAAAACAAAATTTAAAAAGTTACAAAATTAACACTTACAACGAGTCACAAAAATACACAACAATTATTTTGTAGGTCTATTATTGCACTAATTGTAGCTTTTCTTTTTCCCTTTGTTAATAATATGTCTGTAACTTTGGGCGCAGTTATCAGTGTCACTCTTAAAGTTACAGACATATTATTAACAAAGGGAAAAAGAAAAGCTACAATTAGTGCAATAATAGACCTACATCCAGTTTACATGATGAATTTAATGACGTCCAATTTTGGACGTCATTTTTTGTTTGGTAGCAAGCGGTGTAGAGAAGAAAGAGGGGTAGAAATATAGACATGGTTTCTGTTTTCATGTTTTTTTTTTTGACACTTCGCTTTACACTTTTTTCTGTTCTTTCTGTTACGTTTTATTTTTATATTCTCATCAACTGGATTGAATGAAAATGAAAAAATTAGACGTCCAAAAAAAACCATCAGCAGTTTTCGGTAGCAACTTCTAAAGGGAATTAAGAAAATTGGACGTCATAAAATTCATCATGTAAATTGGGTGCTACAAAATAATTGTTGTGTATTTTTGTGACTCGTTGTAAGTGTTAATTTTGTAACTTTTTAAATTTTGTTTATATGTATATTGTTAAATGGTATGGTAACATAGAAAAATGATTTATGTTTACTTGTATTTCTTTCAAGATTCCTGAAGATGACATCCAAAAGATGTCGAAATATTGAAAAATGAAGAATTTAAAGAATAAAACAGACCTCGAGCTTGAAAAAATTATTTAATTTAAAAATTTTTAATTATTCTAAAAATACATATATTATTGTCAAAAATAAATGCTTTGGCGATTTTTAACATTGAATTTGCGAAAAAGTTCCAAATCAATCTGACAACCCTGTGTATAAGCAAAATATAAACAACTTTTGACATTGTTGGGAATAAACCAAATAAACATCTGGTGCAGGGCTGCCAGAATTGACGATTTATCGTCATTTTGACGATTTTTGGTTCCGAAATTAGCAAAGTGCCGATTTGCTGATTTTTTTCTAAAAAGTGACGATTTTATTCAGTCTTCAAAATGAGACAATTTTAAATCTTTTGATGTTTGTTATTAGGCAGCACAGAAAAAAAAAACTTTTTTGTAAACAAAGCTTACATTTTTATATTCATTCCTATTGTAAATAAAATTATACTAGAAATTTTTGCTCTCTTCCAAGTATTGAGTCAAGTCAATTTAAGTAAAAATTCGTACCAAAACCTTGAGAGTTCACTCGTGTGGGGAGCAGGTGAAGTGATGGACTGATTTGGCTCATTTTTAAAATTTAACACTCGATATATATGAAAAATTTTTAAGCCAAATTTTATCCTCCTTTGCCATGGTGCCAAAACTATAATTTCGTGAAGAAATGTTATTTCAGGTAAAAAAGAAAAAATAATAACAAATTATAAGAAGATTTAAAGCAGTTTACAGGTCAAAATTAGAGCTTTGGATTTAGAGATGGGTAGAAATTACAGGCAGTCGTGGTTTTTTGTTCATATCTTAGGCATTTGTTGACCGATCAGGCTTAAATATAATAGCACACTATTCCGTACTATATCTAATATAAATGTATAGCAATTTTTATATACGAGTCTTCGGAAATCCCGAAAATTTCAACAAACACGTGGTTAGATTGACATCGTTAAACCAACTTTGCTATTCATAGAGACTCAGAATATACATAAACCCCCATCTTCATAAAAAATATTTTTGATTAATAAAAGGTTTATTAAACAAATTTTCATACAAAATTCTGATATAAGTCTCAAATATTTTTTATGAATATGGGGGATATACTTTATAGGGCCTAATATTAATATTGTAGCAATTACAAAAGGAATGACAAACTTATAAAAAACCAACTTGTATATATACCCTCTGTGGTGAACGGTATACAAGTATCTTTTATTCTTAAGACTTTGAAAAAAAAAACCTTATATACAGCCATGTCACAGAGTACAATTCCGTTCGGAAACGGAATTCATTCCGCATTTTGGTGCTTCAGAAAATTACGAAAACACTTTGCGGAATGAAACCATTTTTGTTTTCATGAACGGTATGGGAGTTTTCTGTATCTCAAAGACCAAAAAACTATCAAAATATACTTTCTATCAATAAACAAATATGTACAAATATGTTTTCTTCAATTCCGAACAGAATTGTACTCTGTGACATGGCTGATTATTATAATATAGCAATAAAAGCTTTACAAAACAAATGTTAAATAAAAATCGAACAAACGACGCTTAAAATCTTAATTTAAATTGTCCGATTTTTTTGACGATTTTTTAAACAGAAAAAGACGATTTTTTTTATTTTTTCTCAGGAAATTGACGATTTTTTCACAATTTTATCTGGCAGCCCTGATCTGGTGACTTGCGCAGATCTATTGGATAGACCTTGATAAAATGTATCATGTATTCAGTGATGTTAACTTGTTTTTCTTTACCGTACGGCCCTTTTAAAACTACCGTTTTGAAAGTACACATGCGTAAAGTTTCAATTATTTTGTTCCATTTTTGAGGAAGTTGTAGCAAAATTACTCTTTGGTTATCTCTTTTCAACGTGCAATAACAATTGGAATAAAAATTTCAGTTTACTTCTGATCTGTGACATTAGGAATATTAAGGAATAAAAACTTAAAACACTTTAACCGCAGAGAAGTGATGATTATATTAGAATCGGAGTTAATTTTCAAAAGTCACCTTTAAAGTTCAAAATTACTCTCCTTCAAAACTAAACAAATAGACTTAAGCACTTTTCTCTTATTGCAACAGATTTAATGCAAAGCCAACAGCATTGTTATAAAGAAAAGAAGTTAAATTATTTAAACAAATTATTCCTATTTTAAGTTTTTAGTTATTCGATCTTTTTTATTATAATTTATAAATTAAATAATTTTTTCAAGCTCAAGGTCTGTTTTATTTTTTATATTCTTTATCAATATTTCGACATCCTTTGGATGTCATCTTCAGGAATGCCGATATAAATATAAGTAAACCGAAATCATTTTTCTATGTCACTACTATTGAACAATATACATATAAACAAAAACAAAATAAAAAATTACAAAATTAACACTTACAACGAGTCACAAAAATACACAACAATTTTCTTGTAGGTCTATTAATGCACTAATTGTAGCTTTTCTTTTTTCCCTTTGATTATAATGTGTCTGTAACTTTGAGCGCATTTATCAGTGTCAGTCACTCTTATGCTGGGTACACACTATGCAATGCACTTACGCACTCTAGCAAATTTCATTCATTTTCATTAATTTTAGATTTCATCAACATCAAAACGTTTTGATATTTTGAGATTGCATTGATTGATGTAGATTGCACCGTTTGTACCCAGCATTAAAATTCATTATCTTCTGTAACACAGGGTCTCCACCTGAGATAATATCTGATATAATGGGGGGATTCACAAGGTGTGCTATCAAGTCATATCGTCATAATGTCCTAAATAATATTTTACAATTGTTAAAAAAAAAATATTTTTTTATGTTTGAAACACAACAATATTTTTTTTTTAAACAATTGTAAAATATTATTTAGGACATTATAACGATATGACTTGATAGCACACCTTGTGAATCCCCCCAATATGTGAGAGAACGTCGGTAGAATGAGAGAGAACATTTCTTCATGTTTCTTAAACAAGGGGAACACGTATCTTATAAGATTTCATAATCGACTGATTCTCGTACAGTAAACTTGTATCGTTTTTATAATTATTTTTCATTTTTTGATTTGTTTAGTTTAAAATATTGTTTATTTAAACACTTTTCACAAGATTGGCACTATTTGCATTAATAAATTACACATTTCAATAATGGTGGCTTATTATTGTTGTATATGTGTGTATGTATGTGTATTTTTGACAATTCACCTTATAAGATTTCTTATAACAACTGTCTCATAACATTTATTATAATATTAATACTAACACTATTTGAGAGTCCACACGTAAGATAATACTCTCTGCGATTGAATTTGACATTTGCTAATTTAAAAATCTTATATCTTACACAGGGTCTCCACCTGAGATAATATCTGATATAATATCTGAGAGAACGTCGACAGAATGAGAGAACAAATTTCTTTATGTTAATCTTAATATTAAACAAGGGGAACACGTATCTTATAAGATTTCATAATCGACTGATTCTCGTACAGTAAACATGTATCGTTTTTATTATTTTTTATTCTTTTTTTTTTTAGTTTTTTGATTTTGTAGTTTAAAATATTGTATTTTTTTAACACTTTTCACAAGATTGGCACCATTTACATTAATAAATTTCACATTTTAAGAATGGTGGCTTATTGGTGTTTTATATGTGTGTATGTATGTGTATTTTTGACAGCTCATCTTATAAGATAATTGTTATAAGATTTCTTATAACAACTGTCTCATAATATTTATTATAATATTAATACTAACACTATTTGAGAGTCCACACGTAAGATAATACTCTCTGCGATTGAATTTGACGTTTGCTGACATAAAAATCTTATATCTTATCTCAAGTGGAGACCCTGTGTTATCTCAGGTGGAGACCCTGTGTAACGGTATGTTGATTTTGTTTTGCATCTCCAGCAGTGATGGGAAGTTCAGTACTATTGTACTATTTCCAATACTTTTTTTTTTTATTAAAATACCACTGTACCCCCACTTGAGTTTTAGTACTCTTTTTCTTGTTATGCTTCCTTGAAATTAAAAAAATGGAGGCTGCTTTCAATGGATAAATATAATTTTTAATTTTCTGTACTTATATTAACTCATAGTTTACAATTTTAGAAAGACAAAAGTGTATCTTACTAGTTTTCGGGACGAGTGGAGGGAAAACTTTCTATGGTCAATTAATGATAATTTGAATGGCAAAAAATGCACCATATATTATGTTAATGAAGTTGGTGGATTGAGGCATATATCACATTAAGAAGTTGCAAATGTACATGTGCAATAACCTTTATGAAAGGGAACGTTCTTAATACAGTTGTTGAGCATCACTTGCTCATTGGTAAAGCTCAATGTTCGTAAAAGGATTACCTGTAAGAAACTTGGCATCACTCTCATATGGGCATTTCCTCCGAAGGGTCAACCAGGATGAAAAAATAAAATGTTGATAATCATCGTGATTTATTGATTATAATTATTAAAAAAGTCTATGTTTTTTATAATAGAATGGTATATCTGATATGCTATGATATCTCAGCTGTTTAACTTGAGGAAATTGGGCTGGAAGCTGGAAAATTTAATATTATCCTTTTTAGCTACTTCTAAAGACATTTTTATATATAATTATTTTACATGCAAAAAAATTTGTTATGTTTGCACTCTTTCTTTAAAATCTCTCTATTACAATCAATTAAGAAGAGAAAAGTGTAAGAAGAACAAA
This sequence comes from Pollenia amentaria, assembly GCA_943735925.1. Lineage (NCBI taxonomy): Eukaryota > Metazoa > Arthropoda > Insecta > Diptera > Polleniidae > Pollenia > Pollenia amentaria. The sequence goes on from OX031006.1 coordinate 167,432,267, forward strand.
AAAGGTCGATTAACGGTTAAATAACGGTTAAAACATATGGAAAAATCGTACGTTCGCGACCGGTACTTAAGCCAATTAAACAAAAACGAATAGAGATATTTTATTGTGTAAATACTGGATAGAGATCTACATTAATACACTTTTAAAATAAATTAATTACGTTTGAATATTCCGTTCCATTTCGCAGATTTTTACATTTCACTACTGTCAGTCAAAGTTGACTTCTATTTTGCGTACGTTCGTGACCACATGTTTATAACTATCTTAATGAAAACTTAAACTCCATGAAATCTATCTTTTGCACTAAACATAGAGCTACCAAAATGCTATCGAATCGCAAAAAATGCTAGGAAAAGTTTTTTTTCTATAATATTTGAACATAAAAAGTGTACGAACGTACGTTCGTGTCCCCAAGAAATGACCATATATTAAAAGTTTTTTCTAATGCAGTGATGTAGCAGCTCTGCAGCAAATTTTTGGCAAGTATTGCATCAAGGCGAATTCACTAGAAGGTGGGGTCTAGTCAACATATGGTTAATTTTTCGGTGGTCGATTTGTTAAAGATTTTATACAAACTAGTTTTTTATGTGAACAAACATTTTTGTTTTACTAGCAATATTTTTGACAATCGGACCACAAAAGCAGTAGTTGCAGAGCTGACCTTACCTTCTAGTGAATTCGCCTTGTATTGCATCAAATAATTTTTTGATGCATTAACTTTTGACATAAAAGAAATCGATTTATTTTTCTTTTTTAATTCTTTTTTATATTATTTATAAACAATTCACTTTTTAAATATTTTTATTACATTAGCGGTATTAGCGGTGTATTAAGTGTACAACTCTGTTATATTTAATACGATTATATACTTCAAAGCATGAGTGTCTTTTTCGTATGCATTGTAAATTAATGAATTTGCTGAGTGAGAGAAAGAGACAGATAAAGTTTCTTCAACTGTTTTATTCTGGTAAATTCACACACTTGTTTACTACTGCTTTTTGTGGGATTTTTCAACCACAGCGTAGTATATTTAAGTCTAATACATTTTGTTGTTGCAGTGTTGTAAATGTTAGTATTTTTACTAAAATTATAATAGCGGTATTCACCCTTTGTATTAAGTGTACAACTCTTTTATATTTAATACGATTTTATACTTCAAAGCGTGAGTGTCTTTTTCGTATGCATTGTTAATTAATGAATTTGCTGAGTGAGAGAAAGAGACAGATAACATTTCTTCAACAGTTTTATTCTGGTAAATTCACACACTTTGTTTACTACTGCTTTTTGTTGGATTTTTCAACCACAGCGTAGTATATTTAAGTCTAATACATTTTGTTGTTGCAGTGTTGTAAATGTTAGTATTTTTACTAAAATTATAAGATTAACAAGGTCTACAAGGGACTTTACTATCAAGGGTGAATTCCGCTAATATTAACAAGGTCTACAAGGGAGTTTACTATCAAGGGTGAATTCCGCTATTCTTTTTATTTATGTTCACTAATTAAACTTTTGAAATTTAGCTCGGGTTCAAAAATACAAACTTTGCGCAGTATAAAAGCATCAGCATCACAACTGCACCTTGTGATCGCGCATAAGCAACAATAGTTTGCATCACAACAGCAGTGATCCACAGTTGTTATGCATTTAGGAACGTACCCAATTTAATTAATTTGGAGTTTGTTAACCAAAATTTTATATTAAAATGACTTATTAATTTTTTAGTTTTATATATGTATATACTTTTTTGAAGTTTGTATTTCAATAAAAAGTATGTTTTATTAAAAGTACCAACATGTTGAAAAAGTACTCTTTTGCTTGATGGTCATTACCACTGACCTCCAGTGTATATCTACTATTATTTTTTCTCTTCTGTAATATTTTAACATCTTCAAAATTAGGCGTATGCTCTCTTTACAACGGTCTACAGTGCTGTTTTTTTTTTTTTTTTTTTTGAAGACTTTTGTCTTCAGATATGAAGTATTTAATATTTCCTATGGAGGGTATTGCTACTCCTTCGTCCACCCCGCAACGCCAAATTACATTGAAAGCACAAACAATGTCATAAATATTTTGAAATTTTGTTGTTGCTTTCTACAGAAATTCATGTACCGTTTTAAATTTTCAACGCCAAGTTTGAAATTTAAAACGCAATGTGAATTTCTGTAGAAAGCAACAACAAAACTACAAAATATTTATGACATTGTTTGTGCTTTCAATGTAATTTGGCGTTGCGGGGTGGACGAAGGAGGAGCAATACCCTCCATAGGAAATATTAAATACATCATATCTGAAGACAAAAGTCTTCAAGCTTTGTCGGACCCACTCTTATGGTAAACTACACCTTTCAAAATAAAAATATAATATTTGTACATTCGTATATGTATATGTATATGAAAAAGCGTATGTTTGTTTGTTCTCTACAGACTCCTAAGCTACTGAGCCGATTTTCCTAAAAGTTTCACAGTAATTTGCTGATTACACGGTGCTTAACATAGGCTATTAATATATTTTAATTTTCAAGTAGGCGTGGCACCAACCATATAATAAAAATATGAATAACCTTATATCTGCAGGACGGCTACAGTAAGAGTTTTCCAATATGAAACAAATAACTTCGTTATCAATACACGACATCTGCCAAAAAGTCGGCTGGATTAGACAAGCGGGCGTGGTACCTCCCATACAATAGCAACAAAGATTTCTACATATTTGGAGTACTGTTATAGTGAAAGTATTCCAATTTTGTACAAATATCTTAGATAATAACCCACAACATACATATTTCAAAAAGTAGTTTCAATAGGAAAAGTAGGCATGGCATTTCCCATACGACGACACTTGAAATTTCTGTATATCTGTTGAACGGTTACTGTAAAATCATTCAAATTTGGTCCAAGATGCTTTGTTTTTTAAAAAATCTTACCAATTTTATTTCGATATGGGTACCAAAGCTCTCCGGGTTAAGCTAGCATAATAAATTTTTTAATTTTAAAATATGATTAAAAACCTTTTTTTCCTATTCTTGCAGATCTTTCCAACCGTGTTACCTTCGGGAAAAGTGGTTGATCAATCTACAATTGATAAACACTCTGAGGAAGAAGCTAAATGGGGACGATTACCATCTGATCCCTTTACGGGTCTCGAATTTACACCACATCGCAGGGCTATCCTGAATTTAGCCTTAAAAGCACGTATTGAAAAGTTCCTAATGGAAAATTCTGAACATTTTAAAACTGTACCACGTTCACTTGGCAGTTCAAGAGTAAGACGTAGTAAAAATAGACATGCCTCGCAATTTGCTAGTCTTTGCCATCAACACTCTTCCGGTGGTGTCTATTCATCATTATCAAAATCTTATAAAACTACAGCCACAGCAACACTATCTTCAACAGATAATTCCCCTAATCTTATTGACACAGCGAGCTTACCTTATGCACTATCAACTAAACGTGCTAGACTTATGGAGCCAACAACAATTGCTCCCTTCACCACAACAACCAGTAAATCCCGACTAAATAAGAAATATTCTTCCTCGGTTACTTCCTCCACAACCTTAACTTCCCGTTCCACTCCATCACTGTCGACCTCTACAGCCACCCAGACTTCTGCCACAGCAACGGCCTCTTTCTCTAAGAGTTCCACTTTAACTAAAGAAGATAATGCTAACAACACAACTGCCACCAGCACTACTTCAACAGCAACTTCCTCCGCTGGTATAGACCAAGCCATACAACAAGCTTTACAGAAAATCACACGATTTTCACAGTTGCCTTTGCAACCGGAACCACAGGCAGAGTGTTGCATTAAATGTCAGACTACAGAGTTTTCATATGAAATTCAAACTTGCCGTCATGTGGTCTGCCGTGAGTGTTTGGTTACACTATCACGTGATGAAAAATGCATTTGTAGTATAACATTTCGTTCCTCGGACGTAGAACGTTATCATAAGTTGTGAATTAAAAGCGAAAAGGAGAAGAGTTAAATTTTTTTCAGCGGATATTTAAGACAGTACTCAGCATAATAGGGGAACAAAATAATATAAGGGGTCTGAATATATTTTTTGGGATATTAAAAATTTTGCAACAAACGTTCTTTCATTTTTGTTTGAAAGTAAAAGTATAGCATAAATATAATTAACATTATTCCTATATTTCTCCCGAGGCATCCATCAAGAAAATTTAAATAATCGGCCGTGTTTTGAAACTGAAAGTGAAACTGAAAAGAACATTTTATAAACCAAAAACAAAACCTTTAAACAATAAACTTCGCTCGACTTATATATTTCACCCAAATTTGTTTTCAGAATATGGCCGTATACAAATATGCATATTGGTTTGGAAATCATAAACCTTCGAAAGCGATATTAAACAAAAAAAACGTAATACCTAATTAAATGTATACTCTAACTGCCTGCCCCTCGATATCGAACGAAAATTTCGTTCTCTTAACTTTTATTTAAAACAAAAACAAATGAAACTAAGGTAACTGAAATCTTCGTTCGAAATCGATGGACAGAAAAGCAAGAAGAAGAAATTAGATAATCTTTAGTGAATTAATTCAACCAATTTTTAGGTATATCTTCTATTATTTATTGTTATTTCCTTTAAACTTGCTGAGTATTGCAATTTTCGTTGGGCTTCGAAGATTTTAATAATTTTAACTTGCTTTCCTTAGTCGTCAATTTTTTATCTAGTTTATTGTCAATAGCAGGTTACTTTTATTTTCAAATATATTTTAAGTTGTAGTAAATAGATGTAATTAAGTTTTAATATACATATACGTTAATTCTGGTGTCTTAATATTGAATTTTAAACGGTTTTTATACAAATGAAAATTGATTACATAACCTAAAAATAGAAAAACTAAAAAAAATTTGGACTGAAATTGAGCAAAAGTTTTTGAACATGTTTGAATAACAGGAAACAGAAACATAATCTCCCATATCGTGAATAAAAAATGAACCGCTTTTGGTCTGGTATTTGGTTCATACTTAAAAAAAGCACTTACCTGTTAGTACGAAAATGTCTTCCTTGAAACTTATAGCCTATTTCCGATGTGCGAAAGAATTCTTTCTTTCGTATAACTACATTGAAAACAAAAACAAATTTTTAGACTTTGTTTTTGTTTTCAATGTAGTTATGCGAACGAAAGAATTCGTTCGCACATTGGAAATAGGCTATTAAATTTCAACTGAAAGAAAAAATCGTTGGTGTTTTTAAATTGGAAATTGAATTCGAGTAAAATTGAATCCGATAGAATTTTGAAAAATATTCTCGTTTGCATTTCGTTTTTATTTCGTTTAATAAACTATGTTTTGAGTACCGCCCTTATTTAACAGAACTACTCTAAAAAATCAGGAAAGACTACAATCGGGTTTAAAAGATTGAACTGCATATCTCTATTGATTTCGATTTTCAGAACATGGCCCATACAATCAGTTTTCGGATTTATTTCGATTCTCTTCGAAATTAAAGTCGAACGATTTATGATGTCTTATATATGGAAATTACAAAATGCTTTTTTTTAATTGAATTTTACAATAATCTTCTGGAATTGTGATTGAAACTCAAAGCTCCTAAATCTTTATGATTTGATGTGGCTTTAGACGGAAATTTGAAAATGTTTTTGTTTTTTAATTTAGAAAAGAAAATCGTAAATAAAACATTAAAATTGAAGTGTTTTTTTTCGAATCGATATTTACAAAATTTCGGATCATTGTAAGATTTACTTTCTTAATAAATTGATTAATTTTGCGTACTGTTGTACTTGTCGTTAATACAGAACTGCGGGTAAGACATCTACTTAATGTTTTTATAAATAAAAAATAAGACCAGCTAAAAAACGACAGTGTTACGACATGTAAACTGTGCGAATTTTCACAAATAATTGAATTTTTTTCGATATTGTCATTCAAACCTACCGATTTGTAATACAGTGAAGATCCATATTTACTTTAAAATTCCATTAGTTTATTATTTTCATTGAATTTTTCGTTTGATTAAGCAAATTCTGTTTTTTTTTTCTAATTTTTCGTATAAAATTCAAATTAAAACAACCAAAAACTATGCAATTTTTATTAACCTTGAATTGGACTTGAGTTTTTTTTTAGAAAAATACTGAGTTTTTAGGTGGCTTATTAAATTGAAAATTATGTTTTATTATTAAAATTATTTCCTTACATAATTTTAAAAAAAAATTCTAAATAAATCTTATAAACTGGGAAAAATCTAAATTTCCATTTTTAAGTACATACTATGTTTAACACTATAATATAAATAAGCGGAATTCACGGTTTGATATTGTAGACCTTGTACATCTAGTAGGTCGCATACAATCAAATTTACTATTTTTGAGTCATCTACAACACTTAAATTTAAAATGTGTGTATGCATTTTTTGTTGTGTTTTAAATCAAGATTTACAAGACCTACACACAGAATCACAAGGCATACAATAGCAAACCGTAAGTTTCGATATAGTTTTAAAACAATTTATCTCATATTCAACCACCGTGCTTTAAAAAATAATTATAATGCATAATTTTTTTTATTTTGTAATTTAAAGCTTTATATAATTATTTTAATTAATTTAATTTTTTTTTATTAAAAAAAATAAATAATTAGTATTGTGGTTATTTTATTGAACTGTTAATGGTTTTTAATCCAAATTTAGATATTTTAATTAGGCTTAAGTTCATTGAATTTAATTTGCATTAAATTATTTTTATGAAGAAAGGAATTTTTACAACATGGAAGATTAATTAAAATTGTTATTGATAATTTTCATTCTTGACTGACCTGGGATTCGAAGCCAGGCTGTCTGGCGTGTGATTCGAACCCAGGCGGCTGGTTACCCTGACATGTTTCGACCTCAACCACTAGGTCTTCTCAAAGGGATTTGCCGTCTTACACTCGCAGCCATCGAAGACTGCTGACGTCAGTAGTCAAACATCAATCCTTAAACCAAATTGTATTTTAACCTTTGGTAGATCGAAATTTGCTTTTTGAATGATTATCCATTTTTAATTGATCTCACATGTTTTTCCTTACTTCTGTTTTTTCGTACTTTTGTCAAGAATTCTTCTTGAAGTCCAAAGTACATTTTTTTGTTTTTCCTGTTTTTGTCTTTCTTTTTTCTAGTTGACCTTTTTCAGCACAACTTGAAGGACAAATGTAAACATAGCTCGTGCCTTAGCTGTTAACAATAATTAGTATTGTGGTTATTTTATTGAACTGTTAATGGTTTTTAATCCAAATTTAGATATTTTAATTAGGCTTAAGTTCATTGAATTTAATTTGCATTAAATTATTTTTATGAAGAAAGGAATTTTTACAACATGGAAGATTAATTAAAATTGTTATTGATAATTTTCATTCTTGACTGACCTGGGATTCGAAGCCAGGCTGTCTGGCGTGTGATTCGAACCCAGGCGGCTGGTTACCCTGACATGTTTCGACCTCAACCACTAGGTCTTCTCAAAGGGATTTGCCGTCTTACACTCGCAGCCATCGAAGACTGCTGACGTCAGTAGTCAAACATCAATCCTTAAACCAAATTGTATTTTAACCTTTGGTAGATCGAAATTTGCTTTTTGAATGATTATCCATTTTTAATTGATCTCACATGTTTTTCCTTACTTCTGTTTTTTCAGAAGTAAGGAAAAACATGTGAGATCAATTAAAAATGGATAATCATTCAAAAAGCAAATTTCGATCTACCAAAGGTTAAAATACAATTTGGTTTAAGGATTGATGTTTGACTACTGACGTCAGCAGTCTTCGATGGCTGCGAGTGTAAGACGGCAAATCCCTTTGAGAAGACCTAGTGGTTGAGGTCGAAACATGTCAGGGTAACCAGCCGCCTGGGTTCGAATCACACGCCAGACAGCCTGGCTTCGAATCCCAGGTCAGTCAAGAATGAAAATTATCAATAACAATTTTAATTAATCTTCCATGTTGTAAAAATTCCTTTCTTCATAAAAATAATTTAATGCAAATTAAATTCAATGAACTTAAGCCTAATTAAAATATCTAAATTTGGATTAAAAACCATTAACAGTTCAATAAAATAACCACAATACTAATTATTGTTAACAGCTAAGGCACGAGCTATGTTTACATTTGTCCTTCAAGTTGTGCTGAAAAAGGTCAACTAGAAAAAAGAAAGACAAAAACAGGAAAAACAAAAAAATGTACTTTGGACTTCAAGAAGAATTCTTGACAAAAGTACGAAAAAACAGAAGTAAGGAAAAACATGTGAGATCAATTAAAAATGGATAATCATTCAAAAAGCAAATTTCGATCTACCAAAGGTTAAAATACAATTTGGTTTAAGGATTGATGTTTGACTACTGACGTCAGCAGTCTTCGATGGCTGCGAGTGTAAGACGGCAAATCCCTTTGAGAAGACCTAGTGGTTGAGGTCGAAACATGTCAGGGTAACCAGCCGCCTGGGTTCGAATCACACGCCAGACAGCCTGGCTTCGAATCCCAGGTCAGTCAAGAATGAAAATTATCAATAACAATTTTAATTAATCTTCCATGTTGTAAAAATTCCTTTCTTCATAAAAATAATTTAATGCAAATTAAATTCAATGAACTTAAGCCTAATTAAAATATCTAAATTTGGATTAAAAAAAATAAAATTAATATGCAAATCATCAATATTGCAAAATTAAAACTTATTTTGTATTTTAAAAATAATTTGAATTTAGGTGTTTCTTTTTGTAATTTATTTTTTTAAGAACAAGAGAAACGAACCAACAATAAAACCCTCAAATAAATGAAACGTATGTTTCCTTAAAACAACCACAATTTAATAATAAGTCAATAAAATTTATTTAAACGCTAAAAAGAAAAATAAAACATACAAAAAAAGAAAAATATTAAAGTTATAAAATATATCATATATATTTTTTCATAAATATATTTTACATTATACAAATAAAAATCATAAGCTGTTTAGAAATTAACCAACACAATAAATAATTAATTCATATTTAACAAAAAATAACACAAGAAAAATACAATAAAATATAAAAAAAAAGAAAAAAAAACATATAATTAAGATTCATCATACTTTTAACACACATATTTGAATAATAAATAATTAAATATCAATAAACTATATCATAAAAAAACTTAAATATTTTTGGAATTGAATTTGAAACTGCCAAGTATTCGAAAAACCGATTTTGTTTATTATATAATTTTTCCTGTTTTCGAAGTGTTCGAGAAAACGGTTTTTGGTCTCGAATAATCGACTTTTTCTTATGTCTCATGTTTTACCATTTTTTAGTTGTTGACAACAATATTTTAATTGTTGTCATCATACATGACATATTTACACACACACAACAGACCGTTTTATAATTCCCAGCAGTATGAGTTAAGCGACAGTTCTAACTCTGACCTAGAATAATTTTAAAGCGAATCTCAAAACTTGGAAGAACAGCTTAATTCTACATTAAAAGAGACAGAAAAAGGTCAGAAAGAGTTATAACACTAACATTAGAGATGTGTGTGAAGATAAAAATGCCGAGTTAAATATGTTTCGTCATAACAGCTTACGTAGCTACTTATTTAACTTTTGGAATAAAATATGACATATTTAAATATGCCCTATTTATGTATCAAATATTTTTTAAACCGGCCTGAATTGTTAGTTTTAGTTTTAATAACCCATACCTTATGTCCCTATTGCGGTTCTCCACTCAACTCAGTTTGGTCGTGTGAGAGTCAACCCAACTTATGCACAACCAAACTCATTTTAGGTATTGTGATACCCAACGGTTTTTAGTTGAGTTTGCTATAAAGTTGCCAACTTAAAATATTGATTTACCAACTTTAAATATAACGTTTGACAAGTGAAAATTTTATAAAATTAAATAATTTTTTAAACTAAAAGTATTTTTAATTGTGTTGAATAAAAAGTATTTACAATGGATATTAGTGTCGATTTATTTTATGATGATGAAAATGAAAACTCTTGTACAGATGTGCTACGTATAAGAAGAAAAATTCCTGTTGATTCCAACCCTCTTGAACTACCTAATGCCAAGTAAGAACTTATAATTAGTAACGTAACTAAATAATAGATATTGGGAATTATTTCTTTTTCATAAGCAACTTTATTATATTCAACATTTTTTTATTTTTCGAATTTATTCTACGAGTTAAATTTCAGTTATGTATTTTATAAAGCTTTTTGTAATAGCTCTATTCCTTAAATTTTTTTAGGAATGACTTAATACACTACCAGACTATTATATTGTATTTTATTGTTACATTTTACCTTAGCTTTCCGTTGGATAGCAATGAAGTATATTTATGTACAGAAAAATTTACAATTATTTAAATTTAACTCATAGAATAAACTCGAAAAAAAAATGTAACTAAATAATAATTTTAAATTTGTAGATTTAAAAGTTATTTCCGACTAAACAAGGAAGCGATTTGTTATTTGCTGGATGAAATCAAAGATCATTTAAAAACCACCTGTTCGCGTAGTGGCTATTCCTCCTATATTAAAGTAATTTGTTAAAGTCCCATATATCTTTACACTGGTTTTTGGTCATACCAAATTTTGGTTTTCCACGTGCAATCTCTGGGTTTTTTTCCATTAGATTAACAAGCCTCTCAAATTGTGCTTTAGTTGTAATTTTCAAAGATCTACGAATGTATTAAATGCTGTGAAATTCTAATATACAGTATAACAAATCTTTCTACTTACGGTTTTTCCATTGTTATTTTTTTTTTTTTTTGCTTTTAAAAATGAAAGTCAACTGAAACTGAAAACAACTCAACTACTAATAAATAGTTGTGTATTTATAACGTTTCTGTCGACCAAACTTTTACAAAGTTGAAAACGGCAATACCACGAAAAAAAACAGATACACAACTGAAAAGCCAACTGCCAGTCGAGTTGAGAATGGCAATGCAAATTTACCAAAGACAACCAAACTGTTACAAAAGTGGAGAACCGCAATAGGGGCATTAATTAAAAAATGCAGAAAAAATATCCAATTATTATATTAAAAATCCAACAAAAATAACTTAGAATTGCCAAATCCTTCTTTTTCAGACATCTGGACCATATGAAAAATGAGGACTAGGGACCACACTATCCTTCTATGGTACCCATATGTCTGAATTATATTTGTGATTTTTTTAAAAAAATTTCAAGAATTTATAACTTTGAAAATTTTTTTGGTGTACTATATGAGATTTTGTCCTTATTTGGACAGATCCTTCTTTGTCACTCATCCGGACCGTATGGAAAATGAGGACTAGAGCCCTTGTTGAGAATAAACGAAAATTTACACTAGTTACTGTATTTCTCCTGCGCCTTATTTTATTTATTTTTAATTGAAATAAATTTTTATTTTAATTCTGTGTACTTGGTTTAGAATTTTACAAAGAAATATTAATATTATTAAAAGCTAAATTTGAGTGCATTACATCTATGGTTTGGTGCTTAAAGGGCGAATGTCAACATTTTAATGTTTTGAGTAAATCGTTTATCAGGTGTCTTTTATTACTCTCCTTTATTTTGTTAAAAAATCCAATATCTTATTTACCCTTCAGATTCATAAGCGTTTTTCTAGCCAATCTCACTAAGAACTCTTCAATAAAAAAAAACTTATCAGTCCAATTATGAATAAAAATTCCCTGGAAATTTTTTTTTCCCATTTTTACTATTTAATTTACATAGGAAGAAATGGGAGAAGGGAGAAAACTGCGAATCTTTATTCACAATTTGGCTGTATAACTTCAATTTTCTGAAAAGTGAATATTTTGACATTTGCCCTTTTACCACCAAGTCACAAATACTTATAACGACAACAATGTTAATATACAAATTAGTCATTTGAAATAACGTAATCGATATATATCGCCGATATTTAAAATACCCATATATCGATACATCGATATTTATTTACTACTATCGAGTTCGATATTTTTAAGAACTCTTTATAATAAAATTCAAAATTTTAACCGCTCAACTGCTTACATTACTGTTGTTTTTTATGAATTTTATTAATAATATTAAGAAAGAAAACTGCGCTTTTCCATTGTACACAGCGTTACCATATATTTTTAAAAAAAACTTGAAAAACTTTATATATTTATAAAAAACTTGAAAAAACTTTAAATAAATTAAAATCTTTTTGGCATCTCCAAAAAACTTGCAAAAAAGGGAAATCTTGACAAATGGCAACGCTGATTGTACATATTCATAGTTTTTTAAGAGATGACAAGAAAATAATAAGCGGGGAAAATATTCCGGACAAGATTCAAAAGACTAATGAAAGTTGGAATATTAATAAAAAAGAAAGCAATATTTTGTTTTTTTTCTTCTTTATTTGAACATGTTCTTCGCTTATATACTAAAATTTTATTTCCTTTATTCGATATTTTTTTGAATTGAATAAAAAAAGTTTTTTGCTAATCTACCAGGATAATTAATTTCACATTGCAATTAAAAGGTCATTCTGAATCTCTTTTATTTTGCGAAGGCTTCAAAAGGTTTTGCTAGCCAATTTCACTAAGCAGTCTTCTATAATAAAAATAAAATTTAAATTTTCTCAAAAATGGATTATTTGACATTGGTCTTTTTAGCACCAAGCTACAGAAATAAGGACAACAATGTTTAAAAACAAATTAAACACTTAAAATAACGAAGCTTGTTCTGTATTTATCTTCAAAATAATTTAAAAAAATTATTTAAAAGTGATTTGCAACTGATTGTTATTAATAATTGTAATTATTGCAAAAGGCACAATTGTTTCTCAGTTTTTATACTATAGATTTTTATAAAAAATATATTTACATACATATATTTATGGTCTTTTTGTACATTGTCGATAATTTCCTTCCTGTCTTCAGTCTTCAAGAAATTGTAAAACTCATTACAACTATATATAAATAAAGTTTGTCTTTATCTGCCACTCACTTTCTAGGTTTTATATTAGGAGTCTGTTTCTTTCTTTTCTATACTTTAACAACTAAAGACGCGTTTTGTAAATGTGGAATGGAAGAAATAAAATTACACATTTCCTCAAATTCGTAAACACACCACCAATTAGAAACTCTTTCCATTTTTCTTCTACTGTCTTCTCATTCAAAAAAACATTTACTGCCAGGCCCACAATGTCGACAAGAACATTTCTTTCGCATATTTATATTGAAAACAATAATAAAAAACAAAAATTTGTTTTTGTTTTCCATATAAATATGCGAAAGAAATGTTCTTGTCGACATTGTGGGCCAGGCAGGTAATGTTAATAACTCATCGATAAGAACATTTACATATACATACATATTAATATTTGTATCGCAAAGAATTTGACAATATGACAAACTATTTACTGAACAAAATTAATATATAATAACAGTACATTAATGAAAAATCAGTACATTTGCGTACTGATTTGCTTGTAATGCATAAATCAGTACTTTAAACAAAAAACAGTACGTGTACTGATAAAAACAGTACGAATGGCAACCCTAATTGCGACTAACCCTGCGGCCACATGATCAACTTATTGTTGATAGTCTTTTTACTTACACTAGGTGCGTTTGAGTACTTTTACAGTAAAATGCAGTAAATGAGTAAACTGAAAAATTGGCTCTCACAAAAAGCTGTTGTCCAAAAAAGTACGCGAACGCAAAATTTGTAAAAATTCGTAAAATAAAGGCAACAGCTGATGGCAAATAATTGAAGTGTTGAAAAATGTTTACACTTTTAACTACTTAACTCGTTTTCTTATCGGTACTCGATGAAATACTTTTTATAACACGAATATTTTTGGAAAATACAAACAAATTATTTTATGTAATTTTTCATATTTGTTTGTTTCATATTTTATTTGAATTTGCTAATTTGTGTCCGGCTAAATTTGATCAATAGTACACGAATACTTTTTTTACTATTGATAACTTTAAAAACAAGGGCTGTTATAAGTACCCGAGTACTTGACACTTTTACAACTCCAAAAAATTAAAATAATTAAACAAAGTTTTAAATGTTGGTATTTAGCCATATAAAATCTTCACAAACAAGTTTAATTAATGAATATTTATTCATTTTTTGTTTTTATTTTAGTTTTATTTCAACTTTTCTTTTTTTAAACAATTTTTTCACATTTTGTAAGCCTTTTGTTTGCTACTTTTGTTTGTTTACCTTTTGAAACATATGTTTTTTTGTTTTACTAAATTTTACTGCAAAAATTTCTGCAGTAAAAATTTGTAAGTACTCAGTCTAGAACTGTCACTTTACGCTCTCAATTTGTGTTCTCATTTACTGTATTTTGTGTACGCCAAGGCGAATTGACTAGAAGGTGGGGTCAAGTCAGCATATGGTTATTTTTTTCGGTGGTCGATTTGTCAAAGTTTGTATACGAACAAGTTTTTTTTATGTAAACAAACATTTTTTTTACTAGGAATATTTTTGACAGATGGACCACAGAAACAGTGTTGTTGTAGAGTTGACCTCACCTTCTAGTGAATTCGCCTTGGTGTACGCGAACGCAATTTAGTAAATGCAGTAAAGTTCAGTAAAAAATAGTAAAAACTTTTGTGTTCTCGAACGCAGCTACTGTTTGTCAAAATTTACATAAATTGAAAGCTGTGACGTAGGATGCACGCAATTTTGAAGCAATTTTCTTTCAAGATGTCATTAAGAAAACAATTCATACTGACAAACGAAATATTTGCTCACTACGAAATATATATATATATATATATATATATATATTATATTGAACGTTAAATTGCCAAACAAATGGATAGTTAAAATTAAGAGCAATATCGTGGTCAATTTAAAAAAATGTGAGTGGTTTACTAAAAAAAGTTTATTGATAAGCTTTTACACTAGGTCTACAACTGATATAATATATGAGATAACGCTGACAGCATTAAAGTACACACTTCTTCATGGTAATCTTAAAAAAAGGGGAACATGTATGAATCTTGAATCTTATAAGATTTCATAACTGACTGATACTCGAACAGTAAACTTGTGCCGTTTTTATTCTTTTTTAATAATATTTGTTTGAAAATATTGGAATTTTAATAAAATTAAAGACAATATAAAAGACAGTAAGCATCAATTATAATATTTTATAATAGTTTATAGAACACCAAGTGGCTATAAATCAGAATTTTGTGATACTTTTCAAGATTTTGTTGAACAAATATGTGAAAAAACTGTAATATTTTTGTAGTCGGGATTTTAATATCCACTAGAATAACGATTTTTATACAAGTAAATTAGAAATTATACCTAATGATAACGTTCTTAAACAAGTAATGAACGAATATACTAGAATCACAAAAAATTCAAAAACATTAATAGATTATATATTTAATAACAAATAATAGAACAATCACGGCAAAAAATAATATAAATAATAAAATAGGTGATCATGAATACATTGACATTTTTATCGAGTGTGGATGTAAAGCTCAATAAAATCAAATTAAAGAAATACAGATTTATAAATACAATAAAACATATTTAAAAATTATTTATGAGAAATATCAAGAAATTATGAATCAATTGAATTAAATGAATCTGAATACGATTTTGATAAATGCTTGGAAGCCACAATAAAAAAATTTACAAGCAAGAAAAAAATAACTGAAAAAAGCAAGAGATGGTTTAATGATGAGCTTAGAACATTAAAAAGAGAAAAAGTTGTTAAATATCAAAATGCACTCGGAGAAAACACAATTGATGCACGGAATAGTTATAAAATAAGAGGATATATATATAAAGTGAAAATTGAAAATGAAAAAAAATAAATATATAAGCAATAAAATAGGCAATGCAAATTACCAAAAAGAAATGTGGAGTGAAATTAAAAAACTAGTCATGGGAAATTGAGTGCCCCGGTAGGCTAGCTGGTAGTAAGCTAGTCTATCAGTAACGGGGTTGCGGTGTCGATTCCCGCCAGAGACTCTGGTCTCCTGCAGACAAGCAAAAAGCTTTGTGGGATTAAGTATAGGAATAAAAAAAAAAAATTCCAAAAATGTAATTAAAACTGTGATATATGAGCAAATAGAATATAATGATAATCTCCAAATAGCCAAACATTTTAATTATAATTTCGTTAATAGTATTAAGGAAATCAGATGTTCCCTTGAAAATGTGCAATATGAAAATCGAATACCTATGATAGACTTTAAATTTAAATTCCAAGCAATAAATCTACAAGAAGTAAATATTATGTTTAAAGGTATTAAAAAACAACCTGACTATACAAAAACATCAAGCAATATAACTCTATTTAATTGGGACATAAGGGGCAATATCATATTAAGCATAAAAAAAAAACCACTAGCGACTGGCGTGTTCTAACTAATTAGAAATAATCGATGATTTTACCCATTTAAAAAGTTTAACATACAGTAAAATAGAAGAATATCGACCAATTAATACGTTAAAAACTTTTGAAAAAGTAATCGAAAAAATAGTCAAAAGTCAAAAGAATACATGGAACAACATAGCATATTATCGAAATACAAATCAGGATTCAGAGAGCAGTATTCTTGCGAAACAGCGGTCAATTATGTTGTACACAGATGGAATTCTAAAAAGAAGAAAAATAAAATATTAGCCAATTTCCCTTGATTTCAAAAGAGCATTTGAGGGGTATCCTTTTGCAAAAACTATCTATATATGGGAATCAAGATACAAAATTACAATCACAGACAATTAACAAAAGTAAACAATTGTAATATCAAATGCAATAGAAAATGATTTTGGGGCACCTCAAGAATCAATTTTAGCAGCTCCTCTTTTTGTTAAATACATAAATGATATGGAATATACATTAGAGAAATGCGAGATTGTATTATATGCAGACGATACATTGATTTTCACCGAAGCAGCAAATGAAGAATTATGTTATGAAAATTTAAAACAGGATATGGATAAAATAAACATGGCTAAAAATGAATAAATTAAAATTAAACGAAAACAAAACCAAGTTAATGGAAATTAATATGAACTCTTATAAAATATTTCACATAAATAATGTGATTTTAGAACAAGTAAATAATATAAAATTTCAAGGTTTGTTAATTGACAAAGATTTACCCCCATATTCATGACAAATATTTAGCAGATTTATGAAACGAATTTTCTATGAAAATTTGTTTAATAAACCTTTTACTAATCAAAAATATTTTTTATGAATAGTGGAGGTAAACTTTAAAGAACAAATCGAATATGTACCTATGTAGAAAAATTTTCAACAAAATCGGAATTTTTAAAGATTTAAGAAATAGGGTAACAATTAAAGATGAGCGATCGCGTGATTTTTAAGGAACGTCGTGATTAGTGAATGTGATTTAAAAATAACTGTTCTTTAAAACTGTGATTGCGAACACGGTTTGTTAGTTTTCAGTTCACTTATAGTTGTCATAAAATAAAACAAGTATTCTATATTTTCTAGTATATGTTTAATTTTTTATTGGACGAATAAAGTGAATAGATTTAGAACCTAAAAAAAACAACAAGATATGCACTACACATATATTTTTACAAATAAAGTTCTTTTAACAAGGTCTTTTTATCATGTACAAAAACATTTTGGTTTTCTTACTGTCAAAAAAAAAAAAAAAATAGCAACATTATTCGTTATTGCATATAAAAAACGCTATTACCCGTACAAACAGAGAAATATCATAAATTTGTGTATTTAAAAAATGAGAAAATAACGACTTAGCAATTAGCTGTTATTTGATAAATTAGGTCACAACTGTGATTCGTGATTTTTCAGTTTCGCAGTTACAGAAATATAGCTCATCTCTACCGACAACTACAGGTGGTGTCGAAACGACATCTGATTTTGACATTTCGAGCAACTTTGTTTTGATTTGTAAGTGTTTTGTTAGGAATGGTTGACATTTTGGACCGTAAACACTAACAATGCAATTCAAAAAATTCGATGTTGTTTTTGTTGTTTTTGGATTGTTGTAGTTCCGATACCACCTGTAGGTGAATTCGCCTTGCCTGTAGCCCGTTTCTGTATTTCTCGCATCGTAAAATTTCCCGCATGAAACAAGTGAATTATGACAAAAACAGTGCAATATGAAACAAAAAATGGTTTTTCTCACATAAGTGTTTCTGTACGTTTACTTTGCGAGAATTATCTGTCATTTAAATAATTTTCCAGCAATTATTGGAAGGATGTGAGAACAAGTGTTTCTGTAACAATATTTTGCAAAAAGTTTCTCACAAGAACTGTCAAAATAAGTCATATTTGAAATTGATGCGAGAAAACAAAATTTAAAAAAATGGTGCCCAAATTATGTATGTATGTACACAAGAATGTGTATTATTTTATTTTATTTTAAAAGAAAGAATTTAAATGATGAAAATAAGTATATAAAACACAATTGTTATATTTTGGTTTTTAAATTTTTTTGGCCTTTCATTGTGTTTGTTTTATGCAGGGCTGCCAGATAAATTTGTGAAAAAAACGTCAATATCCTAAGAAAAAATAAAACAATCGTCTATTTTTTTTCGGACAATTTAAAATTAATTTTGACGAATTTTGTTCGATTTTTATCATATAATCACAAATTTTTATCATATAAACACATAATCAAAAAAAAAAAACATTAAGTTCATGGGTAAAATACATATTTTATACATACATAAGCTTGAGGTCTATTAAAATAAAATTATTTATTTTATTTTCCTTAATCCGATAAGAGTTTAAAATTTCAGATTGTTATTTTTCCCTGCAGAAATCACACAAAGGAGTGACAAAATATCATTTTGAAATAAAATAAACACATTTGGACAAAGTAAAAGGCAAAAATTTCCTAAAGTGCATTGACTGAAAAATGGGGTAATAGTTTAATCCTTTGATCACACAAACAAATGTATTAAATAATCCATTTTGCCGATACATTTTTTTAATCTGCCTTGTTTTTAAAGATATCGGTTTTCTGTGGTGCCTAACACACAAACATATAAAACTATTTAAAATTGTTTTATTTCAAAGACTGAATCGTCACTAGAAAAAAATCAGTAAATTGTCACTTTGCCAATTTTGGAACAAAAAAAATCGTCAAAATGTCGATAAATCTTTAAATCTGGCAGCCTTATTTTTATTATATATATTTCTTTCGTTGACGTTTCGCTTGCATTTGACACTTAATTATTGGAAGTATTCCAGTTAAAACAGAATCTGTGTTGTCTGTTCTCGCATTTAAATACAGAAACACTTTTTTCTCACAAATCGAGAAACGATGGAATTTTTTGTTTCACACTTAATATAAGAAAATTTGCGATGCGAGAAATACAGAAACGAGCTACTGAACTCTATATATACACAAGAAAAAAAAAAAAACAAAAAGTAAAGTGGACGACAGAATAAAAGGAACAGCAACATTATTCGTTATTGCATTCAAAAAAACGCTATTACCCACACAAACAGTGAAATATCAAAAATGTGTATCTGTAACAAAAAACGAAAAGAAAGACTTAGCACGTACCTGTTACTTAACAATTTTGGTCACAGTCACAACTGTGCTTCGTGATTTTTTAGTAACAGTGATTAAATCGCAGGTACAGAAATATCGCTCATCTCGAGTAAAAATAATAACCGCAATAAACATATATAACACAATGATTAAAACACACTTTGAATATGGATCAACTATATTATTCTCATGCTGTTCAGGCCAACAAATAACAAGATTACAAAAACTTCAAGACAAGGCTATGCGCACAACCTTAAAATGCAATCGTTACACTTGAATTGCATTACATTAAAATGGCTAAAGGCTGCAGTAAAATACAATATTTTTTATTCAGAAAATTAAAATGGGAAATGCACCCGATTAGCTGACCGAACAAATATGATATGTTGGGGAGGTACAGTCGTATAACCTCAGGAATGCCTTAGATTTTAGACCACAGAGAGCAGAAACAAATGCAATGTAAAAATCACTATATAGCAAAGGATTAAACTTATACAACATGATGCCGAATTATGTAAAGAATGAACCAAATATATATCTTTTAGAAAAAAATACTGTAAATTTTACAAAAAATGTTTAAATTTTAATCAGATCAAAATATTTGTTCAATTAAATTAAAATGTTATTTAAAAGTAATATAAATACTACTAATAAAACTATAAATATTAATAATAAAAAACAATCATTTTTTAATTGTAAGTTATTTGTTTTAAAATACTTTTCACAAGATTTGCACTATATGCACTAATAAATTAAACATTTTAATGGTGGTGTCTTCCCAACAGGGCATTTCACAAGCAAAAGGCAAATGAGTTGTAGAATGAGCTTATCAAAAGAGATTTCCTACAACATGTCAACATATATGATTGCAAATTACTTATTTTCGCTATAATTTTGTAAGTGTTTTTGAGAATAATAAGCAAAATTTAATAAAAGTAGTTAAATATTATATTATTAAAAAACTTTTTGTAAATATGTCATATAAATTGAAACAGAGTGTTTGTAAACTATTCTTCAGTAAGTTCGAAAAGTATTATTTGAAAAGTAATATTATCGTAAAGGTTCAGTTTTCATTAGGTAACACTTTTATAAGCGTTTTATAATAGTACAACGCTTTTCTAAGCTTAAGGCTTATGTTAATAGGCTTGCTACAAGTTCTTTCTAAATGGTTTGGGTTTGTTGGGATTATAATTGTTTTATACTATGTTTCCACTATGAGCAAAACAAATTTTTTTGAGTAAAACTTGTCAAAGTGTTTCAATTACGTTGAAGTGGTTTTGGTCTTCGAATTTTCGAAATCAGTTTGACATTTATGTTGTAATAAAACATAAAAGCCAAGCAAAATATGTGCTAAAAAAAATATTTTTCTTTAGCATGGAATTTCTTTGTTTATTTTTTAATACACATATATACATAACTATATGTACATATATAAAAGCATATAATTTACAATTAGTCAATTCACAAGGTATCCTAACATGTCATATTGTCAATATGTCCTAATATTTCACAATGGTTTAAAAATATTGTTGTACGGCTCAGCCGCTCAGCGCTGGACTTTTCTGATTAATTACGACAGCACAATAAACACAGCAAGCAACGTTCTATTTATTTAAGACACTTTTTGTTAACAAACCAACAACAATATTTTTAAACCATAGTGAAATATTAGGACATTTTGACAATATGACATGTTAGGATACCTTGTGAATTGACTAAATCTTTTTATAATATTATTTTAACGCAGCAAAAAAAAAACAGCTGGAGAGTCGCATAAGCGTATTTAAGAAGTATGGTCATTTTGGTAAATATGTCACTTTTTCGAATTTGTCAATTACCAATTATGGATAGCTAGAGTTGTATTCATGATATTCAACATGTTTTGGAGCAAAACTAGTTTTTGTTTGAGTTTTTCGAACATGAAACATGTATGGGAAGACAAGTTATAAAACTGGCTTTGTGGCGCAAAACATGTAAGTGGAGACAGTTATGGTAGTCTAATAACATTTATTATAATTTTAATACTAACACTATTTGAGAGTTCACACGTAACATCTCTCTGCAATTGAATTTGTTGTTTGCTAATATAAAAATTTTATATCTTATCTCAGGTGGAGAGCCCATGTTGTTAACCTAGTAAAAGTTTGTATAAAATAAAATATGTATATAAAACTAAGAAATTCTAAAAAAAACTTCAATTAGTTTTAAAAAAATATTATTTTAATCGAAAAAACCTAAACAAAAGACGAAATTAAATTTATTTTTTTTTTGTTAAAAATATATCAAGATAAAATTAAGCTCTTTATATTACAGGAATCAGTAGCTCGTTTCTGTATTTCTCGCATCGCAAATTTTCTCATATTAAGTGTGAAACAAAAAATTTCATCGTTTCTCGATTTCTGAGAAAAAAGTGTTTCTGTATTTAAATGCGAGAACAGACAACACATATTAGCTTTGTTTCTTTACTTTTTGGGTAAAGTTCGTGAAAATGAGAGCAAGCATAAATTTCTCTCACAATGATACAAAATTACCCAAAAGTACGGGAACAGAAAAAACCATTTTAAGCACAAAATAAAAAGTCAAAAGTGTTTTGACAGTCTTAACAAAACAATAAAAAGTTCGCCACTTTTGAAAAATTGTATATTATCTGTCGAAATAAACTACTATTAACAAAAATAGAACAATACAAACACTTTTACAACAACTTACATTATTTTTCTTGATATTTTAATATGAAACCTTTTTATTTAATAACACTATTTTATTCCACAACACTTTCCAAAATTTGTTCATTAGCATTTTTTCTATACCTTTTTTTGGTTTGTTTATGTTTTACAGCTGTTTAACAATTTACACGAAGAAAAAGTTTGGGCTGTTTCGTGCAATAAGAAGAAGAATTTTATTCTCTCAAACTCGCTCTCTTTTACACAAATTTAAAGTACGGGAACGCTTTTCGTGCAAATTGGGATCCCGAGGGATCCCAAAGTAGAGTAAAGAAACAGAGCTATTCTGTTTTAACTGGAATACTTCCAGTAATTAAGTGTCAAGCGAAACGTCAACGAAAGAAATATATATAATAAAAATAAGGCTGCCAGATTTAAAGATTTATCGACATTTTGACGATTTTTTTTGTTCCAAAATTGGCAAAGTGAAAATTGCTGATTTTTTTCTAGTGACGATACAGTCTTTGAAATAAAACAATTTTAAATAGTTTTATATGTTTGTGTATTAGGCACCACAGAAAACCGATATCTTTAAAAACAAGGCAGATTAAAAAATGTATCGCCAAACTCAAAATTTCGAACGGAGACTGTTTAATTTTTATTTGCTTGGATTATTTAATACATTTGTTTGTGTGATCAAAAGATTAAACTATTACCCCATTTGTCAGACAATTATGATTATGTGTTTATATGATAAAAATTTGTGATTATATGATAAAAATCGAACAAAATTCTTCAAAATTAATTTTAAATTGTCCGAAAAAAATAGATGATTTTTTTTATTTTTTCTTAGGATATTGACGTTTTTTTCACAAATTTATCTGGCAGCCTTGCATAAAACAAAAACAAAGAAAGGCTAAAAAAATTTTAATAACAAAATATAACAATTGTGTTTTATATATGTACATATTTTCATCATTTAAATTCTTTCTTTTAAAATAAAATAAAATAATACAAATTCTTGTGTACATACATACATTATTTGGGCTCCATTTTTTTAATTTTTTTTCTCGCATCAATTTTAAATATGACTTATTTTGACAGTTCTTGTGAGAAACTTTTTGCAAAATATTGTTACAGAAACACTTGTCCTCACATCCTTCCAATAATTGCTGGAAAATTATTTAAATGACAGATAATTCTCGCAAAGTAAAAGTACAGAAACACTTATGTGAGAAAAACCATTTTTTGTTTCATATTGCACTGTTTTTGTCATAATTCACTTGTTTTATGCAGGAAATTTTACGATGCGAGAAATACAGAAACGGGCTACAGACTATTAAAGTTTTTACTAACTTAATTTTTCGAGTTATTTCGAGATGAGACTTTTTGACAGCAGAATTATATTTATACAGTTCTTTTACTGTCAATAAGAATTTCTCTAACAAAAATCTTTCAAATTGTGTTTTTATTTTGTAAATTTGTGCGCGCAATTTTGACTATACATTTCTTACTGTTTATTTTATTAAAATAGTAGTACATTATTAATTACAAAAATATTTTATGATTATTTATCTAAAATGAATTCAACGGATGACAATTTTAGTACCCCAAAACAAATGAAAAGATTGGGACTTAGACGCAGCAGTAGCGTATTAAAAACAAATAGTGCAAAAAAATTAACGGGCTCTAATGCTAAAAGTAAAATTATAGAAAGTGCAACACCTGCATCCGCACCCAGACGTGAAATACCACAAAGTGATGTGAAAGTAGATTATAAACATTTGGAACAAGATGATATGAGTAAAAGTGCAATGCGTGTTGTAACATCCCCAGGGACACCTAAGAATTCCAGTTTAGCTGATACACAACGTCTGGCCGTGAGTACCAATTGTCGTCCATATAGATTAGCATTGAGTAAGAAAGTGAGAGAAAAAATGACCAAGAAAAGATTAGAATTTTATTTGGCCAATGAAATGGAAAAAGAAGAGGACGAAGTAAATGAAATGTTGAAAGATTCAAAAGAGGGACATAATAAGGAAATAAACAGTAATGAAACGGAAGTGGAAAGTGTTACAGAAAGAAATTTTAAAACTAGAGAAGAGTTATTGCAAAAAATTAATACTGCCCGCCAAGAGTTGACCTCCCGACAAGTTCATTTAAATAAAGTTAAAGATCTTCGACAAGCGATTGATGTATGGGCAGCTGGGTTTTCTTCTGCTTTACTAGATCTACAACAGAAAATAGAACCCCGCTTAGAAATAGCAACGCTATTAAATCGTTTGCAAATTCCACAAGAAATGTTTAAATATATTAAGGATTGAATAAAAAATTGAAGCACTTTTGCAACTGTGCCCATTCAATTATATAGCAAAATATGTATTTTATTAAGGAAAAAAAAACTAATATTTATGAGGTCTAATTGGCCTTTCGGGGTCAAACAATTTGGGATCTTTCATAAAATCTAAATCTTTATGATATGT